>OU452315.1:21237759-22565259 GCA_911728475.2 Pterostichus madidus
AGTAATAGCTTGACGTATGGGACTTTGTTTTGTCTACTTATGCAAGAAAGTATATGTATATATATATATATACATCGTATAAGTATTTTTTTTATTTTAAACTTTAAACGAATAACCAATTATATATATTTTACATAACATTTCTATTTTTATATTGTTGTCATTCCATTGTTGTAATCTAATTTATTGTTGCATTCATTGTTATTTTATTAATAAACAATCAAGAACAATCAACTGCATCCATATATAATACAAAAATAACTATTTAAATGCATTTGACAAAATTCTCTTATCAATATTGGCATGCGTACTGCTAACAATCTATATAATATTCAATATCTTCTAAACGAATAAAGATATAAAAAAAACTTTCAAATATAAGTTGTTTCCCATTAAATTCCCTATAATCGGTATTTGAACAAATTTTCTCTATCTAAATCGGTTTTACAGATATTTTAAATTCAAAATTTCTTTTTGCTATAACTTCTAAACTAGAAACATTTTTTCTGTCAAAATTACCACCAATCGATGCGCCTCAAAATTCTCAACAATTTATATTTCAATAATTTTTTTCTAGCTTGCTTGGTTTCAAAAGTTATTTACAATTGAAAAATTACACTTTTTTATTTTTTTTTTATTTTCAAAAATTCATTATATGTTAATTGAAAGACGAGAAATACACTCGTCTAAACCGCATTTTAATATCTTTTTAGTTTCGAAGATATTTTTAATTAAAAATTTCATTTCGTTATAACTTCTAAACCGTAAACATTTTGTGGTCCCATGTATACCCTATAACTCTTATATGAACAATTTTTTTTCTAGTTTACTTGGTTTAAGTTATTGACCAACCAGCACACATATTAGTAATAACAATGAGTACCACTATGACAACTCATTATTAATTGTAATTATTTCGTAACGATAGTAATAAAACAGTTCGTTTTGTAAATGTCCACATAGAAGAATGTAGTGAGTGTTCAGTTCTCATATCATTTACCATTACCCGATTTCTGAGTATTAGATGATATTTTATTGACTTTCTGACTGATTGTAAGGTAAGCTGGTTGATGAAATAATCTTTTCTCTATGAGATTGCAAATATAGTAGCCAAAAGGACGTGTTCTATTATGTGAACAAGGTATACGTTTATTCTTTTTAAACCTAATGTTAAGAAATTAAAATTTCATAAAAGGTTATTGAAATGACAATAAGATAATAACCAATTATTATAAACTGTCTTCGTTATTTTAGAAATGAAGAGATATGATAAAAATTTAATACTCCTGCACGAATGATACTAAGTCATTAGAAAAATAACATTTTTATAAAAAAAAATTAAGTGAACCAACAGATGCTCATCTCGGTATTCGGTACATAATCTGGGAAGTGTTGCAGTACAGATTTATAAGGTACGATATCATATTGACAAAATATTGATAAAAAAATATTAATTATTATTATGATCTTCAAGTTCTTACAGATATAATTCAGGAAATATGATGATAAATCTGCGACGTTTAATAAATAGGTAACAGTTAATTTTAAGATAATATTTTTAGTTATAGACTTTATGAAATATTAAAAGAAAACAGAGATAGATCTGTTAAGATTATATTCCATTAAATACCTAACCTAAATTTGACATTGCGTAATACTCTTTAGACACCACTGATATATGTAGCTTTTCTTGCGTTATGTGTCAATCGGGAAAGTTGAGCCAAATGGCACGAGCACACTGGCAATATTTTAGAAATATCTTTACTAAATTATACTACACTTCCCACGAATAATGTATATGTATTTGAAGGAAATACAATTAGGCTACTTTACCACATCAACTGTTTAACGCCGTGCACGGCCCCGAAAGTATGTATTATGCATTGTTAAATTTTCATTCCCAATAATGCCATACTATGTTGTATATTGTTCAGAACATGACATCAGACAACACATTTGACACCAAACAACACATTTGACACCAAACAACATATATGAATACAATATAGTTGTAAAATTCCTATCGACGTACTATCCCTGTTCTCTTCTGTCAGATATTTTTGTATCTATAATTAATTGTAATTTCTTTAAATTCATTTCTGAAGTAATAGCTTGACGTATGGGACTTTGTTTTGTCTACTTATGCAAGAAAGTATATGTATATATATATATACATCGTATAAGTATTTTTTTTATTTTAAACTTTAAACGAATAACCAATTATATATATTTTACATAACATTTCTATTTTTATATTGTTGCCATTCCATTGTTGTAATCTAATTTATTGTTGCATTCATTGTTATTTTATTAATAAACAATCAAGAACAATCAACTGCATCCATATATAATACAAAAATAACTATTTAAATGCATTTGACAAAATTCTCTTATCAATATTGGCATGCGTACTGCTAACAATCTATATAATATTCAATATCTTCTAAACGAATAAAGATATAAAAAAAACTTTCAAATATAAGTTGTTTCCCATTAAATTCCCTATAATCGGTATTTGAACAAATTTTCTCTATCTAAATCGGTTTTACAGATATTTTAAATTCAAAATTTCTTTTTGCTATAACTTCTAAACTAGAAACATTTTTTCTGTCAAAATTACCACCAATCGATGCGCCTCAAAATTCTCAACAATTTATATTTCAATAATTTTTTTCTAGCTTGCTTGGTTCAAAAGTTATTTACAATTGAAAAATTACACTTTTTTATTTTTTTTTTTATTTTCAAAAATTCATTATATGTTAATTGAAAGACGAGAAATACACTCGTCTAAACCGCATTTTAATATCTTTTTTAGTTTCGAAGATATTTTTAATTAAAAATTTCATTTCGTTATAACTTCTAAACCGTAAACATTTTGTGGTCCCATGTATACCCTATAACTCTTATATGAACAATTTTTTTTCTAGTTTACTTGGTTTAAGTTATTGACCAACCAGCACACATATTAGTAATAACAATGAGTACCACTATGACAACTCATTATTAATTGTAATTATTTCGTAACGATAGTAATAAAACAGTTCGTTTTGTAAATGTCCACATAGAAGAATGTAGTGAGTGTTCAGTTCTCATATCATTTACCATTACCCGATTTCTGAGTATTAGATGATATTTTATTGACTTTCTGACTGATTGTAAGGTAAGCTGGTTGATGAAATAATCTTTTCTCTATGAGATTGCAAATATAGTAGCCAAAAGGACGTGTTCTATTATGTGAACAAGGTATACGTTTATTCTTTTTAAACCTAATGTTAAGAAATTAAAATTTCATAAAAGGTTATTGAAATGACAATAAGATAATAACCAATTATTAAAAACTGTCTTCGTTATTTTAGAAATGAAGAGATATGATAAAAATTTAATACTCCTGCACGAATGATACTAAGTCATTAGAAAAATAACACTTTTATAAAAAAAAATTAAGTGAACCAACAGATGCTCATCTCGGTATTCGGTACATAATCTGGGAAGTGTTGCAGTACAGATTTATAAGGTACGATATCATATTGACAAAATATTGATAAAAAAATATTAATTATTATTATGATCTTCAAGTTCTTACAGATATAATTCAGGAAATATGATGATAAATCTGCGACGTTTAATAAATAGGTAACAGTTAATTTTAAGATAATATTTTTAGTTATAGACTTTATGAAATATTAAAAGAAAACAGAGATAGATCTGTTAAGATTATATTCCATTAAATACCTAACCTAAATTTGACATTGCGTAATACTCTTTAGACACCACTGATATATGTAGCTTTTCTTGCGTTATGTGTCAATCGGGAAAGTTGAGCCAAATGGCACGAGCACACTGGCAATATTTTAGAAATATCTTTACTAAATTATACTACACTTCCCACGAATAATGTATATGTATTTGAAGGAAAATACAATTAGGCTACTTTACACACATCAACTGTTTAACGCCGTGCACGGACCCGAAAGTATGTATTATGCATTGTTAAATTTTCATTCCCAATAATGCCATACTATGTTGTATATTGTTCAGAACCTGACATCAGACAACACATTTGACACCAAACAACACATTTGACACCAAACAACATATATGAATACAATATAGTTGTAAAATTCCTATCGACGTACTATCCCTGTTCTCTTCTGTCAGATATTTTTGTATCTATAATTAATTGTAATTTCTTTAAATTCATTTCTGAAGTAATAGCTTGACGTATGGGACTTTGTTTTGTCTACTTATGCAAGAAAGTATATGTATATATATATATATACATCGTATAAGTATTTTTTTTATTTTAAACTTTAAACGAATAACCAATTATATATATTTTACATAACATTTCTATTTTTATATTGTTGTCATTCCATTGTTGTAATCTAATTTATTGTTGCATTCATTGTTATTTTATTAATAAACAATCAAGAACAATCAACTGCATCCATATATAATACAAAAATAACTATTTAAATGCATTTGACAAAATTCTCTTATCAATATTGGCATGCGTACTGCTAACAATCTATATAATATTCAATATCTTCTAAACGAATAAAGATATAAAAAAAACTTTCAAATATAAGTTGTTTCCCATTAAATTCCCTATAATCGGTATTTGAACAAATTTTCTCTATCTAAATCGGTTTTACAGATATTTTAAATTCAAAATTTCTTTTTGCTATAACTTCTAAACTAGAAAACATTTTTTCTGTCAAAATTACCACCAATCGATGCGCCTCAAAATTCTCAACAATTTATATTTCAATAATTTTTTTCTAGCTTGCTTGGTTCAAAAGTTATTTACAATTGAAAAATTACACTTTTTTATTTTTTTTTTATTTTCAAAAATTCATTATATGTTAATTGAAAGACGAGAAATACACTCGTCTAAACCGCATTTTAATATCTTTTTTAGTTTCGAAGATATTTTTAATTAAAAATTTCATTTCGTTATAACTTCTAAACCGTAAACATTTTGTGGTCCCATGTATACCCTATAACTCTTATATGAACAATTTTTTTTCTAGTTTACTTGGTTTAAGTTATTGACCAACCAGCACACATATTAGTAATAACAATGAGTACCACTATGAAAACTCATTATTAATTGTAATTATTTCGTAACGATAGTAATAAAACAGTTCGTTTTGTAAATGTCCACATAGAAGAATGTAGTGAGTGTTCAGTTCTCATATCATTTACCATTACCCGATTTCTGAGTATTAGATGATATTTTATTGACTTTCTGACTGATTGTAAGGTAAGCTGGTTGATGAAATAATCTTTTCTCTATGAGATTGCAAATATAGTAGCCAAAAGGACGTGTTCTATTATGTGAACAAGGTATACGTTTATTCTTTTTAAACCTAATGTTAAGAAATTAAAATTTCATAAAAGGTTATTGAAATGACAATAAGATAATAACCAATTATTATAAACTGTCTTCGTTATTTTAGAAATGAAGAGATATGATAAAAATTTAATACTCCTGCACGAATGATACTAAGTCATTAGAAAAATAACATTTTTATAAAAAAAAATTAAGTGAACCAACAGATGCTCATCTCGGTATTCGGTACATAATCTGGGAAGTGTTGCAGTACAGATTTATAAGGTACGATATCATATTGACAAAATATTGATAAAAAAATATTAATTATTATTATGATCTTCAAGTTCTTACAGATATAATTCAGGAAATATGATGATAAATCTGCGACGTTTAATAAATAGGTAACAGTTAATTTTAAGATAATATTTTTAGTTATAGACTTTATGAAATATTAAAAGAAAACAGAGATAGATCTGTTAAGATTATATTCCATTAAATACCTAACCTAAATTTGACATTGCGTAATACTCTTTAGACACCACTGATATATGTAGCTTTTCTTGCGTTATGTGTCAATCGGGAAAGTTGAGCCAAATGGCACGAGCACACTGGCAATATTTTAGAAATATCTTTACTAAATTATACTACACTTCCCACGAATAATGTATATGTATTTGAAGGAAAATACAATTAGGCTACTTTACACACATCAACTGTTTAACGCCGTGCACGGACCCGAAAGTATGTATTATGCATTGTTAAATTTTCATTCCCAATAATGCCATACTATGTTGTATATTGTTCAGAACATGACATCAGACAACACATTTGACACCAAACAACACATTTGACACCAAACAACATATATGAATACAATATAGTTGTAAAATTCCTATCGACGTACTATCCCTGTTCTCTTCTGTCAGATATTTTTGTATCTATAATTAATTGTAATTTCTTTAAATTCATTTCTGAAGTAATAGCTTGACGTATGGGACTTTGTTTTGTCTACTTATGCAAGAAAGTATATGTATATATATATATACATCGTATAAGTATTTTTTTTATTTTAAACTTTAAACGAATAACCAATTATATATATTTTACATAACATTTCTATTTTTATATTGTTGCCATTCCATTGTTGTAATCTAATTTATTGTTGCATTCATTGTTATTTTATTAATAAACAATCAAGAACAATCAACTGCATCCATATATAATACAAAAATAACTATTTAAATGCATTTGACAAAATTCTCTTATCAATATTGGCATGCGTACTGCTAACAATCTATATAATATTCAATATCTTCTAAACGAATAAAGATATAAAAAAAACTTTCAAATATAAGTTGTTTCCCATTAAATTCCCTATAATCGGTATTTGAACAAATTTTCTCTATCTAAATCGGTTTTTACAGATATTTTAAATTCAAAATTTCTTTTTGCTATAACTTCTAAACTAGAAACATTTTTTCTGTCAAAATTACCACCAATCGATGCGCCTCAAAATTCTCAACAATTTATATTTCAATCATTTTTTTCTAGCTTGCTTGGTTCAAAAGTTATTTACAATTGAAAAATTACACTTTTTTATTTTTTTTTTATTTTCAAAAATTCATTATATGTTAATTGAAAGACGAGAAATACACTCGTCTAAACCGCATTTTAATATCTTTTTTAGTTTCGAAGATATTTTTAATTAAAAATTTCATTTCGTTATAACTTCTAAACCGTAAACATTTGTGTGGTCCCATGTATACCCTATAACTCTTATATGAACAATTTTTTTTCTACTTGGTTTAAGCTATTGACCAACCAGCACACATATTAGTAATAACAATGAGTACCACTATGACAACTCATTATTAATTGTAATTATTTCGTAACGATAGTAATAAAACAGTTCGTTTTGTAAATGTCCACATAGAAGAATGTAGTGAGTGTTCAGTTCTCATATTTTACCATTACCCGATTTCTGAGTATTAGATGATATTTTATTGACTTTCTGACTGATTGTAAGGTAAGCTGGTTGATGAAATAATCTTTTCTCTATGAGATTGCAAATATAGTAGCCAAAAGGACGTGTTCTATTATGTGAACAAGGTATACGTTTATTCTTTTTAAACCTAATGTTAAGAAATTAAAATTTCATAAAAGGTTATTGAAATGACAATAAGATAATAACCAATTATTAAAAACTGTCTTCGTTATTTTAGAAATGAAGAGATATGATAAAAATTTAATACTCCTGCACGAATGATACTAAGTCATTAGAAAAATAACACTTTTATAAAAAAAAATTAAGTGAACCAACAGATGCTCATCTCGGTATTCGGTACATAATCTGGGAAGTGTTGCAGTACAGATTTATAAGGTACGATATCATATTGACAAAATATTGATAAAAAAATATTAATTATTATTATGATCTTCAAGTTCTTACAGATATAATTCAGGAAATATGATGATAAATCTGCGACGTTTAATAAATAGGTAACAGTTAATTTTAAGATAATATTTTTAGTTATAGACTTTATGAAATATTAAAAGAAAACAGAGATAGATCTGTTAAGATTATATTCCATTAAATACCTAACCTAAATTTGACATTGCGTAATACTCTTTAGACACCACTGATATATGTAGCTTTTCTTGCGTTATGTGTCAATCGGGAAAGTTGAGCCAAATGGCACGAGCACACTGGCAATATTTTAGAAATATCTTTACTAAATTATACTACACTTCCCACGAATAATGTATATGTATTTGAAGGAAAATACAATTAGGCTACTTTACACACATCAACTGTTTAACGCCGTGCACGGACCCGAAAGTATGTATTATGCATTGTTAAATTTTCATTCCCAATAATGCCATACTATGTTGTATATTGTTCAGAACCTGACATCAGACAACACATTTGACACCAAACAACACATTTGACACCAAACAACATATATGAATACAATATAGTTGTAAAATTCCTATCGACGTACTATCCCTGTTCTCTTCTGTCAGATATTTTTGTATCTATAATTAATTGTAATTTCTTTAAATTCATTTCTGAAGTAATAGCTTGACGTATGGGACTTTGTTTTGTCTACTTATGCAAGAAAGTATATGTATATATATATATATACATCGTATAAGTATTTTTTTTATTTTAAACTTTAAACGAATAACCAATTATATATATTTTACATAACATTTCTATTTTTATATTGTTGTCATTCCATTGTTGTAATCTAATTTATTGTTGCATTCATTGTTATTTTATTAATAAACAATCAAGAACAATCAACTGCATCCATATATAATACAAAAATAACTATTTAAATGCATTTGACAAAATTCTCTTATCAATATTGGCATGCGTACTGCTAACAATCTATATAATATTCAATATCTTCTAAACGAATAAAGATATAAAAAAAACTTTCAAATATAAGTTGTTTCCCATTAAATTCCCTATAATCGGTATTTGAACAAATTTTCTCTATCTAAATCGGTTTTACAGATATTTTAAATTCAAAATTTCTTTTTGCTATAACTTCTAAACTAGAAACATTTTTTCTGTCAAAATTACCACCAATCGATGCGCCTCAAAATTCTCAACAATTTATATTTCAATAATTTTTTTCTAGCTTGCTTGGTTCAAAAGTTATTTACAATTGAAAAATTACACTTTTTTATTTTTTTTTTATTTTCAAAAATTCATTATATGTTAATTGAAAGACGAGAAATACACTCGTCTAAACCGCATTTTAATATCTTTTTTAGTTTCGAAGATATTTTTAATTAAAAATTTCATTTCGTTATAACTTCTAAACCGTAAACATTTTGTGGTCCCATGTATACCCTATAACTCTTATATGAACAATTTTTTTTCTAGTTTACTTGGTTTAAGTTATTGACCAACCAGCACACATATTAGTAATAACAATGAGTACCACTATGACAACTCATTATTAATTGTAATTATTTCGTAACGATAGTAATAAAACAGTTCGTTTTGTAAATGTCCACATAGAAGAATGTAGTGAGTGTTCAGTTCTCATATCATTTACCATTACCCGATTTCTGAGTATTAGATGATATTTTATTGACTTTCTGACTGATTGTAAGGTAAGCTGGTTGATGAAATAATCTTTTCTCTATGAGATTGCAAATATAGTAGCCAAAAGGACGTGTTCTATTATGTGAACAAGGTATACGTTTATTCTTTTTAAACCTAATGTTAAGAAATTAAAATTTCATAAAAGGTTATTGAAATGACAATAAGATAATAACCAATTATTATAAACTGTCTTCGTTATTTTAGAAATGAAGAGATATGATAAAAATTTAATACTCCTGCACGAATGATACTAAGTCATTAGAAAAATAACATTTTTATAAAAAAAAATTAAGTGAACCAACAGATGCTCATCTCGGTATTCGGTACATAATCTGGGAAGTGTTGCAGTACAGATTTATAAGGTACGATATCATATTGACAAAATATTGATAAAAAAATATTAATTATTATTATGATCTTCAAGTTCTTACAGATATAATTCAGGAAATATGATGATAAATCTGCGACGTTTAATAAATAGGTAACAGTTAATTTTAAGATAATATTTTTAGTTATAGACTTTATGAAATATTAAAAGAAAACAGAGATAGATCTGTTAAGATTATATTCCATTAAATACCTAACCTAAATTTGACATTGCGTAATACTCTTTAGACACCACTGATATATGTAGCTTTTCTTGCGTTATGTGTCAATCGGGAAAGTTGAGCCAAATGGCACGAGCACACTGGCAATATTTTAGAAATATCTTTACTAAATTATACTACACTTCCCACGAATAATGTATATGTATTTGAAGGAAAATACAATTAGGCTACTTTACACACATCAACTGTTTAACGCCGTGCACGGACCCGAAAGTATGTATTATGCATTGTTAAATTTTCATTCCCAATAATGCCATACTATGTTGTATATTGTTCAGAACATGACATCAGACAACACATTTGACACCAAACAACACATTTGACACCAAACAACATATATGAATACAATATAGTTGTAAAATTCCTATCGACGTACTATCCCTGTTCTCTTCTGTCAGATATTTTTGTATCTATAATTAATTGTAATTTCTTTAAATTCATTTCTGAAGTAATAGCTTGACGTATGGGACTTTGTTTTGTCTACTTATGCAAGAAAGTATATGTATATATATATATACATCGTATAAGTATTTTTTTTATTTTAAACTTTAAACGAATAACCAATTATATATATTTTACATAACATTTCTATTTTTATATTGTTGCCATTCCATTGTTGTAATCTAATTTATTGTTGCATTCATTGTTATTTTATTAATAAACAATCAAGAACAATCAACTGCATCCATATATAATACAAAAATAACTATTTAAATGCATTTGACAAAATTCTCTTATCAATATTGGCATGCGTACTGCTAACAATCTATATAATATTCAATATCTTCTAAACGAATAAAGATATAAAAAAAACTTTCAAATATAAGTTGTTTCCCATTAAATTCCCTATAATCGGTATTTGAACAAATTTTCTCTATCTAAATCGGTTTTACAGATATTTTAAATTCAAAATTTCTTTTTGCTATAACTTCTAAACTAGAAACATTTTTTCTGTCAAAATTACCACCAATCGATGCGCCTCAAAATTCTCAACAATTTATATTTCAATAATTTTTTTCTAGCTTGCTTGGTTCAAAAGTTATTTACAATTGAAAAATTACACTTTTTTATTTTTTTTTTATTTTCAAAAATTCATTATATGTTAATTGAAAGACGAGAAATACACTCGTCTAAACCGCATTTTAATATCTTTTTTAGTTTCGAAGATATTTTTAATTAAAAATTTCATTTCGTTATAACTTCTAAACCGTAAACATTTTGTGGTCCCATGTATACCCTATAACTCTTATATGAACAATTTTTTTTCTAGTTTACTTGGTTTAAGTTATTGACCAACCAGCACACATATTAGTAATAACAATGAGTACCACTATGACAACTCATTATTAATTGTAATTATTTCGTAACGATAGTAATAAAACAGTTCGTTTTGTAAATGTCCACATAGAAGAATGTAGTGAGTGTTCAGTTCTCATATCATTTACCATTACCCGATTTCTGAGTATTAGATGATATTTTATTGACTTTCTGACTGATTGTAAGGTAAGCTGGTTGATGAAATAATCTTTTCTCTATGAGATTGCAAATATAGTAGCCAAAAGGACGTGTTCTATTATGTGAACAAGGTATACGTTTATTCTTTTTAAACCTAATGTTAAGAAATTAAAATTTCATAAAAGGTTATTGAAATGACAATAAGATAATAACCAATTATTATAAACTGTCTTCGTTATTTTAGAAATGAAGAGATATGATAAAAATTTAATACTCCTGCACGAATGATACTAAGTCATTAGAAAAATAACATTTTTATAAAAAAAAATTAAGTGAACCAACAGATGCTCATCTCGGTATTCGGTACATAATCTGGGAAGTGTTGCAGTACAGATTTATAAGGTACGATATCATATTGACAAAATATTGATAAAAAAATATTAATTATTATTATGATCTTCAAGTTCTTACAGATATAATTCAGGAAATATGATGATAAATCTGCGACATTTAATAAATAGGTAACAGTTAATTTTAAGATAATATTTTTAGTTATAGACTTTATGAAATATTAAAAGAAAACAGAGATAGATCTGTTAAGATTATATTCCATTAAATACCTAACCTAAATTTGACATTGCGTAATACTCTTTAGACACCACTGATATATGTAGCTTTTCTTGCGTTATGTGTCAATCGGGAAAGTTGAGCCAAATGGCACGAGCACACTGGCAATATTTTAGAAATATCTTTACTAAATTATACTACACTTCCCACGAATAATGTATATGTATTTGAAGGAAAATACAATTAGGCTACTTTACACACATCAACTGTTTAACGCCGTGCACGGACCCGAAAGTATGTATTATGCATTGTTAAATTTTCATTCCCAATAATGCCATACTATGTTGTATATTGTTCAGAACATGACATCAGACAACACATTTGACACCAAACAACACATTTGACACCAAACAACATATATGAATACAATATAGTTGTAAAATTCCTATCGACGTACTATCCCTGTTCTCTTCTGTCAGATATTTTTGTATCTATAATTAATTGTAATTTCTTTAAATTCATTTCTGAAGTAATAGCTTGACGTATGGGACTTTGTTTTGTCTACTTATGCAAGAAAGTATATGTATATATATATATACATCGTATAAGTATTTTTTTTATTTTAAACTTTAAACGAATAACCAATTATATATATTTTACATAACATTTCTATTTTTATATTGTTGCCATTCCATTGTTGTAATCTAATTTATTGTTGCATTCATTGTTATTTTATTAATAAACAATCAAGAACAATCAACTGCATCCATATATAATACAAAAATAACTATTTAAATGCATTTGACAAAATTCTCTTATCAATATTGGCATGCGTACTGCTAACAATCTATATAATATTCAATATCTTCTAAACGAATAAAGATATAAAAAAAACTTTCAAATATAAGTTGTTTCCCATTAAATTCCCTATAATCGGTATTTGAACAAATTTTCTCTATCTAAATCGGTTTTACAGATATTTTAAATTCAAAATTTCTTTTTGCTATAACTTCTAAACTAGAAACATTTTTTCTGTCAAAATTACCACCAATCGATGCGCCTCAAAATTCTCAACAATTTATATTTCAATAATTTTTTTCTAGCTTGCTTGGTTCAAAAGTTATTTACAATTGAAAAATTACACTTTTTTATTTTTTTTTTATTTTCAAAAATTCATTATATGTTAATTGAAAGACGAGAAATACACTCGTCTAAACCGCATTTTAATATCTTTTTTAGTTTCGAAGATATTTTTAATTAAAAATTTCATTTCGTTATAACTTCTAAACCGTAAACATTTTGTGGTCCCATGTATACCCTATAACTCTTATATGAACAATTTTTTTTCTAGTTTACTTGGTTTAAGTTATTGACCAACCAGCACACATATTAGTAATAACAATGAGTACCACTATGACAACTCATTATTAATTGTAATTATTTCGTAACGATAGTAATAAAACAGTTCGTTTTGTAAATGTCCACATAGAAGAATGTAGTGAGTGTTCAGTTCTCATATCATTTACCATTACCCGATTTCTGAGTATTAGATGATATTTTATTGACTTTCTGACTGATTGTAAGGTAAGCTGGTTGATGAAATAATCTTTTCTCTATGAGATTGCAAATATAGTAGCCAAAAGGACGTGTTCTATTATGTGAACAAGGTATACGTTTATTCTTTTTAAACCTAATGTTAAGAAATTAAAATTTCATAAAAGGTTATTGAAATGACAATAAGATAATAACCAATTATTATAAACTGTCTTCGTTATTTTAGAAATGAAGAGATATGATAAAAATTTAATACTCCTGCACGAATGATACTAAGTCATTAGAAAAATAACATTTTTATAAAAAAAAATTAAGTGAACCAACAGATGCTCATCTCGGTATTCGGTACATAATCTGGGAAGTGTTGCAGTACAGATTTATAAGGTACGATATCATATTGACAAAATATTGATAAAAAAATATTAATTATTATTATGATCTTCAAGTTCTTACAGATATAATTCAGGAAATATGATGATAAATCTGCGACGTTTAATAAATAGGTAACAGTTAATTTTAAGATAATATTTTTAGTTATAGACTTTATGAAATATTAAAAGAAAACAGAGATAGATCTGTTAAGATTATATTCCATTAAATACCTAACCTAAATTTGACATTGCGTAATACTCTTTAGACACCACTGATATATGTAGCTTTTCTTGCGTTATGTGTCAATCGGGAAAGTTGAGCCAAATGGCACGAGCACACTGGCAATATTTTAGAAATATCTTTACTAAATTATACTACACTTCCCACGAATAATGTATATGTATTTGAAGGAAAATACAATTAGGCTACTTTACACACATCAACTGTTTAACGCCGTGCACGGACCCGAAAGTATGTATTATGCATTGTTAAATTTTCATTCCCAATAATGCCATACTATGTTGTATATTGTTCAGAACATGACATCAGACAACACATTTGACACCAAACAACACATTTGACACCAAACAACATATATGAATACAATATAGTTGTAAAATTCCTATCGACGTACTATCCCTGTTCTCTTCTGTCAGATATTTTTGTATCTATAATTAATTGTAATTTCTTTAAATTCATTTCTGAAGTAATAGCTTGACGTATGGGACTTTGTTTTGTCTACTTATGCAAGAAAGTATATGTATATATATATATACATCGTATAAGTATTTTTTTTATTTTAAACTTTAAACGAATAACCAATTATATATATTTTACATAACATTTCTATTTTTATATTGTTGCCATTCCATTGTTGTAATCTAATTTATTGTTGCATTCATTGTTATTTTATTAATAAACAATCAAGAACAATCAACTGCATCCATATATAATACAAAAATAACTATTTAAATGCATTTGACAAAATTCTCTTATCAATATTGGCATGCGTACTGCTAACAATCTATATAATATTCAATATCTTCTAAACGAATAAAGATATAAAAAAAACTTTCAAATATAAGTTGTTTCCCATTAAATTCCCTATAATCGGTATTTGAACAAATTTTCTCTATCTAAATCGGTTTTACAGATATTTTAAATTCAAAATTTCTTTTTGCTATAACTTCTAAACTAGAAACATTTTTTCTGTCAAAATTACCACCAATCGATGCGCCTCAAAATTCTCAACAATTTATATTTCAATAATTTTTTTCTAGCTTGCTTGGTTCAAAAGTTATTTACAATTGAAAAATTACACTTTTTTATTTTTTTTTTATTTTCAAAAATTCATTATATGTTAATTGAAAGACGAGAAATACACTCGTCTAAACCGCATTTTAATATCTTTTTTAGTTTCGAAGATATTTTTAATTAAAAATTTCATTTCGTTATAACTTCTAAACCGTAAACATTTTGTGGTCCCATGTATACCCTATAACTCTTATATGAACAATTTTTTTTCTAGTTTACTTGGTTTAAGTTATTGACCAACCAGCACACATATTAGTAATAACAATGAGTACCACTATGACAACTCATTATTAATTGTAATTATTTCGTAACGATAGTAATAAAACAGTTCGTTTTGTAAATGTCCACATAGAAGAATGTAGTGAGTGTTCAGTTCTCATATCATTTACCATTACCCGATTTCTGAGTATTAGATGATATTTTATTGACTTTCTGACTGATTGTAAGGTAAGCTGGTTGATGAAATAATCTTTTCTCTATGAGATTGCAAATATAGTAGCCAAAAGGACGTGTTCTATTATGTGAACAAGGTATACGTTTATTCTTTTTAAACCTAATGTTAAGAAATTAAAATTTCATAAAAGGTTATTGAAATGACAATAAGATAATAACCAATTATTATAAACTGTCTTCGTTATTTTAGAAATGAAGAGATATGATAAAAATTTAATACTCCTGCACGAATGATACTAAGTCATTAGAAAAATAACATTTTTATAAAAAAAAATTAAGTGAACCAACAGATGCTCATCTCGGTATTCGGTACATAATCTGGGAAGTGTTGCAGTACAGATTTATAAGGTACGATATCATATTGACAAAATATTGATAAAAAAATATTAATTATTATTATGATCTTCAAGTTCTTACAGATATAATTCAGGAAATATGATGATAAATCTGCGACGTTTAATAAATAGGTAACAGTTAATTTTAAGATAATATTTTTAGTTATAGACTTTATGAAATATTAAAAGAAAACAGAGATAGATCTGTTAAGATTATATTCCATTAAATACCTAACCTAAATTTGACATTGCGTAATACTCTTTAGACACCACTGATATATGTAGCTTTTCTTGCGTTATGTGTCAATCGGGAAAGTTGAGCCAAATGGCACGAGCACACTGGCAATATTTTAGAAATATCTTTACTAAATTATACTACACTTCCCACGAATAATGTATATGTATTTGAAGGAAAATACAATTAGGCTACTTTACACACATCAACTGTTTAACGCCGTGCACGGACCCGAAAGTATGTATTATGCATTGTTAAATTTTCATTCCCAATAATGCCATACTATGTTGTATATTGTTCAGAACATGACATCAGACAACACATTTGACACCAAACAACACATTTGACACCAAACAACATATATGAATACAATATAGTTGTAAAATTCCTATCGACGTACTATCCCTGTTCTCTTCTGTCAGATATTTTTGTATCTATAATTAATTGTAATTTCTTTAAATTCATTTCTGAAGTAATAGCTTGACGTATGGGACTTTGTTTTGTCTACTTATGCAAGAAAGTATATGTATATATATATATACATCGTATAAGTATTTTTTTTATTTTAAACTTTAAACGAATAACCAATTATATATATTTTACATAACATTTCTATTTTTATATTGTTGCCATTCCATTGTTGTAATCTAATTTATTGTTGCATTCATTGTTATTTTATTAATAAACAATCAAGAACAATCAACTGCATCCATATATAATACAAAAATAACTATTTAAATGCATTTGACAAAATTCTCTTATCAATATTGGCATGCGTACTGCTAACAATCTATATAATATTCAATATCTTCTAAACGAATAAAGATATAAAAAAAACTTTCAAATATAAGTTGTTTCCCATTAAATTCCCTATAATCGGTATTTGAACAAATTTTCTCTATCTAAATCGGTTTTACAGATATTTTAAATTCAAAATTTCTTTTTGCTATAACTTCTAAACTAGAAACATTTTTTCTGTCAAAATTACCACCAATCGATGCGCCTCAAAATTCTCAACAATTTATATTTCAATAATTTTTTTCTAGCTTGCTTGGTTCAAAAGTTATTTACAATTGAAAAATTACACTTTTTTATTTTTTTTTTATTTTCAAAAATTCATTATATGTTAATTGAAAGACGAGAAATACACTCGTCTAAACCGCATTTTAATATCTTTTTTAGTTTCGAAGATATTTTTAATTAAAAATTTCATTTCGTTATAACTTCTAAACCGTAAACATTTTGTGGTCCCATGTATACCCTATAACTCTTATATGAACAATTTTTTTTCTAGTTTACTTGGTTTAAGTTATTGACCAACCAGCACACATATTAGTAATAACAATGAGTACCACTATGACAACTCATTATTAATTGTAATTATTTCGTAACGATAGTAATAAAACAGTTCGTTTTGTAAATGTCCACATAGAAGAATGTAGTGAGTGTTCAGTTCTCATATCATTTACCATTACCCGATTTCTGAGTATTAGATGATATTTTATTGACTTTCTGACTGATTGTAAGGTAAGCTGGTTGATGAAATAATCTTTTCTCTATGAGATTGCAAATATAGTAGCCAAAAGGACGTGTTCTATTATGTGAACAAGGTATACGTTTATTCTTTTTAAACCTAATGTTAAGAAATTAAAATTTCATAAAAGGTTATTGAAATGACAATAAGATAATAACCAATTATTAAAAACTGTCTTCGTTATTTTAGAAATGAAGAGATATGATAAAAATTTAATACTCCTGCACGAATGATACTAAGTCATTAGAAAAATAACACTTTTATAAAAAAAAATTAAGTGAACCAACAGATGCTCATCTCGGTATTCGGTACATAATCTGGGAAGTGTTGCAGTACAGATTTATAAGGTACGATATCATATTGACAAAATATTGATAAAAAAATATTAATTATTATTATGATCTTCAAGTTCTTACAGATATAATTCAGGAAATATGATGATAAATCTGCGACGTTTAATAAATAGGTAACAGTTAATTTTAAGATAATATTTTTAGTTATAGACTTTATGAAATATTAAAAGAAAACAGAGATAGATCTGTTAAGATTATATTCCATTAAATACCTAACCTAAATTTGACATTGCGTAATACTCTTTAGACACCACTGATATATGTAGCTTTTCTTGCGTTATGTGTCAATCGGGAAAGTTGAGCCAAATGGCACGAGCACACTGGCAATATTTTAGAAATATCTTTACTAAATTATACTACACTTCCCACGAATAATGTATATGTATTTGAAGGAAAATACAATTAGGCTACTTTACACACATCAACTGTTTAACGCCGTGCACGGACCCGAAAGTATGTATTATGCATTGTTAAATTTTCATTCCCAATAATGCCATACTATGTTGTATATTGTTCAGAACCTGACATCAGACAACACATTTGACACCAAACAACACATTTGACACCAAACAACATATATGAATACAATATAGTTGTAAAATTCCTATCGACGTACTATCCCTGTTCTCTTCTGTCAGATATTTTTGTATCTATAATTAATTGTAATTTCTTTAAATTCATTTCTGAAGTAATAGCTTGACGTATGGGACTTTGTTTTGTCTACTTATGCAAGAAAGTATATGTATATATATATATATACATCGTATAAGTATTTTTTTTATTTTAAACTTTAAACGAATAACCAATTATATATATTTTACATAACATTTCTATTTTTATATTGTTGTCATTCCATTGTTGTAATCTAATTTATTGTTGCATTCATTGTTATTTTATTAATAAACAATCAAGAACAATCAACTGCATCCATATATAATACAAAAATAACTATTTAAATGCATTTGACAAAATTCTCTTATCAATATTGGCATGCGTACTGCTAACAATCTATATAATATTCAATATCTTCTAAACGAATAAAGATATAAAAAAAACTTTTAAATATAAGTTGTTTCCCATTAAATTCCCTATAATCGGTATTTGAACAAATTTTCTCTATCTAAATCGGTTTTACAGATATTTTAAATTCAAAATTTCTTTTTGCTATAACTTCTAAACTAGAAACATTTTTTCTGTCAAAATTACCACCAATCGATGCGCCTCAAAATTCTCAACAATTTATATTTCAATAATTTTTTTCTAGCTTGCTTGGTTCAAAAGTTATTTACAATTGAAAAATTACACTTTTTTATTTTTTTTTTATTTTCAAAAATTCATTATATGTTAATTGAAAGACGAGAAATACACTCGTCTAAACCGCATTTTAATATCTTTTTTAGTTTCGAAGATATTTTTAATTAAAAATTTCATTTCGTTATAACTTCTAAACCGTAAACATTTTGTGGTCCCATGTATACCCTATAACTCTTATATGAACAATTTTTTTTCTAGTTTACTTGGTTTAAGTTATTGACCAACCAGCACACATATTAGTAATAACAATGAGTACCACTATGACAACTCATTATTAATTGTAATTATTTCGTAACGATAGTAATAAAACAGTTCGTTTTGTAAATGTCCACATAGAAGAATGTAGTGAGTGTTCAGTTCTCATATCATTTACCATTACCCGATTTCTGAGTATTAGATGATATTTTATTGACTTTCTGACTGATTGTAAGGTAAGCTGGTTGATGAAATAATCTTTTCTCTATGAGATTGCAAATATAGTAGCCAAAAGGACGTGTTCTATTATGTGAACAAGGTATACGTTTATTCTTTTTAAACCTAATGTTAAGAAATTAAAATTTCATAAAAGGTTATTGAAATGACAATAAGATAATAACCAATTATTATAAACTGTCTTCGTTATTTTAGAAATGAAGAGATATGATAAAAATTTAATACTCCTGCACGAATGATACTAAGTCATTAGAAAAATAACACTTTTATAAAAAAAAATTAAGTGAACCAACAGATGCTCATCTCGGTATTCGGTACATAATCTGGGAAGTGTTGCAGTACAGATTTATAAGGTACGATATCATATTGACAAAATATTGATAAAAAAATATTAATTATTATTATGATCTTCAAGTTCTTACAGATATAATTCAGGAAATATGATGATAAATCTGCGACGTTTAATAAATAGGTAACAGTTAATTTTAAGATAATATTTTTAGTTATAGACTTTATGAAATATTAAAAGAAAACAGAGATAGATCTGTTAAGATTATATTCCATTAAATACCTAACCTAAATTTGACATTGCGTAATACTCCTTAGACACCACTGACATATGTAGCTTTTCTTGCGTTATGTGTCAATCGAGAAAGTTGAGCCAAATGGCACGAGCACACTGGCAATATTTTAGAAATATCTTTACTAAATTATACTACACTTCCCACGAATAATGTATATGTATTTGAAGGAAAATACAATTAGGCTACTTTACACACATCAACTGTTTAACGCCGTGCACGGACCCGAAAGTATGTGTTATGCATTGTTAAATTTTCATTCCCAATAATGCCATACTATGTTGTATATTGTTCAGAACCTGACATCAGACAACACATTTGACACCAAACAACACATTTGACACCAAACAACATATATGAATACAATATAGTTGTAAAATTCCTATCGACGTACTATCCCTGTTCTCTTCTGTCAGATATTTTTGTATCTATAATTAATTGTAATTTCTTTAAATTCATTTCTGAAGTAATAGCTTGACGTATGGGACTTTGTTTTGTCTACTTATGCAAGAAAGTATATGTATATATATATATACATCGTATAAGTATTTTTTTTATTTTAAACTTTAAACGAATAACCAATTATATATATTTTACATAACATTTCTATTTTTATATTGTTGTCATTCCATTGTTGTAATCTAATTTATTGTTGCATTCATTGTTATTTTATTAATAAACAATCAAGAACAATCAACTGCATCCATATATAATACAAAAATAACTATTTAAATGCATTTGACAAAATTCTCTTATCAATATTGGCATGCGTACTGCTAACAATCTATATAATATTCAATATCTTCTAAACGAATAAAGATATAAAAAAAACTTTCAAATATAAGTTGTTTCCCATTAAATTCCCTATAATCGGTATTTGAACAAATTTTCTCTATCTAAATCGGTTTTACAGATATTTTAAATTCAAAATTTCTTTTTGCTATAACTTCTAAACTAGAAACATTTTTTCTGTCAAAATTACCACCAATCGATGCGCCTCAAAATTCTCAACAATTTATATTTCAATAATTTTTTTCTAGCTTGCTTGGTTCAAAAGTTATTTACAATTGAAAAATTACACTTTTTTATTTTTTTTTTATTTTCAAAAATTCATTATATGTTAATTGAAAGACGAGAAATACACTCGTCTAAACCGCATTTTAATATCTTTTTTAGTTTCGAAGATATTTTTAATTAAAAATTTCATTTCGTTATAACTTCTAAACCGTAAACATTTTGTGGTCCCATGTATACCCTATAACTCTTATATGAACAATTTTTTTTCTAGTTTACTTGGTTTAAGTTATTGACCAACCAGCACACATATTAGTAATAACAATGAGTACCACTATGACAACTCATTATTAATTGTAATTATTTCGTAACGATAGTAATAAAACAGTTCGTTTTGTAAATGTCCACATAGAAGAATGTAGTGAGTGTTCAGTTCTCATATCATTTACCATTACCCGATTTCTGAGTATTAGATGATATTTTATTGACTTTCTGACTGATTGTAAGGTAAGCTGGTTGATGAAATAATCTTTTCTCTATGAGATTGCAAATATAGTAGCCAAAAGGACGTGTTCTATTATGTGAACAAGGTATACGTTTATTCTTTTTAAACCTAATGTTAAGAAATTAAAATTTCATAAAAGGTTATTGAAATGACAATAAGATAATAACCAATTATTATAAACTGTCTTCGTTATTTTAGAAATGAAGAGATATGATAAAAATTTAATACTCCTGCACGAATGATACTAAGTCATTAGAAAAATAACACTTTTATAAAAAAAAATTAAGTGAACCAACAGATGCTCATCTCGGTATTCGGTACATAATCTGGGAAGTGTTGCAGTACAGATTTATAAGGTACGATATCATATTGACAAAATATTGATAAAAAAATATTAATTATTATTATGATCTTCAAGTTCTTACAGATATAATTCAGGAAATATGATGATAAATCTGCGACGTTTAATAAATAGGTAACAGTTAATTTTAAGATAATATTTTTAGTTATAGACTTTATGAAATATTAAAAGAAAACAGAGATAGATCTGTTAAGATTATATTCCATTAAATACCTAACCTAAATTTGACATTGCGTAATACTCCTTAGACACCACTGACATATGTAGCTTTTCTTGCGTTATGTGTCAATCGAGAAAGTTGAGCTAAATGGCACGAGCACACTGGCAATATTTTAGAAATATCTTTACTAAATTATACTACACTTCCCACGAATAATGTATATGTATTTGAAGGAAAATACAATTAGGCTACTTTACACACATCAACTGTTTAACGCCATGCACGGACCCGAAAGTATGTGTTATGCATTGTTAAATTTTCATTCCCAATAATGCCATACTATGTTGTATATTGTTCAGAACCTGACATCAGACAACACATTTGACACCAAACAACACATTTGACACCAAACAACATATATGAATACAATATAGTTGTAAAATTCCTATCGACGTACTATCCCTGTTCTCTTCTGTCAGATATTTTTGTATCTATAATTAATTGTAATTTCTTTAAATTCATTTCTGAAGTAATAGCTTGACGTATGGGACTTTGTTTTGTCTACTTATGCAAGAAAGTATATGTATATATATATATACATCGTATAAGTATTTTTTTTATTTTAAACTTTAAACGAATAACCAATTATATATATTTTACATAACATTTCTATTTTTATATTGTTGTCATTCCATTGTTGTAATCTAATTTATTGTTGCATTCATTGTTATTTTATTAATAAACAATCAAGAACAATCAACTGCATCCATATATAATACAAAAATAACTATTTAAATGCATTTGACAAAATTCTCTTATCAATATTGGCATGCGTACTGCTAACAATCTATATAATATTCAATATCTTCTAAACGAATAAAGATATAAAAAAAACTTTCAAATATAAGTTGTTTCCCATTAAATTCCCTATAATCGGTATTTGAACAAATTTTCTCTATCTAAATCGGTTTTACAGATATTTTAAATTCAAAATTTCTTTTTGCTATAACTTCTTAACTAGAAACATTTTTTCTGTCAAAATTACCACCAATCGATGCGCCTCAAAATTCTCAACAATTTATATTTCAATAATTTTTTTCTAGCTTGCTTGGTTCAAAAGTTATTTACAATTGAAAAATTACACTTTTTTATTTTTTTTTTATTTTCAAAAATTCATTATATGTTAATTGAAAGACGAGAAATACACTCGTCTAAACCGCATTTTAATATCTTTTTTAGTTTCGAAGATATTTTTAATTAAAAATTTCATTTCGTTATAACTTCTAAACCGTAAACATTTTGTGGTCCCATGTATACCCTATAACTCTTATATGAACAATTTTTTTTCTAGTTTACTTGGTTTAAGTTATTGACCAACCAGCACACATATTAGTAATAACAATGAGTACCACTATGACAACTCATTATTAATTGTAATTATTTCGTAACGATAGTAATAAAACAGTTCGTTTTGTAAATGTCCACATAGAAGAATGTAGTGAGTGTTCAGTTCTCATATCATTTACCATTACCCGATTTCTGAGTATTAGATGATATTTTATTGACTTTCTGACTGATTGTAAGGTAAGCTGGTTGATGAAATAATCTTTTCTCTATGAGATTGCAAATATAGTAGCCAAAAGGACGTGTTCTATTATGTGAACAAGGTATACGTTTATTCTTTTTAAACCTAATGTTAAGAAATTAAAATTTCATAAAAGGTTATTGAAATGACAATAAGATAATAACCAATTATTATAAACTGTCTTCGTTATTTTAGAAATGAAGAGATATGATAAAAATTTAATACTCCTGCACGAATGATACTAAGTCATTAGAAAAATAACACTTTTATAAAAAAAAATTAAGTGAACCAACAGATGCTCATCTCGGTATTCGGTACATAATCTGGGAAGTGTTGCAGTACAGATTTATAAGGTACGATATCATATTGACAAAATATTGATAAAAAAATATTAATTATTATTATGATCTTCAAGTTCTTACAGATATAATTCAGGAAATATGATGATAAATCTGCGACGTTTAATAAATAGGTAACAGTTAATTTTAAGATAATATTTTTAGTTATAGACTTTATGAAATATTAAAAGAAAACAGAGATAGATCTGTTAAGATTATATTCCATTAAATACCTAACCTAAATTTGACATTGCGTAATACTCTTTAGACACCACTGATATATGTAGCTTTTCTTGCGTTATGTGTCAATCGGGAAAGTTGAGCCAAATGGCACGAGCACACTGGCAATATTTTAGAAATATCTTTACTAAATTATACTACACTTCCCACGAATAATGTATATGTATTTGAAGGAAAATACAATTAGGCTACTTTACTCACATCAACTGTTTAACGCCGTGCACGGACCCGAAAGTATGTATTATGCATTGTTAAATTTTCATTCCCAATAATGCCATACTATGTTGTATATTGTTCAGAACCTGACATCAGACAACACATTTGACACCAAACAACACATTTGACACCAAACAACATATATGAATACAATATAGTTGTAAAATTCCTATCGACGTACTATCCCTGTTCTCTTCTGTCAGATATTTTTGTATCTATAATTAATTGTAATTTCTTTAAATTCATTTCTGAAGTAATAGCTTGACGTATGGGACTTTGTTTTGTCTACTTATGCAAGAAAGTATATGTATATATATATATACATCGTATAAGTATTTTTTTTATTTTAAACTTTAAACGAATAACCAATTATATATATTTTACATAACATTTCTATTTTTATATTGTTGTCATTCCATTGTTGTAATCTAATTTATTGTTGCATTCATTGTTATTTTATTAATAAACAATCAAGAACAATCAACTGCATCCATATATAATACAAAAATAACTATTTAAATGCATTTGACAAAATTCTCTTATCAATATTGGCATGCGTACTGCTAACAATCTATATAATATTCAATATCTTCTAAACGAATAAAGATATAAAAAAAACTTTCAAATATAAGTTGTTTCCCATTAAATTCCCTATAATCGGTATTTGAACAAATTTTCTCTATCTAAATCGGTTTTACAGATATTTTAAATTCAAAATTTCTTTTTGCTATAACTTCTAAACTAGAAACATTTTTTCTGTCAAAATTACCACCAATCGATGCGCCTCAAAATTCTCAACAATTTATATTTCAATAATTTTTTTCTAGCTTGCTTGGTTCAAAAGTTATTTACAATTGAAAAATTACACTTTTTTATTTTTTTTTTATTTTCAAAAATTCATTATATGTTAATTGAAAGACGAGAAATACACTCGTCTAAACCGCATTTTAATATCTTTTTTAGTTTCGAAGATATTTTTAATTAAAAATTTCATTTCGTTATAACTTCTAAACCGTAAACATTTTGTGGTCCCATGTATACCCTATAACTCTTATATGAACAATTTTTTTTCTAGTTTACTTGGTTTAAGTTATTGACCAACCAGCACACATATTAGTAATAACAATGAGTACCACTATGACAACTCATTATTAATTGTAATTATTTCGTAACGATAGTAATAAAACAGTTCGTTTTGTAAATGTCCACATAGAAGAATGTAGTGAGTGTTCAGTTCTCATATCATTTACCATTACCCGATTTCTGAGTATTAGATGATATTTTATTGACTTTCTGACTGATTGTAAGGTAAGCTGGTTGATGAAATAATCTTTTCTCTATGAGATTGCAAATATAGTAGCCAAAAGGACGTGTTCTATTATGTGAACAAGGTATACGTTTATTCTTTTTAAACCTAATGTTAAGAAATTAAAATTTCATAAAAGGTTATTGAAATGACAATAAGATAATAACCAATTATTATAAACTGTCTTCGTTATTTTAGAAATGAAGAGATATGATAAAAATTTAATACTCCTGCACGAATGATACTAAGTCATTAGAAAAATAACACTTTTATAAAAAAAAATTAAGTGAACCAACAGATGCTCATCTCGGTATTCGGTACATAATCTGGGAAGTGTTGCAGTACAGATTTATAAGGTACGATATCATATTGACAAAATATTGATAAAAAAATATTAATTATTATTATGATCTTCAAGTTCTTACAGATATAATTCAGGAAATATGATGATAAATCTGCGACGTTTAATAAATAGGTAACAGTTAATTTTAAGATAATATTTTTAGTTATAGACTTTATGAAATATTAAAAGAAAACAGAGATAGATCTGTTAAGATTATATTCCATTAAATACCTAACCTAAATTTGACATTGCGTAATACTCCTTAGACACCACTGACATATGTAGCTTTTCTTGCGTTATGTGTCAATCGAGAAAGTTGAGCCAAATGGCACGAGCACACTGGCAATATTTTAGAAATATCTTTACTAAATTATACTACACTTCCCACGAATAATGTATATGTATTTGAAGGAAAATACAATTAGGCTACTTTACACACATCAACTGTTTAACGCCATGCACGGACCCGAAAGTATGTGTTATGCATTGTTAAATTTTCATTCCCAATAATGCCATACTATGTTGTATATTGTTCAGAACCTGACATCAGACAACACATTTGACACCAAACAACACATTTGACACCAAACAACATATATGAATACAATATAGTTGTAAAATTCCTATCGACGTACTATCCCTGTTCTCTTCTGTCAGATATTTTTGTATCTATAATTAATTGTAATTTCTTTAAATTCATTTCTGAAGTAATAGCTTGACGTATGGGACTTTGTTTTGTCTACTTATGCAAGAAAGTATATGTATATATATATATACATCGTATAAGTATTTTTTTTATTTTAAACTTTAAACGAATAACCAATTATATATATTTTACATAACATTTCTATTTTTATATTGTTGTCATTCCATTGTTGTAATCTAATTTATTGTTGCATTCATTGTTATTTTATTAATAAACAATCAAGAACAATCAACTGCATCCATATATAATACAAAAATAACTATTTAAATGCATTTGACAAAATTCTCTTATCAATATTGGCATGCGTACTGCTAACAATCTATATAATATTCAATATCTTCTAAACGAATAAAGATATAAAAAAAACTTTCAAATATAAGTTGTTTCCCATTAAATTCCCTATAATCGGTATTTGAACAAATTTTCTCTATCTAAATCGGTTTTACAGATATTTTAAATTCAAAATTTCTTTTTGCTATAACTTCTAAACTAGAAACATTTTTTCTGTCAAAATTACCACCAATCGATGCGCCTCAAAATTCTCAACAATTTATATTTCAATAATTTTTTTCTAGCTTGCTTGGTTCAAAAGTTATTTACAATTGAAAAATTACACTTTTTTATTTTTTTTTTATTTTTAAAAATTCATTATATGTTAATTGAAAGACGAGAAATACACTCGTCTAAACCGCATTTTAATATCTTTTTTAGTTTCGAAGATATTTTTAATTAAAAATTTCATTTCGTTATAACTTCTAAACCGTAAACATTTTGTGGTCCCATGTATACCCTATAACTCTTATATGAACAATTTTTTTTCTAGTTTACTTGGTTTAAGTTATTGACCAACCAGCACACATATTAGTAATAACAATGAGTACCACTATGACAACTCATTATTAATTGTAATTATTTCGTAACGATAGTAATAAAACAGTTCGTTTTGTAAATGGCCACATAGAAGAATGTAGTGAGTGTTCAGTTCTCATATCATTTACCATTACCCGATTTCTGAGTATTAGATGATATTTTATTGACTTTCTGACTGATTGTAAGGTAAGCTGGTTGATGAAATAATCTTTTCTCTATGAGATTGCAAATATAGTAGCCAAAAGGACGTGTTCTATTATGTGAACAAGGTATACGTTTATTCTTTTTAAACCTAATGTTAAGAAATTAAAATTTCATAAAAGGTTATTGAAATGACAATAAGATAATAACCAATTATTATAAACTGTCTTCGTTATTTTAGAAATGAAGAGATATGATAAAAATTTAATACTCCTGCACGAATGATACTAAGTCATTAGAAAAATAACACTTTTATAAAAAAAAATTAAGTGAACCAACAGATGCTCATCTCGGTATTCGGTACATAATCTGGGAAGTGTTGCAGTACAGATTTATAAGGTACGATATCATATTGACAAAATATTGATAAAAAAATATTAATTATTATTATGATCTTCAAGTTCTTACAGATATAATTCAGGAAATATGATGATAAATCTGCGACGTTTAATAAATAGGTAACAGTTAATTTTAAGATAATATTTTTAGTTATAGACTTTATGAAATATTAAAAGAAAACAGAGATAGATCTGTTAAGATTATATTCCATTAAATACCTAACCTAAATTTGACATTGCGTAATACTCCTTAGACACCACTGACATATGTAGCTTTTCTTGCGTTATGTGTCAATCGAGAAAGTTGAGCCAAATGGCACGAGCACACTGGCAATATTTTAGAAATATCTTTACTAAATTATACTACACTTCCCACGAATAATGTATATGTATTTGAAGGAAAATACAATTAGGCTACTTTACACACATCAACTGTTTAACGCCATGCACGGACCCGAAAGTATGTGTTATGCATTGTTAAATTTTCATTCCCAATAATGCCATACTATGTTGTATATTGTTCAGAACCTGACATCAGACAACACATTTGACACCAAACAACACATTTGACACCAAACAACATATATGAATACAATATAGTTGTAAAATTCCTAACGACGTACTATCCCTGTTCTCTTCTGTCAGATATTTTTGTATCTATAATTAATTGTAATTTCTTTAAATTCATTTCTGAAGTAATAGCTTGACGTATGGGACTTTGTTTTGTCTACTTATGCAAGAAAGTATATGTATATATATATATATACATCGTATAAGTATTTTTTTTATTTTAAACTTTAAACGAATAACCAATTATATATATTTTACATAACATTTCTATTTTTATATTGTTGTCATTCCATTGTTGTAATCTAATTTATTGTTGCATTCATTGTTATTTTATTAATAAACAATCAAGAACAATCAACTGCATCCATATATAATACAAAAATAACTATTTAAATGCATTTGACAAAATTCTCTTATCAATATTGGCATGCGTACTGCTAACAATCTATATAATATTCAATATCTTCTAAACGAATAAAGATATAAAAAAAACTTTCAAATATAAGTTGTTTCCCATTAAATTCCCTATAATCGGTATTTGAACAAATTTTCTCTATCTAAATCGGTTTTACAGATATTTTAAATTCAAAATTTCTTTTTGCTATAACTTCTAAACTAGAAACATTTTTTCTGTCAAAATTACCACCAATCGATGCGCCTCAAAATTCTCAACAATTTATATTTCAATAATTTTTTTCTAGCTTGCTTGGTTCAAAAGTTATTTACAATTGAAAAATTACACTTTTTTATTTTTTTTTTATTTTCAAAAATTCATTATATGTTAATTGAAAGACGAGAAATACACTCGTCTAAACCGCATTTTAATATCTTTTTTAGTTTCGAAGATATTTTTAATTAAAAATTTCATTTCGTTATAACTTCTAAACCGTAAACATTTTGTGGTCCCATGTATACCCTATAACTCTTATATGAACAATTTTTTTTCTAGTTTACTTGGTTTAAGTTATTGACCAACCAGCACACATATTAGTAATAACAATGAGTACCACTATGACAACTCATTATTAATTGTAATTATTTCGTAACGATAGTAATAAAACAGTTCGTTTTGTAAATGTCCACATAGAAGAATGTAGTGAGTGTTCAGTTCTCATATCATTTACCATTACCCGATTTCTGAGTATTAGATGATATTTTATTGACTTTCTGACTGATTGTAAGGTAAGCTGGTTGATGAAATAATCTTTTCTCTATGAGATTGCAAATATAGTAGCCAAAAGGACGTGTTCTATTATGTGAACAAGGTATACGTTTATTCTTTTTAAACCTAATGTTAAGAAATTAAAATTTCATAAAAGGTTATTGAAATGACAATAAGATAATAACCAATTATTATAAACTGTCTTCGTTATTTTAGAAATGAAGAGATATGATAAAAATTTAATACTCCTGCACGAATGATACTAAGTCATTAGAAAAATAACATTTTTATAAAAAAAAATTAAGTGAACCAACAGATGCTCATCTCGGTATTCGGTACATAATCTGGGAAGTGTTGCAGTACAGATTTATAAGGTACGATATCATATTGACAAAATATTGATAAAAAAATATTAATTATTATTATGATCTTCAAGTTCTTACAGATATAATTCAGGAAATATGATGATAAATCTGCGACGTTTAATAAATAGGTAACAGTTAATTTTAAGATAATATTTTTAGTTATAGACTTTATGAAATATTAAAAGAAAACAGAGATAGATCTGTTAAGATTATATTCCATTAAATACCTAACCTAAATTTGACATTGCGTAATACTCTTTAGACACCACTGATATATGTAGCTTTTCTTGCGTTATGTGTCAATCGGGAAAGTTGAGCCAAATGGCACGAGCACACTGGCAATATTTTAGAAATATCTTTACTAAATTATACTACACTTCCCACGAATAATGTATATGTATTTGAAGGAAAATACAATTAGGCTACTTTACTCACATCAACTGTTTAACGCCGTGCACGGACCCGAAAGTATGTATTATGCATTGTTAAATTTTCATTCCCAATAATGCCATACTATGTTGTATATTGTTCAGAACCTGACATCAGACAACACATTTGACACCAAACAACACATTTGACACCAAACAACATATATGAATACAATATAGTTGTAAAATTCCTATCGACGTACTATCCCTGTTCTCTTCTGTCAGATATTTTTGTATCTATAATTAATTGTAATTTCTTTAAATTCATTTCTGAAGTAATAGCTTGACGTATGGGACTTTGTTTTGTCTACTTATGCAAGAAAGTATATGTATATATATATATATACATCGTATAAGTATTTTTTTTATTTTAAACTTTAAACGAATAACCAATTATATATATTTTACATAACATTTCTATTTTTATATTGTTGCCATTCCATTGTTGTAATCTAATTTATTGTTGCATTCATTGTTATTTTATTAATAAACAATCAAGAACAATCAACTGCATCCATATATAATACAAAAATAACTATTTAAATGCATTTGACAAAATTCTCTTATCAATATTGGCATGCGTACTGCTAACAATCTATATAATATTCAATATCTTCTAAACGAATAAAGATATAAAAAAAACTTTCAAATATAAGTTGTTTCCCATTAAATTCCCTATAATCGGTATTTGAACAAATTTTCTCTATCTAAATCGGTTTTACAGATATTTTAAATTCAAAATTTCTTTTTGCTATAACTTCTAAACTAGAAACATTTTTTCTGTCAAAATTACCACCAATCGATGCGCCTCAAAATTCTCAACAATTTATATTTCAATAATTTTTTTCTAGCTTGCTTGGTTCAAAAGTTATTTACAATTGAAAAATTACACTTTTTTATTTTTTTTTATTTTCAAAAATTCATTATATGTTAATTGAAAGACGAGAAATACACTCGTCTAAACCGCATTTTAATATCTTTTTTAGTTTCGAAGATATTTTTAATTAAAAATTTCATTTCGTTATAACTTCTAAACCGTAAACATTTTGTGGTCCCATGTATACCCTATAACTCTTATATGAACAATTTTTTTTCTAGTTTACTTGGTTTAAGTTATTGACCAACCAGCACACATATTAGTAATAACAATGAGTACCACTATGACAACTCATTATTAATTGTAATTATTTCGTAACGATAGTAATAAAACAGTTCGTTTTGTAAATGTCCACATAGAAGAATGTAGTGAGTGTTCAGTTCTCATATCATTTACCATTACCCGATTTCTGAGTATTAGATGATATTTTATTGACTTTCTGACTGATTGTAAGGTAAGCTGGTTGATGAAATAATCTTTTCTCTATGAGATTGCAAATATAGTAGCCAAAAGGACGTGTTCTATTATGTGAACAAGGTATACGTTTATTCTTTTTAAACCTAATGTTAAGAAATTAAAATTTCATAAAAGGTTATTGAAATGACAATAAGATAATAACCAATTATTAAAAACTGTCTTCGTTATTTTAGAAATGAAGAGATATGATAAAAATTTAATACTCCTGCACGAATGATACTAAGTCATTAGAAAAATAACACTTTTATAAAAAAAAATTAAGTGAACCAACAGATGCTCATCTCGGTATTCGGTACATAATCTGGGAAGTGTTGCAGTACAGATTTATAAGGTACGATATCATATTGACAAAATATTGATAAAAAAATATTAATTATTATTATGATCTTCAAGTTCTTACAGATATAATTCAGGAAATATGATGATAAATCTGCGACGTTTAATAAATAGGTAACAGTTAATTTTAAGATAATATTTTTAGTTATAGACTTTATGAAATATTAAAAGAAAACAGAGATAGATCTGTTAAGATTATATTCCATTAAATACCTAACCTAAATTTGACATTGCGTAATACTCTTTAGACACCACTGATATATGTAGCTTTTCTTGCGTTATGTGTCAATCGGGAAAGTTGAGCCAAATGGCACGAGCACACTGGCAATATTTTAGAAATATCTTTACTAAATTATACTACACTTCCCACGAATAATGTATATGTATTTGAAGGAAAATACAATTAGGCTACTTTACACACATCAACTGTTTAACGCCGTGCACGGACCCGAAAGTATGTATTATGCATTGTTAAATTTTCATTCCCAATAATGCCATACTATGTTGTATATTGTTCAGAACCTGACATCAGACAACACATTTGACACCAAACAACACATTTGACACCAAACAACATATATGAATACAATATAGTTGTAAAATTCCTATCGACGTACTATCCCTGTTCTCTTCTGTCAGATATTTTTGTATCTATAATTAATTGTAATTTCTTTAAATTCATTTCTGAAGTAATAGCTTGACGTATGGGACTTTGTTTTGTCTACTTATGCAAGAAAGTATATGTATATATATATATATACATCGTATAAGTATTTTTTTTATTTTAAACTTTAAACGAATAAGCAATTATATATATTTTACATAACATTTCTATTTTTATATTGTTGTCATTCCATTGTTGTAATCTAATTTATTGTTGCATTCATTGTTATTTTATTAATAAACAATCAAGAACAATCAACTGCATCCATATATAATACAAAAATAACTATTTAAATGCATTTGACAAAATTCTCTTATCAATATTGGCATGCGTACTGTTAACAATCTATATAATATTCAATATCTTCTAAACGAATAAAGATATAAAAAAAACTTTCAAATATAAGTTGTTTCCCATTAAATTCCCTATAATCGGTATTTGAACAAATTTTCTCTATCTAAATCGGTTTTACAGATATTTTAAATTCAAAATTTCTTTTTGCTATAACTTCTAAACTAGAAACATTTTTGCGTCAAAATTACCACCAATCGATGCGCCTCAAAATTCTCAACAATTTATATTTCAATAATTTTTTTCTAGCTTGCTTGGTTCAAAAGTTATTTACAATTGAAAAATTACACTTTTTTATTTTTTTTTTATTTTCAAAAATTCATTATATGTTAATTGAAAGACGAGAAATACACTCGTCTAAACCGCATTTTAATATCTTTTTTAGTTTCGAAGATATTTTTAATTAAAAATTTCATTTCGTTATAACTTCTAAACCGTAAACATTTTGTGGTCCCATGTATACCCTATAACTCTTATATGAACAATTTTTTTTCTAGTTTACTTGGTTTAAGTTATTGACCAACCAGCACACATATTAGTAATAACAATGAGTACCACTATGACAACTCATTATTAATTGTAATTATTTCGTAACGATAGTAATAAAACAGTTCGTTTTGTAAATGTCCACATAGAAGAATGTAGTGAGTGTTCAGTTCTCATATCATTTACCATTACCCGATTTCTGAGTATTAGATGATATTTTATTGACTTTCTGACTGATTGTAAGGTAAGCTGGTTGATGAAATAATCTTTTCTCTATGAGATTGCAAATATAGTAGCCAAAAGGACGTGTTCTATTATGTGAACAAGGTATACGTTTATTCTTTTTAAACCTAATGTTAAGAAATTAAAATTTCATAAAAGGTTATTGAAATGACAATAAGATAATAACCAATTATTAAAAACTGTCTTCGTTATTTTAGAAATGAAGAGATATGATAAAAATTTAATACTCCTGCACGAATGATACTAAGTCATTAGAAAAATAACACTTTTATAAAAAAAAATTAAGTGAACCAACAGATGCTCATCTCGGTATTCGGTACATAATCTGGGAAGTGTTGCAGTACAGATTTATAAGGTACGATATCATATTGACAAAATATTGATAAAAAAATATTAATTATTATTATGATCTTCAAGTTCTTACAGATATAATTCAGGAAATATGATGATAAATCTGCGACGTTTAATAAATAGGTAACAGTTAATTTTAAGATAATATTTTTAGTTATAGACTTTATGAAATATTAAAAGAAAACAGAGATAGATCTGTTAAGATTATATTCCATTAAATACCTAACCTAAATTTGACATTGCGTAATACTCTTTAGACACCACTGATATATGTAGCTTTTCTTGCGTTATGTGTCAATCGGGAAAGTTGAGCCAAATGGCACGAGCACACTGGCAATATTTTAGAAATATCTTTACTAAATTATACTACACTTCCCACGAATAATGTATATGTATTTGAAGGAAAATACAATTAGGCTACTTTACACACATCAACTGTTTAACGCCGTGCACGGACCCGAAAGTATGTATTATGCATTGTTAAATTTTCATTCCCAATAATGCCATACTATGTTGTATATTGTTCAGAACCTGACATCAGACAACACATTTGACACCAAACAACACATTTGACACCAAACAACATATATGAATACAATATAGTTGTAAAATTCCTATCGACGTACTATCCCTGTTCTCTTTTGTCAGATATTTTTGTATCTATAATTAATTGTAATTTCTTTAAATTCATTTCTGAAGTAATAGCTTGACGTATGGGACTTTGTTTTGTCTACTTATGCAAGAAAGTATATGTATATATATATATATATATATATATATATATATATATATATATATATATATATATATATATATACATCGTATAAGTATTTTTTTTATTTTAAACTTTAAACGAATAAGCAATTATATATATTTTACATAACATTTCTATTTTTATATTGTTGTCATTCCATTGTTGTAATCTAATTTATTGTTGCATTCATTGTTATTTTATTAATAAACAATCAAGAACAATCAACTGCATCCATATATAATACAAAAATAACTATTTAAATGCATTTGACAAAATTCTCTTATCAATATTGGCATGCGTACTGCTAACAATCTATATAATATTCAATATCTTCTAAACGAATAAAGATATAAAAAAAACTTTCAAATATAAGTTGTTTCCCATTAAATTCCCTATAATCGGTATTTGAACAAATTTTCTCTATCTAAATCGGTTTTACAGATATTTTAAATTCAAAATTTCTTTTTGCTATAACTTCTAAACTAGAAACATTTTTGCGTCAAAATTACCACCAATCGAGGCGCCTCAAAATTCTCAACAATTTATATTTCAATAATTTTTTTCTAGCTTGCTTGGTTCAAAAGTTATTTACAATTGAAAAATTACACTTTTTTATTTTTTTTTTATTTTCAAAAATTCATTATATGTTAATTGAAAGACGAGAAATACACTCGTCTAAACCGCATTTTAATATCTTTTTTAGTTTCGAAGATATTTTTAATTAAAAATTTCATTTCGTTATAACTTCTAAACCGTAAACATTTTGTGGTCCCATGTATACCCTATAACTCTTATATGAACAATTTTTTTTCTAGTTTACTTGGTTTAAGTTATTGACCAACCAGCACACATATTAGTAATAACAATGAGTACCACTATGACAACTCATTATTAATTGTAATTATTTCGTAACGATAGTAATAAAACAGTTCGTTTTGTAAATGTCCACATAGAAGAATGTAGTGAGTGTTCAGTTCTCATATCATTTACCATTACCCGATTTCTGAGTATTAGATGATATTTTATTGACTTTCTGACTGATTGTAAGGTAAGCTGGTTGATGAAATAATCTTTTCTCTATGAGATTGCAAATATAGTAGCCAAAAGGACGTGTTCTATTATGTGAACAAGGTATACGTTTATTCTTTTTAAACCTAATGTTAAGAAATTAAAATTTCATAAAAGGTTATTGAAATGACAATAAGATAATAACCAATTATTAAAAACTGTCTTCGTTATTTTAGAAATGAAGAGATATGATAAAAATTTAATACTCCTGCACGAATGATACTAAGTCATTAGAAAAATAACACTTTTATAAAAAAAAATTAAGTGAACCAACAGATGCTCATCTCGGTATTCGGTACATAATCTGGGAAGTGTTGCAGTACAGATTTATAAGGTACGATATCATATTGACAAAATATTGATAAAAAAATATTAATTATTATTATGATCTTCAAGTTCTTACAGATATAATTCAGGAAATATGATGATAAATCTGCGACGTTTAATAAATAGGTAACAGTTAATTTTAAGATAATATTTTTAGTTATAGACTTTATGAAATATTAAAAGAAAACAGAGATAGATCTGTTAAGATTATATTCCATTAAATACCTAACCTAAATTTGACATTGCGTAATACTCTTTAGACACCACTGATATATGTAGCTTTTCTTGCGTTATGTGTCAATCGGGAAAGTTGAGCCAAATGGCACGAGCACACTGGCAATATTTTAGAAATATCTTTACTAAATTATACTACACTTCCCACGAATAATGTATATGTATTTGAAGGAAAATACAATTAGGCTACTTTACACACATCAACTGTTTAACGCCGTGCACGGACCCGAAAGTATGTATTATGCATTGTTAAATTTTCATTCCCAATAATGCCATACTATGTTGTATATTGTTCAGAACCTGACATCAGACAACACATTTGACACCAAACAACACATTTGACACCAAACAACATATATGAATACAATATAGTTGTAAAATTCCTATCGACGTACTATCCCTGTTCTCTTTTGTCAGATATTTTTGTATCTATAATTAATTGTAATTTCTTTAAATTCATTTCTGAAGTAATAGCTTGACGTATGGGACTTTGTTTTGTCTACTTATGCAAGAAAGTATATGTATATATATATATATATATATATATATATATATATATACATCGTATAAGTATTTTTTTTATTTTAAACTTTAAACGAATAACCAATTATATATATTTTACATAACATTTCTATTTTTATATTGTTGTCATTCCATTGTTGTAATCTAATTTATTGTTGCATTCATTGTTATTTTATTAATAAACAATCAAGAACAATCAACTGCATCCATATATAATACAAAAATAACTATTTAAATGCATTTGACAAAATTCTCTTATCAATATTGGCATGCGTACTGCTAACAATCTATATAATATTCAATATCTTCTAAACGAATAAAGATATAAAAAAAACTTTCAAATATAAGTTGTTTCCCATTAAATTCCCTATAATCGGTATTTGAACAAATTTTCTCTATCTAAATCGGTTTTACAGATATTTTAAATTCAAAATTTCTTTTTGCTATAACTTCTAAACTAGAAACATTTTTGCGTCAAAATTACCACCAATCGATGCGCCTCAAAATTCTCAACAATTTATATTTCAATAATTTTTTTCTAGCTTGCTTGGTTCAAAAGTTATTTACAATTGAAAAATTACACTTTTTTATTTTTTTTTTATTTTCAAAATTTCATTATATGTTAATTGAAAGACGAGAAATACACTCGTCTAAACCGCATTTTAATATCTTTTTTAGTTTCGAAGATATTTTTAATTAAAAATTTCATTTCGTTATAACTTCTAAACCGTAAACATTTTGTGGTCCCATGTATACCCTATAACTCTTATATGAACAATTTTTTTTCTAGTTTACTTGGTTTAAGTTATTGACCAACCAGCACACATATTAGTAATAACAATGAGTACCACTATGACAACTCATTATTAATTGTAATTATTTCGTAACGATAGTAATAAAACAGTTCGTTTTGTAAATGTCCACATAGAAGAATGTAGTGAGTGTTCAGTTCTCATATCATTTACCATTACCCGATTTCTGAGTATTAGATGATATTTTATTGACTTTCTGACTGATTGTAAGGTAAGCTGGTTGATGAAATAATCTTTTCTCTATGAGATTGCAAATATAGTAGCCAAAAGGACGTGTTCTATTATGTGAACAAGGTATACGTTTATTCTTTTTAAACCTAATGTTAAGAAATTAAAATTTCATAAAAGGTTATTGAAATGACAATAAGATAATAACCAATTATTAAAAACTGTCTTCGTTATTTTAGAAATGAAGAGATATGATAAAAATTTAATACTCCTGCACGAATGATACTAAGTCATTAGAAAAATAACACTTTTATAAAAAAAAATTAAGTGAACCAACAGATGCTCATCTCGGTATTCGGTACATAATCTGGGAAGTGTTGCAGTACAGATTTATAAGGTACGATATCATATTGACAAAATATTGATAAAAAAATATTAATTATTATTATGATCTTCAAGTTCTTACAGATATAATTCAGGAAATATGATGATAAATCTGCGACGTTTAATAAATAGGTAACAGTTAATTTTAAGATAATATTTTTAGTTATAGACTTTATGAAATATTAAAAGAAAACAGAGATAGATCTGTTAAGATTATATTCCATTAAATACCTAACCTAAATTTGACATTGCGTAATACTCCTTAGACACCACTGACATATGTAGCTTTTCTTGCGTTATGTGTCAATCGAGAAAGTTGAGCCAAATGGCACGAGCACACTGGCAATATTTTAGAAATATCTTTACTAAATTATACTACACTTCCCACGAATAATGTATATGTATTTGAAGGAAAATACAATTAGGCTACTTTACACACATCAACTGTTTAACGCCGTGCACGGACCCGAAAGTATGTATTATGCATTGTTAAATTTTCATTCCCAATAATGCCATACTATGTTGTATATTGTTCAGAACCTGACATCAGACAACACATTTGACACCAAACAACACATTTGACACCAAACAACATATATGAATACAATATAGTTGTAAAATTCCTATCGACGTACTATCCCTGTTCTCTTCTGTCAGATATTTTTGTATCTATAATTAATTGTAATTTCTTTAAATTCATTTCTGAAGTAATAGCTTGACGTATGGGACTTTGTTTTGTCTACTTATGCAAGAAAGTATATGTATATATATATATATATATATATATATATATATATATATATATATATATATATATATATATATATATACATCGTATAAGTATTTTTTTTATTTTAAACTTTAAACGAATAAGCAATTATATATATTTTACATAACATTTCTATTTTTATATTGTTGTCATTCCATTGTTGTAATCTAATTTATTGTTGCATTCATTGTTATTTTATTAATAAACAATCAAGAACAATCAACTGCATCCATATATAATACAAAAATAACTATTTAAATGCATTTGACAAAATTCTCTTATCAATATTGGCATGCGTACTGCTAACAATCTATATAATATTCAATATCTTCTAAACGAATAAAGATATAAAAAAAACTTTCAAATATAAGTTGTTTCCCATTAAATTCCCTATAATCGGTATTTGAACAAATTTTCTCTATCTAAATCGGTTTTACAGATATTTTAAATTCAAAATTTCTTTTTGCTATAACTTCTAAACTAGAAACATTTTTTTCGTCAAAATTACCACCAATCGATGCGCCTCAAAATTCTCAACAATTTATATTTCAATAATTTTTTTCTAGCTTGCTTGGTTCAAAAGTTATTTACAATTGAAAAATTACACTTTTTTATTTTTTTTTTATTTTCAAAAATTCATTATATGTTAATTGAAAGACGAGAAATACACTCGTCTAAACCGCATTTTAATATCTTTTTTAGTTTCGAAGATATTTTTAATTAAAAATTTCATTTCGTTATAACTTCTAAACCGTAAACATTTTGTGGTCCCATGTATACCCTATAACTCTTATATGAACAATTTTTTTTCTAGTTTACTTGGTTTAAGTTATTGACCAACCAGCACACATATTAGTAATAACAATGAGTACCACTATGACAACTCATTATTAATTGTAATTATTTCGTAACGATAGTAATAAAACAGTTCGTTTTGTAAATGTCCACATAGAAGAATGTAGTGAGTGTTCAGTTCTCATATCATTTACCATTACCCGATTTCTGAGTATTAGATGATATTTTATTGACTTTCTGACTGATTGTAAGGTAAGCTGGTTGATGAAATAATCTTTTCTCTATGAGATTGCAAATATAGTAGCCAAAAGGACGTGTTCTATTATGTGAACAAGGTATACGTTTATTCTTTTTAAACCTAATGTTAAGAAATTAAAATTTCATAAAAGGTTATTGAAATGACAATAAGATAATAACCAATTATTAAAAACTGTCTTCGTTATTTTAGAAATGAAGAGATATGATAAAAATTTAATACTCCTGCACGAATGATACTAAGTCATTAGAAAAATAACACTTTTATAAAAAAAAATTAAGTGAACCAACAGATGCTCATCTCGGTATTCGGTACATAATCTGGGAAGTGTTGCAGTACAGATTTATAAGGTACGATATCATATTGACAAAATATTGATAAAAAAATATTAATTATTATTATGATCTTCAAGTTCTTACAGATATAATTCAGGAAATATGATGATAAATCTGCGACGTTTAATAAATAGGTAACAGTTAATTTTAAGATAATATTTTTAGTTATAGACTTTATGAAATATTAAAAGAAAACAGAGATAGATCTGTTAAGATTATATTCCATTAAATACCTAACCTAAATTTGACATTGCGTAATACTCCTTAGACACCACTGACATATGTAGCTTTTCTTGCGTTATGTGTCAATCGAGAAAGTTGAGCCAAATGGCACGAGCACACTGGCAATATTTTAGAAATATCTTTACTAAATTATACTACACTTCCCACGAATAATGTATATGTATTTGAAGGAAAATACAATTAGGCTACTTTACACACATCAACTGTTTAACGCCGTGCACGGACCCGAAAGTATGTGTTATGCATTGTTAAATTTTCATTCCCAATAATGCCATACTATGTTGTATATTGTTCAGAACCTGACATCAGACAACACATTTGACACCAAACAACACATTTGACACCAAACAACATATATGAATACAATATAGTTGTAAAATTCCTATCGACGTACTATCCCTGTTCTCTTCTGTCAGATATTTTTGTATCTATAATTAATTGTAATTTCTTTAAATTCATTTCTGAAGTAATAGCTTGACGTATGGGACTTTGTTTTGTCTACTTATGCAAGAAAGTATATGTATATATATATATATATATATATATACATCGTATAAGTATTTTTTTTATTTTAAACTTTAAACGAATAAGCAATTATATATATTTTACATAACATTTCTATTTTTATATTGTTGTCATTCCATTGTTGTAATCTAATTTATTGTTGCATTCATTGTTATTTTATTAATAAACAATCAAGAACAATCAACTGCATCCATATATAATACAAAAATAACTATTTAAATGCATTTGACAAAATTCTCTTATCAATATTGGCATGCGTACTGCTAACAATCTATATAATATTCAATATCTTCTAAACGAATAAAGATATAAAAAAAACTTTCAAATATAAGTTGTTTCCCATTAAATTCCCTATAATCGGTATTTGAACAAATTTTCTCTATCTAAATCGGTTTTACAGATATTTTAAATTCAAAATTTCTTTTTGCTATAACTTCTAAACTAGAAACATTTTTGCGTCAAAATTACCACCAATCGATGCGCCTCAAAATTCTCAACAATTTATATTTCAATAATTTTTTTCTAGCTTGCTTGGTTCAAAAGTTATTTACAATTGAAAAATTACACTTTTTTATTTTTTTTTTATTTTCAAAAATTCATTATATGTTAATTGAAAGACGAGAAATACACTCGTCTAAACCGCATTTTAATATCTTTTTTAGTTTCGAAGATATTTTTAATTAAAAATTTCATTTCGTTATAACTTCTAAACCGTAAACATTTTGTGGTCCCATGTATACCCTATAACTCTTATATGAACAATTTTTTTTCTAGTTTACTTGGTTTAAGTTATTGACCAACCAGCACACATATTAGTAATAACAATGAGTACCACTATGACAACTCATTATTAATTGTAATTATTTCGTAACGATAGTAATAAAACAGTTCGTTTTGTAAATGTCCACATAGAAGAATGTAGTGAGTGTTCAGTTCTCATATCATTTACCATTACCCGATTTCTGAGTATTAGATGATATTTTATTGACTTTCTGACTGATTGTAAGGTAAGCTGGTTGATGAAATAATCTTTTCTCTATGAGATTGCAAATATAGTAGCCAAAAGGACGTGTTCTATTATGTGAACAAGGTATACGTTTATTCTTTTTAAACCTAATGTTAAGAAATTAAAATTTCATAAAAGGTTATTGAAATGACAATAAGATAATAACCAATTATTAAAAACTGTCTTCGTTATTTTAGAAATGAAGAGATATGATAAAAATTTAATACTCCTGCACGAATGATACTAAGTCATTAGAAAAATAACACTTTTATAAAAAAAAATTAAGTGAACCAACAGATGCTCATCTCGGTATTCGGTACATAATCTGGGAAGTGTTGCAGTACAGATTTATAAGGTACGATATCATATTGACAAAATATTGATAAAAAAATATTAATTATTATTATGATCTTCAAGTTCTTACAGATATAATTCAGGAAATATGATGATAAATCTGCGACGTTTAATAAATAGGTAACAGTTAATTTTAAGATAATATTTTTAGTTATAGACTTTATGAAATATTAAAAGAAAACAGAGATAGATCTGTTAAGATTATATTCCATTAAATACCTAACCTAAATTTGACATTGCGTAATACTCCTTAGACACCACTGACATATGTAGCTTTTCTTGCGTTATGTGTCAATCGAGAAAGTTGAGCCAAATGGCACGAGCACACTGGCAATATTTTAGAAATATCTTTACTAAATTATACTACACTTCCCACGAATAATGTATATGTATTTGAAGGAAAATACAATTAGGCTACTTTACACACATCAACTGTTTAACGCCGTGCACGGACCCGAAAGTATGTGTTATGCATTGTTAAATTTTCATTCCCAATAATGCCATACTATGTTGTATATTGTTCAGAACCTGACATCAGACAACACATTTGACACCAAACAACACATTTGACACCAAACAACATATATGAATACAATATAGTTGTAAAATTCCTATCGACGTACTATCCCTGTTCTCTTCTGTCAGATATTTTTGTATCTATAATTAATTGTAATTTCTTTAAATTCATTTCTGAAGTAATAGCTTGACGTATGGGACTTTGTTTTGTCTACTTATGCAAGAAAGTATATGTATATATATATATATATATATATATATATATATATATATATATATATATATATATATATATATATATATATATACATCGTATAAGTATTTTTTTTATTTTAAACTTTAAACGAATAACCAATTATATATATTTTACATAACATTTCTATTTTTATATTGTTGTCATTCCATTGTTGTAATCTAATTTATTGTTGCATTCATTGTTATTTTATTAATAAACAATCAAGAACAATCAACTGCATCCATATATAATACAAAAATAACTATTTAAATGCATTTGACAAAATTCTCTTATCAATATTGGCATGCGTACTGCTAACAATCTATATAATATTCAATATCTTCTAAACGAATAAAGATATAAAAAAAACTTTCAAATATAAGTTGTTTCCCATTAAATTCCCTATAATCGGTATTTGAACAAATTTTCTCTATCTAAATCGGTTTTACAGATATTTTAAATTCAAAATTTCTTTTTGCTATAACTTCTAAACTAGAAACATTTTTTTCGTCAAAATTACCACCAATCGATGCGCCTCAAAATTCTCAACAATTTATATTTCAATAATTTTTTTCTAGCTTGCTTGGTTCAAAAGTTATTTACAATTGAAAAATTACACTTTTTTATTTTTTTTTTATTTTCAAAAATTCATTGTATGTTAATTGAAAGACGAGAAATACACTCGTCTAAACCGCATTTTAATATCTTTTTTAGTTTCGAAGATATTTTTAATTAAAAATTTCATTTCGTTATAACTTCTAAACCGTAAACATTTTGTGGTCCCATGTATACCCTATAACTCTTATATGAACAATTTTTTTTCTAGTTTACTTGGTTTAAGTTATTGACCAACCAGCACACATATTAGTAATAACAATGAGTACCACTATGACAACTCATTATTAATTGTAATTATTTCGTAACGATAGTAATAAAACAGTTCGTTTTGTAAATGTCCACATAGAAGAATGTAGTGAGTGTTCAGTTCTCATATCATTTACCATTACCCGATTTCTGAGTATTAGATGATATTTTATTGACTTTCTGACTGATTGTAAGGTAAGCTGGTTGATGAAATAATCTTTTCTCTATGAGATTGCAAATATAGTAGCCAAAAGGACGTGTTCTATTATGTGAACAAGGTATACGTTTATTCTTTTTAAACCTAATGCTAAGAAATTAAAATTTCATAAAAGGTTATTGAAATGACAATAAGATAATAACCAATTATTAAAAACTGTCTTCGTTATTTTATAAATGAAGAGATATGATAAAAATTTAATACTCCTGCACGAATGATACTAAGTCATTAGAAAAATAACACTTTTATAAAAAAAAATTAAGTGAACCAACAGATGCTCATCTCGGTATTCGGTACATAATCTGGGAAGTGTTGCAGTACAGATTTATAAGGTACGATATCATATTGACAAAATATTGATAAAAAAATATTAATTATTATTATGATCTTCAAGTTCTTACAGATATAATTCAGGAAATATGATGATAAATCTGCGACGTTTAATAAATAGGTAACAGTTAATTTTAAGATAATATTTTTAGTTATAGACTTTATGAAATATTAAAAGAAAACAGAGATAGATCTGTTAAGATTATATTCCATTAAATACCTAACCTAAATTTGACATTGCGTAATACTCCTTAGACACCACTGACATATGTAGCTTTTCTTGCGTTATGTGTCAATCGAGAAAGTTGAGCCAAATGGCACGAGCACACTGGCAATATTTTAGAAATATCTTTACTAAATTATACTACACTTCCCACGAATAATGTATATGTATTTGAAGGAAAATACAATTAGGCTACTTTACACACATCAACTGTTTAACGCCGTGCACGGACCCGAAAGTATGTGTTATGCATTGTTAAATTTTCATTCCCAATAATGCCATACTATGTTGTATATTGTTCAGAACCTGACATCAGACAACACATTTGACACCAAACAACACATTTGACACCAAACAACATATATGAATACAATATAGTTGTAAAATTCCTATCGACGTACTATCCCTGTTCTCTTCTGTCAGATATTTTTGTATCTATAATTAATTGTAATTTCTTTAAATTCATTTCTGAAGTAATAACTTGACGTATGGGACTTTGTTTTGTCTACTTATGCAAGAAAGTATATGTATATATATATATATATATATATATATATATATATATATATATATACATCGTATAAGTATTTTTTTTATTTTAAACTTTAAACGAATAACCAATTATATATATTTTACATAACATTTCTATTTTTATATTGTTGTCATTCCATTGTTGTAATCTAATTTATTGTTGCATTCATTGTTATTTTATTAATAAACAATCAAGAACAATCAACTGCATCCATATATAATACAAAAATAACTATTTAAATGCATTTGACAAAATTCTCTTATCAATATTGGCATGCGTACTGCTAACAATCTATATAATATTCAATATCTTCTAAACGAATAAAGATATAAAAAAAACTTTCAAATATAAGTTGTTTCCCATTAAATTCCCTATAATCGGTATTTGAACAAATTTTCTCTATCTAAATCGGTTTTACAGATATTTTAAATTCAAAATTTCTTTTTGCTATAACTTCTAAACTAGAAACATTTTTTTCGTCAAAATTACCACCAATCGATGCGCCTCAAAATTCTCAACAATTTATATTTCAATAATTTTTTTCTAGCTTGCTTGGTTCAAAAGTTATTTACAATTGAAAAATTACACTTTTTTATTTTTTTTTATTTTCAAAAATTCATTATATGTTAATTGAAAGACGAGAAATACACTCGTCTAAACCGCATTTTAATATCTTTTTTAGTTTCGAAGATATTTTTAATTAAAAATTTCATTTCGTTATAACTTCTAAACCGTAAACATTTTGTGGTCCCATGTATACCCTATAACTCTTATATGAACAATTTTTTTTCTAGTTTACTTGGTTTAAGTTATTGACCAACCAGCACACATATTAGTAATAACAATGAGTACCACTATGACAACTCATTATTAATTGTAATTATTTCGTAACGATAGTAATAAAACAGTTCGTTTTGTAAATGTCCACATAGAAGAATGTAGTGAGTGTTCAGTTCTCATATCATTTACCATTACCCGATTTCTGAGTATTAGATGATATTTTATTGACTTTCTGACTGATTGTAAGGTAAGCTGGTTGATGAAATAATCTTTTCTCTATGAGATTGCAAATATAGTAGCCAAAAGGACGTGTTCTATTATGTGAACAAGGTATACGTTTATTCTTTTTAAACCTAATGTTAAGAAATTAAAATTTCATAAAAGGTTATTGAAATGACAATAAGATAATAACCAATTATTAAAAACTGTCTTCGTTATTTTAGAAATGAAGAGATATGATAAAAATTTAATACTCCTGCACGAATGATACTAAGTCATTAGAAAAATAACACTTTTATAAAAAAAAATTAAGTGAACCAACAGATGCTCATCTCGGTATTCGGTACATAATCTGGGAAGTGTTGCAGTACAGATTTATAAGGTACGATATCATATTGACAAAATATTGATAAAAAAATATTAATTATTATTATGATCTTCAAGTTCTTACAGATATAATTCAGGAAATATGATGATAAATCTGCGACGTTTAATAAATAGGTAACAGTTAATTTTAAGATAATATTTTTAGTTATAGACTTTATGAAATATTAAAAGAAAACAGAGATAGATCTGTTAAGATTATATTCCATTAAATACCTAACCTAAATTTGACATTGCGTAATACTCCTTAGACACCACTGACATATGTAGCTTTTCTTGCGTTATGTGTCAATCGAGAAAGTTGAGCCAAATGGCACGAGCACACTGGCAATATTTTAGAAATATCTTTACTAAATTATACTACACTTCCCACGAATAATGTATATGTATTTGAAGGAAAATACAATTAGGCTACTTTACACACATCAACTGTTTAACGCCGTGCACGGACCCGAAAGTATGTGTTATGCATTGTTAAATTTTCATTCCCAATAATGCCATACTATGTTGTATATTGTTCAGAACCTGACATCAGACAACACATTTGACACCAAACAACACATTTGACACCAAACAACATATATGAATACAATATAGTTGTAAAATTCCTATCGACGTACTATCCCTGTTCTCTTCTGTCAGATATTTTTGTATCTATAATTAATTGTAATTTCTTTAAATTCATTTCTGAAGTAATAACTTGACGTATGGGACTTTGTTTTGTCTACTTATGCAAGAAAGTATATGTATATATATATATATATATATATATATATATATATATATATATATATATATATATATATATATATATACATCGTATAAGTATTTTTTTTATTTTAAACTTTAAACGAATAACCAATTATATATATTTTACATAACATTTCTATTTTTATATTGTTGTCATTCCATTGTTGTAATCTAATTTATTGTTGCATTCATTGTTATTTTATTAATAAACAATCAAGAACAATCAACTGCATCCATATATAATACAAAAATAACTATTTAAATGCATTTGACAAAATTCTCTTATCAATATTGGCATGCGTACTGCTAACAATCTATATAATATTCAATATCTTCTAAACGAATAAAGATATAAAAAAAACTTTCAAATATAAGTTGTTTCCCATTAAATTCCCTATAATCGGTATTTGAACAAATTTTCTCTATCTAAATCGGTTTTACAGATATTTTAAATTCAAAATTTCTTTTTGCTATAACTTCTAAACTAGAAACATTTTTTTCGTCAAAATTACCACCAATCGATGCGCCTCAAAATTCTCAACAATTTATATTTCAATAATTTTTTTCTAGCTTGCTTGGTTCAAAAGTTATTTACAATTGAAAAATTACACTTTTTTATTTTTTTTTATTTTCAAAAATTCATTATATGTTAATTGAAAGACGAGAAATACACTCGTCTAAACCGCATTTTAATATCTTTTTTAGTTTCGAAGATATTTTTAATTAAAAATTTCATTTCGTTATAACTTCTAAACCGTAAACATTTTGTGGTCCCATGTATACCCTATAACTCTTATATGAACAATTTTTTTTCTAGTTTACTTGGTTTAAGTTATTGACCAACCAGCACACATATTAGTAATAACAATGAGTACCACTATGACAACTCATTATTAATTGTAATTATTTCGTAACGATAGTAATAAAACAGTTCGTTTTGTAAATGTCCACATAGAAGAATGTAGTGAGTGTTCAGTTCTCATATCATTTACCATTACCCGATTTCTGAGTATTAGATGATATTTTATTGACTTTCTGACTGATTGTAAGGTAAGCTGGTTGATGAAATAATCTTTTCTCTATGAGATTGCAAATATAGTAGCCAAAAGGACGTGTTCTATTATGTGAACAAGGTATACGTTTATTCTTTTTAAACCTAATGTTAAGAAATTAAAATTTCATAAAAGGTTATTGAAATGACAATAAGATAATAACCAATTATTAAAAACTGTCTTCGTTATTTTAGAAATGAAGAGATATGATAAAAATTTAATACTCCTGCACGAATGATACTAAGTCATTAGAAAAATAACACTTTTATAAAAAAAAATTAAGTGAACCAACAGATGCTCATCTCGGTATTCGGTACATAATCTGGGAAGTGTTGCAGTACAGATTTATAAGGTACGATATCATATTGACAAAATATTGATAAAAAAATATTAATTATTATTATGATCTTCAAGTTCTTACAGATATAATTCAGGAAATATGATGATAAATCTGCGACGTTTAATAAATAGGTAACAGTTAATTTTAAGATAATATTTTTAGTTATAGACTTTATGAAATATTAAAAGAAAACAGAGATAGATCTGTTAAGATTATATTCCATTAAATACCTAACCTAAATTTGACATTGCGTAATACTCCTTAGACACCACTGACATATGTAGCTTTTCTTGCGTTATGTGTCAATCGAGAAAGTTGAGCCAAATGGCACGAGCACACTGGCAATATTTTAGAAATATCTTTACTAAATTATACTACACTTCCCACGAATAATGTATATGTATTTGAAGGAAAATACAATTAGGCTACTTTACACACATCAACTGTTTAACGCCGTGCACGGACCCGAAAGTATGTGTTATGCATTGTTAAATTTTCATTCCCAATAATGCCATACTATGTTGTATATTGTTCAGAACATGACATCAGACAACACATTTGACACCAAACAACACATTTGACACCAAACAACATATATGAATACAATATAGTTGTAAAATTCCTATCGACGTACTATCCCTGTTCTCTTCTGTCAGATATTTTTGTATCTATAATTAATTGTAATTTCTTTAAATTCATTTCTGAAGTAATAACTTGACGTATGGGACTTTGTTTTGTCTACTTATGCAAGAAAGTATATGTATATATATACATCGTATAAGTATTTTTTTTATTTTAAACTTTAAACGAATAACCAATTATATATATTTTACATAACATTTCTATTTTTATATTGTTGTCATTCCATTGTTGTAATCTAATTTATTGTTGCATTCATTGTTATTTTATTAATAAACAATCAAGAACAATCAACTGCATCCATATATAATACAAAAATAACTATTTAAATGCATTTGACAAAATTCTCTTATCAATATTGGCATGCGTACTGCTAACAATCTATATAATATTCAATATCTTCTAAACGAATAAAGATATAAAAAAAACTTTCAAATATAAGTTGTTTCCCATTAAATTCCCTATAATCGGTATTTGAACAAATTTTCTCTATCTAAATCGGTTTTACAGATATTTTAAATTCAAAATTTCTTTTTGCTATAACTTCTAAACTAGAAACATTTTTTCTGTCAAAATTACCACCAATCGATGCGCCTCAAAATTCTCAACAATTTATATTTCAATAATTTTTTTCTAGCTTGCTTGGTTCAAAAGTTATTTACAATTGAAAAATTACACTTTTTTATTTTTTTTTTATTTTCAAAAATTCATTATATGTTAATTGAAAGACGAGAAATACACTCGTCTAAACCGCATTTTAATATCTTTTTTAGTTTCGAAGATATTTTTAATTAAAAATTTCATTTCGTTATAACTTCTAAACCGTAAACATTTTGTGGTCCCATGTATACCCTATAACTCTTATATGAACAATTTTTTTTCTAGTTTACTTGGTTTAAGTTATTGACCAACCAGCACACATATTAGTAATAACAATGAGTACCACTATGACAACTCATTATTAATTGTAATTATTTCGTAACGATAGTAATAAAACAGTTCGTTTTGTAAATGTCCACATAGAAGAATGTAGTGAGTGTTCAGTTCTCATATCATTTACCATTACCCGATTTCTGAGTATTAGATGATATTTTATTGACTTTCTGACTGATTGTAAGGTAAGCTGGTTGATGAAATAATCTTTTCTCTATGAGATTGCAAATATAGTAGCCAAAAGGACGTGTTCTATTATGTGAACAAGGTATACGTTTATTCTTTTTAAACCTAATGTTAAGAAATTAAAATTTCATAAAAGGTTATTGAAATGACAATAAGATAATAACCAATTATTAAAAACTGTCTTCGTTATTTTAGAAATGAAGAGATATGATAAAAATTTAATACTCCTGCACGAATGATACTAAGTCATTAGAAAAATAACACTTTTATAAAAAAAAATTAAGTGAACCAACAGATGCTCATCTCGGTATTCGGTACATAATCTGGGAAGTGTTGCAGTACAGATTTATAAGGTACGATATCATATTGACAAAATATTGATAAAAAAATATTAATTATTATTATGATCTTCAAGTTCTTACAGATATAATTCAGGAAATATGATGATAAATCTGCGACGTTTAATAAATAGGTAACAGTTAATTTTAAGATAATATTTTTAGTTATAGACTTTATGAAATATTAAAAGAAAACAGAGATAGATCTGTTAAGATTATATTCCATTAAATACCTAACCTAAATTTGACATTGCGTAATACTCCTTAGACACCACTGACATATGTAGCTTTTCTTGCGTTATGTGTCAATCGAGAAAGTTGAGCCAAATGGCACGAGCACACTGGCAATATTTTAGAAATATCTTTACTAAATTATACTACACTTCCCACGAATAATGTATATGTATTTGAAGGAAAATACAATTAGGCTACTTTACACACATCAACTGTTTAACGCCGTGCACGGACCCGAAAGTATGTGTTATGCATTGTTAAATTTTCATTCCCAATAATGCCATACTATGTTGTATATTGTTCAGAACCTGACATCAGACAACACATTTGACACCAAACAACACATTTGACACCAAACAACATATATGAATACAATATAGTTGTAAAATTCCTATCGACGTACTATCCCTGTTCTCTTCTGTCAGATATTTTTGTATCTATAATTAATTGTAATTTCTGTAAATTCATTTCTGAAGTAATAGCTTGACGTATGGGACTTTGTTTTGTCTACTTATGCAAGAAAGTATATGTATATATATATATATATATATATATATATATATATATATATATATATATATATATATATATATATATATATAAATAAAATTTCAGAGAAATGAGGATAAGACCAAACACGATCTGAGTTACTATCAACTGGATGCAGAGCTGATGTGACTACCCACAGGAAACAATAATCAACATTATTTTTTACATATATTATCGCTTTTTAAAATTTTATGTCAGTAGGCAATTCAATATAACTACTTGCTTTTATCGGAGTAACATTATTTATATTAGTTTTCAAATGTAATATTTCATGTAATACCCAGCCTGAATCTCTTTCTTGAAATTCTTCCAAATCCTTTAAAATATTATTCATCACATTTTTTATATACCACTCCTTTATGTCTGTTGATTTATCAGTTATTATATTTTTTGTATTAAATGTTTTTTCCTCACAATTGATTATTGATGGTAAAATAAATTCTCCATTAAAAATTACATTAAGTTTTAATATAGAAGATATTGAATGATTTTTAAATTTTATTCTTAAATAGTAGAAATGCTTTTTCTAAAAATGTTTTTGGGTCTTTTATTCCAATATTATTTATAATTGCACCTGTTTTTATACGACTTGCAAACGCAGATTCAACATCCACCTAAATTAATGCTTTTTGTTTAGTTTTGCTTAAAAAACCAGTACCAGTTCTTATATAATTATGTTTCACTTTTTCATGATAAAATTTTAAAAGAGTTAAATTTTATTCTAATTTCTGTAAACTCTCGTTCATATTAAAATTATTAACTGATTTTATATCCTTTATACTATTTTTTAGTATTACAATTATTTTATTTAAATTTTTAATCCATTTCTTTCCTTCTTTACGTGTTATCATAAGTGCTGTAGCACTTCGAATATTTTTTATTACTGCAGCACTTAAATTAGAAACAGTGTTATAATTACTCATTTTTATTATTATTATTATTTGTACACTTTTTCAAAGAATTCTATTAAGAAGTAAACTAAAAACAGCTGGTTATATGTAGTAATTGTGTGTGTGTGTGTGTGTTAGTTTCTGCCTCAGCCTCAGCCGCGGCCGTCACCCCGCCAACGTCTGTATTTACCGTGCAGGGAGATAAGTTGGTAACGGTCATTAACAAAAGTATTTATATCTCGAAAGGTCAAAGGTGTCTACTCTCTTATTTCTTATCAGTAGTGAAATTTTAAACGCGCAAATTTGACTAGCCTTTTGGGGGGTGGCTTTGAAGTGAGTTAGTCTCGCGCTTGTTCCACTACTAACATTGATTCCGACATTAAAAAGCTTGTTGTGGATATAAAGTGGAAGAGAAATGCGGAAGATATGTTGAAAATTCTAGATCCTATAGCGATATCATTAACAGAAATCAAAGCGAATACGTGCACGATTGACGACGCTGTGCTAATTTGGAAACGACTAAAAAATCATTTATATGACATCTTGATTTCGGTTCAGTGTAAACTGGTTGTCAAACGGTATAATCAGGTTGTAAAGACAAAACAGCGTGCTTGTTGATCCTCAAATATCACTTGAACACAATACATTAACTCAAATGGCTGAGGATATGGCTTCCCACAATTTAAAGAATGGAGAAAAATTAAATGTGTATGCTTTAGTACGAGCGAAGGACATACTACAATCACAACGTGATAGAAAAACACTAGTACGAGTGGATGAAGTGTACATCCTGCCGACGGTCGAATTTAGTCTAGAAGAATTAATTAATGCATGCAAAAATTAAAGGCAAAGGGAATTAGCTGGAATGATCGACGACTTGAATGATAAAGAAACGCCATTAGATGTAACTGACGTTTTGATGACGATGATCTGTAAACGTACAGATGAAAATTAAAATTGGTATATATGTAAATAATTAAAAAACATAAGCTATGAAAAGACTTGTGTATGTAATGCTAGACATTCATCAAACAGCTAAAGCGATGGGCTGTTTAACGTACACTTCTCTCTCATATATGTAACACCTACGCAATTTTAGTCTATTCAATATATAATATTATATTTTCGAAGATTTTTAATTAGCAATTGAATTTCTTTTAAATCTGGCACTGTTCCATAAAGTAATATTATTTGATTAACAATTATATTAGGATCAAATTCATCATTTAACATATCGTCATTATAATCATTATCCATTCCTAGTATATCATTATATTTTTCAACTATTATTTTTGGAGTAAAATTACTAATTACTTCATTGTTTCTTCCATTCAACACACTATTTTGTTTTAGTATTAATAGATGCGTTAATTTATGCCGTTTATAATTATCTGACCGTGAAACAATTTTCTTACATTTTCCGCACCGAAAACATTGTATTTTGTTATGTACGATAGCTATGTGTCTGCTAAGCCCGGTTTGCCAGTTAAATATTTTATTACAGCGAAAATATGTAACATGACAGTTAGTAATCAAGTGAATAAAATTATTTTTACTAGCTTTTTATAGGGGTAATTAGAATGCATAAAGGGTAATATGTCAAATAGCTTTGTTTTAAATACTTATGTAAAAATAAGTAGTATAACCATTGGAATATTAATAATTTTAACACTTTTTTCTCATACATGTAACTGTACAGTATTTACCGCCATTTCGCAACATGCATCCCCTACCACCATCTACCCCTACCATTATTTTCACCACCCTCTACAAAGTAAGGTTTTCAGTTTTAGTTTTTAAGAATGCAGAGACTCTGTCATCAACTGTCGTACAGTAACCATCAATGATTCATATCCATAAACTGTAACATCTGTGTGAATGTAAATAAAGTGGTTAAGCATACAGAGAACATAATTATTTCCGTGTGATCACACACGGTGGTCCTTCGAAGTCCTCATCATAATTCTGGTCCATTCGAGCCGGATAACAATCAAAGACGCTCAAGAATCGTCACCAGCAACAATTAGCAGCATCAGCAACAATCAACAATCAACATTCATCATTAACAACAACACCGCATTAAGGTAGGCTCAAACGTTGTTGTGTATTGTGTACATTCGTTATCTCATGAGCAATTCGGAAGCGCTACATACTCATACACGTTAAAATGTCTGCCGAAGAGATCAAATCTTTAAAAGATGAACGCGGATTACCCAAAAAAGCACTAACACGTATCAAAACCGCGGTAGATAAATTTCAAATACATACCGACAACATTAATCAATTAAAAGCTCGATTACCTACTTTAAAATCAACATTTACCGAGTTCGATCGTATTCAAAATCAGTTAGAATTAATCGACACCGAAAACAAAAAGCAACACACAAAAGAACGCGAAGAGTTCGAGAACAAATATTATGATATTGAGTCACAAATTTTAACATTTATAGATGAACATAATGCGAACCTTTGTACTAGCAGACCATCGAGTAGTCAAGCAAATGATACGCAAACAATAAGCAATGTTCGTTTACCACAACTAAATTTACCGGTATTTGAAGGCAATTATACGACTTGGATGTCATTTCATGATACTTTTAATGCACTCATACACGGAAGCACGCTATACAGTAATATTGAAAAATTTCATTATTTGCGTTCCTGCTTGAAAGACGATGCGTATAAAGCCATTGAATCAGTAACCGTATCAAACACAAATTATCAAGTAGCACTCTCAATAAACGTTATAAAAACACGTTTTTGCAATTTTAAATTCACCGTCAATTCAGAAAGAATCATATTTGGCAATGAGACAGTTAGTGGACGATATTACTATCAATGTTGCTGGATTAAAAGTATTAAATCAGCCAGTAGAGCAATGGGATGCGCTTCTCGTACCCATTATTGTTTTAAAGTTTGATTTTTTAACTAGAAAAGATTGGGAAAGTACACTTACGTCAGATGTACCATCAGTAAATAACATTATTGTTAATGTAAACAAGAACAACCATCGTGTCCAAATTGTGCAGAGAACCATGCAATTAGGGATTGTAAATCCACTGATAAGAAGTGTATCAATTGCGTTCGTTACAATTCGAAATTCAAAGCTTGTATTGATACTAACCATAATATATGGGATCCACTCTGTCAAGTATACAAAGAAACTCTCAAGAAATACAAAGAAAATGTTTTTAATATTAAGCAATAGCAATTACTGAAACCATCAAAAAATAAAAGTCAAACTCAACGATACAAAAACAAAATCGACAACTTTCGTATTCTATGCATAAACATTCAGTCACTAAATAATAAAATCAGTGAAGTTGAAGCTATCCTAAGTGATATGAAGGATGTTTCAGCCCTCGCAATATGTGAGCATTGGTTCTCAAACAATGACATAGAAGATGTTTTCATAACAAAATTTAAAATAGCATCTCATTTCAGTAGAGTGCATTTAAACCATGGTGGAGTCGCTATATATGTAAGAAATAACTTAGACATTAAAGTGTGCAATAACTTGTGCGACAAATCACGCGAAATCGACTTTGAATGTACCGCGATTGAAATTTGTAAATTAAATCTTGTTATTATTTGCGTGTATAGGACACCAGACAGTGACTTTCATTACTTTTTAGAATCTTTTGATGAACTCTTAAACAAAGTGATGGCTACAAAAAAACGAATTATAATTTGTGGGGACTTCAACATTAACATTTTAGAAAATAACTCACGAACCAAGTGTTTTTTAAATACTATTAAATCTTATAATCTAAATATTGGTATAAAAGACGCAACAAGAAACACAGCGAGAAGTTCATCGTGTATCGATAATTTTGTAACTAATATTAATGTTCAAGATTTTGTAACGTCTATTTTTGATCCCTGTATTTCAGATCATTACTGTATTTCAATGTCATGTAATTTTGTCACAAAAAACAGTGAAAAGACCGATATTATATATAGGCGTAACATTACACTTTTAGGTATTGAAAATTTCAAAAACTTATTGGATCAGACAGATTGGACTCATGTTTATAGTCATAACCAACCAAATAACGCCCTTGACAGTTTCATGGCAACCTTTTGCGAATTGTTTAACTCAGTTTTTCCATGTAAAAAAGTTAAAATTAACAAAAATTTAGGAGATCATAAAATGACTTGGTTTAACAATGACTTGAAAAATAAACGGGCAACTCTTTTCTTATTACGTGATATTAACAATCAGTTACAAACAGATGAATCAAAATTAATTTTCTATAAATATAAACGGCATTACAAAGAGTCTCTAATTGCAGCTAGGAAAAACAAATACATAAACTATATCACACAAGCAAGTAATGTTTCTAAAGCGGCTTGGAATATAATCAATCAAACTGGTAGAAATACTGCACCTCAAAATATCGATAAAGAAAATATTCCGTCCTCAAGCGATTTTAATATGTATTTTACATCTATTGCGAACAAATTATTATCATCTCTCGGAACTAGCCAAATAAGCCCAAGACAATATTTAGAAAATGAGATAAATATTTGTAATTCCCTATATAATTATCTAGTGACTGAAGCAGAAATACTTAGTATTATACGCAGTCTATCCAACAGCTACACTACTGACATCTATGAGATAAATCCTTTTATTTTAAAAAGTGTAGCAAATCAGATATCACAAGTGTTAACTCATATTGTCAATATAGTATTTACTACAGGCGAGTATCCAGATGCTCTAAAAATTTCAAAAATTATACCTATTCACAAAAATGGAAACAAAAAGGAATGTTGTAATTACCGTCCAATCCCAATTATACCCAGTTTCAGTAAAATAATAGATATTGCAATCAACAATAGATTAGTATCTTTTCTGGAGTACAATAAACTTATATCCCCAACTCAATTTGGTTTTAGACAAAACCGATGCACGACAGATGCTGTCCTAGAACTAATTAATTTTATCACAAGAAACTTTGAAAATTAAAATATTACTAGAGCCACTTTGTTAGACCTAAGTAAAGCTTTTGAGTGTGTATCTCACGCTATACTCCTTGAAAAACTAGAATACTATGGTATACGGGGAACTGCGCTTAACCTGGTAGCTTCATATCTTCAAGGGAGGCAACAATTAGTATCATGTAATAAAGAACAATCTCCTCTGCTTCCCGTAGTACATGGCGTGCCACAAGGATCACACTTAGGGCCTATATTATTTATAATATTCATTAATGATTTAACTTACAATTTAAATTCTCAATGTGTACTTTTTGCCGATGATACTACTATTTTCGACGCCAGTGTAAATCCGCTGGAACTAGATAAAATTCAATCAAATTATTTAAATACTGCTAACGATTGGTTTTGCGCAAACAGACTAACTATTAATGAAACAAAAAAATCTAAATATTGATTTCAATCGTACCTCCAACACAATCCAGACAAATACCGCTGTCAAGCTTCTATGATTTTATTTAGACCCAACTCTGTGCTGGAATTATCACATTAATAATATGTGCTCTAAATTGTCAAGGACACTATATGTCATCAGAAGAATGTCAGTTCTAGTTTCTAGCGAAGTTGCCTTAATCTGTATTATTGAGTGTGGAATATTTAATCACTGGCATATTTTTGAGTGAGTAATATTTCCTCACTGGCATATTTTTGAGTGAGTAATATTTCCTCACTGACATATTTTCCCCTCCGACTGTCACTCCGGTGGCACTCGGTGGCCTTCACGACGTCTCCAGGCGAGCCGCTGGCCCGCACGATCAGCACCGCAGCGCCGCCGTCACCGTTCCTGACCGGCCATCAGGCAGACGACCTGCGTTTCCGTTTGTCGGAAGACCTGCCGCCGTCACCATTCCCGGGCTGTGTTGCCCACCGACCGACACCCATCACGGCCAACCATCGGCCAACCATCGGCCGTCCGATCGCTGCCCACGCCGTTATTACTCGTGCGAGAGGCGCGATATACCAGCCGTCACCTGAGGGTAATCCCCGACCATCATACACTACATAACTCAGGGAGGAATTGTTTCCTCGTTGGCATCACCCGCCGACTGTCATCACGGTGACAATCGGGGCTCTTTGTTTTAAGTTTCAGAAGTCCGACGCCGCTCGGCCTCTTCACACAGATACCGCTACTATTGGCGATAACCGACCGTCCGCCAAAGCCCGGCTGCTCGAGGGTTCAGAGGCACCCTCCGTACGTGTTCGTAAGTGCTGAGAGCCACCCGTCAAAGACTGAAGCCGCCGTCGCAATGGTCATATCCATCGGCCCCAGCTGCTTGACGGATGCTTTATATATATTTATTTTTGTGTCATATTGTCATGTTATGTCCGATTTATCATTTCTTATTTAAAATTCCTCTGCCTGTGTGTTTTCTGTGGTTTTCCCAGGTGTTAGGTAAATACCAGAGGATTATGTATCTCCACAGCCGAAATAAATAACATTTATTCAGTTACAATGTTTAATTTCTTTGCTTCCTCATAAACTATCAAATTCACGACTTCAAATTAAAGATTCTGGTCATTATAAAAATCAATTAAACACAACGTAACTTAATGGGTCCTAAATAATTTGAAATAATAAATTTTAATACTAGACGATTGCCGCGTCACAGTTAGGTTAGGTTAGGTTAGGTTAGGTAATGACGTATCATTCCCTATTCCACTCTGTGATGACATATGGGATTCTACTATGGGGTCACAAATCACGACATGTAAACAGGCTGTTCTTACTACAGAAGAAAGCAATTCGTATTATCGCAAAAGTCTGTAGTGTAGAACACTGTAAACTATTATTTAAAAATTATAATGTTCTCACAATTCATTGTCATTATATATATATATCAGTGTCTCATTCATGATAAAAAATAATATTTAACAACTTTCAACATTTGAAACATTACACATACATAATACACGAAACAAATCCAATGTAATTGTCAATAAGTATAAATTCACAGCATCCCTGAATGGACCAAACTATTTTTGTATCAAATTTTATAATACACTCAAATTAAAATATAGAGAATTAAGCTTGAATAAATTCAAAATTAAAATTAAAAATAAGTTACTAAACAAAGCTTATTATAGCATTAATGAATTCATGGATGATGCGGAATTTTGAAAATAAAATAAATATATGTTTTTTATTTCTTTTGCATTTATATTATTGTAATGACTTGGCATAAACATGTAAAAATGTAAAAATGCTAAATAAAATATTATTATTATTATTATTATTATTATTATTATTATTATTATTATTATTATTATTATTAAATAGCACTAAAAATATTACACTGTTACAAAATGACATATTTATTTAGTTCTTTTATTTTTCATAAATATTTATATTAACAAAACATAATCATTTATGTTCGCCTTCTATTGGCAAATGAATAAATATACATATTGTTGCGTTTGCAAATGAGTTGTTTACATAAAATAAAATATATTTCCAATAAGGATGTTAGAGATTTGTTTGTTGACAAAATAAATGAATCTTTGGTTGTATGTGAGCTTAATTTTGAATGATATTTGGTTAAAATTTAAGGATACAGTTCTTAAATGTGCAAAAGAAGTTTGTGGTGCATACAGTTTAGGCTCTTGTCCAAAGAATGCATGGTGGAACGGAGAAGTACAAGAAGCGATTTCCATTTCTAAATGTGAAAGATGTCCCCGGAAGGTTTACGTGTTGAATACTTGCTGGAATGCAAGAGGTTAAATATATGTGTTAAGAGAATAGTGCGAGAAAGCAAGGCGTGTTTTGATAATTTGATAAGTGAAAGATTGACTAATGCTTTTAGTATGAATACAAGAATGTTTTGGTTGAGATTGAAGAGATTGAGATGTGGTAATGTAAAGACAGTGAAAGCGATTAAGAGTGCGGATGGTGAGTTATTGCGGAATGAATTAGATGTTACTAATAGATGGTGTGAGTACTTTAGGATTTTATATGGTAGTATTAATAGACCGAGTGGTTGTAGTGAAAATGTCTGAAGAATGGTAAGGCTCCCGGTTTGGATGGTATATCGAATAAGATGTTGAAGTATGGAGGCGAGAGGTTATTTGACTGGTTAGTTTATTTGTTTAGATTTTGTTTAAAACGGTGTGTGGCTGTTGATGATTGGAAACGTGATATCATTTGTCCTTTATTTAAAGGTAAAAGTAGTTCGAGTGAATGTACTAATTTTCGTGCGATAAGTTTGCTGATTGTGGTAGGGAAGTTTTACGGGAAAATTCTTATCCATAAGGTACGAACCTTAACAATCTCCAAGTTAAGCGGTATGCAAGGTGGTTTTTTGCCTGAGAGAGGGAGTGTGGATCAATTGTTTTCTCTTCGTATGATTGTTGAAAAGTCACTTGCTAAGAATAAAAAGGTGTTCTGTGGCTTTCTCGATCTTAAAAAAGCATATGATAGTGTTCATCGCGAGACATTATGGAATGTACTGCCACAGTACGGTATAAATGGTAATTTGTTGGGTGCAATTCGTGCGCTGTATGAAGGTAGTGAGGCTGCGGTGAGAGTTAATGGTAGATTGAGTGATTGGTTTTGTATAGATATTAGCGTGAAACAAGGTTGTGGGATGTCTCCGTGGCTCTTTAATTTGTACATGGATGTGTTACGAACGGCGTTGAATGGGCTGGATGCTGTACATATTGGTGGTAGTGTTGTGCCTGCGTTAGCGTATGCGGATGATATGGGTGAATCTGAAGATTAATTGAGACGAATGATTTTAAGTATAAATGAAGTAGAAAAAGATTTAAATTTGTTATTAACTGCTGATAAATGTAAAGTGTTAGAGTTTCAAAAGAGCGATTTGGTGACTGATTGTAATGTTTCGGTGAATGGTGTAAGACTGGGTCAATTGAATGAGTTTTTATATTTAGGTAATATATTTTCGAGGAATGGACGTATTGATTGTGAGATTGAAGAAGAGTATCTGCGGGATGTAAGGTATTGGGTGCTCTGTGAACCTTTGCTCGAAATGTGAATGTATCCAGAGTGTCTATAATGGTGTTTTAGTGCCTACATAGTTATATGGTAGTGAATGTTGGGTGTGGATGAAGAAACATGAATGTCGTATAACTTCTGTGGAAATGAGGTATTTTCGGGGTGTGTGTGGTTATACTAGAAGAGATCGTGTCCGGAATACATTGGTGTATGATGAGTGTGAAGTTGATAATAATGTAGTTAGAAAAGTAGGTATAAGTCAGTTGAGATGGTTTGAGCATGTAGAACGTATGTCGAATGAAAAATTCGTAAAACAGGTATATGTTGGTGAAATTGAGGGTGAAAGATTGCGTGAACGACCTATGAATAAATGGATGAATATGATTGAAGGATTGTTGCGTGAACGAAAGTTTCTGAGTATGAGGAACAAACGTGCTTGTATGAAAGGAATTATGAATGTGGATGAAGCTAAAGTGGTGTGTCAGGATAGAAACGTTTGGCGAATTGCGGAATGAATCTGATGATTTAAGAAAAATGCAGAGTGTTTACCTGCAATTGTGTAAAATTCACTTTCAAAAACAAGCGCAGGAACGACACTCCCTTCCTTTCTCATCTTTTTTTATTCGTTTTCTGATCTTATATTGAGTGTTTAACTGCAATTGTGTGGAATTAACTTTCAAAAACAAGCGTAGAGCGACACTCCCTTCCTTTCTTATCTTTTAATTCGTTTTCAGTTCTTACGTAGAGTGTTTGACTGCAATTGTGTGAAATTCAAAACAAGAGCAGGGCGACACTCCCTTCCTTTCTTATCTTTTTGTTTCACTTTCAGTTACTGCATTTTCTGGACTTTTCTTTCATATACAAATGCAGGCTATCGCTTTTATCTTTTCTAATCTTTGTAGATTCGTTGTTAGGTTCGTTATTAGATTCGTTGTTAGGAGTAAGCGTGAGTAATTTAAGTTGTTTTATGCATATGTTATGTACGTCGAAGAAAGAAGAAGAATGATAAGTGAATAGGAATGACGTAATTTAAGGTTTGATTGTGATAAATGATTTCGACTGTAATAAATGTATGAGTTTATATGGAGTGATCTATGAATGTGGTTAGAGTGAGGGTGGTATGGCCGGATAATATTGTTTGACGAGGCCTGATTATTTGATGAAAGTAATGAGTGAATATTTTATGAGTGACTTTAGTGTTCGTGCTACCACATTTGTTGGAATATAGCGTGAAGAAACATGAATGTATGTAAATCTATTACCTATGTCAATAAGAGCTGCCTTTGTAGTAAAAAAACCCGATAACATTAGAACAGTGTGAACAGCTATTAAATAATTAATTTAATTTTAGACATCAGTCACCTGATAATACAAATTTTGCTACACACTTACCCCCACGAAAATTTTCTGGTCAGATATTCCCCTCTAAATCAATACAATTCCAACAAAATTATACCTAACAAAAATCACAACAATTTGCACCCAGAAGAAATTTACAAAATGTTTACGAAACCAAGAGAACTTTTCAACCAAGACCTATGACTCAACAAACACGACAAACACAACATATGCCTACCCAAACTATTACACAAAATTTAACGAGTTAGACGAATCAGTTAAGGAAACAGAGCCAGAAGAACCTTTTTTAGAAATAGAGTCAGAGGAGAGTACGAATACGTAAGTCCTCAACACCCCAAAAATTACATGTTCTTAGACAAGATCCATTCATGATTTTATTTGACACCGGTTCATCTATTAATTTTATACGTCCACATTTAGTAGAAAAATTAAATTTAAAAACATTCTCACAAAATCTGACATTCAAAACTGTTAACGGAAAGTCTAATTGTTCAAAATACGTTAATTTAATAATAAGCAAACAAAAGACAAAATTTCACTTGTTCAAATTTCATAAAGAATATAACATATTATTAGGAATAGGCATTCAAAGATTTAGAAATAAATCTAGATTTGTTAAAAGACACAGTAAAAATAAAACATAAAACTTTCAAATTACACAGAGAAAATAAAAATGTTATAGAAAATTGACATATTGAAGTCAGAGATTCACATCTTAATCTTGAAGAGAAAAGTTGCTTACAGAAAATTATTAAACAATACGATTGTCTTTCTCCAAAAGAAGGAGAAAAATTGTCTCACACAAGCGTCCTTACACATAAAATTATACTTTCTGATAATACACCAACTTATAAAAAAAATTATCGGCTTCCACAAATATATGAAACAGATATTGAAGAACATGTGAATAAATTATTCGAAGAAAAAGTCATTCAAAAATCATTCTCACCTTGGTCTAGTCCAATTTGGATAGTTCCAAAAAAATGGACGCTTCAGGCAAACGAAAAACGCGCATGGTTATAGACTTTCGAAAACTAAACTCATTAACGAAAAATGATAAGTTCCCAATCCCAAATATCGACACAATTTTAGACCATATAGGATACTCTAAGTATTTCACCACGTTAGATCTACACTCAGGTTTCCAACAGATAGAAATGCACCCTGATGACATAGAAAAAACTGCATTCTCAAACCCGTCAGGACATTACGAGTATATACGTATTCCATTCGGTTTGAAAAACGCACCAGCCACATTTCAGCGTATGATAAATATTGCCTTAGGAGAACTAGTCAACAAAATATGCCTAGTTTATTTAGATGATATTATTATTTTTGCAAAAACTTTAAAAAAACATGAAGAAAATATTAAATTAGTTTTAGAAAAATTAAAAAAGGCAAATCTCTAAATTCAAATAGATAAATCCGAGTTCCTGCAAAAACAAACGAAATATTTGGGATATATCATAACACAAAAAGGCGTAAAAACAGATCCTTCAAAAGTAGAAAATATCAGAAATTTAAAGCGAAGAAAGAATCATTTTTAGGTACCGTAGGAAGTTCATACCCAATTTTGCCAAAATAACAAAACCATTTACAGCAAGTTTAAAAAATGGAGCAAAAATTGATATTTACGACGAAAACTATCGAAAATGGTTTGAAAAATGCAAAACAATTCTTAGCGAAACTCCCATTCTTCAGTATCCCAATTTTCATAAAGAATTTATTCTTACCACTGATGCTTCTGATTTTGCCATTGGAGCCGTACTACTTCAAAAAAATGATTCATTAAAAGAAATGCCCATTGCCTACTTTTCGAAAACATTAAATAGCGCAGAACTAAATTATAGTACCATTGAAAAAGAATTATTAGCAATCGTAGTAGATAAACAGGAGGGTTCCGGGACCATTACGCCTAAAAAAGGCAACCCGCAATACAGGCGGTTGCCTACGGGTGGTTGCCTATGTTTTAGGGGCCATTGTCCTTGATGTAGGTCGTGGACCCCGAGGTCATTGCTCTGACCCCCGCCCGACCCCCATCGAGATCGTCCCCACCCCCATCTCCCCACCTCCCCCCAACCCCTCCGAATGTCTAAATATAGATTTGAAGTTGCATCTGTAAAAAATTAACATGTGTTCGCATGATGGTAAAAAATTAACATGTGTCCGCATGATGTTGAGGTCTAAAAAAAAAATATGAAATCATGTCTAAAAATAGATTTGCAGCTGTTGTTAACAAAAAATTGTCGAGCTATGATATCCGGTCTAAATATAGATTTGCAGCTGTTGTTGACAGCATAATTTAAAAATAACTCCGTGAGATAGCGTGTTTGAGCTTGTTCTCATGTCTAAAAAATATATCAAACTGCGCATGACTATAAATTACTATATATATTCAAGTAAGCTATTAGAGAGGTATAGTTATATCTGAAAATTGAACGATAGCATTATGACTTCATCAATCACCGATATCAACAAGCTAGTGGCACTAAAAAAACTGTGGAGTCTAGCAGATTTAGACGCGGGCAAACACTATCAAGTGCTATCGTTGGATAAAACGAAAACTTCATATGGTGACAGAATTCTAGCCGAGTTTCAAGATTTCAGCTCTTTCTTGGGGGCACGATTCAACAAAATTCCTGCCGATGATCTGCAGATGCTGAATAAAAACGCTGCCGAGGGGAAGCTATTCATTGTATCACAAGGAAAACTCAGCAAGAGCAAGACAACTAATATTGAATTTGTGGTTGTTTAATATGATTAGCCGCGTAGAATATAATAAAAGGCTGAGAAATTATTTAAACAAACTTGAACTACTGAAAAGTGATTTAAAATTTTATCGTGACATGCAGCAATTAATTATTAAATTTAAATTATTAAATATAAACGATGGTGACATTTAAAGAAGAGGTGGAAGTACATTTAATGGTTGCTTGGACGTATGCCTATCACGAAGCTCGAAAATCACTCTGGGAGCAACATGCAAGAGACCGCGAACGTTTTAAGTTAAAAATTTTAAGATTCTCGCCAATTATAAGCTATGCTTTAGAACAAAAATTAAAAACTATAATTACTTAAATATATTACTAATTATAATTGTAATGTGACTGTATAATTTTAGCAACAATAAATGAAATATATATATATATACCATTGTTTTATTTTGTTTTTGTATTTCAGATGCTTATAAAATAATAAATAATAACAAACATTTGTTTAAAACAGATTTATTTGTTATTTAAGAATATTACATTTTGTTTTACATTTTATACAATCTTTTCTCATTGCCACTGAACATCCTGACTGATCCTCGAAAGTATCCCACGAATGATCCCAACAGCTCTGGTATTGTTGGAACTCTTCATTATCCCGCCAGGAATCCGGAAACCTTGACCATTGTTCTTGAATTTGTTTACCCGCGTAAATCATGATAAATTCTTGTGGAAGACATGCAATGTCCTCATCACGCATAAAATGTAGAATACCACCATTCTCATGAAATAATTTAAATGATTCAAATATATTAAATTGCATTTTGAACCATTTATGTAAAGCTTTAACGTTTCGTACTGCGCAATTATTTATGTGCAAATTACAATAATCTATTTGCAATGGCGAATGTAGTAGTTCAGATAATGTTGGACAACCCAAATTTTCTAAATTAATTATTTTCTTGTGGATAATGTTTTCCAGCCAGTTAGCTTTTTCTTGTCCTTTTACATATATTTTATCAGCTTTAGTCAGTAGACTTTGGCAAGTAGTTTCAAAATTTATATATGGCTCATATCCACTCTGCCAGTCTAAATTGTGATGATTTTTTGTTAACCACCGGATATTTCGTTTATCTTTGCTACACAAATCAGAGATTGGAATTGGTGGAGCAAATATTTCTGATTTACAACCACCATTATCAACATTTAAAATGGCAAGTTCTTTGCAAATGAACTTATTATTTTTAGATAATTTAAAACCTTGTAGATCAACAATATATGGGTACATTGTGAATGCTACGAAATCAACGATGCAAATGAGTTGGAACAGAGCAAAAGAAATAATATATATGTTGACCACATGTTTCACTCAACGTTGTTTTTATGAATCCAACTGTTATGGCTGCTATTAAAACCCAACCATTTTACATAAACCATAGCCCCTTTACGTTTTAATACTTTTTCTACTAAATATATATCAGGATGTTTAACTTTTTGAAGTTCTTCAGTATAAAATCCACCTTGAATAGGTTTATTGGTTTGATCAACGAGTATATATGTAACTGGATGTGTTAATTTTATTTGACTGACTTTAAATATTTCATTTGACCAATTTGGCGTGTAACCCTTTTGAAATTCTGCGCGATGTTTGCTAATACGAACATGATCGTTAACTCGGAATTTTGGGGTAATTTTTTCAACAATTTTAATATGATTGTAGACGCTGTTTAAAAGAGATTTTTCATTTTTCCTATTCACATTTATAGGTTTCATGTTAATAGTGCTATGCTTTTTATTATTATATTTTGCAACAATTTCAGATAGAATATTTACCCATTTGTAATTACCCTTAAAGCTAAATTCTTTCCACATGATTGATTTAAGTGTTCGATTTACACGTTCAACAATACTAGCTTTTTTACTGCTATAAGTTGAATAATGATTAATATTATTTTTATTCATTAACTTTTGAAAATGTTTGTTATAAAATTCCTTCCCCATATCAGTGTGTAAATTTTGTGGTATGCGTTTATCGGTATTAAATATTTTATTTATAGCTCTGCTTATTTCCTCTCCTGTTTTAGTTTTAACTGCTTCAGCCCACACATACTTAGAGAAAATATCAATAACTACTAGTATATAGCGATACCCCTTATTTTCCCTAGCATATGGGAGCATTTCAACTAAATCTGCTTGAAACGACTCATCTAACCCTTTAACAATTACCCTTCTTCTTTTGAAATTTATACGGCTTGGTTTATGTAACTCCTCAACGATATTTCGCTTAATTTTCGACATATTTTGCAAGCGTACAGTACAGAGTACAAGCTGTTTATGCGCCTTTTTTAATATTTAAATGTTTAAATAGAGCTTCTATATCACCAGTAACTTCGCGTATGATCTTGTTTGCTTTTTGTATATTAGTTTCAGCGTTTGTAATATGATTATTAAGTTTACTAGCAATTTTTTCTAATTGCTCTTCTAGAAATTTTTTATTTACCGCATCAGCATCATTTATAGCTGGCGCGAGCTGAATTATCCGTCTATTTCGCATATTTAAATATTCATCCTCATCAAAATCTGACTCATCATCATCATAAGTCCTACCAGCATGACGTCCGAACTTATTGAGTGGCATTTTGTTACTAACATTTTACAAGGATATTAGCCTCATATAACTCCTCAATTATAGAAACTATCTCATTATTATGACTTGTATTGCCAGCATCGTTTGATGCCAATAGTAGCTGTAATCTGTTGACAAGCTCATTTGGATTATCCCAGTAAATATAGTCTACATTTTTATTACTTAAATTCATATGAAGCCCTTTTCCACTTTTTGTACGTTTGGATGATTCACCAGCCCACGAATGAATTCTCGATCTCGCAAGCGTATGCGGGGATATAATACGTAGATATTTATATGATCTATTACCTTGAATTTGTCCTGTAGGTAAATGATTTCTACGATGTGCATTTGTTCGGTGTAACATATCAATATAATTATTTAAATCATCCGTGTTGAAACCAATAGGATGTTTTTTAAAAACAAGTTCATAAATCCCAGGGGTCCCATCATATTGGATACCACCAATTATTAAGTCTTTACCATCGATTGTTACTTCTTTGCTACCCATCTTAAATTTATCGGTTTCAGGATCGTGGTATACACCATAATTATGATCAAATTTATCGGTATCAGTAAGCATTTCTTCAATGTATTGTCGTGGTAACTCATGATATTGTTTTAAATGTTCTTTAAATGACGGTTCCTCCATCATTTCCTGTAATGTTTTATCTGTTAAAGCTGGTTCACTCTCAGCTAATACTTCTGTTTCCAAAAACTTTGGTTGTATTATTGAAGACGATGCTGCGGGTATATTATAAAAACTTTCATTATATTCTTCTTCTTCTTCTTCTTCTTTTTCTTCCTCCTTTTTCTCCTGTTCTTTTGGCTCAAGTTTTACATCTCTTTCTTCTTTTTTTATATTTTGCAAACTAGTTGCTATTTGTTTTAGAGTTTGCGTAACAGGTTTATATGATTTTTCCAATAACACTTCTTCTTGGGCACGACCCTCTTTTAATGCGTTTAGTTTTTGTTTAATAATATTACGTGTATTTATGATATCAAGTTTTAGTCGTTTACTCATTTTTAATTATTGTATAACCAGCTTTTCAAAATGTGAAATAACTTTAACCGCAGTCAGAAACAGCTTTGAACAGGTCTTGAACAGAGCTTAAACAGCTTTTGAACAGGTCTTGAACAGATCTTGAACAGCTTTGAACAGGTCTTGAACAGGTCTTGAACAGTTATGAACAGGTCTTGAACAGTTATGAACCGGCTCAAACAGGTTAAAAACAATTTAAACAGATTAGAAACAGCTTCAACTGATCTGAAACAGTTAGAACAGGATTGTTAGATATATTTAGATATATCTTGTCAGTTAAACCTCTCAGCAAGAAATGATTGTTGCACAATATTTCTAGACTATTTATTTGATATTACAATATAATGATCAAAGCCTTTACGATATCGTCCATTGTTTAAATTACCCTCTTTACTTATAACTAAAAATCCGTATTTATCACACCAACATGAAGAGCATATGTTTTTAAACTGCTCATACGTCATATCGGACCCCACGTGATCTGTGTACACATGTTTTAAGTTCATATCATCCTGCTTAAATAAAATAATAAAGTTAGCATTATCACGAATGAGATGTTTCGGTATACGTGTATATGTTTGACAAAGATAGAAACAGTCAACAGCCTTATGTCGACCCATACTAAAATATTCACGAATTATATTCTGTTTGTCACACGTCACATCATCGAATATAAAAACAGAATTGTACTTTGCATCTTCAGGTTTTACGATGTCAGTACTATCATTATGAACAGAGTATCCCAAACCATGTATGGGTTTTAGTAAATTTTCTAAATATACATATTTCGGCTGATATGAGGACTTTGAATATATGCGAACATTTTCAAAGCGTAAACCGTTGGGATGCTCCAGCAGCGCAATTAAAACATTCGTTTTTCCACAACCAGATGGACCAGCTATCAAACATCTTACTATTGATGGAAATAGAACACTATGACGTAGTTTTTCACCCTCGCCATTGAAATCATAATTCCTAACATTTAGCGACTGTGTCTGCTTCAAAACCTGCATGTTAACTGAGATATAAATAACCAATCACATCTATTTATTGTTCAGTAGCTCATTAAACATTATAAAATGAGGATGCTTGTAAATCAACCTCACAGTTCATTGCGAAATGTTAAAAAAGGTGGTGGTTTCCTTAATTCTGTAATTAATAAACTACCTGTTGAGCTGCACATTCCAGGTTATAATTATTGTGGTCCTGGTACAAAACTACGCAAACGATTACTGCGTGGAGATCGTGGTGTAAATGATCTTGATGAAGCTTGTAAACAGCACGATATAGCATATTCTAGCGATAATAATTTGTCTACTAGACATAAAGCCGATCAGCTGTTAGCTCAAAAGGCTGTTGAACGTTTTCAATCTAAAAACGCATCTACAGGGGAAAAACTTGCTGCCTTAGGTGTTGCCGGAGCGATGAAAGCAAAAGTTAAGATGGGTATGGGTTGTAAACCAGCTCGCAAATCGAAAAAAAGAGGTAGCGCGCTATCTTTTCGTGATGTAGTAAAAAGAGCACAAAAATCCATAAGTTCCACAAATAATGATTTAAATAAAGCTGCAAAAATAGCGTTTAAAACAGTGGGTAAAATAAAAAGAAAAGTGAATACACCCCGAATTATTACCATTCCGAAGAAAGGAGGGATTCTACCGTTAGTACCAATTTTCGCTGGATTAAGCGCTCTAGGTGCGTTGAGTGGCGGGGCTGCGGGAATTGCTAAGGCTGTAAATGATGCAAAAGCAGCAGCTGAACAACTAAAAGAAAAACAACGTCACAACAAAAAAATGGAGGCAATTGCTGTGGGTGAAGGTTTATACTTAACATCACGGAAAAAAGGTTTTGGACTCCACATAAGATCATTGAAAAAAAACTTCCGATAAAGTTACCAAAGCGAGCGTTAGACAATTTTGACTTGTTAAAGTATATAAAAGAACTAAAAATTTCAAATTTTCGTGGTGTTTTTATGCGTAATAGATTGCCACATAAACCCAATTACAATGAGTGTGCAATTGTGAATTTAGATGATTGGGATGGTCCTGGTACACATTGGGTAGCCTATAAAAAATATGGTAATAATGTTATATACTTTGACAGTTTTGGTAACTTAAAGCCTCCAAATGAGTTATCCTTATATTTTAACAATTGTAATGTAGAATATAATTATAATGTATTTCAGTCGTACAATGATATTAATTGTGGTCATTTGTGCTTATCCTTTCTTTATAATAAATAATTATTATACATGTTATACAGTCGTTATTGAACCATCATGGAGTACACATTTACATTTTCAGGTCGTGATTCTGTTTTAACATCAGATATTTATCCACCAATTGAATTAGATGACAATTCACAATACGTTCTGGGGTTTATAAATTTTGAATCTTATAATGCAATTCCGAATATTGATGAAAAAAATTGCAACTTTTATTTTGATAATAGTACAATTAAAATACCTACAGGTGCATACGGTGTAAGAGATATTCATAAATATTTGCGAAAACAAGTGGAGCAATTAAATAAACAAGATGGGCTAATAATAAAAGCAAATAAAAATACCCTTAAATGCGAAATAAAAGCCACTAAAAATATAGATTTTAATAGGGATGATACTTTTGGTGACATACTGGGTTTTAAAAAACAAATTATAGTTGCAAATAGACTGTACACATCAGAGCATCCTGTAAATATTTTTAAAGTTAATGCTATCTGCATTGAATGTGATTTGATAAGTGGATCATTTAAAAACAATGAACATGTTCATATTATTCATCAATTTTTCCCAAATGCTGAACCTGGGGAGAAAATAGTAGAAGCACCTGGAAATATTATCTATTTACCTATAAATACACGAATCATCAGCTCCATAACAATTAAAATACTCGATCAGAACGGAGAACTCGTCAATTTCAGAGGAGAAGCCATCACGTTAAGACTACATTTAAAAAAACGATAAAATGGGGATTAGATACAACTATAGCGATTATAACAAAAAAATGCCCTATATTAATACACAAAGTATAGCAAAGCGGTCTAGTTTACTCCCAGCTATTGATCAGCTAACATCGGAAAACTTTAAATATCTACAAGCAATTAGTTATTATTTAAATTCTTTAGGATATCAGATAAATAATTAAAATTGAGCTTCAAAAGGAAAATAGGGTGAGGGAGGAAAAAAAGAAAAAACGATTAACATCAGTGGTTATCTGGATAAGAATAAAATTTGATTCAGTTTTAAAGTGTAGCAATTATATATTTTGTATTCGTGAAACAAAATGAGCGCAAATATTTTAAATGTTAGTGAACGTGCATTATTCGATAATGCAATTGTTAATGCCGAAAAGCATACACATCAACCATATGCATCTACAACATTGAACAACAATGATGAAATTCGAATTCCAATCCAACAGCAGGACGTTTATACACTGCCGTGGGATAGCCTGCTGTATATCGAGGGACAATTGGTGAAAAAAGATGGAACAGCTTCTACATCAGCTAAACTGATAAATAATGGAATATCTTTCTTGTTTCAAGAGATTAGATATGAAATTGGTGGAGTTCAAATTGATAACGCTAGAAACCCAGGAATTTCATCAACAATGAAAGGATACGTTTCATACAACACAAATGAAAGTTTACGTTTACAAAATGCAGCTTGGTCTCCTCTAGATGATATTTCAGCTAAAATAGTCCACAATGGGCATTTCAATGTTTGCATTCCACTTCGTATGTTACTAGGTTTTGCTGAAGATTTTCGAAAAATTATATTGAATTTGCGTCAAGAATTAATTCTTATTCGTAGCAATACTGATCTAAATGCAATTTACAGTGAACTGGAAAATGATGAAAGCCACATAAAATTAACAAAAGTTTTGTGGAAAATGCCTCATATTGCGGTTGCAGATGCAGAACGTCTTATACTCATGAAACATATTGAAAAAAGCTCCGAACTTGAAATCCCTTTTAGAAGTTGGGAATTACATGAAAATCCACTTTTGCAGCAAACCCATCAACACACTTGGACTGTAAAAACGGCAACACAGCTAGAAAAACCGCGTTTTGTAATTATCGGTTTTCAAACAAGTAAAAAAAATAAACAAAAATCGCATATGAGTTATTTTGATCACTGTAAATTAAAAAACATAAAATTATATTTAAATTCTGAAATGTATCCGTACGATAATTTAAATTTAGATTTTGATAAAAATCAATTTGCTATTCTCTATGAAATGTATGCACAGTTCCAGCAGTCGTACTATGGGAAGGAGAATGAACCTGTACTGGCCCCTGATAAATTCAAATCAATAGCGCCTCTTATAGTTATCGATTGCTCTCATCAAAATGAGACACTGAAATCAGGAGCCGTTGATATCCGTCTTAATTTTGAAACAACAGACACCATTCCGGCAGAAACCACCGCTTATTGTTTAATTTTACATGATAAAATTGTTAAATATAATCCATTAACTAGTGCTGTACGTGCAATGTAATTTTATATAATAAAATAAATTTGTATGTAATAAACAAAATAAGAATTTAATTTGCTGAAACCCAATCTATCCATTCCTCATATGATTATTGGTTTTGTTTTCAACATTATTAGTTTCTCAATTCACAGCAATCTGTGGGTGACATCATCCTGGAGGATCGCATGTGTGTGTTAAAACTGGCAAATATTGTGTGAATAAAGTGTTGTATCTCTTCACATCATTCTGAACTACATCGGTCCGCAAAAAGTGTCTCAAGTACACATGTTGTTTACACATATGGCTCCTGTGGGAGAACGGAAACCACATGTGTGATAAAAACTGACAAATATTGTGTGAATAAAATGTTTGCATCTCTTCACATCATTCTGAACTACATTGGCCCGCAAAAAGTGTCTGAAGTACACATGTTGTCTACACATATGGCTCCTGTGGGAGAACAGATATTATGGGTTCCCGCACTACCCCACCACAACCAATGAATGTATAAATATGTAAAAATTCTTTAAGAACATTACAATCAGTTGTAATAGTCTGGTGAAATACGTAGTGTTCAATTAAATCATGCAATCCAACGATTTGTATCAGCTAGTTACAGAACTCAGTGTTCAGTTGAATAATATTCGAGAAGTCCAAAACGGGCTAAGTCAATTAATCGACAAAAATTACATTGCGATTAATCGAATTAACAACGCTACAACGTATTTGGCAAAATACGTAAACGACTTATACGATAGGCAAGCGGAGATCCACGCAACAGTGGAAAATCTTGCCGACCAGCTGCTGCCGCCAACAACGCAACAGGGGTCATCATCGTCACAGCTATCATCACCCACCGTGATTCAATATCCGCACGAATCATTCATCCCACGAGTTTCTGAATCATCCCTTTCACCCGTCGAAAATCAACCATCATACATGATGGATGATGGTTCGGAATGGCGTCTGGAAGATGACATCATTGATGATGATGATGGTGCCTATCCAGCAATATTGGGGCTACCGGCACCAGAGGATGGTGATATATTTGTGAATGTGGTGGAAGATTAAAAACAATTAATTTTAAGGCATTTATTGGTAAGCAGTATTTAACATTGTTATTACAGTTATAATATTGAAACACATTTATTAGTAAGTAATATTTTACCTATTATTACAGTTATAACATTTTAAAAACATTTATTAGTAGGTAATAAATATATTTTACATATTACTCATACATTTATAACCCCATGGTAATGTATCAGTATATATATAATTAACAATACGCTTATCATCATGGGGGCTTAATGCTAATTTTTTTTGTTTAATTGTGTGAACATCATGTTTGTATGATCTTATTGTATACTGGTTTTTAGCAACTGTTAAATTATTAAATAAACAATCATGATAATTTTGAAAAGTTATGTTTTTTAGTGTTGCGCTCGAAATTCCTTTGGCTCTTTTGTTAATATTTTTACTAGAATTTAAAATTTTATAAGCGTACATTTTTGATCTTAAACCAATAAATTCCGTCATTATTTTACCATTATTTTCATCTTTCATAAGACCTATAACTTTCTTATTAGCTAACGGTATATTGTACACATTGTCCACATTGTAATCAGAAGTGTCAAATTTTTGTATATCTGTTTTAATAATATTGTATATATTTATGTTAATAAAATTATATATTAAACTGTCAGTGTCTGTGTATAGTAATTTTGCTTCATCCCCCAATTCCTTTTTAATATAGTTATAGTGAAAATCATAAATGTAAGTTTTTGATAAATCTAAAATAGAAAATCCTACATAAATTGGTTTATTAAAGTGAATAATTTTTCTTTTCATTTCTATAATTAAAATATCATCATCAAGTATAGTACAGCTGTGAAAATTTGGTTGTGAAATGTAAGACTTTGCGCCGTAACGACCACCCCATTTTGTAACTAATTTAACATCTTTGTGCTTTCGAACATTCTCCATTGTTTTTCCAAAAACGGCGTTATTCATAAGTTTATAGAAATTTTTTTTAAATTCATTATCCGAAAGTTTACGTAATTCTGTATTTAAATCTATATATTTTTTCAACCATGCACTTTGCTTAAACTTAAGAACACGATGAATCTTTTTAATCTTTAAACCTAAATTTAAACATTGCTTCAAATTTCGATAATGTATAATATATTTAGATTTTGGATACAAATTTGGAATTAATTTTGAATGTTTTGATATTGGTGGTGTAAAATGTTCGGGGCAAAGAGGCAAATCTTTATGTAATTCATGAAGTTCAAATGGGTATTCCAAGTCTACTTCAAAAATATAGCCTGTGTCTGATTCATTACTAATATTTAATAAATCAATACTATGGATATCAATATCGCTAACCCATTCAAAGTCTCTATATGGTAAGTATTGGCTCATAGCAGCACCATATAAATTGTTTATATCAAAATACATTAGGAAAGAATTTCGTAAATTTGAATTATACTGTTCACCCATATATTTGTTATTTGCCTTGGCATATCTGTTCACACATTGAGATACCCCACCTCTAATCCCCTTCTCGATGAATAAAATTTTATCAATATCGGTCAACAGCTCAAGTTCAATAGAACTACATTTTAACATTGCATCAAATGCCAGACCTGGTGCTGTATAGTAATGTAATGCATCAAGTCCATATGATTGCATACAACTTGTGCGAAAATTTTCAAATATATCTGCTAATAATAATACATCGGTTTTTAAATACAAATCAGAATAACCCCCCAACGACTTTATTTTAAAACTATTCCATACAGTTTGAGCATGATTGTAGTCATCATCACAAACACTTTCATTTCTGATTAAGCTGTAGAATTGTTCTTGAGTTGGTAATCTATCGGCATCAAGTTTCCCCCAGCAGTCCAAGTATTCGTAGGGAAAGACTCCTTTTCTGGTTAGCAATTTAAATTCTTCTTCACTAGTACACTGGCTTCTGGTGATTTTCTTCTCCGAATCTTGAAGGTACATCGACAGTTTATCAATACTACTTGCCATGAATCGAAACGAGTCAATGAAACGATAATTTATTTTGGTGTTGCTTACATATTTCGTGAATGAAATATACCGCTCTTTGTTTATTGGAAGCAGATGAAGTGCCCCTGGAAATCCTTTGGCAATATTTTTAATAATGAAGTGAGCATCATAACCACTTAGATTATGAAAAACAATTGGAATAGTATGCGATTTTTTATAATTTAGATTACAGGACTGATGTGCTGGACCTCTATATTTTGATGTGAAATGGCAGTGGTCTCGAACTTTAATATCATTTTCGTTAAATGGTTTTCGACAAATGTGACATATTTTCGCTCCATCAAATTCGAGTTCTTCACCATTTATCAGCTTCATAGGTTGCAAAGTCTGAATTATACTATTAGTACTAACAGCCATTGTGTGCAATTCATTGGTGAACCATTCTTGACAATTTTTTCCACGATACATGCTATATCTTGAAAGGGAATCATCATAAGAGCATTTCAAGTAATATGCAATACTGAACGGTATATGCTTATGTATAATTTTTGTATTTTTTTCCGAATTATCCTCAACTTTTTCTAAAATTGATTCTAAATCAGCGTAAATTACAAAAGGCACCTCTTCTTGATAGCGATAGTTCTTGAATTTTAAAATTTTATTTTCATCGCTTGGTACTTCAATGCGACACTTGTTCATTAGCTTGCAATACTGCATATGCTTAGTTAGCAAATGTTCCGCTGTAAAATAATTTAAGCATCTATCGCAAAGCCACTTTTTAGTTCTACGGGCTGACAATTGTTTATTTAACAATCGTGGTAAATTTTTTATCCACATAAAGTGATAGTTGGTGTTAGATCTCATATTTTTTATAATATCAACATTGTTATCAATTTCCATTGAGTCCTCATCATCAATAACCTCTTCTTCGTTGGAATTTGTCATTAGTAAATGAATAGTTTTCGTAAAATTTTTCTCGCTTAAATATACTGGCACAACTAGATGTTTCTTGCCAGTTTTCTCTAAAGTATAAACATTTATCGCCAGATTGTTCATTTCTTCAAATTTTGGTATATCTTTTATTTTAAGTTGAAAACTGATTCCGGCATATTTCAACACTCTATCAAAATGTGGATATGAGCTAACTCGATCTGAATGTTTAACTGCTGGATGAAGCGCCGATGTCACAGCCCAAAGAAAGCAAAACTCATCGCAGTTCTTGACGTTGACTATTGCTTGCTTTCGTTTAATATCTTCAGGCAGCTCAATATAAGTACCTCCTGTTATCGGTGTATATTTGTTGATATGCAATTTTAAATGCATAATTTCATGTAGCGCCCAACCCGAATCCCGTTCCTGAAATTCCTCTAGTTCACGCAATATTTTATATTGCACGTTTTCATTGTACCAACTATTTAAATTGGTAGCATTTGTTATCGGTTTATTGCTTGTGTTAAATGTTTTAATTTCTAAAACACCTGTATGAGGCATAATAAATTCCGCACTGAACACTACATTTACTTTTATTATAGATGATTTTAGAGCATTATTAATTTTATTTTTAAAAATACGCTTACTTTTTTCAAAAAATATCCTTGGATCTTTAAAAAATTTATTTATAATTACACCTGTTTGTATTCGCCCTCCAAAGACAGATTTCACATCCCGCCAAATTAATTTATTCTGTTGTCGTCTACCGCATACTCCTGATCCTGATACTGATTGATCATTTTTAAATTGATTTAATTTTTCTCGAAAAAATTTTAATATTGTGAGATTGGCTTCTAGTTTAAATAAATTTTCATCCTTGTTGCAACATCCTCTTTGATTTCTAATACAATTTGATATTGATAATATAAATTTATTTATATGTTTTCGCCAATTTTCAGCTTCATCCACTGTTTTAATTAGATTTAAAGCCGATTTTATTTTTTTAATAACATTATCGCTTAACGAGCACACTGTCTCTTTGCTCATTTTACTTGTAGATACAACATGTAACTAAAACAAAATGCGTAAAAAACAAAATATATAGCTACAAATGGATGTAAAAAATATTTTTACAGCTTGAGAACTTGTTTGGATACGCTTTCCCACCTATTTTTTATCAACAACAGCTGCAAATCTATTTTTAGACATGATTTCATATTTTTTTTTTAGACCACAACATCATGCGGACACATGTTAATTTTTTACCATCATGCGAACACATGTTAATTTTTTACAGATGCAACTTCAAATCTATATTTAGACATTCGGAGGGGTTGGGGGGAGGTGGGGAGATGGGGGTGGGGACGATCTCGATGGGGGTCGGGCGGGGGTCAGAGCAATGACCTCGGGGTCCACGACCTACATCAAGGACAATGGCCCCTAAAACATAGGCAACCACCCGTAGGCAACCGCCTGTATTGCGGGTTGCCTTTTTTAGGCGTAATGGTCCCGGAACCCTCCTGTTTATCTACTAATCGTTCAAGCCATAAAAAATTTTAGAACCTATCTATACGGCAGAAAATTCTTATTAAAAACAGACCACCGACCCCTAGTCTAATTATTCAATATGAAAAATCAGAACCAAAAATTAATGCGATGGAAGATAGAACATAATGAATATAACTTCGAAATTAATTACCTTCAAGGAAAACATTATAGCCGATAATTTATCAAGACAAAAACCAAAAACTTCAATTACATTTAAAAAGGGAGATGTAACAGATACTAATATTTTTGCGCTTTGTATTTTGAAAGATTTAGCTTTTGGTAGAGGCCTGGCAGAATAAAATAAACGAAAAATTTAATAGTAGAAATTTTTGTAAAACTAGAACTATTCATAACAAAGATATAATTATTCAAAAAAGCGGTAATAAAACAATAATTCATTTAATAGTTAAAGAACAACACATGAACTACCGAAATTAAAAAATTTTGACAAACCCTTAATAGAAATGCGAGATTACTTAATTCTGAACGAAATAGATGAAATAAATTTACCCCTTTTAGGCTGTGGATTAGATCGAATGGAGTGGGCAAAAAATTAAAAGAAAAATTAGAAAAAATATTCATAGATACAAACATACAACTAATAATTTATAAATTAAAAGAAAATAATCACGTCTCAGAATCAATAAGTGATCATAACACAATTCACTCTGACCAGTCCACTCCGGTAAATGGAATTCGCTATACTAATGACAGATTAAATATAGGAAATAATCAGATTATATTTAAACTACATGAACTTCAAACAACAATTGAAGTAACAAATTTTTTTTGAAATATTTGAAAGATTCATTGCAATTTCAATAACTAAACTTATCAAGAGGACATATTTAAATTCTTAAAAGATTATGTAGCTCCAAAAATTAGATATTTAATTATATTCGAAACAAAGAACTTAGATTTAGAAACTTCAAAAATTAATAAAGAAAAATTTAACATAAACACTTTTAAATTAATTGCCTGTAATTGATTAGTAAAAAACATGAAGAAGAACAGTTAGAAATAATAAGTGAATATCATAATGGTGTCACTAATCATCGGGGAATAGTGGCTACAATCAACGCATTAAAGGAAGTATATTTCTGGCCTAAGATGATTAAAGATATAACTGAATTTATAAATAGATGTGAGTTGTGCAAGCTAAATAAATATAATAGAAAACCAATTCTACCTATCGACAACTTAACCCCAACACCAGAAAAACCATTCCAGACTATAAATTTAGATGTACTGTTATGGGCAAAACGACCCGGTTGTTACCACTACGTATTTTATTTATTTAGTTATAAAATGTCTTGGTTTTAATGATGTTAGATAGTAAAAACTTTTCATATATAAATGTATTTACAATTTACAACATACTATTTACAGTTTAAAGTGGATTATTAATTTGGGATTTCGTTATCAAGTCAACTGTTTTAGATATCAAGTATTTAATTTGGAAGTCGATTGATTGTTTAAGATTCTGTGATCAAGTATTTAATTTAGAAGTCGATAGTTTGAGATTCTGTGTTCAAGTCTTCTTCTCTTGTAAAAATTAGTAATTATATAAACTTTGAAGTTACTCCCCACTAGAGGGTTTTTACCAGCGTTAGTAGGCGTTCTTGGATTTCATTGGTCACATATTCAAATGTGTTATGAAACGAACAAAACTTTATTTCTTGTTTTCTTTAAACGCGTCAAAATTTAGTGTAGAAGTTAAGTGGCTAAGTCTGGATAATATCTGTCGATAGTTAGAATTTGGAAAAGCGATTTTAAAAATGTGTAAGCAATAAAAATTAATTTGGGTTGACACTAACATGGTTGTAAGTTTTAAAGGAACCTATAAATTAGTCTAGTTGACTTTCGAACTAAAATTGTTTGAATTAATAAATTAGAATACAAGTTATGTGAAAATAGGAATTAGGAATTAGGTTACATATGAAAATTAAGAAAAGTAATGAATATAAAATACTTAAAACTAACAAAGTAAATGATAATAATAATTATGATTATGAAATAAAAGTAATAATATAGAATATAATATAAAATTGATTAAATATAAGTATAATAAAAAAGGGTTATGGGCGGCTCCATGACAGTACTAACATTAGATCAAAAACAATTTTTAACAATTTATGACCAATTTTCAAAAATGCTACAAATATTCTATCTACCCGAAAAAACTGCAAAGAACATTTTAAATCATTTAATAAATTACTTTCAGACTTATCATGTACTTGATAAAATAATCACAGACGCAGGTTCCGAATTTAAATATAATCTATTAAAAAAAATATTCAAAATACATAAAATTCAGAGCCATATAATATGCATAAACAACCTCAAAAGTAATAGTATTGAAAGAGTACACTTCACTATTATTGAACATCTAAGACTAATAAACCAAAACGAAATATTTAAGAAAAAGAACTTATTCCAAAAAATTTAAATAGCCTTTCTAGCATATAACAATACGAAACACAGTATAACTAAATTATCCCTAAACGAAATATTATATGCAAAAAACAATGACAAACCTTTTAAAATCATACCTTGAATTAAAGAAGAAATAATTCAAAAATATATTTCAGAACAAAATGAATTGCAACAAATTATTAAAGATAGAATTTCAAAGGAAAAATTATACAGAAATAAAGAAAACAATAATCCCTTAGAAATCAAAAAGGAAGTTTTTTATTAAAGAAGACACCCATAGAATTGGTAAATTTAAGAAACCAGTCTTTAAAAAGGTTACTGTCGAAAATTATAACCCTCTGTTAGGAAAAATAAAATATCAAGACATGCAAGGTTTCAAAAATGTAAGAATAGATAAAATAAAACAATAAAATAAACTATTGTTCCAGGTCCGTTCATGGACAACTGCAGAATATTACCAAGAAAAATGGGATACACTTAGTAGAACTAGGAAAAAGTAAAATTAAAATAAATGAAAAATTAATATATTTTAATTATAATGTTACAAAACAACAATTATAGAAAACACCATACAATATAAAGAAGTATTTAAAACCCAAATAAATATCTTAAAATTTAACTTTCACGATCTAGAAGATCAAATACGAAAGATATTCCCTAATAAACGCAATAAAAGAGGATTAATTAACGCCTTTGGAGGTGTAATAAAAGCAATATCGGGCAATCTTGATGAAAGCGATAATGAAACATATATGGAACTTTAAAAATAAAATTAAGAATAATGAAAGAATATTAAATGAGAATAATAATAAAAATTATTACTATTTCAAGAATGTAACTAGCCATTTTAATAGACAATTAGAAAAAATAGACTATAATGAAAATATACTAAATAAAGAAATCTCTTTAATAAAAGAAACTCTAAATAAAAATTCAGATTGGCAACAGATGATACACATTAATCAAAAATTTAATCAACTAACATTATTAATCTCAAATTTAAATAATTTGGTGAAACAATTGGAAAATACGCTAACTTTCTGTTCATTACATAAACTCGATACTACAATAATATCAAAAATTAATCTACAACAAATAGAAGAAGACGTTTTCAAATATAATGAGTTGATAGAAACACACTATCAGTTAAACGAACAAACATTGCACATAATAATTACAATCCCAATATTCAGTAAAGAAACATATCCCTTATTTCAAATAACACCTATACCCACAAAATTAAATAATAACCTAATAATAATCAATGCAGCTCAAACCCTCTACTTTACTCAAAATAATGACTATTTCCTTATTGATAGCTGTATTAGTAGTAATATGTATTTATGTACGTCACAATATTTTACTTTAAATAAATGTCTGACTGAATTAATTTCAAACCAAATGATTGATGAATGTAAATATCACATATTAAAACACCAAATAGCTTTGAAAGGATCTCTAATACTAATAGTTTAATTATTATAGTCCAGAGAAACAAAAATTAAAAATTAATTGTAAGTATAAGAATATTCAAGAAAATATTATTGGTCATTCCACGTTTGACAGGCGGACGTGTTTAGCAGTATGTCAATTTAGTTTTGACAGTCTTTGTTTTTGCTCTTTATATATTTATTATTTACTTTATTGTTTTTGTTATAATTTGGCATGGTGTGTAGTTCTTGTTTAAAATTAAATATTGAAGGTAGTTTTAAGCAATATATATATATATCAATTCATCCATAACCTAGCTTAAGTTATTTATTTTTGGTTTTCATTTCAGGGTACAATTTATCTGTGAAACATACATACATACATACATACATATCTTCACGCCATATCCCAACAAATGGGGTAGCACGAACCCTAAAATCACTCATAAAACATTCACTCATCACACCCATCAAACAACCAATCATCGTCAAACACTCTCATCCAAACACATCACCCTCACCTTCAACCACCCTCAAAGATCACTCCATATAAACTCATTCATTTATACACTCGAAACTACTATCACACAACAAACCTTCAATCACATCACTCCCCCTCACCTACCACTCACTTCCTTCTTCAACGCACACAACGCATGCATAAAAAATCTCAAATTACTCACGTTCACTCCCAACAACGAAAAAATAACGAAACTAACAACGAATCTACAAGATTAGAAAAGATGAAAGCGATAGTCTGCACTTATATATGAAAGAAAAGACCACACAATGCAGTAACTGAAAATGAAACAAAAAGATAAGAAAGGGAGGGAGCGTCGCCCTGCGCTTGTTTTTGAAAGTGAATTTCACACAATTGCAGTTAAACACTACGTAATAACTGAAAATGAATTAAAAGATAAGAAAGAAAGGGAGTGTCGCTCTACGCTTGTTTTTGGAAGTGAATTCCACACAATTGCAGTTAAACACTCAATGTAATATCAGAAAAGAATCAAAAAGATAAGAAACGAAGGGAGTGTCGTCCCTGCGCTTGTTTTTGAAAATGAATTTCACACAATTACAGGTAAACACTCTAATGAAATTACTAAACAACGAAACTAAAATTTAAAACCCTGCGCATTTCTGAAATCATCAGATTCATTCCGCAATTAATCTTCGCCAAACGTTCCTATCCTGACACACCACTTTTGCTTCATCCACATTCATAATTCCTTTCATACAAGCACGTTTGTTCCTCGTACTCGGAAACTTTCGTTCACGCAACAATCCTTCTATCATATTCATCCATTTATTCATAGGTCGCCCACGCAATCGTTCACCCTCAATTTCACCAACATATACCTGTTTCACTAATCTCTCATTCGACATACGTTCAACATGCCCAAACCATCTCAACTGACTTATACCTACTTTTCTAACTACATTCTTCTCAATTTCACACTCATCATACACCAATGTATTCCGGACACGATCTCTTCTAGTATAACCACACACACCCCGCAAATACCTCATTTCCACAGCAGTTATACGACGTTCATGTTTCTTCATCCATACCCAACATTCACTACCATACATCAATGAAGGCACTAAAACACCGTTATACACACTCAATCGAGCATCTCTGGATACATTCACATTTCTAGCAAAGGTTCCCAGAGCACCCAATACCTTGCAACCCACAGATACTCTTCTTTCAATCTCACAATCAATACGTCCATCCCTTGAAAACACACTACCCAAATATAAAAACTCATTCACTTGACCCAATCTCACACCATTCACCGAAACATTGCAGTCGGTCACCAAATCACTCTTCTCAAACACTAACACTTTACATTTATCAACATTTAATAACAGATTTAAACCTTTTCCTACTTCATTTATACTTAGAATCATTCTTCTCAATTGCTCTTCAGATTCACCCATAACAACAACATCATCCGCATACACTAACGCAGGCACTACACTACCACCAATATGTACACCATCCACCCCATTCAGCGCCGTTCGTAACAACACATCCATATACAAATTAAACAGCCACGGAGACATCCCACAACCTTGTTTCACACCAACATCTATACAAAACCAATCACTCAATCTACCATCAACTCTCACCGCAGCCTCACTACCTTCATACAGCGCACGAATTGCCCCCAACAAATTACCATTTATACCGTACTGTAACAGTACATTCCATAATGTCTCACGATGAACACTATCATATGCTTTTTTAAGATCGAGAAAGCCACAGAACACCTTCTTGTTCTTAGCAAGTGACTTTTCAACAATCATACGAAGAGAAAACAATTGATCCACACATCCTCTCTCAGGCAAAAAACCACCTTGCATATCGCTTAACTTGGAGATTGTTAAGGTTCGTACCTTATGAATAAGAATCTTCCCGTACAACTTCCCTACCACACTCAGCAAACTTATCGCACGAAAATTAGTACATTCACTCGAACTACCTTTACCTTTAAATAAAGGACAAATGATAGCACATTTCCAATCATCAGGAGCCACACACCGTTTTAAACAAAATCTAAACAAATAAACTAACCAGTCAAATAACCTCTCACCTCCATACTTCAACATCTCATTCGATATACCATCCAAACCAGGAGCCTTACCATTCTTCAGACGCATCAATGCGAAACTAACATCACTCTCATCTATATCCCATTCATCACCACTAACATTTTCGCTAACATTTTCACTACAACCATTCGGTCTATTAATGCTACCATATAAAGTCCTAAAGTACTCACACCATCTATTACTAACATCTGATTCATTCCACAATAACTCACCATCCGCACTCTTAATCGCTTTCACTGCCCTGACATTACCACCTCTCAATCTCTTCACTCTCAACCAAAACATTCTTTTATTCATACTAAAATCATTAGTTAATCTTTCACTCATCAAATCATCAAAACGCGCCTTGCTTTCTCTCACTACTCTCTTAACACATTTATTTAACCTCTTGTATTCCAGCAAGCATTCATCACGTAAACTTCCAGGCACATCTTTCACATTTAGAAATCGCAAATATGCTCTCTTTTTCACTTCAATCGCTTCTTTAACTTCTTTATTCCACCATGCATTTTTTGGACAAGAACCTAATCTACATTCACCACAAACTTCTTTTGCACATTTAAGAACTGTATCCTTAAATTTGAACCAAACATCATTTATGCTGCATTCAAAATTAAATTCACATACAGGCAAAGATTCATTTATTTTCTCAACAAACAAATCTCTAACATCCTCATTCTGCAGTGCACTGGATTTCACACGAAACATTTTATTAGTATTTTTCACCCTCATTCTCCAACATTTATCTAGACGTATACGCGATACCACCAAATAATGGTCATTCGTACCCAATTCAGCACCACGCTTCACACGCGTATCTACAACTAAACTTCTCAATCGTTCATCATACAAAATAAAATCAATCATACTCCGTCTATTTTCACTAATATTCTCCCATGTATACAAATGAGCAAGTTTATGTTTAAAGATAGAGTTGGAAACAAAGAGATCACGCTCCAAACAGAAAGAAACTATTTTCCTACCGTTTTCATTCACTCTAGCATCACCAAACTTACCCAATACATTCCCAGACATGCTTCTCTTAACTCCCACCCAACCATTTAAATCACCACATACAATAACTTTCTCACCTGAATCACATGAATCAATAACACTATCTAACAAATTCCAAAATCTATCTTTTTCAAGATCATTTTCGGATTCGGTTGGACCATAAACTGACACAACGAAGATTCTATGAAAGCCTACCTTTAATCTCAGCCAAAGAATTCTCGATGAAGTACAACCATATTCTCTCACAAACGGTTTCATTCGTTCACTAACAAGCACACCAACACCATGCTTCGCGTGTTCATTCTCAGCAACACCCGACCACAAGCAAAACAATCCATCCACTTCTTCCTCACTACATCCTTTCCTTTTAGTCTCACTGACACACAAAACATCTACATTATACATACGCATTACATTCATCAATTCATTTTCTTTACCAGTTATACCCCTAACATTCCACGTACCAAACTTACATTCATCAAATTTCACCCATTTATTTTTCATTTATCCAAAAGAAATAAAAGAAATAAAAGAAGGGTTCTCTCGGTAGAAGAGTAGAAGTTAAGGTAGCTTACCAGGCTTGTCCTTAACTATAAATAGAAACATGTAGTTAATAAATAATAATATAAGTATTCTTCTATATAAGCGTCATTTACATTTAAGTTTATTATTCCAGGTTAATACAAAAGTGCTCATATATAGTGGTCGTAAAACATTTAACCAACTAACTCTGCCTACTCATGTGTATATAGCAATGTATTCATTACCAATCAGACAATACTTCCCAAACCCATTAAGATGCACCAATTGTCAATTATTTGGTCATCATTTCTCAAACTGCTCAAAAAGTAAAGTATGTGCTTGTGGAAAGCCTCCTCACTCCGGGGAGAAATGTTGTATTGATGACATAGTATGTATTAACTGCGAAGGTAAACACTTCGCCACATCTAGAAACTGTCAATTTTATAAATATGAAAAATCTATAATAGAATATAAAACTAAAAATAAATGCAGGTTCATGCATGCTAAACACTACATCGAAAATACCTCTGTCCGCCCATCTAAACAATCATATGCCAAAATATCCTCCACCAATAATGCAAATCATAAAAACACCAGTATCTGCAACATAAATGATCTTTCAAAAATCCTAATACCTCTAATAAAAAATTGTTTACAAGAAATATTAACGGAAAAAACCACGCCCACCTCCAATTCCACTAGCACAGTAATAACTGAAGCAATCATCCATAAACCAAAAACTACTTCTCTAAAAACCAATCAAACGGCTGCCCTAGATACACTTAACCATAATAATGAATCTTTAAAAAGAAATATGCAGTCATCCTCCAAGCATCATTTGAATGACTCAATCGAGGAAATATCTCACACCCCTGTTCCCACCTTCGACTATAGCAGTCAATATTTTCTTCCAACGGATATGCAGTTGTCACTAGGACTAAATGTCGGCCCAGCAGCACTTTCTACATCTGACACTGAAGAAATTTTCCCGACCAAAAAAATTATTAAATCTGAAACTGAAAAAATATCGATGAATAATGTGAAACGCAAAACAAAAAAAAATTATTAAATAAAAAAAACATAAACCTTCCTATAAATAGAAACAATTTAACTCTCACATTCTAATACAAAGTATTTATTAACCGAACCATACTTATTTTCGTACACTTCAATGATTTATCTAGTTCAATGGAACATTAACGGCTTAAATTATCATTTGAAAGAGTTAAAACTATTAATAGCAAATAATGATCCGAACATTATTTGTTTACAAGAAACGCATCTTACAGACACGGAATCCTTTACCCTTAAGGGCTTATTCTTCATATCGAACCGATTCTCCTGTAATTCAAAAAGCAAATGGTGGTGTTATGGTACTAATTAAGACTCATATTCCTCATAAGTACATATTAGTTAATTCCTTAATTCCTGCAGTTGCAATCCAACTTTATACTCCATCAAAATCAACTATATGTTCAGTATACCTCCCTCACCATCTTAACTGGTCAATAACGGACCTTGAAAACTTATGCAAACAATAGACCATTTTAAAAATTCATTGCGCATGTGCAAACGTTAGACGGAGATAAAAAAAGTTAGTGCCGTATACTTATCTTTGTCTATGATTTGACAAGTGACAGTTCGATTATTTTTGTTGCTTAGTATTTGTTTCTTCATTAAAAAGCAATTAATAATAGTAATTATGACGGATACTATATTGTGTACAGGATTGTAATAATAATTACATTTCATTTCACTCTTAATCCTCAAAACGTGAACAGAAGAAAAGAATGGATATGTTATTATACGAAATCTATCATATTAATATCATTTATAAATAACTTATGAATATACTTCATTTATTTTGATACTACAATAAGTTTTCATTTTCAGTATAAACATTTTACTTACTTTGTACTTAAATTCATTTTGAAATATCTCGTTCGCCGCCATTTGGCGGCACTAAGTTGTTAGTTCAAAAAATAAACACCTAGGGGTCGCGGACATTTTTAAAATGGTCTATTAGGTTCATGCTACTTAATTTGTGGAGATTTTAACGCCCCCAGTCCTGCATGGGGCGAACCTACCGAAAAACGAAACTCAAGTGATAAAATTATTGAAAACTTTTTACAAAATACTAACATAATTCTACTCACTCTACCCAACAGCGGAACGTATATCAACACAAGATCGCGTAAGTTTTCAACAATTGACCTAACATTATGCACTCCCGAAATATCCCAGCTCTTAAACTGGTCAATCTCTAACCACGATGCCTACGGTAGCGACCATTTTTCCATCTTTATATTCGGTCTAACCATCCCTTCACCAACTTATGCAACTAAATGGAAGCTAAAGAAAGCAGACTGGCAATCATATAGATCCAACATTAAAGTTCCCCAGTCAATTAAGTCCAAAGATGACATTAACGAATGTTTAATAAATATAAACGAGTCTATAATATACGCCGCATTAAAATGTATACCTTCAACAAATCCATTCCAGCACCATTCATCAACCAAAACATCAAACTCACACAACAAGACGAAACATTTAAAACGCATAGTCCCTTGGTGGAATGACAACCTTACGTAACTTGTACGTAAAAAAAGAAGAATGTAAAAAATATTCCGAAAAATGCCTACAGAAAATAATCTAATAAATTTTAAAAAATCACGAGCCCCACCAAGACGTGAGGTAACACAGGCAGAAAAAACTAGTTGGCAAAAATTTATCTCAACTATCAATAAAGACATAACAACCGCCGAAATGGGGAAAAAAATAAAATTTATGAATGGCTGCAAGAACACAAATAATATTAACTTAATAAATAGCAACGGTGTAGTAATCGCTAACCAATCAGAAATTGCCGAACATTTAGCAGAACATTTCGCGTCAATAAGTAGCATCGAAAATTACTCTTTAAGATTTAGACAATTAAAAGAAAAAGTAGAGAAACCGATAGATTTTGATCACAAATCAAACTCTGACATCAATGTACCCGAATCATATAGTTCACCATTTAGCAGTGCAGAATTTCTACAAATAGTTAAAAATAGTAAATCACCAGATAACATATCATACGCCATGGTCAAGGAACTTCCACAAGAGATGCTCGAACATATCCTACAATTTTTTAACATAATTTGGAAACAGGGAAAATACCCAGATCAGTGGCGTGAGTCCACAATTGTCCCTATTTTAAAGCCTGGAAAAGATCCAACAGATTCTGACAGCTACAGACCCATCTCTCTTACATGTCACCTCGCAAAAATGTTCGAAAAACTAGTTAGTAAAAGGTTAAACTGGTTCCTAAATTACATTAACGCATTAGTAACTTTTCAATGTGGATCGAGGAGAAATCATACGACCACTGACATCTTAGCCAACTTAACAAATTCTATTCAAAACACATACACAAATAAAAAACATCTAATAGCAGTCCTGTTTGATATGGATAAGGCATTCGACACCACGTGGTGATACGGTATTTTAATTAAAATGTATAATTTTGGCCTAAGAGGAAACTTAATTAAATTTATAAACAACTTCCTATCAAACAGAAGCTTCCGGGTACGCCTGGGAAGTACGTTTTCAAACCCTCATTCATTAGAAACAGGAATTCCACAAGTATCGACTATATCTGCAACCCTTTTCCTAATCGCAATCAATGACATCACCAAGTCAATAACAAAAAAAGTTAAGAGCTACCTATATGTAGATGATCTCATCATATACACAATTAATAGTGATCTAAACACCGCGAAAAATAAACTGCAAACGGCTATAAACATAATATCAAAAAATGCCACAAATAATGGTTTCTCACTTTCTACCACAAAAACTAAATGTATAGATTTCTGTCGAAAATGAAGCCCTCATAATTGTCCTTCTCTTTCCCTCAATGGCCACCAAATACCTGTTGCCACCTCTGTCAAAATTTTATGCTTAACTTTCGATAAAAAATTATCATGGAAGGAACATATTAGTGCCACTGTTATTAAATGTCGAAATGGTTTGAATGCAATAAAATGTCTTGCGAACACAAAATGGGGCTCTGATCGTCAATGTATGATACACATATCCCAAGCTTTAATACTTTCAAAAATCGACTACGGCTGCATCATTTCAGCTCGTCCACGCTTTCTTAAAAAACTAGACTCAATTCACAACGCCGGAATCAGATGTGCAACTGGAGCCTTTAGAATAAGCCCTGTTCAAAGCATGTATTGTGAAAGCAATTTAGAACCCCTCGCAATCCGCCGAAAGCGTTTAGCGCTCAACTATACTTTAAAAATATGGTCAAATAATAACCATCTCAACTTTAAACCAATCTTCCACCAAAGCGCAATCAACAACGAAACTCGTAAACCTTCTCTCTTAAAAACCCTTTTAAACAACTTTCAGTCTATTCCTGCAGGATTATGTGACATACCTCGAAGCCCAAAAAAACTAATTTCTTCCCCTCCATGGATAATGGAGAAATTCATTAACGTAAATTTTAATATTGCTGAAATATTTAAGAAAAATTAAACTCCAGTTGCAATAGCAACAAATGAGTTCAATAATATATTAGACCAACAAAATAAAATTCGTAATATAGTTAAAATATACACAGATGGTTCCAAACAAGAAAACGGAGACGTAGGTTACGCTTTCTACATTCCAGAATTAAATATTACAAGGGGCACACACTTACCTTCATGCACAGGAAGTTTTTCAGCTGAACTTTTTGCAATTACCGAAGCAATTAACTTTTGCTACTTAATTGCGGACCAATTATCAATGACCAACATAATAATATGCACAGATTCTCTTGGCACCCTCACCAAAATAAATAATATACATGCAAACAACGACCCGTCCATTGAACAGATATATAGACGAATAACGAAATTAGATATGAAATATGACATAAAAACTCTATTCTTATGGATTCCTAGTCACTGTGGCATCGCTGGCAACGAAATAGCTGACAAAGCTGCATTTTTGGCAGCAAAAAACGAGGTAACAAACCAAACACCAATAATAAGTCACAGACAATTATCAAGACCAGACGATATAAAAAATAATATTACAAACGAATGTATCGCAGAATGGCAAACAACATGGGAATAAAGCAGTTCATATCTAAGTACACTAAAACAACAAGTGGGAAACTGGAACCCTCAAGATAGATATAAAAATCTTTCAAGAAGAGAACAAATCTGCATTACGAGGTTAAGTATCGGTCACACGAACCTAACCCACATACATATAATAGATAAGAAAGAGCAACCTATATGCGACACTTGTAACACAATCCTCAATGTGAACCATTTCCTAAACGAATGTGATAAATATATAAGAGAAAATTTAGGAATTTCATCAGAAAACCTAAAGCAAGGTAAAAGTATAAATGATATAAACAAAATAATAGAATTTTTAAGCGAATCGAACATTATCAAGTTACTCTAAATATAGGAAGAACCTCGACCGTAAATAACGAAGGCAGCAAATGACCCTAGCAGTTGCGCTGCCTTTAATAATAATAATAAAAAAATAAAAATATTATTGGAATATTTAAAATAGAATTAAGTGAAGATTGTAAAATTAATCAAAATATATTTAAAATAATTAATCAAGAATATAAAGAAATAGAGTTTATAGATTTGATTTTTAAAGATAATGAATTAAATTTAACTAGTGAATTAAATGTACTAAAGATACAAAAATATAATAATACTTTTGAAAAACCAAAAGTCTTCAAAACTTTGGATTTTATGGAAAATAACCACAATCTGTTTATAATTTATGCTGTAATAATATTAATTATAAGTATATTTATAGTTAAGTTAATTATTGAGTATCAATGTTGTATGAAAATATGTAAAAATAGTAATAAAATTAATAAAGAAGTTGAAAGAAACCAATTGTAGTAATCATGATGAAATCTTGATGGGGAGGAATTATGTACGGCTGTATCTCCAATTTCATCATTCTTACTCTGAGATTTTGAGATGTCAGCAGAAACTACTGTAACTTTCCGTTGTAATATGAATACCTAAGATAGTTTATATAAGACAGTAAAAACATGTATCAGAACTCTGTATCATTATATCATTCGTGCTTGTCACTTGTAACAAACTGTAATACTTGTAAAACAGAAAAATAAATCTTTTTTATTAAATTCAAGTAAAGCCTGAATTTAATTACCGCGCAGAATATTTATTAGTTGTCAATAGTTCGACTTACATTTATATGGAACAGTCTTACACTACCTACGGTAGAGAACGGACGTGCCTGGTGTCTAATACCAAGTGATAACGTAACCTTTATCGTAATAGTGACAGTGAACAATTAAACTAAATTAAAATCAACATAATCCAATTTAATTCATTGTGAAGTGTAGTGAAGAAACACCAACAAACTACCAACACATACGTGCAAATACAACACGGTGGCCTTCGGGCCACGAAAAGGCAAATGGATGATCCCGCACTTCCTCAAGGAAGCAATACGAACGCTACTACAAATACTTGGCAACAAGTAAACAACAGGAAAACTAAAAGAATTGTTATCCAGCCAGTTAGAAATGTCAAACCTAAAATTATAAATGAAAGACAAACAGAAGTACCAACCATCCAGAACCGGTATCAGCCACTAACAATAGCTACTGACAACGCAGCAAAAAGTACAAGCGAAGAAGCTACACCTAAACAACCAAAACCTCCACCAATTTTTATCCCAGATATTAGCGACATCAAGCCACTAATTAGAATCCTAGATGCAACAGCAAGGGAAAGTACACTCTGAAATCAGTAAGCAATAACCAAGTGAAAGTAGAAATACATAGCACTAAAATCTATAGAAAAACAATTACAAGCCTGAATACAAGTCGCGTAATGTATCATACATACCAGCTAAGAGAGGAGAGAGCCTACCGCGCAGTTATTAAAAATCTACATCACTCAACAGATATAGCAGATCTAAAGAAGGAAATAGAAGAAAACGACCACATAGTTACCAATATATACAACATAAAACATAGAGTTACTAAAAGCTCACTGCCTATATTCTTCATCGAACTAAAACCAAATAAAAATAATAAAACCATATATGACATAAACCATTTACAATACACCAAAGTCATAATAGAACCTCCAAAAACTACAAAAGAAGTACCCCAATGCAGTAGGTGCCAACGCCTAGGACACACAAAAACATACTGCATGCGAACTCCACGCTGCGTCAAATGTGGAGAAAACCACCTATCCAGAGACTGACAACAAGATAAAAACACACCCATAAAATGTGCCCTCTGCGAAGAAAACCACCCCGCACATTATAAGGGGTGCAAATTTTACAAAGAGATACAAAAAAGGAAGTTCCCGCCGCTAAGAGAAAGAAAGGAGCCACAACAAGTCAATCCAAACAATAAGTACGCCCAGACTGCAACAAAAGACATACCCGTAGAAACACAAGTAGTACCACTACCAATACAAAACAACAAAATGGAAGAAATGATGACAAAACTAATGGAGAGGATGGATACTATCCTAAATCTCCTTACAACCCTCGTCTCCAAAATGACATAATGCCACACAGTCTCAAAATAGCTATGTGGAATGCCAATGGCTTGACAAACCATAGTCAAGAGTTGAAAAGTTTTATTAATACCAATCAAATAGACGTAATGCTTATAGCAGAAACGCACTACACTGACAGATCCTACTTTAAAATGCCACAATTCGCAATATACAACACAAACCACCCAGACGGCACAGCGCATGGAGGAACAGCCATTATTATCAAGAACAACATTAAACACTATTAACTACCGGAATATTCCATAGACCACCTACAAGCTACAACAGTAATAATCGAAGAACGGAATGGACCACTTACGCTCTCAGCCATATACTGCCCCCCCAGGCATAATATAAATAAAGACCAATTCGAAAACTTCTTTGACACCCTCGGTAACAAATTTATTGCCGCAGGAGACTTCAACGCAAAACACACCGAATGGGGCTCACGTCTCATCACGCCACGGGGCCGAGAATTACTAAAAATCTATGAGAAATAAGCAATACTCACACATATCCAGCGGACAGCCAACCTACTGGCCAACAGATAACAACAAAATACCTGACCTCATTGACTTTTGTGTAACAAAAAACATTAACCAAAACAACTGAATCTAGTCTTGAAGTATCATCAGAACACACGCCAGTCATAATAACTATAAACACAAACATAAACAAATTAACCAAGCCTCCCGCGCTACACAATAAGCTTACTGATTGCGACACATTCAGAAAAATCCTGGACCAAGAAATCAATCTAAAAATCCCACTCAAACACAAAGAAGAAATAGACAACGCCAACGAACAGCTAACCCAAGCAATACAAAAAGCAGCCAGGGAATCAACACCAATATCACGCGATAAAGTGATAGTAACCGAATACCCAAACTCCATAAAGCGAGCGATAGCAGAAAAATGTCGAATACGAAGACAGTGGCAAAACAATCGTAACCCGCATACCAAAACAAGGCTAAATCAAGCTCAAAAAAATGTTAAAAAAATACTAATAGAATGGAAAAACAACCAAATTCAAGAACACCTGAGAAAAGGCACGCCAACCAAAGCCACAGATTATTCATTGTGGAAAACAACAAAATACCTTAAAAGGAAAACAACTCAAACACTCCCCCTAATAAGAAAAACAGACAACAGCTGGGCTAGAAATAATAAAGAAAAATGCCAAGCCTTTGCAGAACACTTCAGCACTGTTTTCCAACAACTTCCCGGCAATAACGACGAAGAAGAACAACACATCAAAGACTATTTTGAAGCACCAGAACAACTATCCCCACTATTGAAAAATATTAGTGTAGAAGAAGTCATCCAAACGATCCAACATGAAACACCCTCAAGAAAAGCCCCAGGACACGACTTCATAACCGGGAAAATCTTAAAAGAACTATCCCCCACAGCAATAAAACTCATAACCTTATTATTTAATGCTATAATCCGACTGAGCTACTTCCCAACTCAATGGAAGATAGCACAAGTCATAATAATTCTCAAACCTGGAAAACCTCCACAAGAAGTGACTTCCTACAGACCCATCAGTCTATTACCAGCACTATCAAAAGTATTTGAGAAGCTAATACTCGCAAGACTAAAACCAATAATAACCAAAGATAACCTCATACCAGACCATCAATTTGGCTTCAAACATCACTCTACGACCGAACAAACGCACAGGATAGTAAAAGATATCAAAAGAGCTATTGAAGAGGAAAATACTGTTCAGCAGTATTCCTCGACATATCCCAAGCCTTTGATATGGTATGGCACGATGGACTCCTAAACTCAAAAAACATCTACCAAACAACATGTACCAAATAATAAAATCCTACCTTACTGATAGACAATTCCTTGTGAAATATCAAGACGAACACTCAGCACTAAACCCGATCTATTCGTGCGTTGTATGAAGGTAGCGAGGCTGAGGTGAAAGTTGATGGTAGATTGAGTGATTGGTTTTGTATAGATGTTGGTGTGAAACAAGGTTGTGGGATGTCTCCGTGGTTGTTTAATTTGTATATGGATGTGTTGTTACGAACGGCGCTGAATGGGGTGGATGGTGTACATATTGGTGGTAGTGTTGTGCCTGCGTTAGCGTATGCGGATGATGTTGTTGTTATGGGTGAATCTGAAGAGCAATTGAGAAGAATGATTCTAAGTATAAATGAAGTAGGAAAAGGTTTAAATCTGTTATTAAATGTTGATAAATGTAAAGTGTTACTGTTTGAGAAGAGTGATTTGGTGACCGACTGCAATGTTTCGGTGAATGGTGTGAGATTGGGTCAAGTGAATGAGTTTCTATATTTGGGTAGTGTGTTTTCGAGAGATGGCCGTATTGATTGTGAGATTGAAAGAAGAGTATCTGCTGGTTGCAAGGTATTGGGTGCTCTGGGAACCTTTGCTCGAAATGTGAATGTATCCAGAGATGCTCGATTAAGTGTGTATAATGGTGTTTTAGTGCCTTCATTGATGTATGGTAGTGAATGTTGGGTATGGATGAAAAAACATGAACGTCGTATAACTGCTGTGGAAATGCGGTATTTGCGGGGTGTGTGTGGTTATACTAGAAGAGATCGTGTCCGGAATACATTGGTGTATGATAAGTGTGAAATTGAGAAGAATGTAGTTAGAAAAGTAGGCATAAGTCAGTTGAGATGGTTTGGGCATGTAGAACGTATGTCGAATGACAGATTAGTGAAACAGGTATATGTTGGTGAAATTGAGGGTGAACGATTGCGTGGGCGACCTATGAACAAATGGATGAATATGATTGAAGGATTGTTGCGTGAAAGAAAGTTTCCGAGTACTAGAAATAAACGTGCTTGTATGAAGGGAATTATGAATGTGGATGAAGCTAAAGTGGTGTGTCAAGATAGGAACGTTTGGCGAAGATTAATTGCGGAATGAATCTGATGATTTAAGAAGTACAGGAATTTAGATTTTAGTTTTTTGTTTAGTAATTTCATTAGAGTGTTTGTCTGCAATTGTGTGAAATTCACTTTCTAAAACAAGCGCAGGGACGACACTCCCTTCATTTCTGATCTTTTTATTCGTTTTCTGATTTAACTTTGAGTGTTTAACTGCAATTGTGTGGAATTCACTTTCAAAAACAAGCGTAGAGCGACACTCCCTTCCTTTCTTATCTTTTAATTCGTTTTCAGTTCTTACGTAGAGTGTTTAACTGCAATTGGGTGGAATTCACTTCCAAAAACAAGCGCAGGGCGACACTCCCTTCGATTCTCATCTTTTTGTTTCATTTTCAGTTACTGCATTGTGTGGACTTTTCTTTCATATGCAATTGCAGGCTATCACTTTCATCTTTTCTAATCTTTGTAGATTTGTTGTTAGATTCGTTATTAGATTCGTTGTTAGGAGTAAGCGTGGGTAATTTGAGATGTTTTATGCACGTCGAAGAAAGAAGATAAATGATAAGTGAATAATTAATGAGTGAAAGATTGACAAATGATTGGATGAATGTGATTGAGGGTTTTTTTTATGTAAGGAATGATTTCGTGTGTGATAAATAAATAAGATTATATGGAGAGATCTATGAAAGTGGTTGAAGTGAGGGTGGTGTATTTGAATGATAATGTTTGACGGGGGCTGATTATTTGATTATGTTATGAGTGAATGTTTTGTGAGTGATTTTAGGGTTCGTGCTACCCCATTTTATGGGATATAGCGTGAAGATATGTATGTATGTATGTACATATGTCATATTTTATTTTTAACAGTTGAATATATATATTATGTAATAAACTGATCATAGGTTGTACAAATATATTTAAATCAACTAATTTGTGTTCAATACTTAACAATTTTAAATAGCTGCAAAACTGTGAAAATTAAGTTATTTTTTATAACTGGAAAAATATAAACTTGTCAAAAATATGTTATTTTCAGCCTATCTTTTTTGAGCCTATCAAGGAGTTTCGGCATCGCAAAAACAATAAGGATATGATCCTTGCTGTCCTCACCGATTATCAATGTCAACACCGAAGAGACATGAAAAGATATCAACGACGCCGTAACTTCGCCCAAATCTAAGAGCTCTTGAAGTCCAACCAGAGCAGGGCCGATCATGAGGAAATTAACGGCAAACGGCGCCAGGCGCGCCACTCCTTGAAAGAGCTGCAGCCCTGCTGGAGCGACCTGTTCGCTCGTCCGTCATGAACTTAACCAAGGCGTTCGACAGCCTGAGCCACGACGCATTTTTAACGTCATAAAGAAGGGCCAGGCTTCAATACATACGTGGCCCGACAATACCATCAGTCAGCCATAGTGTTGAAAGCCAGTCAACATTCAGCACTGGTGGAGATAAACCAAGCAGTTCGCCGATCCCCTTTTCCGGCTTCTCTTCAACATCATCGTCGACGCCATGCTTGTGGCGTTCCCGAATGAAGTCAGCTTCCAGATGGGGCCCGAGCGGGTATCAGCTCTAGTCTTCGCCAACGACCTCATCTTGGTGACAAGCTCTAAGTGGGGCTTGCAAACAGCTCTCAGCAAGGCGGAGCAGAAAGCGGAGAAGATATGATTCGCTTTCAGCGCTAAGAAAAGCTCCACACCGTCTTTCATCCCCGCCGGCATAGAAAAGAAGATGAAAATCATCTCCGACCCTCATTTCACCATCCGAGATGGTCTCTTATCGGCGCTGGATAGATGAAAATACCTTGGTGTCGACTACAACTCAGAGTCACGGAAACATAGAAGACCTGACGGAGATGCCCTCCAACATCACCCGAGCACCCTACAAGCAACAGCACCGCATGAAGATCGTCACGTCTTACGTGGTGCTCACTACTCAATCGTCCTGGGTAAGGTAATGACGCGGCGCATTTTCACGCTGGACAGACAGCACACTCACTGGGTCTCCCGTTCCCCATATGCCATCTCAGGGAGGGACTATTTACAATAAATGAAATATATATACAATCAAACAATTTGAATTTGAGCTCTCTGTTTTGTGTATCTATTCAGTAAAACTAAATTTTGAAAATTATATCAAGAATACTATAACATTTTTGTATACAATAAGTTCAACATTTATCGTGTAAGTAAGGTTTTATCACTTGCTCGTAGTCATTTCTTAATTAATCAAGTTGACTCGGCTATAAATTTAATTAACAATATCCCGATCACAAAAATATACTCCTTCGAATACCATCGGCTCCCACCTGGATATATCTCCCCGTCCAAATTGTAACAAGGACGTAAATATAGATCAGCAAAAATCTATATCTTGTGATAGCTGACAAAAACATGTTTACATGACTTGTATCAATCAGAAGACGCTAAATGTTTCACTTGATCAACTGCAAAGTGTGTAAAAATATTTTGCAACAACTGCTTAACCGAAGCTGATACAATTTCTACTTTAAAAAAATAGTACTCGATCTATAATCTGAAATTGAATAACTTAAACAAAAATTTAGTACTACTCAAAACGTAAATTTTAATCAGTCTGCCTTCACGGAAATTCTTATTGTTGAGGTTTATCAGCGCCAACTACGAAAAAATAATGTAATTGTTTACGGGATACCTGAATCTTATTCTGATATTCTTCCTGAAAAGATTACAGCAGTCATTGGAAAAATTGCTCCAAGTATTAACATCTCAGACTATACAATTCATCTAATTGGAAAAACGTCAACTAATTCATGTCCTCGTCTTGTTAAAATTAGATTTAAAAATTCAGAAAATGCAAAATATTTTACGCTCAGCTAAAAATGCTCGGAATCACCAAGATTTAAAGAATATCTATATTAATAGCGACAAAACGCCAATGCAACAACACTTGTTTAAAGATGTTAAAAAAAACGTAAATCCCAAGGTGAAAATGATCTTTATATTTCTTATAAAAATGGCAATCCACAAATATTAGAATAATGAACTCTCACCACCCAGCACAATTCGTCTTAACATTCGTTATCAAAATGGCCAACGGCTCAACACTAAAATAACCCACCTTTATTTAACCCTTCCACCTCTTGACCATGACGTCATCTGCCTTAATGAAACGTGGTTAAGTGATAGCGTGCGTTATTCTGAAATCTGTGATGATTCTTTTTTAGTGTTTCGTTCGGATCGTAACTTTGCAGTATGTAACTGTGTGGTGTACTATATTTTAATTAAGAAGAAATTTAACGCAGTTATAGGCAACTTGGAAAACTATTCGCATTTCTAGCCACATAATATTGATGTAGTTTATTGTAAACTAACTATTAATAATACTTTTATTTATGTATTCACGGTTTATATTCCACCAGCTAAGAATTATGTCTGCTAAAGTAGTTTAAGTGAATTTTTTGAGAATTTGCTTGTTTTATTCGATAATAATTTCCTGATCTTCGGAGATTTTAATATCCCCTAATTTGTATCTAATATTACTAATCGAAATGTTTTGTTATGTAAAATTTTGATATCTTTAATTGGAGCTAAACAATTTGTATTGTACAATTCCAGTAACAGATTATTAGATTTAATTATTACAAATATACCCTGTGTAATTACCAGGTATGGTACTTTGTTTGATGTTCATTACAATCATCATCCCCCACTAACTATTAATGCCAATATTGCATTAAATAATTATCATACATACTGTTCGCATAATGCTGTACCTGTGTCATTTAACTTTAAAAGAGCAGATGTCATTTAATGGCCTCATTTAATTGAGTAGCAGTAAAAGATTTTTCTGATGTATACTCGGTATGTGAATAGTTCTACAATAATTTATATTCAATATTTAAGGAGTGTGTTCCAATAAAATATAAAAGAATTGGAACTTATCCGTCAGGAATTAAATTAGACCTCAAGCAAAAAGCTCGTTATTTCAAAATGTTTAAAAAATATCCTCTTATTGCAAATTATTATAAAAAATATAAATTACTAAGGTCTAAAATAAAATGTGGTATTAGAATATCATAAGATAATTATGTAAATAATTGTGAAGTCATTGATTACTAAAACAAACAAATTTTGGAATTTTGTAAACCATAAAAAGAATTAGTAATCTTTTCCTTCTGCTATGCATTATAACGATAACTATTTCAACAAACCTGAAGCTATAGCAGAAGCTTTTGCAGCATATTGTCACAATGTCTATGCTCCTTAGTCAAATGATCCTTTTTTCGAAATTAAACTTACATCTGATTTTCCAATTTCATTTGTATCAGAGAAAACACAACTAGGGTTGTTGTTGAAATTATTTACATGGTGATGTTGCTGAGTGCCTACTGAACTCTACCGTCTACTCTACTCTAACTCTACGCTAGTCTGAATGAATACTAACCTTACACTACTATATATCTAATTACAAAAGTACAAAGTCAGCAAATAGTTAGCTACTTACGTCAAACAATATTATTTTGAATACCTGACCTCATTACAATATAACCTAATTTACTCAATTATTATTCACTAAGAATGTGCTGACTTTGACTTGTTACACATTAACAGAGTAATGTAGCTATTGAGTCTGAATTGAAAAAACTTAAATTCGATCTATCTTGTGGACTTGATTTAATCCCAAACTTAATTATTAAAGATTGTTCATATCCGTTTTCTCAAGCACTGTGTTACATATTTAATTTAGCACTTAAGACTGATAATTTTCCTAATGTTTGGAAGATCGCCCGAGTTACACCGATTTTTAAATCTGGTGACAAGTCCAGCATACAAAATTATAGACCGATTGGTGTAGTATAAAATTTCAGTAAAATATTTAAAAGCTTAATATCATTTCATCAACATGGTTTCATATCCAAAAGATCAACGTTTACCAACCTATGCTACTTTACTCACTTCATTTTAGCTGGTATGAAGTATTTTGCGATTTGTTGTGATAGTTGTCGAGGTCCCTTAAAAAGTTTTGCCTGGTTTTCTAATAGGTGGGATGTGCTTTGTTGATCTTTACAGTTTTTTGGTGGCTCTCCACAAGGAGTAGTCGTTGTCTGGTTATGGTGATAGGCTGATTAAGTAGTTTTGTAACTAATTGTTTTTATTTCGGAAGTTTTTTACTGTGATGTCCTTGCGGTCTGCGGCTGCTGCTCTGGAGGACCCCATGTTGGCAACGGTGAATGCTCGGGCGCCAACCGATTGCTCGGATTTCTCAGTGAAGCGGGGGTTAGGGTTTATTATTATTATTTTTGAATAGAAGAGTATTTTGGTTGTATGGTAATATTTATTAAAGTGAGAGTAGTACAACAGAGAACGAATAATAAAAAAACACAAACACTGACATGCAATATTTACGGCGACGTAATGCCGGCACGCGAGTTAATGTAGACTTACGCGGCTCCGTGTCTTGACGCATAAACTAAATCGGCAAACTCGGCGTTATCACGGCGCGTGTACAAGTCGGCGGTTTGGTAGACGGAGTATGGGAGTAAGTCAGATAAAGTCAAGATATTGAAGGATTTAAAAGAAGAAATTGACTTTACGATTGTTCCGAGTATCAAAAGGAATAATAATAATATTAAAAATCATAATAATAGAAAAATAATTAATCGTAAGTATTACAATACACATAAGAAAAAAATACTTGAGTCTCAAAAACAAAAGTATTCAAAGTCAAAAAGAAAAATTGCATATAATAAAAACATGGTTAAAATTCTCTTTAAAAAGGCACTTGTTAAAGCACAAATGATACCCTCTACTCATAAAATACATGAAATATCAGAATGTTTAATAAGAAATCTTTCGATACAATTATTACAACATTCAATGTCAGATTATGATAGCAGAATTGAAGCTGAAAAGATAATTAAGTGGTGTATGATAGGTCGACAGAACAATGTTTGTTGTTTAAAAAGAACTTTAAAAATTTTAAATGATAAAGCTGAGGCAAGTCGCACTAAAGTCAAGGCATGTGAATTAATAAAGTTAGATGATAAAATCAGCGCATTATGTGGCTATTCGAAACATAATGCAACATCTGAACCTTATTTCATGCTTACAGAATATAATTATGAGTTTGTGCAGTGTACAAATAAAGAAAATCATGCAATTAATTGCAACGATTTAATTATGGAAATTTTGCATGACATCAAAGAGAATATATTGAACGAGAATGGAGAAAATATAAATACAAGAAAAATTGAATTAAATTCAATGGGACAAATAAAAACATACTTCCTTTAATAGTACAAAAAAATAAATCAAAATCATGGGAATGTGATAAAGCAATGTGTAAGATATATGACAATAACGACTTAATTGATCATTATACACAATTTCTAGATAGTATTAAAGATCTTAAATTTGAAAATGTAAGCACATTCGTTGAAAATGTAAAACAATGTCACGCTCTTCATTCTAATCCATCGAAAGTTGGACATCCTGAAAGTTGTTACGTTGACTTTAAAACCTGTAATTCTAGCTTGATTTCAACTTTAATCCTGTCACCGCACTTTCCAAATGTGAGATATATAAAAAAGTTGGTAAGCACTATCGTTAACTTAACGGAAAATATAAAAAAAATTGATACAGCATTGAATAAACATGATTTAGACTTATGTTACGTTCCATTTTTGCCTTCTAACTTTTTCCTTAAATTTATTTAGCTACTTCCTTGCTTCTGCCTAAAATGTATTTTTGTTGTAAATATTAGTTGACTAAACTTCTTTTCGTCTTACCTTAATTTTATTTTGTTTCTTTTGTAATACTTAATCGTGTAATAATAACTTAAAATCATTCTGTTTCTCTTCTAATTTCAATTTCAGGTTAAGCACATTGCTTTGTTTTGATTCTTTAATTAGTAACAGCACGCCGTGAATTTAGCGTTTGTCATTGTTTAAAGTTAGTTCCTCTTCTGCTCACTTTGCTTATTATTTTTATGATTAATAATTTAGTAATCTTTAAATTTATTTAGTTTGTAGTCTTTTCTTTTGCCCTTTATTTGTTTTAATCCGTAAATATTTTATTGTAGATTATTTTGTTAACTTCATTCTGTCGGCAAGGTAGTGTCCTTTGCTATCTTGTCTTTGTTTTAGTGTAGATGTCGCCAGAAGGTGATATGTTTAGCGGCCGAGACTGAAATCTCTTGTATATAATTAAAGAATGCACAAAATTACCTGATTAATTTTAAAGTAACGACTTTTAACAAATTGCTCGAGTCGCGAATTTGAATTAAAAAAGTGATCTTCGAATCGAACGGTTGAGCTATTCGTAATATTATTGTTGCGTAGTGGAATTTAGTTTGTGTTGACGCAAAATAATACAGTGTAACTGGATTAGAGAGTAGTGTCGACCATTTTTGAATATTTGAGTATTCAGTGGATTTTCCGGATTTGATTTCGATGGGAATTTCATACTTTTTCTACCTTAAAGCCGCCTAAGAACTCAGGTAATTCATGCATTCATTATTGAAAAGTAAAACTTGTTTATTTTTGGCAATTCTTTTGTTGAGAATTATTTTGTGATTCAGTTTTGTCTCGCCGCCAGACACGAACCTAATTGTGACTTCTGTTTCAGACTTTTTATTTTTACGTTTTTATTCTTATTGTACTTGTTTTTCATCTTGTACTGTTCGTCGTTTACGCTTTGGGCCGTTTGCCTTGCTGTGACGTATCGTGGGGTCCTAGTTATAGTCCTGGGTAGAGGATTTGGAATAATTATTGAGGAAAGGAATCGTAGTACCACGTGGAACGGAGGTGACGTCACGAGCACGCATGTGACGCCCGCCATTTTGGATTAGATGTTTTGCCGCCAATATTCCAATCGAAGTTTACCCAGCTACTGGACCGTACTCACAGCTAAGCCCCAATATCTTTATTATTGTTTTATCTATTTTTTTTGTATTTAGAGTCATATTCGAAATTATTTGTATTAGCATTTACGGCATTTCAGTTTATATCTTTTACAATAGTTTACATATTTACGTTTTCCTAATATTCATAGTAAATTGTACAAATCCGGTTAAGTATTTATTTTTGATTTAGTCACTTAGTATTGACATCGTTGTCGCAAGTTGTGTAGCTTGTGTGTGAAGAAGTTGTTAGGTCTGCAAGTGGTTTACGTTAATTTTGGTGTTGCGCCGCGTATCGCGTTTTGTTGGCCATCGGATCGTAATACGTCGTTTCGCGCTGCATTGTCGGGTTTTCAGCCAGGTTTTTACCTTTTTTTTATCGCAGTCCTAGTTGCTCCGGTAGAACACAGCGACCCAGCTTTCTTTTTAGTAAAATTTATTGCTGATTATTATTTACTACTTCAGTCTTAATTGGATTTATTTCTTAATTTAGTTTGTCTTTAATTTAATCGAATTGAATATTTAGTATAATTTTCATGTGTATTTAAACAGCAGTTTTGAATATAGCCGTTAATTCTATTATTAATTATTTAGTATTTCTTGGACGTTATAACATTGACACCCTTACGTACCCTGCGAGCCTCCCCTCTTCCTGAACACCTAGTATTTTCTAGTTCCAGTACCTTCGTGGTTGGGTATCGCTGGCAACAAAAAAAACCACGTGGCGCCCTATATTTATTTTAGTTTAGTTTTGATTTCGATATTTAATTTTTCTGTGTATCGAACCCACCCCATCTCCACTGAAACAGTTAGCTAGCCGCCTCCATCTTATGGAGCAGAATTGTACGTAATACTTTTTAAAACAAGAATACGTAAATATAAAAGAAAATTTAAAATCTACAGAACATGAAAACACAGAAATTGAATTAGATGAAGATAAAATAATGTCGCTCTATTCGACGTCATTTAAAGTTTTGTACAAAAAATCTAAGGATGTTCCCATTCATGCTTGTGTATCGTGCGAAAAATTATGTTATGAACGGAATGTTCATAGCATACGCAAGTTTAAAAAATCATTAGAAACGAAGCCTTGGCGAGATTTAATGAAGTACTTGTATATTCAAAATGTAGATTCTGATTATGTATGCGACTACTGTCTGACAAGATTCCGTCAAAATAAAATGTGCATTCTTAATAATCTCATTGTAAAACCGCAACCACCTGAATTGTCAATTCTAAATGATTATGAAAAAAATTTAATTCAAAGAGCTAAAGCTTTTCAAATCATTCAAAAGATGCAACCAGTAACGAATAAAAATTTGCCGTTTAGACGGTTAATGCCAAAAGTCAAAGGTCGAACCTTTCATTTGCCATTACCTATTGAAGAAACGTTAAAGAAAATATGTTCTTCCACTGAACCTATAAACTATAATCCAGATTTTTATATATTAGTACGAGGTATACCAACTAAATCTAACATCATATGGGAACAGTTAGTAGATTTGAATAAAATCTTTAATGCATTACTTTGGTTGAAAAAAAGCAACCAACATTACAGTAATATTATATTGCCAGAAAATGTGAACGATTTGTTGAATAAAATCAACGTTGAAGATTTTGTTTCAAATATATGTGAAGAAAACGATACAGAGGTCGAAACAGAAAATGTGGATGATAATTTAAATTGTACCGATGAAGAAATAATTCAAATTAAAAATAATATGACTCAGCCTAATGATGAAGAAACAGGTAACAGAAAGGCTATATTAACACAAAAGTATGATACCGATGAGTTTTATGAACAATATACAATTTACCTTATCAATGAGAAAAGAGTAAATGAAACTGCAACGAATCTTTACCAAATGCTAAAAGTTCATGTTGCTCCATTAGACAATAGGATGAAATTATTGGATTTACTATGTTTTCCAGATTTATATCCATATGGAGAAAATGGTCAACATGAAGATCGTAGCATACGATTAACTAACTTTAAGTTTATTCAGTGTAAATTAATATCGAAACATGCAAGATATAGACTTACTATACAATACTTGTTCTTCTTACTAAGCGATAACAATATTCGACAACTGAGAGCTGGAATTTATCATAAAATGAATAGTACCAATCCGCGAGAAAAATACAATGCAGGTTCATATCTGCATTTACTTTCTAAAGATCAATTAGAAACCAACTTAAATACAGTATTTACAAGACTGCGAAATACTGAACAATTTTGGAAAATACCTAGAAGTAATCATTATTGCATGATTGATAATTATGGACCAGCAACGTGGTTCTTGACTTTGAGTCCAGCAGAATGGTTGTGGACTGACCTAATAGATTATATCCGTGAAGTTAATACACCAACAATGGACAAAAAGTCAGCTGCAGATCTGATTGCAGCTGATCCAGTATCAGTTTCAAGATTTATTGATAATAAATTCCATGCTATGTTTGATTTTATATGTGCTAGTGATAATCCGTTGGGAAAAATTACACATTATTTTTGGAGACTTGAATACCAAAGTAGAGGAACACAGCATTTTCACTTATTATTATGGATTGAAAATGCACCTGTTCTTGGAGAATCTTCAAATGATGAGGTAGCTGATTTTATAATGCAATATGTTACTTGTAGAATCCCTAAAAAATCTGTATCGCCAACTTTATTTGAACGTGTTCATACTCATCAACGACATCATCACAATTCATATTGTCTTCGTACTTAAAAGACTAAAAAAGGATTTATGAAAGTTTGCAGATTCGGGTTTGCACGTCCTACAACTGAAAAACTTCTTTTAAGAGATGTGGTGACGTCTATTGCAGGTAGAAAACTTCTAAAATCCAAAAATAGATTATACGATTTACCTCGAAGTGATGACGAAACATTCATTATGATTATAATCCCGCTTTATTAACAGCTTGGGAAGGAAACATGGACATTCAATTTTGTGGAGATAAAACGACAATTAACAGGTATATTACAAAATATGGAACGAAAGGTGAAAAAAGTAATAATGCTCAGATCGACTTCAATACCATCAATTCTTCGTCATTGTGTAGTCGTCTATGGAGTTTTTCACTTCGAGCATTAAATAATATGGAAAGTGGAATTTTAGAAGCAGCTGATAGTTTATTGGGAATTTCACTCTATGGTACCGATCCTACGACAACGATAAAATGGATTAATGTTAACGAAATAAGAAGTAAAAAGTTAAAAACACACGACGAAATTGCATTATTAGATCAAGATTCAACCGCTATATATTGTTCAAACATGATTGAAGATTATTATCCTCAACGACCAAATGAACTGGAATCTTACTGTTTGTACGATTTCATCAAATGGTTTGATTATAAAACGGATAAGTCTAAAGATTCTACGTTAAGAAACGTAAGAATGCTTGCCTCGTGAATCATTTATAATTAACAAATCTTTCCATCATATTTCGAACACAATCAGTCCACTTATTTTAGGTTAGATAATACATTAGATAAGAGGACTCGGTGTCGCTATTACGTACTTTTTATTCTAAATGTTCTGTAAAAAATTAACACGCCAATTTTGATACCTTGTCAATCAATGCAATTTGAGATGGTTACGGTTTGATGGGATAGATATTACTGAAACATAACTTAGTCATGATAGTTTAAAAAAAATATTTAATTTTGTATTTTGTTTGATTTTATTTTAATTTATTACGTTCGTGACATTTTTATTTATTAAAATTTATTTCTTGCTTACAAATGATATCACTCATTTTTTGTTTGGGAAATTTTTTGAATTTTAATTAAAACACTGCTGTGGAACTCTTGCCGTAACTCTTTACAAAGTAATTGTGTTTTGAGTTTGATTACATATTATCAGGTATTTATAAATATTATCAACATAATTTTGAAGATTAGACTTTAAGATCTAAAATTATAATTTTCTAATATCCTGATTTTCTAATTATTTTAAGCATCAAATAAAAATTTTACGACATAAAATTCTGCATCTAAATCAATAAACAAAATTTATTTTGCCCGTTTCGTAACAAAATAGATCTGAAAATGAGGAAAATTACCTCAAAACTAAATTAAACATGTGTGATTTTTAAATTATCAGTTGTAGGAAAAATGTTGTTTATAACACGTGTCGAAAAAGGTTACGTATATGTACAGGTTTCCACACTCGGTAAGCCTCGTGCGTTAAACTCTGCATTTTTTCTGCACTTGTTGTTAAAATACCTATTGTAGCACTGTTTTTGACAAAAACAGTTGCACAAAATTCACTTTGTAAACGTGGTATAAAAAATTAAATTTTCTGTATTTATGAAATATAAATATGTATAATAAATACAGCTTTTATTGTATGTAAATATTAAAATTATTTGAAATGAAAGTTTATTGAAAAGACTTTTTATTTGGGACGTATGGCTGCACTGATTTTCACATTGTACACAGCGCACTCTCACTGATAGTAAATTGCTATATTCTTGCTGTGTATTTATTATTTGAACATTTTTATAAAATAAATAGAAATAAAAAATAGTATATTAAAAAACTAGTTACATAAGACAATATATTATCGGATGACAGGTCTATTGCGGTATTTTTTTTTTATTTAGTCAAATCACGCCCCTCCCCAGAATTTTAGTGGAGGAGGGCCACAGGGATAATTTTAATGGGCTGAAAATTGTTTGACGGCTGTGAGAATTGAACTCGGGTTCTCAAATCCATAGGCCGACTCGATTCCATTGAGCCACCTACCTTAGAAAATGGTATACAGTACCATATACCGGGCATATAAATGAAATATGTAACATGGAATTGGTATGTTGATTGTTAATTAAATTAGGCTAAAAGGGTAAATAAAAAATATTTTGAATTAAAAATTGCATCTAATGAGTACCTACTTTTTGCTCAGTTGTTTCGTATAAAAGAGTAAGAAGCAAACGAAAAATGGCTTGTATAATAGTATATTAAAATACATGTTATAGAAGACAACGTATTCTAGCACGAGTGTTTTATACTATTTTCTCTGTTTTGTTTTTTTTTACATAATTTGCAGAAAGATTCAAATTCCCAATAATAAATTTAAATTGCAATATTCATTTCATATTTTTATATTATTCATAATTATTTACATCACTTTCACTTAATAATTTAAAATTGTAATTAACCCTCAAGTATCGTACCCCACAATTTTATTTTACTTTTTTTGCAATTATATATATATATATATATATATATATATATATATATATATATATATATATATATATATATATATATTAATTTTAGTTATTGTAGGTTTTAAAGCAATCATTTGTCGTAAACCTTGATTGAATAAATGTTGAACTTTATTAAAAGTTAAACAAAAAAAAAAGCTTTACATAAACGTGTACAAAAAGTGCACATAAACAGAAAAAAAAAATTCCAAAAATATTTCCCCGAATGAGTTTGTCAACTTCCAGAAAGTTAGGAGCAACTGTCTTCCCACTCGATCTTGGACCACGCGGGGCCAAGCGAAACCACAAACCCTTTAAGATCGGATCCGATGAGGGCCTAACTAAGGGGACCGAGCCATGTGTGCTTAATGTGCAAGTAGTATCTAACAATTGGTGCATGACATTAAACAAGATCAATGCTAAAAAAAGATAGTGAAGTATGCGAAAATCCCCGACATATCTGAAGTCTTAACCGAGAAGTATGGAAAGGACATTATTTTTTTCGGAGCCATGACATTGTCACTGAAAGGTGTCTGGAGCAAGACGTCTATCGAGGTTATGTCGTACCTCGTATCTTTGTGTCTTTACAAAGTATGTGAAATTAATTTTGTTTATTGGTTCAGATGCAGAATTTTAAGTCCTAAAACTTTTATTTTAAGCTTATTGCTTCAGATATTTCGGGAAGCAGGAAATTACAAAATTATAATTTTACATGTTAAAGTCCTATGTTCGAGAGTCATGGTCACCACCCTAGTTAATATCCGATGGGGGGGATCGCCCTGGCTACCGGACTTCATACCACTGAGCTAACCACCCCATAAAAAGTATATAATAAGATAAATACTCAAAGAAATGCAGAAAACGCATATCCAGGTAAACTGCAAATTAAAATTGCGCCGGAAGGCCAACAAAATCAAAGTTCCCAAAAATAAAGGTCGGAAGGACCTCAAAATTAAATAAACAAAAAGAAAATGATAATACGATGCAACCGTACGAAGTATAAAACTTACTTCGATCCACTCGCCACAAACACTCTGACCACTTATCTGTCTCTTGCGCGACTCCTGCTTGTACCGTGGTGTGGTGGACTCGTGAAGACGAGGAAGACGAAACGTGATGGAGCAGTGGACGACATGCTTCAGGATTTCAGAGATCGCGACACAAATTCCCGTACGGGCGTTCCGAGTGGAAGCGTACAAAGCCCACTCGCGGAAATAAATATTTTCACCAATAACACTCAGCAACGATGTAAAAGGCGAAAAATCGTTATTTTTAATCGGTTAAAAATTGCGAGAACTCCGAAAAACCGTTAAAACGACCGTTATCTCCTAAACTCCAACTGTGACTCGTGCCACCCTGCAGAATTTCGCGAAATTCGCGAACATTTCAAAAATCGCGGTAAGAGAAAGAAAGTTAGAAAAAGGAAAGAAGATATTCAAAAGACGCGCCAAGTTACGGAGGTTAGCCATGCGAGACTGAGAAACGAATAAAAAGAATAGAGATCGGAAACTAATGTGCAAGACAGAGACAGAACAATGATTGATGTGAATACAATTAAATGTCACTAAATTGGTAGAATTAAGTAAATAAAAGTTACTAACTAAACATCTGTCCTGACAAAATGTAAATGTAACCTAAAACTGAATCAATGTTTATCCACGCGGTATGAATATGAAACTAAATAATAAATAATTATTAGCGAGATGAATTAAATAAATAAAATGATTAATTAAAATTAAGAAAAGTAACAGGTAAGTATATTTAATTTTTACGCACAGAAACAAGGAAACGTAGGAGTGAGAAATTATGATTTTTGAAAAAAAAAGATACAAGACAAATAGGAACGTAACAACCGGTGTGGAAGAGTCTGACAACAGAGGGAGAGGAAACATTCTTTCCATCGTTGGGTCGGGCGATCACTCGACGAGCCGCGAACACAACATCGCCGGTGAGACTGGTCGTGACAACGTTGGGAAGCAATCAACAAGATGTTTGAGAAGTAAAGATACTGCCGCTATTTACCCGCGCTTGTTTGAATATTTTCACGTTGACATTCGGACCACTTTGCGGAAAGATTGAACGCTTCTGATGACGGGAAAAGTCTGCGTGACTGCGAAGATCCCAACAGTTCTTGGTGACTTCAGACTCGCGGACTATTTCCCCGAATGAGTTTGTCAACTTCCAGAAAGTTAGGAGCAACTGTCTTCCCACTCGATCTTGGACCACGCGGGGCCAAGCGAAACCACAAACCCTTTAAGATCGGATCCGATGAGGGCCTAACTAAGGGGACCGCGCCATGTGTGCTTAATGTGCAAGTAGTATCTAACAATTGGTGCATGACATTAAACAAGATCAATGCTAAAAAAAGATAGAGAAGTATGCGAAAATCTCCGACATATCTGAAGTCCTAACCTAGACGTATGGAAAGGACATTATTTTTCTCGGAGCCATGACATTGTCACTGAAAGATGTCTGGAGCAAGACGTCTATCGAGGTTATGTCGTACCTCGTGTCTTTGTGTCTTTACAAAGTATGTGAAATTAATTTTGTTTATTGGTTCAGATGCAGAAGTTTAAGTCCTAAAACTTTTATTTTAAGCTTTTTGCTCAAAATATTTCGGGAAGCAGGAAATTACAAAATTACAATTTTACATTTTAAAGTCCTATGTTCGAAAGTCATGGTCACCACCCTAGTTAATATCCGGTGGGGGAGATCGCCCGGGCTTGCCCCACCCTGCGGACGCCCATTTAAATATATATATATATATATATATATATATATATATATATATATATATATATATATATATATATATATATATATATATATATATATATATATATATATATTAGGGTGGTCCTTATTTTTTTTTTATTTTTTTTTCTTCGCTCCACGTGAATAAAACGAAAGGTTATAATAAAAAAAAAATTTCTGTCAAGTCTCGTTGGAAAATATTAACATTAACCCGTGCACCAAGACGGTTGAAGTTTAAATGGGAATTAACATGGGATTTACATACTTGCGGGTATTACAAGGTATAACTCGATTAGTTCTCAATATTTTGACCCCAACTCGACTTATATAAGGTATTTGACATCGCTGAATCCGAATATGATAGCGAAAACATGATTAGGATACTTGACAACTGTCAAAATGGCTGTCATTGTGGAAAAAACCCTATTTTTGCCGTTTTTTAGGTTTTTTTAACTTTTTAGGTTTTTTAAGTTTCTGTATACGAATATGGCGTTCAAAAACAATTAGAATAGAGAAAAATTGTCCAAATATTGTGCCAAGAAGCAATTTCAATGTAAATTCGTGTTTTTGACAATTTTTTACCCTATTTTTATCATATTGTCGAGTTTTAACCCATTAAGGCCCAAGCAAAACTAAGCCTTATTACAGCCAAACTAACTGCACAGTTCATAGCATAGGTGAGAAAAACCCGTGTTTTTTTGGTTGTTCGAAATAATTGTTCAAACAAAAATTGTTTAAACAATTGTTAAAAAACATCGGGACTTTGTCGATTCGCGGCTACCATTCGACTCAGCGAACAAAATTACTATGATCTACGTACTTTTGATCGGATTCTTAACTATTGTTTATTGTTAAAAGATTAATAAACAATTCGGTTGCCAAAACGTCGGTTCGGTCCCTGCTCAGAAAACTGCGGAAAAATAAAACTTACAACGCAGATCATAGCATACAAAAATTATCCGTTTGTTTGTTTGATTAAATTAATTGTTTAAACTATCATTGTTTTTGAACGCCATATTCGTATACAGAAACTTAAAAAACCTAAAAAGTTGAAAAAACCTAAAAACCGGCAAAAATAGGGTTTTTTCCACAATGACAGCCATTTTGACAGTTGTCAAGTATCCTAATCATGTTTTCGCTATCATATTCGGATTCAGCGATGTCAAATACCTTATATAAGTCGAGTTGGAGTAAAAATATTGAGAACTAATCGAGTTATACCTTGTAATACCCGCAAGTATGTAAATCCCATGTTAATTCCCATTTAAACTTCAACCGTCTTGGGGCACGGGTTAATGTTAATATTTTCCAACGAGACTTGACAGAAATTTTTTTTTTATTATAACCTTTCGTTTTATCCACCTGGAGCGAAGAAAAAAAAAGAAAAGAAAAATAAGGACCACCCTAATATATATATATATATATATTGTAACGGGACGGAATTAGATTTAAAAAATTTAGAGGTAACTAAATTCATTATTTCGATTTCACTGGTGGCACGGAAACTATTTCTGACTAACCTCAGAATTGTATTATCTAGCTAAAGTGGTATAATAGAGGACTTCGGTTCTCCGCAATATAAAATCCAACGAATTCAATATTTCGATTTCGCTGGTGACACGAAAGCTATTTCTGACTGCCATCAGAATGGTATTATCTAGCTAAAGTGTTGTAATAGAGAACTTCAGTTCTCCGCAATATAAAATCCAACGAAATTCATTATTTCGATTTCACTGGTGGCACGGAAGTTATTTCTGACTAACCTCAGAATTGTATTATTCTAGCTAAAGTGTGGTAATTGGGAACTTTGGTTTCCGGTAGTATTAAACCCAATAAATTCATTATCACGAATTGATTGATAACACACATAAACTATTTCTGGTTTGCGCGGGAAACGGTATTATAATAGTTTTTAAGAGGGCCTTTTGTGGCTGCAAATTGTGATTTCAGATTGCTGTGACCGACCGCGCCGAGTTTGGGTCCAGTACCTGAACCAGCCGCCGCTGACCGCCGGGCGCCCGAGGACCCCCGTGGAGCCGTAAAATTATTCATATATTTTTGTACCGAGGCCACATAATATTGTAATGTCTTTTAATTTCATTATTATTTATTTGCTATTTGTTTAATACTGGTTTAATTCTTACGTCGAGTTGGCTGTGGGAGCACGAGTGTTGTGTCCGCGGTTTTATTGAGGACCGTGTCAGTGTATTACGTTTGCTAAATTTCTGCAGTTCCTACACACCAGCTGATTATGTGGGGAAATGAACGTAGCGTCATAGCCAAAACTTAACATTACTAATTTCAACTCGTTCGGCACCGAGGTCCGGAGTAGTTAAATAGTCCCGCTCGGCTGAGGATCCGATGTAGTTAAATAGTCCCGCTCAGAGCCGGTTCAAGAGGGCGAGTTACGGCTATCTAATAGCATCACTAACCACTGGTCTAGCACACCTGTCATTAGCCAAATAGCAGTGACGGCATTTGTATTAAATTGAGGCGTACCTCGAGCAAATGGTGGATGCGCGCGGTGTTTCTGCGACCGACTGTTCGTCTGAGTTAAACCAGCATCCTGAGAAATGGTAGTTCTTTTAATTCAATAAAATAGAACGTAGGAAATTAATGGACGATCACAAAGCTTATTATATTATTAATATATTAATTTCAATTAGATTATTAATAGTTGAATAACTGCCGCGTTACAATATATAAATATATATTGAAAGATTATCTTTAGTACGTGATTCTAAGGGAATAACATGTTGTTCCCGTTTTAGTATAAACAAGATGATTCAATATATTAATTTATGGTGCAATAAGGGCGAGTTTCCTATATAATTCCTCCCTCGTTAAGAATAGGAGTTACATTTTCGGAACTTCTATTTAGTTCTTTTAATGTTATTTTTAGGTTTTTTGAATTTGATTTCTTAAATTTTCTCTTAAGATAATCTTTATATTTACATATCAATATTACAACAATTATTACTACAATTAATATATAAATTATAATATATTGGTAATTACTAATTACATTATTATAAGGGATGTTACTTTCTACTTTATATTTTATTGATGATATATTTTTTATTTCATCTTTTATTTCCTCTATACGGTTATTGGTTACATTTATATGAATGTCGATTAATTCTCCAACATTATTCTTTACTTCAATCTGATTATTAATTAAACAATTATTGGTATAATATATTTCTTTTAAATTTGTTATATTTAATTCGTTATTACAGTAGTATTTAATTTGTTTTTCGTTTCGAAAGAACAAATAGGTCAAATCTGAATTTTCTGTATTAATAATTGAATTTATAGGTGATAGATTGTTATATTCACAAAATTGAAAGTCTTTGTAACAGATTATGTTCTCTAAACATTTTTCATACTCATTACCTTGAGATAGGCAGTAATACTCTCTATGGTTAATTTTTGTACATTTATTCACAGGTTTGATTTTACAATTATTTTTTATATATAAACCCTTCATAATATTTATTGTTTCATAAGTGTTGTGTAGATGTGTGGGTATTGGGGTAGCTTACGAAAGTTCTTCTTTAAGGACATTGGATGGGATTTCAATAAGGATGATTAATTTATCATCTTTTATAGAGCTGTATGTTTTCAGAATATTATTATTTTGAATATTATTTATTAAAATTGTTTTTATAAAATTATCTTCAATTTTGTTTATTTCAATTATTAATTCTTCGCGATTGATTACTCCGAAGTATAGGGTATTTAATTTGCTAAAGGTCATAGTTTCTTCCAGAAGTATTAAAAAGAAGTAAAGTTCTTGTCCTATTTGGATTCATTTATTTATCCACTTTTGCGTTCTTATAATATCAATATCATCCAGGATCTTCCTAATTATTTTTTCTAAGTTATTTAATTTTGCGTTTAGAATAATATTATTTTCATTAATAATTTTTATTTTATCGTTAAATTGTGTAGTAATATTATTATTAGTGTTTATTATTATATTCACTTTATCTATCAGTTTATTCTCGTTATTAATTATATTATCTATTATATGGTCGTATCATTCTTTATCTGCTGAGTCTAGATTTCCTGTTATACTTTTAATAATGGATCCGAGTCCATCAACTAGTCTGCGTTTTACTCTTTTTATTTTAAAAAACTGTATTTTATCTTTTAAATGTATCATAAGTTTATTCAGTATATTTTTATATTTTGTAATTTCTTCATTATATTTATATTTCTGCATTTGTGTGTATAGTGTGTTAGTGTTTGCTTCTAGCATGTAATATTGTTTTAGGATGTTATCTAAGGGTATTTGGAGGGATATTATTTGTGTGTTTACCTGTTTACTTGTTCATTAATTTGTTCTAATGTTTCCGTGTGTTTTTGTAAATATTCGTCGATTTGTACTTCTTCCGGTTTTAAATTTGGTTCTGATATTCGTCCGAATATAATTTCTAAGGATGTTCTTTTAGTGGTAGAGTGAATACTATTGTTGTAGGCTATTAAGGCATAATTTAGTCTTTCTTTTAATTGTAGTGTTTTTATTATTGGGTTTTGGTTAATGACTCTCATATGTTCTATTATGGATGAATGGAATCTTTCAACTATTCCGTTACTTTTTGGGTTATCAATTGAGATATAGTGGATGTCAATTTTTCTAAGGGCTAGATAATTTTGGATTATTTTATTATAGAATTCTAATCCATTGTCAGATGTTATTTCTTTAGGTATCATAAAATGTGTAAAGTATTTAATTAATTTATTTAAGATTGTAAATGCATTTTTATCTTTGATTACATATGCTACTGCAAATTTAGAAAAAGCATCTACGATAGTTAATATTTTATTTTGTTCTAATGACAGGAGGTCTATATGTAGTTTTTCAAACGGTTTGTCTGCTGTTGGTATTAATATATTTGGGATTTGTATAGGATTTCTTTCATACTTTGTAATTAGGCAAGTATTACATTTATTTATAAAATTTTGAATATCTTTTTGCTTATAGGCCAGTAGTATTTTTGTTTTAATTTATTATATGTTTCCGTTATGCCTCTGTGGTTTGTTTTGCCTTCATGATAGTTTCTTATAATAATTTGTTCTTCTTTATTCTCGATATCGGTATTCATTGTTTTACACGCTACTAATTTATAGCTGTTTGCATTAAAATAAGTTTGTAGGACGGCATTGACTGTTAATTTAAATTTTTCTGGTATTAAACAATAGTAAGTTATTCCGGGTTGTAAATATTCTTTAATGAATTTCTTAATTTTCTTATTACTTTCGAATTTAGTTAAATAGAAATATATTCGTTGTATTTTATTGTTAAATAATTTTTTTATTTTAATATCGCTTTTACCGTATTTATTGAGGAGTCTAAGTATACTAAGCCGTTTACGGGGTTCTCGTCATCGGAGTGTATGGTATTAGTTTCGCTACCTGTTTTTACTATGATTGAACTTGTGTCTGACTTTAAATTTAATTCTATATTGTTAAATTTTTCATAGATATTAATTTTGATATTTGAATTTAAAAATATTTTTCTTGATTATATTCTCTATCTTATTCCAATTTTTTCCGTCTAATCCAGAGCAAATCTTTGGCATATCTAATTTATTTATTTCATTTTGTATGCAGTAATCTATTAATTTTTCTAAACATATTTTAATATTCTCAAATGTAGGTTTATCAAAGTGGTTTTCTTTTGTTATTAAATGGCAAATGAATCTGAGATCTTTTTGAATTAAAATTTTGTTATCTATGTTATAATAGGATTTACAGGGGTAATTTTCCTTTACCTTTTAGGCGAATCCTTTACTCATTTCTTTGTCTTTAGAGATGCATTGAATTTAAGTATTATTTGATTTAAATATAATTAAATTTATATTCTATTTTGATTTCTGGTTTTATTCGAGATAGTGCATCTGCTACTACATTTTGACATCCTTTTTTATATTCTACAGTATAATTAAATTTTTCTAATTTTAAACGCCATCGTATTAATGTTGAATTTGGTTCTTTTAGTGAGTTTAACCAGACTAATGGTCTGTGATCGGTAATGATTTTAAATTTATATCCTAATAGATAAGGTCTAAATTGTTTTGTTGCCTAAATTATTGCTAAGAGTTCCTTTTCTATGGTAGAATAAGTTATTTCGTGATCATTCAGGGTTCTGGATATATAAGCTACAGGAAAATCTTTATTATTTTCTGTTATTTGTGACAATACTGCTCCGATTGCGAAGTTGCTCGCGTCCGTAGTTAGGATGAAAGTTTTTGAGAAGTCTGTGTACTGTAATATGGGATTGTTTGAATGGAGTGTTTTACATTTTTCGAAACATTTTATATATTCTAAATTGTTTATGTCAATTTTCTGTTCTTTTTTAAACATTGTGTTAGTGGTTTAGTTATTTTTGAAAAACTGTCAATGAATCGTCTATAGTGTCCGAGTAATCCGAGAAAGGATTTAATTTCTTTCGTTGTTTTAGGGATGGAGAAGTTTTTTATTGCCTGTATTTTGTCTGGGTTTGATTTTATTCCATTTGTTGTAATTATATGTCCGAAGTAGGCTACTTCTTTTCGTAGAAATTCACTTTTATCTAATTGAATTTTTAAATTTGCTTCTTTTAGTTTTTGAAAAACTCTTTCAATATTATTTAGATGTTCTTGGAGTGATGTACCTAGTATAAATATGTCGTCTAAGTAAATTTTATTTATTAATTCTTTTAATACAAAGTTCATGAGTCTTTGGAATGTTGAAGGTGCATTTTTTAGTTCGAAAGGCATGCGTTTAAATTCATAATATCCTGAATTAGTTGAAAAGGCGGTTGTCTCGATATCATTTGAATCTACTTTAATTTGGTGGAATCCTAATGTTAAGTCAATTGTCGTGAAGTAATTTGATTTTCCTAGTTTGTCTAATTTGTCAGTAATATCTGGGATAGGAAATTTATTGTCTATTGTGTTGTATTTTCGATAATCTATTAATAATAATACTAAGCTGATACATTTCATGTGAAATCGCAGCTGCTCTGCATCTCTGCAGAACTCAAAAATCCGTTTAATTAAGGTGGATTAGTCCTTATTCTCTTGAGGTCTTCACAGTGCTTCATGCTTCCTTGCCTTTTCCACTATTTTTCTCCATTTCTTTCTGTCTGTCATTTGCTTTTTCCACTGCTATATTCTCATTTCCCTGATGTCTTCCTCCACTTGGTCTTTCCATCTTTTCTTCGGTCTTCCTCTATTTCTGTCGTATCTTGGGTTCCATTCCGTTATCTTCCTTATTCCTGCGTTATTTTCCCTCCTATATATATGTCCCATCCATCTTATCCTCATTGCTTTAATAGTACGTACTATTTCCATTACCGCCTCAATTTCATGGTTCATCAGTTGTCTGCATTCATTTTCGTTTATCTTCTTCGACCCCATTATTGTTCTTATGATTCTCCTTTCCCATATTTTCAACTTTTCTTCTTCTTTGTTTGTCAATGTCGCTGTTTCTGCCGCGTATGTTACTACTGGTTTTATTAGTGTTTTATATATCCGCAACTTAGTTCTTTTACTTAATTTCTTATCCTTTAATATTTGTTTATTGCAGTAATATGCTTTGTACCCTCTCTGTACATTTTCCTGGATATTATACCTTTCATTTTTTCTATTCACTAGTGACCCTAGATACTTGAATGTTTCCACTTCTTCGAAAATATACGTACCACATTTAAAGTTGTCGCTAATTCTATCTTTCTTATTACAGCACATGTATTTAGTTTTCTCTTCATTCATTTGTCGCCCTCTTTTCTTGGCTTCTTCTGCTATCCTCAGCACAATTCTTTCTAGTTCTCTTCTACTTCTTGAAATAATTGCTATGTCATCAGCGTACGCTATTACCTGTGGCAAGTTCTTGTTCAACGTACCTATTCCCTCTACGCTTTTAATTATCGCATCTAGCACCAGAGTGAAGAGCATTGCGGACAATGCATCCCCTTGTCTTACTCCTTTTCTTATTTGAATTTTATGTGCTGTGCCATTCTCAGTGCCTATGACTGCATTTGAGTCTTTCATTGTTGTCTCTACAAGGGCTCTTATTTTCTTCAGAACTTTAATAAATTTCAGGTCTTCCATTAATTGTTTTCTCCCTACCTGATCAAATGCCTGTTTGAAGTCAATAAAAATTATGTGCGTTTCCAAGTTATGTTCGTAACTCTTCTCTATTATTTGCTTCACTATGTGGATTGCATCTACTGTTGATCTCCCTTTTCTAAACCCGTTTTGATAATCACCTAGTTCTTTTTCAGTATATTTTTGTAGTCTTTCCTTTACTATCACTGTTAATATCTTGTACGTAATATTGAGCAGAGATATACCTCTATAATTTTTGCAGTCGGCCATATCCCCTTTCTCTGGTATCGGAATTATCACCCCCGTCTTCCATTCGTTTGGCATTTGCTCGTCTATCCAAATTCTCCGTATTAACTTGAAGATCTTATTCTGAAGTTCGTCTCCACCTTCTTTTATCAGTTCTGCTGTTATCTCATCACACCCAGCCGCTTTATTATTCCTTAGTTTCATTATTGCTTCCTTCACTTCTTCTTCACCTGGCTCTTATATATTAATGTTTTCTTCTATTTCTTCAATATGTATTGTTCCGTCACTTTCCTCCTCTTCATATAGCTCTTCAAAGTGTCTCTTCCATCTTTCTTCTTTTATCTTAACTAAGTTTTTTTTCTTTTTTTCTTTTCTCATATATCTGTATAGTGCTGTAGTGCTTCTGTTTTTGCAATCATTTTCTATTTCGTCAATTTTTCGTTCTATCCATTGCTGCTTTTTTTTGTTTACATAACTTTGTGGCTTCTTTCCTTTTCTCTCTATACTCATTGTGTTCAATTCTCTTTGTTCTGAGCCATTTACTTCGCGTTTCGTTTTTCAGTTCTATTGCTCTTGCACATTGCTGGTCAAACCAATGTTTATTCATTCCTTTCTTCTTATACCCTATGACCTCCTTTGCCGCTCCTTTAATACTCTCTTTAATGATCTTCCATTCTTCTTCTATATTATTACCCTTGCTACCTTGCAGTTTTTTTGTTACTTCTGCCACATATTTACTCTTTATTTCGTCTTGTTTCAATTTTTCTACATTCCATAATTATTATTTTTACTTGCTCTCTCTTTAAACCTTGCGGGTTTATCTTACATTTGGCTATTACTAATACATGGTCAGAGTCAATGTTCGCGCCTCTATAAGATCTTGTATCTTTTATAGTTGTAATGTCTCTATTCTTCACTAGTGTATGATCTATTTGATTGCCTGAATTTGTTCCTGGTATCATCCATGTAATTTTATGCGTCTGCTTATGTGCAAACTTTGTACTTGCTATATATGAATCAGTCGCTGCTGCAAAATTACATAGTTTTTCTCCATTATTGTTTGTCCTTTCATGCATCGTGAATTTTCCCGCAACATCTTTATAACATTCCTCTTTTCCCACTTGTGCATTAAAATCCCCTATAGTAATCAACATATCCTCTTTTGGTACCATATCGTTAAATTGTTCTAGTTGCTCGTAGAATGTTTGTTTTTCGTCTTCTTTCGCATTTTCTGTTGGTGCGTACACATTTATTATTGAGAGGTTTCTCGGCTTATTCTCTATTCTTATATATGAAATCCTTCCTCCTGCAGCCTTGAACTGTATTACCCTATCTTTCATTTTTTCTCATAATAAGAATGCTGTTCCTCCATGTCCCTGTTTTTTGTCTCCAGCATACCATATTGCGTATTTTCCTTTATCGATTTTTCCTTCCCCTGCCCACCTTATTTCCTGCAATCCTGCTACATCTACCTGATACTTTTCTAGTTCTTTTGCCGCCTCTTCCATTTTCCCGGGTTTAAGTAACGTTTGTACGTTGCATGTTCCTATTTTAATTATATTTTACTTTAGTTTTTTTCTTCTCTGCTTCTTGTCTCTTACTTTTTCCTTTTTCATATCCTTATTCTTTGCTTTGTCTTCAGAACTCCCGCCTTGTCCTTCCCTTCCTATGAATAGTTTTTTGGCTCGATTACGTTCTTTATTTTATTCCATATATACAGCTGCCCATCTATTGTTATCTTCTGATAGCCTATCTTCGTTTTCTTCCCGGCGTTTTTATGTATCTTTGCTATTTTGCTTATCTCTATCTGTATTTTTCTCTCCGCTACTGTAAGATCGTTTGATAGGAATATTTTTTCTTCTCTTAGCTTATATTTGTTTCTCAGAATTTCTAATTTATTTGCCCATGTATCAATTTCCGCGCAGATCATCATACTTTTCCCGTTTATTACATATGCAGATTTTATTCCAGCTTTCACGTTCAGTTTATCTTGAATAAATTGCGCTGTCGTTTTAATTATTTCCTCCTTACTATCCATTTCCAGCCCTGTTATTGTTATGTAATTCTTTCTTTTTTCTCTTTCTTTTTTTTCTCGTTCAATCTCTAGAATTTCTATCCTCTTTGTTAATTTGACTGCACTGTCCTCCTTCTCCTCAGTGCTTTTCATATTGTTCTCTAACTCTTCAAGTCTCTTGATTATTTGCTTATTATCCTGTGCCCTTTGCGTGTCCTTTCCTTGGATGTATTCTATGTCTTTGTTTATTTTATCCATACTACCTTTAACCTCTTTGCGGAATTCTTCCATTTCTTTTTTCCTTTCATCATTCACATTCTTATTTTCGATTCTGCTTTCTTCTAATTCTTTTTTAATATCTTCAAAGCTTTTAGACATCTTTATCATCGCTTCCTGAATCCCTTTTAGAATTTCTTCCATCTTTATAGCTGTCCTATCCGTGTCCTATTTACCTTTGGCTAACCTTTCTTCAACTTTATCTGGTGATCTTGCTGTAACCGTACTTCTTTTAAAGGTTTTTCCTCTTTCTTTTCCCTCTTCTTCTTCTTCACTGTTTTCCCGCTTTCTCACAACACTTGAGCTTCTAACTCCAACCATCGACATTAATTTCCCTTTAGCCCAAGTATATCTCTACTTATTACTGGCAACTGACATTAGTTCACTAATCTATTCTATTATTTTACTTAATTTATAAACAAAAAGACTCTACCTTCTTCCTTCCGTTCACTGTGTTATTGAGGCTGGTTCATGCCCCGCTTGACTTGGCAATTTTCTTCTCTTCTGCGTGCTACTGGTTGCTTGTCTAATTTAGCTGGGCGTAGCCACTCCTTATATTGCTTAAGTTGTAATCTCTGGATGTGTGAACTTTGATTTCCTAAAGGATACTTCTATTCCGCTTTTTAATGTTACTTTCCCTAGTAACTCTTCTTTATTTACTTCTTTCCGCTCATATTAGGTCATGGATGTTGCATGAAATAGAAACAATCACAATATATTTTTCCTACCGGAATAAAGTCCCAGCAATTTTCTCTCTGGGTAAATAAACGTTTTATCTATCCTCTGGTTGGTTTTGATGTTAAATATTTAATGATTTCTTTATTTTTCTTTACCTCAATCACAGACAAACTCGGTTGGCACTATGGTTCTACCGTTTCATGAAACTATCTATTACGACTCTAAATTTTTGTTTGCCGAAAGCATCTGTTTTCTTTGGTACTACCCAAATTGGGGCTGACCAAGGGGAATAAGAATGTTAATATCGTCTTTTAACATTTTATCAATTTGGTTTTGCACTTCTTGTTTGTATGTTTCGGGATATTTGTATTGTTTAGCGTGGGTTGGTATGTTATCTGTAGTTTTAATTTGATGTTTAATTCTATTAGTGAAGGTAAGTTTTTCGTTTTCTTGAAGTATTAGCGTTTTATATTTGTTTAAAGTTTTATATAATTGTTGCTTTTCTTCGGTTGAATAGTTGTTCGGCTCTAGGTAAATTTCGTTTAGGAAATTGGGATGTTTGAATACTCATGGGTGAGGTTCGTTGGGGTGAATTACGGAAGTTTGCACTGGGTGCAAAGGTTGTTGTGGATTTCGGAAGTTCGTATTTTGAGGAAATGGTTTAAAAGGTTGTTGTTGATATTTATGCATGGGTGATTGATTTTTATTTGGATTGAATTGAATTTGGTTTTTGGGTGGAAGAAATTTTTGTGTTTGTGTATTCTGGTTGTGTATATATATTTATAGTGGCTTAACACTCCTTAAGGAGTTGCGCCGCTTCTAACGAAGCTTTCTAGATCCTATTTTTGGAGTGGATCGATCTCCATTTATATTTTTAAATATTCTTGGCTATGTTTCTCCATTGTTCTCTGTCTCCTGTCTCTGGTTGTGTATATATTGTAAATCATTTGAAATTAGGTTTAAGATTTCGATTAACGTTTGAGGATTTCTTGCTGATAACTGTGTTCTAAAGGAGTCTTTGCAATTATTTATAAAACATTGCGTGTAATATTTTACAGCGTTTTCGATTATTATTTTGCTTACGTTACCCTCATATTTGCATTCGATTTAACTTTTATAAATTAGGAATAGATCGTTAAATTTTGTGAAGTATTCCAATATATTTTTTTAATTTGTTTAAAATGTGTGATTTTGTACATTAGTGTATATGCAGATCTCGAGTCTGAATAATTTTGTAGTAAGTGACCTTTTAGTTCTTTCCATTCTTTAATGATTGTGATACTAAGGCACTGAGCGGCTTTGCCTTTTATTTTATTTTTTAATGTTAGTATTACTAACTTTTTTGTGATTTCAGACGGATTAAATTGATTAATTAACGAAATTATATTATCTACCGTGATCACAAAATTTTGCAGTGATTTGACGTCTCCGTCAAAGCACGGAATTAATTCTAATAATTTTATAACCTCATTGTTAAGGTTAGAAAAAATATTTCCCATTGCGGGGTTCAGTGGAGTTACCATTTTTAAGTTTAAATTATTAAAGTTACTTAACAAATCCTCCAGTTTGTTTTAAATAAGATTTAAAAATAGACTTACATTAATAGTATGCCTTCTTTGATCATTTGAATTGTTGGCTGCTGTTCTTCGATTGATGTTCGTTCAATGGAAGCTGACAGTAGTCCAGGGATGATGTTGGTCGATTCTTCTAGAAGTTGAGTTATTACTGTGGCGACGACTCTCGTTATTTTCTTGACTGCTTGGCTGACTGCTGTTCTGGTTAGCAGATTTCTGCTCACCGGTAGACCTTTGGCACTAGCGTTGCTGGCTCTGGGGGTTCTTCTGGTTCTGGTTCGTTTCCAAATAAGTGTTGAAAAACAACCGTCTTATTACTTAAACAAATTGATCACTTGGTGATTTCGGTAATTTAAGACGTTTTGGAATCCGTTGCGACTGCGCCAATTAAGTTTGATCAATTGAAAACTTATTTTTTAAAAGATTTTCTTCTTTTTTTACAAGTGTTACAGACGTTCATGCTTAGAACAGAGTTCTTACAAGTACAGTGGTTATGACAAGAATGAACTTGTTTACATTGTTTCCTATATATATATATATATATATATATATATATATATATATATATATATATATATATATATATATATATATATATATATATATACATGGGATGGCTAGCTCAGTGGTATGAAGTCGGCCTGTGGATCCTGAGGTCCCTGGTTCGATTCCCACAGGCGACAAATTTTCATAATTTGAAAAAGCTATCCCTGTGGCTCCTCCACCACTAACATGTTTGGGGGCCGTGATTTGACGACTGGTAACCGCACTTCACGCGCAAAATATATCACTTAGCGAGATCTGCTTAAGCAGAGTGCCACACTCAGTAATGGGTAGAAGGCAGGATGATATATTTATTTTATTTATATATATATATATATATATATATATATATATATATATATATATATATATATATATATATATTATATATATATATATATATATATATATATATATATATATATATATATATATATAGAAAGATAATCTTTAGTATGTGACTATAAGGGAATAACATGTTGTTCCCGTTTTAGTAAAAACAAGATGATTCAATATATTAATTTATGGTGCAATAAGGGCGAGTTCCCTATATAATTTTTATATATATATATATATATATATATATATATATATATATATATATATATATATATATATATATATATATTAGGGTGGGTCGAAAAAATCCAAAATTGTCGGCTGGGCTCTAAAATGAAAGTTTTTTATGTAAAACCATGCGGAACACAGAAAAAACTGTAAAAAAATTTTTTAGACGGCGCGCGAGACCCTCAAAAATGCCATTTTAGCATTTTAGTATTTAGTATTTATTTTAGTATTGGTCTGAAATGGCTAGTCTTTGAATATGTTGTGCCCAAATTGATATGCTTTAATGTTTATATGGAAAAGCTAATGAAATAATATGGTAATAGGCTAAGTAAAATCAATTGTTTTCGTTATCTTTTATTTATTCGGCAACTAACCATATTTTTAGATAATAAGGTGCAATATTCTTGTTTATTTTACTGAATTGCCATTACAGTAATACTATCACTAAAAAAACAGGTGTCTTTTCAAAAGACGTTTTTTGTATAAAAGACATGAAAAACGTCTTATACGAAGATGTTTTCCGATGAAAAGACACTAAAAAGTGTCTAAACTTTTTTTAAGAAGAAACTTTGTTTCCCCGTGATATTATAATAATTTGCGCAACGTAATTTTACTTATACTGAAATAGACAGTGGCGGATCTAGGATTTGTTTTGATAAAGTTTTCTTTGTTTGTTTTACATATTCAAATGTTTTGCATCTTTGTCAACGAAATCCTGGATCCGCCTCTGGAAATAGAAGATAAGAATGGGGTTGGTAAGCGACATTTTGAATTTCTTTTCAATCATCGGCATTTATTTCAGTGATTAAAGTACACACTTAATGCACTTTTGTGGCACAGTTATTTTAAGACCAAGTGTTATTAAAAATATTGTATATTTTGTAAACCCGCCTCGCTGACGTTTGGAGGCGATTGGTCCGGGCCTCACATTTTTATATGTTCCCGCCGCTATTGTAGTTCGCGTCTGATTAGTGTGGTGATTCGAGCATTGCACTGTGATTTGCACGTTCTGGACGGTAGGGGAAGAGCGCGCGGCGCAGAGCGAGTTCTAGGAACAAACTCGACCCGCGCACTATCCCGAACTCTTGTTCCGGGTATTCAACCGACTAGACGCGCCGTGCGCGATTTTCAGAAAAGCTCTGACATTAAAGTTCATGGTGGGTTCACAGGTACTATATTTCACAAGTAATTTAATTATACTTCATTCGTATGAATTAAACAATGGAGTGTAATAATATTCTTGATTTTCTTGTTATTAAATTTAAAGTTTCAAGTTCAAATTAAAATGGTTAATATGTTTCAGTTTAATTATGGAAACGGAACGGCGAAACAGCAATAGAAGTGTAAACTTTGACAATATTTTTGTTCCTGGGTGTTTACCAGAAAATGCATTACCAACTTCTAAAGATGTTATACAGTACTTTGAATATTTAAAAACACACTTTCCTGACAAAACGCAGTCATAGTTACAGTGCAATATTGCAGAAAAATTGGAAATAACGTGGAAAAAAATCTCAATTCCTATCGTATTAACGAAAACAATTTCTAACAAAATTAAGGAATTGGTTGACAAATATAAATTGGTTCGAGATAATAAGCGAAAATGCAAGAATTCAGAACAGTCGATCGCAAAATTCATGCAGTTCGCTAAAGATTGTGATACATTATTTGACCTTGCTAAATACAAATGTGCGATTGGTACGTGTAACTGCGACATCCCCGATGAAATCAAATTGTTTTTAAATGATCAGAGACGTGATCGAAAAAAGTTTTTATCACAAGTCGTTCGTAAATTACGTAGTCGACCATTGTCACTGATACCTCAGGCCAGTGATTCAGAAGGTGGCGGGTCAGAAATTCTTTCAGAACCGACGGACTCTGAACCAACAACTTCCAATATGGATTCTTCTTTTTCACAGGTATTTAAACTAATCTTGTAATAATTATTAGGCTTGTCGGAGAATTCGAATATTCATGAATATTCAAAAATATTCAGACGAATGAATACTTTAGAATATTCATGAATATTCATGAATATTCATACCAATCGAATATTCGAATATTAATTCCATCTGAATATTCATGAATATTCAAACTCTTTCTTTGTATTATTCGAATAGTTCAAATTGGCAGTTTCGACAAGCTCTTGATAAATTCTTGAATTTGGGTGTCAGTGAGAGCAAGCCGTGAAACGTGTTATGAAATTTACACAAACTTTGATACAATATGTTTATTTTTTTTACAGCCTACACCACAACCTGCACAAATGAGGTTTAGATTAACAAATCTTATTATAGCCATGAACCGAACTGGTGTGTCACAAAGAAACGCTGCGATTATTGCCAATGCAGTGCTTCAAGATGTGGGTTTAATTACGGCGAACGATACACACCTGGTAATCGATAAATCTAAAATCGCACGAGAGCAGACACTTTTTCATAAATCCTTATTTAGTGAAGTATCGTGGAACAAAGATTTGGTTGCGCTTTATTTCGATGGACGCAAGGACCTAACACTCGTTCAAGAAAAAAAGGGAATAAATATTATCGCAAAGAAGTCCGCGAAGAACACGTTACAATACTGCAAGAGCCACATGGAAAATATTTAAGTCACGTTACACCTTCGACAAGTACTGCTGCTCATTTATTCGAATCAATGTACGATCATCTTAGTTAAATGGAAATTAATTTGTCTAACTTAGGTACGCATAACATTTTTTAAATTCAGAATAACTAACTCCATGTACAATAACTGAACTTGAGTTTAACTTTCGATTTTATATTTAACTTTGCTGCAGGTGCTATCGGATGCGATGGAACACCAGTAAATAGTGGCAAGAATACCGGTGTAATTCGAAAAATGGAGGAGAAGTTGGATAAATCATTGCATTGGTTCATTTGCCAAATTCATGGCAATGAATTGATTCTGCGTCATTTGTTTGAGCACTATGACGGTAGAAAAATTGGACCCATGGGTTTCTCGGGCCCAATTTCTAAACAAATAATAGATTGTGAAAAATTACCTATTGTAAACTTTGAGCCTGTTCAATCTGAAGTAGATCTACCCGACATCGAAGCGTCTGCTCTTAGTAAAGATCAACAATATCTTTTAGAAATTAGTAGAGCTGTAAAGAATGGTAAATGTTCAGATGACTTGGCAAACAAAAATCCTGGGCCAGTTTCTCATTCCCGTTGGCTAACCACGGCTAACCGTCTCCTGAGACTATATGTGGCGACTGAAAAACCCAATAATAAATTGAAAAATATTGTGGATCTAGTAATTAAAGTGTACGTTCCGGTATGCACATAGAAATTAAAAAAGTAATTGATCCAGTAATTCAAAGAAATTGATATTTTACACATTCGGAAAATCTCTTGCTAGCAATGATGATGGACGAACGGCTAGAAGTTCGTTTAGAAGCTCTGAAAAAAATTCAGACTTGTAGACAAACAGACAAACCAGGATTGCGTGTATATGAACTTCCAAAAATTAATTTCGATGCTGAAGAGTATACAAAATTAATTGATTGGAACGAAATGTACGAACCACCATTAATCAAACACGTTGACAATGACACATTAACTACATTAATTTTAAATGATTATTTTAAACTGAAAGAATTATTAAATTATCCATGCCGTACCCAAGCCGTCGAAAGACATGTAAAATTAGTCACAAAAACATCGAAATCAGTTTGTGGTTATGAAGCGCGACATGCTAAAATATTGTCCGTACTAAAATCGCGATCAGAGATGCCTATTTTTGATTCCAAAAAAGATTATGTTATAAGAAAGAAATTACATTGTATTTAAGTGCAACAAATTTCTTCCTCAGTTTTTATTATATTCCTACGAAGTAAAGTTAACTATTATTTATGACGCAGTTTACAATAACAATAACAAATACTGAAAAAAGTTAAAGCGTGTGTTAAAAGATACAAATCAAATGTACAACTCCAATGTTACTTGAATCTCAATTGAAACGAACGGAATAAATAGCGATGGCTAAAAAGAATTTCAAACAATTTATTTATTAACCATTTTACCACAGTATAGGTAAGTTACTTAGAAGTGTGCGCAAATCATTACAGTATGATATTATTGTAATGGCAATTCAATAAGATAAACAAGAAGATTGCACCTTATTATCTAAAAATACGGTTAGTTGCCGAATAAATAAAAGATAACGAAAACAATTGATTTTACTTAGACTATTACCATATTATTTCGTTAGTTTTTCCATATAAACATTAAAGCATATCAATTTGGGCACAACATATTCAAAGACTAGCCATTTCAGACCAATACTAAAATAAATACTAAATACTAAAATGCTAAAATATAATTTTTGGGGGTCTCGCGCGCCCTCTAAAAAATTTTGTTTACAGTTTTTTTTGATCTTCCGCATGTGTTTAGACCGAAAACTTTCATTTTTGACTCAGAAAAATAGCAACTTATTAGCTTAAAATACGTTATATTGTCGAAAACATAAAACATGGCGAGAAAAGTGCATTTTAAGTTAAAAATATTTCAGCCCATATTGTCTAGATAGCTTTCCTAAGTGATGAAGTTGTAAGACTATGGTTCTGGGCCCTACATACCGAAAAATCAGCAATTTCTGACGTATTCTTTCAGAGATACAGCCTTAAAACTGAAAAAAGTGCTAAAAATGGCATTTTTGAGGGTATCGCGCGCCCTTTAAAAATTTTTTTTAACAGTTTTTTCTGTGTTTCGCATGTTTTTACATAAAAAACTTTCATTTTAGAGCCCAGCCGACATTTTTGGATTTTTTCGGCCCACCTTAATATATATATATATATATATATATATACTAATTTAATAGTATCAACAATTACTTTTTGGTATATTGTATCCTAGAAAATTACATCATTTGGACATTTTGACATTTAAAATTACAATATAAAAAATCCATGTTTAATAGTATATTACTATAGAAACGAAAAAAAAAAAGAAGTTTCAATTGAGACAAGCAAGTATGCACTTACTTATAAAATACTTATATTCATCCACGTACATTATCTAATTTCTCTTTCCAATGGTAAATAATAATAATTAGTTCTGATTCCTTAATTTCACTAGAATTATAAAAATGATTAATATCTACAAACTTGTTTTAAAATGGTAAAATGAGGCTTTATTATTTATAAGAAACTCACAGCAAAATATGTTTTGCTGGTAGGACTGACATTGTATGCATAAAATATCAAATCTAGTATGGGTTTATTATTAAAAATATCGGGAATTAAATTTTTTTTAATAATAGAAATCTGAAAATACCTTGCAAAAGTCCATTATATAGATTGAATATATTTTCAACAAGTATGTGTGCAAATAATTTCAAGAGTGACATGTTTGTTTTTTTTAAATATGTGTAATGTGTATACTGTGTTAAAGTTGACATATACACATTGACATAAAATATGTTTTTTAATAAATTAAATAAAAAATATAGTTGTAGTAATACAGAAAAATAAAAAGAGTATAATCCCAATGAGATTAGGTTTTTCCTAATAGGATGCGGGCACTCACGTGCCACTGTGCCGTTTCGTGACGTAAAAACAGCTGTTCGGGCAAACATCACTGCGCCACCTACAAAATGAACTGTTCTTTTCAAATCTCGCCACAAAAAAATAGTTCATTTTGTAGGTGGAGCAGTGAACGCAGCCCAACAAGATCAACCTTCACCAGGAATTCATCTAGTCTCTCACTCACGATCCTCATTGACCTTTATGCGCGGCGCACACTACGCATCTCTTTACGTTGTTTAATAAAATCTTGGCGAACCTGGCCCAAAAAGGATTCAGGATAGATGGCTGCATGGCCAATACCCTCAGGCTGCAAAGCATCATTAAAGATCATCGAAGGCGGGCATCTCCTCATGTCGTGGTCACGCTTGACCTCAAGAAAGTCTTCGATACTGTGCCCTCTTACAGTAAGCCGAGAGCTCTGTAGCGCGTTGGCGTCGATCTATGTACTATTAGGCTAATCGAAAATCAGTACAAAGATTGTACCACCACCATCAAATGCGGCCATGCAGCCACTAAACCTATTACCTTAAGCAGCGGAGTTAAATAGGGAGACCCTCACTCACCTGTTAATTTAACATTATTATGGATGAACTCCTAGCATCCAACGACCAGAGTTTATGCAGACGACCTATTGGTGTTCGGCCCCGACTCCGCATGTGTTGACCACACACTCAACACTATATGCCAACTCCTAGACAAGAAATGCACGGATATGATGCTCCGGCGTGTCCCGGCTACGAAAAAGTTGTACTGCGTAACCAACCCAACTATTTGGCTTAATGGCATTCATATACGCAAAATTATATCAGGAGACCAATTTAAATATCTTGGCCGCAACTACAACTTTGACGGAGTGAAGCTCCTAGACTCCACTAAACTAATATCAATCTAAGATAATCTTGTACGATGCCCCTTAAGACCGCAACAAAAAATGATTTACAATATCCAGGGATCAAAAGTGCTACATTAGCCTCCTGTGATGCTGCCATATGGAAGACACTTACGATAATCTATTATGTACCCATGTCCACCAGCAACACATTACTTTATGCAAGGCGCAATGTTGGTAGGTGGACTGGATATTGCTTGCCTTGCTGATGAAATCCCCCGAATTCTGTTTAAAAGGATTGCAAGAATAACTGCTTTTGGCGATCCGTTAGCTCTTGTAGTGTTCGAGTCAGAGCAAAGCTGCATAATTAAATCACGAATATCTCGTTTGATTAAACACACGGTCACCTCTGAAGAAACTACAACTCGTAAATTAGCTCTTAAAAGATCATACTCGGGGAACTGTATGCACCAGGCAAATAATCATTCCGCTTGCAACCGTTGGCTCTCACAACTCCCACAGTATTGGTCAGAAAGCGCTATGTTAGGGCATTCCAACTACACGTAAACATGCTCCTCACCAGAGGTGCACCTCACAATCATAAAGAGAAACGTCGATGTAGGGCCGGTTGCGACCGAACTGAGTCGAAATCGCATAACCTGAAATCCTGTTCGGTTTGCCACTATAGTCGTATACAGCGGCACAATAGAGTTGTTACAACCCTAAAGACGGTCAAACTAAAGGAAAGTTTTCAAATAGAAGTCGAGAATAGAATAGCTTGTTCTGACAGTTAAATCAAATCATGGTTAGCGAGAACCAAGTGATTATTTCTGATGTTGGTACGTATTAGATGGATAGGCCAACAGCCTCTTGGTACTACGTATAAGCGCAAAGTGACTTGGTATTACAACTAGAAATTTACAGGTTCTATCAGCTCAGGTAAATATTTTATATATATTATTTTAATATGTAGCCCAAGCTATATCTTTTAATTTGGCCTTTTTAACATGTAACGACATCAAGTGAATGAAACACTTCCCCGAGATCCATTCAGAAATGAACAAAGGCATGCTGGCGGGTATTTTGAATCCGCTGTTTGAGCTATAAGTACATCTCGACGGCTAAGGACCTTCACTGGAATCTACCGACTACTTGAACTCGAAGGCAAACCGAGGGAGGGTTCTCGTATATGTTCGTTAGAAAAGCATCCACGTTTCTGCAGCTATTTCTCTGCAAGGCTATTATTCTGTTATGTCATGTAAAATGTCCTATTTATTATTATTAACGACGGCTGTCGCTGACATGTCTTCGGACTTACAGTCTTAGAATAATCATAGACACAAGCACCTAACTTATTTTTAAACAATAAAGTTTATTATATTTTTAGAAGCATTACGATTGTCCCAACGAGTTTAAGTGCTCTGAATGACAAAATGAAGCTATTCATATAAGAGCGGGTAAACTGCGGAAGAAACTTGGCTCTCTGAATATAGACACAAAAATGTAAATTATATTTTTTCGTTATAGTGTATTACATTATCAACGAGTATTGTTGATCTAAATGTAAACGTGAAAAAAAAAATAGGCGCGAGCGAGTAAACGGCGGGATTAAATTTGACCCTCTGAAAATAGACACAAAAAAGTAAATTATAGTTACACAATATAGTTTATTATGTTATCAGATGCTTTTCGATGGTCCCAGCGGGTGTAATTGCTCTGAATTTTAAGGTGAACCAATTCTATCGAGCGCGGGTTAACGGAGGAAGTAACTTTGATACACTTAATAAAGACACAAAAATGTAAATTTTATGCATTCAATACTCGTGTAGTTTATTATATTTTCAGAAGCGATAATCGAAACGGGTGTTAGTGTTCTGAATGTCAACGTGAAGATATTATAGCCAGGGTAAACGGCGGTAGTAACTTTCATTTTCTTAGTATGGAAATTATAATTAAATAATAAAGTTTATTATATTTTTAGAAACATTATGATTGTCTCAACGATTGCAAGTGCACTGAATATCAAAGTGAAGTAACTATGACTCTCTCTTGTTATTTATTTACATATGCAGTATATGTGCTTATTTGCATGTGTTTGTCATAGTTACTTCATCTGAGTCATACTTTGATTGTCTCAGATCCGAAGCGTGTATTCGCAGGAATACATACGCGCTAGACCGGACTAGCAGCCTTCCCGTGGCGGCGCTGATTTAACAAATGCTAGACGGTCGAACACTTTCAGGTTCATATCTTTTTCCTGACTCTATGGTGAAGTGGCAGTCACACATTGGCCGATCCTACCCTTCAAGTGAGGCACCATAGTTTTAATGAGGACGGCCGTGGCTTCATCTCTGTTTGGGTTGGCGTCCCTTTGATGAGGTCTTTCGTTTCTTGCAGGCATTCCTAAAAAGAATTTAAGCAGAAGCCGGAACGGAACCCCGTCCCCCGGCCCTGCGGAAACCACTTGTGATACACATTTAAATATATCTGATTCTACCCAGAATGTGGAGGTTTGTGAATTTTGTTCACGTACTTTTAAGAATAAGCGTGGTTTAGGGATCCACATTTCTGCTAAACACAAGGAAATTAGTAATTCTAATATAACTCTTCCTCATAAAAAAGTACGCTGGAGAGAGGAAGAGTTGAGATTGATGGCATCACTTGAAGCATCAGCAACTATTCAGGGAATTACAACTATCAATCAATTTCTTGAAGGACGTATACCAGGTCGTACATTAGAATCCATCAAAGGTGTACGTCGTAAACTGTCTTATCGTTCACTTGTCAGGGATGCTTTATCAAACATTAAAATTTCAAATAATACTGATAATGTTAATGTGAATGTAATTGTTTCAGATTCAAATTCAACTTCATCATCTCCTTCTTCACCTATAAACGTCAATAACACTAATTACTCTGATGTCTCTGCTGCTGATTCACGTCGTGATTTAATAGGTGAATCAATCCGCAATTCGTTAGCTGTATTTGATGACTATGATGACATTAATTTAATGTTATCTACTTTGATAAGTATAGCTAATTCAGCATTAGGTAAGTCTGATGTTTACAATGATATTTCTGCTTGGCTTAATGTATACTTGTCAAGTGTAGATAGTTCAAAGCAAAATTATATTCCAAATAATAGGAAAAGAAAGATGCCAAAACCTAATAGTGGTACTTGAAATAATAGTTCACGTAAAAAAAATATGCTTATGTTAAAAAAAGTTGGCATAAAAATAGATCTAGAACTGCAGAATCTATTATGAGCGGAGTTTTTAAAAAATCAAGCCATAATTTAGATGAAATGTTGCCTTTTTGGGTAAATCTTTTCTCTAAACCTTCTTTACCATCTAATGGTGCCTTAAATTTTAATGAAAATCCTGATTTTGATTCGTTATGGTTGCCCATTACTATGCTTGAAATTAAAAATAATGAAATTTCTGCAAATTCTGCTTCTGGCCTTGATTCAATTTCTGTTAAATCTTGGCGTTCCACCTCTTTGAATATTAGAGTATTGTTTTATAATATTATTTTATTTATTGGTCGTTTTCCAAATGAATCTCTTATAACAAGAACAATTTTTATTCCTAAAGTGAACTCTCCAGTTTCAACTGCTGATTATAGGCCGATTTCAATTGCCTCAGTTGTTGTTCGTCAGCTTAATAAAATCTTAGCTTCACGTTTACAAAAGCTTAATCTGTTAGATGCCAGACAGCGAGGTTTTATTTCCGCAGATGGCTCTTTGGAGAACACTGCTGTTCTGGACTCAATTATTGATCTTGCTAGGAAGTGTTTTAGACTACATGTTACACTATTGGATGTATCTAAAGCTTTTGATTCTTTGAGTCATTTTGCTTTATTTTCAAATATTAAAGAACTAAATTTACCATCTTGTTTTATAAATTATATTGTACATACATACTCTAATTCGAGAACTGTTCTTGAAGTGAATGGCTTACATTCTATTCCTATTTCTGTAAATCAGGGGGTTCGACAAGGCGACCCTCTTTCCCCTTTACTCTTTAATTTGGCAATCAATAAAGTTTTAGCTGCAATACCTAATGATATTGGTTTTCAGATTGGCAGTGCTAGAGTTAATGCTCTAGCATTTGCAGACGATTTGATCATTATTTCTGAATCCAAGTGGGGTATGCAGACTTCATTAAATAAATTAAATTCTGCTGCTTCTTTACAAGGTTTATGTTTCAATTCTTCAAAATGTTCCTCCTTTTCCATTGTTCCTGATGGAAAAAATAAGAAAATCAAAGTTTTAACTGACCCTACTTTTAAGTTAGGGAATTCCTATCTTAAACCCACTAAAGTCTTGGATAAGTGGAGGTATTTAGGTGTTGATTACAATGTTTCTGGTGCTTCTTCTGTTGAGGTTGATATTTCTGAAGTTTTATCTAATATCTCTAAAGCGCCTTTAAAACCTCAACAGAGAATTCTTATTTTAGCACATCATCTGATACCAAAATTTTATCATGCCATGGTTTTAGGTAGAATTTCTAGTGGTAGATTAGCTGCTTTTGATATCCAAATTAGGAAAGCAGTAAAGTTATGGCTAAGGCTTCCGCATGATGTGCCACTTGGCTATTTTCATGCATCAGTTAAAGATGGGGGTCTAGGTATTCCATCTCTTTCTACTTTTATTCCTTCTCTCACTCTCAGAAGGATGTTGAGTTTGGCGAATACTAATTATTTACCTGCTAGGGAGGTTTTTAATCTCCCTAGAGTTCAATTTAAACTTAAATGGGCTAGAAACGCACTCAACAAATTTGGTTTATTAGCTACTATACCCTCTGCCTTAGATTGCCAAAAATACTGGCGTAAAGAACTTATAAATAGTGTTGATGGTAAAGAGTTGTTAGAATCATCAAATTGTCCAGCTTCTACTTATTGGGTCCATCGAGGAGCATGTGCGATACCAGGTCGAGATTATGTTCAGTATAATCACATTCGTATTAATTCCTTACCAACTCGTGTTAGGGTATCTCGTGGTACTCGCCGTGCGGATATTGATATTATGTGTAGAGCTGGCTGCAATTCTACTGAATCCGCTGCTCATGTTTTACAATCTTGTTGGCGTACAGATGGGGGTAGAATTCTTAGACATAATGCTATTGCTAATACTGTAGCTTGTAAACTTAGGAACAGAGGTTGGTCTGTTTTGGAGGAACCATTGATTAATACTTCAATTGGTTTAAGAAAACCAGACATTGTGGCTTGTAAAGATGGTAGAGGTTTGATTTTAGATGCGCAAATAGTGTCTGGTGCAGTTACGGCTTCAACTTCTTTGAATATCTTACATAGTAATAAGGTAAGGAGATATGGTGAAAACATTGATGTTTTACGTTTTGTGTCTGATACTTTTCATATTCCTGTAACTTCCTTAGCTGTTACTTCTTGTACAATCTCATGGAGGGGAGTTTTCTGTCTCCCTTCTTATAAAGACTTAATTTCTTTAGATTTTTCATTAAAAGATCTTTCAGGTTTAGTTACTAGAGTTCTTCAATGTTCTCATACTAACTGGACTCGTTTTAACAAAATGACAGGTCGTACACCTGCAATTCCAAGAGCTGGTATTGGTTGATTTGATTTAATTTTATCACATTAATCATTTCCTTATTTTGGTTTTTCTTGTATATTGTCATTTAATTTTTCGGCCTTATATCTTTATTAACATCTCTTAGATCTAGACTATTTATGGAATTCTGTATGCATCTTATTGCATGCTTTTAAATCTGCATGCCTTTTTAATATTCCTGGAATTCTGCATGCCTATTGATCTGCATGCTTTATGTTATGCATGCTATTGGATTTTTCCTGGAATTCTGCATGCGTCATGATCTTCATTCTTCATTATTTGCTTGCCAATGAATCTACATATCAATGGACATATCTTGATTTCTGCATGCGTCTTGATCTGCATGCTTTAAATCTGCATGCCTTTGAACTACTCCTGGAATTCAGCATGCGTCCAGATTTGCATGCTAATGACTATTCCTGGAATTCTGCATGCGTCTCGATCTTCATGATTCAAGTACAACATGCCAATGGATTTACTTGACTACTACTATTCCTGGATTTCTGCATGCATTTTGATCTGCATGCTTTAAAATTGCATGCTTATGATTTGCATGTCATGGATTATGTCTATTCCTGGAATTCTGCATGCATTTTGATTTAAGTCATAGATTTGCATGCTTATGGTTTATCTTCTGTTTATTTATTCCTGGAATTCTGCATGCATATGTGTTCCTGTCTACTTCTATTCCTGGAATTCTGCTTGCCTGATCTCTGCATGTTTTATTGCATGCTCAAGTCCCCTATACCATTATTTTTTGTTATTATGCAAGTTTCTGATCCTTTTCACATCTTCCTACAACTTCTGGTTTATGGTGTCCTTCTTCCATTTTGGATTTGGTTTATTTATTTGTTGTGGAGCAAACGGGGAGGGTTACCAGACCCTTAAAATGTAAATGTAGTTAAGATCTAGTTTACCAATATTTATTATATTTATACCTATTTTCGCGGGCTTGTTGTATTTATATAATAATCTATAAACTTATATTGTACATTTTTAAATTCTGGAAATAAACGGATCCCCATGTGATGGGAGGGATTCAATATCTAGACAAAAATTTAAATTATATTTATTCAATATAGTTTATTACATTATCTGCAGCATTGCAATGAACCCAGCTAGTATAAGTGCTCTGAATGTAAACGTGAAAATATTCAAACAAGCGCGGGTAAATGGTGGGAATAACTTTGATATTCGGCCGCTGCTCCAGACGGCATCACGGCGTCTCAATGGAAAGCTATTTCTCCGCTCATCCGATGCCTCCTCTTCAACATCGTACAATTCTGTACCGGATTTCCGCCCGAACTTCTGGTTACAAAGATGATCTTCATTCAGAAGACCGCCAGTTCCATGGAATCCTACCACCAGGCTGCAGAAGACCTCTTCTCTTGGTGAACGTCAACGAGGCTATGTCTCTTCGGACGGCTGTGCTGAAAATACCGCCATTCTCAATGCGGTTATCTACGCTAGCCGTGTACATCACCAAGGCATCCGATAGACTCTGCCATGACGCAGTCTTGACTAACGTCATCAAGAAAGGTCTTTCAGCAGGCTTCTACTCATACGTGGCCCGAATATACCATCAGTCGGCCATTGTTGAAAGTCAGAGGGCAGCGGTCAGCACCAGTGGATAGGAACCAGAGAGTTCGCCAAGACGACTCACTCTCCCCGCTCCTTTTCAACATCGCCGTCAACATCGACCTGGCGGCGCTCTTGAAGGAAGTCGGCTTTCAAATGGGCTCAGAGCGAGTCTCAGCTCTTACCTTCGAATTGTCTCGGTAACAGGTTCCAATTGGGGCCTGCAAACGACGCCTATCAAGGCGGAGCAGGAAGCAGGGAAGATGGGATTCGCTTTTAGTGCGATGAAGAGCTCCACCCTGTCCTACATACAAGTCGAAAAGATCTAGAAGATGAAGGTCATCCCAGACCCTCACTTTACCATCCGTGAGGATCTCTTGCCGGCGGTCCATGGATAGGTGGAAGTACCTTTGAGTCGACTACGACTACAGAAGCTCAGTGAGCATAGAAGAAAACCTGACGGAGGTGCTCTTGAACATCACAAGAGCATCCCTCAAGCCATAGCAGCGCGCAAAGATCATTACATTTTACCTCGTTCCCAGGTTCTACTATTTTATTCTCCTGGGCAAGGTAACTGCAAAGCGTTTTCTCCCACTCGACAGGCAGCTGAGGAAGGCGTAGATGTCCTTGAGGCCTACTTCCCACGGCTCCGGCAGACGGGGAAATAGAAGTCTCCTCTCTGTTCCATACCATCCTAGCTCTCATCTTTGCAAGGTTGAAAAAATTGAGCGTCTCGCCCTACGCCCTCGCCATTCGCCTCCGAATCTGAGCAGATACAGACAAATATCCTCTGGGCTAGGGCTCAGATCCGCCATCAAGGCATGAACCCAGACGCTCCTAAGGCCACAGCCTGACATGGTCTATAAGCATCACGGCTTCATCAAGCCGTGGACAGCAGGGAGCTCAGTAAGAGTGCCAAGAACGCACTCTCGTCACACTGAGTCTCTTGTTTCTCCCATGTCATCCCATGTAGGGACTGTTCAGTACCATCACGTGCACATCGACACCAACTCGACCCAAATCACGGTTTCTCGTGGGGAGCTACGCCGCACGAAATCGATTTAATGTCGAACCGAAACAGTAGCGCACGACATTCAGTGCTGCTGGCGCACGCATGGTGGTAGAATACCTCGACATAATGTTATAGTCAGAAACGTTTTTTGTAGCAGAAAATTCAAATATAACAATAAATGAACAAATTGAGAAATTTTGGAAGTCAGAAAATGTTAAATTAACTAAAGTAAAGACAAAAGTAGAGAAGAAATGTGACATTCATTATAAGAAAACAACAAATCTAACTGAGGATGGTGAAAATATTTCAGATCTACCTTTTAAAAATAACGTTAAACAGTTCGGAAACTCATACGACAAAGCTATGACAAGATTTAAAATCATTACAAGCAAGATTAGAAATAAATGATAATTCAAATGAACAGTACAATATTTTCATGAACGAATATGAAACCTTAGGACATATAGAAAAGGTTAATACGACTGATTATGATTCATTATGTTATTATATACCTCATCATATTGTTTTTAAAGAAAGCAGTACAACAATAAAATTGAGAGTGGCATTTAATGCGTCTATAAAAACTACAACAAATTTATTATTAAACGCTGTAGTTAAAATTGCACCAACTATTCGTCAAGATATAATATCTATTGTATTAAAATTCAGAGTACATAAAATAGCATTTGTTGCTATATAGAGAAAATTTATTGTAACATATTGATCAATGCAAACCAACAGGATTTTCAACGTATTATATGACAAAAAAATAAAAAAGAACCACAGATATTCAATTCAAGTTGAAAACAGTTACTTATGGTACAGCACATGCACCATATTTTGCCAAAAGAACGTTAGTACAATTAGCTGAAGATGAAGGTGATATTTTCCCTTTAGCGAAGTTGGTATTAATAAACGATTTTTATGTAGATGATTTCATGAGTGGAAATAACGATCTCAATGCAGCATTAAAATTACAAAAACAATTGACTGAATTATTAAAGAAAGGTGGATTTAATTTGAGGAAATGGTGCTTAAATAGTGAATTTATTTTAGATGCAGTAGAAAAAGAAAAACTAAAAACTCAATTACCGTTAATAATGAGTAAAGAAATTATAAAACCACTTGGTTTATAATGGATACCAGCAGAGAACACATTAAAATTTCCAATGTAATACCAAATTTTGAAACCCAAAAAGAATAATATTGGGTGAAATACGTAGGACGTACGACCCTTTAGGGTTATTGAGCCCGTTAGTAGTAGAAGCGAAATATTTTATGCAAAACCTTTGGAAATTCAAGGTTGACTGGGATGAAATACTTGATTCAAATATAATAAATGACTGGATGAAATTTAAAATTCAAACAATGGAAATTCGAAATTAATCGACGAATAACAAATCTATCTTCAAGGAATATAAATTATGAACTACATGGGTTTTGTGATTCATCACAAAGGGCATACGGAGCAAGCATTTATGTAAAATGTATAATAAAATTAAAAAATCAACACTAGGTAGGTTTCAAAAAAGTAAATAAGTTTATTCACTATACGTATTTCGGTCGACTAGACCATCATCAGGTAAAGATTACAGAAGAATAATAAGTTTGTACATTTGTGCGAGCCTTATAAATAGTAGAAACAAGTAAATTATAAACAGGAGAGGGAAAGTACATATAATGACAACAGTTATAACAAGTAAAATGCGAATGGGAAAATACATCTTGTCAATAGTTGTAAAGGAATTAAAGCGGGCGTATTAACGGTGAACGGTACAAATCTATTTGATCGTTCATTAAAGTTTTATGGTCCCTAATAGCATTCTGAATTTCCAATGATTCTAAGAAGTCCAGCTTTAATCCCTTTTTACAGATATGTTTAACTGACAAATTATTATTGTGTAATTTATGATTGTTCTCAAGACAATGTTTAGCAACGTTTGAGGTCAATTTATTATTTAATACAGCTTTTTTATGCTCATTGAATCTAATATTAAAATTACGACCGGTCTGACCTATATAGATCGCTTGACAATCACTACAACTAATTTGATATATCCCACTGTTTTGAAGAACATCTTTTTTAATTATTTTATTGTTTACAAGTAAATTTTTTAAAGTATATGGATTATAAAAGGATGAAATAATGTTTTGTGAATGAAGTATCCTCTGAATTTTATAGCTTGTATTGGCTAAAAATGGTAATCTTTTATAAACAAATGAGTGCACTTCTTTGGCATTACCAGAATTATAAATTAATTTAAGTATTTTGTTTCTATTGTGATGTTTGAAAATATTATCTATCATGGAAGTAGTGTAGCCATTATTTACGGCGATGTGTTGAATTTTGTAAAATGTATAGAAGAAGAAAATAACACATCATTTGAGTTGGTTTGTGCCAAATCAAAAATTGCACCAATAAGTTGTAAAAAACAGGGTGATAGAAATACAGGAATTTACATCACATTGTGAATGGAATCATGTTTCAATACATGATAATCCAGCAGATTATATAACGCGAGAAGCAAGAAAATATCAAAATATAAGTCAAAATTGTAATTTAGTAACAATAAATTTAAATATAATAGAAAACTTAGAAAAGTTTAATTAAAGTCAAACGAATACTTCCTTACTGTTTAAAATTTATACATAATTTAAGACAATATTCTCAACCTTACTGTGGTACATTAAAAGTTAAAGAATTAAATAATGCTTTAATTCTATTATTAATAATAGAAGCTCCAAATTCTACGTTCAAAAAGGAAATTCTTTTATTAGAAAAGACAAAACCTATTAACGATGGAAGATTAAAGACGTTAACACCGTTTTTAGATAAAAATAAAATCTTAAGAGTTGGAAGTAGATTGGAGAACCTTAACTTGCCATATTATCAGCGTCATCCTGTTATATTACCATCAGATCATAAATTGACAGAATTATCAACACAACATGAACATTTAAGGGCTTTTCATGGAGCAACTCGAATGACTTTGGGAAATGTTCGTCAGAGATATTGGTCATTACGTGGTACATCAGTAGTTAAAAGAATTATCAATAAATGTATTACATGTTATAGATTGAAAGCAAACCAGACAACTAAATTAATAGGTAATTTACCGTGTTACCGAGGAAAACTGACAAAAGCTTTTATCAATACAGGAATAGATTATGGGGGACCATATTTTTTAAAGGTTTCAAAAAGGAGAAATGCACCTATCACAAAGACATATCATTGTTTATATGCTTAACGACAAGGGTAATTCATCTAGAATTGCTCACTGACTTAAAGCGATTCCTATGAAGACTTGGAAAATGTGAAATTAACTTTAGTAATAATGCTACAAATTTTAAAGAAGCTAAAAATAAGCTTCATGAAATATATACAATATTTAAAAATAAAACACTTTCAAAATGACATTTCGATTATTGTGGTAATAATGAAATAAAATGGAATTTTATACCACCAAATTCACTCCATTTTGGAAGAATGTGGGAGACAGGAATAAAGTCAGTCAAACATCACATACAACGAAATATTGAAAATCAACACATGTGCTATGAGAACTTGTATACTCTATTAATTAAAATTGAAGCATGCATAAATTCAAGATCTTTATGTCGTATGACAGAAGATCTACCGAATTTAATTTTTTTAACTCCTTCCCATTTCCTTACTGGTCATTCATTAATTAGGATACCAAAAATAGAATTAATATCAATAAGTAATAACAGATTAAATTAATGGATATAATATTGAAAACATATCCTGGAAAAGATAATATTTGCGTATTGTAAAAATGAAAACAAAAAGTAGGGAATACAAAAGACCGTTAGTGAATTGTTGTATTTTACCGATTAAGGACAATATTGAAGGTGATTCTTCAAAGGGGGGAAATTATTAGAGAAAATAGTGTGCACGGCACTGGTACACTGAGAACAGCGTAACAGACATGTTCGAACAAGTTGGTGACCGACAGTCAATAGTAGTTAGCGGTATGAGTTCAGACAAGAAGCAGTGAGATGCATTTATGTAAACATAATATAAGGTTAATTGTAATAATAAAACAAAATAAGTGTTAATAAAGCATATTTAATTCAGTTTATAAGTCAAATAATTAATTCACTATACAGTCCACTAATCAATTCAAACCATAAAGCACACTTTTTGTGACTAAAAGTCTTGTGCAATTTAAGAAGACGTTCATTGCGGTTCATGAACGGATCACTACAATAAAATTACACAATTTGATAATAACTGTTCTAAAATTCATTATTGTAGACAAAGAGAGCAATGTTAGAAATTAAAATAGATACAGAAATTATACACACTTCTTCTGTCTAGAAGCCTTGTGTAATTTAACAGCTTTTCATCGTTCATTGCGGTTCATGAACGGGTCACTACAAAGAAATTACACAATTTGATAATAACTGTTATATAGTTTATTATTGGGGATAGAGAGAGAAAGCAATGTTATAAAACAAAATAGATTTAAAAATAATGCAATCGTCTTCTGACTAAAAGGTGTGTGTAATTTAATAGACTTTCATCGTTCATTGCGGTTCATGAACGGATCACTACACACATGTATTACATACATATTGTCTTTTTACGTTTGGCACTTAATGTTCCGAAATCGTAGAACTTTTTATTTTATTTATTAGATTTTCATAATAGAGCGTATTGGTGGACACCGCAATAATAGTCATTTGTTTGACTTGAACGACTATTTGTATGGCGTCAATAGGCGTCGGAGCGACAAAGTTTATTTGGTTTGCCGTTATCGTGAAGACTGTCCAGGTCGTGTCGTGATGACAACTGGAGTGCCAGAGATGACACAGCATCATATCCACGAGGCAGACGTAGCAGAAGTACAACTGTTGAGATTGAAAACCATACTGCATACGCGTGCACAGTTCGAAAACACCACTCTAGAGACCATCTTCCAGGAAGAAGAGTGTCGTTATTCCCAAGCAGCTATGCGTCTTACTGGATTACAGAGTGTTCGCTCCACGATGGTGAGAAGCCGAAGAAATGACACCCCACGTGTTCCAGCTACTCTATTAGAGTACTCGGATTTTATCAGGCAATGGCAGTAGTTTTTTAAATTTAATTTGGTCTAAATACAAGATAAATTTAGTTTGGCATTATTTTGTAAAATTTTAAAGAAATATCCATCGTAGTAAAGTTTAATTCTCAACAATTTTGTTTCGAGGTACCTATGTTTCTTTAGAATAGTTTGAAAAGCAATGAAAAAATAATTCGTTACATTAAACCAATGTTTCACTAATTAAAAAAGTCTAAAAGTTATGTTATTAATTTCAGATGGAACCGACGTTATGGAACTGATTTAACACCTGAAGAGAACGAATTTTTTAGAGGCACCGTAAATAGAACTGATGGCAGTGTGTCAGCTATTTTCGTTTTTTTTACTCTTCTACAGTATGTTAGAAATAGAGGAAACTTTCATGCTCATATGGACGCTACTTTTAAGGTCGTACCTCGAGCCGGACGAGCGCTCCTATTATTCACTCTTCACTTATTACACGACGATACGGTATAAGAATTTTTATTATAAATTAAATATAAGTAGTCTAATAATAAAAACTTTTCAATTTTCAGACGTTCCCAATGCTCTACGCCCTGATGGAGCGAAAAACCCAAGCCGTATATAATGCAATCTTAAGTCATTTTCGTCATATGCTTGGCAACGGTAGAATTATAAGCATCATGGCTGATTACGAAATTGCTATGCGAACCGCAGCCGTACAGACGTTCCCGGGAACTAGATTGAAAGCTTGATGGTTTCATTTCGCTAGGGCTGTTTTCAAAAAATCCCAAGAACTAGGACTGCAGTGAAGATCCATACAACCAGCTTCTCGGTAGATTGTTCCTGCTGCTATGGCGCTTCCATTGCTTCCTATAAATTTGTTGGCGAATAGTATTGAAGTCCTGCGAGTACTTAGTGACGAACAAAATATCAATTTAGAGATGTTCCTGAATTACTTGCGACGTCAATGACTACCACTACAAATAAGTGTAAATGGAGAATATCATAGAACAAATAACTCCGTTGGGTCATTCCATCGACAGTTATACAGGTTGACTTGATATAAATTATATTTATTGAGTCATTCTTTATTATCTTTGTATGTTAATTGATAGATTTATGGCACGACCTCATCCAAATATCTGGGTGTTCACGGACCGATTGAAGGCGATGGAGCATGCAAACACAAACGGCTTTATTAGATTAAGGGACGATATTAGGCTGCTCGCTCGAAGACGTCGTCGCTATGTTATTTTAGATCAGTGTATTCGACTGGCTGAAGATCAATTAAATAGAAATGGAGACGTACGTAGATTCTTACTGCATATGAGCAAAGGCGTAATGCAGTTAGAGCGCATTTTAAATGAAATAGCAGGTAATTAAAAAAAAATAGTAATTACGTTCCAAAATGTTGATTGATTATTTAAATTTAAAAACAATTAAAGTAATATTATACTTTACCCGAATGGCGATTTCTTTATTCAGATCAATATACAAAATTACTACGATATTCCATTATTGACCACATTTTGATATCTAAATACATTCTAGATATTATTTATTTACTATAATAAATTCTTTTGAAGTTTACCAGTTCATCAAGCAGAGGACCGACCAGTCCCTACTGCCGCCGCTGCTGAATATGTTCCTGCTATCGCCGCTATTCAAGATGTTCGTGCTGCCGTTGTCCCTGAAGATGTTCCTGCTATTGCCCCCAGTCCTATCAATGCCGCCCCTTAAAATCTTCCAACTGCTGCTGATAATGTTGCAGATGTTCCTGCTCCCATTGCAGATCATCCACAGTCTCCACCACCACCAAATTTTCAAGCTCCAGATTGCATTGTATGCTACACTCGTCCACGAGCATTTCTATTAATGGACTGTCGTCACTTATGCCTATGTGAAGTTTGCGTACGAGAATTCCATCGAAGCTATATATAGCAGATGATAGTCCTTCAACAAGATGTCCTGTGTGTCACATCTCTATCACACAGGAACAAATACGAATTATATTTGTGAGAGTGAGATATTGACACTCTATGTTCACGCATTGATTACGCTAGACGTGTACTGATATAGCAATATAATCATTATTCTATTTAATTGTAGTTTAAAACCTAAAACACCTTACACATCGAACATGAATATGAAGAATCAGGGATAACTAAACAAGGAACAGACGATTCAACTAACACATCCAAAGGTGAGCACAAACCTCCGCCTGTATACATACAAGATGTGGAAAACTATCCAGCTGTGAATAACGCTGGTTCAAGGAGAATAAGTTTATGTAAATCTCTACTCGAGGGGAAGTGTTGAGAATAATATTATAAAACGAGTTATCGGTTTACATATTTTTTAAAGTAGGCTAGAGAGTATGTCAATTATTTGTTGTTGTAATCTGACAGAAAACATTTTTATTATAATAAATTAAAAGGTCGTATATTAAAATCTGTTTTGTTCTCTGGTATCACATTTCCATTACCAATAACTGTTATATACTTTATTATTACAGAAAAAATTAAACAATTTGTTATTAGCTTTTACATAATTTAATATTTTGGACAAAGAAAGCAATGTTATAAAATAAAATAGATATAGTAATAATACAAACTTCTTCTGACTAAAAGTCCTGTCCAATATAAAAGAATTTCATCGATCATTGCGGTTCATGAAGGTATCACTACATAAAATTACACAATTTGATAATAACTGTCCAGAGAAACCAAAAAATTTAAAATTTATTGTAAGAATAAGAATATTCAAGCAAATATTATTGGAATATATAAAATAGAATTAAGTGAAGATTGTAAAATTAATCAAAATATATTTAAAATAATTAATCAAGAATATAAAGAAATAGAGTTTAAAAATTTGGTTATAAAATATACTAAATTAAATTTAGCTACTGAATTAAATTTACTAAAGATACAAAAATACAATAATACTTTTGAAAAATCAAAAGTCTTCAAAACTTTGGATTTTATGGAAAATAACCACCACCTATTTATAATTTATGCTGTAATAATATTAATTATAAGTATATTTATAGTTAAGTTAATTATTCAGAATCAATGTTGTATGAAAATTTGTAAAAATAGTAAAAAAATTATAATGGGCCTTTCAAGACTTTTTTGAATTTTTTATATATTAATCTACGTAATAAAATAATTATACCCAAATTTTTTATTTTTTTTAAAACCTTGTATTAAGCATGATAAAAATATTTAAACTTTCGAAACAAATTAATATGACGTAGTTGCATCTTAACTTAAAGAGAGACTGATAAGACAGAGATAAATAACACGTAACTTGTCGTTGTCAGTAGAATCCTCAGACAAAACATAACTAGACGGATAACATCGGCGTTTGTTGTGAGTCAGAAAGGGGTAGAATAACTGGTCGGTGAGGCGGGTGCGCGGCAAGGAGCAACTTGCATAACATCAAAGTGTACTCGCTCCTTGCCGCGCATCCGGCGGACCCTCAAGTTATTCCATTCCTCTCTGCTTCACAACACTGCATTGACTTGAATACGACATAATTCGTCTAGTATTATACGTCATTGGTAGAATCGTAGAATTCCATTCCTCTCTGCTTCACAACACTGCATTGACTTGAATACGACATAATTCGTCTAGTATTATACGTCATTGGTAGAATCGTAGAATGCTGAATGCTTATTTCTTCTACGTCTTCTTGAGCACCGATAAACGTTTCAGACAAAGCTCTGTGATTGGCTTAATGCAACTACGTCATTGCAATATGGCAGTGCGAACGTTTTAAATTATTCAACTTTAACTTTCATATTTCAGCAATAAAGATATAATTTATGGTATGATTTTATATTGTATTAAATATGATTCACGGTCAAGAATTTATTTTAATAAATATATATTAAAAAGCTCTACCACTTGAATCCCCCATTGTAGTAATTATGACATTTTGATAGGGAGGAATTATGTATAATCCATTCCCTGTATCAAAACGATGACGTCATATGTGGACGAGGTTATCATAGATACGATGAAATATAGCTATCTTTTTTTAATAATATTATTCGTACCTATGCGAATGACTTAACGTATGTCTTAATAAGTAAAGACAAACGTTTAATGTTTTTTCACGTTCTATCAAATTTATTATTTGAATGAAAACGTATGACAGTTCTTAAAAATACGAAAATTTATATTTACTTTGTTCACATTTGTTTATAAAATAAAAATAGAGACCTATGGCCATGATTTTGTTATTTTCTCGCCTGTCATTTCTTAGTTTGTGACATTTTTGATACATAAATACAGACTGAGAAATAAGAAATGGCTTGAAAAATTTTGGGTAATCAAATGCAGAAATGCGTTTGTCATCTTTATGATTATTTTGCGCTGGAGTTAGAGAGAATCGAGCATCTTTAATTAGTTTAATTGTAGTACAAGAGGTAATGTGCATTGTATTTTGTATTTTCATATATTATTTATTTATATATAATAATATAAATAAATAATATATGAAAATACAAAATACAATATAATAATAATAATAATAATATGGGATGGCTAGCACAGTGGTATGAAGTCGGCCTGTGGATCCTGAGGTCCCTGGTTCGATTCCCACAGGCGACAAATTTTCATAATTTGAAAAAGCTATCCCTGTGGCTCCTCCACCACTAACATGTTTGGGGGCCGTGATTTGACGACTGGTAACCGCACTTCACGCGCAAAATATATCACTTACCGAGATCTGCTTTAGCAGAGTGCCACACCCAGTAATGGGTAGAAGGCGTGATGATATATTTATTTATATATAATAATAATGCATATAAAAATGTATATTCTTTTGAGTTTTATTTTACAAAATTACATATTTCAATAAGGTAGGTAATATTTTTCGTGAGTTAAGATAAATTTTATTTGGTTTATTTTATAAACTAATTAAATTTTATAAAGTAATAAATATTTTAATCTGATATTTAATTTTTAGGTTATGTTTTAAAAATGTCAATCCAATGCCAATGTAAACGTTTTAAGCACAAAATCTTGAATCACATGGATACCGAATGTGACGTAATCGTTTTCATATAGGGAATAGAGTATACCTCTGTATATCCTATTTCATCATTCTTACTCTGATTATTTTGAGATGTCAGCAGAAACTACTGTAACTTTCCGTTGTAATAAAATAGTTTATATAAGAGTAAAAACATGTGTCAGTACTCCGTATCATTATATCATTCGTGCTTGTTTGTCACTTGTAACACACTGTAATACTTGTAAAACAGAAAAATAAATCTTTTGTTATTAAATTCCAGTAAAGACTTAATTTAAATAGTGCGACGGGCTGGCGGAGAATCTATGGGTTCCTCGATCCATTCTGGCCGACTCTCGGAAAAGGATTAGAACGCTGCACATCGCGTTTCTTGACCTAAGCCGAGCTTTTGACTTGGTGTCCTGGGATGCGTTGCTGCACTCTATAAGGCTAGTAGGGGCTGCCCCCAGCTTCGCTAGTTATGTGGCCAAAACATATAAAGCAGGAGTGACATTGCTAGATGATGGGAGTGGTCGGTGGGCGGAATGCAGCACACGACGGGGAATAAAGCAGGGTGACCCCATGTCTCCCCTACTCTTCAATCTGGTCGTAGATCAGGTCTTGAGTAAGCTTTCCGAAGACGTTAGCTCTTACCTTCTGGACGTACGGGTGAATGCATTGGCGTTTGTCAATGATGAAGTTATCTGTGCGTTCACGGAACAAGGACTTCAGATAAATCTCCGACATCTTCCAGAAGGAAATGGAGAGGTTTGGCCTACAATTGAACACAAAAAAAGAGCTGTGCCGTTTCGATGATTGCATCCGGACGAGAGAAAAAGGGTAAGCAGGTAACCGGGTGAGCCCTCTTCCTAGTGAAAGGATCTCCTCTTCCGCAGGTAGGAATACTGGACGTTTGGCGATATCTCGGGATTGATTTCGAAGGGGCTAGTGTTAAAAAGGCCGGAGTGGACTTGAAGGAAGTGCTTGAGAACGTGACTCGTGCCCGTTTTCATCCACAGCAGCGCATGCAGATATTAAGATCGCATATTTTACTCAAGTATACACATACTTGGGTAATGTCCAGAGTAAATGTGGGTGACCTGGTGACTCTGGACAAGCAAGTGCGTGCAGCTGTCCGAACTTGGCTTCACTTGGCTTCACTTGCCTCACGATATGCGAGTTGGAAACTTTCACGCGAGAGTCCGGGATGGGGGATTGGATATTCCGTTACTCTGCTACTTCATATCCTTAGTAAGGCTACAACGCCTTAAAAAATTAGTAGAAACAAACGCGCCCCATGCTACAGCTGCAACGAATATCTGACCCCTGATCGATAAGGTGCTTCTACGAAATCTCACACACATGAATGATCACTTTGCGGAAAAATAGCACGCTTCCCATGACGAGAAAATTATGCGTGACTGCGAGGATCCCTGCAGTTCTTGGTGGGTGAATTCAGGCTCGCGGACTATTTCCCCGAAAGAGTTTTTCAACTTTCAGAAAGTCATGAGCAACTATCGTCCCACTCGGTCGCGAACCACGCGCGGCCGAGCGAAACCCTAAACCCCTCAAAATCGGACTTGCGATCCGATGAGGGTCTGCCGAGCAGGCTATCGTACTGCAGAAATAGCCGAGCATTGCGTACAGGTTTGTTAGCGATCTCATGTCTGCCGGAACTCCGAAGACGAGGATGGAGGAACCGTACCTAAGAACTAGTAACGGTCCGCGAAAGTCAGACATTATAGTAAGTAAGTTGTCTGAGCTTGATGTACAAATAGTATCCAATAATTGGCGCATGACAATAGACGACGTCAATGCTGAAAAGATAGCGAAGTATGCGAAAATCCCTGGCATATCTCAGGTTCTAACTGAGAAGTATGGAAAGAAGGACATTATTTCTTTCGAAGTCGCGACATTGTCATTGCGAGGTATTTGGAGCAAGAGGTCCATCGAGGTTATGTCCTACCTTTGGTGTTTAAAGACCTTCTTCTGGCGGGTACCTGTAATGACGTTGCATGGAACGTGGAAGTGTAGGGAGCTGTTTAACAGATCGACTGCGGTAGTGTAATGCGGGCTGTTAACAGATCAGGATATGGATATTTTTTTCCCCGTTTATTACTTCAAACTAAATCTTATATCTGTAATCTTTAGCCTTGCCGCCTGGGACTCTATCAGGCAAAGGACTCTTCCACGGGCGTAATTGTGCTATTTATATTGTCAGATGCATTGCGATTATCCTAACAATTGCTGGTACTCTCAATGTCAACTTTTAGAATTTCCCGCAAGCGAAGGATGAACAGCGGGAGTAACTTTGACTCTCCGAATATTGTCACAAAAATGGAAATTATATTTATTCAACATAGCTTATTATATTAACAGAAGCATTACAATGATCCCTACGAGTGTTGGTGTTCTGCATGTCAAAGTGTAGAAATTATAGCAAGAGCGGGTAAACGCCGGGGGTAACTTTGACTCTCTTAATATAGACTAAAAAATGTAAATTTTACTAATTCATTACAGTTAATTGTATTGTCAAATGCACTGCAATGATCCTAACGATTACTGGTGCCCGCAATATCAACTTGTAGAATTTGCAGCAAGCGAAGGGTAAATGGCGCGAGTAACTTAGTCTCCCTTAATATAGACACAAAAATATGAATTTTATTTATTCAATATAGATTGTTCTATCATCAGAAGCATTGCAATGATTCCAAAGAATGTTGAATCTCTGAATGTCAATGTGAAGAAATTGTAGCAAGAGCGTGTGAAAGGCGGGAGTAACTTTGACTGTCTTAATATAGACACAAAAATGGAAATTTTATTAATTCAATATAGTTCATTATATTGTCAGAAGCACTGCGATGATAATAACGATTACTGGTGCTCTTAATGTCAACGCGAAGAATTTCTAGCAAGCCCGGGTAAATGCCGGGAGTAATTTTGACACTTTTAATATAGAAAAAAAAAAAAAATCTCAATTATATTTATTGAATATAGTTGATTGGATTATCAAAAGCATTACGATAATACAAACGATTGTATGAAGTCGGCCTGTGGATCCTGAGGTCCCTGGTTCGATTCCCACAGGCGACAAATTTTCATAATTTGAAAAAGCTATCCCTGTGGCTCCTCCACCACTAACATGTTTGGGGGCCGTGATTTGACGACTGGTAACCGCACTTCACGCGCAAAATATATCACTTACCGAGATCTGCTTTAGCAGAGTGCCACACCCAGTAATGGGTAGAAGGCGTGATGATATATTTATTTATTTATTTTAAACGATTGTTTTTGCTCTGAATGTAAAAATAGAGAAATTCAAGCAACGGAAAGTAAACGGCGGGGTTATCTTTGACTCTCTTAATAAAGTTAGAAAAATGTAAAATAAATGTATTCAATATAGTTTATTATATTATCAGAAATACTGCGATAGTCCCAACGGGTGTTAGTGCTCGGAATATCAATGAGAAAAATTTCTAGCAAGAACGGGTAAACAGCGGGAGTCACTCTGGCAGTCCTTATGTAGTCACGACATAAGATTCACGGACCCTCACTTTTCCATCCGTGAGGGTCTCCTGCCGGCCGTCCAAGTACTGGACAGGTGGAAATACTTGGGAGTCGAGTACGATTCAAGAGGAGCGGTCAGCATAGAAGAAGACCTGACGGTGGTGCTCAACAACATCACGCGAGCACCCCTCAAGCCCCAACAGCGCATCAAAATCGTCACGTCATACCTAGTGCCCAGGTTCTATTATTCCATGGTCCTGGGCAGGGTAACGGCGGGGCGATTGCTCGCGCTGGACCGGCAATTGAGGAAGGCCATCCGTCAGTGGCTTCGCTTTCCGCACGACGTCCCGGAGGCCTACTTTCACGCGGCTCCAGTAGACGGGGGACTGGGAGTCCCCTCCATACGATACCAGCCCTCACCCTCTCAAGGATGATGAAATTGAGCGTCTCGTCCTACGCCCTCGCTAGAGTCGCGTTCGACTCGGAGCGGATCCAGTCGAAGATCCGCTGGGCTAGGGCTCAGGTCAAAAACCAAGGCCTGAATCCAGACGCTCCGAAGGCCACAGCCCGCCAACCTCTTTGGGCAACGCGGCTTCACGAAGCCACGGACGGCGTGGAGCTCAGTGAGAGTGCGAAGATCGCACTCTCGTCTCACTGGGTCTCCAACTCTTCCCATGCCATCCCGGGAAGAGATTACGTCCAATATCACCACATCCGCATTAACACCATCCCGACCCGAATGAGAACATCACGCGGCGAGCAACGTCGCACCAAGCGCACTCGGTGTCGGGCCGGATGCAGAGCGTCGGAAACAGCAGCGCACGTCATCCAGCGCTGCTGGCGCACTCATGGTGGAAGAATATTGAGACACAACGCCGTCGCCAAGACAGTGGCCCATGCCTTGAGGGACGAGGGCTGGCAAGTAACCGAGGAGCCCCACATTAACACCTCAAAGGGTTTACGCAAGCCCGACATCGTAGCAAGCAGAGGAAGCGAGGCGGTAATAGTCGACGCCCAAATTGTGGCTCTCTCCACCTCCCACAAGAGGAAGAAGGCCTACTACGCCGGGGACACTGAGGTCATCAACGCTGTCGCCGCCAACTTCAAGCTTCCAGCTACCCAGGTCGCAACCACCACCTGCACCCTCTCCTGGCGCGGGGTTTGGAGTGAAGACTCACACCGAGACCTAAACGCGCTAGGGCTGCGCGATCTCATGCTGCGATCGCTGACAACCAGAGTACTCCAGGGCTCGCACACGAACTGGAACAGATTCATGATGATGACAGCCAGAACACCGGCGCGACGTCAGAGGCAGGGGATCGGGTGACCCCCTGTTGCTCCGCTAGGGGAAGGGTGTTTGTGTATCTAAGTGCGCGCCATATGACGGTCCGATAAGGAAATCTGAAGCTGTGCGTAACTGGATTTGACATGTATCTATATGAAGCATGAGACGTGGCATGTGCCTCTATACGTCTGTAACTGTAACTGTTATTGTAATGTATGTACCTGGTATTGTAACCTATTTTGTAAGAAGCGGTTGTAGCTACAGATGAATAGAGGACGAGTATTGTACCTAAAAGCAGCCAATAAACAATTTTATTTTATTTTAGTCACGACATAAGATTCGCTCGTGTGAGCGCAGAGGTGATATTATAATCAATGGGTGTTATTGCGCAGAGGCGATATCATAATCAATGGGTGATTATGTGTCTGCATTTAAATTAATTAGACAGTGATAAAGGCAGTAAATGTAAATTATAACGATATAGAAAGACTGAGACTAATCAAATTTCGGGCCGGATTGTATTGATTTGCTATTTTATCACCACATTTGTTTCATAAGATCATATTCGACCTAGTTGAATATTTATATACTGAGTTATTTTGGGACAGTGTACTTGGTATAGTGCACTGATACCATATAGTTAAAGTTTTCTCAACTTTTGTTATAATTAGCAAAATCTGTAACTAGTGGATGAACAACGTCCCCGCGGTCCATTCGGTAACGAACAAAGGCATACCAGGTAGCTCCTGCAAGGCACCGCTATAAAGTTATAAGTTTTCCTTTGACGACTAAGCATCACCACTAGTATCGACCAAAACTCTGAAGTCGGAGGCAAACCAGTGGAAGTTTTCTGTTTCTAGAGGGTTTTTTGTTGTTGTTAGTTTTCGCGTTTACGGCCGCCCCGCTCAGTATTAGAAACAAAGCAGACAATTTCCATAACTGCCTGGTAGTGTAAATTGCCTCTTAAATATGAGGTTGAATTGTGGCTCCGGATTTAGTAACCAATTAACGTGTCACGAGATTTTTCCGTGACTCACCGGGGTCTACTGTTAGAAAGAGTAGGCAGGTGGTTGTCCTAGCACTCTTCCATCGTGCACGGCGAATTCTTTGCTATCAGTGTCTACTGTTAGTGTGTAGAGGGCTAGTGTTGGTTCCCGCCTTTGGCTTGACAACCTTTTAATTTATAAGATCGATTAGTCTCTGCCTGGACCGGAACCATGGCAGTGAACTGTGATTGAGGTTCCGTCCTGAAGAATGAATATGGACTGCGACGACATAATGTTTGCTCGTGTGAGCCGGGCCGTCGCGCCACTGTTACTCCGGACTGCGGAGTTACCTACGATGGCCTGCAAAGTCTGAACCAGCATCTAAGGCAAGCGCAACCAGTCGCGTACAACAGGACCATGGAGGCTGAATCCACGGCTCCTGGGCGGAGGAGGCATAAAGCATGGAGTGCATTAGAGTTCCGGCAAATGGAGTTAGAGGCTGCATTTTTTTCCTCATATACGTAAAAGGATCACTATCAATAAATACCTCTCTCAGGTTTTGAAGCGGACCATTGAGTCCATCAATGGGCAAAGACGTAGCGAGGCCAATAGATCTATGGTGCTTACGATATCAGCATCGGCCTCAGACGATGGGAGCGGGTCCGAATGCGAATCTCGGTTCGGCTCACCGCTGTCTAGTCCGGTCGGATATCGTTTCCGACCGCGAGCATCGACTGGTGTCGTATAGCGCTTACGTGACGAAAGTGGCTTGTTGTCAGAATCCGACACCGAGGGCACACGTGCCCACGATGCGAAGTATGTACCTGACAACAATGACGAAGGCCTCGATAACATAGTAGCGGAAGACGTAGTAAGACCAATGTCTACCGCAAATCCAGACCGTGATGCAGTCATGATCCCTGGGAGTGCTTCTAGGGAGAGTAGGACAAAGATGGGTGTGATTGTCGGTCCTAAGTATTGGGTTATCTCTCCTCATTGTTGAGTTCCCCCGGATATTTCGGGTTTGCGGATAGCATTGTTATCTCAGGTACTTGATCTGTCGCGGCACCAAGGTGTACAGGACCGTCCTGTTCCTCGGGCTGCTTTTAAGCGAGCGCAGAAACTCTACAAGAAGGATAAGCGAAGGCTCGTCTCTTTGGCGAGGCTGACCTTGATGGTCCCAAAGCATATCCACGTGTGGGCGAGGTGGAGGAGGTCTATAGCGGTATCGGTCATGAGTCCCCTGTATACTCGGTGCCTATGACGATCGTAGTTTATGGCAGCACGTCTGCCTATCTACCGATCAAAGAGGAAGAGTTAGTAGATGTTATAAAGGGGACGCAGCATCCTGCTGCGGGCCCGGACAGGCTTAATATCAGCGACGTCAGGGCATGCGATGTATGGTTGTTGACTCTATTATACAATGGTATGCTCTTGGCGTGCGCGGTTCCGGATGAACTCAAGGCCTGTCGGACCACTCTCATTCTGACGCGCGTTGAGAACTGGCGCCCAATCACCGTAACCTCTTTACTTCTCAGAATCTTTAATAAGATACTCGCGAAAAGGTTACCCTCTGTCAACATCTACATGGCGCAAAGATGTTTTAGGCGTATAGATGGATGTCTCGCCAATATTCTCCTATTACAAACGATCATTAAGGAGCACAGAGACCGCGCTAGTCCTTACGTGGTTCTTATGCTCGATCTCCGGAAGGCTTTTGATTCGGTCTCGATCAATAGTCTTCTGCGTGCATTAAGGAGAGTCGGCGTTCACCCTGGCATCACTCGGCTCATTATGAACCAGTACGCCGGCTGCGCAACATCCATTACCTGTGGCAGCGATACGACCAGCCCGATTCCGATGCGGCGAGGGACCAAACAGGGGAACTCCTTGTCCCGGTTCTGTTCAACCTAGTGATGGACAAATTACTCGCGGGACCGACCATGGTAATGGGCTGATGGTTGGTGGGCCGCAAATTGCGTGCCTGGCCTATGTCGATGACTTGCTGGTGCTTGGTTCCGACGATAGGCATATGCAGTTCACTCTCGATAGGATCTACACCTTCTTGCGAGATCGAGGCCTAGAGATATCAACCTAGCAAAGTGTACCGCACTGGTTACAAAGAGAGTGCCGAAGAAGAAAAAGTTATACCGTTACGAGTCATCATGCCAGCCGGCTAGTTCAAGTACTTGGGGCTGAATTTTTTCATCTTCTGGTATCTCTCCATTGAACGTTGGCATATTTGTGAAAGCTTTGGACCTGCTCGCCCAGCAGCCACTGATACCACAGCAGAAATTATCATTCCTTAACACATATACGATTCCAAGGGCCCTCGCTGGGATCACATCTGCTACATTGTAACAGTGCGATCTAGCTATTCGAAAAATTCGTCAAGCGGGTATTACAACTCCAATCCCAGACTACCAATTTATTCTTTTACGCTAAACGTAAAGACGGCGGTCTGGGGATAATACGCCTTGCGAAACAAATACCCCTTGTTTTGCTATCACGATGCACTAAATTACGTCTTGCGAACGATCCAATGTCCGTAGCACCGGGAGTCTTGTGCATGCTGTTGTAGCGATCGGACGTGTTTACGGTGCTCAGAGCTTGTTTGACGGTTTTTTTAGATTTGGGGAGTACGCTCGCTGAGACGAAGTCTCTGTGGGGCGAAGTCTCTGTTGTGTTAAAGTGGTTAGTGCGAAACTGAGTGAGTGAGTGAATTGTAGTTTTCGGGTTTTTCAGTGTTTTTAGGGTGTAGCTGGCTTTTCCGGGACAGTAGCGGAAGGTGTTTTCACCGACCGGGAAATTCCGGGAAATTCCCAGGGTTTTGGGTTGCTCGGCGGTTTAGGGGAAAACCGATGAGTAACGCTTGTGTGATGGGCTTAGAAAATTAGATTTAGAGGGGGTCATTTTTGAAAGTTAGTTTTTCCGGGGTAGTCGTTTGATTTTTGTGGTTTTTCCGGGTGATTCGGTCACCTGACACCGGGTAGTTTCGTTTTTTAATCGCGAATTTTCCGGGGTTCTGCTCGGAAAATCGGGATTTTTCGAGTGGCGGCGCCGATCTGGGAGGAGACGCGTCGAGGTAGCGGATAAAAGTTTTGACCTCGGATTTTGCGGGTTTCTACCCGAATTTTCCGGGGTTTTTCCGGGTGGGTTTCCAAGGAAGGGTTTTCCGTGGAAATATTTTTGGGTGCCATTTTCTCGGCTCCCAGAGCTCCCACGTGAGTGGGATTTTCAAGGCAACGCCCTCCAATGATCCCAGGAGTAGTTTGGGAAATTTTAAAGGTAGGTTAGTGCGGAAAAATTTGGAACCCATCTTCAATGGGTTCCAAAGAGGCGGTAGTGGTTTTGGAGGACTGTGTGGTCCCTGGGAGTAGCGGTGAGATCCTTTCTGGCACTGAAGGGGGCAACGTGGAGACCGCAATGGAGGCGGTACCCAGGGTAGAGGGGGGACACGAAAGAAGAGAATAGTCTCAGTGGAGGGGGGTGATTTAGATCACATGAAGGAGTACAGAAGGTTGGGGGATAAATTACTAGAGATATTTGGGGGAAGTAAGTCGAGTAGGAAGGACTTCGAGGTTATGGTGGGTACCCTGAGGGAGATGGAGGCGGTGTTTCTGAACGTGTTGATTGAGTCGGAGAGGAACCAGGGAAGGATTCAGGAACAAGATTGATTTAGGGAGATAATAGCAAAGTATGAGGAGGAAGCTGTAGATGCTAGGAATCAACGGGATGTAGGGAAGGTTCCTGTGACCGTCGCAGGACCTGCGAGGGATAGGTCGGTAGGAAGGGAGAAGCGGGAGCCGCCGAAAAGCTTCGCGGTAGTCGTGAGGGGTCAGGGGGAGACATTGTCCGCGGATGTGGTAAAAGAGAGTGTAATGACGCAGTGCCGAAAGGAGGTAGGGGTAGTTAAGGTCAGCGCTGTACGGAGGGCGAGGGATGGGGTCACTATCGTGACAACTAATGAGGGTGACTTAAAGAAGTTAAAAGATTGTAGGAAGTTCAGCGAGGTGGGGCTTAAACTCGACGAGCCGAAGAAAGTAGGGCCAAAGTTGATGATCTTCGACGTACCTGAGTACCTCAACGATGTAGAAGTTAGATTAGAGTTATATACGAACAACCTTAGGGACGCGATATCAGAGCAAGAATTTAAGGAAAGGGTTAGAACGATCCGCAGGAATAAGGGAATATTAATAATCGAGGTACCGTACAAGGCGAAGGTAGCTATTTTAGAGGGGAACTACGGAAGGGTACATTTGGGATTTGCGGCGTGCCGCGTTAAGGAGGTAGATACCGTACAGCGCTGCTTCAAGTGTTACGGATTAGGGCACATGGCGCGGGAGTGTAAGCTGAAGGATAATGCATGCAGGAAGTGTGGGGAAGTGGGACACCTAATAAAGGATTGTAAGGGAGAATTGGGCTGTAGGGTCTGTAAGCAGGCCGGGAAGCCATCGGGGCACTCTGTGTTCTCGAGAAGCTGCCCGGCTTACGAGGAGGCCGCTCGGCGGATAACGGCTGACTAATGGCTTGCACGCGCATTATTCAGCTGAATTGTGGAAGGGGTAGGAAAGTTATGTTTGATGTCGGCCAAGGGCTAGTAAGTGAGAATGTGAGTGTTGCTCTCTTGCAGGAGCCGTATGTATGGGGAGGCAGAGCCTGTGGTTTGCCTTCGGCGATGCGCGTTTACGCGGGCGCTGGCGAGGGAGGAGCCAAGGCGGCGATCGTTGTTAACAATGACGCTCTCGACGTCATGGAAATACCCGAGCTGATCACAGAAACTGGAGTGTGCGTATGTCTGGAGGGAACGGCGGGCAGGCTATACGTTTGTTCGCTGTACTGTAGATTTGGCGGCGACATTGAGCATGACATAGGGTATCTTGAGAGGGTGTTGGACACTGCGGGCAACTGCCCGCTTCTGGTGGGCATGGACGCTAATGCGGTATCGCCTTTATGGTTTAGTAAAGGGGAGATCCGATATGGCGAGAGAGTCCAACGCGGGCATCGGATCGAGGACCTTGTAGGGGGCAGGGATTTAGTTGTCATGAATGGGCTAAGCCGTTTCTACACTTTTTTTGGTGACGGCGGTATGAGTGACATAGATGTGACGTTGGGTAATAGGGCAGTAGATAGGTTGCATTGGGAATGGGAGGTTTTGCCCGGCTGGGGTAACTCCGGCCATAACGCGATGCGGATCGTCATCAGCAGGGCATGTGCTGGTGGGGGTCGAAACGTGGCAGCAAGTTTCCCTAGATGGTCGGTGAAGGAAGTCGACTGGGAGTTTTACGGCGAGGCGCTCTGTGACCGGGTGGACATAGGCGTGACGGAGTTCGGAGAGCTGATGGTAGACGACATGACTGAACGACTGACTGGGTGGGTGACAGACGTAAAAAACCAGCAGCGCAGGGGAGCAGTCAGGTGTCGGGCTGTTTGAGCCGTGGCGGTCTCACGCTCTCTAGCCACGCAGAGGGTGATGAAGCCCCAACTACAATCGCCGTTGCGAGAGTAGGACGGGTGGATTCTTCGGGTATAGCGAACCCGCGTCCTCGATGCCCGCTTGCCGGTGCTAAGGGTGCAAGAAACCTACCGGCACCTGACCAGAGGTTATCTGGTAGCACGGGGACTGGCGGCCCCGGGGGAAACCCTGGCCAGTCGTGGGTTGGAACATCGTGCTGGCAGTGGTTGAAAGCCTACGCAGGCTAGATGTTGGCGACAGCATCGACGGGTGACCAGCGTTGATTTGCTCGGGTACTGGCCTGCATAGTCAGTAGGGATTGGATAGGTCCCCTCCCACCAGAGAGGCTGAGGGGCTTGCACTCCAAAGCGTTCTGGTAGGCATCGGTCGTATACTTGGTGTACGCTCAGATTCCGCGCTGATTGGGCGTATCTCAATGCCGAGCCCATGGGGGCCGTGGCGGATAGAGCCGCAAGGCAGGTGCCGCCACGTAAAAATATAAGACACACTCACTCCTTGAGGGTGGGGTGCTTCTTATGTCCGTAGCACCTGAGTCTTGTGCGAACAATCAAAGCGAGCAGACGTGTTAGCGGTGCGTTAATTGGTTAGTTTTGACAAGTTTTTTCATTTTGGGGCTTACGCTCTGTGGGGCAGACGCTCGAGGGGGCGGAGTCTTTTTAGTGTTTCTTGAGTAGTGGGAGTAAGTAGCGAGTCGCGTGGGGCCCACCGTCACTGGGGCGGAGGCCTGAGAGACCGTGCGTTCGGAGCGTGCGCGAGTCGTTGGAGTGGGAGAGAGTAGTAGGAGTGGGGACGCGCAGTAGTTTTGAAAGTGAGTGCGGCTTTCAGTTGCGTCTGAGAGTGAGAGTGTGGCGGTATGTCCGGCTCAGGCCGGGAGGAGGAGGAAGTGATGGAGGTTGCGATGGGACCGCCGGTGGGTTTACTGGGGAGGATTGACGAGCCGAGTACATCGCGAGGTGGCAGGCGGGACTCTAGCCAGTCTAGTCAGTCCAGCCAGGATAATGGTGCAAAGAAGCGTAGGAGGAAGGGGGGTAAGGAGATAAATGAGAGCGAGCATGTGAGCTTGGCCACAGTGCGGGAGATTGGTGCAACATTGAGGAAGTACGTCTTGGATAATTCTAGCAAAGTCACCAAGACGGTTGCGAAGGTGGTGCTTGATAGGGTGAATGAGATGGAGGAGGCTGTGTTGAGAGTGATGATGGAGAACGAGAGATTGGTTGGACAGCTGCAGGCTCTGAAGGAGGAGAGGAGAGAGCAGCAGGTGTCGCAGACACCTGCGAGGGGAATGTTCGGAGGGATGACCGGAGGAATGAGTGGACAGGTGCAGAGAGGAGTAGAAGTAAGAGCGAGTGGGAGTGAGAGTGCTGGTGTGAGAAAGCCAACGTACGCGTTGGTGGTGCGGCCGATATCGGGGAATATGGAAAGTCAAGCTGTCACAGACAGCGTGATGAATGTTATTCAACCGGCAGTTAGCATCCCTGATTCCTCCCTCTACCATCCCACCCAACCCCTCGGGGTTGGGTAACCTTCCAAAATGGCGCAAGCGATCTACAAGGCCTGCAATAAAGCGACCAGCGGCCTAGAGGGAATCAGTAATGCGGCCGGTCTAGTTCTACAGTACCTGGACGCGATCAGGACTGACAAAGGAAATTTAAATAAAGATGACATGAAAGCAATGAAGAGTGCAATGGAGGATGTGATGAACAAGGCTCAAACTATTAACGAAATCGTGAGCAATATTAAAAACGACGCTTTAACAGAGACACACAAGGGAGTGCAGGATATTCTGGCCCTCCTGACGGAAGCCAAAAATCCCATCCTCACACAAACTAAGACCTATGCACAATCGGCCAATGTAGGACCCACGAAACCGGTCACTAAACTAATACAAAACACCAACAAACTCGCCCCAATCATCAAGGTCATTGTCTCCCCTGCCAAGGACAATAAGAAACTTGACACCAGTGATGCGACGAAAGAAGCACTGATAAAAAACATTAACCCGGCTCAAATTGGCTTCAAGCCAACAAAACCTTATTGGATGCCACAAAAAGCCGTCTGCATTGAGTCATACGAGGCAGCACTAAACAATCTAATCTGCTCAGAACAACTGAAAAAGGCTGGACTAGTGGCCACTAAATTCCTAAAGTTAAACCCCATGCTGGCCATTTACGGTGTCCCAAACCAAATAAAAGACGGCCAGGAGCTGTTAGATAGCATAATCTCAGACAATGTTCAGGTAATTGAAAATCTCGACGATGAGGAATTAAAAATTATTTCCAAATTTTGTAGGCGAGACGATGCAACCAGTAACTGGATCATCGAAACGTCTCCTAGAGTGAGGAAAGTCCTAATAAATAGGGGCCGAGTGTACATCGCGTGGTCTCGTGCAGGCTGGAGGACCACGTCCACGTAAAGAGATGCTATAAGTGCCAGAGGTTTGGGCACTTTCAAACCGCTTGTCCCAACAACGCCCAATGTGGACTCTGTGCGGGTGCACATGACACCAAAGAATGCACAAATAAGAACCAGCCACCAAAGTGCTCCAACTGCACCACGGCCACAAGTAGAGTAGCTGAACGTGGGCATGAGGCCAGGGACCGTCGATGCCCAGCATATAAGAAGAGGCTCGAATCTCATATTAATAACATCCAATATGACCAGTGCAATTAAGATTCTACAAGGCAATCTTCAAAACTCCAGATTAGCCACACAAGAGTGCCTGGCCCACGCTAAAAAGACAGGTTTCGACATCCTCTTGCTGCAGAAACCATACTGCTGCTATAATCCTGGCAGCAAGAAATACATTATCCCAGGAACAACCGGGATCAACACTGTCGCCCACAACTCAGAAAAATTCTTTAGTGCAATCTGCGCTCTAAACCGGCAAATTGACACACTCTCCCTGACGCAGCTACAAGATGCATTCAGTGTCACTGCTGAGGTGGCCATTGGAGAGCTAAATATCTATGTTACTTCCTCCTACTTGGCTCCTAGAAACAATATCGCGGAGGATACCCTAAAACTCCAACGCATCCTAGACTCCGCACCTGGGAAAAAACATCTTTTAGCACTAGATGCAAATGCCAAGTCCCCGATATGGCACTCAAAAACGCTGGACCAAAGGGGCACTGCCATTGTGGATTTTGTTGTAGACAATGATCTCAAGCTGGAAAACCTCCCGGGGCAGCCCAGCACTTTTTCTAGCCCTAATGGAGAAAGTAACATAAATATCACCGTTACCAGCTCCAATCTAGTCATCGAGAACTGGCGAGTGGTCAAGGATATCACCAGTAGTGACCACCGGGCTGTAACTTATGAAATCCGAACCAAAACTAAAGCTCGATACACTGAGAACGGGTACAACCTGGGCAACATGAATGTCCAAAACATTCAGGACAAAACTAGCCTCCTCATAGCCCAAATCCAGACAACAGTCGCCTGGACCCCTACTACTCAGTGTGTCGACACTAAGGTTGCTTTTCTAACGGCTGGACTCCAGCAAATCATGCGCGAAGAGCTTACAATCAAGAGAAGTTATAACCATCGTAGCCATTGGTGGACAGAGCGCCTTGAAACGCTGCGGAGGAGAGTGTGTCGGGCCAAACATCTAGCCCAGCGTAGCCTGGACCCAGACAGGGCTACCAACAAAGAAGCTTATAGGCGAGCTTTAGAGGAATATAAGACGCAAGTCCTCATAACCAGGGATAAATCATGGCAAAGCTTCGTAAGGTAGGACCTTAATAAAGATCCCTGGGGTCTCACTGCAGCAAGAAAGAATAAAAACCTCCTTGCTCACTCGGCTATCCTTACATCCGAGGGCACTCACACCAATAGCCTTGGAAGTATTTTTGAACACCATCATGCCGGACGACGACCCTGAGACCGACACTCTAGTGCATAAGCACAAGAGAGCACAGCAGTTACGGAACACGAGTACCTCCCAGATATTGACAGAGATCTTATCATCTACTTCATCAGGAAGCTAGGAAACAACAAGGCCCCGGGTGAGGACCAGATACCAGGCAAAATTCTTAAGGTCGTCCAGGAGCAAATAGCTGACTTCGTTAGAGAACTGTTTCTCGACTGCTTTGCTTTAAAATACTTCCCGACAATCTGGAAGAGCGGTAGAGTCCTCGTTGTCCCGAAAAGCCCAGATAAGGACCTGAGCCTCGCCAAATCTTACAGGCCAATCTCGTTACTCAGCGAGATTAGCAAGATTCTCGAAAAGGTCATAGCCTAGTACATACGGCTAGAGATACCTGAACTGCACCACCCAGACCAATTTGGCTTCGTCCCAGGACGGTCTACAACAATGGCACTGTCCAGCCTGCGCGAATACGTAGACAATAGCCGGGCCAAATACGTCGCAGGGATCTTTCTGGATATCAGCGGCGCCTTTGACAACCTATGGTCGCCATCAACCATGCTCAGGCTCACAAAAATTGGGGTCAACAACAGGATTCTCCAAACCCTTCACAGTTATCTTAAAGACCGTGCCGTTACCCTTGTCACTGGGACCACAAGAATAAACAAAAACCTAATTAAGGAATGTCCCCAGGGCTCTGTGCTGGGACCCCTTTTGTGGAACGTCACAGTCGACGAGCTGCTAGAACAAGAGCGCCCTGACCAGTGCAGGATCATCGCCTATGCGGACGATATCTTAGTCCTGGTACCTGGCAATACCAGAATTGAACTAGAAGGACGCGCCAGCATTATTCTGGGCAACGTGGATAGATGGGCAGCAGAAAACAAATTTATGTTCTCTGCTGCTAGATCTACTTATATAATGTTTAGGGGTAAACTCTCAAGAAACCCGAGCGTCAAAATTAACAATAAAAATATCAAGAGGTCCTCTTTTACCACCTATTTAGGAGTAGTGGTCGACGACAAATTAACTTTTGCGGCCCACATAGCGCACGTCTGCACCAAAGCCAGGAACATTCATGGCCTTTAGGCGATACATCAAGCTGGGCTGGGGCAGACCACCGGAGGGACTGTGGACGATATACCAGGGTGCAATAATACCTATTGTCACCTACGCATCTGCAGTATGGGGCCACAGGGCCTCCCTGGCAAGAAACGCCCGAAGTCTAACTAGCTTAACAGCCTTCTGTGGCAAAGTAATATCCCATTTATACTCCTCAGTCTCGAACCCCGCAGCGTGCGTTATCTCGGCTATCAAACCACTTCAACTCACCATTGAGGAAAAAATGGTGAAGAACTATCTGAAAACGCACCCCACAGCGTCCCTCCTTGGATCCCTCATAGACAAACGAAACCACGAAAGCCGCACCAGCCTGAACAAGGAAATTGAAGTTATTACCACCAGACTTTGGCAGGAGGAGTGGGACAAGGAGGTCAAGGGCCTAACCACATTTCAGTTCATTCCGGATATAAATACAAGACTGCAACTCCCATACCTTCCTACTAAAGAGTCTGGCGAAGTAATCACAGGACATGGTGATTTCAGAATTCATCTTGAAAGAGTAGGCAAAACTCATGACATGAACTGCTTCACCTGCAATACTACACACAGGAGCGCAGGACCCTGGCCAACCATCTTGGGGCCTGGCCACTGACGCCAGAAGACCTCATGCGTCAGATCCTCCTAGACACCAAGGAAGAGACAGAAAGAAGACCAGAATAGGCTAACTTAGATGAAATCAAGATTACCCTACAAACTATCTTGGAAACCTTTGCGCCATTTAAACCCCACATCGTAGATTAATGACGTAGACCACAGTCCAGAAGACAAACAAATTGAAAAATTGTGAAGACTTGACGGGAGGCCAGAGTCGCCAACCACCCCCTTTGGAACCGGGTTTTTCATGCCCACGACGTAAATGGAAGCATTAGAGTTATTATTATTTTGTCATTTATTGTGTTCCTTCATTTTTTGTTTTATCACTTATATTTTCTACCTTCAGGCACGCATGAAGGATGCGAAGCCGGAGGCTATATAATCAATATTTTTAAGGATATGTATTTTAGAATAAGAATAGTTATAAGAAATAATAACTGACGTTAAATGTATTGGACAAACATTGTGGATAAATGAGGGTCAAAACACCTCAACATGTACACCTTTGTATAAATAAAGACAAGTTGGAAGGAGAGAGGAAGGGTGAGGCTGGTTGGTTGCCTTCCTCTCCCCTCCCCAATTTTTATTTTTTTTGTCCGTAGCACCTGACTGGTCTTGTGCATGCTGTTGTAGCGATCGGACGTGTTACGGTGCTTCTCTGCTTGTTTTGACGGTTTTTTGCGATTTGGGGAGTACGCTCGCTGAGGCGAAGTCTCTGTTGTGTCAAAGTGGTTAGTGCGAAATTGAGTGAGTGAGTGAATTGTAGTTTTCGGGTTTTTCAGTGTTTTTAGGGTGTAGCTGGCTTTTCCGGGACAGTAGCGGAAGGTGTTTTCACCGACCGGGAAATTCCGGGAAATTCCCAGGATTTTGGGTTGCTCGGCGATTTAGGGGAAAACCGGTGAGTAACGCTTGTTTGTTGGGCTTAGAAAATTAGATTTAGAGGGGGTCATTTTTAAAAATTAGTTTTTCCAGGTTAGTTTTTTGATTTTGGTGGTTTTTCCGGGTGATTCTGTCACCTGACACCGGGTAGTTTAGTTTGCGGAATAGCGATTTTCTAATCGCGAATATCCCGGGGTTCTGCTCGGAAAATCGGGGATTTTCCGAGTGGCGGCGCCGATCTGGGAGGAGACGCGTCGGGGTAGGGAATAAAAGTTTTGACCTCGGATTTTCCGGGTTTTTATCAGAATTTTCCGGGGTTTTTCCGGGTGGGTTAGGTTCCTGGGAAGCCAAGGAATGGTTTTCCGTGGAAATATTTTTGGGTGCCAGTTTCTCGGCTCCCAGAGCTCCCACGTGAGTGGGATTTTCAAGGTAACGCCCTCTAAGGATCCCATGATTAGTTTGGGTTCCAAAGAGGCGGTAGTGGTGTTAGAGGACTGTGGGGTCCCTGAGACTAGTGGTGAGATCCTTTCCGGCACTGAGGGAGGCGACGTGGAGTCCGCAATGGAAACGGAGGCGGTACCTAGAAGTGGGGGAGGGAAGAAGCGGAAAAAGAGAATAGTCTCGGTGGAGGGGGCTGATTTAGATCACATGAAAGAGTATAAGAGGTTGGGGGATAAACTGCTGGATCTATTTGGGACGAGTAAGACTAATAGCAGGGTATTTGAGGATATGGTGGGTGTTTTAAGGCAAATGAAGGCTGTTTTCTTAAACGTGCTGGTGGAGTCGGAGAGGAACCAGGGAAGGATTCAGGAACAAGATAGGTTTAGGGAAATAATTGAGAGATACGAGGAGAATGCCGCGAAAGCTAGAAGTCAGCGGGAGGTAGGGAAGGGTCCTGTGACGGTGGCAGGACCTGCAAGGGATAGGTCGGTAGGAAGGGAGAAGCGGGAGCCGCCGAAAAGCTTCGCGGTAGTCGTTAGGGGGAAGGGGGAAGCTCTGTCTGCGGACGTAGTGAAGGAGCAGGTAATGAAGGAGTGCCGGAAAGAGGTTGGGGTAGTGAAGATTAGCGCTGTGCGGAGAGTAAGGGTCGGGGTTACAATAGTTACTACAAACGAGGGGGACTTAAGGAAATTAAAAGTTTGTAGGAAGTTTGGCGAGGTAGGGCTTAAGCTCGACGAGCCTAAGAAGGTAGGGCCTAAGTTAATGGTGTTTGACGTGCCGGAGTACCTCTCCGACGAAGAAGTTAGGTCAGAATTGTATGCGAACAACCTCAGGGACGCGGTCTCCGAAGGGGAGTTTAAAGAGAGAGTAAGAACCAGTAGCAGGAATAATTATCCTAATTATTGAAGTGCCTCACAAGGCAAAGGTGGCAATCATGGAGAGGGGTTATGGTAGGGTACACCTGGGCTTCGCGGCGTGCAGGGTAAAAGAAGTTGACACCGTACAGCGCTGCTTCAAGTGTTACGGGTTAGGGCACATGGCGCGGTAGTGTAAGCTGAAGGATAATACATGCAGTCGTATACTTGGTGTACGCTCAGATGCCGCGCTGATTGGGCGTATCTCAATCCCGAGACCATGGGGGCCGTGGCGGATAGAGCCGCAAGGCAGGTGCCGCCACGTAAAAATATAAGACACACTCACTCCTTGAGGGTGGGGTGCTTCTTATGTCCGTAGCACCTTTTCCAGCCCTAAAGGGGAAGGCAACATAAATATTACAATCACTAGCTCTAACCTGAAGATCAACAACTGGCGAGTGGTTAAAGATGCTATGAACAGTGACCATCGTGCTATTATATATGAAATCAGGACAAGAACTAAAGCTCGATACACTGTGAGCGGATACAACTTGGGCAATATGAATATACAAAACATCCAGAACAAAGCCAGCTTACTCGTAAATCACATCCAGACGGCAGTTGCCTGGACCCCCACCCCGCAGTGTATCGATGCCAAAGTAGCCATGTTCACTGCTGGCCTCCAACAGATAATGGGGGAAGAGCTTTCGGTCAAGAGAAGTTATGAGCACAAGAACCACTGGTGGGCGGAGCACCTTGAGAGGCTGAGGAGGAAAGTGTGTCGAGCTAAGCACCTGGCACAGCGGAGCCTAGACCCTGACAGAGCAGCCAACAGAGCAGTATACAAGCGCGCCCTTGAGGCCTACAAACTGCAAGTCCGAAAGACCAGAGACAAATCGTGGCAGAACTTCGTCAGAAATTACTTAAATAAGGACCCATGGAGCCTCACTTATAAGGCGGCACCTAGGAAAAACAGGAACTTAATTGCTCATACTGCAATTAAGACTCCGGAAGGTTCTTACACCAAAGACCTGAAAGAAACCATGGACCTTCTAATAAATACCCTTATGCTTGGCGATAACCCAGAGGAAGACACCCTGGAACATGAGAGGAAAAGAACACGCGCTCAAGTGGCAGCCACGGAAAATGACAATCTCCCTAATATTGAGAGAGAACTAATTATACATGTTATTAGGAAAATAGGAAACAACAAAGCCCCAGGAGCGGACCAGGTACCGGGCAATATCCTTAAGGCAATTCAGGAACAAATAGCGGACTTCTTAAGAGAACTTGTACTGGACTGTTTTGCCCTCAATCATTTTCCGACCAACTGGAAGAGTGGTAAGATCCTGATCGTTCCTAAGAACCTGGACAAAGACCTCAGCCTTCCTAAGTCATACAGGCCAATTTCGCTACTAAGTGAAATCAGTAAGATCTTAGAAAGAGTGATTGCTTACCAAATACGACTCGAAAAACCAAACCTACACCACCCAGACCAATATGGATTTGCGCCGGGGCGCTCCACAGCAATAGCCCTCGGCAGCCTGCGTGAGTATATAGAAACTAGCCCGGCGAAGTATGTGGCTGGGATATTTCTCGGCATAAGTGGCGCGTTCGACAACCTGTGGTGGCCCTCTCTTGCGGCTCGAAAAAATAGGGATAAGTAACAAGATCCTTCAAACTATAAAAAGCTACCTCAGGGGTCGGACAGTCACCTTGGCCACTGAATCCATCAAAGTCGGAAAAACCTCACTAAGGGATGTCCCCAGGGCTCAGTGCTTGGACCATTGCTGTGGAACCCCACTGTGGATGAGCTGCTGGAGCAGGAGCGCCTGGATCAGAGTAAAATTATTGCATATGCGGATGACCTCCTGGTACTAGTCCCAGGCAACACCAGAAATGAGTTAGAAGTATCCGCCTCTAACATCTTGGACATAGTAAACAGATGGGCAGCAGAGAACATGCTAACGTTCTCTGCTGCTAAATCTACATACATTATCTTTAAGAGGAAACTGCTGAGACACCCGGGCATTAAGATCGCCAACCAAAACATCAAGAGATCCTTTGCTACCACCTACTTAGGAGTAATCATAGATGACAAACTGTCATTTGCGGCCCACATTGCACACGTGTGCTCAAAGGCTCGTAATATCTTCTTGGCCTTCAGAAGATACATTCAACTGGGATGGGGCAGACCACCGAAGGGACTGAGAGTTATTTACCAAGGGGCGATAGTACCTATCGTAACTTATGCCTCCACAATATGGGGACACAGAGCCTCACTTGCGAGAAACGCCCGAAGGCTGACCAGCGTGTTAGCCTTCTGTGGGAAAGTTATATCAAACCTGTACTCCTCGGTCTCAAACCCCGCAGCGTATGTGATCTCGGCCGCCAAACCCTTACAAATCGTTATAGAAGAGAAGATATCGAAGAACTGGATCAGAACTCACTCGTCTGCCTCTCACTTTGGAACTGCTATCACCAAGCGGGACCATGAAAGCCGTGCCAGCCTCTTCAACGAAATTGAAAGCATCTCCAACAGGCACTGGCAGGAAGACTGGGACACCGAGGCCACAGGCCTTATGACCTTCCAATTCCTCCCGGAAATCAGTACAAGGCTACAAAACACATTCTACCCTACCAAGAAAATCGGGGAAGGTATCACAGGCCATGGAGAATTCCAAGTCCACTTGTCGAGAATTGGAAAAAGCCAAAATAAGAACTGCCGCACTTGCGACAAGCCTGATGACCCCTTACATAGGATATACGACTGCCCTGAGTTCGCAGTAAAGTGCGGGTCCCTGGCAGCCCACTTAGGGACCTGGCCACAGACCCCGGAAGACCTAATGCGACAAATATTTATTGAGAGCAAGGAAGAGGAGGAAAGAACATTCGCTGACGAAGAAGTGAACATAAACCATGAAACAACAACCGTAACTCAGAAGAATATGGAAGCCTTTGCGTCACCCAAATATCCACTAGCAGAATGAAGAAGAGGACCACGAATTCAGACCACAAAACAATAAATTGTTAAGACTTACGGGAGGCCAGAGTCGCCGACCACTCCCTTTGGAAACTGGGTTTTGCATGCCCGCACCTAATGATGGAAGCGTTAGAATATAATTTTATTTTCTTTATTATAATTTACTTTCTTTTACCTCAAGGCACGCAAGAAGGATGTGAAGCCAGAGGCTGTAACTTAAGATATAATTAATTAGGATGTACGTAGTTAAGCAGTAGAAATAAGTAAATAATATTAGTATAAGTACTGGGATGTAACATCTGGATCATTGAGGGTCAAAATACCTCAAAAAAAAAAAAAAGTAAAAGTAGAAAGTAGAAGCGGACGTGTATTTGTGCAACGGCAATAAAAACACCTGTATACCGGGAATAATTACGTTATCAAATACGTGGATTGTACAGAGTAGAGAAACAGGAACCCAACTCCTGGTAAATATAAAATAATATACAGAATCAATAATTTTGTTCTAGAAAAAGTGAACAAAACTTAATAAAGCAGAGGTTAGATTAATTAAGAACTGTCAGAAAGAGCTACCGATAAGCTAGAGAACGCTGTTCCTGAGGAGTCGATCCGAACAGCGTACTCTTACGACTAACGGGTAGGCAATCCAAACTACAGTGAAGAACGAGGGTAGTATACTGACAAGGCGATAGAAACTTCTAATGAGTGATATTACTTGTACGAACGCAGAGAAAAGATGGAGACAAAGTGACGAGGAGAAAATATTCAAAAAAAGCAAACTTATATCTAGATCCCCTAGCAAGGAGAAAAACGAAAAAGAACCAGAAATGGAGAAGGTAATAGAAATGATGGAAAAGATGACTGATGATCTAAAATCAGAAATGATGGAAAAGATGACTGATGATCTAAAATCAGTAATGATGGCCAATAAAGCAGAACTAAAAGAAGATATTGCCGAAAACAATAAAATCATTATGAGACTACAAACAGAAATGGAAAAGAAAGAAAAAGAATGGAAGAAGGAAAAAGAAGAGCTATTCAAGAAAATAGAACTGCTAGAAACAAAAATGGAGCGTATAGACAAAAAAGATAGAAAGAATAACATAGTTATAAAAGGGATGCAAGAAGTTGAAGTAGCAACGGATGCTAAAACCAAAATAAGAGAATTATTGCAAGAGGAATTAAATATCCAACCTGAAATAAAAAAGACAACCTTAGTAAACACCAGAGAGAAGAAACTAGAGATGCGCATTTTCTGTAAAAATGAAACCCGGCCCGAACGGTAACCATCAATGAACCAACCCAACCCGACCCGACCCGACCGGTATCTGTTCCGAACCGACCCGAACCCGACCCGACCCGACCGATATCTGTTCCGAACCGACCCGAACCCGACCCGACACGAAATGAACAAGTCTGACCCGAACGGTACCTGGCCCGAACTGAACCAGCCCGAACTGAACCAACCCGACTTGAACGGTACCGACCCGAAATGAACCAACCCGACCTGAACGGTTCCAACCCGAAATGAACCAACCCGACCTGAACGGTACCGACCCGAAATGAACTGTCTCGACCCGAACCCGACCCGAAGTGAAAAAATCTTTGTTTACCTAAACAAAAACTATCAATTTTAAATGGCACGAGAAATACACCTATGACTATAGTCTCACCACGCCAGAAATGATTACTTACGTGTTGACGTCTGTCAACACGCGCACGGTAACATATCATTAGTTTTTAAATTATAACTACGTATTTTAATGAACCTGTTTCAGTAAATATTATAATACAATAACTGTTTTTGAAACTAAAATTTTGCCTTCTATCAGTAAAAATAAGTTTAAAGGGTAAATGTACGGTCAACCTCGCAAGAAATTAAAGCAGGGACGTGTTTCAAGTATAGCAATTAAGCTTGAAGCCAAATCAGCATTACCATTTAAAATTTTATTTATTTGTATAATTCTTTTTAAATCCAGCGTTATTTTTATTTCTCTATTACATACTTTCTTATCTGTTTTTCACACAAACGAACTATACTTCGCTTCAAAATGGGCTGGAATTATAAATCAGTCCGTCAAACATAGTATTCCAGTGGCGCCTCAATAAATTGTTGTTTGTTGATGATTCTCAAAAGAACTGAATTCGATAGAGATCGACCGTTTTAGCTCCCAATTATTTTTTAGAGATCAGCTGAAGTCACTTTATATTAAAATAAATATAAATTTTGCAAATTTGCAGATAATGTAAATACATAAACAAATCTCCATGAAAACTTCTCTCTACGGCTATGCAAGTCTTCAAAAGGGATTATTGAAAGTTTTAGTGAGGTCTTTCTATTGTTAGATATAGCTAGAAAAGTAAATTTTGTTCAGATACAAAGTGGGTGGTGCCGTAGTAAAGTTATATCTAATATTTTTAGTGAGTTTACTTGCCGCATCCCTGACAAAAATCCAATAAAATTATTACAAATTTTGATATATTATACCAGCTCATTTCGAAACGAAGTACAATGAGAAATTATACAAAATTCAAATCAAAGAGAGAGATAAAAATTACCTGGGATTGGGTAAATTATATAATAAAACTGGAAAATATCGAGTAAAGTAAATAGGTCTGAATTTCAAACTCAACCGACTATAATTATTTCTTCGATAGTCAATGAAATATTTTGAACAAACATTCAATAAATATATATACCTTATAATTTTAAATCGATATTCTTTTTCAAAGATCTCCTGATTTAACTTTTTCATTTTAGAGAGGTTTGAAATTTGAATGAACATCTGGTTGTCGTTTATTATCCTGTTATAGCCATTGTTATTATTTCAAGTATAATTCGCAATTCCGGCAATATACTTGGGAATGGGAAAATTCTTTGATAGAACATAGAAGGATACTTGGTACCAAAATTAGAAATTACACTTCCACCGTATTTGGTTATCTGGATGACATAAAATTTTATAATAAACACCCTATATATGATAATTACGACACCGGCTATAACAACTCTCACGCCGAGTATGAAACAGTATCGGATTACAATAACGAATATGACAACACTAACTACAACGAACAAGAATCTCACAATTCGGAGATAAATTTTCTTCAAGCCCCCGATGCTACCAATCAAACGTAATACAAGTAAATGTTTTAAAAGCAAATATGTCATACATTTGTATCTTCGATATTGGCTTTTACATTCTATAATAACTTTATTTTTGAAGAAAATTTTAATATTCAAACCGCACATAATATTTCATTGCATAATGAAATAGCAGAAATTAAGATCGCCAACCAAAACATCAAGAGATCCTTTGCTACCACCTACTTAGGAGTAATCATAGATGACAAACTGTCATTTGCGGCCCACATTGCACACGTGTGCTCAAAGGCTCGTAATATCTTCTTGGCCTTCAGAAGATACATTCAACTGGGATGGGGCAGACCACCGAAGGGACTGAGAGTTATTTACCAAGGGGCGATAGTACCTATCGTAACTTATGCCTCCACAATATGGGGACACAGAGCCTCACTTGCGAGAAACGCCCGAAGGCTGACCAGCGTGTTAGCCTTCTGTGGGAAAGTTATATCAAACCTGTACTCCTCGGTCTCAAACCCCGCAGCGTATGTGATCTCGGCCGCCAAACCCTTACAAATCGTTATAGAAGAGAAGATATCGAAGAACTGGATCAGAACTCACTCGTCTGCCTCTCACTTTGGAACTGCTATCACCAAGCGGGACCATGAAAGCCGTGCCAGCCTCTTCAACGAAATTGAAAGCATCTCCAACAGGCACTGGCAGGAAGACTGGGACACCGAGGCCACAGGCCTTATGACCTTCCAATTCCTCCCGGAAATCAGTACAAGGCTACAAAACACATTCTACCCTACCAAGAAAATCGGGGAAGGTATCACAGGCCATGGAGAATTCCAAGTCCACTTGTCGAGAATTGGAAAAAGCCAAAATAAGAACTGCCGCACTTGCGACAAGCCTGATGACCCCTTACATAGGATATACGACTGCCCTGAGTTCGCAGTAAAGTGCGGGTCCCTGGCAGCCCACTTAGGGACCTGGCCACAGACCCCGGAAGACCTAATGCGACAAATATTTATTGAGAGCAAGGAAGAGGAGGAAAGAACATTCGCTGACGAAGAAGTGAACATAAACCATGAAACAACAACCGTAACTCAGAAGAATATGGAAGCCTTTGCGTCACCCAAATATCCACTAGCAGAATGAAGAAGAGGACCACGAATTCAGACCACAAAACAATAAATTGTTAAGACTTACGGGAGGCCAGAGTCGCCGACCACTCCCTTTGGAAACTGGGTTTTGCATGCCCGCACCTAATGATGGAAGCGTTAGAATATAATTTTATTTTCTTTATTATAATTTACTTTCTTTTACCTCAAGGCACGCAAGAAGGATGTGAAGCCAGAGGCTGTAACTTAAGATATAATTAATTAGGATGTACGTAGTTAAGCAGTAGAAATAAGTAAATAATATTAGTATAAGTACTGGGATGTAACATCTGGATCATTGAGGGTCAAAATACCTCAAAAAAAAAAAAAGTAAAAGTAGAAAGTAGAAGCGGACGTGTATTTGTGCAACGGCAATAAAAACACCTGTATACCGGGAATAATTACGTTATCAAATACGTGGATTGTACAGAGTAGAGAAACAGGAACCCAACTCCTGGTAAATATAAAATAATATACAGAATCAATAATTTTGTTCTAGAAAAAGTGAACAAAACTTAATAAAGCAGAGGTTAGATTAATTAAGAACTGTCAGAAAGAGCTACCGATAAGCTAGAGAACGCTGTTCCTGAGGAGTCGATCCGAACAGCGTACTCTTACGACTAACGGGTAGGCAATCCAAACTACAGTGAAGAACGAGGGTAGTATACTGACAAGGCGATAGAAACTTCTAATGAGTGATATTACTTGTACGAACGCAGAGAAAAGATGGAGACAAAGTGACGAGGAGAAAATATTCAAAAAAAGCAAACTTATATCTAGATCCCCTAGCAAGGAGAAAAACGAAAAAGAACCAGAAATGGAGAAGGTAATAGAAATGATGGAAAAGATGACTGATGATCTAAAATCAGAAATGATGGAAAAGATGACTGATGATCTAAAATCAGTAATGATGGCCAATAAAGCAGAACTAAAAGAAGATATTGCCGAAAACAATAAAATCATTATGAGACTACAAACAGAAATGGAAAAGAAAGAAAAAGAATGGAAGAAGGAAAAAGAAGAGCTATTCAAGAAAATAGAACTGCTAGAAACAAAAATGGAGCGTATAGACAAAAAAGATAGAAAGAATAACATAGTTATAAAAGGGATGCAAGAAGTTGAAGTAGCAACGGATGCTAAAACCAAAATAAGAGAATTATTGCAAGAGGAATTAAATATCCAACCTGAAATAAAAAAGACAACCTTAGTAAACACCAGAGAGAAGAAACTAGAGATGCGCATTTTCTGTAAAAATGAAACCCGGCCCGAACGGTAACCATCAATGAACCAACCCAACCCGACCCGACCCGACCGGTATCTGTTCCGAACCGACCCGAACCCGACCCGACCCGACCGATATCTGTTCCGAACCGACCCGAACCCGACCCGACACGAAATGAACAAGTCTGACCCGAACGGTACCTGGCCCGAACTGAACCAGCCCGAACTGAACCAACCCGACTTGAACGGTACCGACCCGAAATGAACCAACCCGACCTGAACGGTTCCAACCCGAAATGAACCAACCCGACCTGAACGGTACCGACCCGAAATGAACTGTCTCGACCCGAACCCGACCCGAAGTGAAAAAATCTTTGTTTACCTAAACAAAAACTATCAATTTTAAATGGCACGAGAAATACACCTATGACTATAGTCTCACCACGCCAGAAATGATTACTTACGTGTTGACGTCTGTCAACACGCGCACGGTAACATATCATTAGTTTTTAAATTATAACTACGTATTTTAATGAACCTGTTTCAGTAAATATTATAATACAATAACTGTTTTTGAAACTAAAATTTTGCCTTCTATCAGTAAAAATAAGTTTAAAGGGTAAATGTACGGTCAACCTCGCAAGAAATTAAAGCAGGGACGTGTTTCAAGTATAGCAATTAAGCTTGAAGCCAAATCAGCATTACCATTTAAAATTTTATTTATTTGTATAATTCTTTTTAAATCCAGCGTTATTTTTATTTCTCTATTACATACTTTCTTATCTGTTTTTCACACAAACGAACTATACTTCGCTTCAAAATGGGCTGGAATTATAAATCAGTCCGTCAAACATAGTATTCCAGTGGCGCCTCAATAAATTGTTGTTTGTTGATGATTCTCAAAAGAACTGAATTCGATAGAGATCGACCGTTTTAGCTCCCAATTATTTTTTAGAGATCAGCTGAAGTCACTTTATATTAAAATAAATATAAATTTTGCAAATTTGCAGATAATGTAAATACATAAACAAATCTCCATGAAAACTTCTCTCTACGGCTATGCAAGTCTTCAAAAGGGATTATTGAAAGTTTTAGTGAGGTCTTTCTATTGTTAGATATAGCTAGAAAAGTAAATTTTGTTCAGATACAAAGTGGGTGGTGCCGTAGTAAAGTTATATCTAATATTTTTAGTGAGTTTACTTGCCGCATCCCTGACAAAAATCCAATAAAATTATTACAAATTTTGATATATTATACCAGCTCATTTCGAAACGAAGTACAATGAGAAATTATACAAAATTCAAATCAAAGAGAGAGATAAAAATTACCTGGGATTGGGTAAATTATATAATAAAACTGGAAAATATCGAGTAAAGTAAATAGGTCTGAATTTCAAACTCAACCGACTATAATTATTTCTTCGATAGTCAATGAAATATTTTGAACAAACATTCAATAAATATATATACCTTATAATTTTAAATCGATATTCTTTTTCAAAGATCTCCTGATTTAACTTTTTCATTTTAGAGAGGTTTGAAATTTGAATGAACATCTGGTTGTCGTTTATTATCCTGTTATAGCCATTGTTATTATTTCAAGTATAATTCGCAATTCCGGCAATATACTTGGGAATGGGAAAATTCTTTGATAGAACATAGAAGGATACTTGGTACCAAAATTAGAAATTACACTTCCACCGTATTTGGTTATCTGGATGACATAAAATTTTATAATAAACACCCTATATATGATAATTACGACACCGGCTATAACAACTCTCACGCCGAGTATGAAACAGTATCGGATTACAATAACGAATATGACAACACTAACTACAACGAACAAGAATCTCACAATTCGGAGATAAATTTTCTTCAAGCCCCCGATGCTACCAATCAAACGTAATACAAGTAAATGTTTTAAAAGCAAATATGTCATACATTTGTATCTTCGATATTGGCTTTTACATTCTATAATAACTTTATTTTTGAAGAAAATTTTAATATTCAAACCGCACATAATATTTCATTGCATAATGAAATAGCAGAAATTACAGTCTTTCAAATTTTTCCCTCAATTTCATAAGTTTATCTATTTCAAAAATAAAATATAAATAAATATATCATCACGCCTTTTACCTATTACTGGGTGTGGCACTCTACCGAAACAGATCTCGGTAAGTGATATATTTATGCGCGTGAAGTGCGGTTACCAGCCGTCAAATAACGATGGACTAATAGGCGTTGATTTACTTAAACAATTAAATGCAAACGTTAATGTCAACTTAAAACAATTAACAACAACCTAATCTTTGAACCTGATAACAACCAAATAAATTCGAGAACACATATTGCAAACTACTCTAATATTATACCACCTCGTGTAGAACAAGTAATAAAACCACCTGTTAAAAGAAATAACGGTATAGGTATTTTAAATCACACAAAAATTTTGGAAAGAGCGTAGAAATTCCAAAAACACTTGTAAATGTTATAAATAATTTTGCTATTACAACTGATACGAATATAACTGAAAATCCAGTTAAAATCTTTTTTTTTCAACCATTTGGTATTGTAGCCCTAAATCCCATTAAAAAAAAATTGTCGAAAAAGTGGAAATTGATGATGAACTAAATACAGATCTTGAAAATTTACTTAAACAAAATTTGTAAAATATTAGAGTTGACCATTGTAACTATGAAGAGAAACATGCAATTAGAAAACTTTGTTTATTTTGAAAATATATCCCTAAGTTTTACAAACAAAATTACACACAAAATCAAATTAAATGTAAAATCATATCGCTTCCATGAAGTTCACAGACAGGAAGTTAGAACACAAATATCAAAAATATTGGATCAAGGTCCTATATGGATCGTAAAAAGATGGACTCATCAGGAACTCAAGAACACTCTATCAACTTTTCAAGGAGCTATGGACAACGTGTTACGAGATTTACAACACGAAAGTAGCCTAGTGTACCTAGATGATATAATATTTAGTACGATCCTACAAGAGCACGTTTCACGACCTAAATCAGTATTCGAAAGATTAAGAAAAAGTAACTTTAAAATTCAACTAGACAAATAAGAATTTCTCCAAAAATCAGTTCAATATTTAGGACGTGTAATTACCCCCAATGGTGTAAAACGCAACCCAGACAAAATTTATGTTATCGAAAACTCTCCAACCCCAAAAACGCAAAGAGATATTAAGAGCTTTTTGGTTTATTAGGTTATTACCGACGTTTTGTTAAAGATTTTGCAAAGATAACAAAACCAATGACAAAATGTTTAAAGAAAGATGTAAAAATAGTACTTAACAATAATTTGTAAATTCTTTCAACACATGTAAAGAACTTCTGATCAATATATTACAGTACCACGATTTTGATAAACTGTTTATATTAACCACTGATGCAAGCAACTTTGCGCTAGGTGCTGTTCTCTCACAAGGACAAATACTAAACGACAGACCCATAGCATGCGCGTCGGGAACATTAAATAAACAGAAACTCGATACGCCACAATCGAAAAAGAACTACTCGCGATAGTAGGGGCATGTAAACAATTTAGTCCCTATTTATATGGTCAAAATTCACAATAGTTACAGACCACCGTCCCGAGTACAATCCCTGTATCCAAAAAGAAACCTAAATTCAAAATTATACATAATATACAATTAAAACGTCGAAACAACCCTAACCATACACAAAGCTTAAACGATAACGATAGTGATAACGACAGTTCTGCGTCGTCAACTCAACACACTACGGCGAATGATAGAATAAACGACAGAATTAAAGTAGCTGATGAAATTATAAATAATAAAATGAACCAAATTCTTGTATTTCCAAATTTATATAATAAATCAAACGTTTCAAATGAAAGGCATGAAAATAAAAAAAAAAGTAAAAGTTAAAATTCCAAAAAATAATAACAAAAAATTAATTTTTGGTTTTTAAGTAATTATACTCATTCAAAAAATACCTACCATATGTATTTTTATACAGATAAATTAAATCAAGATATCTGCAAAGTTTACTTAAATAAATTTTTGGAAAGAGGTCTCAAATTAATTAGATGTATAAAAAGACTAAACACGGTTACAGATAAAGATGAACAAATTATGCTAATCAAACATCATCTTGAAGGGAAAACAAACCACCGCGATATAAACGAAACTATAGAATATTTAAAAAGATATTACTATTGGAAACATATGAAAGCAACCATCGCTAACTGAACTACATTAATTCTTAAGACATTTGACAGAGAGCAAAGTATGCTAGGAAAACGCCTTATGCTCCATTAATGAACACAGAAACCGCGACAAGACCGTTCCAAATAATTCACATGGACGTTTTTACTTACGATAACAAAAATTATTTAACTTTAGTAGATGCATTTACAAAATTTGCCCAAGCAATTTTCATTGAAGGTAAAACCGCAATTTACATTAGCAATGGCTTAATAAAATATTTCACATCATTAGATGTACCAGAAAATCTAATAGTAGACAACGGAATGAATTTAATGATAGTACAGTAAAAGAATGTTTAAAATTACATAAAAAAAATTCACTTCACTACCCCTTTGCATCATGAATGTAATTATATTGTTGAATGTTTTCATTCAACATTAATAGAATATTTACTAATATCAAGAGAAATGTATCCCGACGATCGTAGCAATCTCATGAATTATGCTATTATTGGATATAATAACTCAATCCGCAGTTTAAAAATTACACCCCATTTGAAATAGCCTGTGGACATACGAACTCAAGAAATCCAAATGAAATATTTATTCCAAATTCATTCTATTTATAATGATTGTGTTAAAAATCATAAAAAGAAATTAAAGCATATTTATCAAAATGTGTCTGATAAACTAGAAATCCAAAAACAAAAACTAGTAGCTAAACATAATACAAAAGGAAACACGAACAAAGACTTTAAATTACGACAGACTGTTTATAAACAAAACAGATAATAAAATAGAAATAAAAAGAATGTAAAATTTTAGGACCATATAAAATTACTAAATTGATAGACAGAAACAGAGTAAAAAAATACTGTGAACGCACTAAAGATAAATCGGAAATTATTCATATTAAATAATTAAGGAAACCATCTGTTGATACAGGATCAACCCAGCTCATCGTCGTCGCAACCCTAGAATCACCTATATTCGATAATCCAAATAAAAATCCTGGTTTGCTACCCTTAAAACTATAAAATGTCCAAATCAAAACTGACTGTTGGACTTTCAACAAATATAGGACATAACTGACATAATCAACGAATTTATATCACTTAAAAATCCATTTTCGAAAATATCTAAAGAACTCAAAAACTCAACTCACAATTATCATTTTGACTAAATAATTCGTATTATTGAAGATAAGGTTGAAACTCAAATAAAACAATTAAATCCATTCTTTAATCATAAAACATCTAAATGAGGTATCATAGACGGACTTGGCTCAATCATAAAATCTATAAAACTGATAATCTTGATCATAGCGATGCTGAAAAATATGATAGAATCATTACTAAGTTATCTGAAGACCAAAGTAACATTAAAACCATTTTTAAGGATCAAATGACAATCCTTCACACATCTTTTATTTAAAGTTTTAAAGTTTATTTACTTCGAACTAATGGGAAAAGTTATTAATAGTACTTTAATAAGAAATGTTGAAATATACAATTACGTATTTTTACAGTCATCTCTCAATACACTTCAAGTCTACAAATTATATATGATATACTAGAAAAAATTGAAGTAGCAATCACATTTTCAAAATTAAATACTTTTCATAATTCCATCATCGAGCCTAATGATTTGTTTTCTGAAATAGAAGTTATTTGTAGACAACTAGAAAAAAATTAATTTCCCTTCGAACCAACATTGAAAAATTTACAATTGTTTGAAAAAAATAATTGAAATTAAAAGTTATAGTAAAGGAAATCAAATAACATTTTCATTAGAAATTCAAAGTGTGGAAACCGAAATTTTTAATTATAATCATTTATATTCCTTACCTACTCCAAATCAAAATACCTTTAATATTATTACACCACAATCAAACTACCTTATCTCCAATGAGCAAATGTATGCATTTTTCGACACAAAAATGCGAGAAATAGTATCAGAATTGTTCCTATGCCATGAAGTCAATACATCCCAAATATACGAGAAGTACCATGTGAAATCCAACTTCTGAAGCATGCTGCAAATACCACGAATTGTAAACAAATGTATACCCAAATACCCAAAATCAAGATCCAAAAAGTCGAGAAGAGTCAATGAATCATCATTGCCCAAAATGGTATAATTGCAACCCAAAAATGTGGCCTATACACAAACAACGTCCCCTTAAACGAAAGTTACCTACTTGACTTTAGAACTAAATATTGTTAATTTAATAATAAATAAAGGCTGCATTCCCAGTAAAATGAAACGAGCTAAAATTATTGCACTATTAAAACCAGGAAAACCCTCAGACCTACCAAAGAACTATCGGCCAATTGCGTTACTTAATATATTATATAAGCTACTTGAAAGACTTCACTATAACAAGATTGCCCCTCGTATACTTGAAAAAATCCCTGTAAAACCAGCAGGATTCCGACCTAACCGCAGTTGCACCGACCAGGTTCTGGTATTAATTTCATATAGTGAGGCCAGATTTAAGAAAAAGGTAAAAACTTCAGTTGCCTTCATAGACTTATCGGCTGTCTATGATACCGTGTGGAGACAAAACCTTACTTATAAACTTATCATTGTAATTCCCTGTCTAAAAGGACTAACTTGGTTAATGACATGCTCTCAAATAGAACCTACCAGGTAATCATGGGTAATTGTAAGAGCAAAGTGAATTAATTAAACAACGCTCTTCCGCAAGGATCCGTCTTGGCACCACTACTGTTCAGTTTGTACATCGCAGACATACCAGAAACCTCCTCAAAGAAATTTGGCAATGCGGACACTTGGGCAATAACCACCCAACACAATATTATTGAAGACACTGAAATAACATTATCTTCGGATCTTACAATCCTAGGTCAATATTTCCGTAAGTGGAGGTTGCAGTTAAATATAAACAATACAGAAACCTGCTGCTTTCATCTAGACAATAAGTTGGCTCACAAAGAACTCAACATATTCCTTGATAAAAGGCGCCTTAATCACAGTAAATTCCCTAAATACCTGGGAGTTACGTTAGACAGAACTCTTACATTTGAAGTATATCTGACAAATGTTGCTGCTAAAATTAAATCCCGTAACAACATATTTCATAAACTTTGCGGCACTACTTGGGGCTCCTCAGCTGAAACTCTGCGTATCTCCGCACTCAGTCTGGTTTACTCAGCTGCAGAGTATGCTGCTCCTTTCTGGATAAATAGCACCCACACAAACAAAGTTGATGTGCAACTAAACAATACCATGCGCATAATCACAGGTACTACACGATCTACCCCAACTTACTGGTTACCTGCTCTTAGCCACATTGTACCGCCAAATCTCAGAAGAAGATCTGCTCTAAAGAAAGAATATAATAAAATAATCAACTTCCAATTATCCGCACAGAATAACCTCAGAGATCTCGAACGAAAAAGATTGAAGTCTAGGAAACCACCTCTAGATACGGGTAAGAACTTATCCGAAAATAATTTTAACCTACTTGAATCCTGGCAAACAGAATGGTCGGACAAGTCATCTGTACTCTCTCAAACTTTGCCGTGCATTATACAAAAACCTCTTGGCTTCAAACTTCCAAGGAAAATGTGGACAAGCCTCAACAGAGTACGTACAAATCACGGTAAATGTGCGGATTCCCTATATAAATGGGGTAAAAAGACGTCTCCGAAGTGTAACTGTGGTGCAGAAAATCAGACTGTACGACATGTCATAAAAGAGTGCAATCTCAGATCGTACGAAGGCAAATCTGATGACTTCCTTTTGTCCACAGACACGGGAATAGAATATCTAAAGAAAATGGACATTTATTTTTTAATACTGTAATGAATTTGTTTTGGCTTGTAATATTATCATTAATTATACTCATACTTTATATTCTATACATCTTGTTCATGTGATTTTTATTTGCAAAACAATAAATAAATAATAATTGTTAATTCAGATGAAAGAAACCATATCTATTCACTTATTTATAATAAAAAATATAAATTAGAAACTATAAATGTTATACCTATATATTATATTAGAATTAATATCTATACCATTCTGTTGTATGTTATAATAATATTAATTATTTTGTACTGTATGTATTCATATTATGTTTGAAGGAAATTAACAAAATCGAGGTCCAAATCAGAACAACGAGAAGATATCGAAATGTCACCGAACTCTGCGGCAAGAAGCCCCACAGTTCTCACTTAGCCGAGAGGAGTTACACATATCATCATAACTGCTTACCTTTTAATGCAACATGAACTATAAGATAATGATAAGAAAATATTATATGTAGATGTAATGTAACCTGTAGTCTTTTGTTTGAAGTATAGCGTCTTGAGCACAAGTCGCAAAAATATATAAAAGCAAAGTACCTTTGAAATCTTTTTAAAAAGTCTGTTTCGAAAACTGAACCCAAAACTCGCGTACTCCTCAATAATTTATTTTTTAAAAGTTTTAGCAATCGGTATTTATTATACTTCTCTATCATTAAAAACATATTATGGTACCTACATAATACCTCTCTTTACCTTCGTGATGACGAGTAGCGTCTGGCTTCCAGAGCAGGAATCGCTTCTACACTACTAATAATTCTTGTTCATCTATTGTTCTACAACTTTTAAAATACATTTTGTCAGTGTTATTAATGTAATCTGTGTATCATGAATTCGTAACATTTTAAAGAATATTTTTATTTTATATATTTTTCCGAAAAAACAAAGACTTTCTTGATACGGAAGTAATCTCTCTAACTTTGTCCTAAACAACATTGAAAATAATATTAAGTTGGTTTGAAGAAAAGAATTACAAAACTACATTTACGCATTGTATAAAGAAATGTAGACAGTACAATGCTGATTTTTTAAGTTTGGTTTCATTCCGTCATTATCGGACAAACAATTGCCTATGTGCCTTTTATACAACAAAGTTTTAAGCATTGACGCTATGAAATTATCTAAGCTGGAGGATCATCTGAGAAGATGCCACCCTGATAAAACAGGTAAAGATTTTAAATACTTTCAAATATTCAAAAATAAACCCCAGAAGAGACTCACGGTAGACAGAATATTCGCTTTGACATCACAAAGAAACGATGATGGTTTGCGATCTTCTTACAATATCTACTACAATATCTACTTATAGCAAAATTCGAAAAACCACATACTATCGGAGAAAAGTTAATTTTTCCAGCCGTTGAACAGGGTTTAAAAACTGTTTTATACAAACCTGTATCTGGTATCATTAAAATAACTCCTTTAAGCAACAATACAGTTCAAACATGTATTGATGAAATGAGTTATGATATTAAAAGCTTCTTGAGTAATTATTTGCATACGATCCATTTCTCTATATAGCGGGACGAGTCAACTTTACCTGGTAATGAAGCATTATTATTGGCATATGTTCATTTTATTATGGATTAAGAAATCCACAAAGAAATACTCTTCGCGAGAACTTTGACAACCGACACTAAAGGCGAATCAATATGTAATGTTTTGAAAGATTACTTCATGGAAAAAGCAATCTCTTTATATCAAATATAATATGAGTAGCAACAGATGGAGTACCTGCCATGGTTGGGCGCTATCGTGGATTTATAAGCCATTTAAAACCATCCACAACATTTAATAGCTAAAAGTTTGAGTAGTAGATTGCAAAAATATCTTCAATTAGTCATTAACGGAGTAAACCAAATCCGAAGCAATGCGTTGAATACGCGGTTATTTGCGCAGTTGTGTGAAGAAACTGACGAGAACTTTCATCAATTACTCCTTCACACTGAAATACGCTGGCTGTCGAAAAGATAATGTTTGACCAGATTTTTTAAACTTTTTGAGACTGTTTTAAAGTTTTTGGATGCTAAAGATTCAATTTTAAAAGAAAATTGAATCAAGTGGAAACCAGACATTGCGTATTTAACAGATTTGTTTATTAAATATATTGAAGTTAACTTGCAGTTACAAGGTGACAGCCTGAATTTAATTAAAACAAAGTCCATCATTTTAGTGTTTCTTGGCAGAATTAAGCAAAACATAGGACGGCTCGAATTTTCCCAGTTTCCCAATTTGTCATAGACAAACTGTCAGGAAGATGACGTTTCAACTTACGTTCAACATTTAAATGCCCTCTATTCAGATTTTAAAACTAGGTTTGAAGATGATTTGACTCTGACAATACTACAGTAGATAATGAATCCATATGGTGAAACGGATGTTACATTACAAGAGGAACTGATCGGAATAAGCACTAACGACGGACTTAGGTACAGTTTAGAAACGGATATCAGCAATTCTGGCTTCAAAAAGACATACCTGTTACTTATCCCGAGTTATTGAATATTGCGAGAAAGATTTTAATTGCTCTTCCATCCTCATATCTAGTGGAAAGGGGTTTCAGCAATGTTGCAAATCTCCTAACAAAAAAAAAGAGAAAAAGAATGTATATCGGAATTAATAACAATCGTGGAAATTTTCTTAATCAATCTATTGGGATATTTAAAATGTATGTGGAAGGATCGAATGAAGAAAATAAATTTGTTAAGGGCGCACTGCACTGATAAATTGCGATTGAAAAATGATATTCGTATTAAACACTTTATGAAAAAATGCTAAACTTTAGAAGCCCAAATTAAACTTTATTAGATAGTAAAGAGTTTACTCCGTGCTTCCCGTGAAAAAAAATATTATTTTTTATTTTCCTTTTGTAATTAAATTACATTTAAAATTCCATTATTTGCCTATTTTAAGTGAGAAAAAAATGTATCATACAAGAGCAAAATTAAATAATTGGAACACGGGAAGCAAAGATTGAACTTTTATTTAGAAGTACAATATAAAAAACTGCATAATAAATTAGTTTTACGAGGTTTAATTTAAGTAATACTAAACATCTAAATGTCCAAAAATTATTGCGGTATAGTGCTGCCACAACGCGCAAAATGTGTACTATTTTCTTTCGCCTTGATTTTAGAGTGGACCATTCAAAATATTCAATAAGATAGGTACTGAGTGATACCACTTCACATTCGTTCAAGGCTCGAGCTAGATTATACTTGTCTCTTTGCTGTGAAATTCCTCTTTCATTCACGCCCAGAGCTGGGCAAGTACTTAAGTATAAGTACCAGGACTAACGATGGTCAGTACTTGTTTTGCAGTACTTTTTCAAGCACAGCTTGAACATACTTAAGTAAAGTACCAGTTTTTTTAGACCAAGGCACTTAAAAATAAGTATTTTGCAATTACCAGTATTGGATATATTCGTATGAAATAGTTTTTCTGTTATTGTTATTTATTTTAATAACAACATATTCTAAATATACATTTTCAAAACATGATTAAAAAATCTGGTGTGGTCACCACACGACTTTCTTATACACAGCATATTTAATATTTAGAATATATGATATTTTTGAAATAAATGGAATTTACTGTTTTGTGAGTCTAGTAAACTTCCTCTTCCGGTTTTTCAATTTCATTCAAAATGAACTCAGCTCTTCGTATTTTCATGAAACTTATAACTGCCAAGTTTCGTTAACAAATCTTATCTCGTTCAGGAGATATTGCACACTTGGACACACATCCATCCACACACACACACACACACACACACACACACACACACACAATGATCAAAACGGATTCAGTGGACCTCAAAACACGTATTTCCGCGAAAATCTCGTCAACGATTTTTTTCACGATTCCAATACTTCCTTATACTGTGTATAAGAAAGTAAAAATAAAAAGATTTTTTATTTCAAAATAAATAGGTACATGTAAAATGTAGAATGTAGCCGGAAATTACAAAAAAAAAACAGTCTTATATATACAAATAAACATATATGTAATACTAGTGTGCTAATGTATACATAATTAAAAATGTACATAGTTCATAAAGTAATATAAATAAATAAAAAGTTATAAAATTAATATAATTTAAAATGTATTAATATTTTTTTAGAATTTGCTTTAAGTAATATTAGCTGGTCGAAATGTTTATCACTCAATGGACCATTAATCATTGTTGCAAATGAAAATAGTCTTTCAACTGCAGCAGATGATGGTAAGCAAGTGTTATAGCGTAAAAATATATTTTTAATATTTTGAACATGTCTGTGTTCCTCATGTTTACGTCACAGTACAGCACAATAATAAAATCTGGTGTGGTCACCACACGACTTTCTTATACACAGCATATTTTATATTTAGAATATATGAATGTTATATAATATTAATTAACTTGTAATTTACTTTTTCAGTAATTCAGCATTTATCAAATTTATTAAAATTTTGGGATTTTACTAATTTCTTTTTAATTTTCATTACAGATAATCAATTTCCTAACAAAATTTTAAATAAGTAAACGTATATGAATAGAAATAGAAATATAAAATTACTTACTATTTGATCAATGAAATTAATATAGCATTAAAAACGCTGATTTGACACTTATGACTTACTCCTTGCGTTTGGCAATTATTATTTGACATATAAATGTTAAACATGTTTTTGTTTTTTGTTTCTATTGCTACTATGATTATTGGAATATATTATTAAATATATAAATTAGTTTTTCTCGAAATTAGTCGCATATACGGGAAAATTGCGAATAACATTTTATGTTCCAAATATTTTTGCTAACATCTTTTATTTGAAACTTTTTTTTGTAACTAATTCCATTTTTGAAATAAATGGAATTTATTGTTTTGTGTGTCTAGTAAACTTCCTCTTCCGGTTTTTCAATTTCATTCAAAATCAACTCAGCTCTTCGTATTTTCATGAAACTTATAATTACCAAGTTTCATTAACAAATCTTATCTCGTTCATGAGATATTGCACACTCGAAAGAAAGTATAAAACTGCATCAACCGCAAACTCAAAGTACTTCAATGTTTCGAAATATTTAAGTACTTTCCGTGATTTTAGTAATATTGACGTACTTAATTATTTAAATAGTACTTCAATATTTTTTACATTTACTATCCAAAAATGTAAGTATTATGTGCAAGCTGAAATTAAGTATTTGAAAATTTCAAGTGTTAAGTAACACAAAAATAAATATACTTCAGTATAAGTATTAAGTACTAGAAGATACGAAAAATTAAGTACTTGAGTAATTACGTATTGCCCAGCTCTGACCACGGCATGTATAACAAAATTATAAATAGCACAAGACTTTGTCACTGGGCAAGTTTCAGCGAGACGTATTTGAAATATGAGTTGCCTGGTCCGCTGTACTGGTTCGTGACCCTTGTCGTTACTGCACCCCGCATGAGTCTGACTGAACGGTTCAAGTCCCGCCCACGAGGTGCGGTAACGTAAGGAGGGTAACACCACAGTTAAATTCAAATTGAATGCAGTGCCTCCTTAATATTTTCAATTTAATTTTCGAAATACCTTACAAAATTATTTCAAAGATTTTAGCAATTTTTTTTTGGAATAAATACAGTCTTAAAATTATTTTCAAATGTAATGAAGGCATTTATGAATTACTTAAAAGACTTTTCTAATTTTTTTGGGAGAATTTAGAGCCTTCATAACTTTTATTAAAAAAAAACACACACACAATAATCTACATAATACTTTAGATGTTAGTGGTGAATGAGGCACAGGCATGTTTTTAAATTGGTGAAAATGTTTTGTCGGCTGTAGGGATCGAACCAGGGTTCTTAGGATCCATAGGCCGACTTGATACCACTAACCCATTACTACTAAAAAAAAATAATATTTAAATTATAAATATTATAATGTATTGTGTTAAACATAATTTAGAGATAGTGTTAACTCTTGCTAAATATTAACATTATTAAACATTTTGCATTGCATTGTTATAACAAATACGATCTAATAATGGGTTCATTATTTTAAAGCTTTTTCATTATCCAACACTTTTGCATAATGAGCCATATTTTGTATCGTATGATGAATGTATTATTTAATGGTTGTAGATAAAATATAATTATTGACTTATTGATAATTATTTTTGGTACCGAAGGTATTAAGGGCATTACTAAACGTTTATTTTAATTAACTATTTGTTGAAATATAATTAAATATCGATACTGATGGCGAATCACATTTAGAAAGTGTGAAATATTTAATTATGAGTATATAGTACACTCCTTACTATAAAGGAAGAAATGGAAGAAAAGGTACATGTATTGTTACTCACTAAGCCTTCTGTAAGCTCAGCAAATCCTGCAACAATAGAAAAAATATAATAGTACAGTTTCAACTTAAGTTCAAATCACGCACTCTACAAAATAGCCAAATTATGAGAATAAAATGTCTGTGAAATTATTTATTTGTGTGGTTGGCACTTGGTGAAGTATATTAAAAAATATTTTGAATAAAAGCACTTTTGTATCATAGCAATACACCTGACGATGTCTGAAGAGTCGAAACGCGTAGTGTAAAAATAAAATTAATAAATTTGTGAAAATTACCAAGTGTTTAAAATATTTTCAAATGTCTGTGATTACTAGATACAATTCAACGAATTTTAAAACTATCAACAAATTCATACATAAATTTTAAAAATACAATTGTTCATGAAGAGAATATTTAACAGTGATTTAATAACCAATTATTCAATATTTAAATAACTGACAGCCCAAATCTCAAAAATTTTTAGCTTAAATTTAGCTAATGCTAAATTTTGGATTTATTAAATTAGATAAACCATATTCCCAAAAAAGTTTAACTAATTTTTTATATAATGTTCTAACTATTTAATTTTCGGAAAGTGAATTGAATTAAATTTTTTAAGTCAGACTAGCATAAGATTCGCTAATCCAAAATTCAGGATTATCAAAAAACATTTTGAGAATCTGGCTGTAAATGAATATATAACTATAGCTGTTACATACTACTTGAAGGCAATTTTAAACAATTTTTAATACCGCACACTATATTTTCATTAAACATATCTAGCAAAAACTTCAGAATCAATTTTGAATTTATTATGAATTTACTAACTATTATTTTTTCTAAAAACAAAACTTGTTCAGTGCAAAATCAAATCTTTTATGCATTTAAATACATAGAAAACATTACATATGCAGATAAATAAATAAATATACTATATATATTAAATTTATAACTGCTCAAATATAAAAAAATGCAAAAATACTGTCTATATTGTATTATACTACCACATTTTAATTATTGTGGAACTATATTATTAGCTTGTAATAAAGGACAACTACAAAAATTACAGAAAATGCAGAACAAAGCAATGCGATGTATATTAAAATGTAACAAATATACTAGAATTAAAGATATGTTACACTCTCTGCAATGGCTTGATGTTTCTCAGATTATTATCTATAATGCTTTAATATTTACATATAAAATAGTTAAAGGATTAGTACCTCAATATCTAATGGACAACATTATGTATAATAAAGATATCCACAAGTATAATACCAGGGGAATTATGAATTTGTATGTGGAAAATGTAAAAAGAGATTCTATATACCTCAAATGTGTTCATAACTTTAATAACTTAAGTGATGACATTAAAAAAATTACTTCATTGTCAATATTTAAAAGTAGAATTAAGGATTTTATGTTAACTACCTCATGTTATTCAATTACTTAGTTATTTGTATTTATTTTTTAAGCTTTTCTATTATATGTATTCTCTTTTGTATTTTGTGTAAACTGGCTTAAAGCTAAATAAATACATATTATTATTATATTTACCGCATATTGTTTAAAATTACATTTAACAATGATTTTAAGGTCGTTTCTTCCAAATTTAATTATTGAAATGCAGTATTTGTATGTCCTTATATCCTAATAAATGCGATATATACCCAATCATGTAACAAAATAAATATACTTTTTATGGATCAAAATTTATATTTCCAGGTGAAATTTATATTAAAATGCTTAGAATACCATCTATATTTACGAAATACGCTATGTTTTATTAATATTTACTGATATTTTAACCCAAAACCACTAAATATCAGTCAACACAACACGGTATTTCTTCAATTAACTTGTAAAAACAATTGAATTTCATATGGCTGTCATAATGCTTGCGTGCGGAACCAATCACAGTGTTTTTAAGCACGTTTCTATGTATTTTTAAACAAAAATTATTTTTATTTCAAATATTGTATTTTTCCTGTATTAAATGAAAAATAATGTTTCAAATTCGATATGTATTATTTCTACTAGTTTTCAAAGTAATTTCAAATTAATTTAAATTTGTTTATTTAACGAGTATTCAAGATATAAAAATCCAAAACTATACAGGTGGTTTATATTTTGGAGCAAAAGTACAAGAAAGGAAAATTATTAACTTATCGTTAAGGGTATACAATTACTTTTATATTTATATAAACAAATTAAGAATATAACTGACAACTCGTCTTTAAACTACATTACATTGGAAATAAATTTAATTTAAAAATACCCCTCTAAATCTACCCCGGCAAATGCCGCAATACAGTAATGTAATAACTAGGCGTAATTGTATAGATATTACATCTTTATTTTAAAAAAGTTTCAAATTATATAAAAATATCTGAGGATATCGGAATATGAACCTGAGACCTCAATTTATAAAAATTTAATTAAGAAACATGAATAAAAATTGACTAATGAACTTATTTTTTGCAATAAAATAACCAAAATGAATAAATCAAACAAATAAAGTTCTCAGCAACTACAGTTCCTTACTACTAATAAAAATGTGTTTAAATGTTCCGTGAGTCTTATCTGTCTCAAAAATAACTAAACTGTATGAATGAACATTTACAAAATGAAATTTAACTATACGTAAGACAATAATAAAATCATAACATTTACTACTACGTGCATAGAATTTTGATTAGAATAATAATGAAATCTAAAAGTATTTTCAAATGTGTAAAACAATGTACATCATGTAAAAATACGCACATTGGTACGTCAGTGACGTAGGTTACTTTTTAAAATAAAATAATAAAGCACTTAGCTGGGGCCTCAACAGGCAAGAACTGGTGGCAGCTGAATTCATAACCCGTAGACAGACCTTGAACTCGCGAGACCATCGCTCGACAATTCTGCGTTGCATTCGGGAACCCAGACGATGTTGTCGACACCTCGCCGTGAAGCACAACGTTGGTGGACAGCGAAGAGATTACGAGTTTTCGCCATCACATTTAATCCTAAGTGCGCTCAACACGGCAACTCATTTGCACAAAACCGAACATTCAATAGAACTCAAGTTTCTGCGTTTAAATCCGCAACCGGGTATCACAACACTTGCAATCTAACAACGCAGAAACCACTCGTAAATAGCGAAAACGAAATCGATTCAATTCCTTAACCACCAAGACTCGGTTCTTCTACGCCAAAAACTTTACTGTTCAAGAGTCAAAATTCAACTGGTATGTTGGTGAAAAAAATATCACGAGCTCGGAAAAAAATGAGAAAAAAAATAACAAAGTAGTAGAAGGAAGTGAGACGGAGAATTATTTTTAGCGGTAAACGGCAGTGTGGTTGCAAATACCAACTAAAAAACACTTTACAACACCCAACTTTGGAAATAAACAACGCAAGTTTCAGTGAAATACAGCAGATTAAATTTCTAATAAATATGAGTGTGTCTAAGAATAAATAATTAACCCAATGGGAGCAACAAGTTATAATTGACAGGTACACAGAATATTTTAAATTTAAGTTTTAATTCACGGCAAAAAGTGCGCGACATGTAGACCAGCTTTTACTTCAAACGCATGCGCCATCGCCATCCAGCGGCGAAGAGAGACAAAACGATAATTAAGCGCTGTAAAAAAGACGTAAATAAAGTATGAAACATATTCACTAAATAAAGGAAACTAGATCAATTAAATGGGAGAGATTTGAAGATTAAATCATAGGTAAGTATGAAAATATGTTAACTCTAATTTTTCAATAAGATGTCTCGACTCTAATTCACACCTATAATTTTTAGGTTACTCAAGTAAAGAACGAGGACTGAATTACAAGGAATAAGAAAGGAAAAAGAGAATTTGTAATAAGGGATGAAATCCACTTGCAATTTAGCAATAGCTGTAATAAAAATGACAGATTTTAAAAGTCAAGATGAAGGTTATTTATTTATAAAATAAATTACAAAAAATCTGTAATAATATCGTCATTTTTAAGTATATCTTGAATAAATTTACAATTAGAGTGTTGTTAATAGTTTTATTTGTCATTGTAGGAAATGATAGCAAGCATTCCAAAACCAGGAATCCTTCTGGTTACAAAACTTATTCAAGATGATTTTCTATGGTCTGTAAGTGTTCAAAAAGACCTCTTAGAAGTTAAAGCAATAATTTGAAATAAAAAAAAATACGACGAGAAAGGCCACAGACGTGGTATAAACATCTAGCAAACGTGTTGTCAAATTCCTGATAAAGAACTCCTTTTCAAAGTAATTTAAGTGTTATTTGAATGAAATACAGTATTATTTGTTAAAATAAAGATGTATTTAATTATACTTTAGGTGTATTACTACCTGTCAATTGATTTATAGCCGTTAATTTTGTACAAATATATAGAGCAAGTACTTTCCGTCTATTTTAAAGTGAAAAAACTAAAATGATCCCGTACATTTACTATAGATCAAAAACTAGTCCTCTAAAGAACTTCTGCAGACGTTATCTATAAAGCAGAACGCGGAAGAAAGAAAATTAAGACAAAAATTCGAAGAACTCTATATAACGATGCTGTGAAATGTAAAAGAGTTTGTTTTCAGGTGGTTTTATTCGGATGCCACCAAAGAGGGGCCATAATCCACCATGACTCGAAAGAAGGAGGATTTTTCGTAGTCGCTGGGATCTGAAAACAAAGATAAAATAACTATAAAAGAGTTTAAATAAAAATTAACTTTGAAATATATAATAATATATATTTTATTTGACGACTGGTAACCGCACTTCACGCGCAAAATATATCAATTACCGAGATCTGCTTCAGCAGAGTGCCACACCCAGTAATGGGTAGAAGGCGTGATGATATATTTATTTATTTATATTAAATTGCAAGTACTTTACGTTAGTAGCAATAAATGAGTAGATGAAAAAAATTTTTAATAATTTTTATTAAATTTCATTAAATTCCGCAATCAAAATGAAAGATGTAGCGATATTTGCAGTATTATGATAAATACTTTGGTCTTATAATTTTTTGGCAGACACTTTTTATCAACAAAAAACTGATTTTACATGTTAACTGCCTATGCCAACATTTTCGAAACGAGAACTGTCTGAGAACTGAATAAATTCACACAATAGTTAGGGAATTTCGCAGAAAAATTTTCAAAAAATTTGTTTTGAATTTTTTTAAATTCTGTTTATAAAAAGATGATATGTAGGAGACCAAGTTACAGAAGAAAATTCAAGCAGAATTCGACCTAACGAGAAATATAGAAATAAAACTGTAAACGGATTTTTGAAGTTTTTGCTGTTCAAATTAAGAACCCCAACATTTTGAACGCTTTTTTTGTAATATGATCTACATAAATGTCAAATATCAATTTACTATCAAGAATCACATCAAAATCTTTGATCTGGTTAACAGTGTTAAGTATATCGCTGTTAATGGTGTAGGAATATTCAATCTTATTTCTATTCGAGAAGCAGACTGCACAACATTTAGAAGCATTGATTGATAATTTATTTGGAACACTGTAATCTACAAAATTATTTATATCCGATTGAAGATTCTTACAATCGTTAACAGATTGAATTGTGTAATAGATTTTCGAATCATCAGCATACAATAAATACTTAGTACGCGAAAAGAATTGGGATGACACGAATGACAAAAATATTGAAGAGTAAAAGCCCAGGATTCTTGTGGAACACAATAAGTAACAATGCTATCACGTGACTGATATCCTTGAGGTACAACGCATTGAGTTCTATCAGTTAGGTACGAACCGTTAACACCAATTCTAGCTAATTTATGAAGTAAAATCTTGTTATTATTTTATTTTATCCTTAGAATAAATTCAGTATACTCTACCGAGTTTGTATCGACAGTCCGACCTGAAAAAAAGCCGAGTTGTTGAGGAGTTACAAAAAGTTTAACTGTAGCCAAAAATGACGTGAAAATTAAAGATTCGAAAATTTTCTCAAAAACACATAGTTTCGAAATGGGTAGGTAATTTTCTATTAAGTTTTTACTGAAGAATCATTATTATTTACAAAGACAGATTTTTGTAAAAAGATCGAGAAAAGATTACAAGTTTTAAAACCGGAGTTTGATATTGTGTTATTATATTGCATTTGTAAAGAAATATTATATTTTTGCAAAGATGACACAAATGACAAAAATTTGTTACTGTTAAATTATCTATAAATTTGCAGTCGTTCATAACAAGAAAGAATGACATTGATATAAAATATCGAAATTGAAATGTAGGTATAATTAATATGTTCAGTATTAACATCAATAAACAGCTATATGAATTTAATTTATTCATCTCTAATTTCGAATGATCCTTTTGCCTACTCTGTTCCAGATTTCTGACGCCGCCACTGGTCAAGTTAGAAATTTGCAGGCAGAGTAGCCGCTCATGTCACATTTATTAAAATCTACTCTTATTCAGATTCATGATATTAATTAAATTTGATGCTAATTAACACAATTTTTAACTTAGATTAAAATAAACTTATTACAAGAATTGGAAAGTAAATAATAGTTATTTATTATATAAGTGTTTTATTAGGTATATAAAACACGCAAGAAAAGTTTAAACACGAGACAGAAGGTCGAGTGTTTAATATTCTTAAGTGTTTTATAAACCAATAAAACACAAGTGTAATACAACATTTTATCCACTATTCATTATTATAGGTCTCGAAGAAGATTGGTCGTAACGTTTAACGTTGATTCAGTTATATATATAGCTTCTCAAAATACGGTAGATCGTGAAATGGTTGCTAAGTAATAAGTTGTTTACAGTGTTTTATGGAATATAGTGTTTTATGAGCCATATAATTCACTAAAATCAGTGTAATTATGTCTTTATTATATATAAGTTGTGGATACAAAATATGTGGTCATCACAGTAGTGGAATCATGTAAAAATGAGTAGAAATGAATGAAATGAATAGTGAAAACGATATCGTTTTGTGTTAGTTAAATTGTCATTTCTATACTCAATGTTCATGTCACATGTCAAACCGAGTATCTTTAAGAACTCAACCACGCAAATACGCAAATGTGAAAAATCACGATGATTAAATAAACTCAATGTTCATTGTTACTCACTATTTACTTCTTTGTTTACTTCATTATATTTTTATAAGTCGTTCTTTGTTTCAGAAGTCATTCATACTTTTTTATCAATTTGCACTTAATGCTTGCTGTTTAGAATTGAATGAAATTAATGACAGTGGCGCTTGACACAGGAAAGGTAAAAATATTAAGGCGTAGTCAAAATTATCTATTTTCATGCATTCTTTTATGACTTCTTTAATAATGAGGCGTATTATGCAAAAAAGGCGAAACCTTATTTTATATGAATAAATATTAACTACCTACAACATATATATTCGTGTAATAAATTCGTCAAATTAAGGCCGTGGTTCTTGAAACACACAATTTTGAAATTGACTATTGTAGTATTTATAATTAAGTTTAAAAAATAAATAAATATATCACCATACCTTTCACTCATTACTTGGCCCGGCACTGTACTGTAGCAAATCTCAGTAAATGATATATTTATAAAGTGCGGTTATCGGCCTTCCAATCACAGAGAGCCACAGGGGTAATTTTAATGTTTTTAAAACTGTTTTTCGGTTGTGGGAATCGCATCCTTGTTTTTAAATCCATAGTTTTTAATTCAACAACTACAAACTTCAATACCCTCACATCATAATTTTTTTTACAAAAATTCATATTAAATTGACATTAATTTAAATTAAATCGCATAGGAATCAGCGTGCTATGACAGAAACAAATGAAAAAATCATAATATTTTTGTTTGTTTGTTTCATTATTAAATGTAAATACAACTATTTTGTGAAAAAAAATAAAAATAAATGTTATTAGTCAGTGGGACGAAATCGCTAAATATCTTCCGTTTTCCCTCTTCTTCGTCCAATGTATAATAGCATTTCTTCTTTTTCCATTTCCTGTCCAACGTCCATTGCACTGCAAATATTTTAGCAATGAATTTGACAAAAATGTTGCGAGGCTTCTTAGAATTTCTGTTAATCTGAGGAAAACGATGACCTACGTCAATATCAGTGACTTTAACATCAATATTAACAAACGTAGAAAAAACATTAACCAATCCAAATACATTTTCAGCTGTTTTTTCCGGAACATTGCTTATGACTATGTTGTATTAATTTAATTCCTCAACATTTTTCTTTACGATTTTTATAAGTTAGTTTTTAAATAAATAAATAAAATAAATATATCATCACGCCTTCTACCCATTACTGGGTGTGGCACTCTCCTGAAGCAGATCTCGGTAAGTGATATATATTGCGCGTGAAGTGCGGTTACCAGTCGTCAAATCACGGCCCCCAAACATGTTAGTGGTGGAGGAGCCACAGGGATAGCTTTTTCAAATTATGAAAATTTGTCGCCTGTGGGAATCGAACCAGGGACCTCAGGATCCACAGGCCGACTTCATACCACTGAGCTTAAAACAACATTTTCTTTTTTCACTACATTCAGTAATTTCCTTCATTTTATCAGTTAATATTTTCAAATTAAGTGATCTTGTCACTACAGAAATTAACTGACTTTTGAATATCGGTGCATTTTTCATTAATATCCTTCAAAATTTTCTTTTTCATTTCTATAAAACATGACGGTAAAGGATGTGTCACATTCTTCTAAATTGGAGGCAAGTGCAGGGAAACATTCTTCACAGTACCAAACTACAGATTTAGATTCAAATAAATGAGAAGAGTCAATACCTGCACACGGCGCCGCATGAAACTCCTTATTGCAGTTACCACTCTTTACTCCGCGGTACCGCTGGCTAACACCTTTTTCACATTTATGAGCATTTCGACATTTTAAGCAATTGACGAAAAAAAAAAAGAAATAACAAGTTAGAACAGCACATTAAATTAAATTAACACAGAAACAGCTGACTGTTGTCAATCAACGATATGTATATAAACCACTACATTTATTATAATAACTTGATAAATTTACCAGAAATTAAGGTAACAAATTTATATATTGACACTTAAAGCTTATCTATACAATAACAGCAAAAAATTCATATTTCCGAAGAAATAAAACTGTGAAAAATTTTGAAATAAATCTTTTTAAAAATTCAGGTGCTGTCTCTCACTTACGCTACTACTATTCAATTATTTACCAGAAGTTCACTTCTAGAATCTTGATACATAAATAATAATATTCTTATTTAAGTTGTTTAGTGTAATATTGTAATTTAGTTGCTGATAAACATCCTGCTTCAAAACTACTTTCTTTTCAAGCGTATGCACAGTCAGGCAGTTGGCAACACTACTTATTATCTTCTCACATGTTTTCATTCAACTACGAGGTTAACAGAATGTCGTTTCGTTCGTGGTATCGTAGTCGTTTCATTCCACTGTAGCATCCGTTAAATAGAAGTGTGTTAAATATTATAACGAATTTTATTATTAAATTTCTGTATTGCAATAACGAAATAAGAGGTAAGTTTACGTTTTCATAATACGATGATATCATATTTTAAAGATAAGAAAAAAAACTGTGCGTGAATTTGAACATAACTACGTATCTAAAATTACCTAAAAGTTTGTATAATGCTGTTGTTGTGAATTATATGTTAAGTCAATTAATCATGAATTCAAAATGTTTGGCTGGAAGTGCGAAAAATAGTGTATATACTACAGAATTAAAGTGCGTTTAATGATTATTTTATGTGAAATAAACTTCGCCATCAAGATTAAATTAAGCACAATTCAGTTTTTTTAAAGTAAATTTTGTTCACTTTTACTTATTATTGTATTGCAGAGTGCCGGACCCAGTAATGGGTAAAAGGCGTGAAAATATATTTATTTATTTTATTTGTATTGTGTGTGCTCTGTGTCTAGTAACCCTAGCCAGTACTAAAAAATAAAACTATGTAGTTATGCATTTTAATTGTACTAAATAATTCGTTTTTCTGCAACTGTCAAAAAAAACATGACATTTTTATATCGCTATGGATACTCGAAATTTGTGTTTTTTTCACAAGTGAAAAATCTATTTTTTTACACGTGAAAAAATTACCTTTTTCATTGATATGTCAAATTATAAAATCGTTGACACTTTTTTTAAATTTATTTATGAAACATTTTCACATTCCTTTGGTTACAACACATAAAATTCATACTATATGGGGTAGGTGACTCAGTGGTATCGAATCGCCCTGTGGATCCTGAAAACCCTGGTTCGTTTCCGACAGCCGACCAAACAATTTCATCACATTAAAATTATCCCCACCACTAATATCTTTCACGCTCATAAATATATCAATTACCGAGATCTCCTTCGGCAGAGTGTCACACCCAGTAATGTGTAACAGTCGTGATGATATATTTATTTATTTATTTAAATTCATATTATTTTGGATTTTGTTACTTCAATCTATTTAAATAAATCAGTAATCATCAATAATATTCTTTTTTTTTGACAAAAATTTGTTTGTATTTCGTGGGCGAAATTTTATTTTTTTTGGCGCGTTCGATTTACTTTTTTGTCTCGACCTGACAGTCCCGACCAAACGTGACATTCTCGTGCGCAACCAAAACCACTCATTTTGCGCATTTAATACAAAAATAACTATTTTTTTTCCTGTTACAGAGTATGACAAATCAATATGACAGCCATATCTAATGCAGAAGCTAGAAATATTTAATATTTTTCCGTATTTATCAACTGGTATGTAAAGAGTTTTTTATTATCGCTATTGAATTTCTAAGATACCAAAAATAACACTTTAAGATTGAGTAATAAATCATAATTCGTACAATACATGTTGTTTATGCTCGGTTTCATGAAAGCAAGTTAAATCGCTGATTAATAAATTGATAAATTAGATTTAATCAATCAGCCTAATTCTATAAGTGAGTTGTTAGGAATAAGCAACCCACGTGAATGGTTAAGTGTCATGTGAGTTGCTAAGTTAGATACTTTTACATGATTTGTATTCTATAAGTCTGAAGTGGTTAAAATATTAGCAACAAATGGTTAACAAGGTTGCTTATTTGAGCAACACCTACATGGGTACTTGCTAAGCATTAGCAAGGTGGTTAATTGCGTATATTTTACAAAAAAACTAATCTTAAAATGAATACTATGGATATTTTGTTTGATTTAAAGCTCCGATACCAGATGCCTCTACAAATACACCGGAGTCTAGATATTCGGAAAGCCATTATAGGGCAAGGAGTGTAATAGAAAGAGCATTTGTTGTACTTAAACAACATTTTTGTTGTTATTAAAATACCGTGTCCTGTATTACAGCAATGAATTGGCTGGCAAAATAGTGTATACATGCGCTGTTTTGCACAACATTTGTATTGCAAATAATTTTTTGCCAGACGATGAAGACAGACATGGAAATTGGCTAGCTGAAGGCCGCCGTATTAGAAATCAATTAATACAACAATCTTTTTAAATATTACAAACTTTATTATTATACTAGATTCCATAAATAAATAATTATTCGGTTTGATAACAATTGTTACTTATTTACACATTTATATAAAAAAAATAGTATTCTATTACATTTATTATGAAAACAAACAAAAACTTAAGCAAATAGCTTTAAAGAAAAACAGGATAAATAGAAAATGCAGATGGAATTATAAAATATAGAAAATAAAATAAATAAGGTAATTAAAAGAAACAAAAATATACCAGGTATATTGGTTTCTTGCATGGGTACAGACACAATATTATTAACAGCTGCCATAGGTAGCAGGGAAATGTCATCGAGGAATAAAACTTCATTTTCTTGATCTTGATCTAAACACATGGATTCATCAGGATGACTGTTTTCTTCATTTACAGCTTGAATATTCACTCCTGGCTCTATTTCATCAGGCAAATCTTTTGTACCTTCTACCGTTATCCATCCAATTATACCCATTAATCTTTCTTCTAAATCGCATAAACTTTTATTCTGCGATGAGCCACCTCCTACAAAACATTTAATAATTATATTATTTATAAATTTTTATAATATACAAATAATGAAATATCTGTAACTGTGTGATCTTTTGTAATTGCTCGAGCTCGAGCTCTTGTTTTACATTTCCACTGAGTATAAAATAATTTCCATTCGTCGACTGCTCCACGAATGTTATTTAATATTATTATCATCTTCTTCCACAACAGATTTACTTGTTCGGTATTTTTTGGATGCGTTTTCCCTGATAACATGACTCTATTCTGTTGAAGGAAGTTCAGTAGAGCTTCCATTTGTTCACTGGTTGTTCTGCTCGCTCTCGGCATTTTTCTTTGACTTGTGTGTATCTGAATAAACACTACTTCATATATAAAAAATAAACAAATCAGTTAAATTTTATTATAATTAATGATAAATACCTTTTCAATGAAATGGATATGTTCCAATCAAAATTTTGGTTATGTTTTAAACGTCAAAAATACACTCTGCTACTAACTTCATACCTATCAGTAAGCAACGTTGTTAATTTTAAGAAAAATAAGCAAGGTTGCTAACGTTATAATTACAGAATAATATTTTTCACTATGTTGTTAAATACATTGCTAAAATTCTTATAAATTAGCAACATTGTTAGTTAACAACAAGTTAACCACTTTTTTACAGAATTAGGCCGAATGATTAAATAAATTTTCATTTTATGAATTTTAATCTGTTTGTTAACTTTGATTGATGTAGTAATCGGGTCGTTAATTTAATATTTGGGGACTTTCTTTGTTATTGTTGATACCTGATACCATAACCAACTTCATGTGTGTATGTACATGTGTTTGACAGCTAAATCTTATTATAAAATTTAAATAAAAACCAATGTCTTAAAAGGATAGGGGACCAAATTTTTCAGAGCAAGATAAGCAAGAGCTATTAAATATTATAAATAAATATAAACACGTAATTGAAAATAAGAAGACCGATGCAATTATCGCAAAATACAAGCAAGAAACATTGGAAAAAATTACGAAGGAACATAATGCGGTTATTCTGTCAAAAAGAAAATCAGACAATTTAAAAATATGTTACGAAAACATAAAAAGAAAAACGAGAAAAGATTTGGCGCAAGAGAGGATAAAATTATATTTTGAAATCGTCATTATCATAAATATCGAAAAGATTATTACGATCTCCAAATGTTCTTCTCCTTACTAAATTATTTACCATAATATCAATAAAATCGACATCGCTGTCAGTACTGTCCCCTGATGTTGACATATTGAATAAAATAAATATATCATCACGCTTTCTACCCATTACTGGGTGTGGCACTCTGCCGAAGCAGATCTGAGTAAGTGATATATTTTGCGCGTGAAGCGCGGTTACGTCGTCAAATCACGGCCTCCATAGATGTTAGTGTTGGGGGAGCCACAGGAGTAGTTTTAAAATGGTGAAAATTGTTTGTCGCCTGTGGGAATCGAACCAGGGTTCTCAGGATCAACAGGCCGACTTGATACCACTGAGCTAGCTACCCCATGTTGACATATTGGCTTTAAAAAATATATTTTATTCATAATTATGCATTAAATCATTTTATTATAATTATATCACATACCTGCTACACCTAGCAAAAAAATATATATTTCAGTATGAAAATTAATTGACGTGTCAAAATTTAACCAGTCAAATTTCTCTGATTAAATTAATCGAAACTTTAACACCCCGATTAAGCTAATTAACTGTTATGAAACAAAATATCTATTTGAATCAGGTAATTAAAATTTAATCATTGATTAAGGAATTAACCGACTTTCATGAAACCGAGCATTAGTCTATTCTTTATCTCTATGATCGTGGCTATAATTGCAATTGGCGAACGTTGTGAATTTGATAGTAATTGTAGATAATAACACAGTGTATATTTTTTTCTTATCTTTGAAAGTATAGAACACTTGCAACGGAAGTTGAAATCTAATCTTTTAGGTTATCCGGTGTATGATAAATGTATATTTCGATATTTTTGGAAGAACGATAAAAACTTATGTCAAGGAAAATTGTTTCAGATTAATATTAAAAAAGTTTTTCTTATTTGTTTTTAGTTTTATCTATACAGGTTGTCTCATTTTAATATATTTCCTTGAATATCTCGAAAACTATATATCGTAATAAAAAGTGTGCAAAAACTAAACATTCATAATTTTGAGAAGGACATGCGATTCTGGCAAAATATCCCCCCTGATCCCCAGGGAAAGGAGGTCAACTTTGAAATCTTTAATGAGAAGCCCTATTTTCTTTCTGATTCGGAAAGAGCGTAAAAAATGATGTAGGGTTTATCTGGAGACTTTTTTTGTATTCCCAATAGGTGGTGCTGTAATCGTCAAAATTTGTTTTTTTCTTGTTTCAAAAAACTGCGCAATCAATATTCTGTTAATAAGTGGATAAATTACGATGTTTATTGTTTCAATAAATACCTAATCTTGTAGAAATACTACCCCTCAACATTCGAGGGGTATGGGGGAAAGGAACTTTAAAAACCGAAAATGAAAAAATAGATTTATCTTAGATTAGACATGCTGAAATTTAGTTCGATTTTCCATTTATAGTTTTTAATGTTTCTTTCCCCGTTCTCCCCAGGTGGTGAGGGGCAATATTTCTACAAGGTTAAGTATTTATTAAAACAATAAACGTTGTAATTTGTCTAATTAACATAATATTGATTGAGTAATTTTTTGAAACAAAAATCTAATTTTGGTGATTACCTACAGCATCACATGTTGGGAATACAAAAAAGTTTTACGCTCTTTTCGAATCTGCAATAAAAAATATGGATTCATATTAGGGATTTCAAAGTTGGGAGTCAGAGGGTGATATTTTGTCAGAATCGGATGGCCTCCTCAAAACTACGAAGATTTAGTTTTAGCAATATTTTTGTTACGATGCATCCTTTTCAAGGTATTCAAGGGAATAGATTGAAATGGGACATCCACTAGATGTACGGTTTAAAGGCCCAAATTTAGATATGTAACTCACCCTCAATTCACACTTACCTCACACCTAATTTGCACTCAATTGGTAAAAATTCAGTAATTTGGAATTCAGTGACATTAGGCTACTCAAATTGAAGTGACAAATGAGAGAGAATTAAGTGTAACTTGAGTAACATCTGTGTGTAGTCTGTAGTTATAATAAAATTGTCAATTATTGCTTTTCCTAAAAGAAATAAATTTAAATAGTTTTTAAAAATTTGTGAACGCTATCTTACAAAGATTTAGCGATATAGACTTAAATTATAAAAGTTTGTACTTCTGAATTAAGAAGTATTTTTTTTAGGATATTAAAAAATGGATTTTGATTTAAAGTTTTAAAAGTTAACCCTCTCTTCCGCTCCTCTGGGAGCTAGGGCGACATTTTGTCAGAATCGGATGTCCTCCTCAAAACTATGTAGGTTTTGTTTCTGCACACGTTTTGTTACGTTTTCGAGATATTCAAGGAAATAGATTAAAATGGGAGATTCTGTATAATAAATAGGTAATTTGCTACTATTAGTTACATTTCAAAATTTATAATCTCTTAAGTTAAAGAGGTAAACTTAGGCTCATCAACAATAATCATTATATGGCAAAGGCATTAGCCGGGTAAGATTGTCAAATCTGCCCCCAAAGGAAATCAAACGGGGAAATGATTTCTATCTTATTTACCCGAAAATAGAATTTTTGGAACTATTTTAGCCAAGTATATCAAAAACGTAAACTACTTACTTAAAAATAACTTTTAGTAAAAGAAAAATAAATAAAAGTTCATTTAATACAGAATTATCAAGATTTATAAATGTTTATTATCTGTATATATTTTGAAAAGAAACTGCTCATTAGATGAAGATTTCCATGCCGCCTCTAGCGGTACAAAAACTTTTATGCTGGTGCTATCGGTTGAGCAACATTAGCGCTACTTTACTGTCAAAATATTTAGGAATGTTCACTGAAAATTAATATTGAACTCAAAACGTATAATATCTACTTAAATATTTAACAAATACAAAAAAGGTTAAATAGAAAGCTCATCATTTGGCAAAGTGCAGTATAGCTTCCCCGACGTAATGTTAGGTTGGTAAAATTTAATGAATTTCAAAACTCTACAAAATTATTAAATAAACTAGTGTTTCTAAACCGTTATTTGAAAAATATTTTCTAGCTTCAAACCTCAAGCATGATATAACCTATTATTATCAGAAAATAAAAAATAATTATTTTTAACCTAATCAAATCTTATCTCAGTCTTTGTTATACATTTATGGCATTTATACTCCTTTGCGATGAGCTTCAAATCTTTCAAACAGATTTAGGATCACTGATAAGTAAATGTCATTACAATAGTGGGGAACATTTTAAAAAGAGGTCGGTGATACTGCATAAAATAATAAAGTAAAAATATATTTTGTTGAGGTTTTATAAAAAAATTAAATTAAAAAAATGTCTGATAGATGTCAAGAGATGCGATATAATATCTGGTGATAGAAATTTGAACTACAATACGAAAGTATATAAAGTGGCGGTTACATGTGATTTAGACATACTACATACAGTTTTAAATTATGAAAGTAGTAAAAAGAGGCAAAAGTGACTAGCGTACTGTATTTACAAATGTCACTCAAATACGGGACGCGAAGGAAGTTAGTTTTCACGTTTTGCACAAGAAATGTGAAAATACTGTGAAAATAGTATCATATGTCGGTGTAAAACTTATATTTAATAACAAAGCATGCAAATTTGTTATTCGATCAAGAAAAAAATATTTCCAACGGCCTGATTTGTTACGCCCACTAGGCCTGCTTTGTTGCGCATGCGCTATATTGCCATGAATTCAGTGATCCTAAAATACTGGTACGGCGATGAGTTCCACTCAAATCTAATATAATGGCCTGCTGCTGTTGGCCGTAAGTTCTACGGATTTAGAGTTTTTTTGTTAAAAGTGCGAGCGATGCGAGCTAAGCTGGAAAATTAATGACCAGAGTTAAGTAATTTAAAATAAAATGATAGGTACTAGGTCAACAGCTAGGAAAGATAAAAATAGAAAAATTTGTATAGCGCAATATTCTTTCAGTATACATGATTTTGGAGCCGCTGCAAATATTTAATTTTGTTGTTACAGACTACCATGCTGCCATCTATCAAAAAACCACACAAACTGGACCAGGCCGTATACTGCACTAGTACCATTCTAATTATTACGAGAATATGCTCAGGCCATTTCGTGGATAGTAACTACATATTATCAGGTATTTATAAATATTATCAACATAATTTGGAAGATAAGACTTTAAGATCTAAAATTATAATTTTCTAGTATCCTGCTTTCCTTATTATTTTAAGCTTCAAATCAAAATTTTACCGCATATATTCTGCATCTAAACCAATGAACTAAATTAATTTTGCCTGCTTCGTAACGGCACAAAATAGAACTGAAAATTAGGAAAATTACCTCAAAACAAAATTAAACATGTGTGATTTTTTAAGTTATCAGTTGTAGGTAAAATGTTGTTTATAACACATCGAAAAAGGTTACGTACATGTACAGGTTTCCACACTCGGTAAGCCTCGTGCGTTAAACGTTTTTGACAAAAATAGTTGCACAAAATTCACTTTGTAAACCTGGTATAAAAAATTTAATTTTCTGTATTTATGAAATATAAATATGTCTGTGTCAAACTTATATTGTATGTAAATGAAAGTTTGTTGAAAATACTTTTTATTTGGGACGTGTGGCTGTACTGATTTTCACATTGTACACAGCGCACTCTCACTGATAGTAAATTGCTATATTCTTGCTGTGTATTTGTTATTTGAACATTTTTATAAAATAAATAGAAATAGAAAATAGTATATTAAGAAACTAGTTTCATAAATCTGTTAACAGATGACAGGTCTTATGAAACGTGTTCTTCATACAATGTTTTCTATTGAAGTATTTTTTTTTATTTAGTCAAATCACGGCCCCCAAGGATTTGAGTGGAGGAGGGCCACAAGGATAATTTTAATGTTGTGAAAATTGTTTGACGGCTGTGAGAATCGATCTCGGGTTCTCAAATCCACAGGCCGACTCGATTCCACTGAGCCACCTATCTCAGAAAATGGAATACAGTACGATATACCGGGCATACAAATGAAATATGTAACATGGAATATTGATTGTTGCTTCCCTAATTAAATTAGGCTAAAAGCGTAAATAACAAATATTTTGAATTAAAAATTGCATCTAATGAGTACCTACTTGTTGCTCAATTGTTTCTTATAAAATAGTAAGAAGCAAACGAAAAATGGCATTTATAATAGTATATTAAAATACAAGTTATAGAATGCAACGTATTCTAGCACGAGTGTTTTGTACTATTTTCTCTGTTTTTTTTTTTACATAATTTGTAAAAAGATTCAAATTTCCAATAATAAATTCAAATTACAATATTCATTTCATATTTTTATTTTATTCATTATTATTATTTACATCACTTTCATTTAATAATTTAAAATTGTAATTAATTTCATAATATAGTCAATTAACTACCTGCTACCTAATTGTTATAGTTTAGTTAATAATAATTCAATTACATCATTATTTTGGCTGATATTTGTTAGTACAAGAAATATTATTACTCAATTTTAAAACTAGTTAAGCAGTTGGTTCCTTTAGAATGCATTAAATTGAAAGTCGAGAAAAAGCGTACTATCCCATTTTTATTTGTGTATCTGTTATATACACTTTTAATAGCTAATTACTACTCGAAAGAGTTTAATTTTGTTATTATATTTGCGTCGAATAAAGTATCACAAAATGTGCCGATTTACCGATATGATTTCAAATTTCTAAATTGTGAATATTAAATTTATGTATACTAGGTTCACAGAATGTATCTTTGAGAAAATTTAACGCTAGTTCTTTTTCTTTAACTATCAGGGAAATTGAACAAACCATAAACTTACTTATTTTGATCTTTATCAAAATAAATTGAACTTTAAGTATATAATATCATTTTCGCACATTATTTTTAATAGGTCAGTTCAAAATTTTACGAAATTATATGTAACTCAATAATATTCTGATTTGAATCAAAGATTTACTTAGTACATTCAAGTCTGATTGCGACTCCGTCAGCGCGCGCGTAAATGATAGTAACATAACTGTGCGAGATAAGTAATGCATACTAATTATTCACACTTCAAACTACAAAACTAATATCAGCATAGAAATAAACGCTTTGATAATAATATATGTAAAATAAATAAATATATCATCACGCCTTTTTCCCATTACTGGGTGTAGCACTCTGCCGAAGCAGATCTCGGTAAGTGATATATTTATGCGCGTGAAGTGCGGTTACCAGCCGTCAAATCACGGCCCCCCAAAGATGTTAGTGGTGGAGGAGCCACAGGGATAGTTTTTCAAATTATAAAAATTGTTTGTCGTTTATGGGAATCGAACCATGGTTCTCAGAAGCCACAGGCCGACTTCATACCACTGAGCTAGCCACCCCAGAATTACGAAGTTCCTTATTTAGCTTATCCTACATGTTTTCATTTTTATTCTATATATTCAAATATGACCATTTTTTACCCAGCCGCAAAGAGCACTCGAAAAAAAATTGTACCAATCATTTCATTTAAATCAAGTGTATAATATTCTGAAAGAACTGACTTTAGACTATTCAGTTTAGCGAACGGGTTAATCGAACCAATTGGCTGTGAAACCTCAGACGAACACCCTTGAAGCCTAACCAGAAGTTCACCATGTTGAAGGTGTTCCTGGTGCCACGCATGTACCATGGTCCTTCCGTCACCGGAAAGCTGTTGTCAGAATGTGATCGGGCAATCCATCTCTCCGATCATACCGCCGACGTGTTCTTGTACGGGAAGATCGAGTATGGAGGGCTAGCAGTCAATCGAACCAGGGTTCTTAAGATCCACAGGCCGACTCAAATATCACTGAGACATTACCCCATTAATTAATCATGTGATTTAATCGCTATTTAAATCACGCGATTTAAATCATACACACCCTCGTTTTAGACCCCGGCGCCGATAACCTTTTTGTCGGCGGCGGCGTTTTACTGAAAAATGAATGGCGCCGCGGCGTGGCGTTATATACTATTTTAAATAAAGAAAATGTATGCTAATGCAAATTTTATTGACTCATTCTCAAATATATATTGCATTATGCACTTACAAATATATAAAACATTCATATTAGTCTTATTTATATTAAAAAAAAAACATAAATAGCTTCAGTAATTTCAGTCTTTAACTATATTATCTTTGCACAAAGTGTAATTGTGGTGAATAAATATAAGTTCATCTACATGCAAAGGACTTAGTGACGATCTTTTGGCAGTTATAACAAGTCCAGCAATAGAAAAAACTCTTTCACTTGGTGTCGATGTAGCTGGTATACATAAAATTTTTTTAGACAGTGCTGCTAAATAAGGCATGTTTCTAGAATTGGACTGCCAGTATTTCAAAATACTTGAATGTTTTTCGGAATTATAATGTGCTATACTCAAATAATTATGACATTCTTTTTTAATGGCACTATTACTTTCATTTGGTTTAGAATGTTTTTTGGCTAAATTCAGTAAAAAAATATTTGTAGCTCTAGTTGCATCTTTATTAGACTTGTTTATACTTATTTTATTTTCCGAGTCTTTATTTGTATCGATTTCTGTACCTTTAATATGCTCTTTAACTTGTTCACACATAAAATTAATTTTAGATATATTCTTTTGTTGTAAAAATGTTTCAATCTCTATTAAATTATTAAATCTAGGGTCTAACAAAGATGCAATTACAATTAAATCAGTAACTATGATCTAATTTATCTAACATATTTAATTTCATTTGAGTTATCAAAATATTTTCTTTGTCATTAGATGCTTTTAATAGAGAAGATATTTCACTTCTCAAAACTAAAGATAAATTTAATGTAGCTTCATTTTCAGCTGATAATAATTGAACAGCCTTTTCAAATTGTTGTAAAAACTCGATTAAGTCATACAATGTCAGCCAATTGTCATACGTTAACGTTAAATCAGTTCTTCCTATTTTTAGCTGCATGTTATTCACAGCTTTTCTTTGATTACCTAAACTTTTTAACATAAATAATACGCTATGCCATCTAGTTGGGATTCTCTTTTATATCGTGTTCATCATTTAGATGCCTCTTCAAATTTCCAGTACTAACGGTTCTAGAAAAATATTTTACTTTACAACTACAAATTAAAACATTCAAATTAGTTTTATTTACTTGTAAATAAAATATACATATTAAAGCAACAATATAAACAAAATATATACATACTGGGTTAGAATATGGTTAAAAATCCGAGCCAAAGACTATAAATGTACAGAGCTAATGGAAACAGCTGACAGCTTGGAACACCCGATCACCTGAAGTTTGCCAATATTGTCAATGCTACCAATACAAACATTACACAAGAAACTAGTACTATAAGACAAGACAAATTTTTAAATATTGCAAAGAATAAAGAAGACAGTTATTTATTATTTTTTTTAAATTCACGCCGGTCACGCCGATGAAGAAAGTACGGCGGCGGCGGCGGCGGCGCGCCGTAAAAAAATATCAAAAAATATCGGCGGCGGCGTACATCTAAAATTGTCGGCGGCGGTGGCGTGGCGCGGCGGCGCCGGGGTCTACCTCGTTTACAATAAAAATTATTTTGTTTCATTGTTTTCCACAGCATTCTCAATCCGTAGTTTTCTTTATAAAAGCGATTTTTTGTTTGCTTCTTACTTTTGTATAAAAAAACAATTGAGCAATAAGTAACTACTCATTAGATGCAGTTTTTAATTCTAATAATTTTTATTTACATTTTTGGTGTAATTTATTTAGGGAAGCAACAATCAACAAAAATACCATTGTATTCCCCATAGAGTTAGAGAAGTAAGTAGAGGGAGTGTTAGCCTGTAACCTTGATGTCACGCGGGGATTTGGTCGCCATATTGGATTGAACCGAAACAAAGTTGTCGTAGTTAATCATGGTGTCTTTAATAAAGTTTCTATCTGTGTTTGTTGTCGTCAAATATGCCGGCATGTTGTGCGTTTGGTTGTAGTAATAGATCGTCGAGAAAAACTATTAAACAAAAAGAAATGGAAGCTGTAATTACATATCACAAGTAAGTTATTTTTATAAACACATATAGTATTATTAGCAAAATGTGTTCATTTCTTTTAGATTTCCAAAACACCCGGAGAGATGAGCAAGTTGGGTACAAGCAATAAGAAGAATTGGCTGGGAGCCGACAAATACCAGTATTTTGTGTTCTGAACACTTTACGGAAGATTGTTTTGACAGAACTTCGTTGTCATGTGTCAGACTAAGGGATTTCGCTGTGTCTTCAATATTTCCATCATATCCATCATATTTGCAAAAGGTGAGCATTTATAATGTAATGACTCGTTGCTGTAAATTTAAATAAAGTTATTAAACAAACCTAAATTACGATTGCAGAAAATTAAAATCCCACGCCGTAAACTAGAAAGACGAGAACTTAGTAATAACGCCCTTATTAACAAACACTGATCTCAATTCCAGCACAGAGACTACCTCAGCAGATGATGTTTCTGTTAATGAAATTCCAAGTACAAGTAGCACATTATTACCTATTCCACGACAAAAGTCATCTGTGCTTAGAATGATGTCACGAACTACATCTTTTTCGCCAACTCGCAGAATGCATCGTAATATATCACCTGCCAAGGCTTCGTTACTTACATTTAAAAAATCATTACAGAAATAAAGTTAACCTGCTACAGCAAACAAAGCGAAGAAATTTAAAAAGAATAGCGACATTATCAAACGTTTTAAAAAGTTTAAAAAACCAAAATTTGTTGCAGGAAGAACAATTACAAGTTTTAAAGAATATTGGCAGCCCGAATACAGACATTTTGAAGCGACAACTTGTCAGTATAATGCAGAGTTGCGAAACTTTGCAGTAACACTGCACTATTATTCACCAGCTGCTTACAAATATGTGCGTACTGCATTTAATTCTTGTCTTCCTCACCCCAAGACCATTTCTAAGTGGTATAGTTCAATTGATGGATTCACGGTAGAAGCATTTCCAGCTATTAATATTATAATATAGTAATACTATAATATAGTAATAGTTATGTACTTATGTTTTTTTTATATATTATTGTTACTTTTAGAACATGTGTAATAAAAACAATAACAAAATTAACATTTACCAGCATTACATATTTTAACTGGTTCATTTCAAGATGGCCGCCAGCTACATCCCCCTTCCGTTCCATGCCATCAATTCGTTTGCCTACATTCGTACTTCAGACTCCCTCTATTTTATTCTATAACTCTATGGTATTCCCCATGTTACATATTATAATTCTACACCTGGTATTTGTGTTCTGATTTTAATATATTTTTTATTTATTCCGCTGATAGTTATTGGCAACCTTATCCGGAGTCAGGTGAAAACCAGCTCTAACATTTTTATGTTGTTACTAGTAATATAAATAATTTTGTAAAAACAAATTCAATCACTAAAGCGCCTCGTTTAGACACACTGACATTACCGTTAATATGATGCGTCTATGATTCTATTTGATTACAACAATGATAGTTTATAAACAACAATGACAGTTTATAAAAATAAAAGCTTACAACAATGAAAGGTAACAACAAAGAAATATTGTGATTTCATTGTCGTACAAACTGATTTTAGCAATACTATAAAAATTCAATTTTTTTTATTAGAATATATGCAATTGTTTTTTTCGTACAAGACTAAAATTTATTACATTATTTTTAAAATTTTGTTGAGTATAATTATAAATGTTTGTAGGTGCACTTGTACCTATTCTCTCCAAGATTCGGCCCCTAAGACTTTAACATACTTTTATATTAGGTAAATTATCAAGACAGGCGGTAGTTGTCGACGCCAAGATCAAGCAGCCTACGGCCGGCGACACTGACTGTCTATATTACAGTAATATAAACTTTGAGCCAATATTCGAAAATTGTAATTCCATTTATCTTTTTATTAGCCGATAAATTAGTCACGTTAAACATATGATAATTTACTACATAACACCCTTGTTTGTATTAGATACAATTTTTGTATTAATTATTACTTTACAAGCTATTATTTCCCTATATAAGATTTTTTTCGTTCCTCCCGACCCTAAATATTTTGTTTTGCTTTTCGCGACTTGTCCGACTAGCGGCAACACCTTACGCTCAGTTCGACAACTTTGGCTCTCGAGCTCGCTTCGTTGTCGATCGGAAACTGATGCAAAACAAGAAGTACAAAACTAAAATTTATTGACTTTTGACATTGCGAGTTACCAAATTTGTGTAAAATATATGTTTAAAGTTCATATGCAAGTATTTCTGTATTCAAAAATATATAATCAAGACAGGCGTTAGTTGTCGTCGCCAAGATTAAGCAGAAAACGGCGACACTGACTGTCTATATTACAGTAATATAAACTTTGAGCCAATATTCGAAAATTGCAATTTCATTTACCGTTTTATTAGCCGATAATCGTCTTTGGTATCAATTAAAAGGTCTTTTGAAGTGCTCGCGTGCAAAATTTAATACTTTTCGATCGTCAATTGTTATAGTGAAAGTGCTTCAGAACCCATCGTCTTTGGTATCAATCGAAAGGTCTTTTGAAGGGCTTACATGCAAAATTGGAATTTTATCGATTGGCAATTGTTTTAATAAAAGTGTTTCGAAACCTATCGTATTTGGGTTCAAATGAAAGGTCTTTTCAAGGGCTTGCATGCAGAATTAGAATTTTTTCGATCGGAAATTGTTTTACCGAAAGTGTTCCAACACCTATCGTGTTTGGCATCAAATGAAAGGTCTTTTTGAGGGCTTGCATGCAGAATTGAAATTTTTTCGATCGGCTATTGTTTTAGCGAAAATGTTCCAAAACCTATCGTGTTTGGTATCAAATGAAAGGTCTTTTTAAAAGCTTGCATGCAAAATTGGATTTTTTTCGATTGGCAATTGTTTTAACGAAAGTATTCCAAAACCTATCGTGTTTGGTATCAAATGAAAGATCTTTTGAGGGGCTCGCGAGCAAAATTTAATACTTTTCGATCGTCAATTGTTTTAGTGAAATTGCTTCAAAATCCATCGTTTTTGGTATCAATTGAAAGGTCTTTTGAAGGGCTTACATGCAAAATTGGAATTTTGTCGATTGGCATTTGTTTTAATGAAAGTGCTTCGAAACCTATCGTGTTTGATATCAAATGAAAGGTCTTTTCAAGGGCTTGCATGCAGAATTAGAATTTTTTCGATCGGAAATTGTTTTACCGAAAGTGTTCCAACACCTATCGTGTTTGGCATCAAAAGAAAGGTCTTTTTGAGGGCTTGCATGCAGAATTGAAATTTTTTCGATCGGCTATTGTTTTAGCGAAAATGTTCCAAAACCTATCGTGTTTGGTATCAAATGAAAGGTCTTTTTAAAAGCTTGCATGCAAAATTGGATTTTTTTCGATTGGCAATTGTTTTAACGAAAATGTTCCAAAACCTATCGTGTTTGGTATCAAATGAAAGATCTTTTGAGGGGCTCGCGAGCAAAATTTAATACTTTTCGATCGTCAATTGTTTTAGTGAAATTGCTTCAAAATCCATCGTTTTTGGTATCAATTGAAAGGTCTTTTGAAGGGCTTACATGCAAAATTGGAATTTTATCGATTGGCATTTGTTTTAATGAAAGTGCTTCGAAACCTATCGTGTTTGATATCAAATGAAAGGTCTTTTTAAGGGCTTGCATGCAGAATTAAAAAATTTTCGATCGGCAATTGTTTTAGCGAAAGTATTCCAAAACCTATCGTGTTTGGCATCAAATGAAAGGTCTTTTTAAGGACTTGCATGCAGAATTGAAATTTTTTCGATCGGCTATTGTTTTAGCGAAAGTGTTCCAAACCCTATCGTGTTTGGTATCAAATGAAAGGTCTTTTTAAGGGCCTTGCATGCAAAATTGGATTTTTTTTTCGATCGGCAATTGTTTTAACGAAAGTATTTCAAAACCTATCGTGATTGGTATGAAATGAAAGATCTTTTGAAGAGCTCGCGAGCAAAATTTAATACTTTTCGATTGTCAATTGTTTTAGTGAAAGTACTTCAAAACCCATCGTCTTCAGTATCAATCGAAAGGTCTTTTGAAGGGCTTACATGCAAAATTGGAATTTTATCGATTAGCAATTGTTTTAATGAAAGTACTTCGAAACCTATCGTGTTTGGCATCAAATGAAAGGTCTTTTTGAGGGCTTGCATGCAAAATTGGATTTTTTTTCGATCGGCAATTGTTGTAACGAAAGTGTTCCAAAACCTATCGTGTTTGGTATCAAATGAAAGGTCTTTTTAAAAGCTTGCATGCAAAATTGGATTTTTTTCGATTGGCAATTGTTTTAACGAAAATGTTCCAAAACCTATCGTGTTTGGTATCAAATGAAAGATCTTTTGAGGGGCTCGCGAGCAAAATTTAATACTTTTCGATCGTCAATTGTTTTAGTGAAATTGCTTCAAAATCCATCGTTTTTGGTATCAATTGAAAGGTCTTTTGAAGGGCTTACATGCAAAATTGGAATTTTATCGATTGGCATTTGTTTTAATGAAAGTGCTTCGAAACCTATCGTGTTTGATATCAAATGAAAGGTCTTTTTAAGGGCTTGCATGCAGAATTAAAAAATTTTCGATCGGCAATTGTTTTAGCGAAAGTATTCCAAAACCTATCGTGTTTGGCATCAAATGAAAGGTCTTTTTAAGGACTTGCATGCAGAATTGAAATTTTTTCGATCGGCTATTGTTTTAGCGAAAGTGTTCCAAACCCTATCGTGTTTGGTATCAAATGAAAGGTCTTTTTAAGGGCCTTGCATGCAAAATTGGATTTTTTTTCGATCGGCAATTGTTTTAACGAAAGTATTTCAAAACCTATCGTGATTGGTATGAAATGAAAGATCTTTTGAAGAGCTCGCGAGCAAAATTTAATACTTTTCGATTGTCAATTGTTTTAGTGAAAGTACTTCAAAACCCATCGTCTTCAGTATCAATCGAAAGGTCTTTTGAAGGGCTTACATGCAAAATTGGAATTTTATCGATTAGCAATTGTTTTAATGAAAGTACTTCGAAACCTATCGTGTTTGGCATCAAATGAAAGGTCTTTTTGAGGGCTTGCATGCAAAATTGGATTTTTTTTCGATCGGCAATTGTTGTAACGAAAGTGTTCCAAAACCTATCGTGTTTGGTATCAAATGAAAGGTCTTTTTAAAAGCTTGCATGCAAAATTGGATTTTTTTCGATTGGCAATTGTTTTAACGAAAATGTTCCAAAACCTATCGTGTTTGGTATCAAATGAAAGATCTTTTGAGGGGCTCGCGAGCAAAATTTAATACTTTTCGATCGTCAATTGTTTTAGTGAAATTGCTTCAAAATCCATCGTTTTTGGTATCAATTGAAAGGTCTTTTGAAGGGCTTACATGCAAAATTGGAATTTTATCGATTGGCATTTGTTTTAATGAAAGTGCTTCGAAACCTATCGTGTTTGATATCAAATGAAAGGTCTTTTTAAGGGCTTGCATGCAGAATTAAAAAATTTTCGATCGGCAATTGTTTTAGCGAAAGTATTCCAAAACCTATCGTGTTTGGCATCAAATGAAAGGTCTTTTTAAGGACTTGCATGCAGAATTGAAATTTTTTCGATCGGCTATTGTTTTAGCGAAAGTGTTCCAAACCCTATCGTGTTTGGTATCAAATGAAAGGTCTTTTTAAGGGCCTTGCATGCAAAATTGGATTTTTTTTTCGATCGGCAATTGTTTTAACGAAAGTATTTCAAAACCTATCGTGATTGGTATGAAATGAAAGATCTTTTGAAGAGCTCGCGAGCAAAATTTAATACTTTTCGATTGTCAATTGTTTTAGTGAAAGTACTTCAAAACCCATCGTCTTCAGTATCAATCGAAAGGTCTTTTGAAGGGCTTACATGCAAAATTGGAATTTTATCGATTAGCAATTGTTTTAATGAAAGTACTTCGAAACCTATCGTGTTTGGCATCAAATGAAAGGTCTTTTTGAGGGCTTGCATGCAAAATTGGATTTTTTTTCGATCGGCAATTGTTGTAACGAAAGTGTTCCAAAACCTATCGTGTTTGGTATCAAATGAAAGGTCTTTTTAAAAGCTTGCATGCAAAATTGGATTTTTTTCGATTGGCAATTGTTTTAACGAAAATGTTCCAAAACCTATCGTGTTTGGTATCAAATGAAAGATCTTTTGAGGGGCTCGCGAGCAAAATTTAATACTTTTCGATCGTCAATTGTTTTAGTGAAATTGCTTCAAAATCCATCGTTTTTGGTATCAATTGAAAGGTCTTTTGAAGGGCTTACATGCAAAATTGGAATTTTATCGATTGGCATTTGTTTTAATGAAAGTGCTTCGAAACCTATCGTGTTTGATATCAAATGAAAGGTCTTTTTAAGGGCTTGCATGCAGAATTAAAAAATTTTCGATCGGCAATTGTTTTAGCGAAAGTATTCCAAAACCTATCGTGTTTGGCATCAAATGAAAGGTCTTTTTAAGGACTTGCATGCAGAATTGAAATTTTTTCGATCGGCTATTGTTTTAGCGAAAGTGTTCCAAACCCTATCGTGTTTGGTATCAAATGAAAGGTCTTTTTAAGGGCCTTGCATGCAAAATTGGATTTTTTTTCGATCGGCAATTGTTTTAACGAAAGTATTTCAAAACCTATCGTGATTGGTATGAAATGAAAGATCTTTTGAAGAGCTCGCGAGCAAAATTTAATACTTTTCGATTGTCAATTGTTTTAGTGAAAGTACTTCAAAACCCATCGTCTTCAGTATCAATCGAAAGGTCTTTTGAAGGGCTTACATGCAAAATTGGAATTTTATCGATTAGCAATTGTTTTAATGAAAGTACTTCGAAACCTATCGTGTTTGGCATCAAATGAAAGGTCTTTTTGAGGGCTTGCATGCAAAATTGGATTTTTTTTCGATCGGCAATTGTTGTAACGAAAGTGTTCCAAAACCTATCGTGTTTGGTATCAAATGAAAGGTCTTTTTAAAAGCTTGCATGCAGAATTGAATTTTTTTTGATCGGCTATTGTTTTAGCGAAAATGTTCCAAAACCTATCGTGTATGGTATCAAATGAAAGATCTTTTGAGGGGCTCGCGAGCAAAATTTAATACTTTTCGATCGTCAATTGTTTTAGTGAAATTGCTTCAAAATCCATCGTTTTTGGTATCAATTGAAAGGTCTTTTGAAGGGCTTACATGCAAAATTGGAATTTTATCGATTGGCATTTGTTTTAATGAAAGTGCTTCGAAACCTATCGTGTTTGATATCAAATGAAAGGTCTTTTTAAGGGCTTGCATGCAGAATTAAAAAATTTTCGATCGGCAATTGTTTTAGCGAAAGTATTCCAAAACCTATCGTGTTTGGCATCAAATGAAAGGTCTTTTTAAGGACTTGCATGCAGAATTGAAATTTTTTCGATCGGCTATTGTTTTAGCGAAAGTGTTCCAAACCCTATCGTGTTTGGTATCAAATGAAAGGTCTTTTTAAGGGCCTTGCATGCAAAATTGGATTTTTTTTTCGATCGGCAATTGTTTTAACGAAAGTATTTCAAAACCTATCGTGATTGGTTTGAAATGAAAGATCTTTTGAAGAGCTCGCGAGCAAAATTTAATACTTTTCGATTGTCAATTGTTTTAGTGAAAGTACTTCAAAACCCATCGTCTTCAGTATCAATCGAAAGGTCTTTTGAAGGGCTTACATGCAAAATTGGAATTTTATCGATTAGCAATTGTTTTAATGAAAGTACTTCGAAACCTATCGTGTTTGGCATCAAATGAAAGGTCTTTTTGAGGGCTTGCATGCAAAATTGGATTTTTTTTCGATCGGCAATTGTTGTAACGAAAGTGTTCCAAAACCTATCGTGTTTGGTATCAAATGAAAGATCCTTTGAAGGGCCTGCGAGCAAAATTTAATACTTTTCGATCGTCAATTGTTTTAGTGAAAGTGCTTCAAAATCCATCGTTTTTGGTATCAATTGAAAGGTCTTTTGAAGGGCTAACATGCAAAATTGGAATTTTATCGATTGGCATTTGTTTTAATGAAAGTGCTTCGAAACCTATCGTGTTTGGTATCAAATGAAAGATCTTTTGAAGAGCTCGCGTACAAAATTTAATACTTTTCGATTATCAATTGTTTTAGTGAAAGTACTCCAAAACCTATCGTATTTGGTATCAAATAAAAGATCTTTGGAAGGGCTCGCGTATAAAATTCATACTTTTCGATCGTCTATTGTTTTAATTAAAGGACATCAAAATCCATCGTTTTTGGTATCAATTTAAAGGTCTTTTGAAGAGCTTTCTTGCAGAATTAGATTTTTATTGATCGGCAATTGTTTTAGTGATAGTGAGTCAAAACCTATCATATTTAGTATATATTAAAAGATTTTTAGATGGACAGCCGTGTAGAATTTAAAAGTCTTAGATTCGTAATAATTCAATTTATATTGTGTCTATTGTCTTACTGAAGTTAATTCTATATCAGTGTCCGCGGAGATTAGCGTGAGGCCTGGCGAAGTCAGGCCGACCGCTAGTATTTATTATTATTCCAATAGGTGATTGTAGTAATAAGAGCATTACTATACAAGAGCTTATTAATAAACAATTGGTTGTGAAAGAAAATGTAGAAGCTCAATGTTCAGAATGCTTGCACTCACATAAATTACATAAAACCGAATTAGTTTCTTTTGGCACAGTATTAATTTTCCAAATTCTGTTATTTGAAAATGAAAATGGATATATTCGGAAACTAACTGATACACGTAATATTTAAAACGTTTCAATGGGAACTTATTTGATTCAAGGATATAAATACAAAGTGCTATATTTCACCATGGTACTTCAATGGCTGAGGGACACTACACAATATGATTAAAAAAGGAAAATCAAGGATGCTTGCAAATGATTCTCACGTTGGAAAACAAACTTCGCCAAGAAACTCTAAACATGCTTAGAACGAATTTATAATTTTATAGAAAGATGTAATAACAATATACCAATACCAAATATCATTTATAATATAGGGTCAAACTATTGTATTAAAAAAAAGTGATATCTTCCAAAAAAACAATTACATTGTTAAAGGTACGCCAAGATTGCGCAGATTCCTTCCCCAAAAATTGTAATATCTATATATTACAGATTTAAAAAAAAAGTGATATCTAATTAAATCAAGAAAAATATTCGAATTTAAAAAACCTTATCGAACAGTTTTAAAAATATCGAGTCAAATAAAAAAAAATAATTAAAAAAAACCTTGGCGACCCCAGTGTTTAAAATGTTACCAGTTTAAGTAACATTGTTAAACTGGTAACATTTTAAACACTGGGGTCGCCAAGGTTTGTTTTAATTATTTTTTTTTTATTTGACCCGATATTTTTAAAACTTTTCGATAAGATTTTTTAAATTCGAATATTTTTCTTGGTTTAATTAGATATCACTTTTTTTTTAAATCTGTAATATATAGATATAACAATTTTTGGGGAAGGAATCTGCGCAATCTTGGCGTACCTTTAACAATGTAATTGTTTTTTTGGAAGATAATTATTACTAATGTACTGACGATAACAGCGACCTCCGAAGATACTCCTCTCAGGGTTGTAAATTGTTTTGTCGAATTCTACTTAAATTTGCTTTTCATACTAATATACTTTTTTTTTACAGGATGAAACCTTCTTCCAAAATAGCGCATTTCTCTTCACTTGCGTCATCTAATTTCGTTGCTGTTAATCGAGAACATCTGTACTTAATACCGCACTTCGGTACAGTAGTCTGGTATGAGATTATTACTTTTTTTTACATCGTCAGTTACAATATTTATCGTCTCCTAGATGTTCTTCCTCAACTTGAATATGTGACGCATAATTTATTTAAGCAGTTGATTCCTTAAAATTTTGTTAATTCGGTTTTAATTGGATGATCACCAGTTTCGATCATTGCAATATTAATTATAATTTGAAGAGGAATTTAGTTTTACATTTTTGTTTTGAATAGTGAAATATATTGACTTTAAATTGTTGTGAAATATTTTATTTATAAAAGTATACAAATATATACCAACTTCTTACATCTGGGCTGAAGAAAGAAAAGATCATCATCGTGGGGTGTTATCTATTTCGATGTTACATCAGGGGTTAAGTCCAGGATTCGATGTTGTTTTATCTGGTCTTGTTCATATCTAAGTTGCTTTATTATGTCTTTTCAGAATTACTTAAAATATAACAATCATTGCATGTAAACTTATTTAATTTGTTTTCATATTTTTATTGTTATGTTTTGTTTAATGCTACAGTGTATTTATTTCTAAAAATGCCATTGTAATAACTGTTTGTTTTAGTTTTAATTAATGTATATATTTTAACAAATTGAAAATGCCTTTAGCAAAAAGTTTTTTTTTTTTTGTAATTGCAAAAGTACTGTTTGTTATTGCTTTTACAAATCAGAATAAATTAAATAAGATATATTATAAAGAGGTTTAGAAATAATTTTTTTTTGCTTGTTCAAAGCCATTTCTGGTATCAGGTTTTGTAAAAATGAATTTAAATCATTAGCCTTCGAGTAGATGTATTAATTATTTGTGAATCGGTAAAAACTCGTTTCTCTATTTAGCATTACAAATAAAAAGGATGATAAAAATGTCAAATTAAAATTCAAAACTGTTATTTAAAAACTGACTTTTATCACATTAAAATGTCCTTTCTACTAAACTCTTTTGAGGCTGTAATTTGACGGCTGGTACTCGCATTTTATGCGTGTAAATAGTGTCATTAGCGTAACGGGAGTTGAATCCAAAGATCCTGCATTCGAATCTCATTCAAGATAAAAATATATGAATTAACACACTGCGGCTCGATGAGACTATACCTTCTACTGTAATTGGGATCAAGTTCCTGTACAGAGTAGCATAAATATCACTTAAGATGCGGACACATAGCTTATGTTACGTTACGTCTGTGTCATGTCAGCATACTGAATACACGAAAAACTTATGAAATGAGTTACGTAGGTTATGTCGCATATATTATTTCCTTTGATATAACATAACAATTGATTGGAGCTAAATTTTTTGTTTTATGTCATATGTCAATGCCGGTGCAGTAGTGCCTGTCAGTCCTGTCATTGTTTTGTATTTACTAACAACAAGAAGAGTTTGGATACAAATTTATTAATATCACTTGTTGAAAGTAATCAGTACTAATATAATAAAAATAATTGGAATTACAAGATAAATTTTCCACTTATTTCAAAAGATGCAGCATGGCTGACAAAGTCAACAAACATATCATAAACACAGTGACATAACATAACATAAGCTATGTGTCCGTACCTATACCGATATCAGATATGGCAAAGTGAAACACTCAGGAAACATATAAATATATCTAAATTACGAATTATTATTTAAGTATTGATAACATTATTCAATTGTTTATTAACCCATTAACGCCCAAGGGATTTTTTTGTGAAATATTTTGGTGAAAATACATTAATACGGTTACAAAAAATGTATATAAATTATCTGTATTATTTTTATAATTTTATACATGTCCTATTTTGGAGTAGGGGCCGTCCTATAAATAGGACATTGGGTACAAATAATAACAATATATTTTTCTTCATATTTTATTTAATGGAAATTAAACAATTAAATTTATATATTTAACGGATATTCAACGGAAAGAGTACATGTAAATAAAGAAACAATATAAACTGTAAGTTTAATACTTCTTAAATTTATTGTGTATGATAAGGGATGAAACATTTTAAACACAAAGTAACGTCACATTTTTGCTGTTACAGTCTTCCATTTGACATCTTCTTTGCTTCGTTCTCTTCTCTAACGCATGATCTATTCCGTCGTATATCGGATATTATAGCGACTGGAAAACTCGTTCAAATGTGGTTAAATACGCCACCGCCAAGTTCCTTCTAAATTCCAGGAGACTGAGAGTAGTTTTTCCATGAATTTGTCAGTATAATGTCCAACTGTTAACAATCGACATGTTCAAAATTCTAGTAAAAAACACCAGTACCATTTTTTATCCCTTATGGCAGTCATGGTGATCTACGCTGCCCATAAACAAATTGTAATATTTTATTATATTGGATTGCGGTATTTTAGTTTATTCTTTATTTTTGGCACGACTATAGCGAGATGTAAAAATCAGTTCAATCGTGTCATAATTTGTTGTAAGAGTGACGCACCGATTGTCATTCCACCTAACAAAGAGCACTTCTCCATTGCGGTCAAAATAGTAATCAAATGATCGACGCTCTTCTTTTTTTAGTGACTTACTATCAAGGGACATCCACTCACTCTATTTTTTTGTACTATTCCAGTGGCTCTAAATCCTTTTTTCTGCAGACATAAGAGTAGTTCGCGGCTAGTAAAAAAATTATCGAAATACAGTTTGTGGTTGCTTGGACTGTCAATGATATTTGTCATATTTAAAACTACTTTGGTGCCTAAAGGCATTGACTTTGTTTCTTTTAATTCCGCTCCACAGTACAAGTTAAAATTTTGACAGTATCCTGAAGAACCTCAGAGTGCCCAGAATTTATATCCAAACATGGTGGGTTTACCCCGAATAAATTGTTTTAAACTATGTCTGCCATAACATTTTATGATTCATCTATTGAAATCTATTCTTCAAATATACCAAATTGTTGAAAGTGGTCTACAATCATATTGAATATGGGTCGAAATCTTTAAAAAATCTCTCATTATTTAAAATATCTTCTAGCTCTTTAATACTAAGCGCCGTCATTATTTGAGTCATTGGGACAATATCTGAAGAGATTTATAATGGTCATATTTGTGAATATTAGATTGTGCAAAATTATAATAAATTACATATATGTATATATTTACTTACGTAGATATCAACTCCAAACACAACCGACTGCAATAAAAGATGTAAAAGTTATGAGAACCAACACAATATGTAGCTTGTAGCAGCATTATAGGTATGAACTCGCAGAAGTGAATCACGGATATAATGTTATCACGTCCGCCCAATGTCATATTTTTAGTACACCAAAAAAGAATCAAAGTGACTTTATGATCTTTTCAAATTACTAATAACCAGTAGTATCAATCGATACTATAATGTGTATTGATATAACCAATTTTTTTTCAATGAGCACAAGTTGGTTCTTATTTGTTAAAAAAAATATAAAGGATCACAAGCACACAATTAAAAATACACGAGATGAAAAAATTTTTCAATCCGGCTATTTGTCAAAAATTACAATAATTTTAGAATATAAAGTTCATTTATAGTCTATACGTTAGTAATTCATTGCAAAATATAATTTTAGTTAATTACAATTTTTTTTTATCTTACATTAATGTACTATAAATAGGACATTGGGCGTTAATGGGTTTTAATGAGTATTCTGTTTGCCATTTGGTTCACTTAAATCAGTTCAGATAATTAGACAACATGACTAAATGAAATACACGAAGCAAGCTGATGTACTTATTGCAGTGTATTACTTGAAGCTAAATTCGAATTAGTAAATCTAGTGCTGGAAATAAAGTGAGCGAAGTAATATAGTGAAATAAATAAGTGATCTGGTTCAGTAAGTGTAAGTTAGATTTGATTCAAATGGCAAATGGAACACGTTTCATCTAACTCCACTTTGGTTGGTAATTTAGGTTTTGGTGCCATCTTATAATTTTAGGAGGTACTAACAGTACTGAGAAATATCATAACGCTGACGGTGTTAAATTATAATGAGAAATGAAAAAAACTCGTAGAATTATTGAAAACGAAATACTGTAAACCAAGTATCCTACATTGCATCCTTTGCGCCAAATGAGTCAGCAGTTACTCTTATTAATAATAATCAAATGTTTTCAGTTATCTCAAAACCATGTCAAATGGAAGTAAGAGGTATTCTATTTAGATCCTCCCTCCCCTGGGCTACGGTCCTGCGTGGAATACGATGATTAATACTCCTCCGTGAAAATCTGTTTGCCAAATTCTCTGAATAAATGTTTCTGCCCATTGTCTAGTAAAGTTTGGGAAAATGTCGTGTATAAGTCGGTTTCGTTTAATATTGCTTTCCAACTCTCGAAGGAATGGATCAATTTGATTAGTGTCATGAAATTCTCGGATACAACTGTCCAAGAATATTTTTATATCAAATTTCGAAATTTCCAATAGAATCAATTCTATGAAATTAATTTGTCTTTTTATGATGTTTTTCTATCAATATGATAGAATGTTTGGTACATCTCTATTTTTTATTTTCATTCCAAAAGATTCAATAGATCTAGAAGAAACAGTCAGATTAATTTCAATGGTATATTTGTGGTTTTCGTTTCCTACCAAGATTACATTACTTCGGATATTTTAAAAATTGTTCCTCATACTTTTTTCAATTGTGTTTGGAATGAAAACCAATCAGATGGATGATAAAAATATTGAATTTATTAACGATAATTCATTATATTGTCTGCATTCTTTCAATTCATGTATTAACAATATAAACTGTGGAATTTAGTTCAATGTGGCTATTTTTTCTTTTCGTTCGAAAAAAATTGGCATGTCTGAAAAAGAACAGTTAGATGTAATTGTTTTTTTCCCTAACGATATTATGTCGCTCCGGAGTCTTCGTACTATCTGTATTTTTTCAATTAAGTTTGAAACATACAAATATATCTAAATTATGAATTATTATTTAACTATGCGTAACAATATTCAATTGTTTATTACATCGGAAACTTTTTGCAAATTGAACATTCGTATATTTCTTCCATTTTATATCTTGCTATAAGTATATATGTAACGCAAGTACTATTTGTGATACATAATTCACCACTATCTACATTTATATAATTGATTGTATTATACTGTAAGTTAATCATATTTAATCATTTAGTTTTGTTGAAACTCTAGTTGTACTTTTATTATTACAAGTCAAATGGATGATAGAAATATCGAGTAGGCTTCAAAACCGTCCTTTTTATTATTCGCAATTGATTAATTAATGATTGTTTTATCAATTTTACTTTCAAAATGTTTAGTATAACGACTTTGTTTTTCATTTGAAAAGATTTGATAGATCCGAAAAAAAATAATCAAATGAATTTAAAAGATGTTGTTTCAGCGCTTTTCAAATAGATCTTAAAATATTTTCAATTAAATAAATTTGTGACATTGAATTGTATCTAATTATCTCTTTTCTTTTGAGTTTTTTGCGATATAAGGCATTGATAAATATTCTGTTTGAAAAACATGGTTGCACTTTGATTATCTGCTTATATTTTTGATTCAGGGCTTTTCAAATAGGTCTTCATATATTTTTTATTAAATCAATTTGTCTTTCTGTGGAATTCGTTTGTTCTTAATTTCCTCTTTTCTGTTGAGTTTTATGTGACGAATGACATTGATAAATATTGTGTATGAAAAAGATTGTTGCACTAGGATTATATTTTTTTATATTTTTGATTGAATTAATAGAGAAGGAATGTAATAATCTCTGTTTCAAGAACTGACAAAAATTTGCAAATACTATAGAAGCACATATCAGTCTTATATCATCACCTTTTGGTGTCTTAGAGATCTGATTAGGCAGAGTGCCACACCCAGTAATGGGTAGAAGACGTGATGATATATTTATTTATTTATTTATTTGATATTAAAACTTTTATTTTCTGCAGTGATAATTTTTATGATAGATCCTCTGCAATGCAAAAAGGAATACTTTCTGCAATTTGATTATCAAGTAAATTTGGATTAATCCAAAAGTAATAATTGTGTCAATTGTATTATTCTGCAATTTAAATGCAGATTGAACCTGTGAAGTAATCTTATCAATTAATTATCCAATTGTCTTTAGTTATTATTGGCATAATTACAAAAAAATATTGGCAAATTGATAATTTTTAACTTTGTTTCATGTTTACAATATTATGAGGTTTCGGGAGTTATTCAAATCGGCCTTCGAATATCTGTATTTATTTTTAAATTATGTTTGGAATGAAAATCAATCAGATGGATAACAGAAATGTCTAAATTCAATAGCATTTTTTAATTTATATTTTTTTTTATATAAATCATACGATTCATGTTCGCGAGAATCAGTGAAATGATAAAATTTTCATCATCATCATATGTTATATTTTGACTAATAAAATTATTTGAAATTTCTTCTTTCCTATTATTACTAATAGTAAAATTTAAGACTTTTAACATTTTTAGTGTATGCCTCGTGCTAATAAACCTAACAGATCTCTTGTCTTTACAGTTGCCGATAACTTTCCCATTACTTTCTTTTCCCTTCATATCTTCTTTTTTATTTTCTTTTCATCAAAAATTTCTCTTGGTATCTCTTTTACGTATATCTGCAACGTACCAACGGTATGGGTGTTTCTTTCCAACAGTAAATCTGATAACTCAAGGTTGTTAAAATAGTTGTCTGCTGCCAGAGTGCGTCTAGTATCAAGGTAATCTTTCAATAAATTCAAAACAACTGTACAATAGTATCTCGAAACTGTGAACAAAAAAAACCCGGGATTTTCATAGTATCGAATATGTTCATGTTAGCGAATAAATAGAAAAATTAAATACGTATGTGTTAAGTTATTTATTTAACAAAGATTTCTCAAAGGGTTACAAGAAAAATAATTCGTTATTTTAGTTTGAGTTTTTTTGATACATAAGTTTAATAAAATTGCTGTTTCTTGAACTCGTTTTAAAGTAAGTATGTCTTCCGTACTTAATCCGTTGTTTTCTGCCCATTGCAAAGTCAAATCTAGTGCTTTAATAGCATCTGAATGTGACACTGTTTCATTCACTTGAACAGTCTGATCATCAAGTAGTTCTTCATCATCGTCATCATCTTCATCTTCATCGATTTCGTTTTCTTTGGTTAGCGTATCTATATTCCATTCCTCAACATAAATGTTTGAAAACTCAACGGTGGGAGTAGACTCATTTTGTAAATTATTGAGCAAAGCAATTGTTTCACTTATGGTAGCAGTTTCTTCATTCCACTGGCGTTTTAAAACGCTTAGAGGAAGATTATCTTCATCGTCAAATTCTGTATTATTAGATAATATATTTTTCCAGCATTTGTTAATGATTGATTGGTCTAATTTATTCCACGCAGCTGAGACAGTTAATATGGCATCTTTTAAGGTTAAACTCCTAAGAGCTGTCGCAATATTGTCTTTTTTCATAATAAATGTCAACAGGCTGTTTCTGTAATAAAGTTTCGTTAACCTAAGCATATTTTGATCCATGGGTTGGATTAACCCATTAATGCCCACCGATATCGTAGAAAAGGTAAAGAATTTCAACTTACCAAAATGGCATTATGATATGCTCACAAAACTATTAAAATGAAAATAAATTTATTTTTTTTTGTTATTTTTCGAAAAAAATTGTGTACTCAATCAGGTACGCTGGGATTATGTGGGAAAGGTATCAAAATATTTAAGGAAATTAAATATATTTCTTATTAATAATTTACAGTAAAAAATAAAGTATATTTAATTTAATTTATCAGTTCATTTGTTTCCAGAGTGAAATATTTTAAAACAATCCCGTTTTTCAGTGCAAAGCGTTACTTTACACTTTTCGCACCTCCACCTAACTCGCATGTGGCCCCTGCGACATCTGAGGGGGTCCTGAATTTTTTCGGGATATTGACCTATAGGATCTTCTAAGATGCTCTTTGGTAGTGAGCCTGATGGTCTATTCGTATTTAGTCTTCTTTGAATGGCCTTGCTGTAAAATCGAAGGTAATGGCGAGTTATATTTCGTTGAAATAATAACAAGTCCATATTATAATTTTCATTAGTAATTGTGTGCAGTTTCCATGCATTTACAGCAATTATGTTTATCATATGGGTAAAAAGTACCCACCACCATTTCTTGCCATGAATACTTATTCTATAGTTGTTTACAGCCTGATCCAGAAGATCTACACCACCCATTGATGAATTATAATTTTTGATCAGCTGAGGTTGTGGCACAGATATATTTTCTTTCTTTTTTGCGGAACATCGCTTTACTTGGACCATTGGTTCTAAAGAATCATAGTTTGTTATCATGGTTACTGCGCTGTTATCATTCCATTTTACGAAAAGAAGATAATTATCCTTATCATATCGATAATCACAATATCCTCGATCCTTTTTCGTTATTTCTTTGGAAGCCACAAGTGGACACTTTTTAGTACGATTATCTCGCACTGTACCAGTAGCTCGAATACTTTTCTCTCTAAGTGTATTCAAAAGATCATAACTCGAGAAGTAGTTATCAAAAAATACAATATGATCAGTTGGGACGGCAATAATTTTTAGAAGATCCAATACAACCCGCGATCCAAGTGGAATAGAAGATTTTCTATTTATTGTTTGATTTTGATCAGCTGAAGGTCTAGCACCACAGTATGTATCAAATGCTTAGCAGTAGCCACTTGAACTGCACAACATCCAATCTTTGTACGGGCTTGCCGCGGATAAATTGCTTTGCAGAATGATGACCAAAGTACTTGACCATTGCCTCATCAATGGACAAGAGTTTATGAAAAATGCCCCATTTTTGAAACTTTTTATTGATTTTATCACTTTTGTCCAGTTTTGAGTTGTCAGCCAAATGTAGATATTTTTTTTATTTCAGTGAATCTATTTCGACTAATGGCATTTGATACAAACGGAATACTTAAATCTTCGTCTAAATTCCAATAAAGCCGTTCACGCGGTAGTCGGTGATATCCGGTGAACAAAAGAAGTCCTATAAAAATCTTTATTTCTTCAGCCGTAACATTGAATGTGTGATTATTAGCAGCTTTTGCGTAAATATTGGTTTGAGTAACGATATGTTGTACAACTTCTTCGTCAAATAATTTTTCAAAAATTTGTACTGCATTCAGTCCTGATAGTTCTTCTCGTACATTTTCCAAGCGAGCGTCAGTTCCATTGGTGCCCTTTATACCCATGTTTACGCTTCTACGAGTCCATTTAGGTTCCGTAATTTTCTGCTTCTTCTTTTCTCTCTTCATGAAACTCGACAATGGTACATCATCATCAGCCCATTCATCATTATAATCATTGCTATTTTCATCTTCTGGTTCGTCTACTCGTATATCAACTTCCAATTCCCCCGGCACATCGTTCGGCAGTTCAGTGACAACCAGATCATCATCATCGAACTCTTCCTCATCAGTTTGACAATCAACTTCAGGCGGTATTATAACTAAATTGATTTCTGAATTGCCAGATCTCACATTTTCAATAATATCTAACGCAGCCGCCATAGTTTCCAATCTTTTGCCGTAAAATGCAGACGGTAGAATTTCGCTGGAATCCATTGTAGTAATAACACTGAAAAATGTAAACAAATGTCTTTTATATAGTGCCATTGCCCATTGTACTCGACTGGGTACAGACAGTTTTGCAACAGTATATAGCAATGTACAAACTATTTAATAAAGATCTGATAAGTAAATATTTCAAATACATGTCTATAAAATCATATATCATGCACGAAATAATATTTATGAATGAATAATAATAATAATTGATAATTATACACACTTACCTCATATAACCACAAAATCAGAGAAACACGTGCCAACCTTTAATGTTCTTATTTACAAACCTCAACGAAACAATTGAAACTGTTACCATCATTCGAAAGAGTAAAGATAACTGTACATTTGCACCACAAATAAATTAACCTGTTGCACGTTAGATGTCACCAATAGTACAATAATTCCGGTGTACCCAAGAAAGTACAGTGGTCAATAATGGCTTAATGGCGTGATGTTTAGTGGCATAAACATTGCAAACATATTGCCATCAGGTGTTTTTAGTACTTCCGCCGAAGGGTGAGAAGGCGCGTTGTCAAGAATCAAAATTGAACGCTGAGGAAGATTTCTATTATTCAAAAATGTTCGAACCTACAAATAAGTGAAATAAAAATTAAAATTTGTAGAATAATCTTTTTAAAATTTATCCTACATACCTCAGGAAAAAAATGTTTAAAAAACCACTCTTTAAAAATGTCTAACGTCATCCACGAGCTTTTATTGCTCCTGTAGATTACTGGGTTGCTGAAATTATTGAAGCATCTGGACTGTTTAGATTTTCCAATAATTAATAGTTTGTGAGAACCTGCTGCGTTTATACAACCAAGAAATGTTATTCTTTGTTTCGCCATTTTTAAATCTGGGGCAGTTTTCTCATTGAGCGAAACGTATGTTTTTTCGGGAAGGAGTTTCCGAAGTAGGCCGGTTTCATCAGCATTATATAATTGATGTTGATTTAAATTAAATTCTTCCATTTTTAGCTTCAATATCTCTTTAAAAGGATCTACTAATTTTGGTGCAGAAGATAATTTTTCTCCGGTTATTTTTAGGTATCGAAAATCAAAACGTTTTTTAAAACGTTGCAGTCACCTGTAACTTGCATTAAAATTACCCACACCTTGATTTATTTTTTCATGAAAGAATAATGGCTTTTGTTTATGAATTTCTGCAGTTACTGGCACATTTTTTTTGCGTTGCTTAAGGAACCATCGGTATAGAGCTCTTTCCATTTTAGGAAATTCCGCTTTTCTTAAGGTACGTTTTTGGTTTCGAGTTGAAGAATGTGCCACAGCATTAATGATATGTTTCTTTTTGTTTTTAATAGAGCACACTGTTGACTTTGCTATACCGTATTTTCTTGATAAGGCTGTAACACTCAAACCTTTTTCATAATCTTCAAGCAATTTTGCTTTTTCATGTAGGGATAGTAAACACTTTGATTTTATTTTGGCCATTTTCACTACTTGCATACACCACCGCTGATAAATCTCAATCAAAACAAGAGAACATGTTCGCACGCTTTGTTACTAGGAATTCTACGTTAGCCATAAAATTCGGGGAAACCCCTAGAATTGAAGAGAAATTAGCTAGAAATAATTGTTCACATTATCGAATTAAGCGCTGTTCACATTATTGGATTACAATTGAAAATATTTAGCGTTCACATTAATGAGATGTTCATAGTAGCGCATGTTCACGTAAGTGAGATTCTACTGTATTGCTACTTCGTCCTGCACTCACCGTATCACTCTTCTCTTCATAAATTTCGGTCTCGTAAGTGTAGCCACTATCGTCGAATAATCTTAGTATTTTCACCCCGATGCCTTTCGGGGAATATATTGGCGAAATAGTAACCGACCCCTGAATGGTACCATAGATTCATCTATGGATACTACCTCCGAGGGGATTTTTAGTTCTTCGAATTTCTTGGTCAACGCGTCTGCAAGACGTCTAATTTTAAACAGGCGATCCTCTTTATTTGCTGCATCATTATCAGCAAAACGGAGAAATTATAATATGACCTGAAATCTATTTCACGACATAACATGTTGAACAAAACAGTGACGATATAGAAATTTATGCGACCAGTAATCTGATATTTTTGGGAGTTTGGCTAGTCCCATATACAGCATATTAACAAAAAAAATCAATTTCTTTGGCAAACACATCAATCCAATTTTATTTGTATTTCCTAGCATTTTTATTTGTTTCCAATACAATCAAATCCAAAATATCTGAATCCACAAAGAGTCGGAACATATTCACTGGTCTTAGATTACAAGAAACATTTATCCGGTCTACACCAGTGAAAACAAACTGATTCAAAGAAGGTGCATCCACATCATTCCATGAAATTATCGTCGGTGTTTGTGATTGACGTCGCATCTGCCTCTGCTGCATGGGAATCGTTGGCGGCAATTTCGGATTCTGTTTCTGACTCGGATTCTGTTTCTGACTCGGATTCTGTTTCTGACTCGGATTCTGTTTCTGACTTGGGTTCTGATTTAGAACTAGGCACGTATTCTGATTCAGAGGAACAAAATGGCTCCACTTTGTCACTTTCTAAGTTCAGGTTTTGAGGAGAGTTTCGACTTGCGTGTCCACTATTCACTCCAAACTCATGGGCCTCATCCTCCTGCTCTTCGTTACCATTCTGACTGTTTTCTTCTACATAAAAATATGTATTCCTGTTTATTATGCTACTAACCTCAAAATTCCTCGCAGTAACTTCTCTTCCTCTTTTTGATCTATATTTTACCAAAAACTAAATACATTGACACCACTAAACAACTCAAAAACGAATGTAACCATGTAGTAGTTCACCAATGTGCCATGTGTAGCTAAATGGTTTAAAATTAATTCACATGACGTATTTAAAATACACAGCGACATTCTGTGAGTGCAGATTGTACCACTAATTTGAGAGGATGCTTGGTCTCGAGTAGTATAATAGTACCGGTCCTAGGCCACTTCATGATAACTTGCCTTCAGGTAACCTAGTTTAAAGCTATCTTTACGACGGTGTCGATGTCCACAGAATTCTCTGACGTCATCATGAAGTACATGGGTAAAATTTTCAAGGTTATTTCGAACCCCGTGATGGACGCCATTGCCGTTAAGAGTTGGTCTAGTTTAAAAATTAAGTTTTGAAAGTTACCGCTAGATGGCTAGTGTGTTTTAATTTGAAAAAGTTTTGCTAGATGGCTAATTTTTAAAATTTTTCCCCCCTACAATTTATTTTAATTTGATAACAAAATATTTGCATAGGAATATTAGTGGTACCAAATTAAGACCATGAACTGGAACCCCATTGATATATATATATATATATATTTGGGTTTTTGTAAATGTTTATTTTATGGCGCCAGTGACTCGGGATGCTTTACTTATTTTTTCTTTAGTATTGTCGTTAAAGTTTCCTGTTGACCTAAATGTCGTTCCGAGGTATGTATATATGTTTGTGTAGGTAATTTCTTTATTTTGACAAAAGTGCCTTATATGTCTCTTTGGTGTCCTGCCATTGTGGAAGTGGACCACTTTAGTTTTATCGGCATATATTGAGAGTCGGTTTGTTTTACAGTAATCAGTGAGCGCATCTAGCTTTCTTTGTATCTCCGGCGGCGAGTTTGCGAAAAGGACAATATCATCCGCGTATTGCAGTGTTAAGATGTCGGTCTTGTTGTTTATGAAATGGCCTTGTAAGTGTTTATCTTTGAAAAAAATATCTATATCGGCAATATAGAGGGCAAATAGAAGGGGGCTGGTGCAGTCACCTTGCAATACTCCTTCGTTAATCTGTATCTCTTCTGATGTTTTGTTATTTATGCTGATTCTTAGAGATGCTCCTTCGTAAATGTTCTTTAGTAATCTAGTAATTTTCCCACTGATGCCTTGATAATAAATTTTGTTCCAGAGAATATTATGTTGTACGGAGTCAAAGGCTTTTTGGAAATCTATGAAGATACCATAAAGTCCTTTCTTCCCAGTGAAAAACGATGACTGAATTATGCTGTTGAGGACAAAGATGTTGTCACAGCACGCTCTATTCTTCCTGAAGCCCGTTTGTGCTTCTGGGAGTATATTCATACTTTCCACCCAGGTTTGCATTCTATTGTTCAGTATATATGTAAAGAGTTTAGTTACTGTGTTGAGTAAGGCAATTCCTCTGTAATTATTGCAGTCCGCCGATTTCCCTTTTTATGTAAGAGAGATAGTTTTATTGTTTTAAGTTCTTGGGGTTAGTTTTCCTCACTAAGGAACAGTTGCTCGTAGACTATATTATCTGTGCCTGCAGATTTATTAGATTTTAGTTTCTTTAACGCGAGGTTCATTTCAATATGGGTAATCTCACCGTCTAAAAAGGGGTGGTAGGCGTCGAAAAAAGTTTGTTCATTTATTATTTTCTCTTGGAACCAAGAGTGGTAGAAATCTGTCCAAAGTATTATACTTCTTGGGTTGGAGACCTGTGTTGAGGTTTGTAGGCTTCTGAATGTTGTCCAGAATTGCTTCTGGTCAGTTATATTCTTTAATTTGTCTTTGATTTCAAATTTTTTCTTATTTTTTTCTTCTTTTATACAGAGTTTATACCTTTTCTTCGCTTGTGTGTATGTTTCAAGACTTTTTTCTGTAATGCCGAGTTTCTTACAATCGTTTAATCGGGCATTTGTTTCTTTTTTTAGCTCCTTACAGTTTTGAGTGACCCACTTTTTATGTTTCGAAGTGTTAACAATGCTATTATAAATTTTAGTTTTTTTGTTATGCCTATTTCAATAGAGACTTTTTCTATTGTTGACTTTAGTTGCTCGTAGTTTTCGGCTATGTTCATGTTGGGATTGTCCAGTGCAGCAGCATTCATTTTTTGTTTCTAAAGGTCTGCCTTTGTGTTGTCCCATTTAGTTTTCTTTATAATAAGATTTATTTTATCTGTTTCTTTGCTAATATAAACTGGGTTTGTTAAAGTTATTGTACAGATTAGGTGGTCTGAAATTAGTATGTCCTCGATAATTTTGAAATCTTCTATAAATTTTAGCGTGTATGGATCAGTTCATATTAGGTCAATCGTACTTTTCCCCTTACTCCCTAAATAGGTGTATTTTGCTGGGAAGCACAGTGGTAGAGTGCTAGCCTCTGGAAATAGAGGTCGTGGGTTCGAATCCGGGTCAGGTCGAGATTTTTCTCGTCTGGCCGTGATCGGTATCCACTTCCGTATCCATTCCAAGTTGGGACATATTAACTTGGATCCCCCAAGCTATCGAGCACCGGCTAGGGGATGTAACAAGGGCTTGCGCGGGTTGGCTGGTAACACACATTACAGTAAAGTAAAAGTGGCAAAAGTAACGTAAAAAATTAGTAATGTGAGTTCCGATAGTCACCCTAGGGACATAACTACAGGTTCAAATCCCGAAAGATATATACATACACATATACAAACATACATATATACATATTCGATAGGTCGATACGCACCATGTAGAAGAACACTCACTATATTTCTCCTCTCTACTCAAAAGCTAGAGTTTTTATATTCAACTATCTGTACTCTTGAGGTAAACCTTCCTGAAGGGATTTTGGACCCCTGAGGTTTTGGAAAATTGTGAAAGGCATTCAAAGTTATACACGTGGCTATTTTTACCTGTGACTACTTTAACCATACAGTCATAAATATTAATTTACATGTAATTTATAAACAAAGTGGTTGAGAAATACCAAGTGATGACAAATATCTGTATTTTTACGGATATTAAATCTTAAGTGCATAGATTCCTAGCCATATCGGAGAAATGTATTACTAAAGCTGTAAAAACGTTTTTCCAAGTTGATTTGTACAGGAATAGGTAATTTTAATTTTTAGTATAATTGTACCAGGAAATATGTTAAGATGCTTCTATTTTTGACAGTTCTTTTAAAGTACTTATATGTTTAATTATTTTGCTTCCAACGTCATGAGTTGTACAGATTTTATTCAAGTTTTTCATTCTACTTTGCATGATTTCGTTATCACGTAATTCTACCATAGCATTTCTATCTAAAGATTCTTCTAACACGTCATAAATAGGATACTTTCCGTTATCGTATGGCAGTAAACTTAACGTTTTAGATGCTACCCAAGCAGCTGGAATTATTTGTTTATAAGCAAATGACAAATTTGAGAGTATACACGGAAATGATGGCTTTATTTTGACTTTCTTATCAATGGTTATCGAACATTAACAAGGTATTTGTACCCATGGAGCACCATAATCTTGTTCAAAAGTTACTTTTTTTGAGGAGTTACAATGTACATCTGACACCATGTTTGCATAAATAATAAATGGATTCTGATCAATTGGTGTAATTATACATGTTATGACGTCGGTCCATGAGCGTCGCACACTACAGTAAAAGTTTGGGGGCTTTCATGAGTTCCTACTCTCTGCTTACTGATGTCCCTAAATACGGATAAATGCTCTTTGTTTTCCCATCGGTCTTCCGGTAAACCGATCCTCCGGCGACGTCGTCTGTGAGCATCACGGCTATTTTCTGTCCACTTGGCAGGGTCAAGGTGCCTACATTGACATCCTCCAAAGCTTGGCATATGGAAGATCGGGCAGCGACCACTTTTGATTTTGACGAAGACGAAATAAGCTAGCGCCAGCGAGCTAGCATACAAACTAGGACCACCGTAATTACGAAAATTATAAATAACGGTGCAGTTATTGAATTTGACGAGAATTCTTGGGAACATGCAGTGATTGCAAGTGCAAATATGGCTAGTCTGTTGTCATAAAATAATTTAATGAAAAGTATTGTGATGAAGTTCCAATATAGATAAGCATATATTTCTCGTGCGAATACTCATCTGAGTGCCATCCTAATGGCACAAAAGTTTTCGCAGTACATGTTTCACTGATGGCTGATAGATTGAGATACGAAACATGGAATGTCCAGTTATGATTTAAGCAATCCGATAAATTATTATACACTGGGTGTGCATCTGGTGCCAACGGATTGATTTGCGGAGATTTTAATGTAGACTATGTAGGTGGTAGCACGTTTATGACTTGCAGTAGTCGTCGACTATAGTTATATATATATATATATATATATATATATATATATATATATATATATATATATATATATATATATATATATATATGTATATGTATATATATATATATATATATATATATATATGTATATATATATATATATATATATATATATATATATATATATATATATATATATATATATATATATATATATATATATATATATATATATATATATATATATATATATATATATATATATATATATATATATATATATATATATATATATATATATATATATAAATTATGTTTTTAAACTTTTGAGTTGTGTTTTTAAAAACTTTATTATAATTTAGAACGATGTTACAAGCGTGAATACATATGCGAAGAGTGTTTCTTATCTCTTAATTTCCAGTATATATAGACTATCCTTTTGTTTAAAGGTCAAAACTGAGTCAGTGATTCTCTTAATCATCTGGTTATGATCTCATTCGTAATCAGTGATATTCTTAGTCATTTGGTTAATGATCACATTCATAATTCCTCCCCAGCAAGTTTGAACTTTACACAAAATTACATATTTTCAGTTAATCTATCTAAATTTCTTAATTCTATATCATTTCTTAATTTATCAATTTTATATTTTCTATATCTGTTGATTACAACTTTTATAATTATTATAAATAAAATTATTATAAGTATAATATAAATAATATAATAATGATGATTGTTTTTAATATTATAATCAATATCTTTTATTCTCTGTAATTCAGGAATTGATATATTTAATTTTTGCAATGTTTTTGACTTTATCTCATCTATTTTTATATCAAAATTTCTCAATTGAACATTATTTATTTCTAATTCTTTACATGTTCTTGAGATTTTATTAAAATTCCATTGTTTAATTTTACATTCTTTTTTGTTATTAAGTTTGAAAATTCCTTGGAAATTTCTTTTTATATTTTTATTTTCACAATCTATAATTAATTCTTGGTTTATTGGAGATATGATTATTATATTATCAGTATTAGGAATTTGTATTACTTCATTTTTATTATGTTTCTCAATTATTTCACATTCATCATTATTTTCCTTAGTAATTATGTTATTAATACAGTTATTTATTTCTATGCCTTTAGTTTGACAGTAATTTACATTATCAGATTCTTTATTAAATCTCTCTATTAATATATTTTTATTATATTTATTTATATAATATGTAGGTGATTCTGTTAGTTTATATAGTTTTTTATGATGAATAAAGGGGATTGGATACAATTGATATAAGGGATAGGATTCTTGTGAAAGTTCTGGTTCTATCAGTAATACGTGTATTTGTTCGTTTTCCATTTTACAATATGTAGTTATTTCATTCAGTTGGGACCAAATGTCCTTTTTGCCTGTTATCTGGATTAAATCTTCATGGCTTATAATGATGGTATCTAGTTTATTTAATGAACAAATAATTAACATTAATTCAATTTGTTTACTGAAATCATTGAGATTTTGAATTATTATCAGTAAATTATTAATTTTTACTTGTACGTCTATTAAGCCTTTCCAATTTTGGTCTTGTTTAAGGATGCGTGTTATAGTGCCTAGGGTTTCGATAATTTTATTTTCATTTATCGTTATCTGTTCTAATTTTGAATTAAACTTATCAGTTATATGTTTTTCATTTTTTACTATTTGTTCATTTTGTTTTTCAAGTATTTTTTGGTTGTCTTTTAACTGATTTATTAAATTATCGTATCTTTCTGCATCATTCTGATCTAAGTTTCCTGAAATGGATTTAATTATACTTCCCAGTCCGTTTATAAGGCCACGTTTATTTCTTTTGCCAAAAAGTTTTTGTATTTGCTGTGTTAAGTCATTAGTGAAGTATGTTAATGCTTTCACTTGTTCTTCTAAATGGTATTGATTTTGTATTTGTTTTATGACATTATTTGTAATTTTGCTTATTTTTATGTATTCTGTGTAAATTGGTGTAATGTTATAAGTGAAATAGTGTATTATTTCATCTTCTTTTAGTTTACAGTTTCCTATTTCGAATAAGAGGAATCCGTTGTTGTTTGAAATATCTGTCAGTTGAGCGGCTGTGAAAGCCCTGAAATCATAATTTTATTTTATCCATTTTGAATTTTCTAGTATATCTTTTATCTTTTATTTCTACTGTTCCTAATATTGGGTTATAATTTTCTACAGTAACTTTTTTAAAAATTGGTTTTTATATTTATGCATTAGTCTGTTATTTTGTTTAATGTAGACTTTTTCAGGAATTGTCAGTGGTAATTCATTCTCTTTTGTTCTCCTTATTTTTTCTTTATCAATTTTTTCATTAATTTTATTTTCTATTTCCTTTTTATTAAAAAAATAATAATTTATGACTTCTTCCCCAGATTTTAAATTTTCGAAATATTTATTTTTTTCATTATAGCCAAATAATATCTCACAAGGGGTCATTTTTGTTACTGAATGCTTAGTATTATTATATGCTATTATTGCCTTATTTATGTTGTTTTGTAAGAGTCTATTTTTATTGATTGAGTGCAATATTCTTAAATGTTCGATTAAAGTGGAGTGAAATCTTTCTATCGCGTTTGATTTAGGGTTTGCTATACTTGTTAAATGTAATTTTATATCATGATTATTACAATAATTTTTTACTAATGCATTATTAAATTCCAATCCGTGATCAGCGATGATCATGTCTGGTTTTTTATAAGTTTTTATAAAATCTTGAATTATCAACATTGTTTCCTTACCAGTTTTATTAAAGGTGGGGTGTATAAAGCCAAATTTAGAAAATTGATCAAATATAGTTATAAAATATTCTTTATTCAAAGTAAGAATATCAATGTTTATATTTTCAAAAGGAGTTCTCGGTGTAGGGGTTAAATTATCGTTTAACTGTATAGGATGTCTATCATATTTATTTTCTTTACAGATTTTGCATTGATTAGTAATATTTGTGATATCTTTAATCATATTAGGCCAAAAGTATTTTTCCTTAAGTTCGTCATAAGTAGCCATTATTCCACGGTGATTTAAATATCCGTTATGATTGTCAAATACTATCTGGATCTGTTTTTCCTCATCTTCAATATCTTCTACTGATTTGTTACACTTTATCAGATTTACAGTATTTATTTCAAATTTACTTTGAATTACTTGATTTAATTTTTGCTCATGTTGTCTGGGAATTAATATTAGATATTTTAATTTTGGTACTACGTAATTTTTCAGTACTTCTAATATTTGTTCTTCCTCTTCATCTATATTTATATTTATTATGAGTCTTTGTTTTTGGTGGTTAAACAGTTTCTTTACACTTATATCGAAAGGATTTTTAGAGAAATGGAATATTATTTGATTCTTTGCTACATTTAATCTATTATCGACAAATTTTAATCCATTAATTGGGTTTTCACCTGAGCTATGGATTGTATTATCTGATTCTGACTTATTCCCTATTATACTTTGTTGTTCATCTAAATCGTTATCATTTTTTGTTTCTAAACTAAAATTTTGCAATAATTCATATATGTTAAATTGTATTTGAGTATTATTAAAAGTGTTTTCTAAGATTTTTATAAATTCTACTCTATCTAATTTATCTAATCCACATGACATATAGGGGATGTTTATTTCATATATGTCATTCTTTATTAAGTAATCTCTTAATTCAACAAGTGTTCTTTTAAAATATTTAATGTTTACATCTTCCCAATAATTATCTTTTGTGATTAAATGTAGTATCGTTTTATTCTCTATGTTTTGGATAATAATATTCTTTTTATTAATATGATCTTTACAGTAGTTTTTACTATTGAATTTATTCTTTATCTGTTCGGCAAGTCCTTTTCCGAATTTTAAGTCTCTTGATATACAGTGCGCAAAAATTTTCGTATCTGTTACGTCTCCCGTTTTGTATTTAATTTTGAACTCTTCTCTTTGTCTCGACAAAAAGTCTGCTATCTTATTCGTTTTCCCAGGTAAGTATTCGATGTCGAAGTTATATTCGCCTAATTCTATTTTCCAGCGCATTAATTTTTGGTTTGCATTTTTCATGGTGAACAACCATATAAGAGGTTTATGGTCTGTTCGGATAGTAAATTTTCTACCAAATAAATAAGGTTTGAAATTATTAATAGACCAGATAATAGATTTTAATTCTTTTTCTATAGTGCTATAATTTTGTTCTGCTACGTTAAACGTTTTTGACGCATAAGCTACTGGTTTTTCCTGACCGTTTGTGATTTGTGATAGTACAGATCCCATTGCATAGTCTGAAGCATCTGTTGTAAGGGTAAATGATTTTGAAAAATCAGGGAACTCCAAAATCGGTGGGTTACTTATCAATTCTTTAGCGACTTTAAATGACTTTTGATAGTCATCATTGGTGATTTCTATTTGTTTATTCTTTTTTAAACATTCTGTAAAAGGTTTTGTGAGTTTTGCAAAATTTGGAATAAAGCGTCTATACCAGGAAAGTTTACCTAAAAAAGATTTTATTTCTTTCACTGTTTTTGGAATAGGTATTTTCTCAATTGCTTCTATTTTATTTTTATTAGGTTTGAGTCCGTCTTTTGATATTATGAATCCGAGATATTCTGTTTCATTCTTTAAAAATTCTGACTTGTCTATCTGTATTTTTAAATTAGCTTTTTGTAATTTGGAAAAGACTTTTTCTATATTTTGTAAATGTTCCTCTAATGTGTTTCCGAGTATTATAATATCATCCATATATACCAAGCAAATTTTGTTAATATATTCCGCTAATACCTCATTCATCATTCTTTGAAATGATGCGGGTGCGTTAATTAACCCGAAGGGCATGCGTATGAATTCATAGTGTCCTGATGTTGTAGAAAAGGCTGTTTTTTCTTGATCTTTTTTATCTATCAATATCTGATGGAAACCTGAATGTAAATCTAATGTTGTGAAATATTTAGGCTTTCCTATATGATCCAATAAGGTATCAATATTTGGTAAGGGGAATTTATCTTCTATTGTTTTTTGATTTAATTTTCTGAAATCTATCACTAATCTTGTTTTGCGTTTGCCAGAGGCATCTAACTTTTTTGGTACTATCCATATAGGTGAATTACATGGGCTTTTGGATTTTTGTATTACTTTTGTTTTACATGTTCTTCTATATCATTTTCGTATATTTGAGGGAGTCTGTAATTTTTCTGATAGACCGGTGTATCGTCTGTTGTGTGTATTTTATGGGTAGTCACGTTTGTGGCTGACAATTCTTCGTCTGGTTTAGGGAATAGACTAGCATATTTTTTTATCAAGTTTTTTATTTTATCTTTTTCGTTATACGTAAGGTGTTCATGTCTAAACTGTACGTAGGAGTTGTTTAGTGTTTGAGAAGATATTAATTTAAATTTTTTATTTCCGAATGTTACTGTTTTATTTTTGAAATCCATTAAGGTATTACAGTGTTCTAGTATTTTTATACCGAACAGCATATTACTTTCTTTATGGAAGTCATGTATGAAGAATTCGAAAGGTTTATTTTGAATTTTTATTTCCACATAATTTTTGCATTTTACTTTTCCTTGTGCTGTTTTGAAAGTGACTATTTTTTGAAAAACTTTTAAATTTCTTTGTTTAACAATTTTGGGTGAGATTAAATTTATATCTGAGCCTAAATCAATTAATATTAAATAGTCGTTAAATTTTATTAATGGGATTGATTTTAATTCTGAGGCCATTACGTATTTTGTTCCGTTTCTAAGGTTTCTTCTAAAAAATCTATTTCTTTTGGCTTTTGATCGTATTCTGCTTCTATCTTTTGATAGAATTCTTCTTCTGTGTCTAAATCTAACTGACCATTATCTTCCATTTCTTCTATGTTATAATTTTGTCTGATTGTCTGTGTTGAGATGGGTTGTGTGTTTCTTGTTTGTTGTGTATTTCTTGTTTGTATTGATATTGGTTGGGGTTGAAATTTACGTGTTTCGTTCATGTTAATTAGGTTTTGTCTTGCAAACCTATTATATCCTGGAGTTGGTGGAGCATGGATATTAATGGGTTTTGAAGGGAAATATTGTCCGGGAAATTGTCTAGGTGGAGGATTAAATGAGAAGTTTGGGTTTTTTGATGTGTTTAATATGTTATCGTTGCGTGTCATAGGACTGTTATGTAGAGAGTTTGCGTAGCTAAACTCGTTTTTAAGTAATAAGTCGCATTGTTCTAATGTCGAAGGTTGTTTCACAATAAAAGATCCTTTTATTATGGGTGGTAATAATGAAATAAATTTATTTACGACTGCTTTTTGATTTTCATGGAGAATAGCGTTTTTTTGTTCAAGAGCATAATTTTTTGCAAGTATTTTTGATTTATATAATTCAAATTTATCAATCATTATTTTTAATGTAATTTCTGTATTTTATTTAAATTTACTTTCGAATAACTCTCCTAGTAATGTTTCAGCTGTCGTTTTGTCTGAGAAGTTAGTAGTTAGATATATTTTTAGTTCTTCCCAATTTGTGAATTTGTTTTGTGAAACGACCTTTTTTATATTATTTATTAATTTATTCTTAATTAAGTTAAACACAAATATTTTTTGTGCTGATGACATTGATAATGTATTTAAAATAAGATATGTTTCATCCACAGTTTGGACGAAATTATTAAGAGTCGTTATGTCCCCTTCATATGTTGGGATCATTTCGATATAATTTTTAATTTCTTGTAAAGAAGTCATATTGTCTTCGTTACTGTTTGAGTTTTGTAAAATTCTAATAATATTACTTTGAATATTATTTACAAATTCTTCGCTTTCAGAATCTGACATAAATTTGTGTGCTTTGCCTTGTGCCGGGGCTCGTATTCTTTATTACTAGTTCTTGACTAGAAAATACCCTGTGTATTACAAAAATATATTTTACTTACAATAATAGATTTATGATTACAATCTTCATTGCAAGGACTCTTCTGATGGGGTTTTCGAACTGGCTCTCGTGAAGTCGTGAAGTTGGCTGGACGAGATGTGAAGTTCTTGATGCTTGTCGTCTGGATTCTCGTGATCAGCAATGAACAGCAAGATGAATCGCTTTGGACGTGTTGTATCGTGGTGGTCTGATGGGACGTTTATATAGTCCCTGATGGGCACTGTTTAGCCGTTTGATGTTCGTTGATTTGTAAGGTCTTATTGTTATAGCCTTACGTGTGTTTTATTGTTACACACTTTGTATAAGGTCTTATTGGTATAGCCTTATATTCGTTTAAATACTTAAACGTTTATTGTTGCGATTAGCCAAGTTTTTGTATAGAAATACATCAATAGGTAAGTAACTTTGGTGTTTTTGCACTGTTACAAACTATTGCTGGCTAATCCTACCGACTGCGCCAATTATGTTTTTAAACTTTTGAGTTGTGTTTTTAAAAACTTTATTATAATTTAGAACGATGTTACAAGCGTGAATACATATGCGAAGAGTGTTTCTTATCTCTTAATTTCCAGTATATATAGACTATCCTTTTGTTTAAAGGTCAAAACTGAGTCAGTGATTCTCTTAATCATCTGGTTATGATCTCATTCGTAATCAGTGATATTCTTAGTCATTTGGTTAATGATCACATTCATAATTTATATATATATATATATATATATATATATATATATATATATATATATATACTTGTTCAATCTATAACTAGTATTTCATCTTCTTCGGGATAATTATAATTCCGTCATGATTTAAATTTTCTATAAAACTAATATCTTCATTACAGTATAAAGTCATTATAAATAATGAATATAATATTTAAATACCAGAACACTTTAATTATTTATTTTTTACGTACTCAATGTAAGTTTTAGTTGAGAAAAAACCTCTTTTTAATGTAGATAGTTCACTTTCAGTACACTTTCCAAAACGTGCAGGGAAAAAGCATTTGAATTCTTCCGTTGTCACAACTACTCGTGGTCCATATTGTGTATGGTATAATTTCGCATCTTCAATTATATATTTGTAACCCTCTTCTAATTCATTAAGTTTTTTGGTTGGAATTACAACAATGGATCCAATTTTATTAAAATATTCTAAGTTTGTACTAATTTTTTCTAAACAAAAAAAATAAAAAGAACAAAATTAATATGAATAAATAGGTTATTCATATGAAATATATATATATATATATATATATATATATATATATGGGATGGCTAGCACAGTGGTATGAAGTCGGCCTGTGGATCCTGAGGTCCCTGGTTCGATTCCCACAGGCGACAAATTTTCATAATTTGAAAAAGTTATCCCTGTGGCTCCTCCACCACTAACATGTTTGGGGGCCGTGATTTGACGACTGGTAACCGCACTTCACGCGCAAAAATATATCACTTACCGAGATCTGCTTTAGCAGGGTGCCACACCCAGCATTGGGTAGAAGGCGTGATGATATATTTATATTTATATTTTATTTATATATATATATATATATATATATATATATATATATATATATATATATATATATATATATATATATATATATATATATATATATATATATATATATACTTATAATATATTTGAATATAAGTAGCAGATAACCCAAACGGTCATATTAAGGCTAGCATTGATGTAGTCCCGCTCCGGAAATAGGTCGCATGTGTTTTCCGCTCACTCACGTGTCGTTGTTCCATCCGAAGTAATTCTACTAATTTCCATCTTTTGCCAATCTGTGTCACTGGCACTTTCAAATTCTGGTCTGATTCTACAATCCACAATCGGTAATTTATAGCATTTTCATAGCTGTTCTGTATACGTATGACAAGTTGTAAACCATTTACTTCTAATCTCTTCTCCAATTTATCGAGATCTGCTGCTTACACTCCTAGTGTGAGTAATGCAATGGGAATATTCCTGTCCTTGCACGCACTTAATATTTCATTTTGTCTTATTAATCGCAACATGTGAATGGAGCGTTTTAAAGACTCATAATTATTCATATATAACGCTTTTAGTGAGAGTCGAACATTATTAGCGTCTTATCGTAAATCTTTTTGTTCATCTTTAAATATTTGCATCCTCTTATGCAATTCGGTGAACGACTATGTTATTTGTTTTTCATATTTCTCAAAATTACCAGTATTTAATGATAGATGTTTATATTCTTCATGTAATCCGGTTAACAATTCCTCGACTTTCTTCGTAATTTCTTTTTTGTTCATCACAAATTATTTCGTCTCCGTTTCTGTCTTCACTTCACAGCACCAATTGAATGCGTCGCCGATAAAATTTAATACTCTTTTAAATCGGTATCTTGCTGCAGCTGGCGTTGTCTCGGCTACTGCTGAGTGTCGCTCCACTTCATTTAGAATCATTTCTAACTGTTGTGCTAGTATCTTCTCTAACTTGATAAAATATACAGGATCTAAAAATGTTTTCATCTTAGTAAAAAGATCCTAAAATATATCAGATATGTCCGTAATCGGCCTGGACATATCACAACCGCTGGTTTCGTTATCGCAGCTTCCCACTGATCTCGTGCCTTGGTCGCCTCTGCCTTCGTCTGCATATCTCTCCACCCATTCCGACTTGTACGTCAGCGGGATGGCGGCTTCATACGTGATGGCGTCCTGTACTTTTTTTCAATAGACACCCGCCACCACTTGCACGGATACTTCAATCGCCGCACTTGCGATCGCGCACCACATGCACACGAATATTCTGTAACAATAATAAAAGTATGGCACCTATCCTCCAGTGTAATTTTTTATTCTTTCCGAAACACAAGCATTCTGCCAAAAAAAGATAAATAAGTCACACATATATTATATATTAATCGCACTTCACGCGCAAAATATATCACTTACCGAGATCTGCCTCAGCAGAGTGCCACACCCAGTAATGGGTAGAAGGCGTGATGATATATTTATTTATTTATTTTACATATATTATTATCAAAGCGTTTATTTCTATGCTGGTATTAGTTTTGTAGTTTGAAGTGTGAATAATTAGTTTGCATTACTTATCTCGCACAGAGGATATTACTATCATTTACGCGCGCGCTGACGAAGTCGCAATCAGACTTGAATGTACTAAATCCGTTTATGTTCGAATTTTTCTCCCGGCAACTGATGCATCGCTGGCCGACATAAAGTTTATTCCCGACAAAGCCTCATCTCTGTGCGCGTATGTGTAATAATTTCATTTAATTTTTAATTTAATTTTTGCATTGGTTTTGAATATTAATATTGTTTATTGATTCGTATGTAGAATTTTATGCTTTACAATATTTATTTAAAACATTTTTACTTAAAATAATTAGGGAAGTAATGCGAATAAAAAAAAAGATTTACCATGTTAGACGCTTATATTTCACTTTTCATGCTACTTCTGGTATAAATTGAACGTATAATTATTTTAAATAAAAACAGTATTTATACAATATTTTTAATTTTTAAAAAACAGCATAAAAATTTACTGAAATATTTTCATGTAATAGTGTCTGCATAAAATTAATAGTAGGAACTGCCACCGCGCAATTTATTTAATTACATAAATGAATTACAATATTTTTATTTTTAAATTACCCCTTTGATGTAATTCACTCCAATAGCAAAAAATCACTGTTTATTCTATAAAAAATACAAAAAAATCAATATTATATAAATGTATAATAACTGTAAAACATACCGGCGTTAATGTATAACACATCACCAACTTGTTCTCGAATAATCGATATTTCTATTCTTAATAATGCATTATTCACAAACCCTCTAAAAATTTAGCGACTTCTACGATCTGGTCGACTGTCGAATATAATTTTTCGACATCGCTATAAACATATTTTAATAGCATGTTACTTTAATAAAGAATGCTATATTTACAAAACGTGGACAAAGTGTTTCCACAATTATTTGTATTTGAAAAGTAAATAAAAAATAAATGCACATCGCGCTCATTTCAAAAAATTAACTCGTATTTATCTAATGGGATGTCATTGTTCATACAATCCATAAGTTTTGTTACTATTTTTGTATGAGTACCTATAAAAGTTGAAAAGTAAGAAGATTAATAATTCATTATCAAAATACAAACTTACGTGTTGATACAGGGGTTATTATTTCCAGTAACATGTTGCAATGCTATTTAAAACGTTGCTTCAATTCAGACGATTAAGAAACATTATTTATTTTAATTAACACGGCAATTATTTATCTATTATTTGACAGCGTGCGAAGAGAATTTTATTACATTAATTTCTGAATTTTTATTGATATATTTGATGGTTTATTTGATTTCTTTGTTGAATGTAGACAGGTTTGTTTGTTTTTACTCAGACTATTAAATTTGTTTGTTAAATTGAACAGCTTAAAAATTGTGTTAGTGTTACATGATGAGGACTTCGAAGGACCACCGTGTGTGATCACACGGAAATAATTATGTTCTCTGTATGCTTAACCACTTTATTTACATTCACACAGATGTTACAGTTTATGGATATGAATCAGTGATGGTTACTGTACGACAGTTGATGACAGAGTCTCTGCATTCTTAAAAACTAAAACTGAAAACCTTACTTTGTAGAGGGTGGTGAAAATAATGGTAGGGGTAGTTGGTGGTAGGGGATGCATGTTGCGAAATGGCGGTAAATACTGAACATCCCGGCCAGCGTTGAAGCTCCGGTTCAACTTAGACTAAATTATGCTGATAATATTGATAATGACCAAGTGACATAAATACATGTACATTTAACTACTTAAATTAGAACTTGATAATAATATGATGATTAATAAGTAACACAACTACATATACCTTTTACAAATTAAAATAAAACTTGATAATAATATGGTTAATAATAAGTAACACAACTACATATACATTTAACACTAATTAAAATAAGACTTGATACTAATATGGTTAGTCATTTTCGTGGGTTATTGTTATTATTCATTTACACTTGACACCTCCACTGGCACTTCACATATGTTTCGCACTGCTCGTTTGAAGATGACGTGCTCAGTACGTACGGTGACGACACGCACGATGCCGTCAGCACCTGGATGCATCTCTATGATGCGCCCGTACTTCCAGTTGAGGGGGGAGGCGGTTGCCTCCTTGAGGACGACAAGGGCCCCTGGTTGAATGAGTGCCGTTGCCGTCTGCTTCCTCCTTGGGCGAGACTGCATTTGCGATAAGTATTCGCACATCCAGCGCTTCCAAAAATGTTGATGAAGCTGTTCAACATATTGCCAGCGCGATAAATGGTTTTGTTGAAGATGCAACAAATTAGGTTTAGGCATGGTCTTCAATAGTCGGCCAATTAAAAAGTGGCCTGGTGTCAATGCAGTGAAGTCATTCGGATCGTCTGATAATGGCAGCAGCGGCCGCGAATTCAGACAGGACTCAATACATGTTAATAATGTGTACAATTCCTCAAACGTGAGCAATGCGTTGCCTACAACTCGTTTCAAATGATTTTTTACCTGTTTAACGCCCGCTTCCCAAAGCCCTCCAAAATGAGGTGAGCGCACAGGTATAAAATGCCACGTTATCTTGTCTGTCGCTAATTTGTTTATGATTTTCTCTTTAAATTGTTGAGAGTTAAACAATTCTGATAATGAATTTAATTCTTTGTTAGCACCTACAAAGTTTGTAGTATTATCCGAATGTATGTGTTTGATTAAACCGCGTCGAGAAATAAATCGCTTTAATGCATTTAAAAAACAATCTGATGTTAAATCACTAACTAACTCCAAATGCATTGCCTTTGTTGCGAAGCAAATGAAAACGCAGATATATGATTTCAATTTTCTTTTACCACGCCCGCGACCTTCCTTGATAGTGATTGGTCCAGCATAATCAACGCCACAATTCATGAATGGATAACTATATTCGCATCTCGAAGCAGGTAGATCACCCATTGGTGGGTTCATCACCTGCGGTTTTACCCGAAAACATGCTATACATTTACGTAAGATTTTGCGTACTTGACTGCGTCCTTCTATCGGCCAATAATTTTCACGAATTGCCGCCAAAGTGCCTAAATGTCCAGCATGCAATCGGGCCTCATGTGTATGTTTTATGATTAAATTAAATTAGTTACATGATATTTGGGCAAAACTATGGGGTATTTTTGATCGTATGCAATGACGGCATGACGTAATCTACCTCCTACTCTGATTAATCCATCAGCATCGAGAAATGGATTTAGTGTTTTCAATCTACTTTTATTGTTTATGTCCCGTTTTAATTGTAATTGTTTAAGCTCAGATGCAAAGGCTGATTTTTGCACTAACTTAAGAATACATGTGGTTGCCTTTTGTATCTCATGTGTCGACAATTCACCTTTTACGCAATTATGTTTATTTCGAAGATATTCTATGAATCGCAACAAATATGCAGTAGCTCGTTGTAATCTAACAAACTTTGAATAATTGTACAACCAGTTATTTTCAGATATAACTGCTGTATGGACGTGTGTGCGCAGTTCTGGAATTTTTTCAACAACAACTTCCTTACTAACTGTGAGCCAATGACATTGATTGGTTCGTAACCACAATGGTCCGTGAAACCAAACTGTATTACTAATTAAATCGTTCGGTGAGCTCCCACGAGTTATTAAGTCAGCTGGGTTGTCTGTTGTTTTTACATGCTTCCAGCTACCTATATCAGTGAGGGATTGAATTTTCGCTACTCTGGTTGCAACGAATGTTTTTAGTGTATTTGGTGACGTAGGTAACCATGCCAACACAATTGTGGAATCTGTCCAATAAATGATGTTATTAATATCAATTTTTAACGATTCAGCGGTTACGTTCATTAACTTGGACACTAGTAACGCGCCGCATAGTTCTAATCGCGGAATAGTTTGTACTTTTAACGGAGCAACGCGTGATTTCGCACAAATTAAATGCGACGATATTTGACCGCAAGTACCGATCGACCGGAGATAGATGCATGCACCGTACGCCTTCTCGGAAGCGTCTGAGAATTAATTTAGTAGGATAAAAATCGATAATTTTTCGCGGAATTTGTATGTTCCGGATGTAGCTGATTTGATTTATGATTTCTACCCATGCATCATTATAGATTTCCGGTAATGGATCGTCCTACTTTTGTTTGATTTGCCACAAGTTTTGAATAATTAATTTCGCTTTAATAATGATGGGACACAACAATCCTAATGGATCGAAGAGTTTCGATATTTGTGACAAAATCGAGCGTTTAGTGTATATATTATTTGATTTGATAATTTCATTAACTGTTTAGTTCAATTGATCGCGGTTATAATTCCACCCTAAGCCTAAGGTTGATCATATGTGATGTGTCTATGTCTTCATTAATTGATGGTAAGTAGGAAAACAGTGCCGCTTCTGGGACACTTCAAGGCCACTTGCCTTCACGTAACCTAGTTCAAGGCTAACTTCACGACGGTGTCGACGTCCACAGAATTCTCTGACGTCATCACGAACTCCACGGGTAAAATTTTCAAGGTTATTTTGAACTCCATGATGGATGACGTTGCCGTTAAGGGTTGGTCTAGGTTAAAAATTGGGGTGAAGCCCCATCGAATTCATTTTTGTTGAATGCTTTATGGGGGTGGAGTCCTGTGGGGCCTTGTTTCTTTGAAAAAATTGCCGCTAGATGACTTTTGTGTTTAAGTATTAGAATTTGCCGCTAGATGGCTAGTGTTTTTTAGTTTTGAAATTTTTCGCTATTTGGCTGACGGTGCAGCAGCAGACGGAAGTTGCGGTGGAATTTTTTTGCAGCTAATTTCGTTAACCTTGAAGGTTGTAGTGATTTTCTGCTTGTATATTTGTTTTTTACTAGTATAAAAAGATATATATTGTTTAAAATATATTTAGTTTATATTATTTACTGATATGGCTGCAATCAATGTTGAAAGTGTTGGCAGTTTGAGTAGTAAAGTAATTAAAAATGTAAGGAATGTGTTATCGTTGGTAAAAACTATAGAAGAAATAGAAACGTGTCGGAAACAAGTGAACAAAATAATTTTACTAATAAATAAATGTATTTCTCAACAAAAAACTACATATAAAAATAAAAATGAAAATCTGTTTACATTAGAGTCGAATTTGAGTATATTGAAAGTATACAGGGAAAAATTAAAACAATTTAAAATAAAGAAAGGTGCAGGTTTAAATAAAAAGGAGCCTAATAGTTTAATTTGGCAGGATATTAAATCTGTATTTCATGGACGTGTCAGAACAGGTGCAATTATTAATAAATTTGGTATTAAAGATCCAAAAGTGTTTCTAGAAAAAGCTTTAAGAATATTTCAAAATAAAATAAAGCAGTCTTTGAAATTATCAATTTTAAAAGTTAATGTTATACTTGATGCAGAATTTATATTACCTAGTTCAGGTAAAATAGAAACAAAGGTATTTAATACGAGAAATGAAATAATAGATAATACTACAAATATTCTTGACTGGTATAAGAAGAATGTAATTGAAATAATATTAAAGAAGTTGGAAGAATTTCAAGAAAGAGATTCAGGCTGGGCATTATGGGAAATATTATATTTAAAAGTTAATATTAATCATTATTCTCCTATAAGTGGACGGAGTTATATTGATTTACCTGATTATATAAAAAGAAAAAAAGCAATAATTAACGTTAAAAATAATGATGAGTATTGCTTTCTTTGGGCAATAGTTTCTGCTTTATATCCAACGAATAATAATAATTCTGCTCGTGTATGGTCATATCCAGATTATTCTACAGTATTAAAATATGATGGAATTGAATTTCCAATAAAAATTAAAGATATATGTAAATTTGAAGATATGAATAATTTAAATATAAATGTTTATACGTTAGAAAAAATGGATAAAAAGAAAAAAATTAAACATGAAGTTGTACCTGTAAAACTAACAAAAAAATCATATAACAAAACAATACATTTGTTAATGATTAGTTCAAATAATGAAGATAAGGGTGAAGAAGAGGAGGAGGAGGAAGAAGAAGAAGATAAAGAAGCTGAAAAGTGTGAAAATGAATTAATGGAGGTGAACAGAGTTAAAAAAATAAAATCACCAAAAAATTCTCATTTCATGTGGATTAAAAATCTGTCAAGATTGTTAAGTTCACAATTATCTAAAAATAAGCATAAAAATTGGCTATGCGATAGATGTTTAAACCATTTTACAACAGAAAAATTACTAAAAAAACATATAATAAATTGTAAAGGTAATAAACGAGTGTAGAATTGAGTTGCCAACTGAAAAAATATTAAAATTTAAAAATTATAGTCACCAGGAAAAAGTGCCGTTTGTAATATACGCAGATATTGAATCTATTTTGGAAAAAGTGGACGATCAACGTGGAAAAATACAGTGTTAGAAAGTAGACATATACCATTTAGTATTGCATATTATATTAAATGTTCTTATGATGAATCGTTATCTAGTTTTCAATTATATCGAGGAAAAGATTGTATGAATTGGTTTACAGTAGAGTTGAGCAATATTGCACAAAAAATTAATAGCATTATGAATAATGTACAACCCTTAAAACTAACACCTGCTGAAGAATTGGATTTTATTAATGCAAAAATTGGTCATATATGCCGTATGTGTTTTAGCGAAAATGATACAAAGGTGCGCGACCATTGCCACCTGAGTGGATTGTATAGAGGAGGGGCACATCAAACCTGCAATTTAAAGTATCAGAATACTCGAGTGATTCCAGTAGTATTTCACAATTTAACTTCATATGATGGTCATTTTATAATAAAGTCTATAGCTACACAAATTGAAGGAGCTGTTAATTTGCTACCTATTAATAAAGAACGATATATATCTTTTACAAAATGTATTCAAAATACAAAAATAAAATTTAGATTTATTGATTCTTTTCGGTTTATGGCAAGTAGTCTGGATAAGTTATCATCATATTTAAATGATTCTGAGAAACTAGTCACAAGATTGATGTGTGATTCTGATGTAAAATTTCAAATGTTAACCAAAAAAGGAATATTTCCTTATGAGTATATAGATTCGTGGGAAAAACTTGATGAGCTACAATTACCAAAAAGAGAAGATTTCTATAGTTCGCTTAAGGATGAATGTGTTAGTGAAGAAAGTTATGAATTTGCTAGAAAAAAATTTAATATTAAAACGTTGGGTGAATATGCAGACTTATATTTAAAAACAGACGTTTTGCTGCTATGTGACGTTTTTGAAAATTTTCGAAAAAGTTGTTTAGAAACATATAAACTGGCTGCATTACATTATTTTACTGCTCCAGGCTTAGCGTTTGATGCTATGTTGAAATGTACTGAAATAGAATTAGAATTAAGATATGATTATGTTTATTGAAAAAGGTATTCGAGGTGGTGTTTCCCAGTGTTCAAATAGATATGGTAAAGCTAATAATAAGTATATGGGTGAAGAATACGATTCAACAAAACAAGATTCATATTTAATATATTTTGATATTAATAATCTTTATGGTGCTGGTATGAGAATGTATTTACCGGACGCAAATTTTGAATGGGTAGAAGAAACAGATTTCTATAATATTGATTTACAACATTTAAAAAGTGAATCTGATACTGGTTATATTTTCGAGGTAGATTTAGAGTATCCCAAGGAATTACATGAGCAGCATAAAGATATACCGTTTTGTCCTGAACATTTTGTACCACCTATTTCAAAACAATCTAAACTAATTACAAATTTATATGATAAAAATAAATATATTATTCATTATCAAAATTTGCAACAAGCTATGCAAAATGGATTAAAATTGAATAAAATACATAGAATTCTGAAATTTAATCAATCTTCATGGTTGAAAAAATATATTGATTTAAATACTGAATTACGTAAAATTTCGAATAATGAATTTAAAAAAAATTTTTACAAACTTATTAATAATGCCGTGTTCGGAAAAACACTGGAAAATGTAAGAAAACATAAAGAAGTAAAATTAGTAACAAAATGGAATGGACGATATGGTGCAAAAGCGTATATATCACAACCAAATTTTCATAGTTGTACTGTACTAGATGACAATATAATATTAATAGAAATGAATAAAAAAGCAGTTTTGTTTAATAAACCAATATATGTTGGATTTTCAATATTAGATCTGTCAAAACTATATATTTATGATTTTCATTATAATTATATTAAACCGAATGTAGGAGGAAATGTAAAATTATTGTATACTGATACTGATAGTTTAATTTATAATTTTTTAAATTTTGATATTTATGAAATGATGAAACGAGATATTCATAAATTCGATACATCTGATTATAATGAAAAAAATATTTTTAATATGCCTCGTATGAATAAAAAAGTAATTGCCCTTTTGAAAGATGAGAATAATGGTAAAATTATGACAGAGTTTATTGGTTTAAGATCAAAAATGTATAGTTATAAGGTTTTACAAGATAATAAGTTGGAAAAAATTCAGAAAAAAGCAAAAGGCATTACTTTTGCTTCACTAAAATCTATTAATTTTGAAGATTATTATAATTGTTTATTTAATAACACTTCAATTGTAAAAAACCAGTGTATTATATCTTCGAAAAAACATCAAGTGTATACAGTTAAACAAAATAAACTAGCTTTAAGTCCGTATGATGATAAGAGAATTGTAAATGATTTATATAGTGATACTTATCCTTGGGGATATAATTTTAATAATATTTAAAATTTGTAATAAAATAAGAAAAAATAAAACAATTGTAATAAAATTATTACTGTTTTTATTAAACCTGAAATAAAATAAAAATACAATATCAAGAAAAAAAACTTTATTATTTCTTTATGTCATATGTTGTGGTCATAATCATAAGTGTTATATAACAATCTGTCGCTCATAAAATACGTGTTTGGTGCATATGAACAGTAAGTGCAATTTTCGACACCTGCAATTACTGCTAGTGACCGAACACAGTACACATTTGAACACTTTATAATATTTGTTTCTGAAAATTCACTTCGTTGGTATGTCTGGTGGATGTTCATCGCCATCCAAAACGGAATAACACGTTGTGCGTGAGGTAAACAAAAATTGCACATCCAGTGCACAACGTAGCTATTTTCGTTTGGAAACGTATATGCCTTATAACCTATAGTTATAAGGCATACCGTATCGGATGACGACAACGAGGGGTGTCGATTGTACCGCACATTTCACGTACAGGGTTGTCGTCAGAGTCATATCCCGCATCTAGCGGAATGTCTTCTAAAAACCACTCTTGCTGCACTTCTTGCTGCTGCTGCTGCTGCTGTAGCTGTGGCTGCGGTTGTGGAACATCAATGTATTGATTGTTATATACGTTTAACATATTTACATTGACACCCAAACCCTCTGTAACAAATTTAAAAATAATTCAAATAATTTAATATATATTAATATTATTAATTACATACCAATATAGTGTTCGTATTCGTAGTTGGCGGCCATTTTTGAATGATAATAATTCACTTCTTAACAATAAGTTGAACTGTGACTGACTGTATTGCTGTGAGTAAAATTTTTACGTATATATATATGAGTTACTTATCTTTTGTGGTTAGCCAAATAAAATATCCCTGCGAACTAATTAACTTAGTTTTGTTATCAAAAACCGCGAGCCACATCCTTCTAAAAATCGTGTATTTTTTGAGTTTTGTACTGCGTAATTATTTTATAGCAAGTAAAATAAAACAAGTAAAATATATTTATGAAAATTTATTTTAAATAAAATACTATACATTGTAATATAATGTGAGTTTTTTCAACAAATTTTTTAACTGTTTAAATATACTAACATTAGAACATTCTATATTGAATAGAGACAAATCAAAAGGTCCAGCAGAAATTAGCTTATTAGTGAATTCGTTGAAAGCATAGTAATTTTTATTTTTTAAAAAATATAATAATCCATTAGTGTAACGAAAAGCTCCTTTAACCCTAGAATACGGGTCATTCGTAAATTTTACGACGCCCCTAAAACTTCGTGCTTTTTCGGTTACTTACGGTTAATGTATCGAATTGCCCTATTGAGTACCTTCTAGTCTAGTATTTAGCTAGACTGTGTGGTATGCGGTCGTTCTGGTTTCTGACTCTAAAGCGATTTTTCGGCGATAGGTTCGTTAATTTTACGAAAGTCCCGCGTTTACGTCATTTTATAAATTAATCTGGTTTTTATTTTTCGCACCGATTGTGAGTGTTTTAGTATTAGAAATTTGAGGTAAGATATTTTTTCATTATTATTAATTAGAATTATTATAATAAATATAATGTTTTTTTGAAGATGGCAAATCGACAGATTTTGACCGAAAAACAACTGGAGGAAGAAGCAGCACGTATTATGAATGGAGAAGATGGTGATTCAGAAGCGTTTGACGACAGTGATGGTAGTGACTTTGAAGAGGACAATTTGGAAGTTGGATCATCTTCTTCCGACAGCGAGCTTGATGAAGACAATAATTCGGCTGCTTGTCTCATTCAACAAGGATTTAGCCCAATTCAATCTGAAGAAGATGAAGATGATATTCCTTTATCACAAGTACGTACACGTTCAAAATATGTAATCAACTTGAAAAACAAACGTCTACAAGGCAAGGATGGTCACAAATGGTCATCTGAGTTACCTCAACAATCGAAAAGAACGGCTGCTAGGAATATTGTACATTTTATAGCTGGTCCTAAAGGAGCTGCAAAAGAGTGTTCTAACCTGGATGACTATTTTTTACATTTTTTTTCTGACAATATATTTGAAATTATTTTGCAACACACAAATGCAGAAATCGCCAGACAGGCCCAAAAATATAGCGGCCACCAGAATGTTTCCCCAGCGACAAAAGACGAGCTGAAAGCCTTGTTTGGTGTCTTAATCCTTTCTGCCGCAAAAAAAGATAATCATTTGTCAGCAAGGCATATGTTTGATAGCACTATTTCCGGCAAGTTTTATAGATCGTGTATGAATTGTGATCGTTTTTTGTACCTGCTGAACTGTATTAGATGCGATGAAAAAGAGACACGAGAAGAGAGGAAGATAAATGATCCTTTTACACACATTCGGGAAATTTGGGAAATTTTCATTGACACGTGTAGAAATTCATATACTCCGACCTCATACGTCACCATTGATGAACAACTTTTGGCATTCCGAGGACGCTGTCCTTTTAGAATGTATATTCCTAATAAGCCCGCGAAGTATGGGATAAAAATTGTTATGGTTTGTGATTCCGCCACTAAGTATATGTCAGATGCAAGTCCTTACTTAGGAAAAAAAACGGAGACCAATGGTTTGCCTTTGGCCGAATTTTATGTAAAAGAGTTGACGAAATCAATCCATGGTACACATCGCAACGTTACCATGGACAATTGGTTCACATCGGTTGCTCTTGCTGACCGGTTGCTACAAAGTCCTTACAAATTAACTATGATAGGAACTATACGCAAAAATAAAAAAGAGATACCCAAGGAGTTCTTGGATGGAAAAAGTCGAAACGCAAATACGTCAATGTTTTGTTTCGATCAAAAAAAGACATTGGTATCCTATATGCCAAAAAAAAACAAGTTAGTTTTGCTACTTTCGACTATGCATGAAAAGGCAGAGATCCAAGAAGAGACCCGTAAGCCAATAATAATTCATAACTATAATGAGACCAAAGCAGGTGTGGACACCTTCGACCAAATGTGTTCTAATATGAGTTCGAGCAGAAAAACACGGAGATGGCCGTTATGTGTGTTCTATGGGATGATAAATATGGCCAGCATTAACTCTTATGTCATTTACACTTTTAATACGTTAAAGAAAGGCGAAAAACCTATTTCAAGATACCAATACATGATTGATTTAAGTCTTTGTCTTGCCAAACCTTGGATGCAGCATAGATATAATAGCAAAACTTTACGTCGATATCTTCGGCAAGACATAGCTGAAAACCTCGGTATATCAGAAGAAAACGTTGTGAACACACCCCAAGATAAGAAGAGGAAGACTTGTTACTATTGTCCAAGCAAAAAAAGACGCATGACCACTAATTATTGTATGGAGTGCAAAAATCCAATTTGCGGAGAACACCGAGGAGATATTTGCACTTTATGTTGTGAAAAATAATAAAAAATATTGGTTTTATAATTTTAAACGTTTGTTCTGATAATGAAGAATGTTATTTTTTTTTGTATTTTTTTAAAATAAAGTTTGATAAAGGAATATATATATTTTTTTAATGAGTAGTAAAATTTACGATAGTCCCGTAATTACGTTTGGCAAACATAGTCCCGTATTCTAGGGTTAATACCTGTAGGTATTTCAGGAAATTTTTTATAAATATATGAATTTTCATGAATAGATAAATTACACTCATTAATTTCAGAAACAAATGTGTCACTGTAAAAAATAAATGTTTGACCTCTATATGAATTTATTGCACCTGTAATGTTTTTTATTGACTCAAAATTTACATAATTTTCTAGTTCTAAAGATTGAAATTTAACATTATATATTTTATCGGCAATAATAATAATATTACCATTAGGTCTTTGGTAAACAGCTTTTATTTCACTAATATGCTTTAAAAAAGGTAACCAGATAGATATAAGCATTGGTTTGTAATTGTAAGTAAAAGTATTATCAAGTAAACTTTTTTGCCAAACCCATTGTTTATAAATTATATACAAATGTTCATTAATAATTAAAAATGTATTTAATTCACTATTTATTTCACAAAGATTGGGTAGTATTTCTGTAGAATTAGCTGTTTGAGTAGTTGTAGTTTTATTTGTCTCCTTTGGAATTGAAGAATTTTGTATTTGTTGCTGTTGTTGTTGTTTAGGTGTAGGTGTACTTGAAGTAGCAGGAAGAGTAAAACGTGTTGAAGGAGGTGGTGTAGGGGGAACACCATATAAATGTTGAATTGCACGTTGATCATCTCTTGATAAATCTATTACCTTGTTACTTTTTGTAAAGTAATATGGATACATAATGGCATCATTTGTAAATGTATGTTGTATTCCTAAAGCATGACCAATTTCATGTACAGCTACTTCAAAAAAGTTAGTAGTATAAATAAGAATACGAAGAATAGCTTGATTCATATACCCAGTTTTCGTCAGAATCAAAGTGAATTTCTACAGGGTTTTGCTGCAAAGTAGGCATTGTAGCATGAGCTAATAAATGTCCAGTACCATCAAAATTTAAAGGACAATATGTATATATTTTTGAATTAAAATGTCCCAGTCTTCCAAAGCTAATTAAAATATTCGGATTTATATGGTTTTGTACAAATGTAATATCAGCATATTTTGACCATAAATTAAATGCTTTTTTAATATACATTAACATTATATTAGTATATGATCTATATATATTCCATGTAACTGTTTTATTTATCCATTTATTTTCATCACTTGCAACAAAATTGTAATTGTCTGTGACACCACATCTTTTTGTTCTTATTAAATTTACTGTTTCTAAATTTAAAGTACCATCCACATTTAAATGATGCCTTTGTTGAAAATATATCACAGCATTTTTAAATTTTTCACTAGTTTCATTAATTGATTCAATATTCCATTCTTCTTGAATTAAATTTAAATAACCATAACTGTTTAGATGGGCTGGTGCATATTCAAAATCTGAAGCTGTTGTTTGAATAAATAAACAATTTAGTGTAGAGAACAACACAAGCAGTGTAAGTGAATACATTTTAACTGATTCACTACATATGATCAACTGAGTTATTTAATTAAAATCTAATTATTTTATAAGGAATAATAATAATAATAACACTATAATAATACATGCAGTTAAATTTATTTATAAATTATTTATTACAAAAACAATTTCTTTATAATACAAGTAAAAGTTTAATTATATATTCCCAATAAAAAACAATATTTTCACGTTCATTTTCAATTTCATTCAATATAATTAATATGATTAATATAATAAAAAGTTTATAATATATAATAAGAAATAGAAAGAGTAAAATATCCAAATACCAATACATTTTATTTATTGAATATTTACAGTACCTGTTAAAGGTGTATATTCAATAATTCGATCATGTAAAATTAAACAATACGCTGTAGTTAAATTGGGAAAGTTTTCAGAAGCTTCGAATTCAAGTTTGATATCTACAGGTGCTGATTTAATTTTTTCACTTTGTTTAGAACAATCAATTACAATAAATGGTGCAATATTTTTAAACGTTTCCCAATTTAACAGTGGGCAACTTTGCTGATTATAAAATGAATTTTGAAATTGTGTATACATTTCGTATAGTATTGCGTATTGATTTTTACTAAAATTAATTTTCAAATTTTCATACGGAAAACATTCAGAATTAAGATAAAGTTTTACATTGGTAACATTGCAATGGTTAAATTTACTTGAATCTTTGTCTGTTTTGTTTCTAATATCTGTTTGGAATGCTAGAATAACATATCTGGGTGTTTCTAGTTTACTTGCTGACTTAATAGACCAAATTTGTTTTGTTGCTATTGGTAATACAGGGTACTCATACATGTCCCATCCCCTAAACGGAATAATCAATGGTTGCTGACTATTATTTAAAGTTTGTAATAATTTCAATTTTTCCTCATCACTAGGATATATGTGTTTAATACGCCATTGTATTTTAAATATTTTTATTTTTAACTCTGTAGGATTAATGTATACATGATTATCATTTCTAGCTCGTATTAACACAAGTTCTTGTTTAGCCTGAGCAATAATATGACGATAGTCTTCAGCAAATCCTAATAATAATTTTAGCGGAATAGAAACAGTGAATTCACCGCTATTTTCATTTATTATGTTTGAATTATTCCAACCTGCTGTTTCGTACACTGATTTTTCACTAGATTTCATTGCAAGATATCCTTTCATTGTACTAGATATACCAACATTTTTAACTTTATCTATTTCTATACCAAATAATTCGTATCGAATTTCATCAAATAAATATGCGAAACAATTATTTGATAAATTAACTTTTTCAGTTACAGCACTATTATCAGATTTTAGAAATTTTCCTTCTATAACAATATAACTATTATATGGTGTAGTGTAGATATCTTGATGATGAATTGGTATTCTTATTTCATCACTATTTTCGAATCTTGTTGATGCATATGGATCATAGGTATGCCATTCTTCACGTCTAATAGCGGTGTTAAATATAACATTGTTTCTAATGTTTAGAATATTACTCATTTTTTTTTTGTTTTTGTTTCACTTTTAAAGATAAAAGAAACTTAATATTATCACTTGTTAACTCGTGAGGAGTTAATTGTGAATTAATTTTTTTCTCAGGTTTTTCTGTATTTATAGTAATAATTCCTGGTTGAACATTAAAATCAATCGCCATTTTTTTTTAAATGAAGTCTAACAGTTATTTCTTCGTTTTGAAAATTAACTAAATTACCGTTCTGATCAACAATTTTTAGGGTTATGTTGCTTATTGATTGAACGCTAATAGGTAAATAAATAATATTTTGAGGTGTTTCAATGATTTTATAGCCTGGTGGAACAGCTGGGTAAAATTCATGAATTGTATGAACTAATTTATTATTTCGATAAGCACCTGTTACAATATTACACTCAACTATTACGGCATTAACTTTAATTATATTCACAGGAAAATCTGATTCATGAATTTTATTTGGTTCTAACTTTCGTTTGGAAAATCCTAACAAACTGCCAAAGCTATCTTCGTATGTAAAATCTATTTCAAATGTGCTTTCAATTTCACATTTAAAAGTTATTGGATTTGCACGTAATGTTAATAAAGTATTATTACTACTATTAATAAATTTATTAAAGCTAAATATATTAGTAGCACCTGGATTACTAAGTTCTGTTTGTAAATAATTATTTATATGTTCTATTTCATAGGCTCCGGTTGGTAATGTAATAAATTTATTATTATAATAAAATTTATTATTTGTTTCATCAATGTTTGGAATAGTATTGTATGTATATAAATTGAGTAAACCAATAGTATAATTATCACCTAATTCTATTGGTGGAAAAAAATCTTCTGTCAATTTATCTTGTGTACCTGTAAGTGTTATTATATTGGACATTTTAATATGACTAGTGTAAATAGATAAATTCACCTTTATTTATACAAAAAGTTTAAACACAAATGTCCACACTTAATTGAGTCATAATTTTGTTCACTTTCATAATTATACTTTATACTAACATTTTTATCAAAATAATTTATTAATTGACCAAAACTATCATAATATATAATTAAATTTTTATTTTTTTTATATGCAACCCAATGTGTTCCCGGTCCTTGTGCATCATCTAAATTTACAATAGCACACTCTATGTATCTAGGTTTTTTTGGTAGATTATTACGCATAAATACACCTCGAAAATTTGGTAATTCTTTAGTATATTTAATCAGATCATAATTTGTTAAAGCTCGATTAGGTAGATTGTTTAATTGGATTTTTTTTCCTTTTTTTACAACCACTTCCTTTTTTATAAGGATAAGGCTGCATAAATAAACCTTTACCAAGAGCTTTTTTAACACCAACAGAGGCAGCTCCACTCAAAGCACCTGCTAAAAGTGCTTTAGCAATAAATGGTGCAATAAGAGGTCCAATAAAAGGTAGTATACCACCTGTTTTTTTCGTTTTTTTTTTTTTTTTTTTTTTTTTTTTTTTTGGCCCATACCAAATTTAGTTTTTGCTTTCATAGCATTTGTAACTGACCAAGCTGCAGCCTTTTCACCAAATGATGCGTCTTTTGCATTTACTCTTAACCACGCTTTTTCTTGCAGAATTTTATCTGCTTTATGTCGTTCTTCTATGCTGTTATTTTGTGAATATGCAATATCGTGCTGTCTACAAGCTTTATCTAATGGATTTATGCCTGGATCACCTCTTGCTAGACGTTTTTGTAGTTTTGTACCTGGTCCGCAATACTGATAACCAGGAATGTGTAATTCGAAAGGTAGAGAATTTATTGATGAATTAACTAGACCAGTACCACTTTTTTGTAAATGATGATGTTGAATCATGTAAAGTTGCAGTACAAATGACTATAAATAAGAAAATATTGCTTTATTTATATCATTTACAAAAATTCGTTCTTATAATGCATTTCACGTGTCAAAATCAACGATTAGATGTAGAAAATTTTGATACAACACTTATTGAAAAAAAACATAGAAAACATGGTAACCTATTACCAAATACAATAAGATGCATAATTTGCGGTCCATCAAATTGTGGTAAAACTAATGTTCTTTTAAGTTTACTAACACATTTAAATGGGTTGAAATTTGAAAATTTGTACATATATTCAAAGTCGTTAAACCAACCAAAGTATAATTTTTTAAAAGAATGTGTATCACGAGTAAAAGGTATGGGTTTTTTTCCATATACTGATAACAGTAGTATTGTAAAACCTTAAGATGCAAAACAAAACTCAATATTTGTTTTTGATGATATAGTATGTGATAAACAGGACTGTATTCGAGAATATTTTAGTATGGGTCGTCACAATAATATTGACTGTTTTTATTTATATCAAACATATGCTCGTATACCAAAACATTTAATACGAGATAATGCAAATTTATTAATTCTTTTCAAACAAGATGAAATGAATTTACGTCATGTGTATAGTGATCATGTGAACACGGATATGGATTTTAAATCATTTTATAATTTTTGCTCAAAATGTTGGAAAGAAAAATATGGTTTTTCTGTAATTGATAAAGATAGCGATGTATCAAAGGGACGATATAGAAAAGAATTTAGTATTTTTTTGTTTAAATAGTTTATGTGGTAACACTGGTACCTTACCTTTATAAACAACCAATTTACAGTATATAAATGTAAACAGTTTCAATATAATTTAGTATACATACATACAGACAGATAGGACAGACAGGTGGGACAGACAGGACAGATAAGACAGACAGATAAGACAGCTAGGACAGGCAGGACAGCTAGGACAGACAGACAGAGCAGTCAGGACAAGCAGAACAGTCAGAACAGTCAGGACAGACAAGCAAACAAACAGAAAACAAGTATGAGTGAAAATAAAGAGAAAAACACACTTAAACGAATAATAAATGTTAGCAATACATTACGTCAGAAATATAAGAATCTTAAAAAAGGACACATTGAGACTGAACAAAAACTTGAGGAAACATTTAAACCTATTACAAAATTAATTAAACCAAATAATTCTTTTACAATTAAATCTGAACAACCTGATAAAACACTATTTCCTAAAGCAAAACGTCAAAGATTTAGTGAAACTTCTTTTGCTACACCAAAAACTGATTTTATAAATTTCTTAGATCAAACAAAAAAAGAAGAAGATAATCAGATTGAGAAAGAAAGTTATGAGGAGGAGGAGGTTGATAATAAAATTCTTGAATCAAGTAAAAAACGTGCACGCAGATCTTTTAAAGAATTAGAGTTTAGTCAAAGTGAATTAAACAATGATATATATGGAAATATTGCTGCTATATATTTTAACTTTTTTTTAACTGCTGATCCTCGTGAAATAGATACAATATATGGCGTACGTAGACTAATTCTAAAATTGAAATTGACAATAATAATTTATATATCCAGCATAAATTGTATGAAGGAACTGTTGGTTTATATGAACTTTTATTTAAAAAACTTCCAAAAAACTATACTGAAACTGATAAACAAACATATATTGAAATTGTATTAAAAACAAATGCACATAGAAGGGGTTACAGTGAACAAAATCAACTAAATGGAAGTACAAGTAAAAAATATAAAGAAATTATAAAGCCTGCAATTACAAAAACTAGAAGTTATTCTATTTCTTCTTCTCCTGCTGTTAAGGGGTCTGGTTTAATTCCAAAATTACTAAATGTAACTAATAATAAACCTGAATATCATTATTGGGATAATAGCAATGAATTAGTTGATAGACTAAGATTATTAGTATCTTCTAAATATGCAGGACATACAGGTCATAATAATGAAATATCAATAATTGAAGAATTACGTGAAGCAAATATAATAGAATAAATAAAATTTATTTTCTTTCATTCTAATCTGAACACAACAGATGACAAATACTAACATGGAAGAATATTTGGAAACAAGGAAATACGTTTATCGTAAAAGTTATCAATATTACAATAATATTGATATTGGATTACATATAGGTGAAGTTATTTTTACCGGAAGTAGTTTATCAGCGTTCGTGTTTATACCTCTTGTTACGTTATCTCTGGGCAGTGCAGTTTTAATGGGTCTTAATGAAGTATTAAATATTAAGGAAAAAATGATTGAATTTAAAAAATGTTATAAATTTTACAGGGATATGTTATTATTGTTTAAATCTAATAAAATCAATGAACAAGAAATTTACGATAAAGAGCGTAATTTTCTAGATAGTATTAATTATTTTGCTGTAGAAAAATATTTAAAAAAGAAGAAAATTAATGGATATTCTAGCTAAATTATTTATTTATGTAATAGAAAATTTGTAATCATAATTTTTATGTACAAATTAAATTTTGAGTATTCGATTTTATGTTTTTAAAAAGAATACCAAAATTTTTATTTATAATAAAACTTTATTATATTTATATGTGGTTACATATGAGTCACAGTACTTGACTGTGCAGAGTCTACGATACAAGAGCGTGCTTATTCACTAAACTAACCTATTTATACATTTCTCTTATCTTCTAAATGAGTCAACTTATGTCAGATGATGTTATGACTAATGTAATGAAACAACAGGTTCAAGGTACATAATTCCTCCCCTTTTAGTTTTTTCATTATATTTGTTCTTGCATAGCTAATTCACTTAGCTTTTTTCTTACTGTTTTTACCTTTCTTAATTTTCTTTCATTTCTATATATATTTATTCTAGGTAATACATATTTTCTTAAAATATAACAACTTATTAATATAAATATTATAACATATATTATATAAGAGTGATGACTGCTATTTTCAATTTTGATTTCTTTTATTTTTGTAATTTTTGGTTCATTTAATATAATATCGGAGATATTCTGTAATTTAGTATCATTAAATTTTGAACTTATTAATTCCTTCTCAAATGTTTTAAATTCAATTTCTTTATATTTTTGTAAAATTCTTTTAAATGTGAAATTATTTATTTGACATTCTTGGTTAATTTTTATCTTATAGATTCCTTGAATATTTCTTTTTATTTTTATTTCGTTACAGTTCATTTGGATTTCTTGTTTATTTGGACTAATCATAATTAATTCATTTGTATTTTGAATTAATTCAAAAGTATTCTTTTTCTCAATATTATAGTATTTGCAATCATCATCCTTCTGCTTATCTAGTATATTTCCCATACATTTACTTATTTCTATAAATTGTGTAATACACAAGTATTTATTCTTAATATAACTACATTCACTTATTTTATAAGTCTTATCTTGTGTGAAATATAATTGTTGAGGTTCACTCATTATTATAAATCTATCATTCTGAATCATTGGTAATGGGGTGAACTGGTTTAATTTGAAGGATTCTTGGGAGAAGGTTGGTATTGATATTATAAAGTATATTTCTCCGTTGTAGTATTTACAATGGGTTTCTATTAGTTCATTTAAATTCCAAATGTCGTTATTTTGTGTAGTTTGTTTTAAATTTTCATAAGATATTATACTAACGTCTACTTTGTGTAATGAGCAAAAGGTTAAACTTGTTTCTATTTGTTTTGTTAATTCATTTAAATTCATTATTATTAATATTAATTTCTGAAATTTACTTTCCATATCTATTTGTAATTTCCAATCTAAATTTCCTTTTAAAGCCTGAATTATGTTCTCAATTTGACGTGTTAACTCTTTTTCATTGTGTCTAACATTTTCTAATTGTGTATTAAATTTATTTGTCATATCTTTATTATGTTTAATGACTTCATCATTCTGTTCTTGTAATATTTCCTGATTTGTTTTTAATTTATTAAACATTTCTTCATATCTTTGACTATCCGTAGAATCTAAATTTCCTGTTATTGATTTAACAATGGAGCCTAATCCGTTTATAAGTCCGCGTTTTGTCTTTTATTAAATAGTTTTTGAATTTGATTATTTAAATCTAAATAATTATAATTTAAAATATTAATGTATGTTTGGAATGTTTCATTATAGGGTTTTATATTCTTTAATAAATTATCTCTATTTGTTCTTAATTTTAGGAATTCTTCATAGATGGGATTTATATTGTAGTTATAGTATATTAGTTGTTCACCAGTCTTGATTTTGCATTCACCTAATTCGGCAAGGTGGAATCCATTATTGTTCGAGATATCTTGAATTTGTCCTTGATATCTGAAATTTTTATTTAATTTTTAATTGATTTATTTTTATATTTTTACTTCTATTCTTTTTATCTAATATTTTAATTTTTCCTAATAAAGGGTTATAATTTTTAACTGAATATTTTCTGTATATTGGTTTCTTTATTTTATGAATAATTCTAGGATTCTGTTTAACGTATACTTTATCTTTTAATTCTAAAGGATTGTCATTTTCTATATTTCGTTTTAATTTTTCTCTTTCTATTCTATCTTTTATAATATGCTTAATTTTCCTTTGTTGTTCTTCATAATTTTCTCTTAATTTGGATTGGTCTGTTTTTATAAAAATGTTTTCATTTGATATTCCGAAAAGTATTTCAACTGGACTTAGTTGTGTTGTACTATGTTTTGTATTATTATACGCTAATGTAGCCATTCGTATTTTTTCTGACATTGCTATGTTTTTAGTGTCTGGTCTTGAGTGTAATATTCTCAATTGTTCTATTAATGTTGAGTGAAGTCTTTCCACTGCATTACTTTTAGGGTTATTAACGCAAGTTTTATGTAATTTAATTTTCTTTTTACTTAGGAGGTCTTTCATTAATGTGTTATTAAATTCTGTGCCATTGTCCAGTATTATTTCCTTAGGTATTTTGTATGTTTCAAAGTATATTCTTAATTTATCTGTTATTTGTTTTGCGCTCTTATTTTCGACCTTGATAATCTGTGCGTGCTTGGAGAACTGATCTAATATTGTCAAGTACGGTTCTTTATTTAGTGATAACAAGTCTATGTTTATCATTTCAAATGGTGTGCTTGGTGTTATTGTAAGATTGTCGGTTATTTTTATAGGTTTTCTTTCATATTTATTACATCGGCACGTTTCACAGTTGTTTATATATTCTTGAATGTCTTTATTCATGTTTGGCCAATAATATTTTTCTTTTAATTCTCTTATGGTGGCTAAAATTCCTCTATGATTTGTAAGACCTGTATGAAAGTCATGTATAATTTCCAATTGTTCCTCATTATTTTCTACATTATTTACTAATTTTGTACACGCTATGATATTTATAGAATTTGGTTGAAAATTTTCTTGTAATATTTTTGAAACTTCTTTATCTAAATCTTTTTTAAATAAGGCTAAATATCTAATTTTTGGGGTTAAATAAGTTTTTATAAAATCTATAACATCTTGTTTAAAAGTTACTTTATTAAATTTACAAATAAGTCTTTGTTTTTTATTATCAAAATATTTTTCTATTTTTATTTCAGTATCCCTGTCTACTTTATAAATTATTATTTGATTGTCAGCTATATTAATTCTCTCATCTAAATATTTTATTCCTGCTATGAGATTCTCATTTGCGCTGTGTACCGTTTGACTATCTTCTTCTTTATCTATATTATTTTGTTCGCTACTATTTTCTGTTTCGTTATGGTTAACGTCGGGTAATGTGAAAACGTTTATTTCTATATTAGTATCTTCAAATATTTTGTTTATTTTTTCTCTTACTTTTTCCCATTCTAATTTGTCTAAACCACATCCTAATTTTGGGATATTTATTATAGGTAGTTCGTTTATAATCATATAATCTCTTAATTCTTTTAAAGGTTTGTCTAAATTTTTTAATAAGGGTTTATCAAAATGATTTATTTTTGTAATTAGGTGAAATATTATTTTATTATTTATTTTTTGAATAATGATATTTTTATTATTTCGTTCTTTGCAAAAGTCTTTACAATCATATTTTAAATTTATTTGTTCGGCCAGACCTCGTGAAATTTCGCAATCTTTTGATATACAATGTGCGATGGGGTTTTGTTCTAATACATCTATTATATTATTTAATTTAAATTTCGGTTTCTGTCTGGATAGTAGATCTGCAACAACATTCTCTTTACCTTGTAAATAATTTATCTCAAAGTTATATTCACTCAATTCTATTTTCCATCTAATTAGTTTTTGATTCGGGTTTTTCATGTTGAATAACCAGATTAAAGGTTTGTGATCTGTTTTTATGATAAACTTCCGTCCGTAAATATATGGTCTAAAATTTCTAACTGCCCATACTATTGCTTTTAATTCCTTTTCTATTGTACTGTAATTCTGTTCTGCTTTATTTAAAGTTTTAGAGGCGTAACATATAGGTAATTCTTTATCGTCTGTTTTTTGTGCTAATATAGCGCCTATTGCATTGTCGCTTGCGTGTGTAGTTAATATAAATTCTTTGTTAAAGTCTGGGTTTTGTAATATTGGGGATTTTATTAATGTATTTTTACATTATTCGAATGCGTTCTTATAATTTTCATCATCTATATCTATTTTAACATTTTTTCTTAAACATTGTGTGAAAGGTTTTGTCAAGTTTGCGTAATTAGGTATGAATCGTCTGTACCATCCTAAAGTTCCTAAGAATTGTTTTATTTCTTTTTGTGTTTTTGGTAAATTTAAATTTTTTATTGTCTCTATTTTCTTTTCATCTGTTGTTAGTCCGGTTTGATTAATTTTATATCCTAAAAATTTAACTTCTTGACTTATCTATTTGTATTTTTAAATTTGCTTGACGTAGTTTTTCGAATACTAGTCTTATATTTTTTAAATGTTCTTCTAAGTTTTTGCCAAATATTATAATGTCGTCCATATATACTAAACAAATTTTATTAATTAATTCGCCTAATGCTTCATTAATCATTCGTTGAAATGTGGCGGGTGCATTTTTAAGTCCAAAAGGAATTCTAATGTATTCGTAGTGTCCAGAACTTGTGGAAAAAGCTGTTTTTTCTCTATCATTTTTATTCATTTTTATCTGGTGGAATCCTGAATGTAAATCTAAGGTTGTAAAGTATTCGGAAGGTCCGATGTGATCGAATATCGTGTCAATGTTGGGTATTGGGTATTTATCATCTTTCGTTACTGAATTTAGTTTTCTGAAATCTATTACCATTCTAGTTTTTTGTTTTCCTGAAGCGTCTAATTTTTTTGGTACTATCCAAATAGGGGATGACCACGGTGAAAATGATTTTTGTATTATTTTATTATCTAATAATTTTTTTACATGTTCTTCGATGTCTTTTTCATAAATTTGTGGAAGTCGGTAATTTTTTGTATATACCGGCGTTTCATTTGTTACGTGAATTTTGTGTTCTATGGTGGTAGTGCAGGTTAGGTTTTCGTTTTCATTTGGAAACAGATCTGTGTATGTGTTTATAAGTTTATCCAATTCTCTTGTTTCTATATTATTTAAGTGACTGTTTCTAATTTGTATATTATTTGTTTCTGCTTTTAAATTTGTTAATTCTTCTAATTTATATATTTTGTCATCTAATTTTACTTTATTATCTTTAAAGTTTAATTGTATATTTAGTATTTTAAATGCTTCTATTCCGAGTAATATATTATATGTTTTATGAAATTTATAAACATAACATTTTAAAGGTTTTTTATGAATTTTTATTATTGTATATTTATCGCAATTAGATTTTCCGTTTACTGTTTTAAAAGTTAATTTTTCGTTATATGTTTTTACTTTAAATTGTTCTATTAAATCCGGGTGTATAAAGTTTATTGAAGAGCCTGTATCGAACAGTATGACATATGGATTAATTTTTAATGCTGGTAAGTTCGTTGTTATAGAAGACATTACTACTGTATCTCTTCTATCTGTGTCTCTAGGTCTAAAAAATAATCTTCATAGATTTTCTTTTGTTTTTCTTTCTCTAATCTTTCGTTATTTAATTCTTCATCTATTTGTTTATAAAATGCTTGTTCCGTATCGAAATCTATTTCGTCTAAGTCTATACTTCTATGTTATTATTTTGTCTTATTGTTTGTGTAGACATTGGTTGAGTGATTCGTGTTTGTTGTGTTATAGGTTTTGGGTTAAATCGTTTCGTCTCATAATAATTTTTTATGTTTTGTCTAGGTGCAAAATTTGGGTTAGCTCTCTGGTATTGAGGTGGTTGTTTGGGATTAAATGATGTTGATGGGAATGTTTGTGATGGGAACTTTTGTGGAGGTTGCCCATTGCCAAATTTTGGTCTTTCTACATTGTTTCTCAACATAGGTGATTGGTTAAAAGTATTAATAAAGCTAAATTCATTTCTAATCATTAATTCTATTTGTTCCAAAGTTGTAGGATTTTTAATAAGGAATGATCCTCTAACGTGATTTGGTAGTAAAGATATAAATCTTTTTACTATAAATTTTTGATTTTCATGAATTATTGCGTTCTTCTGATCTTGTGAGTAATTTGTTAAGTGTATTTTTGATTTGTAAAGTGAAAATTTTTCAAGCATTATTTTCAAAGTTTGTTCTATTGATTTGGAAAATTTAGTATCCATGAGTTCTATCATCAGTGTTTCTGATGTGCTCTTGTCTACAAAGTTTGTGGTCAGATATAGTTTTAAATCTTCCCATTCTGTAAATTCATTATTACTAGTAATTTCAATTGCTTGTTCAGTGAGTTTTAATTTTATCATGCTGAATGCGAACATTCGCTGATTTGCAGTGAGTTCTAGTGTATTAAAAATGTCCATAATCTTTGTGGCTTGTTTTATAAAATTATTTAACGTTCTAATATTACCATTATAACAAGGGATTGTTTTGAGGTACATTTCTATTTCTTGTACAGTTGTGGTAGCCATTGTTATGCGATTTAATCTACTAGGTTTTAATTTAATTTTAATATATTTAGTTATTGGTAATGGTGTTAAGGAATCGTCTGATTCTATTGATTCAGAGCTATCGCTCTCTGACATAAGTTGTATTATGTGTGTGATTGACCTGTGCCGGGTCTCGGTATTTTTATTACTAGTCGTAGCTAGAAATACCCCTGTGTATTATGATATAAAAGTTTTACAAACTTTTTAAAGAAATTCTTACATTTCTATGATGATTGTGATTGTGATGATTCTTGTGAAGATCATCTTCTGTTGCGGCTTCTTGTTCGTAGTTTTCGTGTTGTCTAGTAGAGACAGCAAGTGCTTCTGATGAGTGACGTGTTTTGGAACAGCAAGTCTTCCTAGTTGATTGGTTGACGTGATCTCGGAACAGCACTCTGAAGTACGTGAATCTTGTAGACGAACGTTGTGCCTTTGCGGCCTGATGGGTCCTGATCGACCGGTTTTCGTAGATTTTTGTAGGTTTTGCTTGGTAAAGGATAAAAATCCACCACACAATTTTGTAGTTGTGTTTCGAAGCTATTGATCCTACCGACTGCGCCAATTAAATTTTGAGTATTCGATTTTATGTTTTTAAAAAGAATACCAAAATCTTTATTTATAATAAAACTTTATTATATTTATATGTGGTTACATATGAGTCACAGTACTTGACTGTGCAGAGTCTACGATACAAGAGCGTGCTTATTCACTAAACTAACCTATTTATACATTTCTCTTATCTTCTAAATGAGTCAACTTATGTCAGATGATGTTATGACTAATGTAATGAAACAACAGGTTCAAGGTACATAATTTACACACTGTAATGTTATATTTTAAATAATAAATATATATAAACATATAAACATATGTTTTATTTTATATTTATTAGTATCATTTTAGAAAGAAATGAGTAAACTTCATATAGTAAATGAGTTACATAGAGCTGCACGGAAAAATTTTCCACGCAGACGAGTAATTACAAAAGGTATTGATGATTTATGGCAATGTGATTTAGTTGAAATAATTCCTTATGCAAAACAAAATAAAGGCTATAAATATTTACTAACTGTTATTGATGTTTTTTCAAAATATGCATGGGCTGAACCTGTCAAATCTAAAACAGCTGAATATACGTCACAAGCTTTTCAAAAAGTTCTTAAAGAGGGACGAATACCAAAAAATTTACAAACTGATAATGGAAAAGAATTTTATAACTCAAAATTCAAAGAATTAATAAAAAAGTATAATATTAATCATTACTCTACCTACAGTGATTTAAAAGCTTCTGTTTGTGAAAGATTTAATAGAACATTAAAGTCAAAAATGTGGCGAGAATTTAATTATCAAGGAACACATAATTGGATAAAAATACTACCAAAATTAGTTTCTAACTATAACAATACAAAACATAGAACAATACAAATGAAACCTATTAATGTAACAAAAAAACATGAAAAATATTTATTAAACAATATTTATAATAATATTAAAATCAGTGGAAGAGCTAAATTAAAAGTTGGTGATTTTGTTAGAATAAGCAAATATAAACATATTTTTCAAAAGGGATATGAGCCTAATTGGACAACTGAAATTTTTACAATAAATAAAATTCAACATACTAATCCTGTAACATATAAACTTGTTGATTTGCAAAATAATGATATTAAAGGAGGGTTTTATGAACATGAATTACAAAAAACTAAATATCCAAATGATTATTTAGTAGAAAAAGTATTACAATCAAAAGGATCAAAAGTATATGTAAAATGGTTAGGATTTAATAAAAGTCATAATTCATGGATAAATAAAAGTAATATATTATTATAAATATATAAATAATTTTTCATAAACCACAACATCCGGCCACGTGCATTATTCTAACAAACACAGGAAACCACAATTTCCTGTCAATAACTACATCCTGCCACGTCATCACCAAAAACCACAATTCCCTGTTTTTCAAAATTTTGCAGCTACATCCGGCCACGTGCATTATAATTTTTTTTATTGAAAACCACAATTTCCTGTGCAAGCCTGCACAACTTCCTGTATATTTTTGTTCAAAGTTAAAATTTTCACTATATAAGCATATAAAAAGTTATAAAATAATATCATAAAAGTTATAACTTTTGTCAAGTAAATACTTTTAACCATCATGTCTAATATTATTGAAGAATTAAATAAACTTGCTGAAGTAAAAGAATCAAAAACTATTGAAAAATTGCCTGAAAACGAAAAACTTCCTATAGTAACTATTAAAAGGGTAAATACAAAATTTGGAAAAGAAGCTCTACTAGTAGAATTTGAAAATTTCGTTGTATTTTTACCACAACGGTTTTCCAGCATATCAACCGAACAACTTGAAATAATCAACAAGTATGCAGAAACATCAAGTATCTATATGGTCTACAACGGAAAATTGGGAGCCATGCAAAAATTGCAATTTACAAACTAAAATGAAAAGAAAACTTAATATATCTGACAAGTGTATGTCTACTGCATCAAAAAAATAAAATATTGTAATGAAATGACAGAACTAACAAAACTATTGAAAGATTTAAGTTTAAATGATTGTAATACCAATAACGTATAATAAAAACTATTTGTATTAAAACAGCATTTTATTACCTTCATTTCCTATCCATTTTTCACTATTTCCTTACAAAATAATTATAATAAAACAACAATAAATTATAACAATATTATCTATTTCAATATTACATTTTTCTATACATAATTATTTAAAATATACAATTTCAGAATTAAATTCATTTTTTACAAGATAATATCAATTCAACATATATAATTTCAGGATTCATTTCATTTTTTATAGGATAAAATTGTAATTTATCATTTTGCTTTAATAATATCCTTCTCAGTAATGGATTACCATTATTTACAAAAATATCAAGTTTTTTTGTTTTATTGCCATATCTTATATCATTTACAATACAATCAAAGGGTATAATATAATTATCAAGATCAAAAGAATTTAATACTTGATATGATTCCTCATTTAAACGTAATACTAACTGAATTACAATTGAGTTAGAGTGTTCTTTAATATTTTGTTCTCTTGTTACAATAGAACTTTAATTTTCAATAGTATTATTATGAATATTATTTAAATTTTCTAATAATTCACTATTATTTCGTGTTACTTCATATTTTAAATTATTATCAGTTTCTAGCATTTTTGCCACTACTTGTTCATACTTATATTCTAGTTCTTTTACTTTTTCATTATTACTTAGATTTATTTTCTTAATTTCAAAGTCAAAATGTTTGATTAGAGTTTCTTCACTTGCTGCAGTTTCACGTTTAATAATATTAATTAATTCTCTTAATTCTTTATGTTTATTCACAATATTTTCTTCAATATTTTCATTCATTTTTTTAATTTCAAATTCAAAATGTTGAGCTATGCCATCTTCATTTGCTTCAGATTCACGTTTATTATTATTTATTAATTGTCTAAATTCTTTATAATTATTCTCTATATTTTTTTCTAATTTTTGGAATTTTGCACTATTTGCTATAGTTACTTGTTCTGATATTTGACTATTACTATTCATTGTATTTTTAAGTTTATTAATTTCATCATTTATAACTGTTGTTAAACTTTTATTTATTAAATCACATTGTGTATTGATTTGTTGAAATAAATTTTGCTCAATATTTTCAATTTTAGTTTTTATACTATTTATATTATGTTTAAAATTTGTATTTTCCAACAAATTATTCACATTTGTCATGATATTATTTACTGATAAATCTACATATTCCTTTATACAAGCATCGTTATTTTCTTCAGGAACAGCAATATTTACTAAACGTTTTGAGTTAAAATCTAAATTATTATCTTTATTAACGTTAAAGCCCACAGATGAATAAATATGCGCTTGTGCACAAGCAGCTGTTGCACCACCACTATCTATATAATGTCCAAACTTGTTGACGCTCATGTTGAAAGTGATAATTTTTCAGGTAATAATACAGCTTTTATAGAATTTACACATACATTTTTATTTCGTGAAAAAATATTTTTCTACAAATTTTTATAAATAAACAGTTTTCATAAATGAATGTACAACAGACACCAATGGAACAACATTTCTCCAATCTTCATCAAGTACATAGTTTTCCCTTACTATAAAACTATTTAACATAGATAAACCATTAAAATCATATACTTCTATAATATGATAGTCAAAAGAGTTAGACTCTTCTTTATTTATTGTATACACAACATTTTTATTTAACAATATTTGTATAATATTATCGAAATTTTTACAATCTACATTCACATTTTTATATACAGAACTATCGTATTCATTTAAATAAATTGAATGATGAAATGCATATACTGATTGAGACATTTTATACAATGAAGTCATAGTCAGCAATTGTTCCATTAAAAGTGAACGCTTTAAACAATTATTCACAACTAATAAGAAATTTTTATTGTAGTCTCATTTAAATACTCATAATTATACTAGCACCATCTGTATATATTTTAAAAAATTAACAAGTAAAGCATCTGCTAAAAATTATTTTTCTATTGCACCATACTTACATATTCTTGCAGTTCCTGCATAGTTTCAAAAAATTCCATTCGAAACCGCAGCATCCTGCACAGCTGCATTCGTTCAGGGTTATTGCAATTGCCGTTAGGTAAGAGGGGGAAATGTGTTTTTTCATATATAAAAATCTACCCAACACCAGCAACAATTACAAAGTACAAACATTGCACACTATAAACAATAAATAACTGTTTCTTTTTGAAAGTGACTTCATCAAAATCAGGTTCGTACATTATTTTAATGCTTTGTAAATATTTCTTTTAATTATTATTAATTTTTAGAACATGCAACTAATAAAAATAACATTAAATAACCCATCTGCATGCTGTGAAGTTCATAACAAATATAAACCATATATTTTAATAAATGGTGGTATACAAAGAAGTTGCGCATGTATATGGCCACCAAAAGTTAGCTTTTATTTTCACGATTTAAGTGAAATCTATAAATTTGATAATTTGTATGAAAATAATTCTATAATAACTACAATAGATGATAAATATAATTACATACTTGACACCGAAAATAAACATTCTGATTCTATAGCAATAAATATAATTAATAAAAATACAGACATTAATATGTTATTTGACTTAATGAAAACAATGTATCTTTGGAACCCAAATACTAATGTTATTTTCTGTAGAGAAAAATATTTTTGTCGCTTTCTTCCTATGTCTGAAGGAGCTAACCTTAAAATTGAAACAGTTGAAATTAATCATGTTTGTAATCTTTTTACATAAATACTAACATTATTTGTTAATAAAATTTATGTACATATATATATATATATAATAAATATTCTATAGTATTTAAAATATTTTTTTTTTTTTAATTTTTAACAGAATATGTTTTCAATAAAATACGAAACGTGTCCGATAGATCCGAGTCATGTCATTACGAACAGGAAATACCAATATCATATTTTGCAATGTTTAAGACAACATCCTGAGTTAAAAATGTGCAACTACAACACCAGGCACATTTTTAATAAAAACAACGAGGAGTAACACTATCAAGAGTGTAGTGATGCCATTCAGTACAGATGGTAAAATGGTGTGCACATATAAAACAAAACATCTGATTGTAGTAAGACAACTCGACTCCAAAATAGTGATAGCAAAAAGGTAATTATTAACTGCTTTTTATAAATTATTTTTAATATTTATTTTATTTTCAAGAATAGTGCCCATTTTGCCTAAAACACCAGTGTGAAGGTCTACCCAAAAAATGTCTAGGATGTGGCGGGCAGTTCTGTTGGTCATACATACCACCAACTCCAATGAACAATGGAACAATTACCTGCTACCAAAAATCATGTCTCTACTGGATTGGTGCAGGAAAAATACATAAATTTCACGATAAACTGTAATATAATATTTTAAACAATAAATATATTATTCAAATATTCTTTTTTATTTTTTAAGAAACATAATTTCCCTTAAAAACCATAACCTACAAACCCGCTAACAGTATATTTCAAAACCGAAAAAACATATATGTTCCAGCATCCAAATTCCACTCCCTTCACATCAATGAAGGTTCCAGCTCATAGTCTTAATTTGGTACCACTGGTTTCCCTAAATATCAATGGGGGTTCCAGCTCATGATCTTAATTTGGTACCACTGATTTCTCTAAACATATTTTTGTTATCAAATAAATGAAAATAAAGGCGGGAAAAAAATTCAAAAATATTAGCCATCTAGCAAAAATTTTTCAAACTAAAACACACTAGCCATCTAGCGGTAACTTTCAAAACTAAATTTGTAACCGGGAAAAAATTCGCCATCTAGCAAAAATTTTTCAAACTAAAACACACTAGCCATCTAGCGGTAACTTTCAAAACTAAATTTTTAACCTAGACCAACCCAACGGCAACGGTGTCCATCATGGGGTTCACACAATGGAGTTCGTGATGACGTCAGAGAATTCTGTGGACGTCGACACCGTCGTGAAGTTAGCCTTGAACTAGGTTACGTGAAGGCAAGTGGTCTTGAAGTGTCCCAGAAGCGGCACTGTTTTCCTACTATGGTAAAAGAGTCGGTTCGTTGGATGTCCATTTCCTAAGAGTGAATCCTTCGCGATTTAATAAAGATTGCAGTTCATGTTGTAATTTCAACGCATCGTTAAATTCGTTAGTACCCGTCAATAAATCATCTACATAAAAGTCATTAAAAAGAATTTTTGAGGCAACTGGGAAGTTTTGTTTCTCGTCTGTAGCTAATTGTTGCAAACATTGAACTGCTATGAATAGCGCACATGCTGTGCCATAAGTTACCGTGTTTAATTGATAAGTGGAAATTTGATCAGATTGATTGTACCTCCAAACAATTCTTTGATACGCCCTATCTTGTTCAGCTACTAGAATTTGTCGATACATTTTGTTTATGTCAGCGGATAGAACATATTGATATGTGCGAAATCTAATAAGAATCGTGAAAAGGTCATCTTGCAATTTAGGACCGATCATAAGTGTATCATTGAGACTAAAACCCATTGCACTTTTAGCGGATGCATCGAATACAACGCGCAGTTTTGTTGTTGTGCTTAATTCTTTTCTTACGTTATGTTTGAATCGTCAACTTGAACTAACTGCATGTGATTTAGGGTTTCATACTCAGACATAAATGTATCGTAATTAGATTTTAATTTCGGCTCCCGATTAAGTTTTCTCTCTAAATAATGTAAACGGTTGATTGCTATGTGTTTTGACTCTCCTAACTTGGAAATTGTGTTTTTGAAGGGTAATCGAACAATGAAACGACCGTCGTCATTTCGTTTATGAGTTTGTTTAAAGTGTTCCAGACAGTCTAATTCTTCTGTTCTTCAATTTCCCAGAATTTTGACATCTGGTTGATATGTTGTGAGAGTTTGAAACTATATTGCCCCCAATAACCCAACCAAGGGAGGTCTCTTGCAAATGACGGTTTTTTTGTGTTTGTGGAATTTGACCTGCTCGCAGCAACGACCAGAAAATCCCGGCACTCAAAAGGATGTCGATTTTATTACTTTCGTTGAAAGTTGGGTCTGCTAACGGTAAATTTGTTGGGATGTGCATTTGCTTTGTTGTAAATGGCACTGATGGTAAATCGCTTGTAATTGTTGGTAAAACTAAACATTTAATTTTATATTTGTTGTTAGCATGAATATATTTGAACTCAATATTAACCATATGTTCAGCAATACTAGTCGCTTCATTTACGCCATTTATTGGAATGTATACATCAAGAAGAGGAAGATTTAAACTATCACTTGCATTCTTGGTGATAAAATATGATTGCGCTCCTACATCTAATAATGCCCTGCACCTAATATAGTTGCCTGCATTATTTTTTACTAATACTTGCGCTGTACATAAGAGTAACTGGGCTGTGTGTAGCTGCTAATGCTGATTCAGCTACATGTAGTAATGTGTTATGTTTTATGTTACATATCCTACATGCGCCTGATTTACAATTTGCTAATATATGATTGCTACGAAAACAATTGGAACAGATTTTCAATTCATCTACCTTTTTTATTCTATCATTGATTGATAACTCTAAAAATTGTTGACATTTGAATAAAAAAGTGATTATTTTGACATAGCGGGCATTGGATATTATTTTTCACGAGACAATTAGTGTGCTTAGGATTATTAGTTTGATAATTGTTTATGAATTTACTTGAAGCTGGCGCATTTATCTTAATTTGATTGGAATTATGCTGTTTGTTTGAAGTATTCAATGACTCTAAGATTAAGCATCGTTTTTCTATGAATGTAATAATGTTATTTACTGATGGTACATCTGACGTAAGTGTACTTTCCCAATCTTTTCTAGTTAAAAAAATCAAACTTTAAAACAATAATGGGTACGAGAAGCGCATCCCATTGCTCTACTGGCTGATTTAATACTTTTAATCCAGCAACATTGATAGTAATTTCGTCCACTAACTGTCTCATTGCCAAATATGATTCTTTCTGAATTGACGGTGAATTTAAAATTGCAAAAACGTGTTTTTATAACGTTTATTGAGAGTGCTACTTGATAATTTGTGTTTGATACGGTTACTGATTCAATGGCTTTATACGCATCGCCTTTCAAGCAGGAACGCAAATAATGAAATTTTTCAATATTACTGTATAGCGTGCTTCCGTGTATGAGTGCATTAAAAGTATCATGAAATGACATCCAAGTCGTATAATTGCCTTCAAATACCGGTAAATTTAGTTGTGGTAAACGAACATTGCTTATTGTTTGCGTATCATTTGCTTGACTACTCGATGGTCTGCTAGTACAAAGGTTCGCATTATGTTCATCTATAAATGTTAAAATTTGTGACTCAATATCATAATATTTGTTCTCGAACTCTTCGCGTTCTTTTGTGTGTTGCTTTTTGTTTTCGATGTCGATTAATTCTAACTGATTTTGAATACGATCGAACTCGGTAAATGTTGATTTTAAAGTAGGTAATTGAGCTTTTAATTGATTAATGTTGTCGGTATGTATTTGAAATTTATCTACCGCGGTTTTGATACGTGTTAGTGCTTTTTTGGGTAATCCGCGTTCATCTTTTAAAGATTTGATCTCTTCGGCAGACATTTTAACGTGTATGAGTATGTAGCGCTTCCGAATTGCTCACGAGATAACGAATGTACACAATACACAACAACGTTTGAGCCTACCTTAATGCGGTGTTGTTGTTAATGATGAATGTTGATTGTTGATTGTTGCTGATGCTGCTAATTGTTGCTGGTGACGATTGTTGAGCGTCTTTGATTGTTATCCGGCTCGAATGGACCAGAATTATGATGAGGACTTCGAAGGACCACCGTGTGTGATCACACGGAAATAATTATGTTCTCTGTATGCTTAACCACTTTATTTACATTCACACAGATGTTACAGTTTATGGATATGAATCATTGATGGTTACTGTACGACAGTTGATGACAGAGTCTCTGCATTCTTAAAAACTAAAACTGAAAACCTTACTTTGTAGAGGGTGGTGAAAATAATGGTAGGGGTAGTTGGTGGTAGGGGATGCATGTTGCGAAATGGCGGTAAATACTGTACAGTTACATGTATGAGAAAAAAGTGTTAAAATTATTAATATTCCAATGGTTATACTACTTATTTTTACATAAGTATTTAAAACAAAGCTATTTGACATATTACCCTTTATGCATTCTAATTACCCCTATAAAAAGCTAGTAAAAATAATTTTATTCACTTGATTACTAACTGTCATGTTACATATTTTCGCTGTAATAAAATATTTAACTGGCAAACCGGGCTTAGCAGACACATAGCTATCGTACATAACAAAATACAATGTTTTCGGTGCGGAAAATGTAAGAAAATTGTTTCACGGTCAGATAATTATAAACGGCATAAATTAACGCATCTATTAATACTAAAACAAAATAGTGTGTTGAATGGAAGAAACAATGAAGTAATTAGTAATTTTACTCCAAAAATAATAGTTGAAAAATATAATGATATACTAGGAATGGATAATGATTATAATGACGATATGTTAAATGATGAATTTGATCCTAATATAATTGTTAATCAAATAATATTACTTTATGGAACAGTGCCAGATTTAAAAGAAATTCAATTGCTAATTAAAAATCTTCGAAAATATAATATTATATATTGAATAGACTAAAATTGCGTAGGTGTTACATATATGAGAGAGAAGTGTACGTTAAACAGCCCATCGCTTTAGCTGTTTGATGAATGTCTAGCATTACATACACAAGTCTTTTCATAGCTTATGTTTTTTAATTATTTACATATATACCAATTTTAATTTTCATCTGTACGTTTACAGATCATCGTCATCAAAACGTCAGTTACATCTAATGGCGTTTCTTTATCATTCAAGTCGTCGATCATTCCAGCTAATTCCCTTTGCCTTTAATTTTTGCATGCATTAATTAATTCTTCTAGACTAAATTCGACCGTCGGCAGGATGTACACTTCATCCACTCGTACTAGTGTTTTTCTATCACGTTGTGATTGTAGTATGTCCTTCGCTCGTACTAAAGCATACACATTTAATTTTTCTCCATTCTTTAAATTGTGGGAAGCCATATCCTCAGCCATTTGAGTTAATGTATTGTGTTCAAGTGATATTTGAGGATCAACAAGCACGCTGTTTTGTCTTTACAACCTGATTATACCGTTTGACAACCAGTTTACACTGAACCGAAATCAAGATGTCATATAAATGATTTTTTAGTCGTTTCCAAATTAGCACAGCGTCGTCAATGGTGCACGTATTCGCTTCGATTTCTGTTAATGATATCGCTATAGGATCTAGAATTTTCAACATATCTTTCGCATTTCTCTTCCACTTTATATCCACAACAAGCTTTTTAATGTCGGAATCAATGTTAGTAGTGGAACAAGCGCGAGACTAGTTCACTTCAAAGCCACCCCCCAAAAGGCTAGTCAAATTTGCGCGTTTAAAATTTCACTACTGATAAGAAATAAGAGAGTAGACACCTTTGACCTTTCGAGATATAAATACTTTTTGTTAATGACCGTTACCAACTTATCTCCCTGCACGGTAAATACAGACGTTGGCGGGGTGACGGCCGCGGCTGAGGCTGAGGCAGAAACTAACACACACACACACACACAATTACTACATATAACCAGCTGTTTTTAGTTTACTTCTTAATAGAATTCTTTGAAAAAGTGTACAAATAATAATAATAATAAAAATGAGTAATTATAACACTGTTTCTAATTTAAGTGCTGCAGTAATAAAAAATATTCGAAGTGCTACAGCACTTATGATAACACGTAAAGAAGCAAAGAAATGGATTAAAAATTTAAATAAAATAATTGTAATACTAAAAAATAGTATAAAGGATATAAAATCAGTTAATAATTTTAATATGAACGAGAGTTTACAGAAATTAGAATAAAATTTAACTCTTTTAAAATTTTATCGTGAAAAAGTGAAACATAATTATATAAGAACTGGTACTGGTTTTTTAAACAAAACTAAACAAAAAGCATTAATTTAGGTAGATGTTGAATCTGCGTTTGCAAGTCGTATAAAAACAGGTGCAATTATAAATAATATTGGAATAAAAGACCCAAAAACATTTTTCGAAAAAGCATTTCTACTATTTAAGAATAAAATTTAAAAATCATTAAATATCTTCTATATTAAAACTTAATGTAATTTTTAATGGAGAATTTATTTTACCATCAATAATCCATTGTGAGGTAAAAACATTTAATACAAAAAATATAATAACTGATAAACTAACAGACATAAAGGAGTGGTATATAAAAAATGTGATGAATAATATTTTAAAGGATTTGGAAGAATTTCAAGAAAGAGATTCAGGCTGGGTATTACATGAAATATTACATTTGAAAACTAATATAAATAATGTTACTCCGATAAAAGCAAGTAGTTATATTGAATTGCCTACTGACATAAAATATTAAAAAGCGATAATATATGTAAAAAATAATGTTGATTATTGTTTCCTGTGGGTAGTCACATCAGCTCTGCATCCAGTTGATAGTAACTCAGATCGTGTTTGGTCTTATCCTCATTTCTCTGAAATTTTAAAATATGACAACTTAAGTTTACCATTAAAATTAAAAGATATATCTAAAATTGAAAATATGAATGAGATAAATATAAATGATTATACTTTAGAAAAATAAATAAATAAATAAAACGAAGTAGTTCCTGTAAAACTAACAAAGACAACATATAATAAAACAATTAATCTTTTAATGTTATATTCAAATGATGTTGAAAATGTGAGTGAAGCAGAAGAAGAAGCAACAATGGATATTGATAATGATATAAGTGTTAAAAACATTAAATTACCAAAAAATTATCATTATATGTGGATTAAAAGCTTATCCCGCTCATTCAACATTATGTCATATTTGTAGCAAAGGTTTTCAACCTGGCGATATTAAAGTACACGATCATTCTCAATATTACTTCAAAGTACCGACGTACCTCTCATACAATTTGTAATTTAAACTACAAAAATACTTCAACTTTTCCGATAGTATTTCATAACTTAAGTTCGTATGATGCTCTTTTATTATTAAGTCAACATGTACGCATATTCCAGGAAATGTCTCATTATTACCAATAAAGAAAGAAAATATATATCGTTTACAAAAAGCATTAAAAATATAAAAGTAAAATTTCGTTTCATTGATTCGTTTCGATTTATGCGAAGCAGTTTAGATAAATTATCATCTTATTTAAATAATTTTGAAAAATTAATAACGAAATCTCAAATGAATATATTGACTCATGGGAAAAATGTTTGCCTGAACAAAAACACTTTTATAGTTCAATTAAAGGTGAGGGAATAACTGATGAAGAATATGAATTTGCAAAAAATGTATGGAATTCATTTAATATAAAAATGCTGATTTATATTTGAAAACAGATGTGTTACTTTTAAGTGATGTGTTTGAGAATTTTCGTAAAAGTTGTATGGAAACATATAAGTTAGATGCAGCGCATTATTTTACAGCCCCAGGCTTAGCGTTTGATGCAATGTTGAAATGTACTGAAATACAGTTAGATTTAGTAACAGATGTGGATACAATTTTATTTATAGAGTCTGGTATTCGGGAAGGCATTTCTATCAATGTTCAAATAGATACGGAAAAGCTAATAATAAATATATGGAAGAAAAATATAATCCTGAGGAGCAAGAATCACATTTAATGTACTTTGATAAGGTAAATTTGTAAATTTGTATGGTGCAGCAATGCGAATCCCTTTACCTTTTTGAATGGATTGTTAAATTGTATTTTTATGAAATAATTAATAATTTAAAAAATTTAAATAATTCAAGTGAATTCCGCTATATTTTTGAAGTTGATTTAGTATACCCTATAGAATTGCATGATTTGCATAAAGATTTACCGCTTTGTCCAAAGCATTTTGTACCACCAATATAAAAAATGCCAATATTAATAACTAATTTATATAATTAAAACAATTATGTAATATATTATGAAAATTTAAAACAATGTGCTAATTTAGGAATGAAATTAAAACAAATTCACAGGGTATTGAAGTTTAAACAAAGTTTTTGGATGCAAAAATATATAGATGTTAATACAAATCAGCGAAAATGATCTAACAATGATAAAAAAAAAAATTATAAATTATAAATAATGAATAATGCTGTATTCGGTAAGACATTAGAATCGTGTAGAACACATAAACATGTTAAAGTAGTAACAAAATAGTTTGGAAGGTATGGAGTAAAATCATATATTAGTCAACCAAATTTTCACAGCACTATATTAGATGATGATATTGTGTTAATAGAAATGAGTAAAAAAATAGTTTTATTTAATAAACCAATTTATGTTGACTTTTCAATATTAGATGTATTGAAAACATCTATGTATGAGTGCAATTATAATTATATTAAGAAAAATTTTGGTGAACATGCATTATTATTGTATACAGATACAGATAGCTTAATTTATAGTTTTACTAATTTTAATATATATGAATTTATATGACGTGATGTTACCAAATTTGATACATCTGATTATGCAAAAAATAATATTTACAATATACCTCAAGTTAATAAAAAAGTTATTGGATTTATGAAATATGAAAAAAATGGAAAAAATATAACTGAATTTATAGGTTTACGTTCAAAAATATGTATTTATAAAATTTTAGAAAACAATTTAGAAAAAAGTACAAAAAAAGGTACAGGAATTAATAGTGCAACAATGAAAAATAAAAATTTTGATGATTATTATAAATGTTTGTTTAATAACATAACACTGTCTGAAAACCACACTATAACTTCAAAAAAACATGAAGTAGGTATATACAATTAAACAAAAAAAATAGTTTCAAGTCCTTATGATGATAAAAGGATAGTAAATTATCTTATTTCTACTACATTACCCTGGGGCTATATGCATAGGTGAATAATATTTTATTTAGAAATTTATATATTTACAATTTTTTTCTTAGAATAAACAAAAGTCGTTGCCCGTAGTCTTGTTGACAATATCCAATAGCATCATTTCAAGTTCGCTTCTTGTAATATTTATATCTCCATTAGATTGTTCTAGAAAATTTAGTATATCAAGTGTAACCCTCCCTTATTCAAAGGAGAATTAACAAATAATTTAAATGGGTTCTTATCAGACCGGAGAAAGGACAGGTCTAGGGTATGTTGGAAATAAGTTTGTACTTACAATTTGGTATAACAAATAACAATGATATGGGATGGCTAGCTCAGTGGTATGAAGTCGGCCTGTAGATCCTGAGGTCCCTGGTTCGATTCCCACAGGCGACAAATTTTCATATTTTGAAAAAGCTATCCCTGTGGCTCCTCCACCAGTAACATGTTTGGGGGCCGTGATTTGACGACTGGTAACCGCACTTCACGCGCAAAATATATCACTTACCGAGATCTGCTTCAGCAGAGTGCCACACCCAGTAATGGGTAGAAGGCGTGATGACATATTATATTATATTATTATTATTAAATAACAATGATTTATTCGCACTTAATTTAATACAAGGTTTTCTTCTACTTTTGTGCTGTCTTCTTGGAACACACACTTCACTCACAACCGTGACTAACTTTACTCTTCTCTTGATTCTTGTGACTGTTTTTACTTACTAACCTAACCTATTTATACATTACTCCAAAGTGCTAAGTCAGCAAAGAGTTAGCTAATAAATAAAACAATATTATTTTGAATACTTGACCTCATTACAATATGCTCTACTTTACTTAATTGTATTCACTAAGAATATGCTGACTTTGACTTGTTACATTCCTCCCTTCTTTGAGGAATTTGCTTCCTGGAAAGGAGACCAATTCCCAGAAGCATCATTCTTACTCTACACGTATTGTCTCTACATGACCACATTTAACTTTACAACATTGTCAGCATTGAGGCATACCAACGTATTGTTAGCACTATTTTCTTCTCTCTGATGTTACCTCCATTCACTGGAACTGATGGGCTGACACGTCACACGGCTCTCGTCGCAAGTCTGCACTTAGAGTTCATGTTGGTGACATTGTTTCTCCATCGCTTCTCTTGTGGGGGTAGTGATTTTTCGAGATGTGGTTGGTTGCATCCTCACTACTTTTTGCGCTGGCTGGTGGTCTTTCCTAACTAATATAAACTAAACAAACAAAACAAAATATGTTCTTATTCTCATCTAGCTATCCCTGCTGTGGTTCCGTGTCTGTTTGCTTATTTTCATTTGTCCTGGTACTCTAGGGGGCGCACTAGGTGTTACATCCCCAGGATTTTCCATATGTTCATCGTGATTTATCGCAATTGATTCTAGCTCATGTTCTTGTTCCTGCTAACGTTGACGCGTTCTGCGGTGGTGATTATTCAGAAAGAGATGTGCCTACGCGTTCCAGAGACAAGCCGCCATACTAAATGTGCATTCCATTGTATTGTATACATTAAAACCATTAACCAATGCATGAAAAATATATTTAAAAATTTTGATAATTGAGTAAACCCCAATAAAGCCTGACATAAACATACCTATACTGGAGGACCAGCTCCACATTTGCTTTGCAGTAGATTTCGCCAAGTTTCTGAGGTCGCCCTTGGAAAATAGGTCGAGAGTTGTCAGACCCTGATCTGCAGTATCCCGTCCTAATACTCTCCTGGTTATTATGTTGGCTATGGCTTGCCGCTCTAGTCCGAAGATCAACGCATCTTGAGCCGACTTAAACTCTTTCTTTGATTAAATACCAGCGTTTCCAATATCGTACAGTGGTTTGAACTTGAATTGTGGTTCCCGCTATACCTCCAGTACTTCCGGCTCGACACCTTGCGTTAGATGCGGAATGTAGCCTAACCATTTATTGTCCATGTAGTACAGGCTGCAATCTATCTGCTCGGCTTTGTCTTGGAGAATATGAGTCATTGGAGTCAATAATAATTCTTCCTCATCTGCAAGAACTGGTAGCTCGTTGTAGCATTCTTCATCCCTTCGTATCTTCACTACCCTCGGTGTGCATTGCATGATGTGAATGACTTCATCTATGACTCGCCGTACATACCCTAATTTATTTTTAATTAACGTGCTTAATGCATTAGGAGCTAGAGAAGCGAGCAACAGTCGATTACGCAGCATGTCCTGCTCAAGTAAGCATTGTCTGTGAATTACATCACTGTACATGTCTCTCATTTCCCATTTAAATTATTGCTCAACATACAGAAATTTAGTGTTTAAATATGCTAATAAATTTACATTTTTTGGATCTGGAACTCCATTTACTAAATATTTAATTCAGAAATCATTTTAAATGCTACTAATAATTTTGGATGTTCTGTCAGCCAGATTTCATTATTACAAATATTTGTCATCGCTAATAAATTAACAGCAAAAATTTTCTTCTCTTTCTCCACTATAACAAATTGTTTACGATCTCCAAATTCAGATTTTTCTGTACTCACCAAGCCTACTTCACCCTCATAAATTAGCGACATGCTGCTGCCATCGCACTGCCCAGTTGAGACTCGTTCCCACACTGTCTCTCCAATCTCCGTGTCCATGCAGAAGCCTCCTAGAAACTTACAAACTACACCACCTCTTAATCTAATTTCGTCTACTTCTAATTTCACTGTAGCAGAATAGTCTTTTAGTGAAATTTTTACCGTGGCCTGTACCGCTACTCCTTCCCAGGACAATCCAGTCTCGATGAATGATCCTCCGGTACACTTTTTAGAGAATTTTTTGTATATAATATTTGTCAAATTTTAACAACACACTATTATAAATTTTTACTTCAACGTTATAACATACTTATATTCAAATATATTGTAAGTATATATATTTCATTTGAATCAACTATTTTTTCATATTAATTTTGTTTTTTTATTTTTTTAAAATTGGATCCATTGATGTAATTCCAACCAAAAAACTTAATGAATTAGAAGAGGGTTACAAATATATAATTGAAGATGCGAAATTATACCATACACAATATGGACCACGAGTAGTTGTGACAACGGAAGAATTCAAATGCTTTTTCCCTGCACGTTTTGGAAAGTGTACTGAAAGTGAACTATCTACATTAAAAGGAGCTTTTTTCTCAACTAAAACTACTGATGGATTTTAACGTATTCTATTTTTTAACATTGAGTAAGTAAAAAATAAATAATTAAAGTGTTCTGGTATTTAAATATTATATTCATTATTTATAATGAATTTATACTATAATGAAGATATTAGTTTTATAGAAAATTTAAATCATAAATAAAATAATTAAAAATTGGATTGATTGGATAAATATTTATGAAGATTTAGAACAAAACGATGAACTAATAACATTTTAACTTATGATAACAAACACAAATTTTTTCCCCAAAAATTAAAAAAATATTTTAGCAGAGCATATTATTCAGTCTAAAACTTTATATTTTTGTTTGAAATTTTTTAAATATTTAACTAACAATTTATATAATATTTGTTATACGTGTGCAGTCAAATTATATCATACAAATCTATTACTTAAATTAATTAATAAAAATATTTCAAATCAATCATTTAATATAACAAATAGTAAAATATTGTAAAATACAATGGATAACTGGCTTAGTTAAGGTCTTTATTAAAAAAGAGACGACGTTTCGATCCTGATTAGGATCATTATCAAGTCTGAAATAATTTGTTACAAATTAACAACATTCTTAATTATACCAAAAGAACAGAAAATAATGATATACCTTAGTTGAAGTTAAGTTTACATAATATAAAACTATTGCAACCGTAAGGTTGAAATAATAAAAGTTAAAATTTATACATTTCTATTTGAAAGTGAACTTCACTTCCAAGAGTCTAAATTAAACTAAACCGTAACAAAAAAATTTCTAAATTTTAGACGGCGTACAAGTAGAACACAGTAGAGCCATCTTTTTTTTTTTATGGGTAGGAGAGAATGCTCGTGCACACCTAGTATGATGCCACAGGCAGCGCATACCCCCCGAAGGGAAAAGGTAGTGTGGGACTCAGGGCATCCGCTTTCGCTTCATGTGCCCCGCCTACCCACTAAACTCTCCTGTCCCCTAGTCCAGGATGATGTGGTACCGCTTTTGCATTTCGTCACCGTCAACCCGTTGTCTCCATGTTGTTATATATCGCCTGCTGCCATTTTCTGCCTCTGCCTCTCGTTCTCTTCTTTCTTCTTTATTATTCCTCTTACTGTTTCCGCCATGTTATCCCAGATTTTTTAGTTGCTCAGCATGTACTCCATCGAGTTTTCGGGTGTTATTTAGGTAGTCTCGTTCATGGTTCTTATATCTTCCCACTCCTGACATTCGAAGATGCTATGTTCGGTATTATCTTGGTCTGCTTCGCAGAATACACATGCCCCTATTCTGGCCACATATTGTTGAAAACATCCGTGGCCACTCACAAACTGTGAGATATGGTAGTCAACTTCCCCATGGGTCCGCCGTAGCCACTCCGTAATATCAGGCAGTAGTTTATGGACCCAGATGTTGGTTGCATCAGCCTCCCACTTCCTTTGCCATCTCTCTACCTGTGTGGATCTTATTTTCTCCTTCTCCTTTGGCGTCTTATGTAGTCCCAGAACCCTTTCCTCTATAATTATTCCCATTGGTGTTAACCTTGCTAGCACCTGGGCAACCTCTGTTGATACCGTCCTGTATGCTCTACTAATACCTATCGCCAGTTTTCTGTTAAAAGTGTTCAGCATTTTCTCGCAACATTTGAATTTCATCGCACTGGCCCACACAGGAGCCGCATATAATACCACTGATTGCGCCACGGAGGCCAATAGTCTCCTCTTAGATTCCGTTGGTCCCGCCATTCTTGGGAACAGCCTACGGAGTGCCGTTATTGTTCCTTCGGCCTTGGTTATTGTGGCTCGTAAATGAGGTAGGAATGTTAGTCCTTTATCAAATATTACTCCTAGGTACTTGACCGTAGGTCTTGGAGTTCTTGTTCATACGGAACTTTACCTCTTTTGTTTTCTTCCTACCTACCAATAGCACCGCTTCTGTCTTCTCGGGGGCCACCTGCATTCCGTTCTCGTATGTCCAGTCTTCGATTCATTCCAGTGCTGTATTTATCTGGTTCTCTAGTATAATCTCTGATCTGGCAGTAGAGAGGACTACCAGGTCGTCTGCAAATCCAATTAGGCTCGTATTCTGTGGCAGTGGCAAATTCAGTATTCCGTCATAGAACAGGTTCCATAAGAGGGGACCAAGTACCGATCCCTGCGGTACCCCACATGTGACTTCGTATTTCTTGCCCTCATATAGTAGGAGGCGTTCATGGAGGTAGGTCCCCACAATATTTATTAGGTAGCTGGGTATTTTCCTTCTACTCATCTCTTCCCTAATATGGTCCCAAGGTACGGTATTGAAGGCATTCCTTATATCTACAGTTATAAGCGCACACAGCCCTCTTGTCTTTTTCTTTTTAGTCTCTCCTATCGCTTTTTCCTTTACTATGTTCATAGCATCGATTGTTGATTTGCCACATCTGAAGCTGTATTGATTTTCAGACAGGGGCTGTTCTTCTTCCGAGTAGGTGTTTATCCGTCTTACTACAATTTGCTCTAGCAGCTTGCTGATAGTGTTTAGTAAGCAAATCGGCCGGAAAGCCGATGGACCCTTCTTGTTCGCTTTCACCGACTTAGGGATTAGGATTAGCTCCGCCAGCTTCCATTGTTAAGGGAAGATGCCCGACTGCATAATGTTGTTTAGTGGTGTAGATATAAGTTCTGGTCTCTCTATAGCCACCAGTTTGACTACCTCTGGCGGTATCCCGTCCGTCCCGGGGGCTCGTCTTCCCTTCATCTTGCTTGCTGCTGCCCTGATCTCTTCTTCCATTATTGTCGGTGGTGTATCCGTTGGGATTGAAATCCAGGGCCTCGGTTTCCTTTTAGGGAATAGCGTTCTAATTGCCTCTTCTGCTGCCTCCTGTGTAGGGGTGGTGATGGAAGCAGTTCTTGTTCTTTTGACCACAAGTTGGTATGGCTTGCCCCATACATCTTCTTCTACTGCTTCTATTAATTCTCCCCATTTACGCTTCTTCTCCGCTTGGATCTCAAGGCTAAGTGCCTTCTTGGCCTCTTTATATTTGATTTTGGAGTTTTCCGTCGCCTGCTGACTGTTGGTCCTACTCCTACTCCTTAGGAAAATTCTTCTTAGCGTTTTGCATGTGGTGCGCAGTTTTGCAATCTTGTCTGTCCACCAGTACACTTGCAGCCGCTTAGCATTTGGGTGGGTCTTCCTCATCGTTTTTTCACTTTCACCTTTCATTTGATACCAAACACAATAAGTTTTTATTTACTTTTACTAAAACAATTGACGATCGAAAAAATTGGAATTCTGCATGCGAGCCCTTCAAAAGAATTTTCATTTAATACCGAACATGATAAGTTCTGATGCACCTTCACTAAAACAATTGCCGATTTGAGTGTCAAAAATTTGTATAAATATTTTGCACGTCAGCTCTTTTAAAGCCCTTTCATATGACACCAAACATGGCTAGATTCGGAATACTTTAAGCTTAAAACAATTGACGGTCGTAAAATTTCAATCGAATACGTGTTTTAGTGCTAAAAATATTTTGCTAAACTGTTAAAAATCCTTCGGAAGTCATTTCTGATAGTTCCACATTATATTCTTTTAAAGATCAGCGTTTAAAATACATTTTCTTGTTTTTCTCAAATCTATGATTTTCAAAAACCTAGATTTTTTATATACGAGGCAATATTGTTTCTTTACCATAGATTTATGAAATTGGCGTTTTGTTTTCAAAAACTTTTATACAAAGATTTAATCAATTGAAAACAGTTCAAAACATATATCCTCAATCCTCTAATACATTAATCAATTTACAAAATTTCTTTAACTTCTATAGAAATTGATTTAATTATACAAAAAAAGTTTCATGTAACGTCAAAATTGATTGACAGCTTTGACAATTTTCTGCTTACGGTCAAATTTCAAATACATTCGTACATTCTATGTACTTCATAGTGAACTGTCAAAAATTTACTTTATAAGTACACATATTTGAGATATGTGTTAGATGTCGTGTATTTTTAATTTGTCAAGATTTATCTTCAATTAAATAAATAATTAATTGACTGAGCGGCGGGCCGATGACAGCGGATGCAGAACAATAAATCCCGAATACTTGTATCACTACTGTTGTTTTGACGTTCGAAGGTTCATATAAATAAAACGAACATGCTAAATGAGAACACAATAATATTGATTAAAATATGCAATAATTATCCACTATCTGTAGTTTAACATGTATATAATTTAGATATATGAATATATAGAAATATATATATATATATATATAATTTAAAAAAGCTATCCCTGTGGCTCCTCCACCACTAACATGTTTGGGGGCCGTGATTTGACGACTGGTAACCGCACTTCACGCGCAAAATATATCACGTACCGAGATATGCTTCAGCAGAGTGCCACACCCAGTAATGGGTAGAAGGCGTGATGATGTATTTATTTATTTTATTTATAAATAGATGTCAGCGTTTAAGCGAGACGTCTGTAACAATTAGAAAAATAGCACCGTGAATATAATAATATTGAGTGACAATCGGACAACCCCATGCTATCTCACTGTATCACATGTACTCAAACCCAGGTATCGCTCTCGCCCAGATGTTCTCGGCAAAACGGACCATTCTCTTGCGAACCATCGCTATCTCGCTCCAAACTACACATTCAAGATAGGCGCCAAACTCTTGCCTTCTCTCTCTAACTCACGTGTTCAACAACGGACCCAAACACTAGTTGTCTCTCTCCAACACGTCTGCCAGCTAGGTAACAAACACTAGCCTTCTCTCTCCAAACATAATCACACTGATTAGCGATCACACACACTAATCAAAATATCCAAATACAAGAATACCAATGTCATACTCATATATACAACAATCAACAACATTCGCAGATTAGGGAACACAACACTAATTTCAATCCCTCGGTGCACCAGGTAACCGCGTCACTAGCGTTCCCCCTCGATGGCCGCGAAAAATCGCGACCCGGGTACTGGGGAAATCACGATACAGTCCCGAACACTCGTTGAACTAGGGAGCACCGACACTAGCCCTGCTCCTCAATAAAGCGTTTCATTTATAACCCAAACTATCATGTATACCTCAATATACACATCATGTAGAAATAAACATCATATTCTACATCACACATGTGAACATATCATTAAAAATTAATATACACATGTTTCTAAGTTCTCAATTACAAATATTACATGCAATTTGACATAAATAAACCAATTGTACTCACCAAGCGTAAGACTAGTCAAAACACTTGTTTCACACAGCACAGGCACAACACAACTAAATGAAACAAACACACGCTCTCACAAGGGTGCTTTGCATCATCTTATCTCAAGTGGTTCGACTGTACCAAAAATTTGTGAACGCTGATCTACTTTGAATTTTTAAGAAATTTTAACTCTGACAACTCGACCAACCTGACATTATCCTCGTCCTCGAGGATGCCATATAAATAAATAAAAAGTTTTATCTTATTATATCGGAAACTCCACCAGGTGGCACCCACGGTTTCATTCTATCGGCAGCAATTACGTTGTCATATTTTCTCCTGACACTTCGTTTTGAATTTACATCTCCCTTCACTACGTATACACACTGTACACCATTCTTCACTATTCGTTTGCATTTTTTGTATTTAAATTTACACACTGCGTTATCATTACTATCACTAGACGCTATTTTTACTTACATATTATATTATAAATAAGAAATATGATGAAATCTTGATGGGGAGGATTTATGATAACACTCTAGGTAAGATTCCATCATATTCGCTACACGTGTGCACCGGTCAACCTTAGTTGACCGCAATATTTTTCCATAATTTTTAGCAACATAAGTACTAATCTTAAGATATTATATATCATGTATTCTAGTTAAAAAAAAACTCACTGTTGTACTGATCCTCGACAAGAAAACGTCATCTTGAATAAAAATTCTGCTTTGACAAAATAAGTTGTTTTATTTTTTTCAATAATTATAATCTCCGAATTATAATTGTCGCGAAACATTTTGAGTCCGGTTCTGGCAACCTAGTTTCTCACGCGTTCGAAGTCCGGTCTCCGTCAAACATCAACGGCGCACGCGAGACAGGCTACCATACCGTCTACGCCTATTTTAAACCAAATCGGGTGGTAGCTACCCCAGTTTCCATCCGTCATCAACCAATCCATTTGTTTAACATAGGACGAAGCTATTTCTATTTTTTTGTAGTATTATAGTACGCTTTTTAATTACCTGAAAGTTTAAGCCTTTCAACATTTGAAAATTGGTTGCAATTTAGCTCCCTCAAAATATAGCTGTGTTGAGCATTGAGGTTTTTTAATGGATTTCTCAATAATGTTGGTAAAATCCCATTTTACAAATATCATATGCTGTCCAAATATATAATAAAATTTACATACTACGAGTTTCGTTTGGGTTAATCTCATTTAAATTTATTGTCATGGAGTTCCGAAGTGAAGACAATAACCAGCGGTAGCGCATGACGTATTGACTTCGTGTGTTCTTTTAAAACATCAAGCACTGGTTTTAGATGGGCACAACATTTTAATACAATAAAATTTTCTGATTTGAATACAATTTTAATATATTGTCTTTTTAATTTTGAAAGATATATCAGCCATTTACATTTTTAATATTTGTAAATTACAACACTCTATGATCTTGTTGTCATTTGTTTTGAACTGTCAGTTGATAATTTATATTTGATTAGATTTGACAGTACAATTATTATGGTATTTAATAACGTGTAATTTAATTATTCTTACAGGTATTAATTGTTATTGTCTTTTTAAATACTTGATACTTAATCTATTGTACTATTATTCTTACAGAATTAATAAAATCAGTTATTTGAAAACCAACTTACAAATTAAATTACAAAGTTATTAATTTAAGAAAAAAGAAAATGAATAAGAAAAATGATAAACTGTTTGTGCATATTATTAAAAGAAGCGAAGAGGATTACGAGTTGGCAGGTTTATCTGAAGATAAAGTATTATGGTATAACTTACCTGTGGAGTACAAGAGTTTAAAAGATCATGAAATATTATTATCTAAATCAACTATTAAATGTGCTGTTTCTGCAATAAGACCAATAAATGGATATCGAAAAGTGGGTGTGAAGATGGACGAAAATTTAAAGAAAGAATATTTTGATGAAGATGATAACCTTTGTTATATGAACAGTCCATTAGAAGAATCCAACTTAACTAACAAATTAGATGAGGATTTTTTTTTAATTAAGAAAATTGAAGATTTAGAAACTAAATTAAGTCTAACGAAGCTTCATGAAATCGAAAAAAAATTTATCTTAGATAAATTTGACAAAACACAGAATCCTACAGAATGGTTTATACGATATGAAACTGAGTGTACAAGACATCATGTAGAAAATGACATTAAAAAGATTGAAACACTTCGATTCTTTGTAGTAGGTCCATCTAAGGATTGGTATGAAGGAAATTTAAAGAAGATTGGTCTGAATAATTGGTCTGAATGGAAGCATTCCTTTTTAAATGTTTTTGTAGATAAAGGATGGTGTAAAATTAGGAAAGCATACAACTATAAACATTTAGGTGGTTCATTGATTGATTATGCGTTAGCAAAAGAAAGATTATGCTTAGAAGCTGAGAGTTACAGTACAGAATTATCAAGAATCAACATGATTGTAGTTGGGTTACCGCTAGAAGTTCAAAATGAACTAGATCGCGAAGAAATTACAACTGTAGAAAAATTGTTTACGAAATTAAGAAAATTAGATGACACTTTTAATAAACAGAAGAAAACAGTTAATTCAGAACTGAATTTAAATAAAAAGCAAGATAGATTTAAAGAAAAATACGATGAACAAAAGAAGAAAACAAGCAACACTATTAAAAACCCTTGTTTCATGTGTGAAGATCTAGGATGGCCAAACCATTCCGTTACTGAATGTAGAAATAATAAATTCTCATATGATTTACTACTGGGTCTTGATGCCATTAAAAAATTTAAACTTGTTCAAGATGATAATCTGAAAATATTACAAAGAATTGATAAAGATAACACACTAAAATTAGAGGATATTGAGAAAACATCAAATAGAGGTTCGATGGGTTCGACTATAGAAGATACACTTAAGAAAATGGTAAAAAAAGGTAAAGATGATAATATTGAAGTCAATTTCAACGAACCTAAAGATGTTACAGAATTTAAAGTGAATTTGAATCATATAAAAGATGAATACAAAAAAATACAAATTTTAGAGTTAATAAGAAAATATAAACATATATTTGCAAAAAATAAGTTCGATGTTGGAAAAGTGAGGTCACGAGAAGCAGAGATCAAGTTGATAAAAGATGAATATGTAAACTCACGCCCATATAAATGTACTATACCAGATGATAGGGAGATATCAACACAAATTAAAAAATTACTAGAAGAAGATTTAATAGAAGAATCAGATTCACCTTACTCATCTCCGGTAACACTGGCATTTAAAAAAGACGATGGTCGTCGGACAAGATTATGTATCGATTTTAGAAAGCTAAACAACTTGATAATACCAGAATGTTACCCATTTCCAACAATAAATGATGTAATAGATAAGGTTTCAAATTGCAGGTACTTTACAGTTGTTGATATAAATTCTGCGTTTTGGTCAATCATAATAAAACAAGAAGATCGAGAAAAGACATCGTTTATCACAAAACACGGTAAATTTATGTTTAAGGTTCTTCCTTTTGGACTAAAGAATGCACCAGCAATTTTTCAACGGATTCTCTCAAACATATTAAGAAGAAATAACATGGATCAGTTTTGTGTAAACTATATTGATGATATTTTACTATTTTCTAAAACTTGGAAAGACCATATCAATCATATTGCAAGACTACTACAGGTCATTGAAGAAGAAGGTTTTAAACTAAAATTAGTAAAATGTATATTTGCTGCAAATTCGGTAAAATATCTTGGTCACTACATACAAGAAAATAAAATATCAACAGCACAAGAGAATTTAGTTGCAATCAAGAATTTAAAGAGACCAACAGATAAATCAAGTGTACGTAGTATATTAGGATCAATTAATTTTTATTTAAAATATATCGAAAACAGTGCAGAAAAGTTTGAACCATTACACAAATTATTAAGAAAGAATGTTGAATTTAAATGGACAGATGAATGTGAAAAAAGCTTCAACTTAATCAAAGAATATCTATGTTCTTCTCCAATTTTAGCAATATATGATATAGATAAAAAAATATACATTGAAACGGATGCTAGCTACAAAGGTATTGGAGCAACTTTTAAACAACCACAAACTGATGGTATGTTGCACCCGGTCACCTATTTTTCAAGAAAGCTGTCTGAAAAGAGAAAAAAATTGAAATTATTCATTTAGAATGTAAAGCCATTAAAGATGCTATAAAATATTGGCAATATTATATAATTGGCCGAGAGTTTACGGTATGTAGTGATCATAAACCATTGGAAAATCTAAAAACCAAATCTCGGACAGATGAAATATTAGGTGATTTGGTTCATTATCTATCCCAATTTAATTTCAAAATTATTTACAAGAAAGGAAAAGAAAATGTTTTAGCAGATTTATTATCTAGACAACCAGTTTTAGAATATTTTGAAAATGAAGACGCAATTAAAGTAGTAAATTTAATAGAGTTAAATGAAATAATAAAGGATCAAGAAGAAAACAGTGAAGAATTAAATTCTGCTAAAAAAATTGAAAAACGTCATAACATTGTATTTAAAAATTTAAGGGATAGATCTAGAATTTTTGTTTCAAGAGAATTCGGCATAAGATTGATCAAATTAGTACATGTTTATTATGGTCACATTGGGGTTGTACAAATGCGAGAAAAAATACGTCCATTTTACTATTTTAAGAACCTAGACAAATTAATTAATGAATATTGTGACCGCTGTTTCATTTGCAGGGAAAATAAAGTACGCAAAAGTAGACCTATTGGTTTAATGTCAAAACTGGGCCCAGCGGTTAAACCATACGAAATCATGTCAATCGATTCTGTTGGTGGTTTTGGAGGAAATCGATCACCAAAGAAATATATGCACATTTTGGTTGATCATTTCAGTAGATATGCCTGGATTTCTACTACAAAAGGTCAATGTGCGAGAGATTTTATAAATCTTGTCAATCCTATTGCACAAAAGAATCAAATTAAAATAATTCTAGCGGATCAATATACTGGATTGAATTCATCAGAACTTAAGAAGTATCTAAATAGAATGAATATTCAGTTAATTTTTACCTCTATAGACTGTCCACAATCCAATGGATTAAATGAGAGATTAAATCAGACTTTGGTAAATAGAATAAGGTGTAAAATTAATAGTGGTGATACACGTGCTTGGTCAAAAATTGCGGAAGACTGTGTTACAGAATACAATAAAACAATTCATAGTTCGACAAAATTTGAACCAGCATATTTACTTTATGGAAAGTTATCATCCATTTGTCCAGTTCACACAGAGCACCAACGTGATCTTATTAAAGATAGAGAAAAAGCATTTTTTAATTCAATGAAAAGCTTTGATACAAATAAAACAAGAGTAGATAAACAGCGAAGAATTCATGAATTTAAAGTTGGAGATCGTGTGTATGTTGAAAATGGAAGTAAACTAAACAGAAAGAAGACAGATAAAATAAGAATTGGACCTTTCAAGATCTTGAAGAGGATTTCATCGTCCTTTTATGAAGTGGATTGTGGAAAGAGAAAGAAGGAATCAAATTACTTCCACAGTAGCAAGTTGTCACTTTATTCTGCTGAAAAAGTGACCTAATGGGGGGGAAGATGTAAATTACAACACTCTATGATCTTGTTGTCATTTGTTTTGAACAGTCAGTTGATAATTTATATTTGATTAGATATGACAGTACAATTATTATGGTATTTAATAACGTGTAATTTAATTATTCTTACAGGTATTAATTGTTATTGTGTTTTTAAATACTTGATACTTAATCTATTGTACTATTATTCTTACAGAATTAATAAAATCAGTTATTTGAAAACCAACTTACATATTATAAAGAAAATATCTGTATACAATTTCTAAAAATATTAAGTTGCTCAGAATTCCCAGCCAAATCCATAATTACCTCTTTGGGGGTAATTACTGTCAAGTTAAGAGTTACTGTACTAAATGCAACTAAATTAAATTTGTTTTAATACTTATGACTTATTAGTATATTTAATGCTTCGTGACTATATTCTTGACAGAAAATGTGAAGAACTAATTTTTACCTATAACAATGAGAAAAATAAAACAATAATAATAATAATAATATATTTATTGTATATAAAGACATGCTTATTTATTACAAGAAAAGAGAGATTAAACAATATATCATTAACACTTTACATTTCGCTTTAAAATTTTGAGTTTTAGCGCTGTTACTGTATTATATATCACCCATTTTCACATTTACTATTTACAGATAATAAGAGTCTGTTATAAACTTCTGAATTTTTTACACAAAGTGCACATTACACATTTCTCAATTTACTTCATGTATACATAAAACATTTTTCAATTTACATTTCACAGATAGATGTCAACAGTATGTTACAAAGTTTCTTAGTTTTAGTGCCTGTACTACATAATTATAAATATCATAAATTTTTTCTTTAGAATCCATGTTATCTAACAATTGTGATAAATACAGTGTGCATGCAGTCTGGACCGGAACAGTATTTCTTGATGTAGTGGTCTCTGAGGCTGTCGAAAATAGGACAGGAGACCATGAGATGGTAGAGATCATTTGCTTCAAAAGTATTACATAATGTGCAAATATCTGTGGCGTTAAATAAATTTGAAGTACCTTCCACGTATAATCGAAATAATTTTGGGTTTATTATTCTTATTTTACTAATTAGTTTGGTTACTTTAAAGTTTACTTCAATGTTTAAATAGTTCTTATTTGTTACTATATTTTTATAAAGATTATTATAGGTAGAGCTCTGGATTCTTATATTATCTTCGTACTTTGTTAGTGTTCCATATTTATCTAAAATGGTTTTAGTTTCTTGTTTAACTGTTGTGGCACTTTCAGAGTCCCATATCCATTGAAGATTTAAACTTGTTAGTAGAATTTGTAACGGACCCAAGTGTTGCATATTGAGGTTTATTTATTAAATAGGGGAAAAACGAATACTTCAGAAAATATAATTGTTTATTTTAACTGTGAGAAATATTTTTATAAACGTCACATTGAAAAATTACTTGTTCAACTATTTTTATTTACAATACATAATTCTTAATATGTAACTAGATTACAAATAATAAAAATGATATCTACAACACTTCCTCTCATTTAATTATTTGTAATCCTTTCTAATTTTAACTTAGACCCATTTCTTTAACAAGATTCTGCAATCTGGATCTGTGTAGTGGTTTCGTAAGTATATCTGCAACCTGGAATTCTGTTGATACTCTCTTGACTTTAATATCACCTGCAGTTACCAATTCTCTCACGAAAAAATGTCTAGTTTTAATATGTTTTGTGCGTCGGTGATATTCGGGATTCTGTGCTAGACGAATCGCTGCCTCGTTGTCAACTTGTAATGTTGGTAAACCATTAATCTTAGTGATTCCTCCAAGAAGGCGTTTTATCCAAATCAATTCTCGTGCCGCCTCACTTGCTGCTACAACCTCTGCTTCCGTTGTTGATATGGCAACCGATGCTTGTCTTTGACTGAGCCAGGAGATCGCTCCACCTGCATAAAGACAAACTACTCCGGATGTTGATCGCCCTGTAGATTCATCACCTCCGTGATCAGCATCACTGAAACTTTCAATCATACCTCGATTATAATTTGACTTATAAATAATACCGAAATTCATTGTGCCCTTCAGATATCGAAATATACGTTTTACTCGAATCCAGTCACTCTTGGTAGGATTTTCTAAACATCTTGAAGCAACACCTACTGCATATGCAATATCTGGTCGCGTTCCTGTCATAAGGTACATCAGTGCACCAACTACTTGTCTGTAAGGATAATTCTCCTTTTTACAATTACTATCTGCTTCCTCTAATTTATCACTCTCTCTGATAATTGGTGTAGATACAGGTTTGCATTCGCTCATGCCAAAACGCTTGAGTATCTTCTTTGTATACGATTTCTGGCTTACTTTAATTGAACCATCTTGTTTATATTCAATCTCTAAACCCAGAAAATATGAAGCAGGTTTCGCAGTAATTTTGAATTCTGTTTTCAAATTTGATATAAACTCATCCAATAAATTTCTGTTCGTTGCTGCTATTAAACCATCATCAACATATAGTGCCATTAGCAATTTATCTGTTCCTTTGTTCATAATGAATAAGCAATGGTCAGCGTCGCTCCGCTTAAATCCTAACTTCAGTAGAAATTCTCCAAATCGCTTGTTCCAGCATCTAGGTGCTTGTTTGAGTCCATATAGGCTCTTCTTAAGACGACAGACTCTATCAGAATGATCTTTATAACCATCTGGCTGCTGCATATATATTTCTTCATCGAGTTCACCGTACAAGAAAGCTGTTGACACGTCGATTTGTGTTAGTGACATTTTCTTGTTCGCTGCGATGCTCAATAAAGCTCTGATGGTTCCAGTCTTCGCTACTGGACTAAACGTCTCATTATAGTCGATTCCTTTTCGTTGTGAGAATCCTTTGATCACAAGTCTAGCTTTAAACTTGTCAATTGAACCATCTGGGTTAGTTTTAATTCTATAAACCCATTTACATGGAATTGCCCTTCTGCCATTAGGTAATTTTTCTAAGGTCCATGTATTATTTTCATTTAATGATTTCATTTCGCTCTCCATGGCTTTTTCCCAATTTTCTTTGTGCTTACCCTGTATTGCTTCAGTATAAGTTGTTGGTTCTATCAAATCCAACATATTTATCTCAGTTGGTAACATAAAAGCTTTATACTCGTATTTATCAGGTGGTTTAATTTTAGAACGATCTCGTAGTTGCATACGATTTACTTTTTCATCGTTATTCTTGAATTCCAAAGATTTATCAATCTCATTTCTATCTTCCAATTCTTCTATTTGAAATTCTTCTTCAACTTGAACTGGATCATTATTCACAGGAATTTCAAACTTTTTAATCTCACTTAAAGATTCTTCATAGAAAATAACGTCACGCGATCTTATTAATTTGTTATTTTCCTTGTTCCATATACGATAACCATCATTGTTGTCGTAGCCTATTAAAATTCCTTTCTGAGCTTTTCTATCCATTTTCTTCCTTTGTTGCTTAGGAATGTGAGCATAACACGTAGTGCCTATAACACGTAAATGCTTTATACTAGGTTTCTTACCAGTCCACAATTCATATGATGATTTTCCTTCAATACTAGATGGTCCTGTACGATTTAATATGTATGTTGCGGTATTAATCATCTCAGCCCACAATCCCTGCGGCAATTTATTATGAGCATGCATTATGGAACGTGCTATCTCAACTACAGTTCTATTTTCACGTTCGCTACATCCATTCTGCTCTGGTGTATAGGGCATTGTTAATCGTTGTTTTATTCCATTCTTTTGTAGTATTTTTCTGATGACATTACTATCAAATTCACCACCATTATCACTTAATAGTTCTTTAACAGTGTGTCCAATAACTTTTGTTTCCATTAGCATATGTTCTAGTTTCTCTGGTACCTCTGATTTTTGTTTAATGAAATAAATTTGTCTAAAACGACTGTAATCATCTTTAAATAGCACAAAATATCTATAACCTGATATAGAATGTAGAAATGGTCCACACACGTCTGTGTGTATAAGCTCACCTGGTTGAGTTGCTCGCTCTCTAGTACCAAATTTCAGTCTGTGTGCCTTACCGTAAATGCATCCTTCACAGAGCTCACTGTTCAATTCAACATTAATTCCAAATTCTCGAGAAATTACATTTTTGACGTGTCTCTTATTTTGGTGACCAAATCTCTCATGGTACAACTGCAGCAAATTTTCATTTTTTAACAAATTTACCTCAGTTGGAATCTTGGGTCTTATAATTCTCAGTGCCAACTTGTATAGTCCACCAAATCTACTCCTAACACCCAATATTTTTTATTTTACCATTTACTCTCAAATAGCAAACTTCAGCTCTTGAAATAAATTCACTGCTAGGGTTCTTGTCGTGCGCAGATAAAACTGAGAACAAATTCTTTTTTATATTTGGAACATACCATACATCACTTAATGTAATTTTCTCCCATTTTCCATTAACTGCAGCTTCTACTAATATAGTGCCTTTTCCTATTGCACTCATTGAATCCCCATTTGCTGTAGTGACTGTATGCAAAATCTCAAACTGTTCGAAGGTCTGATAAATATCCTTTCGATTAGTTACATGGTTTGTGGCTCCATTATCTACAAACCAGCTATCTCGATTACAATCAGTAGTATAAATATTTGAAGTTACTGCAAAAAGAGTCATATTAGCACCAGAGTGATTTTTACTTGTTGTACCTGCTTTTTCCGGTTTTCGTGGTTTACCATCTGATTTCCATTTTGGACATTGTCTTACTATGTGGCCCACCTCTTTACAATAGTGACATGTGACATAATGTTTATAATTTTTATTACCTGGTTTGCCTGTATATTGTTTTGACAATTTAACTGTTAGTGCTTCTTGCCCAATACTCTCATTGTCATGTTTACAAGCTAAAGCTTTCTCGAAAGCACAAAGTTGATTTGTCAAATTCTCTATAGTTCTGTCAGATTTTGCTATCAACATCCAACTAGATTTGAACGAAAAATATTGCTCAGGCAAAGTACCTAATATTTTACAAATTAGTAATAATTCATGTAATTCACAATTGTTGTCCTTGTATTTAGCAATTTCTTGTTTTAAATCATTCCACAAATTTTTCAATTTAGACATATGACTAGCTATGTCATCCCCAGGTTGTCTTTTGTAATTAAAGAACTGGATACATAAATCATATACCTTGTTTTCTGAAACACCGTCATACAACCTGTGTAACTCTAGCCATACTTCTCGTGCAGTTGAAAAACGCATTATCTTCTGAAGAGTTTCTTCAGTCATATTTGTTGTCAGTACTATTAATGCATTACTTTCCGCCTTACAAAAGTTAGCTAAGTCAGACTGGTACTTAGTTTTCTCTTCTAATGTAGCATTTTCTTCTAGTGGTTTCGGCTTCTGAAGATTTCCCTCTACAATTTCCATACCACCAATAATGCTTCGTAAGAGAATACATATTTTGTACTTCCATGTAGGCCAATTTGACTTGCCTTCTAAAAGACCTATTTAAAACTTTAAAGCATCCATGACTTTACAATCAAAAATATAACTGAACAAATAAATCTACGCATACAACGAGCCTGAACCCATAACCTATTGAGGTTTATTTATTAAATAGGGGAAAAACTAATACTTCAGTAAATATAATTGTTTATTTAACTGTGAGAAATATTTTTATATAAACGTCACATTGAAAAATTACTTGTTCAACTATTTTATTTACAATACATAATTAACTTTTATTTTTAATATGTAACTAGATTACAAATAATAAAAATGATATCTATAACATTCTAAAGCCCGATTGATTTTCAGCTAATAAAGTATTAGCTTCCAACCATGTTTGTAATCTTTTGTACAGAATCTGAGTAAAAATTTTGCACAAATTATTAATTAGAGCTATCCCACGATAATTATCTGGCAACTTTGGATCACCCTTTTTAAATAACATAGTCATTTGGACCTTAGACCAGTAATTAGGTACAGTTTCTAAATAAAAAATAGTATTGCAAAGATTTAATAGATAGAGCATCCAATTATCGGGTATGTTTTTATAGAAATCATAATTTAGTTCTTTACAGCCGGCTGCCTTGTTAGTCCTAAAACTTTGTATGCTAATTTGTAGTTCCTCTAAAGTAATATTATTATCTTGATAAGGGATAAGGATGATAAGTTGATTTAAATTTGCTGCAATTTTTTTTGTGGAACTTTGACAAGTGTTGGAAATTTTTGTCCTATTTTTTTCTTATTTATTAAGACTCAGTTCCTCATCGCAATTGACAATTTGTCTTTATATTATTCAATTGCTATAGAACTTCTTGTTTTGGTGCCCATGGTTTCCACATACGAGGGAGTCCATATATTCTCTCCCTGAATATCAAGTAGGCCAGATAATAAAACAAAAGTTAATATTTTCTATTTGTACATCTGTTTTAAGTATAATTGTGAAATTTGAACAGTTTAGTTTATATTTATTATTGAAAGAGTGAGGTGAATTGTTTTCAATATTAAACTATGGACAAAATTAAATATAGAGCCATCACAAAATTTTGTGGTAAAACAGGGAAAAAGGCCGCCAACCATTCTGGATGAAATGTTGGTAGTATATAGTTAGTCTACTCCCTCCGATTATATAATTAAAAAGTCGTCAAAACTTTTTAAATGGAGTAGAGAGTCCTTAGAAGATGACCCTTGCTGTGGTCGGTTTGTTGAAGCCACTAAAGGAGAATATGTGGGTAAAATAGAAAGGTTAATTTTAGAAAATGCATGGCTCAAGAAGAAAGAGATAGCAAAAATATGTGGCAAATTAGAAACAACAGTTTTACGAATCCTTTATGAACATCTCGGTATGTCCAAGGTCTCTGTAAGATGAGTGATTACTCGCATCTGTTCAAAAACGAGCGCGCGTGACCACACCTAGCAAGTTTGTGGAAATGTGTAGAGATAATCCAGCAGAAATTACTAATAAAATTGTAATAGGGGATTAAACCTGGATTCATTTTTATGACCCAGAGTCGAAAAAAGTATTGATGTATTGGCATCAGAAGGGCACAGAGCACTTCAAGAAATTTAAAGTTGCGCAGTGAGTTGGAAAAATTATAGCAATTTTGGAATTCGCAAAGAATTCTGTTAATTCATTAGAAAGAAAAAGATACAAAGATTTTACTCCGTTTAAAAAAGGCCGTTACAGAAAAGCGTCGTAGAAAAATCTAATCTAATCCTCTAGTTCAGGGGTCGCAAACTTAAATGCAGCAAAGGACCAGTAGGTTACATAAACAAGTGACGCGGGTCCTAATTAATAGTACTTTTTCTGAACTAAAATTACAAATAAAATAAAATATTATATATATATATATATATATATATATATATATATATATATATATATATATATATATATATATATTATTCAAAATCACTTTGTTTTTTTCATTTACTTCTTCCTATACCATTTTCTTTAATTTATCAGTAGTTTCTTCGATAAATTGCGTATTAAATGCTTTAAATTCGTTACTCTTAAATAGCTCATTTATAAGCACCTTAAGTGCTATAGAACTTCTTGTTTTGTTGGCCATGGTTTGCACATATAGTCACAATTCACAATTAGATGTCTATATTTTTCACTGAATTTGCGAGCGAAACATAATCACGTCCGTACTGAGTGAAGAACTATCACACATGATAATAGTGACTTCACAATGTGCTTTGGATTTTATAAGAATATTTATTTGGTTTATACCAATAAAAATTTTACATTATCCAGCCTGCTTGGTGCTTTAAAAAGTAGAGAACAAAACCAAAAGCAGGTCACTCTTAAACTTGGAAGTCTTCTCTTGGTCTTGCTACAGTCTTGAATATCCAAGTCTTGGTCTTGTTACTTGTAGTTTTGGTGTTGAATCAAGAGTCTCGACATGATTACAATGTACTCATAAAGACATACCAACAATACGAAAAACATTTTCCCGATTTATTCTAATCTAACTTGATTCGTATTATTGAAATGATTAATAAATGGTAAAAAAACATAACACCTTTTCACTCTATTTACAATAGTTTAAAAGCATCAACATAAATATCTTGTATTATAAGACTATTCGTCTAATCAATAGATCTACGTCAGCAAATAGTAACTAATACGATGATGTACTAAAACATTCAGTTTAATGATATGTATAGGTATTTATTAGCCATACTCACAGACATCTTTGAATTTTAAAGTAAGAATAAATGTGCTTCTGTATCGTTAATATGCGAAGAGATTCAATCCGATTTTAACATCATGTAATAAGCGCTACATAAAATAAAATTGAGTTGATATTTGTCAAATAAGATATTTTGCACATTATAAGTTAAATTTTTTCCTCCTCACATAATGGCTCAGTGGCGTCGTGTTGACCTGCGACTCCTGAAAACCCTTGTTCAATCCCCACAGTCGACAAACATTTTCACCAAATTAATCATTATCTCTATGCCTCCCCCACCACTAACATCTTTTGGGGCCGAGATTTGACGGCTGGTAACCGCACTTCATGCGTGTAAATATATCACTTACCGAGATTTGTTTCGACAGAGTGCCACACCCAGAAAGGGGTAAAAGGCGTGATATATTTTTATTTGTTTTTTATATTTTTCATTGAAAAATTACAAGGAATAGTGAAACACTTTTATTTCATTTCATAATTATTTGACTTATAAACAAATACCCAAAAATAGTACATAACATGATATTATTATTATTATTATTACAATTTTTATTGAATATATAGGTTTTAATTTAAAGTTATTTTTAAATACAAGAGATTACGAAAATACTAATTTAATGTGAAAAATGGCTCAGTAATAGCAAATAGTAATAATAATTTATATGGCCTCTCTTTATTTTATTTCAATTTTAACAAGTTACCTACTTAATTTTAACAGATTTTGCAGGCATTTTAAATAAAAATTGCTAAAAATTCCTCAATTTTTAGAGATTTAATGAATTTTTGACAATTTTTCAGTTTACAATTTTAACAGATTTCTAGAATTTTTGCAAGTTATTTGACGTTGCTGACGTTTGAAAGAAATCAAAACAAAACAGTCATAGGTCACGGTATTTATATTCGATAAAATATTAACAAATCGGTGAATTTTCAGAATTTAAGAATTAATTTACGGGACCAAATTACTGCTACATTGAAATTTATTTTACATCGTTGGATTCAGAAAAATTATTTCTTCGATTGATACTACAATTTTTGATATCCGTTAGAACACCTAGCAACAGCAAGCAAAAAACTGATTTCCTATGTTAATCTTCTATGTACACTTTTAAGATAGACACCCGGTATATAATTTCTAGTTCAGTAAAAAAAAGAAATTATTGTGTATTGTTTATTTGATTTTGTTTATTAATAACTTCTAACTTGATCTTGTAGTTGACAGTTTAAACAAAACCTTTGTTTTTTTTTCTTTTTATCAATTTTGCTTCGAATTCACTGAAGCTAGCACATTTCACATGATATAGTCCTTTACATGTATCGCTACATTCTAATTTGTAATTTGTTTTCGCCTCGTTTTGTTTACATTTCTCGTAGACAAATTTTACGCCTGCCATCTTACTCGTTAACTGCTAATTTAATTAAAAATTAAAACACAAATATAAAGAAAAAGTAAAAACAGAAAATTAAAGATATAATACTTTGACAAGGAAACAATAAAATAAGCAATTATAGTACGATTTACAATGACTCGCAATCTAGGATAAGGCAAGTAGGAATCAGGAAAAAAGCAAGTTATATTAAGCCAAATAATGAGAATAAAATGTATGCAAATTCTTATCGATATTAAATGAATTTAATTTTAAATTAATTATGATATTCTCTCTTCAATAGAATCAAATACGCGCGCCAAAAACACAAACCATTTTTATAATAAAAAATCATATTTAAGGCTATCCATTTCAGTACAAATAGTACTCTTTCCCATTTGAAAAATATAACTTTATTTCACCCCCGCCACACTTATTTCACTAATCACAGAATGATGTGTGTCTCCCTCTTTTATAAGATAGACAGCAAATCTGATAAATTCATTCTGTATTTACAATCATTTCACGATCCACCACAATCGCAAGTTAAATTCATACAGAATAAAATTAGGTTTGGTGTACTTAATAGTGCAATTGTTATTATGCTGTTCGTGGAATAATATTTTCATATCCAGTAGATAATGTGCGTAAGTAAAAGTTTCTACGAAGATTAACATACTCGTGAATTGGTAACATTTGAATAACTAAATCAGTTCGCGGACAGATTTTTAAAGTTTCGTAGTGTTTGTCTTTGTGTTGTCAATATAATTTTCTTCAACAAAAATGTTACATTCAACATACATCGTTGCAATACTTTTGGTGTTCATTTGAGGTAAGTTTATAAAATTTTGTCTATATCATTACAGTTAAAACCTGAAATGAATATAAACTAGCTTTGATTATTTTTCGAAAATTCAAGTAATTTTATTAAAACAAAAATGTCGGATATCCTCCGTTAATGATATAATTTCAACTTTTATAATTTTTAAACACGTGAAAATAAAGTCTTTTTATGCAGTAAATATATAAATATAAAAACGTGAAGATATACGGCGATTAAAGAGTCATATTTTATCTTATATTATTTGAAAGACAAATGCTTCCAATAAGAATAATTCTACAGCTGAAATAATTTGCTTAACTTGATCATTAATTACTATAAAATCTGGCTTCAAATGTGCCTAAACTAGATATATTTTTAAATAGTTCGCCATAGAAAAGAAACGATATGTGAATATATCAACAAACAATACTACGGCGTAACTGTCAAATATATATGTTTTTCATTTTCATCATACTTGAATTTTAAATAAAGTAGGTCTTTCGTGTTCTATTTTATTTGGAAACATTTTTTTTTTTGAGTTACAATATTTTTCAATTTGATTTATATGACAAATAAAATTTTCAATTCAATTTAAATTTCCCAAATATAATATTAATTTTTTTGTTATCTTTTAAATGCCTTTTAAAAAATTATTGAATGGGCAAATTCAAATTTGATAACTGATTCAGTCGCGGAGCCTGTATTCTCACCTACCATAAAATAGCGCTACTCCCAAACATAGATCTTTTAGCTATTACTAAGTAGATGTAAACATGTACAACTGAAAGATACGTTCAGGATTAGGCGAAAAAAATATTACAGTACTATAAGAGGATCGGAGATAAAAGCAGTCAACAGCCAAAGCCATTTTACTGTTTCACTTTTAGAAGAAAATTGTTGTGCTTTAGTTATTTTGCAAAAGGACAAGATTGTTACCGATGGTGATGTTCTTTTAACATAGTGGTTTTCAAAATGAGGGTCGCGAAGACATTGGTGGGGGAACATCGGACGCTATTTACAAATTTTAAAAAACATGTATTTAAAGATCCATCCAGTTGCACGCTTTCACTGAACGTTTAAGGATTACTTATAAATCAAAAATATCTAATCGAATGTTTGACAGCAATGTTAAATAACTCATTTTATAGTTATCTCGACAAAATCTTGTTCATTGATAGAAAATATATTGTAAAAATTTAAATAATGGCAGCGCAACTGGCCATTACAGAATTTATTACAAGCTTAATAGTAAAATACAATTAATTTTTTTAACTATTATACTAACATATTAAAGTTCCTAACAAACTATAACACAGTTCTTAATGAGAAATTTTTCCGTTAATAAGTTTTGAAATCGTACTTTTATATTTGTAAGGGGTCACGGCTTTAAAATGTTTGAAAACCACTGTTTCAGCACATAGAATAGAATTAATTAAATTTTTATTAAACATGAATTTGAGAACCTGGGTTCGATTCCAACAGACGACAAACATTTCTCACTATATTAAAATTACCCCTGTGACTCTCTTTCTACTAACACCTTTGGAGGTCTTGCTTTGACGGTTGGTCGGCTACCACAAATATATAATTTACTAAGATCTGCTACGGCAGAATGCTACTCCCAGTAATGGATAAAAACCGTGATGATATATTTATATTTATTTTATTTATTCTATTAACACAGAGGTTGAAATTTATTAAAAGGAATACATAAAACTTTTATCAAAATATTTTATTTGAAAAATTTGGTTTAGTGTCCAGTTGTCATCGCACGCTTACTATAATTTGTAAGCGATGTTCTAAAATTTTAATATAAAATATTTTTTACTAAATACTTATTAATAATATATAAAATTAATTATTATTTGCAGAAATCAAAGGCTCGGTTCCGAAGCCGGAATTTTTAAAATTTAATTTTTTGAAACATCATAGAAGTGAGCTCTTTTAATTTTATTTATTTCTTGTTACTCTGCACAACAGGAACGTAATCCCAATTACAATATAGAGGGCCTAGAACTTATAGTGGAATCTAGTCCACTCAGACACAATCGTATTTTTTTGATATAAGTAGAAATCAATGAGATTTTAACGCACGACTTCTTGCTTAATAAACACAAGTTTTGTCTTGCTTTTATCCACTGGGCTACGATTGCCTATAAAAGTTTCTCTCTAAGATATATAATTTGTTAGTTTTTGCGCGTCTCTCTCTTACACTTGGATCCACCTATTTTGTCTACATTGTTCTCATGAAATGTTTTTCAATGTAGACAGGCGACCACACACCGCAAGAATTATAATTAAACAGATCTTTAGCACGAATTTAAATTGAATTATTGAATTCCACGTTCAAAAGTATCTAAGTGTCATTTTTTTAGTTAGATTTTTACTTCGACATGTTCTATTTACTAATTTCCTTTTATTGATTATACCTTTTATAGAAATATACAATAATATAAAAAATTGTTACGTATCTATAATGAAATCAATATTTAAAAATTTCCTTGCGTAAAATGTACATTTTGTTTTCCTTTGAACTAATGGTTTTGAACAGAGAAAATTATTTATCATATTTTTAATTATTGCATTGTGTGGAATTTTCTTTCAAATATAAGATAAAATAAATAAATAAATATATCATCACGCCTTCTACCCATTGCTGGGTGTGGCACTCTGCTAAAGCAGATCTCGGTAAGTGATATATTTTTGCGCGTGAAGTGCGGTTACCAGTCGTCAAATCACGGCCCCCAAACATGTTAGTGGTGGAGGAGCCACAGGGATAGCTTTTTCAAATTATGAAAATTTGTCGCCTGTGGGAATCGAACCAGGGACCTCAGGATCCACAGGCCGACTTCATACCACTGCGCAGGCTATTACTCTCTCTTTTCTAACCTTTGTAGGTTCGATGTTAGAGGAGTAAGCGTGAGTTATTTTAGACTTTTACGAATTTCTTATACACGTATGAAAAGTGAAAAGGAGTTAATGAATAAATATGATTGAATGTTTTTTGTGTGATGAATTGTTTCGAGTGTGATGATTAAATAAGCATATATGAGTGTGTTTGAAGCAAGGCTGGTGTATTAGGATGAAAATGTTTGACGAAGACTGATTATTTGATGAATCTGAAGAGTAGTTGAGTAGTTGTATTGATAAAATCAGCAGTTTTTGAGATTTCCATAAAATTTTAATCGATACTTGAGATGAGATCAGGGCAGTTTAATACTTATTCAATTTGGAAATTGGAGGAAGGGAATTTATCGTGACAACATTGATAATATACCAGGTGTCTTGTGTTTTTCCAGGGGGGGGGGGGGGGGGCGAGTCGCAAAAAACTCTCAGATAGATATACATAAATTTCTAAAATATTTTTTTTACATAACATAAATACAAATACACATAACAAATGGATAAAAAAATATTTAAATTTGTGAAATAAATTACTAGTCTTTGTCGTCTGGGTTTGAATTGAAGAGGAAAGACAATTTTCGAATAACTCTTCCTTAAATTGACACCATTTCTTCAATAAATTCCGATTTAGCAGTTTTACCGTTTTTATTTTCTAATATTTCGTGTCTGTGTAAACTTAAACTTAGATTACTCAATCGTTACGATAGGAAACATGTCGCTAGCTGGCCATAAGAATACTGCTGGAAATTCATTTTCAGCTTGAATTTATTATCTTCAAACTTATAATTTAATTTTTATTTTATTTATATATACACAGTGTGGTGGTCACAACTCTCGAACACAGGATTTTAACATGTAAAATAATATTGTTTTAAATTTCCTGCTTCCTAATTATTTAAAAGAAAAAGCTTCAAAAAAAAGTATAAGGGCATAAAATATGAAATTAATTTTGCATGTTCTGTATCGGCACAAATTAGATCTAAAAATTATTGAAATTGTCTCAAAACTATCGATAGCTATGAAATTTAAACAAATGTTTGACGTTCAATCTGACAAAACTGTCAGAATAAATTCTTTATTTATTATTTCATTTATTTTGACAAATAAAACGTTAAACATTTGTTTAATTTGGTTTCAATTCCATGCCTATCGATAGTTTTGAGGCAATTTTCCTCATTTTCAAATCTAATTTGTGTCGTTACAAAGTATGCAAAATTAATTTTGTTTATTGGTTCAGATGCAGAATTTTATGCACTAAAACTTTTAAATTATAGTTTTATATGTTAAAGTCCTATGTTCGAGAGTCGTGGTCATCACCCTAGTTAAAATCCAGGGGAGGGGCGCGCCCCTCCTTGCCCCCCCTGCGGACGTCCATGTATGTGCCCCATTATTATTAGGGTGAACGTCATTAAAGAGAGCCCAACAAACATGATCCTCAAAATTGCCATCAATTTAATAACAAAATATGGGAAAATTTATTAGTCACGATAGGTCTAGGAAAACCAATGGTACCAAATAAAGATCTTTGAGCATAAACACCCATATTCTAACACAAAAATAAAGTGACCCAGAACTCCTTCAACACTGAACTAATATTAACATTCGCTTTTATGAAATTACAGTCGCTGAATTACAAAATTTTTGTGTACACTTTCAATCGTGTAATTTAAATACATTACTTACAAAATTTGTGAATATTAAACTTGTACTAAATTAAAAAGTACAAAATAAAAAATTTAAAATCAATCGCATTTCGATGCTAGTTTATTTCAGAATGCAATGATATTGGCGATGTTTTGTTTGTTTTTATTTATTAGGGGACACATTCCTATTAATAATACCGCTGTCAAGTTATTATCCTTTAAATTTATTATGAAAAAGTTCACTGTAGAAGAAAGGATTCATCGTCTAAAATTGCATTTTTATGGAAATTCCTTCAATCAGATGATGATTTGTTTAGCGCTCTTTATCATAATTGACCAATTTCAAGTATAATGTCAATACTCAGCTTATTGAAGCAATTTAATGAAACGGGAAGTGTTGCTAAATTGTATAAAAAGTGTAAATAAAATAATAATGGAAATGAAAGTAATAATGAATAAATTGATAATAAATTAAATGGTTCATTAAGTGTAACAGATAATCCTAGTAGCAGAGTGCGCCAAGTAACCAATAATTTTAATTTACATCCATCCACGGTTCGTAAAATATTAACAAATATTTACAAAATTTTTATCCTTGAGACCTAATTTGCACTTCAAATATTTTGTGCCTCCCTTCCCCTCAATATTTTCTGAACCCAAAATAATTTCTTTCTTTCAGTAGGTACCTAAATATCCAATTTCTAGAATTGAATATTTTCTTCGGAAGTTGTACGTATAAAGGGAGTAACCATCCTGCGGTTCTATTACTATAATAACGCACATGATTTTTTAAATCTAGTTAGTTATGGAAATAAAAAGGCCGGTTTATAATTTTCTTCAATAAAATATATGTACGTATTGCCCAAAAATAGTACAAAATTTAAATTTTGATATGAAAATATTTACATAATCGCTATCGCGGACTATTTAGTCGAGCAACTAAAATATTCGCGGACCTACAGCTTACACGGTTTGTGCCATTGTTGTTATTTTTTTGTAGGATATAAAGAATCTTCAAAACCATTCTCTTTAGGGTATTTCAGATTTTTTGAAATTACAGTTTGTGTGAAATCAATGAAAGAAACCTTGCAAATTTTCATGATCAATGAATGCACGCGTTGCTATGTACGAGCAAGCCGAAAAGTTTCAAAGCTAACAATCACTTTTGACGTTACGCATGAAACTGTTTTATACAATTATATCAATTTGTAGACAAGTTAGAGAAATTTTTTAAATTGATTTAAGTATTAAAGGGTTGAGGATATATGTTTTGAATTGTTTTCAGTTGATTTCATGTTTATATTAAAATTGTTTTAAAATAAAACGTCAATTTGACAAATCTACGGTTAAGAACAATATAACCTCTTATATCCAACATCCAGATTTAGAAAATCTTAGATTTGAGGAAAACTGTTTTTTCTGAAACCAACAGGAAAGTGTCCACTTTCCTGACCAATTTTAGTATAGAAAGTAGGTTTTTACAAAAATTTAAACATTTTGATTTATTTGTCATTAAATATTGATTAAATTAAACGATTTCAGAAAAAATAGTATACATATCACGCAGAGTTGGAAAAAAACACGAATAAAAGGAATTAAATCACAATTCACAAATTAAACAATTATTTTTTTGTGGCAATTCACAATTGCACTTAATTTTTAAAGTGAATTAATTCACAAATCAAAGTGATTTGTGATTTATTTATGTAAAACACAAGCCTCTTTGTGAATTGGGGCTTGAGGCTTAAATCATATTTACAAGTACTAAATGTTAACAATTTATTTAATATTTATTTTTAAAAAATACTAGGTGCACATTATATACCAAAAATATATGTGCAACCAATTGAAAACAGATATAAGTAAATATGTTCAAAGGATTAACTTACGTCATAAAAAAATGTAACTAAATGAAGGACATATGTTGATATGTTGACATTAAAACTATACCAGGTTTTAAATTGTATTGCATTGTAATAGTTTAGCTTTTAATCTACTATAGACTTAAGAGTCTTCAAATATACGAATTCTCTTTGTAAAAATATACAAAATGGCTAGTAATGTGAAACGAATGTTAAGTGTAACACAATCACGAATCAATTTACAGATCACCGACAGCTACAGCCAGAAATGTAATATTTAAACGTGCACCAGCATTGCCAATCTCAAGAACAAAAATAATTATATTGTTATATAATTCAAAAAATAAAGATTTTGTTAAAAATTAAATATAATTATTTATAAGGCACATATTGATAGTAAATTTAATATTATTTAATTCTCTTCAATAAGTTTAGTTTTCCTTGCTTATTTTTAAAACTAGTTGATCACTTAAAGTGGTTCCATCATGACAGTCTCATACAAAAGTATAGGTAACCTAAAAAGTTTATAAAAATAATTATTACATTTTTTTATGGTATAGGTTATTAACAGAATTAACATTTCCCTGCAAATATCGTATCATTAACAATAACATTGAATATATTAAATAAAACAATTTAACTAGTTTATGAAATTCAGTAACATAACAAAATTTTTGGAAGTGAATGTTTCATGCCAACCAATAGCAGTGTAAGATTTTACACAGCAGAAGCTATGACAACATTGCGAGAACCACAAGCAACATGATATTATCAGTCGGTACGAAACGTAACTGTATTATCGATACATCCTGTTGACAGTTCATAAGGAAATTATCAACTGTAACAACAAATAAATAAATATAAAATGCAATAATATTTTTATTGTATTAAAATTGATATATTTTACTGATCGAAATAATAAGTTTCATAGTTCTTGCTTTGTCATTCGTGCGACCATCTCTGTCTACGCCTGCGATCATCTCTGTTTACGCGTGCGACCATATCTATCTACCCGTGCAATGTTGCCAAGCATGTCTCATTGTTTCATTGAAAATCATAGAATATCCAACTTTCATCGCCAATTTCTTTGAAACTAATCCGGTAAGGCATGGGTTTTTAATATTCATACCTTTATCTTTACATGATGTACTGTGTGTTAGTTTTTTGTTAAAAAATAACTACAATATATGAATTTATTACGCAGTAAGCTGCCTCGCGACGTACAGTTCCTATAACGCCAATGCATTTTTGGTCGACTTTAACTTTACATTACTCACATCAACAACGGTAAACTTTTAAAAAAAAATGCATACTACTGTAGAAACACATGAAAAATTACATATTTACATTTCATTAAAATCCGGGTTAAATGCTTCCATGATAGTACCACCTTAAATATTGCACTAGTTTTTTATAGTTCTACTAAGTTTTTTCCATGTTTGATGATAAGACAATCCCAAAAACGTTTCTATTATACACAAATTGCTCGTCTAACTAACGAGCTTTACGAGCCTGAACATGAAAAGCACATACAATGTTGCAGCGCTTATCATGATGCACTAATATTCAATTGAATTAAGTCCTTCAATTGTATTAAGTCCTTTCAATTGAATTAAGTCATTTAAATTGAATTAAGCCCTTTTAATTGAATTAAGCCCTTTCATTTGAATTAAGCCCAAAAAAAAGCATTTAAACCTTTTTTCAGTTCTAGAACAATTCACAAGTGCGAATTTAAAAAAAGGCTAATTCACTTGATTTAAATCAAGAAATATGATTTCAATCAATTTATAATTCCTTTGATTTAACTCATGCTCAGGTCTAGTAACACTTCAGGAAAGTGTTTTTACTTGACTCAGCGTAAAATATCACTTTTCTGACTTATACTCGTATACTATTAAATGCTGATCTTTAAAAAATATAAATATAGAACTGTTAAGAGTGACGTCCGGAAGATTTTTTTTTAATTTAGTAAAATGTAAAATGTTTTCGTAAATAAAGCACGGAATTGATTGAAATTTTACGACCGTTAAAAATTATAACTTTAAAAAATAAAAGACAATAATTATTATCTCTTGATATACAATCAATACAAATACATATACGATGAAGAAAAAAATTACATACAGTGGCGACACGTAAGAAAACTTCCTATTGAATTTAAAACAGGTCTTCGTGTAAATATAAAAGTGCGAATCATTTGAATTAATATAATTTGTAATCCAATGAACAAATGTTATCAGTCAGAAAGTTTGTAGAACAGCGTAAACAATTTAATGTTTATTAAAGTAGTGCTTACTTTCCTGACCTATTTTAGTACGGAAAATAGATTTTTACCACGACAATCAGATAAAATATAAAAGAGTTTGATAAACACTTTACTTGAATCTTTTGTACTTTAACTATTTTTTTTAAAATTGTATACTTGAATAAGTAATAAATAAATAAATATATATAACATCACGCAATCCCCGTCAAACATTTCCATACTAACCCTTACTGCAACCACAATTATAAATACTTCCATAGAAAGTGATTTACTTATCACAATCGAAATCAGTCATCACACAACAAACCTTCAATAACATCTATCCAGTCCCACCTATTCACTTTTCATTCATATTTCTTCGACGTACATAACAAAAGCGCATAACAATTCAAATTACTCACGCTTATTCCTAACAACGAATCTGATCACGAATCTACAAAGATTAGAAAAGTTGAAAGCGATAGTCTACGCTTGTATTTAATAGAAAATTCCGCACAATGTAGTAACTGAAAATAAAACAAAAAGATACGAAAGGAAGGGAATGTCTCTCTGCGCTTGTTTTTGAAAGTGAATACCAACAATTGCAGTTAAACACTATACGTTAGATCAAAGAACGAATAAAAATATAAGGAACGAAGGGACTCTCTCCCCTATGCTTGTTTTTGAGAGTGAATTTCACACAATTGCAGGGAAACACTCTAATGAAATTACTAAACAACCAAACTAAAATCAAGAAATCTGCATTTATCTTAAATCATCAGATTCAGCCCGAAATTAATCTCCACCAAACGTTCTGATCCTGACACATCACTTTAGTTTCAATCACATTCATAATTCCTTTCATACACAAAATTTTCATTCACGCAACAATTCTTCAATCGTATTCATCCATTTATTCTTAGATCGTTCACGCAATCTTTTATCCTAAATTTCTCTAATATACACCTGTTTCACCAATCCCTCATTCGACATACGTTCTACATTCCTAAACCATCTCAACTGACTTATACCCATTTTTCTAACTACATTCTTTTCAATCTCACATTCATCATACACCAATGTATTCCAGACACGATCTCTTCTATTTAGTATATCCACACACACCCCCCAAATGCCTCATTACCACAGAAGTTATACGACGTTCATGTTTCTTCATCCATACCCAACAGTCACTACCATACTTCAGTGTAGTCACTAAAACACCATTATACACATTCAACGATCATCTCTGGATACGGATAGGAAGTCTGCTCTCAATATGATTATTATAAAAAAATAACATTTTGAACTATTTATGGTTAATTATTAAGTAATTAAACGGTTTCAGAAAAAAACAGTATACATAGCACGTCAGGAAAGTTTTTTTACTTGACTCTGCGGTGTAAAATACTCAGCCTGCGCCTTCGTATTTCGAACAACCGTTTCTTCAAGTAATAGTAATTTATTGTACTAGTGTGGATATATTAGTCCACGACAGAAAAATTTTAGCCACGATGCGGAAGAGCGAGTGGCTACTTTTCTTGAGTGACTAATACTTGTAGGCATTCCACACGAGTGCAATACAACGTTTTACCCAACACCTCTCTTATACCTTTTTAAATCATTTATATGTTTTCATTCATTATTTGACATTGATATTTAATATGTAATTTAGAACTTACAACGTAGTTACGAAATGGTTCTTATGGTACTAAGCGTTGGTTATTTTGTTGACAATTTTTTTTCAATAAGTGAGATATGATATTGCAAATTGTCAAAATGACAAATAAGTTTAAAATGGATTAAAATGAGGTACTTCCACTAAAAATCTAATTAGAAGCTCAAGAAGCATATTTGAATTTAATTCCGAAAAAGTCTAAGGATGTGTAAAAAAAGAATTTAGAGAATTTCACCTTTGGCAAGAAACAAGAGGCATTAGTATTCAATTAGTAGTAAATGAAGAGGTTTTATTGGCATATTTTTTTTAATACCCGAAAAAGACGTGTATCGTCTACTTTGTGGAAGAAATACTTGATGTTAAAATCTATATTAAAAGTGTATACCAATATTGAATCGCAAATTTATAAGCTGAAGAAAGCAATATTCCTAGAAAGACAGTATATTGAAACATTTTCAAAGGAAATACAGAATAGTACTTGTTTAATGATGAAGGTATTTATTTATTCATTTATTTTGTTTTATTCAATTTGCGTATTTATAGGTCGCATTATTAATGGGAATTGCTGGTGCTTGCCGATGCAACGAATTAACAAATTTAACTATCGACAATTCTCTTTTATTCTCTCATTACATGACAAATGAAGGACTTTATTTATTTCAAATTACAATAATAATTGCCTTCTTATGAGTCGGTGTTGGATAAGACATCACTTTCCTGACTTATTATGTAATATACTATTACAGGTTAGTAACGGTAAAGATTCATATACATAGTAACCAAACAGGTTGAACAAATGTCGTTTACAAGTGAGTACCAAATAAATAGTTTAATAAATAAAATATTTGAAATAATTCAATATTTATTAGATGTTTTTAAAAATATTTTTGTTCAATATAAATTGTATAATACAATAAAATAATTCAGAAATTAATTTACAGTTGATATTACATCAATTTTTTGTTCGGAGCCTCCAATGTGTGGGGGCCCTAAGCAACTGCTTATATTGTATTTTGATTATACGTAAAATAAACAAATAAAACATACAAAAATAAATCATCTTTTTTGATATTAGTTCCCACATAACAATACACATAAAAATCAATAATATAATTATTGCCATAACATTGGACAATCTTGGATAAATAGAATAGAAATAATAATAATAATAATAATAGAATAGAAATACAGACGTACATATACCTACCATCTCACAATATTAATAATAAAAATAGGTTCTCATTTAAAATAAGAAAGTTGCAAAAATTCTTGCTACGCTCGTTAAAGTATCCTTATATAATAGAAATTGTTTGCTAATTTAACCGACTTCGTAGCTCCTATACGAGTATCACTTGAATGAACACATTGTATACAGAATGTTTTATAACTTCAGGTACATAACTTAAGAGTATATGTTGTTTGATATGCTGATTACGAATCAAACATACCGATCATATACCTAAATGAGATTAGATACAACCAAGTTATGGAGTAAATAAATGTTAAAAGTCAGCAGGAGAACTAGGTTTATTTCACTCAAATCGTACAGATCAGATTACAACGATGACATGAATCACGAGAACTTTATTCGCTGGATCAAGAAACAATATTTCCAATATACTTGAAAATAGTATTGTTATAATGGATAATACACGGAAAAATGTAGTGTTATTAATTTGATTGTTGCACGTACATAATTTACAAAGAATGCCAGTTAACAAACAATTGAAAGTAACAAATATTTTTTGTAGGCAAGTTTTTTGTAAGAAACCTTTTAAATGAAACAAATTATTGAGAAAAATAAATAAGATTTCAGAAAAATGAATCCAGGTAATCATAATATAAAAATAACAATTGAATAATAATATGACATGTAATACTGAGAAAATAAAAATACGTGATTAATATATATATATATATATATATATATATATATATATATATATATATGCATATTGACGTTAATATAATACAAATACTGAGCTAATTTTTCTGTATCTTTCACCGCTATAAGGCCTTTTACTATCTGCTGCTTTTATTCCTGTAAGAAATCGGAAAATTGTTTTCCATGTTTCCAGTTAAAAATTTTTCGTTGCCACTGCCACTGGGTGGAATGTTACGTAAAACTTAATAATTAAATACAATATCTATTATAATTAACTGCTAATAATTGAATAATTGTGTAATGAGTAAATTAATGTAATTTAGGAAAGCGAATCCGAGCAGTACAAAAAAAAACTCTGTAGGTAAACCCTCCCCCCCCATAATTTTTCTGATTTTTTAAAAATTATTTTTTATTCGTAATCAGCATATCAAACAACATATACCCTTAACGTATGTATCCTGTATTTATTTGGGATTTTTAAAGTAACCCGGTAGGTTACTTTTGTTTCATTGGCACTCTTGAAGTAACCCAGACCTGATCTTGAACTAACCCTACTGCCTCAGCTATTTTAGCGGGATGGCAGGTTGAACCCGTTTGCTATCCCTTTCTAATCAACTTCTGTTCCCTGTTATCCGCGGCGGCATCGCGGTTTATAATAAAATAGAGAGGTTAGAAGCTAATTTGATGAAATACGTAATTAATTTTATAATAATTTTGTGAAAAAATATACAAAACTATTATTTGTGCAGGTGATGGAAGAGCAATATGCAGTATGTGTTTCTTGTGAATCCGAAATAAATTATTTTGATACTGCTGATGACAAAATTATAAAAATATGGACAGACTCTGACGTTATTTGCTTTTCGTCTACATATCAAAAATAAAAGATGACTTAAAACATCCAATTAAAAGCACAATTTAACACACAAACAAAACTAAGCAGATGTCGCTTCGAACATGCATTCAGATTTTAAATTTACTGACGCTAGATGCATCATTTATTTGGAAGTAACACGAGTTAGTTCTAAGTCAGTTCAGGGTTGAACCTAAAGTTCCCAAACAAATACGGCCTATATATCTGCATTTTTTTCCTAAAATGTTGAAACAACCTATATAATTTTGTTGATTTATCTAGTATAAACTTTACTCCTACATCCCTAAAGATATAGTTTCTGCACCGTGAATATTTTGTTCAATATTGAATGATAAATTAAATCAAATTCGATGTTATCACTAGTGATAAGTTATCCGGTAGTACGGTGGCTAATTTTAGGGCCGGAAAATATAGATAATTTTATTTGAAAGTTTTTTATGTTTTGAATGTTAAATATACTGTTTTAATTATGTAGTTAATTAATTAAAAATATTGTTTAATGTGAGTTCAATTATCTTATTAGTATTTGTTCTTCTATGTCTCGAGTTAGTATCTAGCTGGAGTGCATCGATTGTTTATAACTATTTCATATGTTTATGTTCAATCCCAATTTAATTTCGTCGCCACTCGCATTTACAGACTAAAGAAATAAATCTTAAACTGTCGCAGATGCAGCAAACTGACATGTTGATTTGTTTACAATATAAGTGCATAAATTAATTTGAATGCTACAATATCTATTTACAAAATTATAAATAACGTAGTTCCTGAATATTTACGTGAAACATTCTTCAAAAAAGATATATAGAACTAAGTTACTATGCGAAAATTCCACTTACGTGTAGATAATGTTAGAAGTAATTCAATTTTCAATGAGTATGTTGTAAATTTCAATAGTTTAAATTCTGATATAAGAACTGACGAAATTTAAGGCTGTTCAAAAATAAATTGTAATTTTGTAGGATTAATAAATGATTGTTTATTGTAGCTCATGCATTTCATATATTTCTTGCTTTATGTATCTACATTTTTTCTTTTGGTTTATTTTTGTTTCTTTCTTTGTATTAATTATTATGAAACATTTATTCATTATTATTATTATTCCTTACATTATGGTAATTTAGTTGTAACAAAAGTAGAAAAAGGGCGCCATATAGTGCTGGGCTTAGGGCGCAATTTTACTTAGATCTCGAATTCGAATCCCACTCAAGTTAAAAATATCTGAAATACTACACTGCGACTAATTGGGATTAAGTTTCTTTTGTACAAAGTAGCATAAATAAATAAAAATTTAATATTATAAAAATTGAAATTCAAAACGATACGTTATTTTGCAACGCAAAAACTAATCACGATAAGACGATTGCATGACGATAGCATGTTATTCATGAAACCACAACCGAATGTGCATATCAACTAACTTGTTGATAATATTTCAATATCCGGCTAATGTTTTTGTGCGCGGCTAACCACTTGTTGATAATCATTTATAACTCAACAAGGAAAAATTTGGAGGAAGGGAAACATAATCGGAAACTTGTAAAATTTGAATCACTGAATCAGTTCGGTCTTTGGTTTCGCGGACAGAACTTTCAAGTGTCGTAGTGTTTGTTTTTGTGTTGGACAAGTTATTTTTCTTCAATAAAAATGTTTCTCTCAACATACATCGTTGCTGTACTTTTTGTTTTCATTCAAGGTAAGTTTATAAAATTTTATTTATTACTATTAAAACTTGAAATTAGTGAAAACAAGCTTTGGTTATTTTTTTAAACCTGAGTAATTTTTATAAAACAAATATTACGTCATTACGTTATTTATCTTATAACTGACTGACACTCTATCGCAGCTGATCTCGGTTAGTGATATAATTTCAAATTTTATACTTAATTTTTAAAATGGAGAATATAAACCCTTTGAGCAGTACATACATAAATATAAAAACATAAGTGTTTAACTTGCAAAATCAGATTTTACATATTCGTTGTCGGCCATATTATGCTTCAAATAAAAATAATTCTACATCGGTAATATTTTTCTTAATTTCATGAATAATTAGTTACTGCAAAAGTTGCCTTTTAAATTGCCTAAAATAAATATATTTTCAAATATAGTTCGCTACAGAAGAGAAACGATATGCGAATATTTCTATATATAAAGGTACGATGTAACTGTCATATATATATATATATATATATTTTCTCAAAATTATTTATGATAATTGAAATTTAAATAAAGCAGTAGATCTTTCATATTTTCTTTTATTTGACTACATTTCATTCAGTATTGCATTATTTTCCGATTTTATTTATTTGACATTTAAAGTTTTCCATGATTTCAATCTTAATTCGCTAATATAATAAATAAATTTTGTATATCTTTTAAAATCCTTTTCAAAATTTATTGAAAAGCAAATTAAAATTTGATATCTAATTCGGATGCAGGGACCGTAGTCTCACATACCATGAAACAGTCAAACCCATTCATTTGAAGAATAAAAGTTGTGTTGAATAATATTTGATTATTTTGCAAAAGGACAAGATTATTACCGATGATAATATTCTTTTAGCACATAAATTAGAATTGATTAAAATTTTACATAATGGGGGTAGGTGGCTCAGTGGTATCGAGTTGGACTGTGGATTTGTGAACCTTGCCGACAATTTTCACCACGTTAAAATTACCCCTGCAAAACTAACATGTTTAGGGGCCCTGATTTGATGGCCGGTAACCACACTTCACGCGCATAGATATATCACTTATCGAGATCTGCTACGGCCACGAACTATTATACTGAAGGACAAGCATCCACAGAAATGAAGCAGAAAGAGAGCGACAAAAAAGTGAGTGCGATAGGAAGAAGAGTCTGGCAAATCTGGTGCTTACGAGTCTATTCATGTTTTTTTTTACTTTATAGAACTAATTACTTTAAAAAATGTTATTTGCAATTATATAAAATTAAAGACACATTTTTCTATAATTATATCAGGTTTAGCTTGACAAATATAAATATATAAAACCATATATAAACACATTTTTCTTGTAGTACATTTTTGCTATTTAATTACACCATGACAAGTTACACAAATGTAAAATTGGCATAAATATTTTAATTTTAAAATACAAAATGGTAAAATTTATACAATGTAAATAGGACATTTTATTTAAAAAATAATAAAGAAAATAGATAGAACCGAATATTTACATTTTTTCTTAATTAAAATTTTTGTACACTTTATGCAATACATTTTATAATTTTATAATAATAAAAATAGATCGAACTGAATATTTAAATTCTTTCTTAATTTAGATTTTTCGATCTTCTTTACACTGAGATTTGACATTATTTTGATTCTGTTTGAAATATTGTTTCAAGTAATAATAAATAAATAAATTCATGGACAAAAACAGAAATTATTTCTTTCTTGTGATCTCTATAAGAGAAAGAGCATGCATAATTTTCAATTACAGAATACACTGTTTCTTCATATACACGAGGTTTATCTATATATATATATATATATATATATATATATATATATATATATATATATATATATATATATATATATATATATATATATATATATATAATATTAATTTATCTTGAATATATTTGGATAATCTAAATATGTTTATATTCGGGTGGATTAAAAAATCACGACTTTTAACATTTGTTAATTCCGCTTCTTTTATGTGACATACATTTTTTTATTTACATATATATATATATATATATATATATATATATATATATATATATATATATATATATATATATATATATATATATATATATATATATATATATCTGCTCATATTACTACTTTTTTTGCAAATTTCCAATTGCTCTTTCGGAGCACGAAACAAAGATATTTTGTCATGATTTGAGTTATACCCGCTGGTACAATTGGGCGCAAAACACTTAAGACCCATTGCAAACTAATTGTTTATAACTATTTATCATCAAACAAAACTAATGATTGAAAAAAGTAACCTGCGCTCATATGGCGTTGAGTAAATGCCGGCCTCTTTTAGTTATCTCTCTCTTTCAAAGTCATGTGCGCGAATGACATAAAGCTGGACGTTTACTAACTGCGCTTATATACGAAGTTTCATAGGGCTGGCTACGGCAGAATGCCACACCCAGTAATGGGTAAAAGCCGGGACGATATATTTATATTTATTTTATTTATTTTAAAACAAGATATGAAATTTAAAAAAAAAAAAACTATGAACTTCCATCAAATTATTTATATTCTTCCAAAAATTCTGCATAAACTGACTATTCAGTATTGTCCCGAATTAATACGCGGTTGAATTTAGAAAAACTCAAGGCATCATTACACTTTAACTGTAATTTGTAAACGATGTAAATATGTACATATAATGTAAATACTTATTTTAACACATGCAATTAATTATTATTTGCTGAAATCAAAGACACTTTGTTTCTAATTCTGGATTCGGTTAAATTTTTAAAATGAAATAATAATTAAAATAATTTTTTAAGCATCATAGAAGTGACACTTTATAAGATTAGATTTTTCGCGTAATATTATATAAGCTAGATATATGTTTATTACGTAATTGATTAAATTTATATATTATTAGATATTCATTTTGTAAATTATATTATTGTCAAATGCAGGCAGGCAACTAACATTGGCAAAAATAAACAAACAAAATATAATTAAACATATCTTTAGCGCGTATTTAAATTGAATTATTGAAAGCCATGTTAAAAAGGTCATTTTTTTAATTGAATTTTCACTTCGACACTTTATATATATATATATACAGTAATATAAAAAATTGTTATGTTTTTATTACAATTAAATCAATATTAAAAAAAATATATATATTTATCTCAAAATGTACGTTCCGGCTTTTCTTTTAACTTATGGTTTTCCATTATTTATAATAAATTTTTAAAGGTCGTTTATTTTCGATTATTATGATCTACTCGTTTTTGACATTGCATTGGAATTGTAACACACATGGTGTGTGTTCCACCAAGTATAGTTTCGCGGAAGAATGTTAGATTACATGCTGTGCGGTATCCAGCAAGATCTTAGACATTTTTGTAACGCTTTCAAAATCGCTTTCGTATTGTGTTAAAAGTTTAGAAGTATTTTTGGGTAATTGTCTTTTAAAGTTATGTGACGTTTTGCTGCAGTTTGGATTTGAAACGTAAAGAGTGACTTATTTATGGTTGTTTGTTAAGAAGCGAAGGCGATTTCAGGCGAGGTCAGCGTTCGTTAGATTTCAAGGGTGGGTCTTTTCCAAGAACTAAAAATCCGTTGAAGATGCCCTTACGCAATTTCCGCACTCTTCAACACTCGAAGTAATCTAGCAATCGCTTGACCAATAATAGTGTGAAATTCAAATATTAACCAATGTAAAGTTAGTGTTAAGATGCTCAAGTGGGGGCTAGTGGGGGTGAATTCACTCATCGAGGGCTGATGTGTGAATTCAGTTCGACAGTCTAGTTACCGACATTGATCAAAACAGTTTTGCTAAGTTTGAGTTCGTCTTCAGCAGTCTTTAAAGTTGTGAGTTGTAAATTTGTACTAAGTCTTTATTGTTGGTCAGATCTAGTAAGATATTTTGAGTTGAGTTATTTGAGATCAGTAAGTTGAATTGAGTTAAGAAGTTGAAGTATCAAGTTTGTTTGAGTTGAAGTCTAAACTGAGTCTTTATTTTAATTGTTGAGTAATACGAGTTGAGTTGCGGATTCTAAGTTCGATTAATTTATATTGCTTAACTTCATGTTAAAGTATCAGTGTCGTAAAGCAGTGTCTACGCAAATGACGAGTAAGTAATAATATTTTACTGTATTTTATTGAGAGGAGAAAGTTAGTTCGAAACCATTATTATTAACTAATTGAGTTAGTTATTAGAGCAATCTGTTGTTGATCGTGCCCTTGAAAATAAGTTAATAAGATTCATTTGTAACCTATTAATTGGGATTTATTTTATTTTTATTTATTTGTATTAAAATTGTTATTATGTTGAGAATCTTGCGTGTCCTTATTTCGTTAATTATCCTATCATTAAAGTTGTCTAAGCTTGTTGAGTTACGGTTTTCAAATTAAACTCTTCAGAGCAGAGTTATAAAAGTTCTGTGGTGGCCGGCGGACTTACGCTACCCTTGGTCAATAATTGATTAAACATTTAATTTTTAGTTGATAATTTGGTCAAGTAAAATAAACACTTGTCAGTACTCATTGGCACTTAGTGCAGGGTAGTTGTTACATAATTATGTAACGTTTTTGATGCAATGTTTATATAATTATGTCTATAATTAAAATCGATGATTTTATTTAGAGTTAAACTTTTACGATAGCTCAATCATCAGCATTTGAAATATCCCGCCAGAAAACATTTGTTTTCATAAATAATTTTAATACAATTATTATGTATTTTGTATCGCGTGGAACAAATATGTACTTTATTTCTAATCATTTAAATGATTTCCTTAAAACACGTTAACAAAATTTAAAAGTTAAGACGAAACCGGGTTTTAAAAATTTACAAAAAAAATATATTATTCTTTCTCTTTTATGATTATGAGAATATATTTTCATAAAGATATTTTTTAATTTTACTTTAAATTCGTTTTAAATAAGGGTTTTTATTTGGATACCTGTTACTTATTATGTTTGAATAGGTATTAGAAAATACCAATTTGAAAACTTTTTAATTTAGCCTGCAGTAGTTAGTTGAGTAGATAATTAAATTTAATTGCCAACAGCAACAGTTTTAGCGATTTGAGACTTGAATCGATATGATCATGGGCGCCGATTACACAGGGGTACTGGGGCTCGTACTTCCATATAAAATTTACTTTGAGGCAATGTCCCAAAGCAAACGTCCTCTTTGCGCTGATAATATTTTTATTCGGCTTTAACCCTAAATTATTTATATTTTAAGTAGGAATTCACATTATTGTCAGTCATTGAGCTAAGCGAGTTATCGTGAGCGACTAGAGCCAGTGATGCTAGCACAAATGAGTGATACGTAAAATAAGAAGTTGCTTAGGGTCCTTATACACTGGACCCCCTCAAAAAAAAATTGTATCTGTAAATATATTTATGGAAGAATAATAATTTAAAACTATTTATTTATTTAACAATACGTCGAAAGTTTCGAGCTGTCAAGCAACTCTTACACAGGCGAAAAGCCGTAGTAAAAAAAAATGTTAAAGAAACAGTCAAGCAAAACTTGAACACATGTTTTACAAGTTTTGCTTGACTTCTTTTAAATTTTTTTTAGACTACGGCTTTTCGCCTGTGTAATTACTATTTTATATTTTTGACTTTGTTATTAAAATTGAAATAAACACAACTCTTCATAACCCTAAAATCGTGTCATAAACACACATTTTATTATGAAAAACAGATGCGTAGAATATTTTATTTGAGGGTTCCAAAATACATAAAACAAACAATTTATTTTTCAGTTATGTACCTATATCAAATATAAAAAATACATTCGAACTGGCTGCCGGCATTTGAGAAAGGATATCTGTTTTTTTTCATCGTCATTCCTCCTATAATTATTTTTAAATTAAAAGTAAAATAATAATTATAGAGATTTAAATTCTGTTTTAAAGCTACAATGTATTTCATTCGACTCACTTAATAACTAAAATTAGTTTTAACAATTAGCAAAAATTACGTATTTATAATGGATAGGCATGGAATTTGAACAAGATACGATAAAATATCTGACGACACCCTTCTCCAAAACTTTTAAGGAAGGAAGAGCCACAGAGGCAATTTTAATGTGGACTAAATTTTGTCAGCTACGAGGAATTGAACTTGGGTTCTCAAATTCATAAACCAACGTATTTCCACTGAACTATCATTTTATTATTATTTTTTTTTAATTTATACATGATTTCGGATATTTCGACATCTAAGGTCATTCATATCCCGGTACAGTAAAGTGTGATTGGTTTTCTACATTTTTAAAATTTCTTTTATTATATTTTGTGATAAAAATTAATTGATTTTAAGTATGCAATTAGGTTCTTCTCTGTTTTCGTATTGTTCTTGAGGGCTTCAATAAATGTGGGGGGTATGTTGTGGGTTCTTCTTTCAGCTGTGTGTTGGGGACAATCTACTATAATGTGTTTAATTGTTAAGTGTGTGTTACATTGGTTGCATGTAGGGGGATCTGTTTTTGTAAAAATGTGATTATGAGTAAGTCTTGTATGCCCTATTCTAAGTCTCGTTAGTATTGTTTGGTCTTTTCTGGTGCCATGAAGTTTCCATGTACTGGTGTCTTGTTTTACTTCTCGTAGTTTGTTATTTGTTATATCAGTCCATATACGTGCCCATTGTTCATTTATTCTTTTCTTCATTGTAGCTCTTAAATCATAGGGTTGTGTTTGGCATTCAGTGACTGGGAGTAGGGTAGATATTTTGGCTGCTGCATCAGCATTACAATTTTATTTAAATTTTAGAATAACATATTCTCGCACGCATATTGATGCTAAAATGAATTTAATTCTTAAACGACTTTTGGTGACATATTGTTATCATACTTAATTTATCTTAACTATTGTGTTAAAAAGTTTCCCCTAACTTAAAATATCAAATATTTATATAAAAGAATGTCGAATCAGAGAAAATAGTATAAAACACTCGTTACAGGAGGCAATTCTAGCACTTGTTCGTTCGTCTCCTCGCCGCTGCGTGGCTCGCGTCCGAATTTCAAACTCGTGCTAGAATAGGTTGCCTTCTGGTATTTTAGTATACTACTCGTATTCTTTACATATAACTTTTTTTCACTACCCTATCAAAAAACAAAATTTTCTGAAATAAATAACAAAATTAGAAAATGATATGACGAAGCGTACTTGTCACAATGGTTTTTCGGCTCCGAATCCGCGGATTGATAGCGCGAGACGCGAAACCGCGAATAACTCGCGAACGCAGGCCCGTACTCGCGCGCCGTATTCACCGCGGACACAATGCTATCCATCTCACCCAATTTCCTACTTTTGAACCAAATCCAAATTCCCGTGATCCAGTTTCCATATTCTACCAAAACATCCTATCCTTTAGCATTGTGCGAGCCGCCGAGAACATTCCGGGACAATAACAATTAGGGAAACAGTATATAAATCGGGCCCTCAGCCATCAAATTCTCAGTCAGATCATCCGTTTCTGAGAGTGGAAACCTGAGAGATTGCGAGTCACCTGAACGTTCACCATCCGTCAAAGAAGAAGTCGTCTTCTCCGTCCACTAGGTAAGCAACCGCACTCCTGTTGTTTCTCCGTACCGTGTCGTGCGCTTCCTAGAGGTTTTTGTTTTTGTTACTTCCGTTTTTGGGAAACTTGGTAAGTTCACCAGGTCTCACTTCGCCGGTGTCCGAGCGAGCAATCCAAGACACCCGCCGAGGTGACCGTCGCGTTTTCCCCAAGTTCCACCCAACCTGTCCTGTGTTACCTCCTTTTTCTGGTACTTGTTTAAAAGCATAAAATATTACTCGTACTTCTGTCACGCCCAAGCGAGCAATCCTAGGCGTCCCAGTTGTGACGTTTGTGTTTTTATTCGGGCTACCAGCGTCCGTCCCGTGTCACCCCTCTTTTCTGGTACTTGTTTAGAGGCACAAAATATTACTTCTGCCACGCCCAAGCGAGCAATCCTAGGCGTCCCAGTTGTAACGTTTCCGGGCTACCAGCGTCCATCCTGTGTTACCTCTTTTTTCTGGTACGTGTTTAAAGGTCCAAAATATTACTGCTGTCACGCCCAAGCGAGAAATCCTAGACGTCTCAGTCGTAACGTTTGTGTTTTTCTACGGGTTACCAGCGTCCGTCCCATGTCACCCTTCGTTCTTGGTACTTGTGCGAAAGCAGCAAAGATTACTTCCGCCACGCCCGAGAGAGCAATCCAAAGCGTCTGCGGTTGTAACACTTGTGTTTTCTTCCGAGATACCACCATCTGTCTCGTGCCACCTTCATTTTTGGGTAACTGCCCGAAATCACCAGATCTCACTCCGACGGCGTCCGAGCGAGAAATCCAAGACGTGCGCCGCGGTTACCGTCGCGCATTCCCCGAAGCCAACCGGGTCCGGGACCTGTTACCATCATTTTTGGGTACTCACTCAGCCGCGATACTCCGCACGTTATCAGCCATAACTCGGGTACCCCGCCGAAATCTTCAAAGCGGTTTTCACGTCGATCATCAAGACACCTCCGAGCACCCAAGCGTCGGTTTCCAAAAAAGTTGGAAAATCGCTCCTCACCATCCGACACTACTAACCAGCCGCTGTTTAGTGGACCCCACCGTCGCGACGCCCGGCGTTGGTTTTTCAACAAACTACGGTTTCGCGCTCCACGTACTCGCGGACACCCAGGCATTCAATTACGAGCATTCCCCCGGTCATATCAGCGTTGCGACGCCCAGCGTCGATCACGAAAACCGGGTGGAATCGATTTTTACGGGTTTGCCGACTCTCGTTGTGGCATCTATCACCACCTCCGACACAACCACCGTCAGAACCGTCCTCCATTGTACCAGCCAGTTTTTTTTCAAATAACACGCACCAGCAAACCAATTTACCATTCTTGATTGTTTTATTTTTATTCTTCGCACCCGATCCTAATTCTCCAAACCTGCTATTCGGTACCGTTGGCGCCCGAGCAACCAGCGCCAACATTTGTCGCCGAGTTAGTGAAGAACTCGTCACAATATTTACTATGCTTCTGACAGATGTTACTTGAATGTCACTAATGACAAATAATGCTGTGATCAAGGATACGGTTCTACTACTCTTTTTTAGGAAAAAAATTGCTTTCTTCCCTAGAGATGAAGCATAGCACTGTCTTCTCTTGATTGAGGAAGAGAAAATATTTGTAAAAAAAAATTCATTTTACAACAAAAACGTTCTACATTTGTTCACATTTTGTTGCAAGTTTAATGGAAAACGAATTAAAGACAGGATTTTTTAAAAACTAAATTTAATCTAAAGTTTCTGGTAAGAAACACATCATATCAAGATACATGAAAAATGTAAACTATGTAACTTCTATTTGAAACTTTTTACTAAAATAAATTGGTTAGCAATGGCGGCGGAAAACTGATTTTTCATGTTAAGGTGGTACTATCATGGAAGCATTTAACCCGGATCATAATGAAATGAAAATATGTTATTTTTCATGTGTTTCTACACTAGAATGCATTTTTTTTTAAATTTACCGTTGTTGAGCTGAGTAATGTAAAGTTAAAGTCGACCAAAGACGATCAAAAATGCATTGGCGTTATAGGAACTATACCTCGTGAGGCAGCTTACTGCATAATAAATTCATATATAGTAGTTATTTTTTAACAAAAACACTAACACACAGTACAACATGTAAAGATAAATGTATGAGAAATCCATGCCTTACTGGATCAGTTTCAAAGAAATTGGCGATGAAAGTTGGATATTCTATGATAATCAATAAAACTGTCAGAAATGCTTGGCAACGTTGCATAGGTAGACAGAGATGGCCGCACACGTAAACAGAGATAGTCGCAGGCGTAGACAGAGATGGTCGCACGAATAACAAAGCAAGAACTATGAAAGTTATTATTTCGATAATTAAAATATATTAATTTTAATGCAAAAAAAATATTACAGCATTTTATATTTATTTATTTGTGTTGTTACAGTTGATAATAATTGCTTTGGTGCATTTTTCTCATTTTTCTTATGAACTGTCAACAGGATGTATCGATACTACAGTTACGTTTCGTACCGACTGGTAATATCATGCCGCTTGTGGTTCTAACCTTGTTGTCATAGCTTCTGCTGTGTAAAATCTTACACTGCTATTGTTTGGCATGAAACATTCACTTTCAAAAATTTTGTTATGTTACTGAATTTCACAAACTAGTTAAATAGTTTTATTTAATATATTCAATGTTATTGTTAATTATACGAAATTTGCAGCGAAATGTTAATTTGGTAATAACTTATACCATACTAAAATGTAATAATTATTTTGACGAAAATATTTCAAACAAATATCTTAGAAAATTAAATTCTGCTTTTAAGGTTATATTTCATAACTGAAAAATCATGTTTGAAGCTTTTGACAACAAATACTTTATTAGAATAGTCATGGAATTTAAACAAATTTACAAACAATTATTGTATGACGTAACTCTCAAAAAAGTTTGTGTTTTGCGTATTTGGTTCAAGGTTGAATATAAGGATTTTCTTCAAGAGTTTCATACTTTGAAAAATATCTATTATCGAACATCACAAAGCACAATCTTTTTTTACAGTTAAAATGTCACACAATTCTTTGTAATTTTGTTACAATTATATGCCTATTCCAGCAAACTATCTGTTTTCAAAGAACTTGAAATTTAATTGGTTCAGTTACGATATATGAAAAATTGACATAGATTGCTATTTTAAATCCCTGCAACCTGTACTTGAAATATTTCATCTAAAATAATTTGGAAAGCTTTGGAAGAATAAATTATTTCTCGTGTTAAACGTTTATGCCCAGTATTTTTTTTATTTCACGCTACCTACACATTACTGTGCACTGTGGCACTCTGCCGTAGCAGATCTCGGTGAGTGATATATATATATATATATATATATATATATATATATATATATATATATATATATATATATATTACGCGTGAAGAGGTTACCAGCCATTAGTAGTAATGTCGTATCACAGTGAGAAACTAATAGTATAGGTAGTACGTAGTTATTGTAGTCTGACTTCATTTTATGTACGTAAACATGGTTTTTAAATTCAAATATTATGAAATCAAAAAATTATTTTGAGCCAAATTATCTCAATAGCTGCATCCTTGTGATATTAATATTTATAAAGCAGCAAAATTGAATTAAAACACTACCTGAATAATTTATTGTTACAGAGGTATAAACAATATATCTGAATTTAAACTATAAAAGCTGGGGTTATGTTTAAACTGTACAATATCGAGCGGAACGTAAGCTGGGATGGTACAAATTATTTATGATTATTCTATGCGAAATGTTTAAGTGATAGAAGAGTTGATCCTTCCTGACACATGAATCATATTTGTATAACGTTGAAACTGACAATGTTCGTGTTTGTTGCAGGTTCAGTGGCGCTAAAATATGAGAGCGTGGCGCTGATCTACCCGCAGCGTTCCGATGTGACGGTGGACACAGGCACGAACTTGACACTGGGCTGCCGCGGCGCTGAACCGATGAACTGGACGTTCAACGACAAAGCCAACGGCCCAGTAAGTATTTGCCTATTGGTCATGAAAGACGTCGTTTTTTTGTTGAAAAATCATGTAGAAAGTGGCGGATGATTCAACTATATTAAAACTGTAAAACAAAAGTTAAAAAACAATGAAAAAAAGTAAATACTATATTTTAATTGGTTAAATTTTACTTGTTTTCACTATTTTATTTATTTATTTTCTTGGTAATCACATTTTACAAGATACTATCAAAAATTTCTATGTAAAATCTATCTAATATAAAAACAAATATGACAAAAAGTATTGTTTTGATTACAAATTGTACGAATAACTTTTGTCAATTAAACACATAAATTTAAAGTGCTTACCTTCCAGTCTTTGAAAGAAAGTACGGCATTTAATTAAATATTAAGTGGATTGATATTTAATTCATCGAAAGAATATTTTAATTATTAAAATTATCACAATTTACAAATCCTCAAAATAACATTTTTTTTTTGTAACCTCTGCTCAATACCACAAATTTATTTTTTTAATCGTTAATATTATTTTATTTAGCAATACCTTGCTTAGTGAAACAACAGAACCGTCGCTGCTTTCACTTGATACCGTCTAAGAGAGCAACTCAGTTTCCGTCGTACATATAGTCGTATAGAACTTATTTGATTATACATTGCATAAAATTATTGTACACGATAATACAAAAAAAATCAAATCGTTATGGTACTTTAATAAAATAGTGTGGTGGTATTTTTCCTGCGGAGGCTGAGCTCTGTAGTCATGTCTATTGAGGTGAGGCACCTGTACTACCTTTAGCTACTAAATCCGTGAAGTTAGAGATAGCACTTTCGAAAAACGATATAACATATATTTTATAATACATTACTAATTCTTTGCTAATTTGTGCCGTATAGCAGAGTTTTTTGCTTACATTTTAACGAAGATAATAATCACTGTTTAAGTGTACCACATCATGAAATCAAAAATTCTGTTACGTAATAATTTATTGTGAATTCTTTGCTAATTTTTGTCATATGTTCACTCTTATTATTAAAAAAAATAAACTTTAAATTGGCGTCGTTTAAGATTATATTATTTTCCCAGCTGGTACTGGGACTAGTATTATCAATTTTATCGAATAATGATAGCCACATGCTAAGATCAAGACAGGCGGTAGTTGTCGACGCCAAGATCAAGCAGCCTACGGCCGGCGACACTGACTGTCTATATTACAGTAACGAAGACTTTGAGCCAATATTCGAAAATTGTAATTCCATTTATCTTTTTATTAGCCGATAAATTAGTCACGTTAAACATATGATAATTTACTACATACCACCCTTGTTTGTATTAGATACAATTTTTGTATTAATTATTACTTTACAAGCTATTATTTCCCTATATAAGATTTTTTTCAATCAATTTTTCGTTCCTCTCGACGCATTTTGTTTGGCTTTTCGCGACTTGTCCGACAAGCGGCAGCACCTTACGCTCAGTTCGACAACTTCGGCTCTCGAGCTCGCTTCGTTGTCGATCGGAAACTGATGCAAAACCAGAAGTACAAAACTAAAATTTATGGACTTTTGACATTGCGAGTTACCAAATTTGTGTAAAATATATGTTTAAAGTTCATATGCAAGTATTTCTGTATTCAAAAATATATAATCAAGACAGGCGTTAGTTGTCGTCGCCAAGATTAAGCAGAAAACGGCGACACTGACTGTCTATATTACAGTAATATAAACTTTGAGCCAATATTCGAAAATCGCAATTCCATTTAATGTTTTATTAGCCGATAATCGTCTTTGGTATCAATTAAAAGGTCTTTTGAAGTGCTCACGTGCAAAATTTAATACTTTTCGATCGTCAATTGTTATAGTGAAAGTGCTTCAAAACCCATCGTCTTTGGTATCAATCGAAAGGTCTTTTGAAGGGCTTACATGCAAAATTGGAATTTTATCGATTAGCAATTGTTTTAATGAAAGTACTTGGAAACCTATCGTGTTTGGTATCAAATGAAAGGTTTTTTCAAGGGCTTGCATGCAGAATTAGAATTTTTTCGATCAGCAATTGTTTTAGCGAAAGTGTTCAAAAACCTATCGTGTTTGGTATCAAATGAAAGGTCTTTTTAAAGGCTTGCATGCAAAATTGGATTTTTTTCGATCGGCAATTGTTCTAACGAAAGTATTCCAAAACCTATCGTGTTTGGTTTCAAATGAAAGATCTTTTGAAGGGCTCGCGAGCAAAATTTAATACTTTTCGATTGTCAATTGTTTTAGTGAAAGTGCTTCAAAACCCATCGTCTTTGGTATCAATCGAAAGGTCTTTTGTAGGGCTTACATGCAAAATTGGAAATTTACCGATTAGCAATTGTTTTAATGAAAGTACTTGGAAACCTATCGTGTTTGGTATCAAATGAAAGGTCTTTTCAAGGGCTTGCATGCAGAATTAGAATTTTTTCGATCGGCAATTGTTTCAGCGAAAGTGTTCCAAAACCTATCGTGTTTGGCATCAAATGAAAGGTCTTTTTGAGGGCTTGCATGCAGAATTTAAATTTTTTTCGGTCGGCTATTGTTTTAGCGAAAATTTTAAAAATTTATCTTGTTTGGTATCAAATGAAAGGTCTTTTGAAGGGCTCGCGAGCAAAATTTAATACTTTTCGATTGTCAATTGTTTTAGTGAAAGTGCTTCAAAACCCATCGTCTTTGGTATCAATCGAAAGGTCTTTTGTAGGGCTTACATGCAAAATTGGAAATTTACCGATTAGCAATTGTTTTAATGAAAGTACTTGGAAACCTATCGTGTTTGGTATCAAATGAAAGGTCTTTTCAAGGGCTTGCATGCAGAATTAGAATTTTTTCGATCGGCAATTGTTTCAGCGAAAGTGTTCCAAAACCTATCGTGTTTGGCATCAAATGAAAGGTCTTTTTGAGGGCTTGCATGCAGAATTTAAATTTTTTCGGTCGGCTATTGTTTTAGCGAAAATTTTAAAAATCTATCTTGTTTGGTATCAAATGAAAGGTCTTTTTAAGGGCTTGCACGCAAAATTGTTTTTTTTTCGATCGGCAATTGTTTTAACGAAAGTGTTTCAAAACCTATCGTGTTTGGTATCAAATGAAAGATCTTTTGAAGAGCTCGCGAGCAAAATTTAATATTTTTAGATTGTCAATTGTTTTAGTGAAAGTGCTTCAAAACCCATCGTCTTTGGTATCAATCGAAAGATCTTTTGAAGGGCTTACATGCAAAATTGGAATTTTTTCGATCGGCAATTGTTTTAGCGAAAGTGTTCCAAAACCTATCGTGTTTGGTATCAAATGAAAGGTCTTTTCAAGGGCTTGCATGCAGAATTAGAATTTTTTTCGATCAGCAATTGTTTTACCGAAAGTGTTCCAAAACCTATCGTGTTTGGTATCAAATGAAAGGTCTTTTTAAGGGCTTGCATGCAGAATTAGAATTTTTTCGATCGGAAATTGTTTCAGCGAAAGTGCTCCAAAACCTATCGTGTTTGGCATCAAATGAAAGGTCTTTTTGAGGGCTTGCATGCAGAATTTAAATTTTTTCGATCAGCAATTGTTTTAGCGCAAGTGTTCCAAAACCTATCTTGTTTGGTATCAAATGAAAGGTCTTTTTAAAGGCTTGCATGCAAAATTGGATTTTTTTCGATCGGCAATTGTTCTAACGAAAGTATTCCAAAACCTATCGTGTTTGGTATCAAATGAAAGATCTTTTGAAGAGCTCGCGAGCAAAATTTAATATTTTTCGATTGTCAATTGTTTTAGTGAAAGTGCTTCAAAACCCATCGTCTTTGGTATCAATCGAAAGGTCTTTTGAAGGGCTTACATGCAAAATTGGAATTTTTTCGATCGGCAATTGTTTTAGCGAAAGTGTTCCAAAACCTATCGTGTTTGGTATCAAATGAAAGGTCTTTTCAAGGGCTTGCATGCAGAATTAGAATTTTTTCGATCAGCAATTGTTTTACCGAAAGTGTTCCAAAACCTATCGTGTTTGGTATCAAATGAAAGGTCTTTTTATGGTCTTGCATGCAGAATTAGAATTTTTTCGATCGGAAATTGTTTCAGCGAAAGTATTCCAAAACCTATCGTGTTTGGCATCAAATGAAAGGTCTTTTTGAGGGCTTGCATGCAGAATTTAAATTTTTTCGATTGGCATTTGTTTTAATGAAAGTGCTTCGAAACCTATCGTGTTTGGCATTAAATGAAAGGTCTTTTTAAGGACTTGTATGCAGAATTAGAATTTTTTCGATCGGCAATTGTTTTAGCGAAAGTGTTCCAAAACCTATCGTGTTTGGTATCAAATGAAAGATCTTTTGAAGGGCTCGCGAGCAAAATTTAATATTTTTCGATTGTCAATTGTTTTAGTGAAAGTGCTTCAAAACCCATCGTCTTTGGTATCAATCGAAAGGTCTTTTGAAGGGCTTACATGCAAAATTGGAATTTTTTTGATCGGCAATTGTTTTAGCGAAAGTGTTCCAAAACCTATCTTGTTTGGTATCAAATGAAAGGTCTTTTTAAGGGCTTGCACGCAAAATTGGATTTTTTTCGATCGGCAATTGTTTTAACGAAAGTGTTTCAAAACCTATCGTGTTTGGTATCAAATGAAAGATCTTTTGAAGGGCTCGCGAGCAAAATTTAATACTTTTCGATTGTCAATTGTTTTAGTGAAAGTGCTTCAAAACCCATCGGCTTTGGTATCAATCGAAAGGTCTTTTGAAGGGCTTACATGCAAAATTGGAATTTTTTCGATTGGCATTTGTTTTAATGAAAGTGCTTCAAAACCTATCGTGTTTGGCATTAAATGAAAGGTCTTTTTAAGGACTTGTATGCAGAATTAGAATTTTTTCGATCGGCAATTGTTTTAGCGAAAGTGTTCCAAAACCTATCGTGTTTGGCATCAAATAAAAGGTCTTTTTAAGGACTTGCATGCAGAATTGAAATTTTTTCGATCGGCAATTGTTTCAGCGAAAATATTCCAAAACCTATCGTGTTTGGCATCAAATGAAAGGTCTATTTGAGGGCTTGCATGCAGAATTTAAATTTTTTCGGTCGGCTATTGTTTTAGCGAAAATTTTCCAAAACCTATCTTGTTTGGTATCAAATGAAAGGTCTTTTTAAGGGCTTGCATGCAAAATTGGATTTTTTTCGATCGGCAATTGTTTTAACGAAAGTATTTCAAAACCTATCGTGTTTGGTGTCAAATGAAAGATCTTTTGAAGGGCTCGCGAGCAAAATTTAATACTTTTCGATTGTCAATTGTTTTAGTGAAAGTGCTTCAAAACCCATCGTCTTTGGTATCAATCGAAAGGTCTTTTGAAGGGCTTACATGCAAAATTGAAATTTTATCGATTGGCATTTGTTTTACTGAAAGTGCTTCGGAACCTATCGTGTTTGGCATTAAATTAAAGGTCTTTTTAAGGACTTGTATGCAGAATTAGAATTTTTTCGATCGGCAATTGTTTTAGCCAAAATCTATCGTGTTTGGCATCAAATAAAAGATCTTTTTAAGGACTTGCATGCAGAATTGAAATTTTTCCGATCGGCTATTGTTTTAGCGAAAGTGTTCCAAAACCTATCGTGTTTGGCATCAAATGAAAGGTCTTTTTGAGGGCTTGCATGCAAAATTGGATTTTTTTCGATCGGCAATTGTTTTAACGAAAGTGTTCGAAAACCTATCGTGTTTGGTATCAAATGAAAGATCCTTTGAAGGGCCTGCGAGCAAAATTTAATACTTTTCGATCGTCAATTGTTTTAGTGAAAGTGCTTCAAAATCCATCGTTTTTGGTATCAATTGAAAGGTCTTTTGAAGGGCTAACATGCAAAATTGGAATTTTATCGATTGGCATTTGTTTTAATGAAAGTGCTTCGAAACCTATCGTGTTTGGTATCAAATGAAAGATCTTTTGAAGAGCTCGCGTACAAAATTTAATACTTTTCGATTATCAATTGTTTTAGTGAAAGTACTCCAAAACCTATCGTATTTGGTATCAAATAAAAGATCTTTGGAAGGGCTCGCGTATAAAATTCATACTTTTCGATCGTCTATTGTTTTAATGAAAGGACATCAAAATCCATCATTTTTTATATCAATTGAAAGGTCTTTTGAAGAGCTTTCTTGCAGAATTGGATTTCTATTGATCGGCAATTGTTTTAGTGATAGTGATTCAAAACCTATCATATTTAGTATATATTAAAAGATTTTTAGATGGACAGCCGTGTAGAATTTAAAAGTCTTAGATTCGTAATAATTCAATTTATATTGTGTCTATTGTCTTACTGTAGTTAATTCTATATCAGTGTCCGCGGAGATTAGCGTGAGGCCTGGCAAAGCCAGGCCGACCGCTAGTATTTATTATTATTCCAATACGTGATTTTAGTAATAAGAGCATTACTATACAAGAGCTTATTAATAAACAATTGGTTGTGAAAGAAAATGTAGAAGCTCAATGTTCAGAATGCATGCACTCACATAAATTACATAAAACCGAATTAGTTTCTTTTGGCACAGTATTAATTTTCCAAATTCTGTTATTTGAAAATGAAAATGGATATATTCGGAAACTAACTGATACACGTAATATTTAAAACGTTTCAATGGGAACTTATTTGATTCAAGGATATAAATAAAAAGTGCTATATTTCACCATGGTACTTCAATGGCTGAGGGACACTACACAATATGATTAAAAAAGGAAAATCAAGGATGCTTGCAAATGATTCTCACGTTGGAAAACAAACTTCGCCAAGAAACTCTAAACATGCTTATATATTTATTTTAGAACGAATTTAGATTTTTATAGAAAGATGTAATAACAATATACCAATACCAAATATCATTTATAATATAGGGTCAAACTATTGTATCAAAAAAAAGTGATATCTTCCAAAAAAACAATTACATTGTTAAAGGTACGCCAAGATTGCGCAGATTCCTTCCCCAAAAGTTGTAATATCTATATATTATAGATTAAAAAAAAAGTGATATCTAATTAAGCCAAGAAAAGTATTCGAATTTAAAAAACCTTATCGAACAGTTTTAAAAATATCGGGTCAAATAAAAAAAAAATTAATTAAAAAAAACCTTGGCGGCCCCAGGTACTGGTAACATTTTAAACACTGGGGCCGCCAAGGTTTTTTTTAATTAATTTTTTTTTTATTTGACCCGATATTTTTAAAACTGTTCGATAAGGTTTTTTAAATTCGAATACTTTTCTTGGCTTAATTAGATATCACTTTTTTTTAAATCTATAATATATAGATATTACAACTTTTGGGGAAGGAATCTGCGCAATCTTGGCGTACCTTTAACAATGTAATTGTTTTTTTGGAAGATATCGATAATTCCTATAATCTTGTTAAATCCAATAACACCCGGCAGTACGGTGGTGTAGTTAACATTACGGTATTCGTATCCGAAGTTCCCTATTTTGAAACCCAATCAAGGTAAAAATATAAAAACTATCTCACTGCTGGTCGGTGAGTCCGAACCTTGTACTTGAGATTAAATTTCTATTGTACAGAATAGTATCAATAGATACATAAATAAAACAAACAAAATTTTTTTATATCAATAATAACAATAATACCGACAATTTTTCTTATTTCTTCAACAATTTTATGAATGATACACAATAAATCGTAAACAAAAAGAAAATATAATCGTACTTATTAAGTACATTGAAGTAAATCAATTAATTGACTTGATAAAGTTGTGCATATATCACATAAAAACTACATTATAAATTAACCAATCGTTTCTAACATCATTTTGTTTATGTAAGGTTTGCTTTTAGTTGTGTAATCAGTGACGGATTAAGGAGTTGGAGACATCTTTCTTCTAAAAACTGTTTGCGGCCTTCCCTTTCTGGCCTACAACTATTAGAAAATAAAAATATCAGATTATAAAATTTAAATAGTTCTGTATTTTTTAATCTCTACCAATAACAACATATATGATTATAATAGCTCATTATTAATTATAATGGTGTTTTTATAAAAATGCATCAATTAAATATAGCATTAATTCTTTATTAATAAAAAATATTTGACTAAGTTGGTAAACAGAGAGATTATTGTATGCAGTCCACCATAGTTAACTCTTTATCGGTGATGTTACTATTGTCAATGGCAAAAGCTAAATTCACATAAGTGTCAAGAATCCATTTTTTTATGTGTCTTACATCCAAGGTTCTAAATCCAAACTTAGGTCCCAAAGAAAGAACTATAAGAACTTCTTCTTCGATAAAATGGTTACCCTTACCAATTCATAAAAAAATATTTCCACAAAAGAATAAATACATTGTTATCTAAAGACAGAAACATTGACATTAACAATAATGGTAATGATATTGAGAACAGCGTTTCAATATATACAAATATCCCTTATAATTTCGAGATTACACACCATGTTTAAGGAGAGCAACATCAAAGTAGCAAATTCTTCGATCTCATCCACCTCATCTTTATTTACTAATCTCAAAGACCGGATCCAGAAACAAGACCAAAAAAATGTAGTTTACAAGATTAATTGCAGTGCTTGTGAAAAATCGTACATAGGTGAAACTATTCAACCTTTACGAAAAAGAGTTTATCAACATTCCTATTATTGTAGAAAATTAAATCCAGATCATAGTGCCCTTACCAGGCACTCTGTTGAAACTGGACATCAATTTAAATTTGCTGAAGTTGATATTCTCGAATCTGAGCCGAATTATAATAACAGATTGTTGAAAGAAACTTTTCACATTAATCTAGACAAGAATAAATATGTAAATTCACAGACCGATTACAAAAGTAACTTACAATATATCAAGAATATCATTGATAGGTTTAAATAATTAAATTTCACCGATTTAAATTCAATAATATACTTAAATTCAAATTGTTAACATATTTAAATTTTGTTCTTAAATTCATTTGATTTTTTCTTCTTTTTTCTCGATCGTTTTTTAATTGATTCTTATATTTGGATTTTTTATCATGTTGGTGTTGATCGCCATTTTCCCTCTAAGTCGTAGGTACTTCCGTTGTTGCTTTTCAGAACTGTTCCAACCTCCATGTGGAGATGTTGTATTTTTATGTCTTCGCCATGTTCTTGTTGGCATGTATAATTTTGATTTTTTACTCTTATTATATTAATTTATACGTATAACTTCTGCAAGCTTTGTTTGTTTTTGGTGAGTTTAATAAACTTTTTGAATGGTTTTAATATTTTAATGTGTAATGTTGTAATTGTATCGTTTTATTATCAGCTGATGATGGGTCGCGTAACGATCCGAAACGTTCAAATTATATTTGTTATGAAATAAATACGTTATTTATTTCCTTCCCAATCTTGAGGATCCCCAAGGCCATTCATCAAATTTCACTATATATATATATATACACACACATATATATATATATATATATATATATATATATATATATATATTCGTCAAAAATTTAATTATCCGTTACCCGGAATTTCCTTTTCACAAAGATGGTCGATCTATATATATATATATATATATATATATATATATATATATATATATATATATATATATATATATATATATATATATATATATATATATATATATATATATATATATATATAGATATATATCTATGTCTAGATATATATATATATATATATATTTATATATATATATATATATATATATATATATATATATATATATATATATAAGTTAGAATCCACCATTCCTGCCAAATACACTAAAAGGCCACGCGCTTCCACCCAGACGCTGACGCCGCAGTATCATATTATTATTGAAGCTATATTATTTCATTTCCCACATTGTAACATTAAACTACCTTAATACTGAACTTGTAAACTTTAACATTGAACATAGTTAGTTAAGAACTGTCTCTTGTACTGATCACATCTAAATCTGAATAAAACTTTGTACTTCAAGATAACAAATAAAAATTTATTTTTATTTACGTTTCTAAATCAAGAAACATAACTGGCGCAGTCAATGGTAGGATTGTTTAAACGAAATATTAGTAATTTCGGTTCGTTTTAACGATTTATTAAACAACGAACAACATAGAAGATTTGTGCTCCATCATCAACCAGTGAACGTGTAAGAAGATAACTAGAGGCCGAGCGAACATCGTACTCTATTGTCCAGGCCCTGCTGAATACAGAGCTCTGCAATTGCCGTCCACTTCATCATCAGCGAATCGCCGCAGATCGACCGATGGACCAACTGATCTTCATGTTCTTGTAAGTACCTATGTCATTCAGAGATAATCATTCAATAAATCTAGATACCGAATCAGATACAGATTCAGATAGTTCCTCTGACTCACAATTAAATTACACTATAAATAGTGATCCTATAGATTTAACTCTTATAAATCAAATCAGTCAATTAAACTTAATTAAAATGACTACTCCCGTTTTAAAACGAGAATATCTGGATATGATCCCAGAATTTTATGGTGATAACAAACTCTTGCCCCGCTTCGTGCAAGTATGTGAAAAGTTAGTAACCAAATTCTACAATACAACCGACACGAATGATTTTCAAAACGAATATTTGATGTCGAGTATAATGTCTAAAATTAAAGGCGAAGCAGCAACTAATATTGCTAGTTGCACAGTAAATACATGGGCAGACGTTAAAGTCGCTCTGCTCAACACTTATTCAGACAAAAGGGATTTATATACCCTTAATATTGAATTAACCGAACTAAAGCAAAATCAGAACGAATCTGCTTTTGACTTTTATAACAGAGTACAGGACGTACTCAATTTTATAGCATCGTACATAATAAATCACACTGCTGCTGATAACGAAAATGAAGCGATAGTTTTAAATCAATTCTTTAAAAATCAAGCTCTCAGAAATTTATTACGCGGATTAAAAGAACCGATTGGTACTTTAATGCGGACAAAACAACCACTGGATTTAAATAGCGCACTTAACATGCTCACTAATGACTTCCAGATTGACACTATTAACCAAAAACAATCAAATTTTCCACAAAAACATAAACAATTCATTCCACCACACATAAACAGACACCAACAACCACAACTCAGATACACACCCACACCGCAATCAACATATAAACCTGATCAATATTTTCACAATCCAATAAATAAACCTTTTATTCAAACTCAGACACCTACACAAAATGTCTTTAAACCAAATCCTCACGCACGGTTCCCAAAACCTACCCCAATGAGCACTAGTACTAGACAGTCATTCATGCCTAGACCAAGTCAATCAAATTACAATAATCAACCTAGAACACAACAATACACACGACCATTTCAACAGACACAAACAAGACCGAACGAAGAATTGCATAATACAGAAATTACAGAATACAACGAGTCATATGACGATGAAAATAATCCTTTTATTTGTAAAACTATTGAATCGAATCGCGATCGCGCACTTCTTTAACAACAGCGGGTAAATTTACGTACAGCTAAAACCGAACTAACTTAAGTCAAAATATAAATAAAGCATAAAATAACGTATATAAAAATATAAATGCTTAAAATTTACAGAAGTTATAAACTAATATTGATAATTGAAATTAAACAATAAACCGGCAATGGAAACAACAACAACAACGTATGAATAAACTAATCTTTAAGTTACAAAATACTAAAATACATGGCAAGATCTACATCTTGCAAAGACGAGACAACTCGTCTCGTTAGAAGCCAAAACACCACTAACTAATTCGTTGTTGTTTCCATGGGATGTTCTGACAAAGGGTAAGGGGGTGGTATCGTCGCGATGGTCGTACATATGCGTTTACATAAAAACCCAGACGAGGTTAAATCTTTCCGACCCCTCGCTTAGCTATAATTTACCCAGATATGTCATCACATCCCGTGTAACCAGACGCGACAATTCAGAAAAGCTATAAACTTGATAAATAATCATCTACAGAATACTGAAGTTATAACATATGCTCTAATAAATTTGATAAACAAAATAAACTCTGTCAAGTCAACTTTAGAAAGATACTTAAGATAACGCTTAATTAGTCTGTATCTTTCGAAGCTGAGTTGATAGTGAAATATCATAATTTATAAACAAAACCAAATTCTGAATTATCCGTTTTGTTACACAGCCCCAGGTTCAAATATAATTATATCTTACGAGATAATTATTACCAAAACATAACCTAAGACAAAACAAAAACATTCAAAAACACATAAAATTCAGAATTAAACTGAATCAATCTAAATATCATCTTATGCTACGCATAAGAGGAAAGAAACAAAAATCTTTATTAAAATGTCATAAATGAACACACAAATAAGTATAACGAAATACAATTGTCATATCAAACAAAGAACATAAAATTCAGAATTAAGCTGTTAATTACTGAATTACCAAATTGCAAACGAAAGGAACAAAAATTCTTTATTAGGATTGAGATAAATCGATGCATCAAACATACAACAAAATACACTAACACATATTAATAAATGAACACAAATTGCTAAATTGAACAAACTCAAATACTACTAGGTAGTACAAACTCAAAATTCAAAATCATACAAGTTCAGAAATCAAAGTTGTACAAATTCAGATGCTAAGATACCTAAATGAACATATGTTCGCTAAAATCTGAATTTGTAGCCAAAGTTGTACAAATTCAAGAACTAAAATGCCTAACTGAACATATGTTCGCTAAAATCTGAATTTGTAGCTAAAATAAACCAAACTTCATAATTTTTCAAATATGAAACAGCTTAAACAGACAGTAATTTATCTTAAAAATAATCTTACTTAGCATGCAAACATGCAACACTTAATTATTAAACACAAAAAAAACTGAGACGGCATCAGGTAGCAAAAGGGACAGTTCTAGTACCGTCTTGGGCTTGTGACCACGGCACGTCGGAATACATAAACACAAACACATGGGGCTGGTCACACACACACACTTGAGAATTGTCACTTCACACCACAGTGATAGGGGAAAGGGAGGTGGCTTCGGTGGCGGGCGATGACCTCGTTCCAGGATCAGCTGTTCGAAATAAGGGCGGTAACAACTGATCTGCTTTGGTTGATGGAATCTGCCGGCGCGCATCTCTTCACGATGTCTCTCCAGATCGCGCGACCTGGACATCGGCTGCTTCTGCTGCTGCTGGTGGCGGTAAGCAGAAACTGCATTTTCGCAGCTACGAAAGCTACGTACATTTTGTGCATGGTGCACAACTCTTTCAGAACTTTCTTCACAAACACTGACAGGTACGCAGATTGCCTCATTTACCTGCACAGTGTGCTCATCAGTGTTTTGCTCAACCACCGTGATGTCATCTTTATTGACATCTGCCAACATCTCGCTTCCCTCATACTCGACTTCTTCCAAATGTCGAGGGATATCAACAGCCGTCCGATTCTCTGACCGTAGCAACGCATCAAATTCTGCAGCATCGATGTGTGCTACCTCAATGGTCAGAGGCTTAACTTGATAATGGAGGTTGAAGCCATACGAATGGCGTGGTACTACGTACACTGTAGTACCATCCGCATTACCTCCATTACTGAACGTCGGATTCCAAGAAACCGGCGTCGGCTGCTGAATAACACTGGTCGGAGTCCGCTGAATTACATATGTAGGCTGATGGACCTCCGACCGGAAACGAAATGGTTCTGTTCCATTGAAGCCGTCAAACTCATAACCATGGAGTGGGAACATGATTATAGTCGATACAAAACTTCGCACTTTAATTACACTTGGTTGTTGAACACACTTTTGTAACTTCACTAATTCTATATATATACAAATACACTTTCATACGTTGCGTTGCCATTTTTGCTTAATAAACACAAAAATAATAAACAATAAACAGTGACTGCGCCATGTAATCAAAGGATTACAACTAAATTTGAAACAAAACGAGCGGAAAACGTAAATTCTTTAAAACACGACAGGTTAAAACAAATTAAAAAAATTGAATTTACCTATTCAGGGGCCGTATTGTACCGACTGCTGCCAATGTAAAACTAAATGAATCACGATTGCGCACTTTAACAGCGGGTGAATTTACGTACAGCTAAAACCGAACTAACTTAAGTCAAAATATAAATAAAGCATAAAATAACGTATATAAAAATATAAATGCTTAAAATTTACAGAAGTTATAAACTAATATTGATAATTGAAATTAAACAATAAACCGGCAATGGAAACAACAACAACAACGTATGAATAAACTAATCTTTAAGTTACAAAATACTAAAATACATGGCAAGATCTACATCTTGCAAAGACGAGACAACTCGTCTCGTTAGAAGCCAAAACACCACTAACTAATTCGTTGTTGTTTCCATGGGATGTTCTGACAAAGGGTAAGGGGGTGGTATCGTCGCGATGGTCGTACATATGCGTTTACATAAAAACCCAGACGAGGTTAAATCTTTCCGACCCCTCGCTTAGCTATAATTTACCCAGATATGTCATCACATCCCGTGTAACCAGACGCGACAATTCAGAAAAGCTATAAACTTGATAAATAATCATCTACAGAATACTGAAGTTATAACATATGCTCTAATAAATTTGATAAACAAAATAAACTCTGTCAAGTCAACTTTAGAAAGATACTTAAGATAACGCTTAATTAGTCTGTATCTTTCGAAGCTGAGTTGATAGTGAAATATCATAATTTATAAACAAAACCAAATTCTGAATTATCCGTTTTGTTACATATTTACGAACCCGACTTAGATTATGACAATCACGAAATTGAACAAGAACCGGTCTCGAATCATTTTTTAGAATTACCAGCCCCGGAAATGAATTTGAACTAATGAACTTAACTAACAACCTAAGCGAATTACCGTACATTATTTACCCTGAATACAATTTAAAAGTTTTGCTTGATACAGGCAGTACACGATCTTTTATTAAACCTAATATCGCATATAAATTCTTTAAGAACAAAATTAAAAATGATCCTTTTAAAATCAGTACCGCACATGGTACATCTACCGAAAATTTTAGTTTAATTCTACCCTGTTCAAAATTATTCGAAAAACAAAACATAATGCTTAAATATCACCTGTTCAACTTTCATGATCAATTTGACATTTTATTAGGACTTGACAATCTTAAAACAATAGAAGCAAACATTGACCTAGTAAACGATAAGATAACGACCCCAGCATGCGAGATAAAAATTCAGTACCATCAGCTAAAGCCGCGTCCACACTACTTAAGTCGCATTCCACCACCCACTGAAAATCCTTTTCAAAATTCACCAAAACTCACTAACAAACCGCCTGATATCGAAATTAATACAAACGACACCCAAGACACGAACAGTGACGATTTCTTTAAATACATGGAAGACTTTAATAAACAGCTAGGAAATAACACTCAGACTGATAACGAATCTTTAATAGTTGAACACGACGATAAAACACATAACGACATCGAAGAACATGACGATTCTGACGCAACTGTACACTCGAATCCTGAACACCCTATTATCGGTATTCCCATTACCGAAAGTCCCGTTAATATAGGAAAAAATCAAATAATATTATCGGAAGTTCCACATTCGCCCACTAAACCTAAAATAATTAAACTTCACACGGATAAAATGAGAATTCACGTCCAATTATCAAAAAATAACTTTGAAAACGATGTAATTAAATTCGTTAAAGAATATATTGTACCCAAAGTAAATTACTATCTCTATTTTGAACAACCTGTTTATGAAAAATTCAGTACCGTCTTACAGACACATTTTAAAAATTCTGAAATTAAATTTGTAAAATCTAATACTAAATTAATCGACATACTTAAAGCCCATAGAAATAACGAACGGTCACTTAGACACAAATTCACCTCTTGATGTTGAATTAGAAAAACACGTTACACAAGACTATGTGCAAAATCACAAAGAAAAAACTAAATTAATTTATAAGAACATTAATGAACACATACAAAACAGTAAAATAAATTTAATAAACAAATTAAATGAAAACCGTGAAAATTTACCTAAAATACCAAAAACCATTTATGTCGAAAATAAACAAAAATATAATAAAACAAAAAACGTTAAATATAAAAAAGAACACATTAAAACAATTAATAAAGATCTAAAAACTGCAAAAATTGTAACCGATCCCAAAGATAAAAAGCAACCCAAAATACACTTATCTAATATAAAGAGACCAAGAAAAATAAATAAAGACCCTAATTTTCCAGGTCCTTCTACGTCACGACCACCGTCGGACTAAACATAAAAGACATTACACACAACCCTGGACTACTGACACTCAATTTGGGACCAGCCAAATTACAAAAGACTAAACACACATTCCTTCATTATTACGATTTACAAATACTCTTCAAACAATATCATAGTTTGAATACACAGTAAAATCAACTTAAACAAACAATCACAAATGACACAAAGAATGAGTTCGAAAATAACGATAAAATTATAAAATTTATCCAAAATTTAATCGATGACAAAATCAATCATTTCATTCTTAACCCCGAAAACTCACGTTACAAACGAGGTTTAATAAACGGACTAGGATCTATAATAAAAGCAGTAACCGGTAACTTAGATGCTGAAGACGAAAAACGTTATTCAAAAATTCTAGATCATTTACAAAATAATCAACAAAAAATAAACAACCAATTAAAGCAACAATATTCAGTCAATCAAAAGTTGACAGAGCAGTTTAACAAAACCCTAGAGACAATTAAACAAAATGAAAATATTCTCAAATCAAAAATCGAGCAACTATTGCATATCGTTGTCAGTCTCCACCTTAATCAAAATAAACTATTCATCCACGATATTTATACTCAATTCAACACGCTATTCACGATGACTTTAAATGTGTTACAAGATATAGAAAATTCACTAACTTTTTGCAAACTCCACGTTATGCACCCTAGTATAATTAAAACTCACGATCTTTTTGTAGAGTTAAACAAAATTTATAAATTTTATAATAATGAACTACCCCTTGAACCAATTCCTAAAAATATGCCCGAATTAGAGAAAATGATAACCGTAAACTGTAAAATCGAATTAGATAAAATCAATTATTTTATCGAAATTCCTATTAATTACGAAACAGAATTTAATTTATTTCATATTTTACCTATCCCCACAAAATATCAATCTGAATTTGTAACAATAATTCCAAATAAAAACTATTTCTTAAAATCAGAAAACGGTCATATAAAATCTCTGAACGACTTATGTACAAAAGGGAACAACAATTATCAGTGTCCCAATAATATCAATGAAGTACCAGATGACTCTTGCGAAAGAAACATTATTTTGAAAAACGACAACAAAAACTGTCAATATATTAAAATTAATATAAAAAGAAATCATATTGAAGTTTTAGAAGAAGCAAACCAATTCGTAGCCGTATTCCCGACATCCGGAACCATCAACGCGTATTGTAAACAAGGCGATGAAGTTAAACATTTACAAGGAATATTCCTCATTCAAGAAGACGATTGCAAATTAGAATTTCAAAATCAAAAATTAACATTCAACAACGAAACTTATGGCAAGCCGATCATCCTCGAAAACTATGATATTCAGCTCAACATGTCACACTTACCAAAAATAACAATCGATTTAAATACAATCCAAGAATTGAAACTACCAATCAACAAATATGAAGACATCACTCAAGACGAAGTTACCAGCAACATAAACTACCCTATTATTATTTTATATGTTTTGCTAATCATTACTAGTATTAGCCTGTTCGTAGTTTATTTGCAGAAGAAGATCCGAAAGTCTAAGTTCAACCAAGGTCTTCAGTCGAGCAGTCCACCCCGAAACTACCCGATGAAGCCCAAATTTAAGGAGGGAGGAGTTAGAATCCACCATTCCTGCCAAATACACTAAAAGGCCACGCGCTTCCACCCAGACGCTGACGCCGCAGTATCATATTATTATTTAAGCTATATTATTTCATTTCCCACATTGTAACATTAAACTACCTTAATACTGAACTTGTAAACTTTAACATTGAACATAGTTAGTTAAGAACTGTCTCTTGTACTGATCACATCTAAATCTGAATAAAACTTTGTACTTCAAGATAACAAATAAAAATTTATTTTTATTTACGTTTCTAAATCAAGAAACATAACTTATATATATATATATATATATATATATATATATATATATATATATATATATATATATATATATATATATATTCGTCAAAAATTTAATTATCAGGTTACCCGGAATTTCCTTTTCACAAAGATGGTCGAGTCGCTTAATTATGAAGAAAGGCAATATATATATATATATATATATATATATATATATATATAGATATATAAATGGCCTCTTTATTTAACATATTAGTCGTGTTAAACATTCTCAGCCCTACACACCACCCTTCTTGCTTCATAGTTCCCTCCATACTTTTCAATTAATCTTTCTTCGACGCACGTATCAAATGCTCAAAACATCTCAAATTACTCACGCTTAAAGCCTTAATCACAAATCGAAATTAGTTGTATGATTCAACATGGGAAAATGTAGCTTTCTCAATTCAACTTTATCATAACTTTCAACAAGTACTGACATCAGTGAAAATCTTGCAAAATATAAATTTAACGATCATACATATTTTTGTTTATTCAATGAGAATGTGATTGCAAAATAATTGTTGTTAGTAGATATTGCAGCCATTTTGAATAAAAATTGCCACGAGACTTTAACAGATTCCATTAATTTTATTGACATATTTCTAGTGTTTTAATTTTAACAAATTCTTTACTATTGATAAATGTCTAGAATTTTTGACAAGTCTCAACTTTTCTAATTTTAAATAATTATTTAATTTTCAAAGGTTTGGCAGCAATTCAAAATAGCTAAGAATTCCTAAATTTTTAGAGATTTCATAAATTTTTGTTAAATTTCGAGTCTTATATTTTAACAGATTTCTAGAATTTAGAAAAGTTTCGATTATTCCAATTGTAACAAATTATTTCATTTTCATGGATTTTACAGTCGTTTTTAATTAAAATAGCCACCAATTCCTCATTTTATTTCAAATATCATGATTGTAATTTTATCAAATTATTTAATTTTCACAGATTTTGCAGCCATTTATTTTTTTTAGAGATTTCACGAATTTTTGACAAATTTCGAGTTTTTTAATTTCATAAATAAAATAAATAAATATATAATCACGCCTTCTACCCATTACTGGGTGTGGCACGCTGCCGAAGAAGATCTCGGTAAGTGATATATTTTGCGCGTGAAGTGCGGTTACCAGTCGTCAAAGCACGGCCCCCAAAGATGTTAGTGGTGGAGGAGCTACAAGGGTAGATTTTGAAATTATGAAAATTGTTTGTCGCCTGTGGGAATCGAACCAGGGTTCTCAGGATCCACAGGTCGACTTCAAAATTCTTATATTTTTAATTAATTTTGACGAATTACTAGATTTTCACAAATTTAGATTTCTTTTTGGCATTTTTTTAAATAATGAGAGATTTCTTGAATTTTTACAAATTTCGATTTTTTCTTAAATAAACGATTTCTCACAGGAATAAAAGCAGCAGATAATAAAATGGCCTTATAGGGTGAAAGATACAGAAAAATTAAATATATATATATATATATATATATATATATATATATATATATATATATATATATATATATATATTAGAGGTCGGCATATTTGAAAATTTTGATATCCGATCCGATCCGAAATCCGATCCGAGATCCGATCCGAAATCCGATCCGAAATCCGATCCGAGATTCGATCCGAGATCCGAGCTCCGATCCGAGATCCGATCCGAAATCCGATCCGAGATCCGAGCTCCGATCCGAAATCCGATTCGAGATCCGATCCGAAATCCGATCCGAAATCCGATCCGATATCCGATCCGAAGATCCGATCCGAGATCCGATCCGAAATCCGTTATAGATGAAAATTAATAAATAATTTTGTTATAAAAAACTAAAGAGACATATTTTGTTGTAACGTTATTTAATTATTTTTATCACAGAACATAAATGCTTATAAATATAACGTAGCGTTATATTTCTTTAAAGAGGAATTGGAATTATTTACTAAGAGTGGATACCTAAATGTTATGTATGTAAATTTCGAATCGGATGTTTTATCCTAATTTCGGATCGGATATTTTATCCGACTTTCGGATCGGATATTCTATCCGACTTTCGGATCGGATCTTTTATCCGACTTTCGGATCGGATCCGATCCGAAAGAGCTCCGATCCGATCCGATCCGAATCCGACTTCGGATTGGATCGGATTCGGATTTCGGATATTTTTGCCGACCTCTAATATATATATATATATATATATAAATATATATATATATATATATATATATATATATATATATATATATATATATATATATATATATATAAATTATATTATTAAACAAATTAACTTTGTTTTTAAAAAGTATTTATTTTACTTTAAGAGTTCCTACTAGTACAGATTCTGAGCTAAGACTAACTTAAAACATACAAAGAAGATCCCATCGTTAAACTACAACTACGTATAATGTAATATGATAATTCTACATAAAGTCACGTTCTTAAAGTATTCATTGTCTATGTCAGCACTATTCCGCACTATAACTCCTCCCTTCTTCAGAAAGGAGCACCTCCTGGTAGCTCGATTTGTTCTTCTTCCGATTTCGAATTGATGATCGGTTTTCTTAGTTTCCTTGATTTTATCCACTTTATTAATAAGTACAGTCCAATTATTATTATTAACAGATACAACATAACAGTCCATACACTTGGCACATGGATGTTGATGGCTTCTTCTTTAATAGCGACTACAGGGTTTAATGAGATGTCTTCTAGCTTCACAGGGTTTAAGTTTATTGAGAAATTTGTTAATGTCGAAGTATTAAGTGCGAAATTTAATTTTGGCAAAATTATAGGTTGTCCTTGTTCTTTATTCAAAAATATTAATTTTTGTCGATTATATATTATTTCACAATTATTATCATTTTTTACTAAATAGATTCCGCGCAGAGTTTTGATATTTACTTCGTCTAAACATTTAAGAGTTATTTTATCTTCATAAAGGAATATTAATAAATACTTGTTAATTTCCGGAATTACTTCGATATGGTTTTCTTTTATATTAATTTTAGAATAGTGACACTGAGTCGAGGATTGTTGTTGTAAGATTTCTTGTTCACATGATGACTGATGGTGGTTGTAGAATTTATTTGGGCACTGATAAACCTTGGTGGTAGTACATATGTCATTTAGAGGCATTATTTCAGTATTAGATTTTAGAAAGTATCTTGCACTTGGAATAATCGTTACAAATTCTGAATCGTGTATTGTTGGTATAGGATATAAGTAAAACAATTCAAAGTCTTTTTCAAAGTTAATGGGAATTGATATTAAATAAATTATTTGGGATTGTTCAACTTTACAGTCTACTTTTAATAATGATTCAAATTCTAAAATATTTTCTGGTTTTGGTTCGAAAGGTAATTGGGATTTATAATATTTAGAGATCTTTTGCAATTCGGATAATAATTCATTTGGATGTATTATACTGGGGTGTAATGTTCTCAATTTACAAAAGGTGATTGAGTTTTCGATATCTTGTAGGATGTCTAGGATCGAGTTATAAAGGATTATTAATTGATCGTAAATGGTTTTTGCAAAAAGAATATCTTGGATATGCATGTTATTTATTATTTCACTGAGTTGTAATATTTTAGATTTCAAAATAGCTTCATTATGTTTTATGTCTAATATAGTATTATTAAAATTTGTTATAATTTGGTGGTTAACCGAATAAGCTAATTTTAATTGCTTTTCTAAATTGTGTTCATTCTTTTGCATATGGTTTAATATTTTATCGTATCTTTTTCCGTCTTCTGCATCTAAGTTGCCAGTAACGGCTTTGAAAATTGATCCCAATCCATCTATTAAGCCTCTTTTGTTTCTATTTTTATTTGTATGGAATTCGATGTTATCAATTTTATTATTAATATTTGTCCGAATGAATTCTATTATGTTGATATAGTTGTCAAGTTCATGTAAATATTTCGAGTTATTGGATATCGTTATTTTTAGATCATTATATTGATTGTTTAGGTTGTCGTATTGTTCGAAAAGGGGTTTAAGGTTGTAGTAGTGAATGAGTGTATGTGTTGCTTTTTCTAATTTGGCCGGGCCCAGTCTAATAGGTAGTATTCCAATATTTTCTGTTATGTTTTTGATGATCGATCCTTGTCCCAATGTGAACAGCCTGGAAGAGTATTAAATTGATAAGTCTTTTTTCTAGGGCGTTTTATATTCGAAAGATGAATTTTTTCCCTTGTATTCCCGTGTTTAGTTTCTAATTGAGCGGTTTTTAAATTTTTATTAATCGATTTTAATTTCTCAGATTTAAATTTATTTTTTGTTTTTTGTTGTTTTTGCTTATTTTTTACAAAAACTTCTTTAGGAATTTTGGGTAATTCTTCTCTAATTTCATTACATTTACTAATTATTTTTTCTTTATTTTGCAAAATTTTGTTATTAATAGTTTGATATAAAATTTTTGTTTTATTTCTATGATTTTCCATGTAATTATTCACAAGTTGCTTATCAATATCTATATTGAAAGGGGAATTTGTTTCCAGGTGACCTGATATTATTTCAGATGGTTTTACTTTCGTCACAGAGTGAATTGTATTGTTGTATGCCAAAAGAGCATAGTTTACTTTAGTTTCAATTGTTTCTTTAGAAAATTCGGTCTGATTGTTGAACAGTCTAATGTGTTCTATGAGTGTCGAGTGGAAGCGTTCTATTATTCCGTTAGATTGAGGATTTTGTGAACTAATGAAATGAGTATGAATTTTGTGTATGTCTAACAGTTCTTTAACAACTGAGTTTCTAAATTCTAGTCCATTATCAGAAATAATTTGTTCCGGTATTCCGTGATGCGTGAAGTGTTTTATTAAATTATTAGCTACTTCAATTCCTTGCCCGGAATTAAGTTTATATGCTTGTGCGAATTTAGAAAATGAGTCAACTATTGTTAAAAATTTAAAGTTCTCTAGTGTTATCGTATCTATGTGCACAATTTCAAAAGGTTTAGTTGCTGTCGGAGTTGTATTAAATTTTAAATTTAGGGGTTTCCTGTCATATTTGGTTAATTGACATAATTCACAGTTATTAATATACGTTTGAACCGATTTTCTTAATTTTGGCCAGTAATAAATTTGTTTAATGCGTGCCTCTGTATCGTCAATACCTCTGTGATTTGTTTTTCCTGTGTGATAATTATTTATGATTTCTAATATATCTTCTTCATTAGTGACGTCTGTAAGATATTGTGTGCATTTAACCATGTGTATTTGTGAATTTTTAAAATATTTTTGCAGAACTAGGGATAATTTTTCATATAATTCATTTTCGAAATATAAATAATATTTTACTTTTGGTACGGTGTATTCTTTAAGGAATTGAATCATTTCTTTTTCATAATTTAGTTTTGAAAATTGTACTAGGATTCTTTGTTTTGCGTTCTCAAAGAGTTTTAGAATTTTGGGAGAATTAGGGCTGAATTCTACTTCAGATATGATTATCTGATTTTTACCGTAGTTAACAGGATATTCGGCAATAGGTATGCCGATTACTGGGTTTTCTTGATTAGAATGAACTGTGACGTCACTATCGTTATCATTATGTTGGTCGTTGTTTACGTCTGCAGTTTGTGTATCATCTCCTACTTCCACAACTAAGGATTGGTTATCGTCCTGATTATTAGGATTTATATTATTTTCTAATTCTCTATTAAAATTATCCATGAATTTTTGGAATTGATTAATATTTTCGTCTGAATCATTTGTATTAATATCTATGTGTGGGAGTATGTCATCTGGTAAGGTAAAAATTGTAATTAATATGTTTGTTTTATCGAAAATATATTCAAGCATTGATTTAACATCGTTCCAGTTTAACTGATCTCGTTCAGAAGCAATTCTGGGTAGGCTTAAATTTTGTATTTTATTTTTTAAACAAAAGTTTCTTAATTCCAGTAACGTGTAAAATACGTCTTGTTTTGTTGGTTTATTATAATAATTTTCTTTAGTTATTAAATATATTATGAAACGGTTCTTTTCTTTTAAGTAAATTAAGTTATGAAGTTGAGGGTTTTGGGATTTAAGTTTATCGATATTTTGAAATTTATTTTTAAATTGTTTAGCAATTCCTTTTGACATTTTTAAGTCTTTACTGACGCAATGTGCTAGGCTGTTGTCTGTCGGTGCAGTAAATAAGTTTCCAACTACTTCAATAATGTTTGTGTGAGTCGGTTTGTCTGTTTGTTTTTTCGTTAGATAGTCTTGGTATTGCGCTAGGACAGATTCGCTTTCGTATTGTTTTAATAAATTTTGAATTTTGTCATCATTTTCTCGTGGAATTCGGCTTAAGGCGTCTGCATTTGAATTTAATTTTCCTTTTTTATAAATAATTTCATAATCATATTCCTCGAGTTTTAATCGCCAACGAATTAATTTTTGGCTACAATCCTTAAGGGAAAACAGCCACTGTAAGGGTCTGTGATCTGTGCAAATAGAAAATTTCCTTCCAAAAAGATACGGCCGAAAATATTTTGTTGCCCAATGTATCGCTAAAAGTTCCTTTTCGATCGTAGAATAGTTCATTTCCGTTTCATTAAGCGTTCTGCTAGCGTAAGCGATTGGCAGGTCACTGCCTATCTTACCTTGCGATAAGACGGCACCGAGTGCTACATTGCTTGCATCGCATGTCAAGATAAATTCTTTTCCAAAGTCGGGGTATTGTAGTATCGGTTCATTAGTTAGTAATAGTTTACATGTCTCAAAACATTGTTTGTATTCTGAATTATTAATGTCAATAGTCGCGTCTTTTTTTAGAAATTTTGTCATGGGTTTGGTGATTTTTGCGAAGTCTTTTATGAACTTCCGATAATATCCGATAAGTCCTAAGAATCCTTTAATTTGTTTTGTCGTGGTAGGTAATGGGTAATTTAGAATAGCTGAAATTTTGTCAGGGTTAGGTTTAACGCCATGAGGGGTTACAATATGACCGAGGTACGCAACTTCTTTTTTTAGAAATTCCGACTTATCCAATTGAATTTTTAAGTTGGCTTCTTTTAATCGGTCGAATACTAATTTCAAATTAATTATATGCTCATCTAAACTTGTACTAAAAATGATTATATCGTCCAGATATACTAGACAAATTTTGTGAGTTAACCCTCTCAGAACATTGTCCATGACCCGTTGAAAGGTCGCTGGCGCGTTCTTTAGCCCGAATGGCATTCGTAAGAACTCGTAATGTCCGTCTTCAGTGCAGAATGCTGTTTTAGATATGTCAGTCTTGTCCATTTCAATTTGGTGGTAACCCGACGCGAGATCAAGGGTGGTAAAATATTGACACCGTCCGAGTTTGTCCAGCAAGTCCGTAATGTTAGGTATGGGATATTTATCTCCGATGGTATTTTCATTTAATTTTCGGTAGTCGATGACTACTCGCCATTTTTGTTTGCCCGATGCGTCAAGTTTTTTGGGGATTACCCAGATTGGGGAAGACCATGGTGAATTAGAAGGTCGAATTATTTGTTGATTAAGCATTTTATTTATTTGGGACCTAACTTCCTCTCTATGAATGTGAGGGTATCGATATGATTTCGTGTATATGGGTACTTCGTCTTTAGTTCTAATTTTGTGTTTTACTTGATTACTGAAAGATAAATTTTGGTTTTCTAAATAAAAAATATTCAAGTATTGTTTAATTAGTTTTGAAATTGCCATTTCTTCTTCTTTGTTCATATGATCCGTTCTAATTTTTAGTTTATCAAAATTTACTTTTTCTGTTTGTGTAAGGTTTAGATTTGAATTTCTATTCTCTGTATAAATTTCATAGTCGTCTAACGTTTCCACTATAATCGGAATTGTAAACTGATATTTAACTTCATTCTCTGATAAATTAATAATTATACACATAGCTTCAAAATTTTTTGCTACAGTAACACATTCAGGAATTATTAAATTTTTTGTTTTGATTTCTGGAACTAGAATATTACCTTTTTCTTTGTTAACTTTTATTTTAATTATTTTTTCCGAAGTCGGTTCTATTATGCCAATATTACAATATTTTTCATTTATTGTTAAATTATTTGTATCGGGGGTAGCTTTAGAATTATGATAATGAATTTTGATTTTACTGTTTGGGGTAATTATCATGTCGTTTACGGTATCAATTGACATTTTTAGTTTTTTCATATTTTCCATGCCAAGAAGTAAATCAAATTGATTATGAAATTTAAAAAGATAATATTTTAACGCGGGTTTTGAATTGTCTCTAAGATTAAAAATATTTGAGATAGGAATTTGTGTACTGTACTTCTCGGTAGAGGAGCCGTGTGCAGTTGTAATCTGAAACGGGTCTTTACTGATAGCGTGTTTGTAGTATTTCAAAGCAATGTCGGGATTTACAAATGATTTCGTGCTACCAGTGTCTATTAAGATTTTTAAATTATTTTCTGGAATTATAATGAATGGCAGTTTGCTTTGGTTATTTGTTAAGTTCATTAATTGGAAGTATGAAATATTTGATCTGAGGCTATTTCGTCTAAAAAAGAATGTTCGTTTTGATCTGATATATTAGTTTCAGCTGTCATTTCTGCGTTATCATCGAGTGTATATTCATCCACTGTATAATTTTGTGTTTCTGGTTGATCTACAATGTTGTGTTCGTCTGTATAATTTATTATTTCTGATTGATCTATGTTATAAAGTTCTTCCGCGATATTTTTGGGAAAGAATTGTCTGTTCTGACTTATGAAATTTTGTCTTTGAGTGGAAGGTCCAGGTCTTGGGGCATTTAATTGTGTATTTCGTGTAGAGATACTCATTGGTGTAGGTCTGGGAAGTGGTTGATTAGTATTTCTAATCATTGTAGGAAAGTTAGTTCTACGCTGCGCTGTATGTTGGTTATTGAAATATGTTGGTGGTTTATTAAACGTGTAGTTAGTGTTCTGCGGTACATTCGTTACTTGAAAGGGTCTATTATTTCTAAAATTTTGATTATTCTGTCTTGGGAATGGTTTTTGAATAGGCATTACATTTTTAGATGGTTTGGAATGATTTTCAAACTGAAAGTCATTTGTAAGCATACTTAGTGCAGCGTTTAAGTCAGCAGGTTTCTTTGCTTTCATGAGTTGCCCTATTGGCTCTTTTAATCCCTTTAATAAAATTCTGAGGGCGTAATTTCTAAAGAAATCAGTCATTATTTCGGCAGTAGTCGGATGATTTGTTACTACATACGATACTTGTAAATTTAGAATGTGTTGTATTTTATTATAAAAATCAAATACCGTATCGTTCGCGCCTTGTTTTATTTCGGTCATTTCTATTGTTAGGGTAAAACAATCTCTTTTGTCCGCATAAGTATCTATCAGTGACGTTTTTAAATCGTCCCAAGTTTTCACGGAACAGCTAGAAATATTTATTGCTGCTTCGCCTTTTATTTTAGCTAATATTGTGCTCATTAAATATTCATTTTGGAAATCTTGAGCATCTGCTTGATTGTAAAATCGTTTTACTAATTTTTCGCAGATTTCTATAAATCTTGGTAAAAGTTCTCTTTCACCGTAGAATTCTGGAACCATATCCAGATATTCCTTTTTTAAGGTTGGGGTAGTCATGTTTAATCTAGACTTTCTTAATACAATTCTAGGATTATTTGAGATATTTGGAATTAAAGTAGGATCGTCAAGATCTGAGTCTGATTCAGAATTTGAACTTTCGCTTGAATTTATTATTATATTTGGACCTCGAAATGACATGTAGTACTTACAGTAGCAGTATCAGTGACGGTTTCATATTCGTTGAAATCGCTTGATGAGATGCTCGTACTGTAGTCGTCTAGGTCGGATGCAGGTGCCTCTGGATTCGGAGATGCCGCCCAGCTGGTCGACGCTGCAGAGTTGACGTTCTCGTTGGCTGATTTGCACTCAGCACGGTGAGGACGCTCAGGAACTTAAGTTAATTTGTTTTTTGTCAGTCTTTTAGTATGTACGTTAACTCACTACGCGCACAAAGTGTTACTTGCGTTAACACAAAAAGACTGTTCGTTTGCCAAATAAATCACTAAGGTGAACCAAATTATTTTCACTAATTTGTTATGGCAAATCCTACCGACTGCGCCAATTATATTATTAAACAAATTAACTTTGTTTTTAAAAAGTATTTATTTTACTTTAAGAGTTCCTACTAGTACAGATTCTGAGCTAAGACTAACTTAAAACATACAAAGAAGATCCCATCGTTAAACTACAACTACGTATAATGTAATATGATAATTCTACATAAAGTCACGTTCTTAAAGTATTCATTGTCTATGTCAGCACTATTCCGCACTATAACTTATATATATATATATATATATATATATATATATATATATATATATATATATATATATATATATATATATATATATATATATATATATAAGTTTAGGTGAAAGATTAGTATATGGCGGAACGTGGCCTCTAACTTTATTGTCAAAAGATATTTTTGTTATTATTAAGAAATAAAATATGCATCGGATCGGATCGGATTCGGATTTCGGATATTTTTGCCGACGTCTAATATATATATATTAGGGTGGTCCTTATTTTTTTTTTATTTTTTTTTCTTCGCTCCAGGTGGATAAAACGAAAGGTTATAATAAAAAAAAAATTTCTGTAAAGTCTCGTTGGAAAATATTAACATTAACCCGTGCCCCAAGACGGTTGAAGTTTAAATGGGAATTAACATGGGATTTACATACTTGCGGGTATTACAAGGTATAACTCGATTAGTTCTCAATATTTTGACCCCAACTCGACTTATATAAGGTATTTGACATCGTTGAATCCGAATATGATAGCGAAAACATGATTAGGATACTTGACAACTGTCAAAATGGCTGTCATTGTGGAAAAAACCCTATTTTTGCCGTTTTTTAGGTTTTTTCAACTTTTTAGGTTTTTTAAGTTTCTGTATACGAATATGGCGTTCAAAAACAATTAGAATAAAGAAAAATTGTCCAAATATTGTGCCAAGAAGCAATTTCAATGTAAATTCGTGTTTTTGACAATTTTTTACCCTATTTTTATCATATTGTCGAGTTTTAACCCATTAAGGCTCAAGCAAAACTAAGCCTTATTACAGCCAAACTAACTGCACAGTTCATAGCATAGGTGAGAAAAACCCGTGTTTTTTTGGTTGGTCGAAATAATTGTTCAAACAAAAATTGTTTAAACAATTGTTAAAAATCATCGGGACTTTGTCGATTCGCGGCTACCATTCGACTCAGCGAACAAAATTACTATGATCTACGTACTTTTGATCGGATTCTTAACTATTGTTTATTGTTAAAAGATTAATAAACAATTCGGTTGCTAAAACGTCGGTTCGGTCCCTGCTCAGAAAACTGCGGAAAAATAAAACTTACAACGCAGATCATAGCATACAAAAATTATCCGTTTGTTTGTTTGATTAAATTAATTGTTTAAACTATCATTGTTTTTGAACGCCATATTCGTATACAGAAACTTAAAAAACCTAAAAAGTTGAAAAAACCTAAAAAACGGCAAAAATAGGGTTTTTTCCACAATGACAGCCATTTTGACAGTTGTCAAGTATCCTAATCATGTTTTCGCTATCATATTCGGATTCAACGATATCAAATACCTTATATAAGTCGAGTTGGGGTCAAAATATTGAGAACTAATCGAGTTATACCTTGTAATACCCGCAAGTATGTAAATCCCATGTTAATTCCCATTTAAACTTCAACCGTCTTGGGGCACGGGTTAATGTTAATATTTTCCAACGAGACTTTACAGAAATTTTTTTATTATTATAACCTTTCGTTTTATCCACCTGGAGCGAAGAAAAAAAAATAAAAAAAAAATAAGGACCACCCTAATATATATATATATATATATATTAGTGTGTCCGTTATTTCCCAAGTTAGCTTTTATTTCTCAAACGCCCTCCAAATTTTTAGTTTATGACCTAAAAAGAAATATCAGGCCCAAATAAGCCCTTAATATTTATATTAACCCGTACCTAAATTGTAATACATTTCCCATTTAAATAACATGGGATTTTTGCACTTTTTGCATTTAATTTTTTTTCTCTGAAATAAATATAGCTAAAAAAATCAATGCATATTTTTGTAGGAAATTTAACGCTCTACAAAAAAGGTTTTAATGTTTTTTTCGTCAAGGATAAATTTGTGTTCGTCGTTAAATTCATCATTTTTAATTTTTTTTATAACTTTTGCTTTTTGTTTGCAATAAAATTATGGAATAACAGCGATTAGCCTTATATTAGCGTACTTCTCTATAAATTTTAATGTTTAAATAGTGTTTATTTTTATCTTATTCGTATATTTAACGCAAATGAGTGGAATGAGCTGAACGAAATCGCATTTAGAATTTCTTGTGAGTCTAACCTCTTAATGAAATGTTTATTATAGTTAAATCTATTGTGCAAAAACAGTTCTTAATTTAATTTTTCCAAAAAATGAATACATCTGTGTGTTTGAGAAATCCAATGTTTCTTTTGGGAGAACCAACTGAAGCAATCAGTGGCAATAAATCACCAACGAATAAACAAGTGCTAAAGTTGTTGTTTTATCATACCAGAGAAGCAAAAAAAAATCACTTCCAAAAATGTATCTATTGGAAGTTACTAATTTCTGGAACAGAGCTGGAATTAAAGTACAAAATACTTCACGATGTATAAAAAACATAGAAAAACTTTATAATCGTTATAGAAGTGTACAAAAAAATTCAAATCCAACAACAGAACACGAGTTTTCTGTGTCTTAAAACATTATTTGATATAGCACACGGTGATGTTCAAAATATAGTTGATAATGAAGCGTTAGAGTTTTTATCTGACCAAAGAACTGATAGAAAATACCATTTACGTATTTGCAAAGAAAATGACAATATTTGTCAGCCATTAGGTAAGTGAAGGTTAAATGAGCATACTAATTCAGACGAAGTATATATATATATTAGATACTTAGATACGTTATCAATTTCAGAAAAAAACGATGTTTGAACAAGATGATGCCAATACTACTCAATTGAAAGATGATAATAAATCCGAAAATGACGATAATAGTGTTTCAATAATCGCGGATGAATATCGTTCAAATTCAGGTAGTTAAACAAAATGATTAAAGCTTTAAAAATTATTGAAGATTCGGATTTCGACTCGTTAAAACGGTATATTATTAATACTGATGGTAAAATTAAAAATTTAGAAAAGAAAGATATTGATTTTTTCATTAATTCCGAATCGTTAAAATTTTTTCATAGATTTGAAATTAGAAAAAGTTTTTTTAGAAACAAATGTTGACACGTGGACTAACAATAATGATTATTTGAATGGTTTGACAATCGTTAATAATCTCCAGGCAGTAAACGATGTCGCCGAAAGAGCAGTGCAATTAACTCAAGATTATATTAATAATTTGACTACTCAAGAAGACCAGAAACAATATTTAATTCAATTTGTAAGTGAATACAGAGCCAAATATCCTTAACAAAAAAATTGTAAAAATAAAAAAAAGTACAATAAATCTCTTTATAATATTTTGGATCCAAGTTTGTTAATACTTATTTTATAACCTACTTGTGCGCGTTTAATTATGATATAAATGAGAATTATGGCGAAAATGAGAAGAATTTATGAATTTAACGATGAGCACAATTTTATCCTTGAATAACTTTTGACGGGCAGAATTTATCGAAAAAAACAAACACATTTTTTGTTGAGCGTTAAATTTCCCACAAAAATATGCATTGATTTTTTATTTAGCTATATTTATTTCAGAGAAAAAAAATTAAATGCAAAAAGTGCAAAAATCCCATGTCAATTAAATGGGAAATGTATTACAATTTAGGCACGGGTTAATATAAATATTAAGGGCTTATATTTCTTTTTAGGTCAAAAACTAAAAATTTGGAGAGCGTTTGAGAAAAAAAAGCTAACTTGGGAAATAACGGACACCCTAATATATATATATATATATATATATATATATATATATATATATATATATATATATATATATATATATATATATATATATATAAACTAATATATTAATCGAAATTCTTATATAAACGTTTTTGCCGCTTATATACTTCAAAGTTCGTATTACTCAAATTGACGCTATGTCGTCAATTTTTATTCAAATGACTTGTGTTTTAGTCTGCTTGAAAGCTTATTTTATTAGCTTTCCGGTAGTTATCTTGAAATATTTTTATCTTGAACACATAAGAAGATATACATAAAAGTATCAAAAAAGGCATTTTCCATACTAAAAAGTAAAAGATAACATGTTTATTTCATGACTGCAATTTCAAAGGTGCGTGAAGTTGGCAGCCACTTCGAATCACAAATAATTATATATACATTAATCGTTTGTGCTTCGTTTGTGACTGTTTGTGATCCATGTAAAGACACAGCAACCCCTAAGGGTCGAAAGTTATTGAACTTTGAAAAGTGGTTGCCAACTTCACGCCCAGCAAACACTTATGAAGCACAAACGATTTGTTGCATACCAAACGATTGTGATTCGTTTGTGACTGTTTGTGATCCATGTAAAAACATAGCAACCCCTAGGGGTCGAAAGTTGTTGAACTTTGAAAAGTGCTTGCCAACTTCACGCCCAGCAAACACTTATGAAGCACAAACGATTTGTTGCATACCAAACGATTGTGATTCATTTGTGACTGTTTGTGATCCATGTAAAAACATAGCAACCCCTAGGGGCCGGAAGTTATTGAACTTTGAAAAGTGCTTGCCAACTTCACGCCCAGCAAACACTTATGAAGCACAAACGATTTGTTGCATACCAAACGATTGTGATTCGTTTGTGACTGTTTGTGATCCATGTAAAAACATAGCAACCCCTAGGGGCCGGAAGTTATTGAACTTTGAAAAGTGGTTGCCAACTTCACGCCCAGCAAACACTTATGAAGCACAAACGATTTGTTGCATACCAAACGATTGTGCTTCGTTTGTGAATGTTTGTGATCCATGTAAAAACACAGCAACCCCTAGGGGCCGGAAGTTATTGAACTTTGAAAAGTGGTTGTCCATCTTACCGAAATTCCACTGCTTATACTATAAAATCGTTCCGCATATAATGTCCATGGCATTCACATTTCCTTAAATTATTCATAATTGCATACATTTATTTAACATATATCGTGTTTTGGCAAGGCTCGCTTCGCCCATATTTTATACAAACAAACCTCAAGCCCAAAGAACGCACGCATCATACACGCAAATCTTTATATTTGTTATTTGTTATAGCAAATTGGGCTCGACGAACCGAAAAATTTTGAATTTTTTTTATTATTAATTTCGATTTCGTTACGATTTCAGTATTTTGCGATTGCGGTTTTTTCACGATTTCGGTTAAGAATAGACAAATATATATATATATATATATATATATATATATATATATATATATATATATATATATATATATATATATATATATATATATATATATATATATATATATTATTATATTATTTATCCTCTTCTTCCTATTTACGCTTCAGTACGATATTTATACAGGTTAAAGTTTTAAATGTACGATTTTAGAATCCAAAGAACATCGGTTCGCTTAAAGGATCAATTTAATTTTCGTATCAGTTTTCGGTTTTTAATATTTCACGAAAAAAAATGTGTTTCAGTTTTCGGTTACGGTTTCATGAGAAGGTAAATATCGATGCGATTTTTAGTTACGATTTCGTTCAGATCCGCGTTCCTAATTTAAACTATTAGTTAGTTCTTTGTATTTTCATTAGTTTTTTGTTTTATTTATCAGTTTATGAAATCATTTACTTTTTTAGAGACGTGCCACCTTCACACTTAGCGCAACAATATTAAAATTATAAAATATTTAAAATATCATTTGTTAGTACAGCGTTTCTTTCTGCTTTTTTTTAAATTTTTATAAAGAAGTTGCATACATAATTTTTTCTACGATCGAGTTTTAACTAATTATGCCAATTTAAGTAATGAATTTTTTTTTTTTTTTTAAGTTATGTTTATTTCAAATCCACTATTTAATTAGTTTTTTTTTTGCAGCTAACTAATGGAAACGTGCAAAAAATTACACGCCGTTCAAAAATAACGTTTTTTAACACTATAAAGTTAATAAAAATTAAATGTTTTCAACATTAATGGTAGAAAATAGTTATTTATATATTTATATACCTCGGGTATTATGAAGATGTTTATGCTCGAGGGGTATAAATATCCAGTAATGCTCATGATGCATCCAATTTTTTATGTTTCATTAGTATTTTGTTAATAACCTAAATAATAAATTTATTATCTGGCAACAATGAATAGAAGAAATGTTAGTTTTAACAGTATTACCAAAGTAACGTCACTCTTAATGCCTTAGGGCATATAAAAACATATATTGTCCTAGGGTATTATGAACTAATGTACTTTGTACCCACTGTATTAAAAACAATAATGAACTTGGAAGAAAATAATTAACTTATTTTAATATTAAAGTCCCTTATAAGATTATTCATCTCTTGATCATATCTATTTCTGATATTTCATTTATTAATACTCGTAAACATACATAAAAACACGCTATATCCCATCAAATGGTGTAGCACGAACCCCAGAATCATTCATAAAACATTCACTCATCAAATTCTTAAAATAATCAATCCTCGTCGAACATTACATATTACTTGCACGTGTACGTATATATCACCAATAAAGCGTGAAATTCAGGCAAATTGTGAAATGCAGTATTAAATCATAAATTTTATCAAATATAAATGCTTGGATATATGGAGCACGCATTCATATAAACTTGAGGTTTATTTGTTTAAAATTCAAGCGAAGCGAGCTTCGTCAAATACACATTCAATATTTAAGTAAATGTGTAACAAGTCAAAGTCAGCACATTCTTAGTGAATACAATTAAGTAAAGTAGAGCATGATGTAATGAGGTCAAGTATTCTAAATAGTATTGTTTGACGTAAGTAGCTAACTATTTGCTGACTTAGTACTTTTGTAATTAGATATATAGTAGCGTTAGGTTAGTTACAAGGGAGTCACACAGTCAGATGCAGTCACATAGTCAGATAGTCAATACGAGAGTTCAGTAAGAACTCGGCAACATCAACCATGTAGTACGTGTGAATAAATCTTTGTTATTTGTTAAACCAAATTGTAAGTACAAACTTATTTACAACAACCCTAGTACTTGTCCTTTCTCCGGTCTGACAAGAACCCATATAAATTATTTGTTAATTCTCCTTTAAATAAGGCTGGCTTACAAATTGGTGGCAGCGGTGGGATATTTTGTCAGATCAGAGGGGTCAATCGTTTTTGGTCCGCTCGCGGAAAAGCAAGTATTAGGAATTCAACAATAACAACAGTTGTATTCTATCTGATACAAATGATGGCAGCGATTTGCGGATTTTTTTTTCCAAACTACACGATCTAAATGTTTGGTAAATTGAGAAGCATGGATTCAATGACAACAAGCAAGTAAGTGACTCAAGAAAGATGTACGGCCAAAGAAGATCAAATTACAACGAGAGAAGACGCTCTGTACAATGTTACATTTGCAATGGCAACCACTATGCCAGGCAGTGTCAGCAACAACATCAGCGTCAACGGCCGAATCACTATCCGAGGGAAGAAAATTACTACCATCCAAGGCAAGAAAATTACAACTACCAGAGGGAAGAAAATTACAATTATCCGAGGGAAGAAAATTACAATTACCAGAGAGAAGAAAATTACCATTATCAGAGGGAAGAAAATAACCATTATCCGAGGGAAGAAAATTACAATTACCAGGGTGAAGAAAACTACAATGATCAGAGAGGCGATTACTACGACTACCAGAGAGAAGGTGATGACACTCATTATAGAAGAAATCAAGTTCAGTGTTATAATTGCAATGGCAACCATTACGCCAGGCATTGTCAGCGTGAGCGTCAGCATAAGCGTCAGCATAAGCATCAGCGTCAGCATAAGTATCAGCGTCAGCAGTCAAATTTTTATGATAATCATAAAGAAGAAGACATTGAAAATGATACACATTATAACAGAAGAGAAGCAGAAACAACAGGCCAAACTAAGAAAAATACAGAAGAAATAGACGCGGAAGAATTAAAAGAGATGAAGGAAATTACGTGGTTCTTTAATATGTTAAGAATGGCGGAAATATCCGGTGACCAAGAGGCAGCTCTTATGATTTATAACCACTTAGATGGCATTCCGATGGACGAAACTCAAAATAATTTCAGTTAAAATCGAACTTAACAGCTTACAAGTGTGGGCCATGTATTCAACAGAATTAGGATTTGTTTATAAGAAGTGCGACTGAAGCAAGTTTCGCCAGAAGTCGACCTAATATACAAAAATAATTAAAAAATTACATTTGGAAATTTGTAGATTAACATTACCAGGGGTCTGATTGATTGTTACTTAGATGCAGAATTTAATTTTCTGCAACATTTATTTAATGTATTTTGGGAAATTTTGTGAAATGAAAAACTGATTTCCCATGTTAAACACCTATTACCAGTTTTCTAATTACGGCCCTTATTACCTCTTATTATAATCTACATTTTTTAAATTAGGCTTTTCTTTAATTTTTATTGACATTATTTAATATTTAATTTCGTTCAAATATCAACAAATCATTGTGACAAATTTATCTTGTTATTATTTAGAATTATATTATATTCGCACGAGTTACGATATCTGCACACCTTGATCTATGCAACCCACTATCAGGCATGGGCTGCATTAAGCAACGTTCTTTTATTATGGCAAACGGTTCTACAGAAATGTCACTCATTAAAGTATTTCTCACATTAGGCATAGAGATAAAAAAAATATCATTGTAATGAGTATTATGGATAATAATTTATAGTTAATTAAGTTATAAAAATTATACAGAAATTATACCAATATTCTATTTTCGTATTTATTATATAAGTACCTATACACGTACGAGTATATTAATAAATGAAATATCAAACAACAATTATATTTTCTACTTCCGGTTGGTAAAGGCTGTTTATTTTATTTATTTGAGGTAGACAATAAACATAATTATTTCTCTCAGTATAATCATGATATTATTATTACAATATATCTCTAATTAGTAGAATATAACTTTATTTTGTTTATTTTTTAATATATAAAAGTATTTGTTTTAACATTAAGTATTCTGACATTTGCAAACTGATAATGTAATTAAGTAAAAAAAAATTAAATAAATTTCAAATCTTTGTTATCATTTTATAATAATTATTATCTCGTTTTATTTTATTTAAAATTCCGTAGCTTCTAATAAAAAATCCAAAATATAGGTCTATCTCGTATTTAATAACAGTTCACAAAATATTGAAAAATATAAAAAAAAAAAAATATATCATCACGCCTTCTACCCAATGCTGGGTGTGGCACTCTGCTAAAGCAGATCTCGGTAAGTGATATATTTTTGCGCGTGAAGTGCGGTTACCAGTCGTCAAATCACGGCCCCCAAACATGTTAGTGGTGGAGGAGCCACAGGGATAGCTTTTTCAAATTATGAAAAATTAAGAGTGAAATTAGATTTAATACGTAAATATAACAAAAAAAATTATGCTTTCTTGTAATTGACAAATATTATACTCGTTTAGTAAAAAAATGGTACAAAAAATTTCTAAAAGGACCAAATTTTAGTAAGTATATTATACTGTAATTATATTATCGTAGTATCAAGAGAGAACTACTCGTAAGATATAGTATATCATAACCCAATGCTGGGTGTGGCACTCTGCTAAAGCAGATCTCGGTAAGTGATATATTTTTGCGCGTGAAGTGCGGTTACCAGTCGTCAAATCACGGCCCCCAAACATGTTAGTGGTGGAGGAGCCACAGGGATAGCTTTTTCAAATTATGAAAAATTAAGAGTGAAATTAGATTTAATACGTAAATATAACAAAAAAAATTATGCTTTCTTGTAATTGACAAATATTATACTCGTTTAGTAAAAAAATGGTACAAAAAATTTCTAAAAGGACCAAATTTTAGTAAGTATATTATACTGTAATTATATTATCGTAGTATCAAGAGAGAACTACTCGTAAGATATAGTATATCATAATCAGTCCTCTCATTTGAAATAGATATTTTTAACGAGCAATATAAAAAAATGCATTAGTTGTTACGAAACGGCTTAATTTGCAGTGCGTGAAGTTTTTCTTTTCCGCCGAAGCGTTTATGGTATTTAGCAACGAAAATTTGTTTCTCAGCAATATAAAGATTATATTTCTGTCTCTAATTATATGCTAATGGCAAAAAATTGTACGACCAGCAAAAAAGCAGCCTTTTTGATCATAATTCGGTGACAAAAAGTGAACAATTGCAGGCCAAAATTCATTGCAGACCGTTGTAGTTGGCAAGGAGCTATTTGTAGACATTTGTGTTTAATAAATTGTTGCTAGCCGAAATGTTGGTAACGACTATACAAAATTAAATAATTTTCGATCTACTAGGGTTGTTATGCTAAGCACAATCATTTGGTATATCACAAATCGAACCGATGTTTTTTGGATTCTAAAATCGTACATTTAAAACTTTAAACCCCTATAAATATTGTACTGAAGCGTAAATAGGAAGAAGAGCATGAATTTTATATATGTATATATTTATATATATATATATATATATATATATATATATATATATATATATATATATATATATATATATATATATATATATATATATATATATATATATATATATATATATATATATATATATATATATATATATATATATATATATATATATATATATATGTCTATTCTTAACCGAAATCGTGAAAAATACGCAACCGCAAAATACTGAAATCGTAACGAAATAGAAATTTATAATAAAAAAAATTCAAAATTTTTCAGTTCGATTGAGTCAAATTTTTTAATTTAAGAGCGTGACCGTGAGCCTTAGTGAAATATGCGTGAGTACATAGGCATAAAGAAAAGAAACAGTTCGTCGAGCCCAATTTGCAATAACAAATATAAAGGTTTGCGTGTATGATGCGTGCGTTCTTTGGACTTGAGGTTTGTTTGTATAAAATATGGGCGAAGCGAGCCTTGCCAAAACACGATATATGTTAAATAAATGTATGCAAATATGAATAATTTAAGGAAATGTGAATGCCATGGACATTATATGCGGAACGATTTTATAGTATAAGCAGTGGAATTTCGGTAAGATGGACAACCACTTTTCAAAGTTCAATAACTTCTGGCCTATAGGGGTTGCTGTGTTTTTACATGGATCACAAACAGTCACAAACGAAGAACAATCGTTTGGTATGCAACAAATCGTTTGTGCTTCATAAGTGTTTGCTGGGCGTGAAGTTGGTAACCACTTTTCAAAGTTCAATAACTTCCGGCCCCTAGGGGTTGCTATGTTTTTACATGGATCACAAACAGTCACAAACGAATCACAATCGTTTGGTATGCAACAAATCGTTTGTGCTTCATAAGTGTTTGCTGGGCGTGAAGTTGGCAAGCACTTTTCAAAGTTCAATAACTTTCGACCCCTAGGGGTTGCTATGTTTTTACATAGATCACAAACAGTCACAAACGAATCACAATCGTTTGGTATGCAACAAATCGTTTGTGCTTCATAAGTGTTTGCTGGGCGTGAAGTTGGCAAGCACTTTTCAAAGTTCAATAACTTTCGATCCTTAGGGGTTGCTGTGTTTTTACATGGATCACAAACAGTCGCAAACGAATCACAATCGTTTGGTATGCAACAAATCGTTTGTGCTTCATAAGTGTTTGCTGGGCGTGAAGTTGGCAAGCACTTTTCAAAGTTCAATAACTTTCGACCCTTATTATTTATTATTCTATAAATTTTATTTTAAAACATTTCTGTTATTTAAAACGCCATCTACATTGTTGTAAACAAATATTTCAAATGAAATTGTTGAATTAGGTGGAAGTACTAGCGAAAGTAGTGAAAATGTCATTTTTTGGGGTAAAAACTTAAATATTAATCGAAATTTTAAAAATAAACGTTTTTGTCGTTTATATACTTCAAAGTTCGTATTACTCAAATTAACGCTACGCCGTCCATTTTTATTCAAATGACTTGTATTTTAGTCTGCTTGAAAGCTTATTTTATTAGCTTTCCGGTAGTTATCTTGAAATATTTTTAGCTTGAACATATAAGAAGTTATACATAAAAGTATCAAAAAAGGCATTTTCCCCATTTAAACTACATGTAAATTTTGACCCCTCTACAGGCACCTGTTAACGTCATTTTTCGGACCTGCGATGATGGCTCCAATTTTTTTTTTTTTTTTCTGAGTAGTTTTAGATGGTGAGAGCAACAAATTTCCGACTTTATATATACAGAATGTTCAATTAGTTGTACCACCATTGCTATTTCGAGAACTATAAGAGCTAAATTAGCAAAGAAGTATAAATTTTTAAGTGTATTACAAAACTATTAACAATATGTTTCTTAAAATACAAGGTGCACCTTTCTTTATATTTACTTGTTCTGTTTAGTTTTTTTTCTGAATTCACAACTACAACATTCAATACCCTCACATTACAAAATTATTGGCAAAAATTAACATTAATTTAATTTAAATCGCATAGGAATCATAGTGTTATGACAAAAACAAATGACTAATAAAATTTATATTTTTTCATTTGTTTCTGTCATAGCAAGCAATTCTAGTCTAGTGAATAAAAGCGAGGTTCGTGCATTCAAATCTATATGAACACCTAACATATTGATACAACTTACAATTTGGATCTCCCTAAATTGAATGTTGATAATATTAATGTCATAATTTCCGAGATTCTAGTAGACGATGTTAGTTTAAGATAAATTTAGTGTTAAGCTATTATTGTTACACCGAAATTCAACTTTTTTTATCAGTGATACCATATTGTTCTTTAAAGTGGAAAAATTTTCATTTGTTATTATAAAATCTGTATCATTTGCATAAATTATACATTTTGTGAAAGTAATATTTCAGCAAATATCATTTACATACAACAGAAATAATAAGGGATTCAAGACTGAACGTTGAGGCACGCCTATTGTTACATACTTAGCACTGGAATAATAATTGTTAGTGACACCATCTGAATTTACGTATTGTATTTTATGAGCGCCACGCTAGATGGCCCCCAATCTCAAATCTTTTCAAAATTTCTTGTACAGTTAGTGCTACGTTTGTTCTAGTTTGTTCCAGATTCCTAAAGTTTGTTCTATTCATATACACATGTTATTAACAGTTGACGTGGGGAATCCAGTTTGACACTAAGAATAAACCTACCTAATTTTTTTATATGAAAAGTAATGCTATTCAACTACAAATTTTGAAACTTAGTGCTTTTCATATTCGCTTGCTATGAACAATTGAATTGGCGAATGTAACGTGACACTAAGAGAGAACTTCTACAATCTATTTATTTTTTTACTCTTTCAGTATGATGAGTTAGTGCTACACAGGACCAATTTAAGGGCCTAGAGCGCCGTTTTCAGATAGATCTAAAAAAATTCTTCTATTTCAATAATTTGGTTAGAAATAAAATAAGATTAAAATTACACAAAAAATAAAATATGTTTAAAATAACATAAATTAATTACAAAAGTAAAATAGAACTACTAATTCATCAAAATTTAAATTTTCGACAATATCACTATTTATTGTTACAAATGTATTCGATATACCCTTTAATGTTTTTGTTATTAAATTTATAATTTTTTTAACATATTAGCGAAATGGTACAATATTGTTTTTCTAATAATGATATGCAATATTCACTAATTTTCAAATACTTTAAATGGCAATGTCACTAAAAAATTATTTCTTGTTTTCAATCTGATGTAGTCATTTTACAAATTAAATCAGTGAATATCACAAAAAGTTAACTGTTAATAACATGTGTATAGAAATAGAATAAACATTTAAAATTTGTATCTAAGCAGAACAAACCTAGCACTAACTAAACACAAATTTTTAAATAGATTTGAGATAGGGAGCCATCTAGCGTGACGCCAATTTGTATTTTGGTCATTTGTGTTCTATTATGTAAATAGGATTAAAACCATGTTTGTACAACTCCTCTAATACCGTAGTATTCTAATTTATTTAGTAGAAGATCATGTTTAACTGTATCGAATGCCATTACATATTTATCGTGATCTAGACAATTTAGTACATAATTTGTATATTCACAAACAGCTGTGATGGTGGATTTATTTTTCGTGAAGCCATGTTGATAGGATGTTGTTTGCTTCAATATATGATGATAGGGGTTTCTAGAACTTATGAAAACACGGAAAGTAACGATGTGGGGCGATAATTGACTGCACATTGATAATCACCTTTTTAAATATGGGCGACACGATACTTAATTTGAATATATCATGAAATACACCTTCAGCTAGTGATAAATTAAAAAGGTAGCACAACGGTTTTATTAAATTCACTGCACACTTCTTTAATAGAACAGATGATATTTTGTCATATACTGAAGAATAAGTATTTTTGAAGGAGAATATGAGATAATATATTTCGTCTTCAGATATTGGACAATGATACATTGTCGTTGCAGCACGCCTCCTAGGCAGGCTAGTTGAAGTCTCAGTATTTTGTGATGTTTGACACCTTGGTTTATAAACTGAGGATTAAATAGGTCTGCTATATCTGTAGGATCAGTAATAAGTAAACCATTATCCTTTAAAATTATGTTTTCTCGAGTTTCAAATTCTTTTGAGACATTTACTTCGTTTGTAATTATATTCCATGCTGTTTTAATTTTGTTTTCAGATCTTTGGATTTCTTTTGTATTGTGCATTTTTTCGTCGAATGTATCACTTTCTTTAAAGTAGAACAATATTTTTTGACACATGACTTCAGTTCAGGATTGTTATTTAATTTTAATTAATTATCAATGACCTCTTATGTTTACATGAATTTTTAATACCCGGCATGATCCATCGATTACGTCTTGTTTTATTATAAGAAAACTTCTTTTAGAGGAAATGCTTTATAAAATTCGTTGATATTATATTATTAAATAAATTAAATTTATTGTTTAGCGTCTTTTGTTTTTACAAAATTTCCCAATGAATACTTGTCAAAAGATTATTAAATTTGATAAGATTATTATTAAAGAAAGACCTGTTCTTTGCACTTTGGTTTAGATGCAGTAGTTCTTTGTTTGATAAATAAGAAAATAAATCACAATGATCTGACAATCCTATATTTAATATTCTTGGCTTATATAAAACGTTTTTTTGTGAAAACATATTATCAATACAAGTAAATCGGAGTGGATTAGAGAAGTACGGTATTAAATTATACGATTCCAGTAAAGATAAAAGCGTTACATTATTTAGACCAATAATAAGTAAATTAATGTTTAGTCGAAATAGTGTGGACAGAAAGCATTCCATTTTTTCAAAATATTGCTCTACATCACTATCCCGGGTTCTGTAAATTGTTGTAAAAGTTAAACTTTCATTTTTCTAATTTAAATTAATAACTAAAAATTCGAATAATTTTTCTAAGTACAGATTGTTAAATTTATCCAAACTATTAAAAATGACATCTTCGTCAACAAAAATATATGTACCGCCATGTACGATGCTAGATTTTGCTGAGAACGTTGCTAATTTGTAACCGTTAAGTTTTATTGTGCAAATTTTATGTTTAGTAAGCCAGTGTTCGTTAAAAGATAAAATGGCTGGTAGTGTTATTAAATCGCTCATAAATATTTCCAATTAATTCAACTTATTGCGAATACCTTGTTTGTTTTTAAAGTAAATGGAGAATTAAAGGTTCTGTATTAATTGCTACTTATGGTTTTCTATCCCCGCTGGTCTAATTTTTTGAACGATAGTTGGACCTCTACGAATAAATTTAATTGTTTTATTTGTATCGCCTTGTTCTTGCAGTTGCAATTTGACTTCCTTCATTTTTTATCGTTGTAGGAGGGTATTGTAAGCACTAACAGATATTTTTAGGTGTTTAAATAAGTATTAATTTTTAAAACGCATATAGCATCTGACTTATTTTGAAATGAAATTTTAAGCGATCTAGGTTTACCATTATATTTTCCAAGCCGAGAGATACAATAATTTTTAAATTCGACAGTGGTTATGTTTTTCAAAATATGAATTACTTGGGCGAGATCATATTTTTCACAATCCTTGGTATGCACGTTCGATGTATGTTCTAATGCTTGATTGCAGTCTTCAATATTGTAAATAATAATATTATTCATACGATTTATCCTGTTCCAAATTTCAACATGCATATCATCAATAGAAAAAATTCGTGATTTTAGATTCAAGTTTTTCTAATCGCTGTTCTATATTATTATTTTTTTCTTTGTAAAATTGATTTCCTTTTAATAACTTCTCAAGCTTTAAGTTTATGCCATTTACACAAGGTTTTAAGTCAGCTTTACTATTTAAAATTAAGTCTAATTTGCTGTTCATGTCGATATTACAAATACTTGGAGGCGTTGAAACTAAATTAAGGCATTCTGGACATGCTAAATTATTAATTGTTTTGTTTCGTCTCATTTTTTGATATTCATCTAATTTTACTTGTCCGCATTGTAAATGTAATACACCTTTGCAAGATCTCGCGCAGAACAGAAGATCAGTGCAGCGATCAGTTGGTTTATTGCAAATTCGGCAGCCTGACACGTTGAAGGTTTATTTGGATAGTTGTACTTACTTTGCTGAGACAAATTATTTGTCGTAAGAAACAGAGGTTTACAAAAATAACATATTTTGCTTCTGAACTGGATTGAATATCTGTTTATCTGGTGAACCTCAAACGTTCTTTTAAAACTGCTGTGCATTAACAAATAAAAACTTTTAATGCAGTGTAATCTTACCACATGTACTCTTCACAAAAAATATATTACACTATTTAGCAAACGTGAATTTTTAAAAATAAATAAACTGCATCCTATCATTTTGAAAATCACTAAATTGCATGTTGTGCGCAGTAGCATAGAAAATGAAACAAACTAAAATAAAATCATGTTTTCCCATTTGATATGGCTCATTTGAATATTTTAAGTTTATGTATTTTATTGATTTGTTTCGAACATTTTAATTAGATTAAGTTTTTACAAGAATGTTGAAAAAGATATCTTGAATTATTATTCGTAAAGTAGGTAATGTTTGTCATGGCATATGTTTTCATTGTGTTACAATGACCATAGAAAAGCATTTTTTTTTCAGCAAACGCGTTTTTTCACGGTTTTGGAAAAACATTTTTTTACAATTCTGGAACACGTTTTAGAACATAATTGATTAAAAAAAAAACCAAAATTAGCTACATTAAAATATATAAAAGCAAGTATTTGTGATCTTAAAAGTGTAATTGTACAATTTGAACATTTGCCAATATTAATTCCTGAGGATAATATTGGTTTAGCTAGTTTAAAGGTATCTCTTTCTCTGACCGATATATGTAGCATTACATTCTGAACAAGGAATGCAATAAACGACATTTGAGCGTACATTTAAATCTGTTTTATCCTTTATGGTACTGAATAAGTTGTTAACATGTTACACCTTCGTTTCGACTCAACCTTTTTCCGTCTTTATTTCCTCTTTTCTTCTTTCGCCACTAGTTGCCTAAAACTCATTTTTCATTAACTTATGTTCTACTCACCTTGTCTAGTCATTTCAGTTTTCTTTATTTCATTCATTCTGCTCTAGTTTTCAAAGATTAGGTTATCACGTGTACTTTTGTTTTATTATTTAGTCTTGCGAGTTGTAGAATATTTGTTCGAGTCATGTTATTTCCTTTGTTTATTTTATTTCACATTTTTTTGGTAATTTATTTTTAATTTAGTTTCTGTCAAGTAAAATTTAAGCCGGTAACGTGACATCCTAATTTGTAATGTTTATTTCTTTCACTCTTTTTCTTATGTATAGATGTCGTCTTGAGCTAGTGTTTCTGTCGCCTGTTGGGCCGTTTACCGTTCCAACAGGGATGCTCTGCGAGGGAATTGCGGTTTGGAATCATGGCGAAATCATTTAAAACGATTCCTGTCATTGCGGATGAATCAATTAGGCACCAATTAGTGGATGCGCGAAAAATTACGGAATTATGCTGCTTCCGACTTACCTTTTTCCGTTCATTAGAAAATCAGAGTTCCGAGTGAGAAGTCGTGGCTGATTTTGTAGATTTTACGTTTTTTTTGCGATTTGGTGTTCGACGTAAAATCTCACCGATTTATTCGGGATTTTAAGTATCGCACGATTTTTTTTTGTTGGAATAGTGTATTCCACGGAGTTGCTCCGGATTATTATTTTCACGAAGTCTTCTGTTTTTTTTTCTTACCACTTCAAAGCCGCCTACCAACTCAGGTAAATATATAATGAAGTAATTTTTCCGCGTATGTGTATTTTTGTTGCCATTGATTGATTCATTGCCAAATACTGTATCGTTCTGCTTACGCTATGATTCTAATCGTAAATTCTCTTTCAGGCTTTTTCTTCTTCGTTTTCGCCTTTTTTTTCGCTTTTCTGTTTCTTCACTCTCGGTCCGTTGACCGATTGTTGGTTCATCTCCTTTGCTACGTGTTGCTGTACGTGAATTTTTGGTGACGAGGCCGTAGTTTTTGAGTTCTTGAAGTTTGCGCTTCTTTTTCCAACTCTGCGCCTCGCCCAAAAATTGTTGGTGACGTCACGCCGCCGCCATCTTCTCGTCGACCGCACCCTTTTGGCGCCATTTTGATTTTGAAATCATCGGGTGTTGCCACCATCAATCCCCGACGAGCCAAGCTGCGTCTGTGCTGCCGCTTAGGAGACAGCTAAGCAAATATTTTGTTTCATTTTTGTATTTTATATTTTTCTGCTTTATTTAAGCGTTATTGTTAATTATATATATATATATATATATATATATATATATATATATATATATATATATATATATCGCACGGGGATTCAATCGTGATTTAGATTTTTTTTTTTTTGTAAAATCAAGCGGGTTTTAGTAGTTTATGCATATCGTAGGACAGTAGTTCATTCTTTAACAGTGTGTAGTTCATGCGCCGGATAGTTAATTTCTTTACACTAGTCCACGAGGACAAGCTACGCTGGTACCACCGCGGCTGCGACTTCGTGTTGGTTTTTTTGACCACGAACGCAGTCCTGAGCATTATCAGGAATCACAGCGACCCATTGTTTTGCGCTTTCATTTTGTTTTATTTTTATGTTCACCCGTTCAATTCCTCCCTTGATTAGATTCACTTGTTTTAGTATATTATTTCTTTTGTAATTTAGCTTCACTTTAGTTCCAATTTAACTTCTTTTTTTTGTAACTTAGATTCATTTTTTGCTTAGTTTAAATTCCTTTTATTTTGTAAATTTAACTTCAGTATTTTTTTGTACTCATTTTATTTTGTTTAATATAATCCCCCGTGTCTTTTACGAGCGAGTTTTATTTCGAGATCTTTTCCCCTTACCTTCCCGAGACTGTAACTCCATATTTTGTCGGCCAAGTAGCGTCGAACCATTCTCGGCCCAGACCGACTGGCGCCCTGGTTTATTTTTGTTTTGCTCAACTCACTCCCGTCTTCACTGAGCTGGCCGAGGTTCGACGAGAGCTACCCCGGATCGTTTCCTGGGACCGCTCGTGCTGGTGGTGTAATAAACTGTCTTCTTGTTTTTTAAAATAATCGAAAAACCTGTTTTTTCTTCGAGATCTTCTTCTTCTTCTTCTTTTGGCTCTACAGACTCCATGAATCCTTGGCCTGATCAACTTGTTTTGCCCACTCTTTCCTGTCGTCCACAAAGCGAACTCCTGCACTCCGCATATCCTCAATCACACTGTCCCTCCACCTATTCCTTGGTCTCCCTCGGCTCCTACCAGCTACTGGATTCCGTTTGTAGGTCCTGTACACTTGACGGTCTTCCTTCATGCGGTTTACGTGGCCATACCATTTCAGTCGTAGGACTTTTACGAAGGCCGATAGAGGTACGTCCTTGTACAGTTCGTATAATTCATGGTTCCATTTAATTCTCCACATATTGTCCTCACAGGTCGGACCGTATATTTTCCGGAGGATTTTCCGCTCAAAATTGTCTAATTTGTCGCTGTCTTTTTTCTTCAGCGTCCATGTTTCGCTGCCGTAAGTGACAACTGGCCGAATTAGCGTTTTGTATATTCTGACTTTAGACCCTTTAGATACAATTTTACTTCTCAGTAGATTACTCAGCGCGTAGTAGCACTTATATCCCGTTGCGATTCTTCGGGATATTTCTTCTGATTCGTCATTGGTAGAGTTTACCAACGCTCCTAAGTATATAAAACTATCTACCAGTTCTAAGTTACGCCCTGTGATCGGATATGTACCAATCTGAGCTTGGTCCCTAGCTACTTTCATTATTTTAGTTTTAGCCTCATTTACTTGAAGCCCCAGTTTATTAGCTTCCCTCTCCAGTCTTAAGAAGGCTTCTTCCATCATTTGTTTTGTACGTCCAACTATATCTATATCGTCCGCATATCCTAGGATTTGGAGAGACTTATTAAATATGGTTCCAGTTTTTTGATCGAGTTCAGCGTCATTAAATGCTTTTTGCAGAACTATATTAAATAGCAGAGGAGCCAGTATATCACCTTGCCGAAGGCCATTCTCAATTTCGAATTCGTTTGATAACGCGTTTCTTATTTGGATTTTTCCCACAGTAGATTTCATCGTCATTTTGGTCATCGAGATTAGCTTCCTTGGGATCCCGATTCCAGACATCGCTTCATATAGTTTGTCCCTGTGGATACTATCGTATGCGGATTTAAAGTCGACAAACATGTGCCAGGTTGTCTGGTTAAATTCCCAAGTTTTCTCGTTAATCTGTTTTAATGAGAATATTTGATCAATAGTTGATCTGTTCGGCCTAAATCCACATTGATAATCCCCGATTCCTCTTTCTGCGTACGGCACTAATCTTTCATATATCATCGTAGATAGGATTTTGTATATAACGCATAATAGGCTTATTCCCCGATGGTTACTGCAGTTAGTAATATCGCCTTTCTTGAGTATTGGTACAATTAGTGCAGTTGCCCACTCCTCAGGCATTATTTCTTTCTCCCAGATATCTGTTAGTAGGTCGCAGATATGTTCTGCTAACGTTGTTCCTCCTGCCTTGTACAACTCAGCAGGGATTTTATCAATTCCGCAAGCTTTATTATTCTTTAGACGACCAACTATCCTTATTACTTCGGTCAATGTAGGCGGTTCTACGATGTCTTCAATGTCTTTACTGTTGCATTCATTTCCATTTTCAGCTTGTTCACTTCTATTTGTAGCTTCGGTATCGTTCAGCAAGTTCTTGAAATACTCTCTCCATCTTTCTAGAATTTCATGATCAGAGAGTAGTAACGTCCCTTCAGTGTTTTTAACAAAATTTGGCCTGGGTGTGTATGATTTCTTTAATTCACCAACTTTCTTATAAAATTTCCTACTCTCATTTTTTTTTCTTGATTCTTCTAGCTGTTCGATGGTTTCTTCTAGCTTATCTTTCTTTTTCTTTCTCATTAAACGCTTGGCTTCCCTTCTGGCCTCTTTGTACTCCTCTCCATTTCTTCTAGTCGCCCTTTGAATAAATTTTTTCCTTTTCTCGTTTTTATTCCGTATGGCGTTTCCACAGTCATCGTCAAACCAGTCGTTTCTACTATTCTTAACTTCCTTTCCTATTTCATCCTCTGCTACCTGATTTATGGTATTTTTAAGCATATTCCATTTTTCTCCTATCGTTAGTGCGACTACTTGCCCATCTTGGAGTTTGTTTAGAGACTCTCCTAGCTTACTTTCAAAAGTTTCCCTAACTTCTATATTGTCTAGAACTCTCAGATTATATCTCTGTACTCTACTAAGCTTTCCGCTTATTTTAGCCACACTAATCTTTTGCTTATATTTGATCATCACCGGGTAGTGATCAGAATCTAGATTTGGACCTCTGTAGCTTCTAACGTCTTGTATCGACTTCACGTGTCTTGCGTTGATTAGCACATGATCGATCTGGTTACATGTAGCTCCATCCGGTGACTTCCACGTATGTTTATGAATATTTTTATGCGGGAACATTGTGCTTGCCGTAACTAACTGTTTAGAAATGGCAAAGTTGACTAACCTTTCCCCATTGTCGTTACACTTATCATGTAGGCTGTGGCTGCCAATAGTTTGTACAAGATGCTTCTCTTTCCCTATCTGGGCATTAAAGTCTCCGCATACGATCTTAATATCATGTTTATGGCTTCGATCGTATACATTTTCTAGTTCGTCGTAGAATGCATCTTTGATTTCATTTCCTTTATCCTCTGTTGGACCATGTGAGTTAATTAAGGTAAGGTTGAAGAACTTCCCGCGAAGTCTTAGTTTGCACATACGATCATTGATTGACTGGAAGTCTATTATAGCTCCTTTTAGAGCGGATCTTATCAGGAAGCCAGTCCCAAATTCATGTTTGGACTTGTTGCCACTGTATAATAATACATAGTCCTTATTGACTAATGCTCCCTGCCCTAACCATCTAATTTCTTGCAGCGCTACTATATCCCACTTATATTTGGAGCATTCGTTTTTTAGTTCCCTAAAGGCTCCTAGTTTATAGAGACTTCTTACGTTCCAGGTGGTGATTTTCCCATAGTCATTTTCCTTAACTTCGCCTTGTCGTTTCCGTGTGGACAGTCCGTTTCCGAGGCATCCCTGTTGATCCTTCGTAACAAGTGCTGTTTTCCAGAATGGGGACGTTAGCCCCATGTCCAACCCCCAACCTGGAGGACCAGTCCAGTTTTTGTTTCACGGTGAGTATTTTTATTTCCCCACTACCCTTCGAATCTGCTGGCTTGCAGACTCGACGAGCTTTCCCCAATTCCAATGGGGACGCACCCGATGGAGGTAACTGGCAAATCCCCTCACGGGGAAAAACCAGTTTTTTCTTCGAGATAGGATTTCAAATTTCGCGCCAATCTTGCAACATTGGGTACGGTCGCGTATTTTTTGTTATTGTCCTGTTGCCTTGTTCAGAATGTAATGCTACATATATCGGTCTGACAAAGAGATAGCTTAAAACTAGGATTATGGAACAGAAAAAAATATCCTCACAGGCACGAATGTCGATAAGTGTGCTCCGGTTACACATGCGTGGGACAAACAACATTCATTTAATTATGACGAGACGAGAGTACTGCATACTGAACAAAATTTATCTAAAAGACTGTTACTTGAGATGCTATACATCTCCACAGACCCAAATGCAGTAAATTTTCGAACTGACATAGATAAACTAAGCAACATCTATTGCAACTGCGCACGCACTAATTATCCACATCCGGCGAAGTAGGCTCATCTGACGCACTGTTTCCGGTTCCAGGCATTGTTCTACCAGACGTGTTACAGTGTACCAGCTTTTTGAATTCTAGAAGAAAAAATAATTGAGATTTTATCAGTTTCTTTATGTTTTCCAATATTATACATTCATTGTTTAAACAATTTTATATGTACTGACTGTAAGCGAATGTAAGGCTAATTATTATGTTTTACTTACTCATAATGTTTTGCAGATCCTGATGAGATTGTATTTGGCAACGAAACGTTGCTATTGTTAGTATCGTAAATTAAAGAAAATTTATTGACTGAAGTCCTGTTTAATTACATAGTTATTCATATTTTCCAGTCATTTAATTTATAATATCTTAAACTAATATTTTCTTTAATATTTAGGTTAGTTTTGAATCCTTCGATGATTTTTATTGAAAATAGCTTAATAATATTGTTTAACGCGAGTGTACGAAAGTAAAACTCGGTTCGTTTATTTATAATAATAGTTTATTTACTACTAATACTGTACATTTACATCAACAGAATATTGTTGTTATACTGATCTTGTTCTCAGGATGTACTACTAGTCTTAGGGAGAACAGCCCCTTTTATCATGAACATACTTTTGGGGGTGGGGAGACCCAGTGGTTCTCAATATTGTTCCCCACCTTGAAATGATAACTTTCAAAGAGTTTAATTAAATACAAATTTCTTAATTAATTATGGCTATGTTATGCTAAGTTCTACAGTCATGTGTTGTTAAATATTATTGCTACAGTAAATCTAAACACTGTTGTTAATTATCAGCTAATTAACAAGCTTCACTGTCATTTGGAAACGCACATATTTTTGTGATTGCTCGTTTCATTACACCACGCACTGTGTGCACTTTCACCACACGAATAAGTTCGTCAGCACCAGGATGAACCTCTTGGATTCTACCTAGTACCCACTGTAGAGGTGGCACATCGTCGTCTTTGAGAAGCACCAAAGTGCCTACTCTAGATTGCTCGGAGACGGTGGTCCACTTGCTTCGCTGCTGCAGATGGTTGCGATATTCTGCTGCCCAACGTTTCCAGAAATGCTGACGCATTTGTTCCAGCCGTTGATAGTGAGATAGCCTTGTGCTGGGCGTCTCGGTGCAGTCCGGTTCGGTTGGTGCGGTCAGTGGGATTCCAATAAGGAAATGACCGGGTGTTAATGCCTGGAGATCGTTGGGATCTGAGGATAGTGGGGAAATGGGGCGGGAATTCCAACATGCTTCGATCATTGTTAATAAAGTGTACATATTTTCATAATCTAGTATTGCATTTTTAGTGACGCGCCGAAGGTGCTGTTTCTCAGATTTTACTGCAGCTTCATGTAAACCTCCAAAGTGTGGCGCTCTGGGTGGCAGAAATTGCCAATTAATTTCTTGTTCTGCCAACTTGTCAATGACTTCTTTTTGAAACTGATCGGACTTTAATAATTTAAAAAATGAACTAAGTTCACGATTCGCGTCTACAAAGTTTTTAGCATTATCTGAAAATATGGTGTTTACTTGACCTCTGCGAGAAATAAATCTCTTCAGTGCATTTAAAAACGAATGTGTAGTACAATCACATACCAACTCTAGATGAACTGCACACGAAAACAGCAAGATTACTTTTAATTCGTCGATTTGTTCTACCAAATCCATTTTTGATCATGATCGACCCCGCATAATCAACACCTGAGCAATAAAACGGTCGAGTAGGCTGAACTCGTGACACAGGTAAATCACCCATTAATTGCTCGAACGGTTTTGGTTTATTGCTAAAGCATGTTACGCATTTCTAACAATATCGCATCCTGAAATTGGCCAATAGCGTTGACGCAAGGTAGCTAAAGTCGCTTGACACCCTCCATGTAAATTGTTAACATGTGTATGTCGAATGATTAGACGAGTTACATAATTGTTTTTGGGTAAAATTATTTGAAATTTATTATCATATTGTATAGGCGCATGCCGTAATCTTCCGCCCACACGCAGTATACCATCCTTATCCTAAAACGGATTTAGAGATAATAACTTACTATTGCTCGGGATTTCATTTTGTTTTTTAAGGTGGTATATTTCTGTACGAAAGGATTCTTCTTGTACTAATTTGACAATTACCATCTGAGCGTGTTTTAATTGTTTGATGTTGAGAGGTACATTATAAATGACCTTATACAATTGTTTGATTGTTAATTTAGTTTTTATTTTCTTTGTACCCTCTGTCGTAATTTATCTATAAAAACGAAACAATATGCTATAATTCTAGTTAATTTAGAAAAGAATGAAAATGTCTGTAGAATTGTAATATCCTTCATGATCTGTGTAGTACAACAATTAATCTTTAATTCAGGCACACTCTCAAAATTATCGATAATTTCGTGGCGATTTATCGGCCATTCTACCTGAGCCTTAGTTAAGAAGCCAGGGCCGGACCACCACAAATTACAGGTTTCTAATTTTTTAGCTGACATGCTTCTCGATACTATATCCGCGGGATTTTGCTTCGTATTGATATAAAACCACTCACTGCTATTTGTTACTTTTTGAATTTTTATTACGCGATTTGATACATAGACTTTCAACTTGCCTGGGTCAGTTTTAATCCATGCTAGGACAACTTCCGAGTCACTCCAATAAAAGTTCTTACTTATTTGTATATTCAGTGCGGTTTTAACCTTATTCATTAATTCTGCCAATAACAAAGCAGCACACAATTCCAGTCGAGGAATGGTAACCTGGCGTAGTGGCGCTACAAGATTTTTTGAACATATGAGATTCGAACTATATGTTCCGTTCGACGTGTAACATCTTAAATAAATGCATGCTCCATATGAAGATTGACTGGCGTCACTAAATCCATGTAACTGCATGTCTACTGTATTATCTGGAATAAGTTTTCTAGGTACTATTATTTTATTTAAATATTGGAATTCTTGCGTCAGTTTCGTCCACGACGTGTGTAAATTTATAGGAATGGATTCGTCCCAATTTAAATTTAATGCCCATAATTTCTGCAATATAATTTTTGCAGTGACTGTTATTGGTATTAATAACCCAATGGGATCAAAAAAATGAGCAACCGCGCTAATTATGGTGCGTTTGATTGTTTTATTATCAAAAGGTATGTCAGTTCCTGTAAAGCTAATTGTATCGAGTTGAGGATTCCATCTTAAACCTAGTATTTTTTTATCTGTTTGTGCAGCTAGACTAATTGAGTCAGATGTTTTACAGCTACTTGGCAATAGATTTGAATCATTTGAGGCCCATTTCCTTGGTTCAAAGCCGCCCCTGCGTAATATTTCCGTGACGTCATCGCGTATTTCAATTGCCTTTGGAATAGTTTGATGACTTCAAACGTATTTGGAAAGTTATGTGATTCTACGTGCGCTAATTCTTGCAAACATCGAATTGCAAGATACGGCGATGATTCAAGTAAAGTGTTTATCAAACTCTTTTATATTTTATCTGATTGTCGTGGTAAAAATCTATTTTCCGTACTAAAATAGGTTAGGAAAGTAAGCACTTTCTTGTTGGTTTCAGAAAAAGAATACTTTAATAAACATTAAATTGTTTACGCTGTTCTACAAACTTTCTGACTGATAACATTTGTTCATTGGATTACAAATTATATTAATTCAAATGATTCGCACTTTTATATTTACACGAAGACCTGTTTTAAATTCAATAGGAAGTTTTCTTACGTGTCGCCACTGTAAGTAATTTTTTTCTTCATCGTATATGTATTTGTATTGATTGTATATCAAGAGATAATAATTATTGTCTTTTATTTTTTAAAGTTATAATTTTTAACGGTCGTAAAATTTCAATCAATTCCGTGCTTTATTTACGAAAACATTTTACATTTTACTAAATTAAAAAAAAATCTTCCGGACGTCACTCTTAACAGTTCTATATTTATATTTTTTAAAGATCAGCATTTAATAGTATACGAGTATAAGTCAGAAAAGTGATATTTTACGCTGAGTCAAGTAAAAACACTTTCCTGAAGTGTTATTAGACCTGAGCATGAGTTAAATCAAAGGAATTATAAATTGATTGAAATCATATTTCTTGATTTAAATCAAGTGAATTAGCCTTTTTTTAAATTCGCACTTGTGAATTGTTCTAGAACTGAAAAAAGGTTTAAATGCTTTTTTTTGGGCTTAATTCAAATGAAAGGGCTTAATTCAATTAAAAGGGCTTAATTCAATTTAAATGACTTAATTCAATTGAAAGGACTTAATACAATTGAAGGACTTAATTCAATTGAATATTAGTGCATCATGATAAGCGCTGCAACATTGTATGTGCTTTTCATGTTCAGGCTCGTAAAGCTCGTTAGTTAGACGAGCAATTTGTGTATAATAGAAACGTTTTTGGGATTGTCTTATCATCAAACATGGAAAAAACTTAGTAGAACTATAAAAAACTAGTGCAATATTTAAGGTGGTACTATCATGGAAGCATTTAACCCGGATTTTAATGAAATGTAAATATATAATTTTTCATGTGTTTCTACAGTAGTATGCATTTTTTTTAATAAGTTTACCGTTGTTGATGTGAGTAATGTAAAGTTAAAGTCGACCAAAAATGCATTGGCGTTATAGGAACTGTACGTCGCGAGGCAGCTTACTGCGTAATAAATTCATATATTGTAGTTATTTTTTAACAAAAAACTAACACACAGTACATCATGTAAAGATAAAGGTATGAAAATTAAAAACCCATGCCTTACCGGATTAGTTTCAAAGAAATTGGCGATGAAAGTTGGATATTCTATGATTTTCAATGAAACAATGAGACATGCTTGGCAACATTGCACGGGTAGATAGATATGGTCGCACGCGTAAACAGAGATGATCGCAGGCGTAGACAGAGATGGTCGCACGAATGACAAAGCAAGAACTATGAAACTTATTATTTCGATCAGTAAAATATATTAATTTTAATACAATAAAAATATTACTGCATTTTATATTTATTTATTTGTTGTTACAGTTGATAATAATTGCTTTGGTGCATTTTTCTTATGAACTGTCAACAGGATGTATCGATAATACAGTTACGTTTCGTACCGACTGATAATATCATATTGCTTGTGGTTCTCGCAATGTTGTCATAGCTTCTGCTGTGTAAAATCTTACACTGCTATTGGTTGGCATGAAACATTCACTTCCAAAAATTTTGTTATGTTACTGAATTTCATAAACTGGTTAAATTGTTTTATTTAATATATTCAATGTTATTGTTAATGATACGATATTTGCAACGAAATATTAATTCTGTTAATAATCTATACCATAGAAAAATGTAATAATTATTTTTATAAACTTTTTAGGTTACCTATCCTTTTGTATGAGACTGTCATGATGGAACCAATTAAGGGGCTAATGTAGCTAGGTTGCGCACAGCATAAACATGCTTTTGAATGGGAGATGAAATGTGGGCTAAATATGGTCGGAATAAATTAATTTTTTTATTAAATTGAAGACAAAGATTGAATCTATGTCATTTGTGTGTTGAAATTTTTGATTTAGTTTTAATTTTGTTTTTACAATGGTATAAACTTATGTAACTTTAGATCAGTGTTACTCAATAAATGAATAAAAATTGCAAATTTCAACACTGAAATAACATAGATTGTACTTTTATCTTTAAAATAAACCCTTGTTTATGAAAATATATTTATATTTAGTACCAATTTTAACCCCCCAACGAAGCACTATTTACATGAAAACTCGACTCTAGTAGACGGCGTGAGCTACCGCTACTAGTGGTATAAATTGAAACTAATATTAGGCTCCGCCCCTTGACCTTGTCTCAGTGTAGGATATGTTGCGCAGAAATTTCTGTTACACGCAATTCTTACGATTTATTTTATTTCTTGATATGAAAATGGGTAACCGGAGAGGAAATAAAGCAGGGTTAAATTTACATGCTGCTAGAAGAAAGAAAACTAATCTACGGGACTATAATAGGTATTCTTAATGATTATATTATTAAAATATGAATTTACAGTACTGAACTTATTTAGAATCTCAATTGGAACAGTATATTTTATATTTATTATAGAATTTTCTTAAATATTATGATTTTATATTGCACAAAGGCGTACCAATACTGTCTTATTCATATAAATATAACCAACAATGACAACACATTGTTGAAACATGTCCCACAGGCGACAAACAATTTTCATAATTTCAAAAACTGCCCCTGTGACTCCTCCACCACTAACATCTTTGGGGGCCGTGATTTCACGACTGGAAACCGCACTTTAGGCGCAAAATATATCACTTACCGAGATCTGCTTCAGCAGAGTGCCACACCCAGTAATGGGTAGAAGGCGTGATGATATATTTATTTATTTATTTATATGTCGCAGGGATATGATAAAAACAGGGATTTCATTAAATCCCTAAGAGAGTTGATCATATCACGGGAGATGTTAAAATGACAACTCTATAGGGTCATTTCCCTAAAAATATTAAGTGAAATGGTCAAATCCCTGGGTTGTTTTAGTGAAATGATGAAAATAAAATTTCTAAAATATCAAAAACATTTATTTAGAAAAACAAACATTATTAGCTGTAGAGTCAAGGGTTCGAGAAATGTTTCTGTGAAAAATCTAAAGTACAATGCAAAACAAAAAGATGTGCCTGTTTAAAAAGTGACGTCCTTTGTAACTCAAGATGCCACAAATCTACAACGTGTTTCAACAAAAATAAATAATTGCATTTAATATTATATTCCATTAAAAATATACTTTTTAGTAACTCTTCATATAGGTACTTACTACTTTGTTTGAGTTGTTTGAAATAAATAATTTAATTTACGTTTTACATGACCATTGTTGTATTACTCTACAGCTAATAATGTTTGTTTTTCTAAATAAATGTTTTAGATATTTTAGAAATTTCATTTTCATCACTTCACTAAAACAACCCACGGATTTGACCATATCACTTAATATTTTTAGGGAAATGACAGTATCGAGTTGTCATTTTAACATCTCTCGTGATATGGTCAACTCTCTTAGGGATTTAATCAAATCCCCGTTTTTATCATATCCCTGCGACATAATATTGCTATTGTTATATCAGTTATGTTTAATTCAGTAAGATATTTTTATATTGTTTTCCAAAACAGTGAAGACAATGATAATGAGCTATTATTGAATCATCAGTTTTGTTCCAATGATGAATCCTAAATATAGGTGTAAACTAATTTAATCTTCCCTTGTTAAACAAAAATGAAACCACAAAGGTGATCAGCCCTACGAGTAATGATTCAACTTGTATGTAAGATAAATACAATTTTATAAATAATGCAGTTATATAATCAACGTTAGCAACAGAATAAACAACACTCGTCCGTCAAATTTGTGTTTCATTTCGTCTTTTGACTGGTTATTTGGAGTTGGATTTATATAGACTGTTTTCCACCGGATTGCTAGCATATCATTTTACTAAGATAAGTGTTATCTTTTCTTTTTATAATAATTTAGATTTTTGTAGTATATTTTCTTTTCATTTCGTTATTTGTTTATATTAGTTACGTACTTAGAAACGCTAAGTTATGTTTTGTTCTTGTATGATTGACGGTTGACAGGTGTCAATGTAATTTATTTATTTCTTTTTATTTCTATTTTCCTTTATAGTTAAGGATAAGTTTGGTAAGCTACCTTAACTTCTACCCTATTACCGAGAGAACCCTTCTTTTACTATCTTTTGTTTAAATGAGGAATAAATGGGAAAAATTTGATGAATGTAAGTTTGGTACGTGGAATGTTCGTGGTATAACTGGGAAAGAAATTGAATTGATGAATGCAATGCGTGTGTATAATGTAGATGTTTTGTGTGTAAGTGAGACTAAGAGGAAAGGCTGTAGTGAGGAAGAGGTGGATGGAATGTTTTGCTTGTGGTCGGGTGTATCTGAGAATGAACGTGCAAAGCATGGAGTAGGTGTGCTTGTTAGTGAAAGAATGAAACCGTTTGTAAGGGATTATGACTGTATTTCATCTAGAATTCTTTGGCTGAGATTAAAGGTAGGCTTTCATAGAATCTTCGTTGTGTCAGTTTATGGCCCAACTGAATCTGAAAATGATCTCGAAAAAGATCGGTTTTGGAATTTATTAGATAGTGTGATTGATTTGTGTGATCCAGGTGAGAAAGTTATCGTATGTGGTGATTTAAATGGTTGGGTGGGAGTAAAGAGAAGCATGTCTGGAAATGTTTTGGGTAAGTTTGGTGATGTGAGAGAGAATGAAAATGGTAGGAAAATAGTATCTTTCTGTTTGGAGCGTAATCTCTTTGTTTCCAACTCTGTTTTTAAACATAAATTAGCTCATTTGTATACATGGGAGAATATGCGTGAGAATAGACGACGTGTAATTGATTTTATTTTGTACGATGAACGATTGAGAAGTTTAGTTATAGATACGCGTGTGAAGCGTGGTGCTGAATTGGGTACGAATGACCATTATTTGGTGGTATCGCGTATACGTTTGGATAAATGTTGGCGGATGAGGGTGAAAGGTATCGAAAAAATGTTTCGTGTGAAATCCAGTGTACTGCAGAATGAGGATGTTAGAGATAGGTTTGTTGAGAAAATTAATGAATCTTTGCCTGTATGTGAGCTTAATTTTGAATGCAGCATAAATGATGTGTGGTTGAAATTTAAGGATACAGTTCTTAATTGTGCAAAAGAAATTTGTGGTGAATGTAGATTAGGCTCTTGTCCAAAGAATGCATGGTGGAATGATGAAGTAAAAGAGGCGATTGAGGAGAAAAAGAGAGCATATTTGCGTTTTCTAAATGTAAAAGATGTACCTGGATGTTTACGAGATGAATGCTTACTAGAATACAAGAGGTTAAATAAATGTGTTAAGAGAATTGTGAGAGAAAGTAAGGCACGTTTTGATGACTTGATGAGTGAAAGATTGACAAATGATTTTAGTATGAATAAAATAATGTTTTGGTTGAGTGGGAAGAGATTGAGAGGTGGTAATTTAAGGGCAGTGAAAGCGATTAAAAGTGCTGATGGTGAGTTATTGTGGAATGAGTCAGATGTTAGGAATAGATGGTGTGAGTATTTTAGGGCTTTATATGGTAGCATAAATGGAGAGAATGGTAGTAGTGAAAATGTTAGAGAAAATGTTAGTGGTGATGATTGGGATATAGATGAGAGTGATGTTAGTTTTGCATTGATGCGTCTGAAGAATGGTAAGGCTCCTGGTTTGGATGGTATATCGAACGAGATGTTGAAATATGGAGGTGAGAGGTTATTTGACTGGTTAGTTTATTTGTTTAGATTTTGTTTAAAACGGTGTGTGGCTCCTGATGATTGGAAACGTGCTGTCATTTGTCCTTTATTTAAAGGCAAAGGTAGTTCGAGTGAATGTACTAATTTTCGTGCGATAAGTTTGCTGAGTGTGGTAGGGAAGTTGTACGGGAAGATTCTTATTCATAAGGTGCGAACCTTAACCATTTCCAAGATAAGCGATATGCAAGGTGGTTTTTTTGCCTGAGAGAGGGTGTGTGGATCAATTATTTTCTCTTCGTATGATTGTTGAGAAGTCACTTGCTAAGAACAAAAAGGTGTTCTGTGGCTTTCTCGATCTTAAAAAAGCATATGATAGTGTTCATCGCGAGACTTTGTGGGATGTACTTCTACAGTACGGTATAAACGGGAATTTGTTGGGGGCAATTCGTGCGTTGTATGATGGTAGCGAGGCTGCGGTGAGAGTTGATGGTAGATTGAGTGATTGGTTTTGTATAGATGTTGATTTGAAACAAGGTTGTGGGATGTCTCCGTGGCTGTTTAATTTGTATATGGATGTGTTGTTACGAACGGCGCTGAATGGGGTGGATGGTGTACATATTGGTGGTAGTGTAGTGCCTGCGTTAGCGTATGCGTATGATGTTGTTGTTATCGGTGAATCTGAAGAGCAATTGAGAAGAATGATTCTAAGTATAAATGAAGTAGGAAAAGGTTTAAATCTGTTATTAAATGTTGATAAATGTAAAGTGTTAGTGTTTGAGAAGAGTGATTTGGTGACCAACTGCAATGTTTCGGTGAATGGTGTGAGATTGGGTCAAGTAAATGAGTTTTTATATTTGGGTAGTGTGTTTTCAAGGGATGGACGTATTGATTGTGAGATTGAAAGAAGAGTATCTGTGGGTTGCAAGGTATTGGGTGCTCTGGGAACCTTTGCTCGAAATGTGAATGTATCCAGAGATGCTCGATTGAGTGTGTATAATGGTGTTTTAGTGCCTTCATTGATGTATGGTAGTGAATGTTGGGTGTGGATGAAGAAACATGAACGTCGTATAACTGCTGTGGAAATGAGGTATTTGCGGGGTGTGTGTAGTTATACTAGAAGAGATCGTGTCCGGAATACATTGGTGTATGATGAATGTGAAATTGAGAAGAATGTAGTTAGAAAAGTAGGTATAAGTCAGTTGAGATGGTTTGGGCATGTTGAACGTATGTCGAATGAGAGATTAGTGAAACAGGTATATGTTGGTGAAATTGAGGGTGAAAGATTGCGTGGGCGACCTATGAATAAATGGATGAATATGATAGAAAAATTGTTGCGTGAACGAAAGTTTCCGAGTACGAGGAACAAACGTGCTTGTATGAAAGGAATTATGAATGTGGATGAAGCAAAAGTGGTGTGTCAGGATAGGAACGTTTGGCGAAGATTAATTGCGGAATGAATCTGATGATTTCAGAAAAGCGCAGGGTTTTAGATTTTAGTTTCGTTGTTTAGTAATTTCATTAGAGTGTTTACCTATAATTGTGTGAAATTCACTTTCAAAAACAAGCTCAGGGACGACACTCCCTTCGTTTCTTATCTTTTTTATTCGTTTTCTGATCTTACATTGAGTGTTTAACTGCAATTGTGTGGAATTCACTTCCAAAAAAATGCGCAGGGCGACGCTCCCTCCCTTTCTTATCCTTTTGTCTCATTTTCTGTGACTGCATTGTGTGGTCTTTTCTTTCATATACAAGTGTAGACTATCGCTTTCATCTTTTCTAATCTTGTAGATTCGTTGTTAGTTTCGTTATTAGATTCGTTGTTAAGAGTGAATGTGAGTAATTTGAGATTTTTTTTTTATGCATATGTTATGTACGTTGAGGAAGGAAAATGAATGGTAAGAGAATAGGAATGATGTGATTGAAGGTTTGTTGTGTGATAATGTTTTTCGAGTGTAATAAATGAATGAGTTTATATGGAGTGATCTATAAATGTGGTTGAAGTGAGGGTGGTGTGTTTGGATGGGAATGTTTGGTGATGGCTGGTTGTTTGATGGGTGTGATGAGTGAATGTTTTATGAGTGATTTTAGGGTTCGTGCTACCCCATTTGTTGGGATATAGCGTGAAGATATGTATGTATGTATGTATATAATACTTATTTATTTTAAATTAAATATCGTGATGAAAATTTTATTCAACTCATATGTTGTTTAAATAAAATTATAATAATTTACATTAGCATGTTTTTATCAAATTCCCTTATTAGTTATATATCATGAGTTTCATTTATAAGAAAGTTTCCTCGCGCGTAATTATTGCGAGTGTATCTAGTAAACTTCAATTTCTTACATCTTATACGTCACCAAGGGGCGTAGCCCAACGGCTAAAATTGAGCCAGCCTCCTTGCTACCCGCCACCACACACCGCTGGGAGCGATTGACTTTTCAGTTGGGTACATTACGCTCTTAAAGCCGTATGTAACCGTATCGAGTTGATACGTTTGTATCGTCTCATTTGAATTGAACCACCATAATATTTTTTGATATTCTCTACAGTGGTTGGAATCAACTCTAATCATCCTATACATTTTAGCTATGTCTGCTGTCAATACATATCGATGTGTTCTAAACCGTATTAATACAGAAAATAACTCTTGTTGTAAAGGTTCCCCGATATGCAGATTATCATTTAGAGAATAACCATTACTTGTTTTTACCGATGCATCAAAAACAACGCGAATCTTAGATGTTTCGGAATCGGGTTTGAACACAGGATGATGCGGGATATAAAAATGTTTGTTTATTATGTGTTCATCTGTGTTTACCAATTTCATGTGACCCATCTCTAAATATTCTCTCATAAAATTCATATAATCCCGTTTTAAGTTGGGGTCCTTTACAAACTTTCTCTCAATATTATTTAGGGCCGGTTTCTGAAAAAATATTTAACGGGCATGTTAACTAACTGTCGCTTAAATTTATTAAAAGATTAAAATTGCATCGGGTTTCTGAAAACAAACGTCAGTTAATTTAAATGTTCCATAACTAACTCATGATTCTATTCTGAACTAACATTTATTATTGAGTCTAATAGATGGCGTTACTATCGTTGTCGGTAAATGTCGGTAATTTTTTACGTCAATTTCAAACTTCAAAATAATTAATTTCACATCAATTATTGTACTTCGTGTTTGTAGTTTGTGATTGTAATAAAGTTATGGAAGAAAAGCGAATTCATGGAAAAAACTTAACAGAAACTGAAAAGAATGTTTTTTTTTGAGTTGGTGACGGGGAAATAGAAAGCTATAATAGAAAATAAAGCAAGTGATGCCGTCAAAATCGGAAAAAAAAATTAGCATGGCAACAAGTTGCTAAAGAATTTAATTCGCAAAATCAGACAGGGCACAGAACTTGTTATTCTTGTAGAAATTATATCTCTCTAAATTCCGCATCACTATAGATCTCAAAGGGATTACATCTTTTTCTAAAAACTTTGACTTTCTGCACAGCCTCCACAACGTTAAATAGTTCTTCATATGACGATGAACTAGAATTCGAGAATTCTTGAAGCTGCATACTAACAAGTTTTGATAAATAGGTAAAATCACACAAGCACTGGAGTTAAAAGTATGTTCGAAGAAATTTTTCAAGTTCTCAAAATAATAGATTTTAGTAATAATTGTGATTTTAAACCTTTTTTCAATCACCAACAAAGCCAAACGAAACTAACATAGCGGCTTAACGAATTGATTTTTAAAACAAGATTAGGAAAGATGAGCACTGTCACTGTCAGCCGTTATTTTCAATTTATGAAACAACTGCGCATGCGTCATATAATTTAACTGGACCAATTTGCCGCGTTAACTTAACGGCCAGTTAAATACCAATATGTTGTTTCAGAAACCCATTTGACAGTTTATCGAAGAGTTAAACTAACTGACCAGTTAAATTTGTTTTCAGAAACTGGCCCTTAATCGTTTTATTGCTGCTTGTTTAGTGGATCCTAAGTGTGGAGGATTATTTTTAAATGGTAATTTAACAATGAAGTGGCCTTTAACATTTCTAAGAACCGACGCCTTAAATAAGTTTTCACATGAAATATCTTCCATATCTGTCTGCCGGGGAATTTTATTAGGGTTTTCTTCTAAAAACGTGCGAGGTTCTATGGGTACTCCAGAGATATTACAAACAGATGTTTGCAGCAGAAATAACGGAATTTATCCACAGACCACCCACCTAACTGTGTTTTTTGACAAATTAAACCGTTTTCTAAAGTTCGAATTTGACCTACGCACATTAATTTCCAAAATAATGCTCCGCCAATTAACAAATCAATCTCAGATGCAATATTAAAATGTGGATTCGCGAGTTTAATGTTCTTTGGTATATTCAAATTTGCATTTTTAAAGGAGATTTCCGGCAAGTTAGATGTGATTTTAGTAATAACTAAACATGATAGCTGTTCATTGAAGGCGTTATGATTTGAATGAATTTTAACCGTAGTTGATTTTTTAATACTCTGTGTTTGTTCACCTATTCCTATCACTGGCAGACATATGTCGTTACTAGCTACTCCTAACTTTTTGACTGCATTCTCACTAATAAAATGAGACATTGATGCGTTATCTAATAATGCGGTCAACTGATGTGTTTTACCATTATTGTCCTTGACTTTAACTAAACCTGTTGATAACATAACATTAGGATAGTTTAACGCCGTGCTATAGCTGGAACTGGGCGTAGGCTCTGTTGTGCCTTGATGAAATGTGTCGTCTTGATTAACATGCAATAAAGTATTGTGTTTCTTATTGCATTTACGACAATTACTTGAATTGCAATTTTCAGTCTTGTGATTACTTTTAAGGCAATTTTTGCATAATTTATGTTTTGTAGCTTCGTTTATACGTTGTGCGAACGACAAACTTAAAAATTTATTACATTGAAACAAGCTGTGTAACTGATTACACATTATACATGAATTTTGTTTTGAACTACTCGTAACATGAGACATGGAACGACCTGTATTATTTGACTTAAAGTTTTTTGTATTTTGATTTGAATTTAGACTATGTTTATCGTGACTATTGGACATTGATTCTAACGATTCTAATGTTTGACATCGTTGTAATATGAATTTTTCCAATTGTTTGTAAGAAGGTACTGTTGTACCTAATGTAGATTCCCAGGCCACATGTGTAGCTGAATCCAATTTCGACGCAATGACGTATACTATTAAATCGTCCCACTGATTCGTGGGTCGACCTAGTGATTCTAACACTTTTAAATGCGTAGTTACGCTCTGAATCATTTGTCGCAAAGACTTAGCGTCCTTAGTTACCGAGGTCAGTGAATAGATTGCACGTATGTGGTGTTGTACGATTAACCTATCGTTTTCGTATCTGTCCTCCAACATTGTCCATGCGGCAGTATAATTAGATGTTGAGGGTGTTAAATGACTTATTGTTTGCCTTGCATCGCCCGCTAAAGAGTCCTTTAAATAATGAAATTTTTGGATTTCATTCAATGAATTGTTTTCATGGATAAGTGATTTAAATGTATCGCGAAATCCAACCCATTCGATGTATGACCCCCCAAAAGATGGTAAATTAATATCTGGTAACTTAATATTTATACTCTGAGGTTCACCGTGAGAATTAGAAGTTGAATTGCCGCGTTCGTGTAAATTAGACTCGGATTGAACAATAATGTTCTCTGATATGAGTTTTTCTGCATTACTAATTGATTCATAATATTCGTTTTCAAATGCACCTAATTCTTGATCGTAAGTTTCTGAATTTACTTCATCTACTATCTGCAAGTCCATATTACACTCCTCAAAGTCACGTAAACATGATTCTACATCTTTTAGTCGTTTGCATAATTCTGACAGTTTTGTAACAAGCGTTTGATTTTGCGCGAAATTATTGAAGCGCGTGAGGCGGCCTTTGATAATACCGCGTTTCGCCTTTAATGTTTTAATTTTATTCTCGTCGGTCATTATGAAATTATGTACTTTGACAAGATTTAAATAACAATGACCGAACTGCTTGGATGGAATTGGAAATGAAATGGACTGACCTTTAACCACCGTCACTGGAAGATTCTGGAACAGCTGATGATGTTGGAACCATGCGATCTTCCTGGAATGGCGATGTTTGAAAGATGAGGTGTCCTTGTGTGAGATGACGGCTACCGCAACGGGTTGATTGTTGACTGTTTTGATTTAGCACTTTGTAATCTCACTGCTTACAATCCGGCTCGAAGGACCAAAAATGTTTAACGCGAGTGTACGAAAGTAAAACTCGGTTCGTTTATTTATAATAATAGTTTCTTCTAATACTGTACATTTACATCAACAGAATATTGTTGTTATACTGATCTTGTTCTCAGGATGTACTACTAGTCTTAGGGAGAACAGCCCCTTTTATCATGAACATACTTTTGGAGGTGGGGAGACCCAGTGGTTCTCAACAAATATATTTTCACAATTTTTTTTCACAACAGTCGCGAAATTGGATATTTAATTTTTCATATATTTTTTGTTTTGTTTTGTCAGACAGGTAACAGATTATTAATTGTATCACTGTGAATCTCATGCACTTCTGCAGACTATTTTCATCCATTTAATACACACACAACGTGAATACCGTGAATACAAATGGCTGACTTGTTCAGAAACAAATTTACCAACAAAATTACACTTCTCCATTATTATAAAAGATGGCAGTTGAATTGTATTAAATTGAAATTAGTTCTCATTTTATTTCAATAAATTAGATGAAATTTTAATCAATATTTAACACGAATATGTAGTTTGTATTTTGTGTGCGAAATATTATTAGTGCGTTCGAATAAATTTTTTGACTCTGAGGGCCTCGTCCATGTTTCAAATTTATATTTTGAAAGACAGAATAGAGAAAAAGTCACTGTTATTTATGTTCGTATTTTAACTTTGTAAATACAGAATGTATATAAGAAACACATAATTGAGCATTTAACAGTCCACTATTCTTGACTGTAATTTATATTGGAAAACTGTGTTAAAATTTTCTGCATTAAGTAAAGGTTTTCCTAACTTTATCTAATTAATTTTTATCTTTATGTTATTTAGAAACGAATAACAATACATATAATATCTTATTTAGATTTTTTTGTTCATAATCTGACCCAGCTCCGCCAGATTATACAAAAAAATCTCTTAAACGATGATAATTTTTTTAAATTTACTTCCCTTTTTAAGAAATTGCAGTGGATATTAATGTTATACGGCATAAATAACAATAAATTAATACGTAACAAAATATCCGGTTTATAATGTGTACCTCCATCGTGAACTTGGAGATATAGTTATAAATTATCTATTATCTTCGTTACAACACATCAACAAATTGGTATTAGTCGATAATAATTAACAAAGAATTAGCAGCAAATTATAAAATATAAGTTATATTGTTTTCGAAAGTGGTACCTCTAACATTGCGGATCTTAATCTGTTTTGATTCAATTATATTAACTACGTGATCTTACTATGGGAGACATCAACGCATGCAATAAAAATCTGCAGACTGAAGGAAAAAATTGTCAGATTATTAGAACACATAGATCTAAAGATAATTACAGTAAGAACAGCGACATATAAGGACATAACATTCGTTGTGCTCTTTTACTAGAAAAGCAACGATACTGCAGTTTAAGCTATAAAAGAAACTCAACACACAACCATTTTAAACCAATAAAACTTAAATAAATAAAAGCAAATCAAACTTACAAGTCTTGTGAAATTATTGATTTTGCTGTTAAACATTCTATTTGCTATAATTGATTTAAACCAAGTTTTGTTTGTGCAATGGCAATAAAAAAAATCGTTTTAAGACTAAAATCAGAGCACGCTTGTGTAATTTTGCTTTGACAGTACTGGGAATGTCTGGATAACCCTCCTAATTTTATTTCACTTTCCATTACTTTCCATTACACTGGTATGTGATAGTCATTATAATTTGTATTTACAAAACCATGACTATAATTTTGTGTAGCTTTGTTGTTTCCAAATATAATGAAAGTTTGTTTTTGTAAGTACATTTTCAATATTTCTTATACAGTTATATTTATAAGCATGGGCGTCCACAGACATTTTTGCAGGGAGGAGCGGGTCGCAAAAAACTCTTATATAAACAAATGTCTAAAGAAAAATGTTTACACAACATAAATACAAATACACATAACAAAGAGACAAAAAAATATTTAAATTTGTGAATTAAATTACTCTTTATCGTCTGCATTTGAATTGACGAGGAAGGATAATCTTCGAATAACTCTTCCATAAATTGACACCATTTCTTCAATAAATTTCGATTTAACAGTTTTACCGTTTTTATATTCTAATGTTTTGTGTCTGTGTATACTTAATAAACTTAGATTACTCAATCGTTACGATAGGGAACATGTCGCTAGCTAGCCATAAGTATACTGCTGAAAATTTAGTTTCGGCTTAAATTTATTATCTATAAACTTATAATTTAATTTTTATTTTATTTATATATACATATACAGGGTGGTGACCGCGACTCTCGAACATGAGACTTTAACATGTAAAATCATATAGTTTTAATTTCCTGCTTCCCTAATTATTTAAAACAAAAAAGGTACAAATAAAAGTTTTAGGGCATAAAATACGAAATTAATTTTGCATGCTTTGTAACGGCATTAATTAGATCTGAAAATGACTAAAATTGTTTCAAAACTATCGATAGCTATGAACTTGAAACAAAATTAAACAAATGTTTGACTTTTTTTCTGTCAAAATAAATGAAAGGATTTATTTTGACAGAAAAAACGTCAAACATTTAATTAATTTCGTTTAAATTTCATGGCATTCTCGGCATTCAAATATAGTTTGTGTCGTTACAAAGTATATAAAATTGATTGGTTTTGAATTTCATGCTCTAAAACCTTTATCTCAAGCTTTTTTGCTTAAAATATTTAGGGAAGCTGGAAATTACAAAATTCTAAAGTCGTGGTCACCACCCTAGTTAATAAACGCCCCTCCCTGCCCTCCTCTGCGGACGACCATGTATGTAAGTAGTGTTCTCTTGTAGAAATGTCATGTGATGGTTTTCTATTGAAGCAAACTTTCACGTACCTCTGTTTCGGCATATACCTAAGTCAGTTTCCAAAATGAAGTTATTGTTCGATGTTTCAGTTTAAAATAAACCACACATGTCTGACCTGTACAATAATACAGGTATTTGTTTGACAGCAGAGTATTTTCGCTTTTAGCATTTTTTTTATTGCTCTGTTGGTTCTTTTACTTCAATAAATTAGCTTTTCATTGAAAGATCTAGAAGTTAAAATTGTTATCTGTAGGCAGTGGTGGCTCGTGACTTTTATAATAACTGAGGCAAAAAGTGAAAAGCATATAAGAGGGTATCTTAGTAAAAATAGGACAATAATTTAATAAATTAGTGCTTTTTAATGCAAGATATGTTGTCAACTGAATTTAAATTTCAAGTTGAATCCATGTCTGATAAGTAATAAAACTCATTACCTATTTGTAAAAAATACATATTTGTAAATATTTTTACTTTTTTTAAATCCTAATTGAGAACAGAAGACAGGACATTGTGCAAATTCACCGCGCAAAATAAATTAAATGCACGTCTCGTTTTGGGGCAAGCTCGGCAAACACTTATGACGTAATCACACATGCTCTGATTAGTGAGCCACTAGGCCGAACAGAACGGAGAATAACATTGCGAAATTGAATAATAAAAATTTACCAATAAATTATTACAACTAAAATTTTATATAAAAAAATATCTGTTCATATATATAATTAATGAATATTCTATTATTTCATTTGAAGTACAATAAAAAAATTATTGATGAAAAATTATAGCCGGGACTTGGTCCCGGTAGCCCCTTATGACGAACCGCCACTGTCTGTGGGTGTATTTGTTTATAAACTTGATTTTCTTCTGTTGTCAAATGTGCATCATAGGCAAATGAATTAATACAAGAATGAAACTAGATCACTACAAAACTAGAATCAATCAAAAGTTAGCATAAAATGCATTGAAAGTACGTAAAGTAAGCGGGAAACAATAATTAATATTATGTACATATTTCATGTATTATTAATATTATTTAAACTACATGATATCGTATTTAAATCGGTTTCATTTATTTTGGCTTTATTTGCCAGATAATATGTGAGTTGAAGATAACATTACCGTCGGAAATGAGAGTTTATTTAATTATCCCGTCCGTGGCCGTGCTAAGAAATGTACTTAAAGAGACCATGCGGCGTGACTCCATGTGTTTTCTTAGTTTGTTGTACTTTATTTCTTTATGTTTCATATGTCTTGTATTTACTTATAATACAAAAAATAATAATATTTTAAATAAGATAGTAAAAATTATTATAATAATATATTGCGTCATAGGGAGCGAGGGCAGTAAAAACTAAGGGATGTAATATACCGTTAGATTTTCCTAGGGCATAAGATATTTTTTTGTAGTGATGAAAACCGCGTATTAAATAAAAAGATTTAATTTTAATGTAGAATACAACCTTATTTTAAGAAATGAAACCATGGCAACAAGTAACAAAATTACTAATAAATAAATAATTGTGCAATTAATTTTTAATGAAGTTTTCATTTTGGAAGGAAGCGACAGAGAGTTTTTCAATACTACTGCAGAATTAAAAGAAGAAGCAACTTTCGCATATAACAGTTTATTTTCATCTGAATCGAAGTCTAGGTATGAAAAACATTACGATTTATTCCTCAAATGGAAGAAAGATAAGAAAGTGAAAATGTTATTCCGGTTTACATATCAGAGTTGTCGAAAACGAAAAATGCAGCCACAGTGTGCTGTTGCTAAATCATCATTCCCACAGATTGCACAATAGTACGTACCTTTTTGACATATAACCTCAAATTTCAAGAATTAAATTTTCGCTCTAAAAATAACTTTTATTAGCAATTTTATAAATAAAATTGGAATTACGTTCGTACTTAATTGAATTTGAACAAATAACTACTATTGTCCAATTCTATTGAAGTTATATTTGTTGTATAAGTCAAATTATTTGTATTTCAAATTCATGCGGTTAGATGTCGCGGCGTACGCATGAACTGTAAAAACTCGCATATTTTCATTATGTCTCGCGTTTTCTTAATTACTCGCTGTTATTAACCGCAAATGAGGTAAACAAACTGTCAATTACGTATCATGGATACGAAAAATTTAAGAAAATTGTTATTCGTCGCTTTCAGGGTAAAAATATGTTTTTATTTCTTTGCTGTGGATATTGCAACATTTCTGACATGAAATTCTAGACTTCCACTCATGTTTCCGAGGGTAAAATGAACATCTTGAACATCTTGATCTTGGGAAACATTTATGGGTGGAGTCACTTCAAGTTTTCCGCCATTTTGCTCCAAAAATAAATCAGTTGCATATTTTACTGTTTTATGAAAATTTGTATAATTTAATTTTCGCTGCTTTATATTTGGCAGTGCAATTTCTTGTAAGTGGAAGTATCTACGATAGTTTCTGTCGTTACAAACATATTGGATGGATATTTTTGCGTGAAAATAATGTATACGTTTAAAGCAGCCATATCTATTATTTCCATAAAATTCTCTGACTCTGGTCATATGATCCCCGGTATCAACAGCTCCTTTTGTTTTGTTATATGAATATTTATTTATATCTGGTTTGTGTTGCGCATCGCCAGTTGTCTCCACAGCGTGAAACTGAGTTGAAACTAAAAGAACAGCCTTTCTCTTTTTGGGGATCTAAGATATAAGTGTTAATTGGTCAGAAAAAGTAAATATGCTTGCATATTCTCGATGACTAAATCGATAACGCATAGCATATAGCGCAAGGTTAACCTTGTTTAAAAAATACATTTCCTTGTAGCAAGATAACCCCAGCAAGAATAATTATAAAAATATATATTTCTAAAAAGGAAAATTTAACAAATATGCTGATTTTACATACCTTAATATTTATTGAAGGATTACCTAGAAACACTAAGCTGTAAAGACATTATTTAAGAAAATATAACAAAATATTTACACTTGCGGTGACTGAAATACCCCGCACGGTCACGGAAGGGTTGTACAAATAATTATGTCTCTTTAAATCTAAGCTTCTTCATACAACACAGTTTTAATACGGTTAGGTAATAGTTAACATTGTTATTTTTAAGTTCAGTTATTTCATAATATAAAAATGTAATTAATAATTGTCTGCATTATTATTTACAGTTTTTCAACACTTCTCAGAAAACCATCATCAATATCTATAATGACAAAGAAGTGGAATATAAATATGAGACACTACTAACTGTGTACAACGTCTCTGGAATGAACGTCGGCTTCTACTATTGCCACGGAACAAAGGTGAACTTCGACACTCCCAGGAGGTCGAGCAAGATATACGTCTTCGTTCGTGGTTCGTATTTGACTTATAGTAAACATACTCCCAGTATGTACGTCCAGTTCCTGGTTAAAACAGACAAACTTTTAACATGAGTGTAAGATCTCAAATTATGAACTATTATTTTTCTAAAAATATTCTCGCTAGCGGTTTAATTAAAGAAACATTAACATTGAAACCTATAGGTATAAATTAATAATTTACAGCCCGATTCACAAAAAAGTTTTAACTATTCCCGAATTTTAATAACGATATAAAAAATAATAAATTATTTTTATAATTAACGAAAATTGTAATGTATAATAAAATTGAAATGAATCATGCATTTTATGGACTTATTCTATGTTGACTGAATATCCTGGAATTTGAAAATGAATACAATATGAATTTGCTTTTTTTAGATGACAATTATTTAAGTGTAAACACTTTTAAAATAGAAGCATTTGAAATATTTGAATGGCACACGTTTATTCCATGCAGACCAACTGCTCAAGATATAAACGTCACTCTTACATGTGTTGAGGGTAACGAAGTGTACTTAGAAATGTCAGTGAATCCAGGTAACTACACTGTGGTACAGAAGTTTCAGAATTATGTGGTAAGTAATACATACATTCGAATAAGAACAATATCTTTAATCTCATCATATTTGTATGAATGTGTGTACAGATAAGTTTCCACCCATACTCTGGATTTACAATCGGATATCCAAACTATGCCATTTGGTTTTTCGGTCATTGTGATTGTGTTTTCATCAGACACAATCAAATGTCTACCATACGACAATCACCTAATTTTGGTAAGTAATATTTCGTATTTGTATTTTTATTATTTAGTCAGATGCCATCTTATTTCCTTTACTTGCTATTTAAATCTATTAACACAAATAAGCCGTTTAATGCGTACTGGTCAAATAAATGAAAGACATCAAGAGGAAAATATATGAATTCAATTATAAGTCGGTGATGTAGGTAAAATTGTAGGTATCATATTACATGGTTATCTTTGCGAGCTACATAAACTTAAGAAAATCAAGTAAATGTAAAATTTCAACAAATTTATGTAGTTGATATTACATGAACAGAAAAATGTTGGCATGGCCTATTTATAAAAATGTTGCTTCAGATAAAATTCCGAGTTCAAATAATCAAATTATTATTTATTCAAACATATTCTGAGCAAAATTTTGTAAATTCGTAGCATTCGGGATATAATGCTTGATTATGTTCCAAAGGAAATATTAACCATTTAATCACGATCACCATTTGACCCATTCCTGATTCCTGAACCTCTGAAGTCTGAATAGATGAAATGATTAAGTAGGAATCTATAGCGTCAACGGCCATGGCTGCGCTCGTTGGTACTGATCTAAGCGATAACGCGAGTTAAGCAACGTTGCGCGCGGGTAGTATTTGGATGGGTGACCGTCCAGAGAAAACTCGCGTTGCTGTTGACAATAACAACTAAAACGCAGATCAGGGCGTAATGGCGGCATATGACCTGAGTAGTTGGTCCGCCAAAGAAGCCAGAAAAAAAAAAAAAAAAAAAAAAAAAAGGAATCTATAGCGGATCTTGGTAACTTATAATAGTTATGTTAAATTATTTATAAATGTATTTGTTTGTTGTACTGTTGTTGTAAGCAATTATAAATTTTCCGTATTACCCGTAATGCGGTTTGGGTTGCGGGTAGCGGGTCGGGTGCGGGTGTAATTAGGTCGACCCGTGCAGGACTCTAATATGTATACTGAATGAAACCGTTTAATATATAAGAATTGTAAGACATAAAACTAATCAAAAAGATATGAAAGAGAGGAAATGTTGGCTTGCGATTGTTTCTTTTTCTTTAGATTTGATAAATATTTCATAGCATAGTCGAGAGCCGATAGCTTGTAATGTAGAAACGCTCTCAATAGATCAGCAATTTTAGGTGTTGCCCTGTAAAGTACAACACATGTTGAAGCAAATTTTAATTATTCTCTCATTTTATTTTAGATCCATATTATGCATCTGAGGTCAATTCTATTGAAGGTCCAGGCACAGCCGATGTGGGAGGCGACATAAAACTGAAATGTTTATTCTTATTAGAACCCTATTCTCCATATGATAAATATTTGCCTTATTGGGTGCTTCCTATGACCGTAAGTGTGAGTTTTTGTTATGCCTAATCTTTAAATAGAAAGTAAAAGAAAACACTGAAAGTCACATTATAAACAATTATATTATAAATATAGTTGACATGTGTTATAATCGAATGAAGTAACATAGAACATGCAGGTTGTGCAGTCAGACGAAAATGACCAAGAATTTTATTAAATAAACACTTGAGGTACACCGCCATTTTCAGGAAAATAAAACCGTACATTTATTTATTGTATTAAAAATTAAAATTTTGTGTTCGCATTAAATAAATAATTTCAAATGAAAATTACAGATTCAGTAAAACACATTACCGAATACACAACACAAAAAATAGAAAAATCCATTTCTTGTAGTGCTTATAGTGTTACCACTTTTCGAAATTGGAAAATGCTAAAAGAATTACAAAATTAAGTGTAGGATAGAAAAAAAAGTTATGCCTTTTGTGTGTAGAAATAAGGAAAATTATTCAAAATTCAATAATATAGGACCAGTTGTAATAATTTATTTATAATAATAACAACGGTTACAAATTTTATAAAAAAATAAATAAATAAATATATCATCACGCCTTCTACCCATTACTGGGTGTGGCACTCTGCTGAAGCAGATCTCGGTAAGTGATATATTTTGCGCGTGAAGTGCGGTTACCAGTCGTCAAATCACGGCCCCCAAACATGTTAATGGTGGAGGAGCCACAGGGATAGCTTTTTCAAATTATGAAAATTTGACGCCTGTGGGAATCGAACCAGGGACCTCATGATCCACAGGCCGACTTCATACCACTGTGCTAGCCATCCCATAAAAAATTTTATGCTTTAAACAAAAATGAACGGAAAGTATAATCTATAATTAAATAATATTAGATATATAATTTACAGGAGTGGGATCATGTAAGAATGACTAGAAACGAATATAGTAACTCACGTGCAACACGATTATTTAAAAGTGAATAACGAAAACGATATCGCTCTAAACACTGTGTATACGTGTTTTTAAAACAATTAATTCAAAAAAACTCTTCACAGACAAAATACACAAATATCCCAAATCAACAACTTATAAAGAAGCACCTGTTTCAATTAACACGTACAAACACCTCGTCTGACATTCGTTCTGGCTATCTTTGAAACATTGTTGAAACGGAACCAACATAGAATTTGATATTTACATAAAAAGTACCCATACACAAAATTATAAACGCAATTCAACGTATACTTCAGTGCAAAACAAAATGGCTTCTTTCAATATTCTTATTCATAGACTACATACAGTTCCTCTCAACAAAATCAACGAATTTGTTAAGTTTGAATGAAAAAGATAAATTTGCAAAAATATATTAGAATTAATATTCCCAATTTCAATTTATTTTAAAAACGTGGAATTAATGTAGTTTTTTTCTAATAAATTAAATTTTAAAATCCTAACCTATAATAACCAAGATAAAATAGGAAACCAATGTTCCCATTTATATGTAAGCCAAACGAAGCGAAACATTACCAAAAGATTCAAGAGATATATGTACTGTAACGAATTTAAAGTTTTAGTGAACGTAATATAAATAATATTAGTGTTTGAATATTTATTAGTAGTGCTTAAGTTTTATTGTAGTGTTAATTGATTTTAAATAAGTTTCATTCGTTTTTATTTTTATCTCATTAAATAAATACTTTTATTTTCGTTTAACATAAATAGTTGTGAGTTATTTTTTTGTGCCTGAAAAAAATAGAATGTGTTCTATTTTTCAGACAATTTTTGATACCTTATCGTTCACGTGGTAATAAAGACATGCGGTATTTCAAACAATTTGCTGTATGCTGCAACGCAATATAGATTCTTCCAAAAATTGTCCAAAATATTGTTCAATATCTAGTGTAATGTAAAACTAGCCTCATTTAGTTTTTCGTTTATTTTAAATAGAATCGACATATACGAGTATACAGAGAGATTCTTCCTTTTTTTTTTGGGTCAGCATTGGGATCTTGAGAATTCAATGATGTAGCGAAAATGTAAAATCGACAATTTTCTTTAAATATTTTAATTCCAAAATAATACGAGACAGAGAAAAAAGTTTTGGGATGAACCCAGTGGAGTACGCATATATTTTTTTCTGCAACATATTTTCGAGATATAACACAAATTTATGATTTAAAAAAAAATTGAAGCCATACAATTGTAATTAATAAGCCTTAAAAGAGTTTTTATTTTATTTAGATTCAATGAATTTGCTAATATTATATTTAAAAATAATTCTTTTACCAAATATTAAAGTTTGAATGCATAGTCTACTTGATAAACTATTTTTGTTTATTATTTTTTATTAAAACAAATAAAAAAACAATCATAAGATGTTTACATACTCAAAAATGTATCGTATAGAAATAAATTACATATACCTCTGGCACAGACAAAATATATACGTATATATTCATGGACATTGAATTTGAGTACTAATAGTTAAGGAATTATAATTTCACAATACGCAATCCATTTGAAAAGGAATTAATTCACATTTCAAAATAAATTCATCTTTCATGACATAATAATCGAAATTAGCGCTATAATATAGACTCGCTCAGAACTATAAATTTCATTGATAAGAAGCGTTGGTCTTTGAATACATTCAGTTAGACTAATTGCGATTTATCATTTATGTTAATTATTAATTATCAAGTCGATCGCGGCTATGATATCAGTCGATCGCGATGACTTTTAGATATAAAAACAAATAGTCAAAATATATATATATATATATATATATATATATATATTTTTATTATTACAATATAAACCTATTATTATTTCTTAAATTTATTTTTGTATAATATTGTAGCATCATAAGCTTACAATGTTGTACCATAACGACAGCTCAACGCCTCATTCGCATAGTGTTTACAGGACACGTACGCAGTTGTAGCAGAGTACGGTGATTGTGGCGAATTTTTTTCTTGTTAATACTTTGACAGTGCTTTGATTTAGAATGAATAGGTACGACGACAAAAATTATTAAATATTCATCAAGAATGGAAACTAGATTATTTTTTTTATGTTTGTATAATGTTGCTGTTTCAATCGCAATATTTCTGACGCAACATCTAAAAAAGAAAATTAAGAAAGGAATTTCAAAACAATGCATGGTAAATATAAAAAAAAATCCACGTAATATTGACATAAGAAAAAATAAATGAAAACGACTAAAATCCAGATTATCTGAGATTATAAAAGATTTATTCATAAAACCTAATTTAAAGTATATCAGCTTCTTGCAAAAAAATGTAAACCATATTCTGACGGCCAATTCATCAAAGATGCATTTTTAGAAATAACAGATTCGCTTTTTGAAAATTATAAAAACAAATGAAACTAAAATTGCTATTCAAGATTTGCAATTATCTCGAAATTTTTTCCCAAGTCATTTCTTCCGCAGTTCTTTTGTCACTTTAAAAACTCCGACGTTTTCAGCTTTTTTAGCAGATAATATTGCTTTTTATCAGTTTGGTCAAATACATGGAAATATAATGTGTGGCTGTGTTATCAACAGCTACCAGATCCGGAGTGGTTGTGTGAATTAAGTAACCTGAATTTGGAATTACAAGGAAAAAATAAAAATTTGGGTGACATAATTAGCAGCATTTCTGCATAAAAATATAAATTTTTGGCAATGGCTGAAGATCTGAAAGAAAAAGTTTAGATCATTTTTTAAATTTGCAAAACATTTTTCCTGTTTTTATATTTAATAGCGAGAAATATGTTCCTGATATTGAGAATGTTGTTCAAAGTTTTGAAATTAGATTCAGTGATTTAAAAAAAAATGAAGAAGTAGATTACGTATCCATTTAATATCGACTTAGATTCGAAGCAAATCGCAAGTAAAATCGCTAAAAAATTTCACATGGAAAAGAAATTACTTGAAAATTAAATAATTGCATTGCAAAATGTTATTTTCTTAAAAGCCAGATCACCAGAAAAAGACTTTTAGAAATAGGTTTGTTCAGAAAAGTATCCAATTGTTAAAAAAACAACGAAATTTTAAATTCTTGTTTCGGATCCACGTATCTGTGTGAATCGGCCTTTTCGCATTTAAAATAAACAAACATAAAACATCGTTCTATTCTTACTGACTTGCATACAGAAGATTCTTTACGTTTGGTTTAATCACATATAAAAGTAAGAAAAAATACTGTTAGTTGTATTTAATTTTAAAATTAATAAACAATATTTTTCAATATACGTTGTTTCACTTTTTTAACCCTATGCAATTAAATTTAGGAAAAAAAGTTGATCGCATACCAAATTATGTTGGCCACCGCTGAAATAGGGAATACAATGGTAAATTTTTCATGTGCGATAATTTTTGTTCCTTTTAATTTTAGAAAAAAGTGTATATACGCCATAAACGCGTTAATACCGCTCTCTAAACTGGGATATGGGGGTTCCAACTCATGGTCTTAATTTGGTACCACTGATATCCTAGAAATCGCGTGACTACTAAAATTCTCTTATTTTGTTATTAAATGGATATAAACTTTAAAATAAATTTTAAGCGTGAAAACTAGGTTTCTGTTTGTTGGACCCCATTTCATGAATCCTCATTTTGTACAAAAACGTTATACGTGAATATATATAAAAAAAATTAATGTTAAAATGATTGAAAATAACTCAAATAATAGTGTAACAAAGTTTCAAATTACTAACGCTCTTGTTACATATTTCATTTATGAAATTTTATAAGTACATGTGTACTCAGATATAAAATAGTATAAAATTAGTTAAAGTGGTACTATCGTGCAAGTATTTACGACAGTTTAATGAAATTTTAATAAGTTATTTTTATTGAGTTTCTATGCTAGAGAAATTTAAAATTAAAGTTGAGTAAAAATACACTGGGGTTGTATAACATACAAATTATGTTCAAAACTGCAACATTTTTTTATATAAGCGAATCCATGCCAGACCAAACTTTGTTACTGAGAAAAAGAAATGCGTAATTAAATTTGTTTTTGAATTTTTCATTACCTTATAATGAATGTATAATTATTTAATAAACTTTGAGTTTATTCTGATTGACAGATATTTAACATTTTTAAACCGCTATTGAATAAAAATTTTAAATCGCTAATGGAATAAAATTTTTAAGCGATTGTTTATAAAACAACAACTTTAATGGTCTGTAGAAGAATAAATAAACATGAATTTATACAGCAAAATTAAATCAAAGAAATTATTTTAATTTTTATGTTGACAGATCTATAAAATTAATTCTTTTATTTTGCATAGCACTCTGTAAACAGATTAAAGATGGCAATTCCAATATATGTCTATCTTTTGACAGGAACATGCTATATTAAAAAAAAAATACTCATTGGATGCAGTTTTTAATTCTGAACCTCTTTTGTATTTACTTTTATTTTATTTTTTCTAAAATGAATTGGGAAAAATATATCTTCAATTGAAAATTTTACCATTGTGTTCACTATATAACAGAAAAAAAATAGACACTCATCGAAAACTACAAATTTCATGCACGCGCATCCATATAATAATCAAGCACGCTCTATTTATCAAATTGCATTTTTCATGTACTGCTTCGTGCGAACCACGATCTACTATACTGAAGGACAGGAAAGTCTTGCGCGGCCAAATTCGTAATAGCTTAGATACGAACCAATTAATGACGGTTCAGTGTTTAATCTATCTCTCACTAGATGTAGACTGGAGAATTTAATATTTGTAAAAAAAATTACACCAATTTATTCAGAAATATCTTTATTCAGTGATATAAAATGCACATATTGCCAAATGATATTATTCAATACTCTAATATTCAAATACGGACTTTTAATATTATTACTTTATTCAATCACTATTTTATTCAAAGTTTCTTACATACACAACAAGAAGTATCGGAGCTTGTGGAGCATGTGCGTTCTACGGGCTCAAGGTTTGTTTGTCTAAGACGTGAGCGAACCGAGTCTTGCCAAGAACAGGAACAATATTCAAATAAATGTATGACACAATTATTCGTAGATTTACTACATAAATTGGTAAATGCCAGGATTTGCCCATTTTCGGGCATTTACAGTGACATATGTAGTTCAGCTTTTAATGAATGTGATTTGAAATCATATTTACTTGTGATGTGCTCGGATCGCTCTTTAGTGGAGATGTGTTTTCCAGACGTTCAATGATGAATAAAAATATGTTGGAGGTTAACTAAGAGATTTATTTTATTTAAGATAAAAATAACACACACAAATAATATGTACAAAAGTAGAATAATTAGCAATGCTCGTTCGGTGATTCCTGAAATGTAAAAATGATGCTGGAAGGCGGTTATGTCGGAAGGAAATAAAGTTACGGAACAGCATCAGGTCAAGCGCAGCTATTGTTAGTCGAAACAAGATTTAAAACACTGCGTCAGGGCAAGCACAGCCGCAGGTAAAATAAATACATGGGTCAGTGTTAGGATAGAAACTACCACCGAAAGTAAATAAATGAATATGGCTTACCAGGTTAACTTCCTCGGATCAGAGATGGCATCCTTTGACACTCAAATCTAACACTGACTTTAAACTGCGAGAAATCGTTTTTATATACCCATTTTTAAGCGACAGCCAAGTAAAAAGATGGTTAATTTAATTACTATTTCAACGGTCGTTTTACAGTTACCACTTTTCAAGTCTGGACAATGTTATTTTAAAATATAAAAGACAAAAATTAAATTCGCTCCAAAGTAGGTTTCAACTGCGAAACTTTGGTATCGTATGCCGGATCGCTAACCGCTCAGCCATGAGGCCAATTGGATCCCAAGTCATGGTTATATTTACATTAGTGCCAAGATCACACTTCGTCATAAACTTATTATATTTATTGGCAGAGTTATTAGGTTTAAGGTGAAACATACGAGCTGAAGTTCGTTAATCAACAATTTGTTATCGTGTATGTAGGGTTTCTTGCGATCCTGACAAAAATGTAGATCTGACCAATCACAGAAAATCAGAAAAAATCTGTATAGAATAGTGGAAGGAGTATTGGCGCGCGTTTAAAAACTATACAAACATGAAGATTTTTAAGAAAATTATTTTAAATCGCAAGAAATATTTCTATATGATGTCAATATAACAAAAATTAAAATTTAATAAAATATAATATTTTATTTGCTATTATAATATAAAAATAAAAAATTTTACTCACAATTTTATTTCAGTTATACATACATACATACATACATACATATCTTCACGCTATATCCCAACAAATGGGGTAGCACGAACCCTAAAATCGCTCATAAAACATTCACTCATCACACCCATCAAACAACCAGTCATCGTCAAACATTTTCATCCAAACATAGCACCCTCACTTCAACCACTTTCATAGATCACTCCATATAAACTCATACATTTATTACACTCGAAATTATTATCACACAACAAACCTTCAATCACATCATTCCTTTTCATTTACCATTCATTTTCTTTCATCAACGTATATAACATATGTATAAAAAAAAAAAAAAATCTCAAATTACTCACGTTTACTCCTAACAACGAATCTAATAACGAAACTAACAACGAATCTACAAGATTAGAAAAGATGAAAGCGATAGTCTGCACTTATATATGAAAGAAAAGACCACACAATGCAGTATCTGAAAATGAAACAAAAAGATAAGAAAGGGAGGGAGCGTCGCCCTGCGCTTGTTTTTGAAAGTGAATTTCACACAATTGCAGTTAAACACTACGTAATAACTGAAAACGAATTAAAAGATAAGAAAGGAAGGGAGTGTCGCTCTACGCTTGTTTTTGGAAGTAAATTCCACACAATTGCAGTTAAACACTCAATGTAAGATCAGAAAAGAATAAAAAAGATAAGAAACGAAGGGAGTGTCGTCCCTGCGCTTGTTTTTGAAAGTGAATTTCACACAATTACAGGTAAACACTCTAATGAAATTACTAAACAACGAAACTAAAAATCTAAAACCCTGCGCTTTTCTGAAATCATCAGATTCATTCCGCAATTAATCTTCGCCAAACGTTCCTATCCTGACACACCACTTTTGCTTCATCCACATTCATAATTCCTTTCATACAAGCACGTTTGTTCCTCGTACTCGGAAACTTTCGTTCACGCAACAATCCTTCTATCATATTCATCCATTTATTCATAGGTCGCCCACGCAATCTTTCACCCTCAATTTCACCAACATATACCTGTTTCACTAATCTCTCATTCGACATACGTTCAACATGCCCAAACCATCTCAACTGACTTATACCTACTTTTCTAACTACATTCTTCTCAATTTCACACTCATCATACACCAATGTATTCCGGACACGATCTCTTCTAGTATAACCACACACACCCCGCAAATACCTCATTTCCACAGCAGTTATACGACGTTCATGTTTCTTCATCCACACCCAACATTCACTACCATACATCAATGTAGGCACTAAAACACCATTATACACACTCAATCGAGCATCTCTGGATACATTCACATTTCGAGCAAAGGTTCCCAGAGCACCCAATACCTTGCGTCCCGCAGATACTCTTCTTTCAATCTCACAATCAATACGTCCATCCCTTGAAAACATACTACCCAAATATAAAAACTCATTCACTTGACCCAATCTCACACCATTCACCGAAACATTACAATCAGTCACCAAATCGCTCTTTTCAAACACTAACACTTTACATTTATCGACATTTAATAATAAATTTAAATCTTTTCCTACTTCATTTATATTTAGAATCATTCGTCTCAATTGCTCTTCAGATTCACCCATAACAACCACATCATCCGCATATGCTAAGGCAGGCACAACATTACCACCAATATGTACACCATCCACCCCATTCAACGCCGTTCGTAACAATACATCCATGTACAAATTAAAGAGCCACGGAGACATCCCACAACCTTGTTTCACGCCAATGTCTATACAAAACCAATCACTCAATCTACCATTAACTCTCACCGCAGCCTCACTACCTTCATACAGCGCACGAATTGCCCCCAACAAATTACCATTTATACCGTACTGTAACAGTACATTCCATAATGTCTCACGATGAACACTATCATATGCTTTTTTAAGATCGAGAAAGCCACAGAACACCTTCTTGTTCTTAGCAAGTGACTTTTCAACAATCATACGAAGAGAAAACAATTGATCCACACATCCTCTCTCAGGCAAAAAACCACCTTGCATATCGCTTAACTTGGAGATTGTTAAGGTTCGTACCTTATGAATAAGAATCTTCCCGTACAACTTCCCTACCACACTCAGCAAACTTATCGCACGAAAATTAGTACATTCACTCGAACTACCTTTACCTTTAAATAAAGGACAAATGATAGCACATTTCCAATCATCAGGAGCCACACACCGTTTTAAACAAAATCTAAACAAATAAACTAACCAGTCAAATAACCTCTCGCCTCCATACTTCAACATCTCATTCGATATACCATCCAAACCAGGAGCCTTACCATTCTTCAGACGCATCAATGCAAAACTAACATCACTCTCATCTATATCCCATTCATCACCACTAACATTTTCGCTAACATTTTCACTACAACCATTCGGTCTATTAATGCTACCATATAAAGTCCTAAAGTACTCACACCATCTATTAGTAACATCTGATTCATTCCACAATAACTCACCATCCGCACTCTTAATCGCTTTCACTGCCCTGACACTACCACCTCTCAATCTCTTCACTCTCAACCAAAACATTCTTTTATTCATACTAAAATCATTAGTTAATCTTTCACTCATCAAATCATCAAAACGCGCCTTGCTTTCTCTCACTACTCTCTTAACACATTTATTTAACCTCTTGTATTCCAGCAAGCATTCATCACGTAAACTTCCAGGCACATCTTTCACATTTAGAAATCGCAAGTATGCTCTCTTTTTCACCTCAATCGCTTCTTTAACTTCTTTATTCCACCATGCATTTTTTGGACAAGAACCTAATCGACATTCACCACAAACTTCTTTTGCACATTTAAGAACTGTATCCTTAAATTTGAACCAAACATCATTTATGCTGCATTCAAAATTAAGTTCACATACAGGCAAAGATTCATTTATTTTCTCAACAAACAAATCTCTAACATCCTCATTCTGCAGTGCACTGGATTTCACACGAAACATTTTATTAGTATTTTTCACCCTCATTCTCCAACATTTATCTAGACGTATACGCGATACCACCAAATAATGGTCATTCGTACCCAATTCAGCACCACGCTTCACACGCGTATCTACAACTAAACTTCTCAATCGTTCATCATACAAAATAAAATCAATCATACTCCGTCTATTTTCACTAATATTCTCCCATGTATACAAATGAGCAAGTTTATGTTTAAAGATAGAGTTGGAAACAAAGAGATCACGCTCCAAACAGAAAGAAACTATTTTCCTACCGTTTTCATTCACTCTTGCATCACCAAACTTACCCAATACATTCCCAGACATGCTTCTCTTAACTCCCACCCAACCATTTAAATCACCACATACAATAACTTTCTCACCTGAATCACATGAATCAATAACACTATCTAACAAATTCCAAAATCTATCTTTTTCAAGATCATTTTCGGATTCGGTTGGACCATAAACTGACACAACGAAGATTCTATGAAAGCCTACCTTTAATCTCAGCCAAAGAATTCTCGATGAAGTACAACCATATTCTCTCACAAACGGTTTCATTCGTTCACTAACAAGCACACCAACACCATGCTTCGCGTGTTCATTCTCAGCAACACCCGACCACAAGCAAAACAATCCATCCACTTCTTCCTCACTACATCCTTTCCTTTTAGTCTCACTGACACACAAAACATCTACATTATACACACGCATGACATTCATCAATTCATTTTCTTTACCAGTTAAACCCCTAACATTCCACGTACCAAACTTACATTCATCAAATTTCACCCATTTATTTTTCATTTATCCAAAAGAAATAAAAGGAGGGTTCTCTCGGTAGAAGAGTAGAAGTTAAGGTAGCTTACCAGACTTGTCCTTAACTATAAATAGAAAAAGAAAACAGTTACATTTACACAACTGTCAAACGTCAATCACACCTAAAAACAAAACATAACTCAGCGTTTCTATACACGTAACCAATATAAACAAATAACGATATGAAAGAAAATATATATATATAAAAAACTAAACTACTATAAAAATGAAAGATAACACTTATCTTAATAAAACGATACTCGAGAAGTCCAGTGACAAACAGTATATTTTAATCCAACTCCAAAAACCCAGTCAAAAACCAAAATAAATTTCGCACTTGACGGGTGAGTTCTATTTATTCTGTTGTCTAGGTGCGTCCATATATAATAGAATATTATTTTATAAGGAACTAAAGTGATACTTTTTGTGCGCTCGTCCGTCAACTACAAATGAGACACAAAACGTCATTTTCACTCTACATAAAATATGCTATTTTTTCTTCAAACGCTTGGAATATTTACTCATTATGTCATATAATTCCTCTGACACTCATGAGCGGCAGGTGAACTAAAGAAATTCCTTGATTTTAACGAGCGTTAGGAAAAGTATTTGACAGAAAAATCAAACTTTTACTGTTTCTATAGATTCTGATATATTATAGCTTTTTATATAAAATTTTTCGCTTTCACCGGTATGTCAGTTTATGTCACTTATATATCTATATATTCTACAGTCATGACGAATTAGAAGTTTCATTTATATGCATAAAAATATTTTAAATTAGCCATAAATGCTCCAGAAAATTCTATTTTGTGTCCCACTGAATTTATCATGTTATTTGAACACTTTATGGAATAGGTGGCACAGTGGTTATCGTGTCGGCCTGAGAACCCTGGTTCGATTCTCATTGGCGACAAACATTTTCACTACATTAATACTACTCCTGTGGCTCCCCCTCTACTAACATCTTTGGGGGCCGTGATTTGACGACTGGTAACCGAACTTCACGCGCAAAAATATATCACTTACCGAGATCTGTTTCAGCAGAGTGCCACACCCAGTAATGGGTAGAAGGCGTGATGATATATTTATTTATTTTATTTATTTATTTGAACACTTCTAAAATATCTTACTTTCCACGTTTCTGTGGCATATTCCTGATCGATATACATATTTCTTTTCGTGAGTTATCTATTTCTGAAGCAAGTTCGTTTATATAAAATTTCTTTAATATTGTAAGCATCCATTAAACAAACTCGTCATCAATTTTTATTGTCTCTACTTCCATACCCTGAGGCGTCCATTCCTTTCGTCCTGTTATGAACAACTGACCTTGTATTTGATAATAATAATTGTGATTCGTCTTTCATTTTAACTTATTACCATCTAAAACAGAACATAAGTTTTTTATTTTAACAGCAGTTCCTTTCGGTAACAACTGTCGAACTATATATGGCTATTTTACTTTAATTATTTTATCTTGCTCAACTAAACCACCTGGAGAAGCAGCTAAATATCTTGCATTTAAGGTTCTAAATTTACAAATAAATCACTTGGTTTTACTGTAACTCCAATTACCTGCTTGTAAGCTTTTATTGGCGCAGATTCTTGAGTTTTACCTCAATCAGTTCCTATTTCGAACTGTAAACAATGTAACAAATATGGTATTTGTATTTTATTTTGATGAAATGTATGAGGTTATAAATAAATAACTTTCTATAACCGCACAATTAAAAACTTTTATTTTGAAAATATCGTTTACTGAAAGATAAATATTACATTCCAATATTTCAAATTATTCTGTTCCAGTAGTATGCTCATCTAAAACTGAAGAAATATTTTATTATAAAAACGTACCCATAAATTTGAATTCTATAATGTAATATAACACGAAAAACAAAAAAAAAGACATCTTTCAAAATACGAATTATGAAATACTCTCTAATTTTCATGTATGCAGTTAAATATCTTGAAACATTATTATGACAGCTGTCATTATTTCTGATCATTTTAGCACTGAGTGTACCATAAAGCACATATCATTTATAGAAAATAAGAATTTCGTGAAAAAGCAACAAATTCAAATTTCAAAAAAATATTTCACATATTTAATCTCATCCAAATGAAGAAATAACTAGTACTACATAATCTCTGAACATGCAGCTTTTTGATATGTGTATGAACAAAAATATTTAATTTGAAAAAATGTTGATTAAGCCGTATAGTTTAATTTAAGATGGGAAAAATATAAAAAACAATATCTTTCCAACGTTGTTTGGATTAATGGCTTTATTTTTATTTATTTAGTAAAACAAATAGACGACGTTTCGGACCATGGGTTAGGTCCATTATCAAGTCTAGAAAGATTACAATGTATAAGTAATTAAAAATAATTAATTTTACAAAAAAGATAATTTCTTTTAACAAATTACTTGTAAACTTACCGAAATCGAAGAAAAAATTTTAAAAATGTACTAAAGTTTTACATGATGTTGGATAATTTAAAAATAAATTAGAAGTGCACACTCTTAAAGTCACATACGAAATGTAAAGTTTTGACAAGTAATTATACAAAGCTAGTGTTAAAACATCAAGACAGGCGTTAGTTGTCGACGCCAAGATCAAGCAGCCTACGGCGACACACTGACTGTCTATATTACAGTAACGAAGACTTTGAGTCAATATTCGAAAATTGCAATTCCATTTATCTTTTTATTAACCGATAAATTAGTCATGTTATACATATGATAATTCACTACATAACACCCTTGTTTGTATTAGATACAATTTTTGCATTAATTATTACTGTACAAGCTATATTTCAATATATAAGATTTTTTTCAATCAATTTTTCGTTCCTCCCGACTTTGGTTTTTCGCGACTTGTCCGACTGGCGGCAGCACCTTACGCTCAGTTCGACAACTTCGGCTCTCGAGCTCGCTTCGTTGTCGATCGGTAACTGATGCAAAACCAGAAGTACAAAACTAAAATTTATTGACTTTTGACATTGCGAGTTACCAAATTTGTGTAAAATATATGTTTAAAGTTCATATGCCAAATTGGAATTTTTCCGACCGGCAATTGTTTTAATGAAAGTGCTTCAAAACCTATCGTGTTTGGTATCAAATTAAAGGTCTTTTTAAGGGATTGCATGCAGAATTGGATTTCTTTCGATCGGCAATTGTTTTAGCGAAAGTGTTCCAAAACCTATCGTGTTTGGCATCAAATGAAAGGTCTTTTTGAGGGCTTGCATGCAGAAATGGATTTTTTTCGAACGGCAATTGTTTTAGCGAAAATATTCCAAAACCCATCGTGTTTGGTATCAAATGAAAGGTCTTTTGAAGGGCTCGCGTGCAAAATTTAATACTTTTCGATCGTTAATTGTTTTAGTGAAAGTGCTTCAAAACCCATTGTCTTTGATATCAATTGAAAGGTCTTTTGAAGGGCTTACATGCAAAATTGGAATTTTATCGATTGGCAATTGTTTTAATAAAAGTATTCCAAAACCTATCGTGTTTGGTATCAATTGAAACGTGTTTTGAAGGGCTTACATACAAAATTAGAATATTATCGATTGGCAATTGATTTGATGAAAGTGCTTCAAAACCTATCAAATGAAAGGTCTTTTTAAAGGGCTTGCATGCAGAAATGGATTTTTTTCGATCGGCAATTGTTTTAGCGAAAGTGTACCAAAACATATCGTGTTTGGTATCAAATGAAAGATCTTTTGAAGGGCTCGCGTACAAAATTTAATACTTTTCGATTATCAATTGTTTTAGTGAAAGTACTCCAAAACCTATCGTATTTGGGATCAAATAAAAGATCTTTGGAAGGGCTCGCGTATAAAATTCATACTTTTCGATCGTCAATTGTTTTAATGAAAGGACATCAAAATCCATCGTTTTTGATATCAATTGCAAGGTTTTTTGAAGAGCTTTCTTGCAGAATTTGATTTTTATTAATCGGCAATTGTTTTAGTGATAGTGATTCAAAACCTATCATATTTAGTATATATTAAAAGATTTTTAGATGGACAGACGTGTAGAATTTAAAAGTCTTAGATTCGTAATAATTCAATTTATATTGTGTCTATTGTCTTACTGAAGTTAATTCTATATCAGTGTTCGCGGAGATTAGCGTGAGGCCTGGCAAAGCCAGACCGACCGCTAGTATTTATTATTATTCCAATACGTGATTGTAGTAAAAAGAGCATTACTATGCAAGAGCTTATTAATAAACAATTGGCTGTGAAAGAAAATGTTCAGAATGCTTACATTCACATAAATTACATAAAACCGAATTAGTTTCTTTTGGCACAGTATTAATTTTCCAAATTATGTTATTTGAAAATGAAAATGGATATATTCGCAAACTAACTGATACACGTAATATTTAAAACGTTTCAATGGGAACTTATTTGATTCAAGGATATAAATACAAAGTGATCAGTGCTATATTTCACCATGGTACTTCAATGGCTGACACTACACAATATGATTAAAAAAGGAAAATCATGGATGCTTGCAAATGATTCTCACGTTGGAAAACAAACTTGGCCAAGAAACTCTAAACATGCTTATATATTTATTTTAGAACGAATTTAGATGTTTATAGAAAGATGTAATAACAATATACCAATACCAAATATCATTTATAATATAGGGTCAAACTATTGTATCAAAAAAAGTGATATCTTCCAAAAAAACAATTACATTGTTAAAGGTACGCCAAGATTGCGCAGATTCCTCCCCAAAAATTGTAATATCTATGTATTACAGATTTTAAAAAAAGTGATATCTAATTAAGCCAAGAAAAATATTCGAATTTAAAAAACCTTATCGACCAGTTTTAAAAATATCGGGTCAAATAAAAAAAAATTAATTAAAAAAAACCTTGGCGACCCCAGTGTTTAAAATGTTACCAGTTTAAGTAACATTTTAAACAGGGGGTCGCCAAGGTTTTTTTTAATTAATTTTTTTTTATTTGACCCGATATTTTTAAAACTGGTCGATAAGGTTTTTTAAATTCGAATATTTTTCTTGGCTTAATTAGATATCACTTTTTTTTAAATCTGTAATACATAGATATTACAATTTTTGGGGAGGAATCTGCGCAATCTTGGCGTATCTTCAACAATGTAATTGTTTTTTTGGAAGATTGAACTAACAATAGCCAACGTAGGAGAATACAAAGAAGAAATAACAACTTCGACCAAATTTGAATAAGAAAAAATAAGCGAAAAATTAAAAAAAATTATTAGATTTAAAATTGAAACAATCATTTAAGTAGCCGCAAAACAATTTTATATTTCGCTTATTTTTTCTTATTCAAATTTGGTCGAAGTAGCTGTTCAATGGTGCAGGAATATAGGAAGGGTGCAAGTAATGAAAATAATTAAGTTCCTTGCAAACGACGTGATTGTGACGTCATACCTTGTGCATTTATTAAAACTCAAATAATTTACAAAATATGATTTATTTTGTCAATTTTTGAACGAACAATGTGATTTTTGAACGAACAATGTGATTTGAAAACAATGTTCTGTCGTGAAATAAATAGTAAAATATCTCTCTGGTATTCACCTTACGCAAGACGAAAAAATACGACAAAAATCCCCAAGCAGAGAGATAAAACAAATAATTAAATGTTGTCAAAAAATATCTCCGCATGCTTACTGGAATCTCGGCTGGAACAACAGCAACTGCAAGTACATACTGTTATATTTATTAAGAACATAACAGAATTAACACTTTCAGACTTATCACAATAATTTGTCAGTGCATCGAGCTTTTTATTAAATTATTGATAAATCGATGGATCAGTATTGTTGTAACTGTTATATTGCTAAGTTGGCCCTAAGGCAATGACTATCATGGGATCAGTTTCCTAAGTTTCCTTTACAGTCAACCAATGCTCAGCTATAGGTTCCTAATTTTCTTTTATAGGTAATCAATCGCATCTATAAGTCATTATAAAAACAACAACGCATGGACGAAGGTTTCCTAAGTTTCCTTTATAGGTAACCAATGTCCATCTAGGGGATCTCATTCGTACGGTAACCAATGCCCAGCGTTGTGTCGTTTTTGCAAACAATTAGCATGTAATACATAATCAGGAAAATCGTCGTGATAATTAATATTGATATTATTGTGATGGTTTTTCAGCATTAATATGATTCGTTGAGTAACTACATAATTAAAAACTTTTATGATTGACAATAATTATACTAAGGATAAATACTGTGGAAATATTTATGCTCGGCAAAGGATGGTGTTTGAAGGATGGTGTCACCTGTGCCTGGCGTAGCCATAGCAGCATGGTGAGGAAAGGATTTAAAGGATTTTGATGTGAGTTGTTGATTGGTCGACTTACCCTGACCAGAGTCAAACCAGAGCCTTTTGTGGAGAACTTGAATCGGACTCTGCCTTCTGCTGAACCTCTGAACTGCTCTTGGGTTCGACTGCTGTTTGGGACTGTTTTCGTACTCTCTTCACTGTCGACCGCTTCTTCATGGCTCGTACCGTTTGATTGTTACTTACTCTGACCATGATCCCCCATCTGACTATCACTATCCTATCACTATCCTACTGCAGCAAAGCGAGTAGCTTATATTCCAAGATTTATCCCTGGTTCCTCCTGGAAATCTAGGATGAGACGTTTAATTCACCTACACCCCCTCTTGACCAGTGATGGCGGCAGTGTATGACTTGGGTGTTGTGACTATATTTTGGATATATTTGTCATTCGATGACATCGGCGGCTGGGTTCTAGAACAAAGAATCCGGAACACATATGCACCTATACAAGTGCAAACGTTCTTAAAACATTGAATCGAGAAGTTGATTTAAACCCAACTATCTTTAAATGTTATGCTTATATCAGCTGATTAGCGCGTCTTGCAGCTGCCGGCGTTGTCTCATGTCTATCGCTAAAATTCAATACGTACTGATAATTTCTTATCAATCGTAATTTTATTATCTAAACTCAAAACACAACTACATTGTAAAGAGTTACGGCAAGAGTTCCGCAGCAGCGTTTTAATTATAACTTAAAACATTTCCCAAATAAAAATGAAATATCATTTGTAAGCAAGAAATAAATTTTGATAAATCAAAACGTCACGAACGTAATAAATTAAAATAAAATCGGACAAAATACTAAATTAAATATATTTTTTTAAACTATCATGATTAAGTTATTGTTTCAGTAATATCTATCCCATCAAACCGTAACCATCTCAAATTGCATTGGTTGACAAGGTATCAAACGTGCACAACTTGAAATTAGTTAGTTTTGTTAAATACAGAAATAAAGGGTATGATACAATAAAAAGCCTAAACAAATTTTAATAAAACAAAATTGGCGTGTCAAACAAATCGATATTTTAAAATTGTGTGGTATTAATTAAAAATTGTTATATTAACCAGTAGGAGATATTGCATTGAAATTTTTCTCAATATTTTCCCATACTGTCTCTTTATATATTGCCATGTGGTATGATCAGTTTTTTAATTTAAAATTATGGATTTATATGATACAATAATGTTTAAAATGTCATTTTTTTCATTGGTATAATATAAAAATATCTAAATTAATAAAACATATATTTTACATTATAGTTATTTTTGACTTACCATTATCAAAATATTTCTAATTTATAACTTAAATAACATAACAAGAAAATATGATGAAACTTACGATTCTGACAGCTATTATGTAAATAACCTACAAGTAAAATCCGCGACTGACAGTGAAAATCACTATATTCTACTAAATGTCACTAGAATTCACATTAATTTTTTTTTAGTCATAAAATAATGAGTTCTAATATCCTAGTATTAACTAACAATGACCTAAAATTAATCTGTGCAACGAAAATAAAATTTAAGCAGTAGTTACGCTAAACTCACTCGTGACAATTAAAAGATCCGTCAGGTGCTGCCCTCCGCGGCGATTTTTTGTGATGGACAAAATCTGAAGACAAGCGAATTTGACAAAAACGGTTCCGTGCCCACGAAAATCATTGAAAAACGTATAAAAACAACCGGACTCGCATCGTGACCTGGCTAATATGTTATGTGTGTATCAAAACGACTTAAAAATACGGGGAACACACTTGAAAACCGAACGCAAGTAATACTTTCGGTTTGACGATTCAGGTTAGGTCTAATGTTAACTGTTAATAAGTAGTTCGGTCTGACAGATATTTTGACTCTTGCTATTTTGACTCTTGCCGTCGTCGTGTCGACCGAACGACTTGATAAAATTTATACAAAAATTTAAATATAGTTATAGCCAAAACGTTTCACAATATTCAATAAATTGAATAAAACGAATAATATAGACGAGTACCGTCTCAACCTTAATGAGCGATTTCTAAATTTTACTCTGCAATCAATATTTTACTGGTATTTTTACTGAGTTACTTGTGATATTTACTGATCGAGTGATTGTATTTACTGATCAAATCCTCATAGTTTCTGCTGGGTAAAATAGTTTTTCACTGAAATAATAATTAGTTTTACTGAGCGCAAATTGCATAGCAAATATATTTTCTACTGGGAAAATATGATTTTAGCTTAACAATAAATACTTTTTTACTATATGTAAGGAAAGTATCCTTAATTTAATTAAACTGTAAATCAGACCTCCTATTGTACCAGCGACGGTCACTTGTCAATGAAGTGACACATGACATCGAAATTAAAATCAGAGAGAATAAAAGTAATAAAGAAACAACCTCCAGTGAATAATAACTTTGAATGTTGTTTCTTCGTTATTACAGGTACGATTTATAATTAGGATAAGTAGAATATAAGTATTTTTGTGTATTTCGTACAAACAATAAACTAACTTCGTTATTCTTGAGAAACAAATTCTACTTATTATTCAAGAAAAAATCATTATAATAAGGTGCCCATTATAAAACAACATTCTCGTTGTACTTCACGATGGAAAAACTCCGCTTCGGCTTCGTGGTTCGCAGCAAAGCAGATGGAAAATCTAATTTAATATGCACAACCTCAATTGGCACACCGGATAGCTGGATGTATGGAATCCCGCAAGAGTTTCAAGCAGCAGGCTGTCACAAAGAAATCATGGGCACAACAGCGTACGCCAAAATAGTAAAAACACTCACAAAAAGACATCAAGAAAGAAAGGTATGGATTAACTTGACGGAAGAGTTATGCGAAACCTACTTAGACGAAGGCGGAAATTTACAATTCGGTGACATGTATTTAGAAGAAATAACTAACGCACCACAAATTGCTAATATCTCAGAACAGCCACTCGTAAAAATGTTAGAATAATTACTTGCAAAAAGCCAAGAACAATCAGAAATTAGAAACGTAGGCAAAATAGCAAAAGAATTTACAATTGAAAAATTTAATAGTAAAAATTCAAACGCCGATCAATGGATCGCTATCTATGAAAAAGAATGCGAACGATTTAACATTTCTAAAGATGAGAAAAAATTGAAATTCTAAGATCATTTATGGATAAAGGTGCCACAGATTGGTACAGTTGTACATTATTGAAATATATATATATATTCTTATTATTTATTTTATTTAATATTGTAATTTTTGTTATTAATAGCAATATTAAAAAAAAGATCTATTATTATTATTGTTGACAAGGTGCACTTTGCTGGTATTTTAAACAAACAGTACGCAAATGATTTTCGTAAACGATATTAAAAATAAAAAATAATATAAAAGAAAATATACAAAATTTGGCAGTAAAACAAGTAATGCGGAATGCTACGATTGAAGCATGTGATTTTATTTGAAATACTCGTTTATGGTCCCTTTAAAAATGATAAAGTAGTAGGTACTACAAATCGGCAAAAATATCTTAATCCGATCTGAAGTCATATAAAACATCCGATCCGAAGTTTGGAAAAAATTCCCGAATCAAAATTCGGATGAAATATTCCATCTAAAATATTCATTCCCTGTTTTCAAGTATACGCTCTGGGCAAAATATATATAAATTTCAATCCCACTCTATAGAAATGATAACGCTACGTAAAATTTATAAATATTTACTTAATATAATACAAAATAATGAAATAACGACACAATAAAATTTGTGTCCTTATTTTTTTACAACAAAATTAATAATTCAGTTTCATCTATAACGATAATTTTCATTCGAATTTACAAAGTTACAATTGGGTACATATTGTAATAAAGCAAGCTGTACGTAAGAGCGAATAAGTTGAAATATAATTTATTTGATGCGATTGCTACTTACTTGATCTGTGAATCACTAATGTGATGAAAACACACTTTATAAATTACATTGATTGAAATACATAATTTAATTCGTGTGAGGACCACCGCACGTCTTCACACGTTGAGTCGCTCCTTCTGACAGACTTGGCTATTCCGAAACACTTGTTAACTTGGGTACATTACCCACATTTGAAATCCATCTCCACCCATGAAGTGAACACAGATGTCTCAAGTGCTTGGGCTGTGTAATCTGACACAAAGGCATCACCGATGAAGTGAACATGAAAACTTGTTTGAATTCTAAGAATATTTATTAATAACTAATACTTTTATAAGTTAATGTCCTATATTTGAAAATCTAAAGTTTTCACGTTCATCCATGAAGGAATATGAGGTCACGAGTGTTAAATTACACGAAGCCAAACTTGTATCTATCGCCTCATAACAAAAATGAGATAGCACATATTGTTACAATATAAATAGGGAAAATAGTACGGATCGAATCTCAGATCGGATTTCGGATCAGATGTCGGATCAAATAGGATATTAAAATTTTTGAAAATGCTGATCTCTAGTAGATTCTTTTTGTAGATTTATTTAATTCGATTATTATTTTTTTAATAAAGAAAACAATTAAAGCATTCTGAAGTAGTATGAACTACTGATATTATTCAGGCAAGGGTCTACGTTGCATGTTACTTACAATTAATTTATTTATAATTTTAGTGGAACTGTGAAATTTAGTTTATTGTTTTGTAATAGTAAAATTATAAATTTAATTTGAGTTACGTAATAAAATATAATAATAATGAAAACAGGCAAAAAAAATATATTGTTAATATTTGAAAAGCAATCTGTTATTTATAAAAAATTTTAATTTTGATATTTATTTTCTCATAAAACAATTAAGTTTATACTGAATAAAAACTAATTGTGGTCTAATAGTTTTGCAATATGAATAGTGTAACGAATTTAAAGCCAGACAAGTCGAGAACATTCCAGAAACCTTCTCGAGAACAAGTGCGTAGCAGCGTGACATCATAAATGCATAGAGCTCGCTCGCATGTCTGAGCGTGTGGTTTGACGGGATATTCTAGAACGTCCTGGAATATTCGAGAACTGTTCTACGGACGGGAGTATATAAGCCGAGGCCGAGTGGCTGAGTTCAGTTGACAGTTGACAGTTGACAGTAGACTTCGAACGTGTAATATAAATGTGGTGAAATAAATAACAGCTCAAGTGTACGTAATATAAATAATAGTGTTAGTGACCGTTATATAAATAATATTAGTGTTTAAATATTTATTATTAGTGTTTAAGATTTATAGTTGTGTTAATTAGTTTTAAATAAGTTTCTGTTATTTTTATATTCATTCATTAAATAAATACTTTTATTTTCGTTTAACATAAATAGTTGTGAGTCATTTTTGTGCCTTAAACATTCTACACACTTCCAGAAAGACGAAAAACATTACAATATGATATCAAACTGTTAGCTGCGCTGTGATATTGATATGATGTTCCTATAATAGATGGATTGTGAGTTGAATTGCAAACGCAGTAGTTTAATATCTGTTTACAGTTCTTATAGATACAAACTACATAATAGAGAAATGATGTTTGAAACTATGATAGTGCTTTTAGGAACATATTGCAAAAACGATCACTTAATTTGAAACAGCTGCTATTAGAATATTTTGTTTGGAATCTTTTTCTGTAAGATAAACAGCTAAACAACGGGAACTGGACCTTTGGTAAAAATGATTTGTATCTTTCAAAACTCTATAAATGTTTATAATTTATTTTGATAACTTGTATGCAGACCTATTTCTAAATTAAAATGATTAAATCATATTTCTGTCGTGAAACGTTAAAGCTGCATTTGAAGCAGACGTCGGTTTGCACCATCTAGTGTGAAATGTTGATTATAATTGAGAACGAAACAGTGTTTGAATAAAAGAAGAAATTTAAACTGCAGTATTTGAATATTAGAGTGTAGAAAAAAGCAATTTGTGCTTTTAACACTCACTATATGCACTTTATATTATTGAATAAAAGTTCAGAGTAAACTTTTAACGAATGAAATATTTCTTTTTATTCTAAATATGTAGTGAATAACATGATTCTAAATTTTGATGTTTTCCCTGAACTTCATCATTCAACTTAAAATATTTTATGGTTGTTGTATTTATATCTATATTTTTGACCTGAAGATGGTCATAACCTTGGCCGAAACGTTGTCAATGAGTCTTCAATAAATTATTTACAACTTAAGCCTAAGTCCATTATTGAATTTCTAACCCTGTATTTGACTTTCAATCAAAATAAAAATTGTTCTAATTTTTTTCACTCACGCCTAATGCTGATATCAGGTATATTTATTTGCGGTTTTACATTTATATTAATTGTTTCAGTGCATCGGATAAGTTGGATTTATTTTATTTTATAAATTAGATAAGCTTGTTTTACACTGCGTGTTGATTTTGTAGACTTGAAATACTTCCAGGAACTTTTAGATTTTGTTATTTCATAATTAGCAAAGGCGTTCATTATTGATTTTATTAAATCTGCAATAATATCCCACATGCAAAATAAATAAATAAAGATCTTTTGATTAAATATCCAAAAATTTATGTTTGTTATATTATTAGAAAATAAATATTTGATATTAAAATTGTTACAGGGGAACACACATAAGGAACATGTTCAAGTAATTAAATTAAAAACCAACGTTCTTATAATTAATACTATAACAATGCACAATATTTCAACTGAAGATGAAGGATTCTACACGTGTCTGCTGACTCATGACTTCTTGTATGAAAAATCTAAATATGTTTATGTTAACAGTAAGTGATGCCTAGTCGAAATGAAGGGAAGTAAAGCTATTAGTAACACGTATCAAAAAATAATGTTGTATGTTACAGACAGTCATAGTGCTCCTCGGATATACTCTCCAACTGGAGGCGAAATTGAGATAAACGCAGGAGCAAACATAACACTTCGCTGTGAAAGTTCCCGACCTGTCACGTGGGAACGGCCGGGGCACGATCGCTATAAGGTATATGAGTTTAAATCTGATCTATTTCGGAACTAATTTTTGAATGGATCATAGGAACGACAATGGTAAAATTTTCATATTAATTTTAGAACAAAAGTGTAACTAAAAACACGTTCAGAATTAAAAACCGCGTCTAATGACTTTAAAATTATTTAAAATTTACTTATTTTTCACATGTTAAACCCAAAATAAAATTTATAAGTTTAAACTGATTACGCCATGGAAAACAAAACATACAATGAAACTATTGTTTCAGTTTGACAGATAAAATTTCGTAAACATCCTATAGAGATAATAACATAATAATATTTATTGAGGTGCAAGATTACATAGTAATAAAACCAAAGTCACATTAAAAAGTTACTTTTCATTTAAATTTGCTATCAGAAATTCAGAAATATTGTTATAGGCAATATTTACTAGATTTTTTTTATACTACTACGAAACATACTATATGGTAATTGTTTTACATGTTCAGGCAATTTATTTAATAATTTTATACCTATATACATTGGTTGATTTTGTAAGGCAATTAGTCGTAATTTTGCTAGACGAAAATTATCCTTTTTTCATGTATCGACGAATGTTTGACGTTGTTTTTAGTTTTCTCTTGTACATCCTTAATTATATAAATTAAACAATTATAAATGAAAATACATGGGAAAGTTACAATACCCAACTCAATAAATAATTGTTGCCATGGTGTAAAAGCTGGTTTCTTACAAATGATTCGAACCGCTTTCTTTTGCAGTCTAAATATTCGTAACCATTCGCTCGCCGTACCACATAGTATAATGCCGTATAATATATGTGAATACATGTGAGCATAGTAAATTAGTTTAGCGGTTTTAACAGATACTAATGGTACAATTTTTACCAACAGAAGTTACAAATGTTGTGTCATCCACTAACAAAATAGTAAATATCGGTGAGATGTAATTTGGCAAATCATTCACGCGCAAAATATATCACTTACCTAGATCTGCTTCAGCATAGTGCCACACCCAGTAATGGGTAGAAGGCGTGATGATATATTTATTTATTTATTTATTAGAAATAAAATACTTCCTTGAGCAACTCCATGCATTGGAGTGTTTTCACTTGATTGTACTGTGACGCGGCAATCGTCTAGTATTAAAATTTATTATTTCAAATTATTTAGGACCCATTAAGTTACGTTGTGTTTATTTGATTTTTATATTGACCAGATTCTTTAATTTGAAATCGTGAATGTGATAGGTTATGAGGAAGTTGAGAAATTAAACATTGTAACTGATTAAATATTATTTATTTCGGCTGTGGCGATACATAATCCTCCGTTATTTACCTAACACCTGGGAAAACCACAGAAAACACACAGGCAGAGGAATTTTAAACAAGAAATGATAAATCGGACTTAACATGACAATGTGACACAAAACAAATATATATATATATATATATATATATATATATATATATATATATATATATATATATATATATATATATAAAGCATAGGTCAAGTAGCAGTAACATTACGACAGCGATTTCAGTCTTTGGAGGGAGACACTCAGCACCTCGAACACGTACGGAGGGTGCCTCTGAACCCTCGAGCAGCTGGGCTTTGGCGGGCGGTCGGTTATCGTCGATGACAGTAACCTGGATACTTTTATTGAATACTTGTATACAGTTTTGCTGAAGTAGAATGTCAGGGAGGCGGCAGGTGGTAGCTGCTGGTGTCGATGCAACGTCGTCGCGTCGGCGACTCGATGCTGATGATGATGTCGCGGATGGGGTGCCGGATTTCGGGGAGGGTCAGGCGTCGTGACGGTGACGAATGGATGCGGGATCGGGAGATTACGGGTAGAGGGGAAAGGTGACGGGTGGTGGGTGGTGAGGATACACAGGTGGCTCCGTGAAGAACACATAATTCTCGTACTCAGTTACGGTACGGGGGTGAGTAGAGAGTGTGAAGCTGTCATTGACAAGCCCGGTGTAGAACCACATAACAAACATTCGCGGACACTTCTCTGAGAGCTCGGATAACGTCGCCATGTTAGCCGAGTGACCTCATACTGGAGCCAGATAATGGTATGTGGAAATACGGAACACAGACGGGTATGAACACTTGTCACGAGGCCTCGGAGACGCAATGCTCGGGTTTTAACAGACCACACAAATAGTTGACAGACAGGAACTTACTGACGATCGGCGATGCCGTGGCGAGAACTCGCGGTTGTCTCGGAGACCATACGGTGAGCAAAAGAACATGAACACGTTTTGGAGAAACTTCCAAGATCAGTAAACATATATTGCGCTACGCTACTCTATATATACCTGTTTCTCTAATGAAATGTGTCCTGGTTGATCCGTGGAGGTTTGCCGTATATTAAACAATTGAATGATTTGGTTACGGACGTAAACTTGGAGTAGAAATCACCCAATTCTGTGCAACATAGGCGCAACCGGTGCGCGGGATAGATGCGCGCGCGTTTCCGATTTTTTGCCGCGAAAAGAGGTTGCCAGGGCCGGACTTAAACACATTGATATTACTTCTAGCTAAATAATAATCACATAGCATTCCTTTAAAATGAATATAAAAATCAAAACTTTATTCTAAAAACGAAAAAAGGGCTTGTACTAACTAACGTTTAGTGAACTGAACGTATCCACTGTTGTGAAAACATTTGTGACAGGTACTTTCTTAACCTAACATACTACAAACGTTGCCAACATAACAAACTTGTCATGAAATAAAATTAGGTTTTCCCCAAATTAAAAAGATACGATCAACAACAAAACCTAATAACTAACTTATATGTTAATCGGCAATTAATAATCACAATAATTAATCGCCCTCATTAACACACTAGATAGTTAAATTACTAATATAGGTACTTTGATATAAAATGTTTGAATAACGTAATGCCTCGTGCACACGGAGAAAGTTTTCTGAGAAACTTTCTAGAAAGAAGAGAAGTGTCAGTTACTCATTGATATGAAATAAGTAGTGTGCTATAAGCATAAAGTTAGTTACTTTCCACAAAATATTTCCAGCGATAGAGGTGAAGAAACTTTTTAAATTTTTTCTTCTTTCTAAAAAGTTTCTCAAAAAACTTTTCCTGTGTGCACGGGGCATTACGATAAAAATTTTCAACAACAATTTTCACTACATTAACATTATCCCTGTGGCTCCCTCATCACTAGCATCATTGGGGCCGTGGTTTGACGGTTAGTAACCGAACTTCACGCGCATAAATATGTCATTTACCGTGATTTGCTACGGCAGAGTGCCATGCATTTATTATATTTTTTTATCAAGAACGGTTATTTTTCTTTCTAATATTCTAGGTTGCATGTGGTGATACATAAATAGGAAAAATTGTACGCCGGGTTGAATATCAGTCGGAATACGGACAGATCGGATCTCGGATAGGACTGGATCGGATCTCGAATTGAGTCGGATCGGATATAAAAATTTTTGAAAATGCCGATCTCAATTTTTAGGATTCCGGGCTTCAGAGACCGTTAAGAAAATAAAGTACGCCACTGTACGAATAGATATATTGCGACTATTTTTTGTGTCCATTTACTTAATTTAGAGTACATTTGACGCACAGTTGAAATAAGAAAAACAATTTCATGTCTTTGCTCGTTTCTAGTTACCTATTCGTATTTTTTTTCTGTCTGAACAAAATTTCGTTCAAATGAGACGTTAATGCGACCACATTTATTCTAGAGCCCAGTGGTGGGCTCCAGCAGATATCTTGTACACCTTGGTTTCATTCCAAAGAAAAGAAAAAATAAATCAATTAGAATTGAGTTCTAGAAATGAATCATGACTTTATTGGTTGAAATTTTGTTTTAGATAGAACATGTTACGAATATTGATGGACTTTATCACACATACCTACATTTGACGAACGTGAGTTTTGTTAACACTGGGCCGTATCGCTGTTTTGAGAATAGTTCCGACACACTAGAAGAGTATAGTTCTCTGACAAATCATCCATTTAAAACAGACACAGCATACGTGTTTGTGAATGGTGAGTTTTACTATTTTCATTTCATAAATGGTTTTGGTTTGTATTCATTTTCATATACTTGTTTACAGATAATCAGAATCTCTATGTACCATATGAAGAATTTGTGGCTGCTTATGTTTACACCAATGTGACAGTGCCATGTTTACCTACATCACGAGATGTGAACGTATCACTTTCTTCAATGATGTATGAAACCTGGGACCCTAACACAAAGAGGTACGTAATAATACGAGTATGATGACAACTACACAAATGTTGAAAACGTTGTAATTTTACAATCTAGGAAACATCTGTAGCATCTGTAAGGGCCGATATTTCAATCTCCTGATAAAGTTCTTAATAAATGTAACTGGCATTTTTCTGACGTGCTATTTTTTATCACGCAGATTCATAAAACGGATTAGCGCTAACACCGTTATCTATAACTTTGTTTCAAATTCAGACAGATTCAAGAAATGAATTAAATTTGATGCTAAGTAACACTCTTTAACTCAAGTTAAAATGTACTTGTTTGAAGCATTGAAAAGAGAGTTAAAAATAAAATAAAAGATGGTGTTAGCGCTAATCCGCTTTATTAATCTGCCTGTATTTGTTTTAGGAAGATTGTAATATTGATCCTAAGTCTACTTAGATATTTTACCGAACTAGGCATGTGCGTCGAGGAGGCTCGCTGGTTATATCTGCAGCGCGCCGACGTACATTGCTAGCTCAACATAATGATGTTTTTGTTTTCCGCAAAAATACATAGGCAATAAAAATGATAGGTACTTATATCATCCAACTTGTGGCGAAAAAGTAATATTATTCTGATATATTTTTCGTAGAAGGCTGTCACCTTGCTTTTCGTTGTATTTCTCAGTACATAAATCTTATTAATTTTGAACATATTTCATTACTTTCTCTTTTTTAAAGTCTTCTAATTTAATGTTTAAAATACGAATAGATATTCGTATTTTTTATTAATTGTTCAGGTAGTTTATTATTTTATTCTATAAATGCTGATAATTCTCACTATCATCTTGTGGTAAGTATTAAAATATTATGTCGTTTTAATATCCTTTCTTGCTGTTTAACTTATAAATGCTTACTTAAATCTATATATTTAAATATTATAAGGTTTTATAACTGTGATTGTTGTTTAGTGCTTCTTTTCGTACTATCGTAAATTAGATGTTGTGTAGAACATGAATCTATGTACCAATTTTTATCACCTGCAGGCAAATTTGTTGAATAAAGTACACAGAAAGTCTTTTTGTGTGGAGTTTCTATATGTTTATTTTGTGGAGAGGCAGTATGTTGCGCCGTTTTTCTGTACTGGAAATATGACCAAATTTTTTACAAATGTAACATCGTACCTTTTTATTCATTTAGTTTGGATGTGCATAAAATGCCACATTTAAATTTGTATTATTGGTTTCTTTTCTTGTTTTTACGTCTTGCAGAATTTTTATTTCCGAATTCTCCAGACGGATGATCATTGATTTATACTCTTCTGGCAATCCTGCTAATAATAGTACACCAATCCATTCTTCTGTTACTTTGAATCCAATGGCATTTAGTTTTTTAGCAGTTGTTATTAATGTATTGTGATGATGTATCACGTACCATACAAATGTATACCGCCGTATTTCTAACACAGCTCCATGGCCGAGTGGGCTAGCGCGTCAGCGCAGTAAACGTCGGTTCAAACCGCGCTCGGATGTAAAATATTTCTTATATTTTATATTTTAAATTCTGCAAGTTCAAACCATATTTCGGAACAAAAAACTTTAATTTAATTTACAATTTTTGTGAATTTTGGTAACATGGGCCTTATAGAGACTCGGACAGTATATAAACCGGCAAAAATTCAACATTGGAGAGTGTTCGCGTCTTCCGAGCACTCAGCTATCTCCAGCAGTTAGCGAATCATCCCCGAGTACCGTTCCGACCGTCAGTGAGTTGTTGAGGTGAGAAATTGGTTTGCGTTATTTGTTTTATTGCCGATAGTTCTCAGCATTCAGCAATATTACTTGTTAGTTAGATTTATTTTTGGTTTATTTAAAATCAGGTTTAGCTTGATTGTTGCTATCGTAGCGTCTTCCTAAGATAGCAACAATCAGTGTGAAGATTAGTTTAGTTGTTGATACTGTGGCGTCTTCCTACGGTAGCCAGCAATTAAGCGGATCAGTTAGCTTACGTAAAAGTCAGTGTTGGGTTAATTGTTGCTATTGTGGCGTCTTCCCACATTAGCCAACAAGTTGACTACGTTTTGAAAAGAGTTACGCTGTACGCTACGGCACCGACTTTCTTCCTGACTATCCTAGTCCCGCGTACACACCTTTTGTTAATATTTAGTTATATTTGCGTTCCCTATTTTTTTATTATATTTTTGCATCTTTATTTTAGTTATTGAATAAATCTCTTAAACTGGTGCACGAAGTGTTATTTAAAAATCCCTGGAACCTTTACCTCCACAGAGCTATCTAGGTAAACGAAGTCGTCGCCAACAACCGCTCCGACAACGAAGACTGGCGCCCGAGGCAAGCTCACCGAAGCGGCGGCGACAAGCAGAGAACGTCCCATCTTTGGCAATTAGGCCAAAGATCGTCACAGTATTTACATATTCGTCTACTGAACCACATCCATGTAACTGAGTGGTCACCAACTGATGTAAAAGACCTACTTTTTGAGTTAAACCTGAATCTTCAAGGGCTGTTTTTAAAGTATCCCATGCTTCCTTAGCTGTAGTAGCACCTTCAATGTGAACATAATTAATAGGATCTACAAATGAAATTATTTTTGATTTGGCCTTTCAGTTTTCATTTTCATCCTTCTCTATTCCTATCACTACACCTCACAAATCTTCGTGCTCTAACAGGGCTTGCATAGCAAACTTCCATGTATTATAATTCTGATGACCAATTAGTTTTTCAAAAATTGGAATTGCAGATGTCATTTTTCACAAAAATCTATTTTCTTTGGCGTACTTATTACTTCAATCCTTTAATTAAATAACTAATATTGAGCACCCTGGGACCATAATCAGTTGAGATAAATAGAAGAATATATATATATATATATGTGTATATATATATATATATATATATATATATATATATATATATATATATATATATATATATATATATATATGTATATATATATATATATATATATATATATATATATATATTAATCACGTATTTTTATTTTCTCAGTATTACATGTCATATTATTATTCAATTGTTATTTTTATATTATGATTACCTGGATTCATTTTTCTGAAATCTTATTTATTTTTCTCAATAATTTGTTTCATTTAAAAGGTTTCTTACAAAAAACTTGCCTACAAAAAATATTTGTTACTTTCAATTGTTTGTTAACTGGCATTCTTTGTAAATTATGTACGTGCAACAATCAAATTAATAACACTACATTTTTCCGTGTATTATCCATTATAACAATACTATTTTCAAGTATATTGGAAATATTGTTTCTTGATCCAGCGAATAAAGTTCTCGTGATTCATGGCATCGTTGTAATCTGATCTGTACGATTTGAGTGAAATAAACCTAGTTCTCCTGCTGACTTTTAACATTTATTTACTCCATAACTTGGTTGTATCTAATCTCATTTAGGTATATGATCGGTTTTTGTTTCTCCTCCAACTTCGAATTATCTCTATTTGTCATATGTTTCCATCAGCACTTTTCTTCGGGTTATACGTTTTTTAAATTGGAATTCTAAATGCAACAAATAATTTCGTTAGTTTTCTCTTTTGTCATTCCACGTATTTCATCCTTCAGTTTTTCCACTACACTTTTAAATGTCGGAATTTGTTTATGAATTACATACGATTAGTAATATACTCGTCGTAATACTCCTAATTTTAATTTTTCCAGTTCTATTTTGTTGCTAGATTTTAAGTCTTTTCTATTTCGAGGTAACTAACTTACTGCACCCCCTTCGGATTGCTTTTATAAGTGCTTCTGATTGTTTTTGAGACTGCTACTGCTAATTGATCTACATCTACAAAAGATATTTTAAAATCATATAGAAGATATATTTTGTTGACTTAGTATTTTACACTTAAATGTTTTTGCATTAGTCACAGTAAAATTAATTAAATACCGACTTAGTTTATTAGAGTATCCACAGTTAATTAATTGCATGCAATATTTATTTTGTAATAATAAATTACAAAGATTTTACTTACATTTACCATCACAATTATTGCGCATTGTCGGTGTTTTCTTTGGAACTATATATTTTATTTTCGCGTCAAAGTAGAATCACGCTATTCGTTATGTTTTTAAATGGATGGAGTTAAAGCGCGTTTCAGCCGCGATTTTACTTTGATTTGTCGACATCTATTCAGTTCCGTTACTTATTAGTTTATTATAAATTAATGTTACTGCGCAATCTATTTTAGTTCGGGGAGTAATATATACATTTTTTTGATGTTGTTAAAATACGATTTTACTGAATACAAGTTTTTTTGCACTGGATCTTTTTCACTGAAATGCAGCATCTATTGATAATTTGCGAAACTTCAAATTGTATTCTCTTTAAAGCGACAAAACAACATTTATATTTTTAAAAGGTTTGAAACGTTTCAATAAATAAATAAAGATGTATTTAATTTTTATGTTTAAAACAATGTTTATACAATTATAATAAGACGAAAATAAATAGTTCTGCCGAAGATGAAAAATATAAAAATGCTATTCTGCAGGCTGCAAAATCACAATTATTGAAATAAATACACTTTCTTATTTTGACACTGAAAGATGACATAAATTACCATGAAAATAGTTAAACCTATATTATACAGTGTGTCCATACAAAACCCGATAATATGCTTATAACATGTGGTATCAGTTTTGTTGTACGCATTGCTTCCCAATTAATTTTATAGGAAAATACTGCAAATAACAGTTGTAGAGCATACAGTTACTGATTTTTTTTTATATAAAACACATTTCATTTGCCTATTTCAACAGAGCTCAAATATTAATTAATTATTTGTATAATCCTTAAAAATAATTAACGTTAATAATGAAACACAGACAAAAAAGTAAAAAACCTAAAAATGGACGATTTGTCACACGAAGAAGAGTTGCAGATAATAAAATGTACCTATAGCCCTAAAAGTTACAGAAAAATTATCCCAATTGTATTAATTCCTTCATGGAAGCCTCTATTTTTACAAATATTACAAATATTTAATTAATTTTTGCCCTCTGATGAAATACATAAATGAAGTATATTTCATATAAATTAAAATCCCTAATTTTATTCTTTGTTAAAAGCCTAGTTCGGATTTTTAATGGACATACTGTATATTATATTATAAATAATTTCACAGAGAAGTTTAGACCTCTCGCTCTCTCTGACGTGCGCACAAAAGCAGTGATAAAAGTCTATTTATTATATGTTTACGAACTTTTTACCTAATATAGTTTCTAAATGATTTCGTTTATTGCAGGTACACTGCAACACAAACAATCACTCCTGTGATATACGCATATGATCCCCAAGAAGGATTCACTATTCAAATTTCTGGCCGTGAAAGTGGCTATGCAACTGTAACGTGTACATTTGTAACGGAAACTGCAAACAGCACACTAGATATAGTGTTCAGAGTTGATGGTAATACTTTGTTTACAAATTTTAGATTTTATTCATAGGTTTGGAGAAAAATATTTGATCCCGGGGTTTCTCCGTGCATGAGCGCTTCATCCATAATAATTGCATATTCTGATACAGCCGTCATGTTCATTCAAATAAATATCGTATTTACATAACTTGTAAAGTTTTATCTTTCTAAAATTATTTGTAATGAATTAGATATTTATATAACAATTGTTGAAAGCGTATCTCTGTCGATCCAGATCGAAAGACTGTAATCGTTTCTATATGATGAAGAACTTGTGACATGTATTCATATGCACTATTTTTATCTATTCCTGCAATATAAAAAAAAGCTTAAAAATAGAAAAAAATTTAAAAAATCAGCATTTCTCATTTAATAGTTGTATTTGTTCTGCAAAATTTTTGCTCAGTTCAATTCAGAGGTGAGTCGAAATGCACCCAAAACGAACGATAGTTTTTGTATAAAAAGAGTAAAAATTTGAGTGTCAAAGCACAAAAAAAAATTAAATTCGTCATCAGTTGAGCCACTTATCTTGATTTAGGTTCGATTAGGTGATTTTAAAATATAACGTAAAAATATTACAGTTCTACTCATAATTTTATCCCTTCCACTGAACTGAATGGCTCAGATCATTTTGAGTTTATTTCGCGACTGATAAAGGAGACTGTGAGTTCTTTCAGTTCATCTCAGCTCAGTTGAAATAAATTTATAATATTTATTACCAGTGAGCTGTGATTAACTGATATTTTAACATCAACAAAATATTGCTATTGTTAATTTTTATCAATCTTATTCATTTGTTTGGCAACAATAAATATTCAGTATGTAGTAAAATTCATTGCTATGTTACCCAAGTTTGCTTGTGAAAATGGACACACCCATTTTTCTCGCTTATTATTGCAGATACACATATTGCTTAGAGATCGTTAATAAATCACTGAAATATTTGTGATCTAAGATTGTTCACCAGGTTGCATGAAATTAAATTAATTTTTATCCACATTCACTAACAACGTTTAAACATTTTTTTTTTGCATATTTGAATTTATTGTTCTAAGATCTAGTACACTTTCTATTTTTTATATTTAATTGAACAGTATTCATAATAATAATTTAAAAATCATTAGTATTTGAATAAATTTTGATAAAAAAATTGTCAACGTAGAAGATATTATTTATGAATTGTGTAAATAAAATTTGGTTTAATAATATTACATTTTTACTTATGAATATATATAGATGAATATGATTGAAAGATTTTTACGTGAACGAAAATTTTCAAGTATGAGGAACAAACGAGCTTGTATGAAAGGAATTATGAATGTGGTTGAAGCTAAAGTGATGTGTCAGAATGGAAGCGTTTGGCGGAGATTAATTGTGGAATTAATCTGATGATTTAAGATACGAGCAGAATTTTTTGTATTTTATTTTGTTGTTTAGTAATTTCATTAGAATGATTAGCTGCAAATGCGTGCAATTCAGTTTTAAAAATAAGCGCAAAGGCGACACTCGTTTCCTTTCTTATCTTTTTGTTTCATTTTCAGTTACAGCATTGTGTGGAATTTTCTTTCAAATAGAACCGCAGGCTATCGCTTTCATTTTTTCTAATCTTTATAGATTCGTTGTTAGATTCGTTACTAGATTAGTTGTTAGGTGTAAGCTTGTTTATGGTGGTATGGTGAAGTAAGGGGATTAGATTTTCGCAGATTGTATGCATGAGTAGTAGCGATGTAGTGTCTATTGTCTATTTCGTTTTATTTGTAAGTGCAGTGTCGTCATAGTTGTAAGTGCGCACTCGAATATTATCGCATTGTCGATCAGTCGCAATAAATCGATTTCTAAATTCAAAGATCGCCCAGCTCCAACTAGGACCAAATGAATTTTTTTAATAATGCAATTTCTTATTCCTACAAAAAATTATTAAGACGTACACATGGTACTACTCGTATGTATGTAGATGTAGCATAGATCCATTATTTTACTATAAAATATTCCAAGATTTTAGTATGTACACATCATTTAAGATAAGATAAGATATATTTATTTGCCATCTGTCATACAAGTATGTACAAATATGATTCGTCAGTCATATAGTAATAATAAATAAAAAGCAAACAAATAGAGCTTGGATGAAATTATACTTGAATTAAAGATTTGGAGGTGTATCCAAATAATCTTTTATAGTATAAAAACATTTCTTTACTAAATAAAACTTAACTGTGCTTTGAAATTCTTTCACTGAATATTTTTTAAATAGCAGGTAAGTGATTGTATAGATTTATTTGCCTTGAATACCTTTGCGCTTTAGAGCTAGTGAATCGATCTACTCTAAGTAGTTCCGATGAGCGTGTGTTGTGACTGTGAACGCTATCGTTCCGTAGGTATTTGTCCCTGTCAGAGTGAATCTCCTTCACAGTTGCGTATATAAACAAACATGGTAGTGTCAGAATTCCAAAATCTGTGAATAGATTCAAACATGGTTCTCTTTTATTGACATTAGCAATTATTCTAATAATTTTCTTCTGTAATTTAAAAATTTTTAATGCATGGGAAGAGTTTTCCCAAAGTAAAATTCCATAATTTAAGTGCCTATGAAATAGAGCGAAATATGCAGTTCGAAGTACAGAGACTTCACAGAAGTTTTTAAGTCGCCGAAAGAGAAATATAACACTTGCAAGGACTTCACACAGTTTATCCACCTGCGTCGACCACACCAACCCATCATCAATGTGCATACCAAGTAATTTCACAGAAAGTCCAGATCTATTTTTTATATTGTTAGATATAATAATTGACTGAGTTTTGTCGGAATTTAGTTTTAAATTGTTAGTCGAGAACCAGTGCTCCACTTCATGCAGCATATCTTTAATTTGCTGATTTAAAAGCTCTATTTTAGACTGGCTAGAAATTAATGTTGTATCGTCAGCGAATAAAACACATTTATTAGGAAGTAAAAAATTATATAGATCATTTATGTACATAATGAATAAAATGGGGCTCAATACAGATCCTTGGGGCACACCATGTTTAATTGGTACATAATTTGAAAGAACGTTATTAACACTGACGCATTGTAATCTATTTTGCAAGTATGACGAAAATAATGCAAGAGCTATGCCACGAATGTCATGTAAGTTAAGTTTATCAATTAATATAGAGTGAGAGACACAGTCAAACGCTTTGGAAAGCTCACATAAAGTCAGCGCGGTATGTTGTCCTGTTTCCATATTTTTAACACTATCATGAACTACCCGCATTACTGCATCAGAAGTGGAGCATGATGATCTAAAACCGAATTGAGATGGGTTTAAAATACGTATGCTATCTAAAAACTCAGTGAATCTATTTTTTATGATTTTCTCAACAATCTTTCCTAGTATCGGTAGTATGGAGATTGGTCTGTAGTTATTTGGAGTAGAAACATCTCCTTTCTTATAAATCGGGAAAATTTTTGCAATCTTAAATGCGTCGGGGAAGACCCCATCAACAAAGCACCTGTTTATAATACATGTTAGAGGATATGATATATAATCAGCAAAATTATTTTACTATTTAATTCATATAAATCAAGACAAGAAGAATTATTTAAATTTAAGATTATGTTATAAACTTTATTGATAGATGCAGGTTTCATAAAGAGAGAATTATTTGGAGGGTTTGTGTTGTTAAAAAGAGTCGAATTAGTAAATTTCGAAATTGGGAGTGACTGCATAGTGCTTTCAGGTACTGCCTGAAAGAATTTACTAAATTCATTTGGAGATATATTTGCTACAACAGGGGCTTTATGTTTATTTCTTTCAATATTAATCAGTGCTATACCAATTCATTAGAAGTTTATTTGAATTTTTGTCATCAATATATTTCAATGGAAAATTCTTAATAACAAGTTGGTTCAATAATGAGGTCAATGTGCTTGCTACCACATGTACATCATAGTTAAGAGTCTCGAACTTAGACCAATCTATATTTTCTAAATCAAGGCGTATTTTATTTAAACCTCTTCGGTTAATAATTCTTTTCCCTAGTATGAACATATAGCCCAGTATTAATATACTGCCCACAATGATCAGATATACCAGGATCAGTAACACCCACCGTGCAGGAAGCATCATCAATGTTTGTTAGTATATTGTCGATACAGGTGGAAGAATGTGCAGTTGTTCTGGTAAAATCATTAATTTTAATTTTAATATCAAATGAATCTAACAGAACCTTAAGCTCTTTCAAGTTATTTGACCACTTCTTAAAGTCTATGTTAAAATCACCAAGTATGATTATTCTACCATATTTATCAAACAAAAACTGCAAAAGAGACTCTAGTTGTAATAAAAAAAGACAAAACTCACCTGAACATGCTCTATACACAGCCACAACAACAGTATCATCATTACCAATTGATATACCGCAGAATTCTGCATGGAATTCAAGGCAAAATTTGTTTAGATCTAAAGGTTTAAATTTAAGATCAACTTTAACAAATATGGACACACCTCCATGGATCATATTTGTTCTGCAATAATAGGTAGCTAAGGAATATCCTATGATATTCGTCATATTTATATAACATTCTTTCATCCAATGCTCTGAAAAACAGAATACATCGTAATTATATTTGTTCGCATACAGTGAAATTACATCAATTTTATTATTTAAACATTGAACATTTAAATGAAATATACTTATATTGAAATATGTAGATATATTCGAGTCTCTTTGTTTTGATGACGGATAATCTTCTAAGTGGTTGTTTGCGATGGTCGTCGAGGGTGAAAAAATCGATTGATTTTCGTATCCACGGGCCAGAGTTCAGGACTCATTGCCATTTCCCCATCACTAGCATTAACGGTCACTTTGAAGGATGAGTAATGTGAGAATTTGGAGTTGAGTTTTTCAGTTATAACTTCGGGAAACTTCTCTTTAAGATACGCTTATAGATCGTCAATTTCTGTATCTGGATGTAAGTTGTACACATGGAGAAATGTGAATTTATTTGCTCCACGCAATTTTACACGCTGCGTAGGAAGCATTTTACCAACTATAGGAATAGTTGATAATCTACTTCTGTTACTATGAACTATTTGGAGTTTTTCACTCTGTATAGTATTATCCGAGATATCAATATTAGTGTCAGTTTCATTAATTTTTTGACAAGTGTTAAAATTATTTATCTGTGACGACCTTGTGGTAGAGTTTGTTTTTAAATTGTTGTCGTTAGAGTTGATACTGATAGATGGCAATGGTTTGTCCTTTTTAGAGTAGATTTTAGTATTTGTTTTGTGCACTGAATTTTTAATTAATTTATTGTTATTTAAAAGTTGAATAATTAGTTCTTGGTCATTTGTTCTTTTGGCTTAAATGCAGTATACGGCCTTGTTTGTTACGCCCACTTGATCTGCTTTGTTGCGCATGCGCTAAATTTCATGAATCAGTGATTCTAACACAAGTTTGATTCTATGTTATGAAATGAAACGACAGGTTGGTTCCTTAAAACGGAAAACGTATTTTCTGTTGGGTGTGAGTTTTACGGGCTTACTATTTGTTTGTTTAAAATGCGAGCGAAGCGAGCTAACCTAAAAAATGAGTTCCATTAAGATCAAATATAATAGTTTGTTTCTGTTTGGCTTGAGTTCTATAGGCTTTGGGTTTGTTTATTAAAAGTGCGAGCGAAGCGAGCTAACCTAAAAAATGAAATCCACCAAGATCGAATATAATGGCTTGTTTCTGTTGGGCGTGAGTTCTACGGGCTTAGGGTTTGTTTATTAAAAGTGCGAGCGAAGCGAGCTAACCTAAAAAATTATTTTCACCAAGATCGAATATAATGGCTTGTTTCTGTTGGACGTGCGTTCTATGGGCCTAGGGTTTGTTTGATAAAAATGCAAGCGATGCGAGTTAACCTAAAAAAATAATGATCAGAGTTAAGTTATTTAAAATAAAATGATATTAGATCAGGATCTAGGAGTGATAAAAATAGAAAAAATTGGCTAGTGAGATATTCCTTCAATATCCGAGAATAATTTATTTACTTATACCATTGTTTTGGAGCCACTGTAAATCTTTCATTTTGTTATTACAGACCACCATGCTTCCATCTATCAACAAAATAACAAACTGGGCAAGGCCGTATACTGCACTTTTACCGTTCTTTTTTCAAGCTGTGTGTTTAACTTAGTAATTAAATTTATTTTTTCTAAAAGGTGAACAAGTTCGACGTTATGATCTGAACACGTGGCACAGACTGTACCGTTATCACTGTCAAAAAATGTTTCTTTCACTATTTTTGGTTTGTTTAAGTATAATTTAAACACGTCATTATTTTTAAATATATCTGGTACAGTACCGTTAACTATCATGTCGATCAATTCACTTTTCTTGAGTTTATTAAGCTCATTAGCATGGACACCTTTGTCAGTATTGTTACCACTATCCGCCATGTTTACTTGTTGAGAAAATATTTCATGTAAAACACCTAGTGAAACATTATTACAGTTTACTTTCAAGGTCAGATTTTCTTAAATTTCAATTGCATTTAAAATATCTTCAAAAGAGAGAAAACTTAGATGTCAGTATTATACAATTTTTTATTGTAATAGATGTGTTATTTAGCACCATTGTAAAGTAAATTTTAATTAGATTCTAAAAAACAAAACAAAAATAATTTGTTAAATTCCAAATATAATACGTTTTTACTACATATTGTAATATAAATTATATTTATGAAGAAAATCAACAAATTAATAAATAATAGGTAATAATAGTAGGTATTCTTCTTCTTCAATGACGCTACAGCCCGAATCGGGCCTGGGCCTACCGGGCACACCAAGCCGCAGTTTTTACACTGTCGTACTGCCGGTTTCCGTAGTCGATGTTACTTTTTTGAGGCATATGTATAAGTGACTAGCTTATAGCGCCCGAGTATGATTAATACAATTAACTGTATTTTTTATTTATCGACAAATCATACTTTGTCGACAGGCGGATTCGAACTGACGAACCTTGGTTCGGGTGACGTCATAGCATGTTAAGAGATGTGCATTAACAAGCTCGACCACCGCGCCTTAATAGTAGGTATGCGCGAGTTTAAAACATTCTAAATTGAAAACAAGTGACTAAGCGAAAAAAATATATGCATGATATGGTATCAAATATTATGCGTCCATGCCTTTTTGTTGTAAATAAAAATGCAAAATATATAATAATTTCACCAATGTATACTGGACATTCAACAATCAGTTTATCAACTCTTCGGATTCTCAGATTGCACGCTTGCGCCATTTGTCTTTCCTACACGCTTGTAAATACGTCCTTGTAAACAATCAGCATCAACAATGTAAAATTGGCACATCTGTGAATTGTTGATCGCTTTACAGAAACAAGTATTTTGAAAATTACCGAAATATGAATACAAATCAATAATATGAAGTACCTATACCAAATTACTGTCTTTACATTCCCAACTGAATTGCGCCTAAGACAAGTGCGCTATTTGCTCTGCCCTAGTAATGTTGATAGCTGAGCTACAATGTATTTAATAAACCATACAACAAATATTTTTATTTATTTATAAATTTATTTATCACTTTACAGGCTAAAAATTCCCAATTACAGATGGTATTTATAATATTACAACAATATTAACAAGTAATGTAAAACATAATATATAATCAGTGATGAAAGTAGGCCAGTACGGTTCGGTATAGAATTTACAAGAGGCACAAAAAATTAACTCTCGACAAAGTTAGGCTATCAGAAATAATATTATTAGCTACTTTAAAGACATGTAACAGACCTATGATATTTCTCCGTTTGTCTAATTATAACAAATTAAATGTGCGTAATCTTATATTAAAATTTAAATAATTATCATAAACACCACTGCTTATACCAGCACTATTTAAATAATCTTTTTTGTACATTTTCAACTAAATATTTGTATTTTGCATAATATGGACACCATATTTGACAGCAGTATGCTAGTTACAAACTACAAAGACTTGACTGTGGAAATTATTTTGAAATTCTTAGAAGACCGCATAACAAAATTTAAATTGTGGTATAAATAAATAAATCTTTATTACCCAACAGGATAAACCCAATTACAGAGTAATACATAAAAGAGAACAAAAACACAAGAAAGCAAACATACATCAAAGTAATAAATTTTGTAACTTATTAGTACATAAAGTTAAATTATCACTGAAATCTAATTCAATACACATTGAGTTATAAGCACGACACATTGAATTAATTGGCGAATTATAATGATAACTCGTACGCGGAAAATAACATAAAAAAGTATTATTATTTCTAGTGTTACAAGCATTAACAAAAAAGTTTAATTGCGAAAGAAGTGCACTATCATCAACATAACAATTAATGATTTTGTATAAAAACAGGAGTTGCTGATTGATATGTCTAATCAGCAATGGTTCTAAAGTGAAAGTATTAAGAAGATTATACTCATCATTCGGCCAAAAATGAAACAATCGATAACAAACAGTCTTACAAAACTTCTTGTGAATACCTTCTATAGCATTAATTAAATATCGTTGTGTAGGAAACCATATAATAGAACCATAGTACAACTTACTGAGAACTAGTGATTCAAATAAAGTCTTGTAGCAATGAAGATTTTTAAATTCAAATGTGGATCGTAAAATAAAACCCAACATTTTATAACAGGATGCAATAATAGTTTCAGCATGAAAAATTAAATTTAGTTTAGAATCTAAAAAAAGACCTAAATCTTTTATTATGTCAACACGCTTTAGAATTTCATTGTTCATAACGTACTCGTAGTTGATCGTAATAGTTTTTTTACTGTAACTAATTACCTGACATTTGCTAGTATTAAAATTTAAATGATTAATTTCCGACCAGTTGAATATTGATTGTAAATCCTTTTGTAAAAGGCCGCAATCATCAATGTCAGTAATAATGCGTAATAGTTTAAAATCATCTGCATACATCAGATAGTTAGCGTGCTCGATAACAGATTTTAAATCGTTAATAAATAATAGAAATAGGAGGGGACCTAGGACAGAGCCTTGAGAAACTCCAGAAAATGCTATGAAATTTCCCGATTTAAATCCGTTACATGCCACATATTGCACCCTGTTGTACAAATACGACCTAAGTAAGAGGTACAATTTATCAGAAAAGCCAATAGTTTTCAATTTTTCTAAAAGTAATACATGGGAAACAGAATCGAAAGCCTTTGAAAAATCTGTATAAATCACATCGATCTGTTTCCTGTTATTAAAGGCATCGTAAATAAATTGAACAAAATTAGTTAGATTTGTAATAGTTGATCTACGAGGTACAAAGCCGTGCTAATGAGGACTTATATAATGTCTGGTCTGAAGTTGAATATGTTTGAACAAAGTATATTCAAAATTTTTTGCGACTGAATTTAAACAGGAAATGGGACGATAATTGCTAATTTGAGACTTGTCACCTGATTTAAATAGTGGAAATATTTTAGAAATATTTTAGAAATTTTCCATTTATCTGGGACAATATTTGTTTTCAGGCAAAAATTGAATAGTATATGTAACGGATAAGCTAAAATATCAGAACAACCTTTAAAAATATGTACTGGTATATTATCTGGCCCCACAGAAATAGTATTATTCTGTGCCTTAATAGCATTAATAATTTCATTAAATGAGATTTCACTAATTTTAATTAAATCGCAGATAGGATTGGGAATATTAATAGCTGAGCTGTTGCTGTTAACATTAAAATTCCTATATACACTTTTAAAAAATCTGCGAAAGCTTCAACTATTTCTGCACCAGATTCAAAAGATTGACCATCGCAATACATAGTTGCCGGAATTTTGTTATTATCCTTCCTCTTTTTAATATAAGTCCAAAAATATTTGGGATCATTTACAATATTGTTTTGTAATGAATTCATATAATTAGTATAAGCTTTTTTTATTAATAATTTGCAAGAAGAGTGCAGTGTTTTATATTTATTTAAATGAAATATCAAACCATGTTTGGTGAACAGCTTCCTGTGATGTTCTTTTAGTTTTAACGTGTTTTTAATTTCTTTTGTGAACCAAAATGGAAATTTGTTTGTACGCTGTACAATTTTTGGTATACAAATATCAAGTACATCATAAATCATATCATAAAATTTTTGCACAGCAGAGTTTACATTATCACAGGATTCTAATGATTGCCAATCAATATTACTCAGTAGGGAATAAAGCAGTTCGTAGTTGCCTTTCTTAAAATTATATATGACATTGGTTTTAGATTTGAGTTTGGTATAGCAATTATCAACAACAGAAATAACAATATTCAGTGCAGGGTGATGTGCATCCTCTGACAATAAGGTATTTAAACATTTTGTTACATTGGTATTTGAATTTGTGATAACAACATCGAGAATATTATTATTAGTTTTGGGAACATTGTTAATTTGTTCCAAGTTTAATATATTTACAAAGTATAAGAAGCTATTAATTTGATTGTCGGTGAGATTTTTGGTATAATATTTATTTAAATTGGTTAAATTGAAATCGCCGACAATCAAAATATTACAATGAAAAATAAATGGCAATGCACTAAGCATTTCGTAGAAAGCAGCATATTCCATAAAAGTAGTATCAGGTGGGATGTAAACTGCAACAATGTAGATTGAGTTTAATGTGTTTTGGGGCGTAATTTTTAAACAAACAAAGTCTATGTTAATTAATTCACAGCTGATGTCTATACGTTGCGCACAGAAAGTGTCATTTACGGCAATAAGTACACCTCCGCCACTGCTTTTTCCAGTCCATACACGATCACGGTCACATCGGTAAACAGCGAAGCGTTCATCAAACAGTTAGTATTAAAGATGTTGTCGTTGAGCCAGGTTTCGGAGAAGACAAGGACATCGTATGTTGTGGATAATACGTTTAAATAAAGTTCTGTCAGCTTTGTGTTGATTCCACGCACATTCTGATAATAAACTGAAATGTTTTTCTTTACTAGTTTTTTGCCACACTTATACGCGGGACACCATTTAAGTATTTTATTTACAGGTTGTCTTCTCCAGATTCTTTGCGTCGATTGAGTTCAGTAATTAATTCTGTAAAATACTCCCTTTGCTTGAGAGTTTTATCACTAACAATTTTAATTGTGTTGAATTTAGCGCCTTTTATCTTTTTAGCGTTTTTTATTATGTAAATAGCGTCTGCAGCATTTTTAAAAGAAACTTTTATAGGTCTTGGTTTATTATTAGCGCTATTCAATTTACCCAAACGGTAATTTTTGAAATCTGTAGTAACTACTGGTTTGGAAGATACTGTAGTTAAAAGCTCACTTATAGTTAAGGAATCAACATCGGAACTATCGGAAGAAGATATATTATTTTCGGGAAGATTGTACAGAATTAAATTGTTTTGACGACTGTGCCGTTCATTTAACTCAGATATGATATCCTCAAATTCAACACATTCTTCAAATTTAGTTTTTTTATTAAGAGAATACTCGGCTCTCAACTCTTTAATTTCAGTTTGCGAGCTTAGAATCAGTTGCTTTAATTCCGTGAACTCGTTGGGTTTAAGATCAGCAGAAGATGCACAGAGGTTACAAAACCATTTTAGATTTTTCCTTGAACGTAGCAGTCTAGAGTCGGCCTGCGTTACTTGTACACAATCGGCATGAAAAGATGTAGAACAACCGGCACACTTTACAGAAGAGTTGATATCAAATTTTTTGGTACAAGTAATACATAGAGTTGACATGACTTTGTGTTTCTTGTAACGGTAGAGCCACACTTTAAATTAAGTCGTATTCTTAGTTAGACAGGCGCACGCACAAGGCTGTTTAATTACGGACTTAGTAAAAAGTACATAAAATTTTAGAATTTAGGAATAAAAACTCACAAAGCTAAGTAGAGCACACCGCAGCAGGTTGATTAGCAATATTCAATGGTTGCGAACTTTGGTTACTCACACACTTATACAAAATAAATTCAATATAAATACAAAAAAACCACAATAATCGCCAAAACTAAAGAAGCGATAAAAACACGTGTATACGCAGTAACTTTCTTCTCTTCTCCAATGCTGCGGATACAGTGTTGCGTATATGTTTATCACACAATAACTTATTGTCAAATAAAATCCCTAAATATTCATGTGATTACTGAATAAAAATGGTTGTAGTTTTTTACTGAATGTCATAATTTTACATTTATCAAAATTAAAAAAGAGCTGGGACTACTCAAACCAAGTAATTAAACTGTTAATATCCATTTGAAGTTCATGACAATCATTAATTCAATTAACTTTTTTAAACAGCTTGATATCATCAGCATACATGGAAACCTTAGAAAAACGGACCGTGTCAATAATATCATTAATAAAGAGTAAAAACAAATTTGAACCCTGAAGTAGGGATGGCAGTTCAGTCAATTGACCGGTCAAAAGTTGTCAATTGACGGTCAATTTGACTGATGTTGGAATATTTGACCTAATGAATTTGATCAATTAAAAAAAAATAACTGAAAAAAACAATAGTTTATTGTATAAAAAATAAAATCTTTTTCGAAAAAACCAAATAAACACTACTGGTAAAAAGTAAAACAAAACTAATGTTAATGTAAATAGATAGATAATAAGAATATAAGAAAAAACACGAAACATATGCGTGATGACAACAGCTGTATTATTAACACACCAACCCTCAAAAAATGCGAACTGCATACTGCAATTACTGCATCTCGCCGAACACGAGACACGCGTCGACCTGTCAACATAGGCTATACAAAGAATTATGCTACCGGCAAGAACTATTTGACGCGAGCAGCTTGATAAATGACCAGTCAAATACTAGCTCAATTGAACGAAGAGTATTTGACCAGTCAATTGCCATCCCAACCTTGAAGAACACCTGAAATTGCAAGAAAAATATTTGATACAAATCTATTAATCTGGACAAATTGATAGCGCTCATTTAGATAAGATGAGAGAAGTTTACAAAGTGGAAGAGAGAAATTGAAGTCATGGCACAGTTTGCCTATAAAAATACCATGATCTACTTTATCGAAAGCCTTGGCGATATCTGTATAAATTACAGCAATTTGAATATTTTTAAGTAAATTAGACGAAACGTAATCAGTGAAATTAATGAAATTGGTAACTGTAGATTTATCTTTTGAGCAAGTGAAATTTATTTATCTGTCATACGGTAAATATACTTGCAATTAATTGTTTCATAAATCTTAGAAATATTAGAAAACAACGCGTTTGGACGATAATTAGATATATTGCTAGGGTCACCAGATTTCAGCATAGGGCAAATACCTCAGCAATATATGTGATGAAGTTTCCAAATTAAAGACGGATCATCTTTAATGTTTTTCTCTGCATCTATCATGTATTTCTCGTAAGTTTTTTTAATGTCTCTCTTAATTCTAACTCTAAGGTTTATATAATCAAATTTACATGTCACAATACCATAACGTTTATAAAGTTGTCGATTTCTCTCTTTAGCTTTTATGTTACTAACAATAACAGGAGTGAACCAAGGTGGCTACTTAGATGAAACTTTCTTTCTAGCCGGGATACATTTATTAAAAATATCGGTAATAATTTTTAAAAAATCATTAAAATCTGTATCGACATTATTGTAATTGACAAATATATTTCAATCAATTGGCTCAAGTGACCTGTAAAGTAATAAAAAATTAGCATTTTTGAAATCATATTGTAACGAATTTAAAGCCAGACAAGTCGAGAACATTCCAGAAACCTTCTCAAGAAACAAGTGCGTAGCAGCGTGACCTCACTTGCTTAGAGCTCGCTCGCATGTCTGAGCGTGTGGTTTGACGGGATATTTTATGACGTCCTGGAAGATTCTAGGACGTCCTGGAAGGTTCGAGAACTGTTCTACGGACAGGAGTATATAAGCCGAGGACGAGTGGCTGAGTGCAGTTGACAGTAGACTTCGAACGCGTAATATAAATGTGGTGAAATAAATAACAGCTCAAGTGTACGTAATATAAATAGTAGTGTTAGTGACCGTTATATAAATAATATTAGTGTTTAAATATTTATTAGTAGTGTTTAAGATTTATTGTAGTGTTAATTAGTTTTAAATAAGTTTCTGTTATTTTTATATTCATCTATTAAATAAATACTTTTATTTTCGTTTAACATAAATAATTGTGAGTTATTTTTGTGCCTTAAACATTCTACACACTTCCAGACAGACGAAAAACGTTACAATTGGTGTCAGGTGTAAGGTTATTAAATAGTGAAGTGTGTACTAAAAATAAATAAAATGGCGTCATTCGGTTTAAAACTAAGTGAATTAAAAGTGGTGGACCTAAAGAGGGAATTAGAGGAGCGAGATTTGGACTCATCCGGGTTAAAATCAACGTTACAACAACGTCTGCGAGAGGCTTTAGTGGCAGCTAATCAGGATCCTGACGAATATGTATTTGAAACTAATTCAAGTGACAATCGTAAAATGTTGGAGAAATTAAAAGAAGAATTAACTGGATCCGTGCAACATCAAATAGAAGAGAATTCTAGAAAATCTGAAGAACGTTCTAGAATTCTAAAGGAAGAACTGACAGAAAATTCTAGAACCTTGGAGCAAAAGTTGGAAGAAAATTCTAGAACCTTGGAGCAGAAGTTGGAAGAAAGTTCTAGAATTCTAAAAGAAGATTTGGCGGAAAATTCTAGAACCTTTGAACAGAAGTTAGAAGAAAGCTCCAGAATCCTAAAAGAAGAATTAACAGAAAATTCTAGAACTTTGGAACAGAAGTTTGAAGAAAGTTCCAGAATCCTAAAAGAAGATTTGGCAGAAAATTCTAGAACATTGGAACAGAAGTTAGAAGAAAATTCCAGAAATTCTGAAGAACGTTCTAGAATTTTAGAACAAAAGTTAGAAGAGGATTTAAATGAATTGAAAAACGAATATGAAAAGAAAATAGAACAGTTAGAAAATAAATTCCTCACTGCAACTGCAGCATCAAATTTATGTCCTGGTGTGGCTGAAACAGAAGCATCAAGTGAAAGGAAAATAGCGAAAGGTGAGACTGCATCAACAATTCGTATAAAAACACCGGAATTTTATGGAAAAACATCGTGGCCGAATTATTTGAGGCAATTTGAAGCTGCTGCAAAAGCTAACGGATGGTCACCGAGAGAGAAAGCCATTTCATTGACAGTAGCGTTGCGTGGAAATGCCGTCGATATCTTGCAGATACTGAAACAAGAAGAACAAGAAGACTACGATCAGCTGGTTAAGCATTTAGATATGCGATATGGAAATGCGCACCTAGAACAAGTGTATCAAACGCAATTAAGAAATCGATACCAGAGGTCGAATGAAACTCTCCAAGAATTTGAAGCTGACGTTGCTCACTTGGTTCGCCTCGCACATCTTACAGCCCCGGACAGCGTATTAGAGTGCTTAGCTATTCAAACATTTATTTATGGAATCCGAGATGGCGAAATTCAGCAAGCATTAAGATTGGCTCGACCAAAAACATTAACCGATGCACTGTCTCTTGCTTTAGAACAAGAGGCTGCAAAACTAGCTTCGCGTAGCCAATCTAAAGTAAGATCAATAAACAGCGACTTTAAGACCGAAGATAATGAAGATATAGAAGAGAAGTTACGACGAATCGCTACGGAAATACTTGGAGGCAAGAAGAGAATACGCTGCTGGAACTGCGGTGAATTAGGACACCCGCGAAGACTTTGTGGGAAGCCGCTGAAAAAGAAAACCGATGCAGAGTCGGAAAACTAAGTCGGTAGCCCCACATTCCATCGGATATGTCGCCTCTCTTCATCATCAAGTCAACAGCATTTTGGTGGATGGTCTTGTTGGCGGATACGGGTGCGACAAAAACAATAATAAGATCCGACTTGACTAAGAAGTTTGCACCAACACAATTATATCCGACGAAGTGGCGATTACGTACAGCAACTGGAGAACTAGCTACATCGTCAGGAGAGTTAGATGTGACCATCAACATCGGCAACACCTCCCTCAAACATCGTGTGTTGGTAGCCGAAATCGAAGATGACTTTATTTTTGGAATGGACGTCATGGAAAAATATGGTTTTAAACTGGATCTCAAACACGGTGTAATAGTAGTAAATGATGAAGAGCTCGTACTGCATCCACGAGAGGACGAAGTTGCACGTGCTTTAATAACCGAAGATGTAGTACTTCCGGAGCGAAGTGAGACCATTGTGGAAGCACAACTCGAAGGAAAATTTTGCACAGGAAATGTTACCATGTTGGAACCCCGAAATAATGATGAAGAAACTGGTCGTGGAGTGATGGTTGGAAAATCACTGGTAAAGGCCAACAAGATAATACCAGTTCGAATAATGAACATAAATAAGTATCCGGTCACAATTAAGCAAGGCACTATAGTAGGGGAATGTTCATCCGTATCTTCGATTATTAGAACAATGGTAACTCAGAAAACTCCAACTAGCACGATTCCGGATACACTGCTCAGTCAAATTTCAACATCTTTTCACGGACTGACATCTGACGAGAAAATCAAAGCGAAGAATTTAATTCACAAGTATCAAGATGTCTTCGAATATGACAAGAAATCCAAGGGCCGAACGAACGTTGTCCGGCATAAAATCTACACTGGAGATGCAAGACCCATCCGCCAAGGAGCAAGACGATTACCACTGGCAAAGCGAGAAGAAGCTGAAAGGATAATAGAAGAAATGAAGAAAGAAGGCGTGATTGAACCTTCAAGTAGGCCATGGGCTTCACCAGTGGTATTAGTGAAGAAGAAGGATGGATCCACCCGATTCTGTGTAGATTACCGTCAACTTAACAACGTGACGAAAAAGGATAGTTATCCACTTCCCCGAATAGACGATACACTGGACACGTTGGCTGGGTCAAAAATATTTTCTACGTTGGATCTAAAAAGCGGATACTGGCAAGTTGACTTGGACTCGAAAGATCGTGAAAAGACAGCTTTTACCTTCGGAACAGGACTTTGGCAATTCACAGTTATGCCATTTGGACTTTGCAATGCTCCTGCAACATTTGAACGACTTATGGAAACCGTATTAGCTGGGCTGTCATGGAAAACCTGTTTGGTGTACCTCGATGATATTATTGTGGTTGGAAAAACATTCGAGGATCACATTAAGAATTTAGAAGAAGTTTTCCAAAGATTGAAACAGGCAAATCTCAAGCTCAGCCCGAAGAAGTGTCTTCTGTTCCAGAAGAAAGTGCATTATCTCGGGCATGTGGTTTCTGGTAAGGGAATTGCAGTGGATGAGGACAAAATAAAAGCTGTTAAGGACTGGCCAGTACCAAAGGACAAGCATGAATTGAGAAGTTTCCTTGGTTTATGCACTTACTATCGGCGATACGTGCAAGGATTTGCCAACATTGCTAAACCACTGACACGGCTTACCGAAGAAGGTAGAAGGTTTGTTTGGGAAAACGACTGTCAAACAACATTTGAAAAATTGAAGGATTCTCTGACCACCGCGCCAATCTTAAGTTATCCACTTCCGGAAGGCAACTTCATTTTGGATACCGATGCCAGTAATGTTGGGATTGGCGGCGTCCTCTCTCAAGTACAAGGTGGTCGTGAAAAAGTTATTGCCTACTTCAGTAAGACACTGTCGAAACCGGAAAGGAACTATTGCGTCACCAGGAAAGAACTATTGGCAATTGTGAAGTCCACTGAGCATTTTTACAAATATTTATATGGCAGAAGATTCCTGATAAGAACCGATCATGCTGCCTTGAAATGGCTATTACAATTCAAAAATTCAGAAGGTCAGGTAGCCAGGTGGATCGAAAGGTTGCAGGAATATGATTTTACCATTGAACATCGGGCGGGAACAAGCTACCGTAACGCTGACGCGTTGTCCAGGAGACCATGTTCCGAAGAATGCAAGCATTGTTGCCGAGTAGAAGAGAAGCAAGCTGCTGCGTTAAGAACAACGGTAGTCGATGATAAATGGCAACCGGAAGAATTGCAGAAAGATCAGGAAAATGATCCGGATCTGAAGATTGTAATAAATTGGAAGAAAAACGGGGATAAACCGATTTGGCAAGATGTTGCACCATACTCCCAAAAAGTGAAATCGTACTGGGCGCAATGGGACTCTTTAATAATTGAAGAGGGTCTCCTGAAACGTGTTTTGGAGAATGCGGAGGGTACAGAGCAGAGAATTCAGTTACTAATACCTAAGAACAGGGTACCCGAAGTGTTGAAAGAGATCCACGACGGATCTGTTGGAGGACACCTTGGAGTCAACAATACTGCTGAGAAGTTGCGAGAACGATTTTACTGGCTAAATTGTAAGGAAGATGTTAAAGAGTGGTGCAAGAAATGCGTAGTTTGCGCTGCAAGTAATGGGCCAAATAGGAAACGTAGAGCCCCAATGCGTCAGTACAACGTAGGAAGCCCATTTGAATGCATTGCAATCGACGTGGCTGGACCATTTCCCGAGACTGATGATGGCAACAAGTATATAGTAGTCGTCATGGACTACTTCAGCAAATGGGTTGAAGCGTACCCCCTGCCCAACCAAGAAGCAATCACCGTCGCTGATGTATTGGTGAAGGAATGCATATGCCGATTTGGAGTACCGCGCGAAATACACTCCGATCAGGGAAGAAACTTCGAGTCGTTTTTGTTCCAAAATATCTGCAAAATATTAGACATTCGTAAGACAAGAACGACTGCATTACATCTGCAGTCGGACGGCATGGTTGAGCGAATTAATAGAACGATCAACAGATATCTGTCGAAAGTTGTCTCTAACCACCAAAGGGACTGGGATCGTCATCTGCATATGTTTCTGATGGCATATCGTTCATCTGTGCATGAAACAACAGGACAGACACCCGCAAATATCGTATTCGGACATGAGTTGCGGTTACCGTGCGATTTGAAATTTGGATGTAAACCTGGAGAAGATCTAGCTGGGGAAGATTACGTCACCGATTTACGAAGAAGAATGAACGACATTCACGAACAAGTTCGTTCAAACATCCAAACTTCAAGTGACAGAATGAAAGATCATTATGACATCAGGGCAGAAAAGGGAGGATATGGAACTGGAGAGTCGGTATGGTTATATAACCCACAGAAGCGTCGTGGTCTATCGCCGAAGCTACAAACATGCTGGGAGGGACCCTATGAAGTGATGAAGAGGATAAATGACGTTATCTACCGAATTAGGAAAATACCGACTGGGAAGCCGCGAGTAGTCCATTTTAATCGTCTGGCCCCTTTTTCTGGAAACAACCATGAGGTTAGTGATGTTTGTGCAGCAAATGTTCGCTGCGTTCAAGAGCATGAACAGGAATTAACATTCGGAGACTTCATGAAGAAATATTCCACCGGTCACAAAGCACGGTATGGCGTGACAAAAGAAGAACATCGAGATTTGTTCTTGGTGCCTTTGGAGTATTCCATAGCCCACTGTGTGGCGGAAGACTTAAACATGTCTCGAGGAATTGCTACAGTATTTAAAAAGAAGTTTGGACGGCTACAAGACCTAGCCAATCAGCGTCCATCTGTTGGAAGAACACTAAAATTGCGCGACAACTCAGAACACAAACGGTACCTGTATTATTTAGTCACCAAGGCACGATCATCTCAGAAGCCCACCTATCTCACCTTATGGGAGGCACTGATCGATTTGAGGGAACATCTTTTAAATAACGATGTTATGAAGCTGGCGGTACCAAAATTGGGTTGTGGACTAGATGGGTTGGAGTGGAGAACAATTAGGAATATGTTAGAAGTTCTTTTCCACCGCACCGGAATTGAAATTCTTGTCTGCAGCTTTGACCCCAAAGGAAGAGCGAAATTAGATCGCACTGTGGATTGCCACTTCTTTAAGACCTCAGGATGCATTAAGGGTTCGACTTGCAGATTTCGTCATAACTTCTCCGAAACCCATCAACTTCTGTTCCGAGACGGAACAGCTTTAAGGAGGGGGCAGTGTAACGAATTTAAAGCCAGACAAGTCGAGAACATTCCAGAAACCTTCTCGAGAAACAAGTGCGTAGCAGCGTGACCTCACTTGCTTAGAGCTCGCTCGCATGTCTGAGCGTGTGGTTTGACGGGATATTTTATGACGTCCTGGAAGATTCTAGGACGTCCTGGAAGGTTCGAGAACTGTTCTACGGACAGGAGTATATAAGCCGAGGACGAGTGGCTGAGTGCAGTTGACAGTAGACTTCGAACGCGTAATATAAATGTGGTGAAATAAATAACAGCTCAAGTGTACGTAATATAAATAGTAGTGTTAGTGACCGTTATATAAATAATATTAGTGTTTAAATATTTATTAGTAGTGTTTAAGATTTATTGTAGTGTTAATTAGTTTTAAATAAGTTTCTGTTATTTTTATATTCATCTATTAAATAAATACTTTTATTTTCGTTTAACATAAATAATTGTGAGTTATTTTTGTGCCTTAAACATTCTACACACTCTCAGAAAGACGAAAAACGTTACAATATATTACATTGTCAGCTATATTGAGTGATTTAGTGCTTGCTGCAAAATGTAACTCTACAGATAATGTAGGATGGTGAGTATCTTCAGTAATCAACGGAACACGATCACGTGTCACCAAACATTCAACATTTGTAAAAATTATATCCAAGTTTCTAAGGCTATCTTTTAATATTATATTGTGCTGTTTTGAGAGAGTAAGAGTAACTAAAATCAATAAAGTTAGGAACAATAGAGTTCATGAAACCGTGATTGTAATGATCAGGTAATTGCGGTAGGTTAACGGCGCCAGCAATTATAAAGTTATCTATATAGATGAAGGGAAGAAATTCAATGCAGTTGTAAAAAATAACCAGTTGCTCTGTAGTAACAGGCGGGAGAAGTTACACCACTAGAACATATATTCAAACTGACAACTGGACTTGCACGCATATAATATCAAATTTGGAATACAAGTCGAACGATAAGCGAACAAAAACAGACTGAAAAACATTATTGATTGCACAAATAACTTCACCACCTCTTTTTTTGTCAACTTTTGCACAATCTCTATCAGCACGGATTACTGTAATACTATCATTGAATAATTCATTATTTGAAATGGATACGTTATACAAATGATATCAAAGTCAGAACAACAGGTATTGTTAAAAAAACATTAGTGTTTAAACCACGTACATTTTGATAATAAATACGCATTTTAGCAAATAACGTATTGTACACTTTTATAATATTGACAACAAAACTAAACTCAGAAATTAATTTCAAATAAGTAATAATAATAAAACAATATAAACACAAATTGAACTCACTATACCTACCACTTAAGGACGAGTTGACAAGTTAAATTATAATAAATTAATATTGACAGCGATCATGCACAAATACAAATATAAAAGAGAAAGGTCAATAAACTTAGTTTTAATTTACCTACTAATTACAACAATTTTGCTGACGTCGAGATTTATGGTAAATTGGTAGAAAAATAGAATAAAAAAATTAATGTAGATTTAAACATACAAGCTATAGATAAACACAAAATTACACAAAGTATAAATAAGATATGTAATTTAAATATTCATAAATATATGTGTAACTACAAAAAATGAAGCAAAAAAGGAAAAAAAAACGAAACAAATAAACTGCACTATATAGGTATACAACTACAACGTACTAATAATTATTATAAAATCTTATAGTATTTCCATCTGTAGTTGGCCTATATTTTCAATATGCTTTCCAGTTCCATCATCTAACTTCACAGATATATTACCATTATATGACCACGCGTTTTTAAAACCATACTTTTTTGATGCAGCGTTCAGAAGTTCAAGTCTTTTGGCGGTCAAATCTTCTTTAATAGTAATTTTGGTTCGCTTTAAAATTTTATGCGCCTTTATTATGGCTTGACGCGTTTAGTATGACACACACTTCACAACTGCAGGACGTGGACGAGTTTTTTTGGGATCCTTTTTACCGATACGATGACAACGGTCAATCTCATAAGTCGCAATGTTCAGTTTTAGTTTTCTATCAAAAATGTCACGTATTTTGTTATCAACATTCTCACCACAACACTAAACACGCGAATACAGTTTCTTCGCGAGTACTGCTCCAGATGATCTACTTCCGCTCTTAGCATTTCACTTTCATTGGACAATTTGGTCACAATTGACTCGTAATGTAACTTGAGCTCATCAAATTTAGCATGCAGACTTTATCTACAAATTTGGTGATAAAGGAGTTATTAAGCATAAGTGAAGCCAAGGTGTCATTGATCGTAGAATTCAGATTAGGAGTATTTTTGCCAATTTTTATTTTTTTATTATTATTTTCAAAATAAATGAAAGTTAGCAGCACTAAACTATTTTTGGAGTTACAGCGGAACACGTCTACTCTCGTCGGAGACACATACGCTATCATTTAAATAATTATTATTTATTTTATTCCAGTGTAAGATTTTTTGACAATTTAAATAAAATTAGAACAAACTGTCAAAAAATAACGAAAATTTAATGTACAATAAAAATAACGAAATTTTTGTTAGCTCTTATAGAACTTCACCCAGTTTAAAAAATGTTGCAGAAACTTCAAGTCTTGCAAGATATCAAGTGTGTAAGATTCTTTTAAAAACTAAAACACAGCATTTAGCCTAAGTTCTTACACACATTACAAGATTACAATATTATCGATGGATAGCCCAGAAAATATAAGATTTTAAAATGTTCACTTATAACTTGAATTGAATATTACAGATTTTTTTTAGTACACAGGTGCTTTTTTTTGCTATAGAAATGTGAACAAGTTGAAGACGACTGCAGAGTTCCTAACAAAGAGTAAAAAAAGACCTAATGAATAGCGAAAAAAAAAATTAAAGGAATAACAATCAAAAATTTATAAAATTATTATTAGACATGCTTATTATAATATCTTCATTTGATTATTATATATCAGATCTAAGTAGCTAAAAAGAAAATAATAATAAGAGTAAAACTGTAATTTTTTTATACAGACAATTATCACGATAATTGCACTAGTGCGAATTATCATTTATTAATTAATTCCATGACAACGTGGTCAAATAATGAAACACTATTGGTTGTTCAAAGTTGTGAGACACAATATTCATTATAATATTAATAATATAATAAATGTTTGAGGACTAGTAATTATTTTATTTCACAATAACATTGAATTTATGGACTGAATTAACATAATACCATGAAACGATAACAGTCATAGTCCTCAGTCATATTAGAATACGCATTTCTTAATGTCGATAGTAAACAGGCAGTTGATATTTGAGACATGGATTATTTTTTCAGAACATTGATAACGAAACTATTTGAGTTACGTTTAAATTTAAACCTGCTTTATACTATCGGTCCTTAATGATATAAATCGAGTGAAAGAAAATAATTATTTGTAACAAATGAATAACGTTAAAACTCGTTAATTTAATAGGGCTAAAAAAAGGATAAAAATGAAATCTTAATACATAAAAGAATTGTTTATGTTTTATTTAAATTCACAATTAGTTGTAACCTTCGGTTAAACCGGAGTTCCATATTTAAATTTTCCATGCATTTAAATCACAAATATTGCACTATGTATATAATGTTTTGTAATAAATTTGTGTATCTGCAATAATAAGGCAGAAAAAAGGATTGGGACCACTTTTTCAAACAGACTGTATATTACTGAACTGATTATGAAAGTGAGTCAGTTACATGACCTGACGAAAAACGAAAGTTTTATTTCAGTAATATAGTAAACGAATAGCGCGGTAGGTATGGGATCGTAGTAATACAGATTACAATATGTGCATGCGTACAAAACTGGATGTAATACATTATTGAACACGTGAGTGCATGGTAACGAATTAAACGCAAGCAATTTTCGTTTTAAAATTACTTATCTTTATTTCATTGTAACTTTTTTATGATTTGAATGAATATCCGACACATTTTTTTGTCGTAGGATGAAAAATCCCCTATTTACATATTGACAATCTGTAAAGTGCTACTTTTGCAACAAAAAATATTTGTCAACACGGCAAAAAGACAGATTTGTCTGGAAGCAGCGGCTGTAAATCTGCTAATTTTTTTGCTAATTCAATAAATGACTATTGTTTCTGAGATACATATACTTACTATCTATATACTGCTGATTCTATATTTTTCACGTTCGCTATGAAGGGAGGCATATGTATATTTCTATCTCTCTAATAGAATATATTGTAGTAAATGCGCATGCTCAAATTGCTGCAATAAGATTGTCTACAGCCAATAGCGGACGTTCCTGTTTCAAAAACAAGCGGCTGCCTGTTTGCCACGTGGTTACATCGACAGCGTTATATCTTTGTCATTCTGTAGCTGTATTTCGTTGCGAACAGTAATAGTTTTCCTTTTGAGTTTTAACATGCCGAGTTGTTGTTTGTGTGGTCTTTTATACGAACAATGTACTCTAAATTGGTCCTATATAAAAACCAATAAATATTTTGTTGTGATTTGCAGTTTAATTTGTTTTATTCCTGCCGTCCTTGCAGTGCGGTTCTGTATGTTTATGTAACACTATACAAACGTAAAACTGAACAAAATCGCACTAGTATTTATATACTAGTTGTCATTTGACATTTAAAAATACGATTTTGAGTACAATTTAATAAAACCTGAATGTATTTTAAAATATTTGCGGAATGTTAATTTAAAATTCATTTCATAACCAGAACATCTAATTTATTTCATATTTGTGCCCCCTAAGCAAATATTTTAGTACGCACTTGTGTCTAATTCGTTTATGCGCCTTTCGATATATTTCTTTGGGACACTTATGTAAACACATCTGCGCATTACGAGGACAAAACTCTATTAGAGAGATGGATGTATAAGTTATGTATATCATTATCACTAAGAAACTTCATGTTACAGCGCACTCCAAGGAATGTGCTGACTAGTAATAGTAAGTTCATAAAAGAGCGAATCTTGTTACAAACCGCAATCAGTCTGTCTTGAGAACTATACCTGTAACTTGTGTATGTAAAATAAATAAATTTTTAAAAACACAATTTCCAATTAAAATTGTATAAGTGGCGCAGTCGGATCGGATTTCAAAAACGTGTTAATTGTCGAAGTTACACGAAAAGTAACAAATTCGTTAAAACAAAAAACACGGTCCTTTTAACGTTAATTTCGGAAACGAACAACAACGTGAAGAAGTCCAGAGAGCCAGCATCGCTAGTGCCGAGGTCTTCACAACCCCAGATTCCACACAAGCTACAGACTTCAGACTACACTACTGATTCCGGTACACAGAGTCCGCAGAACGAGAACCCGTATCGTGACGACGTCGCAGCAGCACGCCAGAACCACATCAACGCAGAATCTCCAGATGAAGATCGCAGTTTTAAACGCCGCAGTCTACATAGTTCTACTGTGAGTTTATTTTTACTACATATTAACGACTGTACGAATCACTATTTACTAAGAAAAATATATTAACGTGGGTTCGAATCACTGTAATTACTTAATTAGTAATAATACTATTAGATATACATTTTATCCAAACTGGATAACTTGTTAGATATTTTAAACGAAATTGAAGATAATATTAACTTAAACGAGTTAGCAATGGCTGATCGTATAAATAAAATTAAGTTCGCACTTAATGCAGTTCCAACTTATAATGGGGATCCAAATAAGCTGAGTATTTTTATAAATGCAGTTAACTTAGTTCAAAACTTACTGGGTACATTAAACCCAGCACTCGACGAATTTGATAAAGCAGTTTCATTTTTAAACATTAAAAGCAAAATAGTTGATAAAGCACTAGATAGCATAAAAGATTTAGAGTTTCAGAACTGGGATGATCTCAAAACGCATTTAATTCGAAATTTTAAAGATAAAACGAACTCTACTACAATAATTAATGAATTACTAAAATTTCAAAATAAAAACCCATTTAAACTACTCGAGATTACCAAAGAAAAATTCTTAGCTTTTAAATCAAGAATTAGCATAGAAGAAGAAGACGCAAATAAAAAAATTGGCTATTATAGAATTTACTGAAAAATTAATCGTAAACAATTTTATATCTACTGTAGGAAACCCTTACAGAAATAACTTGGCAACTCGAAACGCAAAAACTATAATTGAAATCGAAACTTTATTATCAAACGACTTCCAATATCTTAAAAATAATCAACCCTCATTTAAACCCGCAATTAATAACCAAAGATTGCCAAATATCACACCGAGACAATTTCCCGGAAATAATTTTCCTACAGGTCCTATTAACTTTAGAACCACTCAACAACCCAAATTAACAACCAAATAGATAAACTTTTAAAAGAAAAAATAATCAAAGAATCTCATTCCCCCTGGTCCTCTCCTGTCTTGATGGTCCCCAAAAAGATGGATGCCTCAGGAAAAAACTAATTTAGAATGGTTATAGATTACAGAAAACTAAATTCAAAAAGTATTGACGATAAATTTCCAATACCAAATATCACAGAAGTATTGGATAAATTGGGCAAAAATATTTATTTTACAACTTTAGATTTGGCTTCCGGTTTCCATCAAATACAAATGCATGAAAACAGTATCCAAAAGACAGCATTTAATACCGACAAAGGACATTTTGAATTTTGTCGAATGCCATTTGGCCTAAAAATGCACCCGCGACTTTCCAGCGATTAATGAACTTTGTATTACGCGATCATATAAACAAAATTTGTCTCGTATATCTAGACGATATAATTATTTTAGGCACTTCATTACAAGAACATATCGAAAACATTAGAAAAATATTTGCTAAATTAAAAGAATATAATTTAAAGATCCAAATTGATAAATCGGAATTTTTAAGGAAAGAAGTAGCGTATTTGGGCCATGTCGTTTCACAAGAAGGTGTTAAACCTAACCCTACAAAAATCCAAGCTGTAAAAAATTTCCCTATCCCAAAAACTCCTAAAGAAATAAAAACATATCTAGGATTATTAGGATACTACCGTAAATTTATCCCTGATTTTTCTAAATTGACAAAACCTATGACTAAATGCCTAAAAAAGGGAAATAAGGTAAATATAGGTGATAAAGAATATATAGAATCATTTGAACATAGTAAAAAGCTATTAATCAATGCACCAATTTTGCAATACCCCGACTTCTCTAAACAATTCATTCTAACCACCGACGCTAGTAATTATGCCCTGGGTGCGGTATTAAGTCAAAACATAGACGGTAAAGATTTACCAATAGCCTACGCTAGTAGAACTCTAAACACACATGAAATAAACTACAGCGTAACCGAAAAAGAATTATTAGGAATTGTATGGGCCACAAAGTACTTTAGACCTTACGTTTACGGCACAAAATTCAAAATTAGAACCGACCACCAACCCCTAACTTAGCTAATGAATTTAAAAGATCCTAACAGCAAATTAATGCGATGGAAAATAAAACTTGACGAATATAATTTCGATATTGAGTATAAAAAAGGAAATTTAAATAGTAATGCAGATGCTCTCTCACGAATAAGACGTAAATTTGAAATTAAGAAAACATTTGATGATATTTTCGATAAACCATATAATATAGTACATTGTATCTCCGAAGATAAAAAATTAGGTAAAGGATTTGCGGAACAAATTAATTCAAAATTCCAAAGTAAAACTTATCTAAATAACCAGAGTAAGAATAAAGGAAATATTTTTATACAACCTATTTATGATAAATATAAACTATTTCAATTAGAACATTTCTCTAAACCAAATTTATTAGATATTAATAAATGTTTAATTAATTTACGCGATTACTGTATTCAAAACGATATTTTTGAAATACATATGCCTAAAATTTGTAACGGATATGATAAAGTTGAAAATAAAATAAATTTTGAAATTGTTGAAAATTTAATCAACAAACTTTTTAAAGATACTCATATTCAAATAATAGTTCATGAATTAAAACCAGAAGTTTTTATAAACGATAATGAAAGTATAATAGTACAAATTGATAACGAAGATTTAGAAACATGTCACTCTGCAGATGAAAATGAAGTTAACGGAATTACTTACAAAGAAGGTTGTATTAACACTGGCAAGAACCAAATAATAGTCAAAGCACATAACGAACCGACCAAAGTAGAATTTAAAAAATTATTCGCACAAACCAAACAGAGATTAATAATTACCTTAAATAAAAATGACTTACAGGAAGAAATATTTCAGTTTATTAAAGAATATCTCGTACCTAAAATTAATTATTATTGTCTTATAGAAAAAGATATAGTTTTGACAATAAACGAAATTTTGCAAAACAAATTTACTAAAGATTCATATCGACTGATACAATGTGAAGAAGTATTAGAAGATATTGAAAATACGAACGATCAATTAGAAATTATTACAAATTATCATTTAGGAAAGACAAATCACCGTGGTATATCCGAAACAATTATGAGATTAAAACGTAAATACTATTGGCCAAGATTACACTTTGACATTCAAAAATTCATAAATAACTGTGAACTGTGTCAACAGAACAAGTACGAACGAAAACCGTTTCAATTAAACGATAATATTACAGAAATAAGTAAATATCCCTTTGACATAGTACATATAGATATACTGACTTTAGAAAAAAGGAAATATCTGACAATTATCGACGCTTTTTCTAAATTTGCACAAATTTATTTTATGAAAACTATAGACGCTATAAATATAACAGAAAGTTTGTTAAACTTTTTTAGTAAATATCAAATACCGAATAAAATAATACATGACAGCGGAGTTGAATTTAACAACAACCTTGTAAAAGAATTACTCAAAATCTATAAAATAAATACCCACATAACATGTGTCGATAACCCAAAAAGCAATGGATTAATTGAAAGGTTTCATTCCACCATAATCGAACATCTCCGATTAATTAATCAAAATAAAATCTTCGAAAATACCAAATTTGAGAATAAATTAAATTTCGCTGTGATAGCTTATAATAATTCTATTAATTCAATTACTAAATTTACTCCTAACGAAATATTATTCGGAGCGGATAAAGATAAGAACATTTTTGAAACTAGATTTACTATAGATGACTATTTAATTAATTATAAAAATAAACTCAAAATTTTACATGGAAAAATTAAGGAAAATATTCAAGTAGAGAAGAATAAGAGATTTTTAGCACAAAATAAATTAGAAAATAGACCAGCTAAATTACCAGATAAAATATTAATCAAAGAAGGTAAAAGAAGAATACAAAAATTTAAGAAACCACTTTTTAAAATCCATAAAATCGAACAATACAACCCTAAATTAGGCGTAATTAAAGTAACGAATAAAGGTAAACACAAAATTGATAAGATTAAGAAGCCCCGACTCTTTGTTGCAGATGTACCTGCATAAAAGGAAACCATGAGGAATTAGAGCTAATCACCGATAATCCCGGTATAAACATCGTGGATTTGGGCAATGTATATACATATATAAATTCATATTATTCATATTATAATTACGATATTAAGAATATAGAGGAAGAGTACTTTAAGATAGGTAAATATAAAAATAATATTGAAATAAAATTTGATGGTAATGATACGTATATTAGAGAAGTAGAAACATATAAAAATATATTAAACTTTAATTATGATAGATTAGCTATTAAAATAAGTAACTTGTTTACCCATAAAAGAAATAAAAGAGGATTAATTAATGGTATGGGAGGAATTATAAAAGCCATAACTGGAAATTTAGATGCTGAAGATGCCGAAAAATATGATAAATTATTTGAAAAGATAAATAAAAATCAAGAAATATTACAAACTCAAAATTTTGAAACAATTCGATTAAATAAAGAAATGATTAATAAATTTAAAAAACAAATTGAAAATATTAAACACAATGAATTGGTTTTGGAAACTCGAATAGATACTTTCATGCAAGTAACTATAAATTGGCAAAACGTTTGGGTGATTAAAGATATATTTAATCAATTGATATTATTAACCATAAATCTACTTGAGATCATATCCGAAATTGAAACTAGCTTGACATTTTGCAACTTAAATAAGATCCATAGTTCAATAATATCTTTAGAAGAACTAAAACAAATAATTAACCAAATTAATCCAGGAATAAAATTTTGGGACATTACTTCGCAGATTTCAAGTCATTGTAAATTAAATAACAATAAAATAGAATACTTACTAGAAATTCCCGTGTATGAAAATAAACCTGAAAGGAAATTACTGCAAATAACTCCAATCCCCATAATTAGTGGAAATTAAATGTTTATGCTAAATGAAAATAAAGAATTTTTAATTCAAGAAGGAGATCAACTATTGCTAACTAATGACTGTAATAAATTAAAACAAAATTTTTACTGTAAGACCAATTATGTAGAAGCTAATAAATGTTTGAACGAAATTGTTAATAGGCATAATAATAATGAATGTAAGTACCATAAGATTACTGAAGGATTTATTTTAATAAAAATTGAAAACTCTAATATTATTATTATTATAAGTAAGAATGAAAGAAACTTAGATATTAAGTGTTCTGAATATGTGAAACATAAGTTAATTAAAGGAGTATATAAATTTAAAACAAATAAAAATTGTATAATTAATAATTATAAATTGGAAAATTATATAACTAATGCTAAAGAAATAATTTTTGAAAATATTAAATTTAAAATTAAGGACAGACAATTAAGTAATAAAACAATTGAGTTGAAACAAATTAATAAGCAAGATATTGTAGTTAAAGAAACGCCAATATTAAATGATATAAAGGTTGAAGATGATGTTAATAACCATACTTTAATTAATTCTGTTGTTATTATTGTTATAATAGTAATTATTTGTTTAATCTTATGTAAACATAAAATACAATGTTCAAAAAAACTGTTAAAAAAGGAAAATCTCCAAACCGTAACAAATGAAGTTCCCTTTTAGGGCGGAGGAGTTATGTATATCATTATCACTAAGAAACTTCATGTTACAGCGCACTCCAAGGAATGTGCTGACTAGTAATAGTAAGTTCATAAAAGAGCGAATCTTGTTACAAACCGCAATCAGTCTGTCTTGAGAACTATACCTGTAACTTGTGTATGTAAAATAAATAAATTTTTAAAAACACAATTTCCAATTAAAATTGTATAAGTTATACATCTATCTCCTTTCATAGCGGATGCTACTTTCAATTGTAAAATACGAGCATCAGCGGTATATAGATAGTAAGTATATGGTGAGATACGTACCTACCTGTGTTTTTATACCCAAAATCTGAGATCGAATCCCACTCAAGCCCACACTACGGCTCGGTGAGTTCGGACCCTGTACTGTAATTGAGATTCAGTCCCTGTTGTACAAACATGCCGAACGGCAGATTCAAACCTGAGATTGCACTAATGCGCTTGATCACTGCACTAGGTTTTTATAGAAAATACAAGTAATTATCATTTTTAAGTTGGCAATAATTTTTAAATTAGTAGAATTGTCTTTTCTCCATTAATAAGTAATATTTCTATCTAAAAATTTACACCAGTTTGGTCAATATGTACGCAATAAATGTTATGACAGAGTTGTGTTTTTGCATCAAATGAATTAATATTTGGCTTATATTTAATATTTATTTATTTAGGTCCAATCTATGCTGAACAGGAACCATTGATAACTGGTCCTGATGAAGATCTCGTGTTTGTGGGCGAGACTCTAAAGTTATGCTGCACTGTGTTCGTGCACAACATCGTCCCGGATGACGCGCTACGCTGGACATTTCCGAATAACTTCACTTCTAGTGTAAGTAGTACTTTTATAAAGAACTTCACTCAGCCCATCCACTCACTCGTCACCTAATCATGTCCTTTATATTTATATTTCGTATATTTTGTCAAATATATAATAGAATAAGGAACACTAAAGTAGACATCCCTACAGTAATTGCCACCATTAAATAAAAATTCAAATAAATAAAAATTGATAAGTTCATTTAGGTAATTTTCAGTTTAGTTCTATTTATAGTTTTATCAAGTATGCGCCTAGTAAAATTTTTTACTTACACGTTGGTACATACATATTTACGTCAGTTTGTTAAAGAACGCATATTGTGTTGAATGTTTTATCTGCAATTCTTATGAAAATCGTAAGGTCACCATTAGAAACAACGTGTCAGATAATTTTAGGTAAGCTTAAAGTGATCAATAGGATTTGTTGTATAGTATTAGTTGAAGTTTTTGCTTATTTTTCTATGCTTTAAATAGCATTTTTATTAGTTAATATTATTATTTATGCAGTGCTAAAAACTGTATCTGATATATTGTAAATTCATTATTTGTGATCTTATTTGAGTAATTGGCACTGTCATTAACAATAAAATATATGCATACTTAGACCTACATAAAACATATTTTCTAGGAAAAATTATTATTATTTATTTATTTCCTTTTATCTGTAAGGATACCGAAAACAACGGAAGGCAAAAATTACCAAAAAAAATATAGAAAAGATAAATAAATAAATAAATATATCATCACGCCTTCTACCCATTACTGGGTGTAGCGCCAAAGCAGATCTCGGTAAGTGATATATTTTGCGCATGAAGTGCGATTACCAGTCGTCAAATGGCCTCCAAAAATGTTAGTGGTGGAGCAGCCACAGGGGTAGTTTTTGAAATTATGAAAATTGTTTGTCGCCTGTGGGAATCGAACCAGAGTTCTCAGGATCCACAGGCTGACTTCATACCACTGAGCTAGCCACCCCATATAGTAAAGAAGATGTGGATTAAGCAATTAATGCAATTTTAAATGAAAATATGTCGAAGGAGAAGGCAGCTAATATATTTAATATTTAAAGGAGTACCATCCTATTCAGATTAAAATTATTAGAGATTCAGAAAAAGAACAAAATTCGACACGGCCCCATAACAGTTCTCACAGATGAAGAAGAATCCATCCTTGTTAACTAGATTAAGGCAAGCTGCAGTAAAGGTTTTCCTAGAAGAAAGGATGATATTCTTTCGGCAGTGAAGGAATTTTTAAATGAATCTAGTAGGCCAAATCCTTCTAGTAACAATTTTCCTGGAAATGGATGGTACAAGTGATTTTTAAATGGACACCAAGAACTTTCAGTACGAACCTCGAAGTCTGTGACAACTGCTAGTTCAGTACTCTCGCAACAAGATATCTATAAATGGTTTCAACAAATTGAAACCTATTTAAGAACAAATTAATTTTTCTATATTTTGGAAGACCCTTCGCGTGTATTTAATGGTGACGAGACAAATTTTTAGCTTTGCCCAAAGGACGAAAGAGTTATTGCCCCTAAGGGTGAAAGAAATGTATATGAAGTTAATATTGAAACAGCTAAGTCAACATTACCAGTAATGTTCAGCTTCAGTCCAAATGGCGCAGAAATTCCACCCATGATTATCTTCCCATATAAACGACTGCCAGGACACATTGCGAATTCTGTTCCCAAAAATAGGGAAATAGGAATCAGTGATAATAGGTGGATGAAATCTGAGTTGTTTCATGAGTACATAGGTAATACATTTCATCCATGTTTAGTGAAGAAAAATGTCATATTGCCAGTAATACTTTTTGTTGATGTAACAAATTAAATATAATACTAGTAGCATTATATCCAAATTCTACACGAATTCTGCAACCAGCTGATGTTGCTATCGCTCTGACTAAAGAAAAATTAGCTTCGATATTGAAATCAGAACTTGATAATTGCTATAATAAATCTGCAGTCCAAATTCAGAATAGACACCACAACGAAGAAACTTTAAGAAATGTACAAAACACAGAATCATCGGGAGATTTCGAATAAAATGAGTATAAAAGAGCTACAGAAACAAATCAACACCCGCAAAGCTCAAAATATGATGAATTCGGCAAAATTGAAGAATCTATGAAAACTCAACCTAGTACAGAAATTGTTAGCTCGAATAATTTCAACGCAGCTATCAACGCTTTCAATCACTCGGATCAAAATAAAATATTTATTGACGGTGTAACGTGTGATATTAATTAAATCGACATAATTAATGAAGAAGAGCTTATTGATATATTAACTATGAAGAAATCAATTCAAAACAATCTTCTTTAACAGAAATTCTTCAATGGCCAGTAACAAATCTACGAAAAGAAGTAAAAAATACTAATTGGGATCCTTTTGTGCTAACATCAGAACAGTGGCAAGCAATTTATAGAAATAAAATTGATACGAAAAAGATAGAAGAAGAAAAAGATTTACGAAAACGTAAGAGGATGGAAAAAAGGATAATAATTCGAACAAGAAAAGTAAAACAATTAAGAAGAAAATTAAAAATTCTGGTACCGAAAATATGTGTAATAAAAATACTAAGACGACTGAAGCACCTAGTATGCACATGCAACAATTATGTGATCATAATAATTGATCTTGTTCTAATAAAAGTATTAAAGAAGTATACCTGATAATATAGACTGTGAGAAATATTTTGAAATATGTAATAATACAAATACAAAGACTGACACTAATGATGAACCAAATAAAATTATAGACTGTCTCGACGTAATAGGTAATTATGAAAATTTTACAATACACAAAAATGATGTACCAAATAAATGTATAGACTGTAAAGATAATGAAAAACTAGTTGATAATATGAGTTTGAAGACCGATAAAAATGCTTTAGTTCCTAAAACTGTAGACTGTAAAAATAACGAAACAATAATTAACAAAACGAATTTAATGATTAATAATAATGAATGTGAAGATGTCCTTAATAGTTCTCGAAAAGAAATTAATAAATTAAATATTATATCATGCGAAACAGTAAAATTTGATTTAAATAAATTTGATTGCCTGATGAAGGTGAAAAAAAAATTATTTGATGACGGTGAAATATTTGCAGTTAATTTAATATCAACAGGAATGTATTATACCTGCTTCCACTATATTACGTTTAACAAATGTGGAATTAAATGCAGCTTATGTGCTCAAGTTTGCCATTTCACTTGTTATATAGATTTCTAGGAACAAGAGAAGTTTGTTTGTAGTAAATTAAGATATCAATAATAATAATAATAAATATATTTGTATATCCAGCGTATGTACACTGATTACAAAGGATGGCAGTCAGTAAATAAATCCATAAATAAATACAACATATCACATCAAGTAAAGAATATAAATAAATTCTAACTACAAATACTTTCATATGTATAATTCTAACAATGGCATAGTAAATAAAATGTAGATAATAAGAAAAAAAGAAGTAGGTTTAAATTTAGTAATAAATAGCTTAACTTCAAATAAAACATAGTAATAATACAGGTCCAAGAGAAAATGGTTACATTAAAAATAAAGCAAAACAAGGCAATTACCATAAAAGGTAAATCAACCACACACAAAATGCATATAGCTTTACTCCTTAATTCTGTACAATAATATAATTCTCCTTAGAAAATTAACCTTAACTATAATTAATTCATAAGAATATAAAAATATAATATGTATATATAATATAAACATATAAAATATTTTACTTCTCTTGTGCACCATGTTTCGCTTAAACATATGATATCAGCTTGTAATAGTTTATTTTGTGTGTCTACACCATTAATATTCCAAAATAGTACAACTAACTTATATGTACGAGTAGAAAGACTGATATTATTACAAATATGGTCACTAAAAGGTTTACTTATCTTATTAACTACATTGAAGTTCTGCAGCCATGAGTTGTCTTCGTGTGTGTATCAATCAAGGTTTCTTGCATTGCTGTTAGGTTTCTGCAGAATTTTCTCGGCGCAAGAAAAAAGATTTTAATGTTGAGTTTTCCGTCTTCTTTGCGTCTACTTCACTATTGTGGTTTCTGGTCTTCAGCTTCTGCTGCGGTTTGGTTGGAGTGTCGTCTGATGAAACCCTATCGCGATTTCTTTTTTGATATACTTTATTTTTTTCGACATCGATAAGCTATTACCTCGAATTATTATTTTTTTACCTTCTAAACGACCTTGTTCCATTTTGCTTATTAGAACTTTTAGTTTCACACATTTCGCAAACGGAAGATCTTCGTTCATAAAAATGTTGCTTCCTTTTAGATTTGTCCTTTTACCAAGTATGACATATTTTATTTTGACGGATGTATGTGCTACTAGTATTGATCTAACATTTTAATTTTTCAGGCCAATTCGGTAAATTTCTTCTATTTCGGGTTTTAAAATAATTATTTCAAAATACTTGTTACATAATTGAATAAACATTTCTTCCAATTCAGCAGTATTAGATTCATTTTCAGGTATACCCATAATCAGAATATTTATCTTTTTAATTTGTTTCCCCAAGTTATTTATGATGTTTTGTTGAGAATCTATTTTCGCATCGAGATGAGATATTTTGGCTTCATATTTTATAATACGAGTAGAATACTTAATAACTTGAATATCTGCTTTAGATTGAGTGGTTTCCTTTTTTATGTCATCTAATGTGTTTAATTTAAGTAGGATTTGTTCAATTTTCTTTTCCATCATATGGCAGAATTTAGGGTTAGGTTTGCCTTGGCCACGTTGAAGTCTGCTTCAATTCACTTACTTGTTATAGTTACGCTCGAGAAACGGTAATTATTAAATAAAAATTATAATTTTAATATCTGAAGGCTATATTTAAACTTTTAATTGTTTATTAAAAAACAGAGCACGTTTTTCGCTTTCTTTACTTTAGGGTCAAATTAAGATATCGATAGGTATGTAAAACATATCTAGGTAACTACCTGCCTACTTACTATCGGGATTTTAGTTTAAACCAGAAAATTCATCATCTTTGTTATAATTAATTATCATATTCAATATAGAAGTATATTAAAATAATATTTAATTTTCAAAAAATGTAAACTATATTTAATAAAATTTAATAAAATATATGATACCTAAAGCTTCTATTTTGATATAATTTTTCCTCCAAATAATGAGTGCCAATTATTGTAATTTTTAAATGCCAATTACTAATTGAATGTGCCAATAACTCTACTTTTATAATACGCTATTTCTTGGAATATATTAATTTTTTCTTAAATTGTAAGTTAAAGTATAATTGCATCTATTTTAATAAATTCCATAAACCATGCTGTTTTGAATAAAATCAGTAGCGTTTACAAAAATGTGATATATAATTCAATATGAACAAAAAACACAGTCATAAACTGCTAAGATGCCAATGATTGTATAGTTTACCCTACTAGCTTCAGTGTCGTTTTAACATACATACATACATTCACACATATCTTCACTCTATATCCCATCAAATGGGGTAGCACGAACCCTAAAATCACTCATAAAACATTCACTCATAACATAATCAAATAATCAGCCCCCGTCAAACATTATCATTCAAACACACCACCCTCACTTCAACCACTTTCATAGATCCCTCCATATAAACTCATTTATTTATCACACTCGAAATCATTCCTTACATAAAAAAAACTCAATCACATCCATCGAATCACTCCTATTCACTAATCATATATCTTCTTTCTTCGACGTTCATAACACATGCATAAAATGTCTCAAATTACCCACGCTTACTCCTAACAACGAATCTAATAACCATATCTACAAAGATTAGAAAAGATGAAAGTGATAGCACGCACTTGTATATGAAAGAAAAGTCCACACAATGCAGTAACTGAAAATGAAACAAAAAGATAAGACAGGAAGGGAGTGTCGCCCTGCGCTTGTTTTTGGAAGTGAATTCCACACAATTGCAGTTAAACACTCTAATAAATTCAGCAATTAATCTACGCCAAACGTTCCTATCTTGACACACCACTTTAGCTCCATCCACATTCATAATTCCTTTCATACAAGCACGTTTGTTTCTCGTACTCGGAAACTTTCGTTTATTCAACAATCCTTCAATCGTATTCATCCATTTGTTCATAGGTCGCTCACGCAATCGTTCACCCTCAATTTCACCAACATAAACCTGTTTCACCAATCTCTCATTCGACATACGTTCTAAATGCCCAAACCATCTCAACTGACTTATACCTACTTTTTTAACTAAATTTTTCTCAATTTCACACTCATCATACACCAATGTATTCCGGACACGATCTCTTCTAGTATAACCACACACACCCCGCAAATATCTCATTTCCATAGCAGTTATACGACATTCATGTTTCTTCATCCACACCCAACATTCACTACCATACATCAATGAAGGCACTAAAACTCCATTATACACACTCAATTGAGCATCTCTTGATACATTCACATTTCTAGAAAAGGTTCCCAGAGCACCCAATACCTTGCATCCCGCCAATGCTCTTCTTTCAATCACACAATAAATATATCCATCCCTCGAAAACACACTACCCAAATATCAAAACTCATTCACTTGGCCCAATTTTACACCATTCACCGAAACATTGCAGTCGGTTACCAAATCACTCTTCTCAAACACTATCACTTTACATTTATCAACATTTAATAACAGATTTAAACCTTTTCCTACTTCATTTATACTTAGAATCATTCTTCTCAATTGCTTTTCAGATTCACCCATAACAACAACATCATCCGCATACGCTAACGCAGGCATAACACTACCACCAATATGTACACCATCCACCCCATTCAGCGCCGTTCGTAACAACACATCCATATACAAATTAAACAGCCGCGGAGACATCCCACAACCTTGTTTCACACCAACATCTATACAAAACTAATCACTCAATTTACCATCAACTCTCATCGCAGCCTCGCTACCTTCATACAACGCACGAATTGCCCTAACAAATTCCCGTTTATACTGTACTATAAAAGTTTTTAAGATCGAAAAAGCCACATAACACCTTTTTGTTCTTAGCAAGTGACTTCTCAACAATCATACGAAGAGAAAATAATTGATCCATACACCCTCTCACAGGCAAAAAACCACCTTGCATATCGCTTATCTTGGAAATGGTTAAGGTTCGTACCTTATGAATAAGAATCTTCCCGTACAACTTCCCAACCACACTTAGCGAACTTATCGCACGGAAATTAGTACATTCGCTTAACAGAGGGGTTTATTGGGTTTATAGCCCCTAGTGGTACATACTTAAAGCGCGGTACACCGAGCAAATTCTAAAGTACAATTAATATTTTTTATATATGCCCAAAAATAAATAACTATACAATAATAAAAAATTTAAATGAAGCAAATTATAAACTGATTATAATAGAAATTGTTTCTAAAACGGACACTACGCTACACTGTTATGTTGCGAGAGTACAAGAACGATACCCTGTCTCTTTTATTATTATTTTTTATTCGTTTGCAGTGTTCTATACTCGTATTTCACGCAAGTGCAGAGCACAGCGCACACATCCACGGCACGAGCAGGTACTAGAATTCTTATATTTATTTGACGGTTGGTTATTACACTTCACGCGTATAAATATATCACTTACCGAGATCTGCTGCGGCAGAGTGCCACACTCAGTAATGGGTAAAATGATACTTTTTTATTACAATTTTGTTTTAAATGATTCATTATTCATAAAATATATTCTTTTTTGCACATTTAAGTATGACGATATTATTATTTCAACTTTCTCAATAGTAAAAGGACGCAATTTCTGGAATGTTACGTTACCATGGATACGTCATCTTTTTCCATCTTAGGATTATAAATAGTATTTTTATTACAGGTAATATTAATAATAATATTTTAATTTTAACAAATCTGCAAAATTTTCTTAATAACTGAATAAGTAATTAATATGTTTAAATCGGGCTAAAAAATACATTCTCGAGTCTCATAATATTGCCTGACTCCTAATCGTTCGGCAACCTTTATTTCTCGACCGAAAACTTGTATTTTTTGATCTAATGAAACAAATAACTATTAAGTTGTTAATTATTTCGTTTTTGGTTGGATGTAATTGAATTTTTTTATTTTATGTTTTTCAGTCACTATTAGAACAAATTAATATTGATACCGTAATAGATACGAGGGTATATTGATAAGTTCTTAGCCTAACATAGTAAACATTACTGTATTTTAAAACTAATTTTTATTTATTCAATGTCATAATTGTACTTTATACACTTAACGCTCATAAAGTAGTTTAAAAAAAAAAGTGTTCCTTGGTCTGCAAATCACTCCTTTACAGCACTTTTTATTGCTTTTTTCAACGTGTTTCCATTCCTTTGATTGTTCTTTTATTTCTGCATCTTAGTAGTAGATCCACATTTCGTCCATAGTTATAATACGATCTAATATATTTTAAGAATCCCCTTCAAAACGTCAGCAAAGTAACTTGAAAGTTGGTATTTTGAGTCTTTTTTGATCAGCATTTGTGAATCCATTTTACAGATAATTTTGTCATATCCAAATCATGATGAACGTTGTGAAAGATACGTTCGTACGAAATTTGTAAAGTCTCTGCTATATATTTGAGCCCAATTCGTCAATCCCTCAAAATCATGTCATGTACGACTTCAATATATTCAGAAGTGGACACCGAAACGGCTCTCCCAACACGGTGTTCATCTTTGATCTCTGTTCTTCCTATCTCAAATTTAGCAACCCAATTTCTATGATGGCATATAAAGGGCAATGATTCTTGAATATATCGAACAAATTTGCGTAAATTTCCGTGCTGGACATCCCTTCCAAAAACAAGTATTTAATACATACATACATACATATAGCTTCATGCTATATTCCATCAAATGGGGTAGCACAAACCATAAAACCATTCATAAAATATTCACACATTACATTCATCAAATAATCAGCCCTCGTAAACATTTTCATCCAAAAACAACATCCTCACTTTTAAAACATTCATAGATCATAAACTCATTTATTTATTTCCTTCGAAATCATTTATCGCAAACAAACCTTCAATCACATCTATCCAACCATTCCTATTCACTTATCATTCATCTTCTTTCTTCAATGTACATAACATATGCATGAAACGTCTCAAATTACTCACGCTTACGCCTAACAATGAATCTAATACCGAATCTACAAAGATTAGAAAAGATTAAAGCGATAGCTGGCACATATATATATATATATATATATATATATATATATATATATATATATATATATATATATATATATATATATATATATATATATATATATATATATATATATATATATATATATGTATATGAACAAAAAGTCCACAAAATGCAGAAACTGAAAATTAAACAAATCGATAAGAAAGCAAGAGAGTGTCACCCTGCGCTTATTTGTGAAAGTGAATTTCACACAATTGCTAGTAAACATTCTAATTAAATTACTAAACAACAAAACTAAAATCAAAAATCCTACAGTTTTCTTAAATCATCAGATTCATTCCGCAATTAACCTTCGCCAAACGTTCCTATCCTGACATACTTTAGCTTCATCCACATACATAATTCCTTTCATACAAGTACGTTTGCTCCTCATACTCGGAAACTTCCGTTCACGCAACATTGCTTTAATTACATTCATCCATCCACTCATAGGTCGCCCACGCAATCATTCACCCTCAATTTCACCAACATATACCTGTTTCACCAATCTCTCATTCGACATACGTTCTACATGCCCCAACCAGCTCAACTGACTTATACCTACTTTTCTATCTACATTCTTCTCAATTTCACACTCATCATACACAAATGTATTCCGGACACGATCTCTTCTAGTATATCCAAATACACTCCGTAAATATCTCATTTCCACAGCAGTTATACGACGTTCATGTTTCTTTATCCACACCCAATATTTACTACCATACTCGTACATCAATGAAGGCACTAAAACATCATTATACACACTCAATCGAGCATCTCTGGATACATGCACATTTGGAGCAAAGGTTCCCAGAGCACCCAATACCTTGCATCCCGCAAATACTCTTCTTTCAATCTCACAGTCAATACGTCCATTCCTCGAAAACATACTATCCAAATATAAAAACTCATTCGCTTGACCCAATCTCACACCATTCACCGAAACATTGCAGTCAGTCACCAAATCGCTCTTTTCAAACACTAACACTTTACATTTATGAACATTTAATAACAGATTTAAATAATTTCCTATTTCATTTATATTTAGAATCATTCGTCTCAATTGCTCTTCAGATTCACCTATAACAACATCATCCCCATACTCTAACGCAGGTACAATAATACCACCAATATGTATACCACCTACCCTGTTCAACGCCGTTCGTAACAACACATCCATATACAAATTAAACAGCCACGCCGATATCTATACAAATCCAATCATTCAATCTACCATTAACTCTCACTGCAGCCTCACTACCTTCATACAGCGCACGAATTACCCCCAACAAAGTACCATTTATACCGTACTGTACAAGTACATTCCATAATATCTCACGATAAACACTATCATATTAATAACCAATCGATACTCAATTTTGTCAAAATTGAGATTTTTATCAAACATGTTATTTTTAAAAATTCACAATATGGAATCGGCTGAACTTTTTTAACCAAAATTGGAGAAATTATTTGAAAGACAACGTATTTATTGTTACGCTAACCATTTTTGCTTTTGTTTATGGGAATTATCCAAGGCTAACTATTTATCAGTATATTCTCGGCCCTAAAACAACAATTTACTTAATTTATTATGATCAGGCAGCAAACCTGTTATTTAATTTTTATAAGCGGTAAGAATTTTTATTTTCTTTTAGTTGTATATTTTCTTATTCGTTATGATTTTAATAAAATTTTATTAGAAAAATTTGGTTTATGATCCAGTTTTTTTTCTTAGTAGACTTTATATACTTACCCATATAATATATTTTTTTCTTATGAATGGCAGTTTTTAAAAGTTAGCCCCAAATGGCAAAAAGTCTTAGCATAGAAGCAGACTTTTCAATTTTACAACGGGGGCGAAATAAATAAATAAAAGAATGGATAGAATTTGGACTAAATAATCTGTTTCTTATTATACATACAAAAATAGGTATTTATTTTCGTAAAAAAAAATCAACCTTTATAAATATTAGAAGAGTACAAAATAGTAAGAATATAACTATTTGTTAGAAAAAACGTATTACTTCTAACAATTGTTTTTTAAAGTAAATTCATTTCATAATTTCCCTAATTCCAGTGTATATAATTCTTCATTATGAGAATTGATAATTGTTCTCGAACGGGCTATTTGTTATCAGCTTTTTTTTTAATATAGCCACAGAGCTATTGTTTACTGATGTATTCTAAAAAAAAAAAAATATGAAACTATTTTACTCGTAATAATATAAGTAAGCTATTGCAAATTTACCTTTAACCTTGAATAAAAATAATATTTTATTATACCAAGAGGACTTAGTTTGCCTCGACAAATGCGCTTCTTCAAATCAGAATAGACAACAGTCACTTCACTTATAGGACCGAAAGATTATCACATATAGGAGTATGTACGATTACTAATTTACAACGAAACAACGAATAATACAAATGAGATGGGGAATCACAGTACACAGAACAACATTAGCATTACCAACATGACACGGTGATTAGGAAGGGAGAAAAAGTGCGATGAAAATGTCCGCAAAAACGGCTAATGCAGAAAGTTTCCGTATCATCTGGACATTCAAAATCCGCAAAGATCAAAATCCTATCAGCTCCCGTTTGCGAATTATTAACATTCATATATATGTAAAAACGAACTCTCTAGAGCTTGAACTGCCCATCGATAGCTCGAAGTTCTCAGCTCACCTATTCCATATTATGAGGCCAAACCATGTTCATTTTATATTATTGGGTTCCTAAGAAATATTATTTAATTTGTTAATAACAATTTTCAAATGAAAATTTTACTTTCAGAGTGCAAAAGTTAGAGAATTTCAAAGACTATTTCTTACCATAAATATATGTAGAATTGACAGAGAGATAAGAATATTTAAACCAGAAACTCACTTATTTGTTAAATAAACAATTTAAAAATTGTTTAAACAAGATATTCCAATCCCAAAATTTTCTAATCAGGTTATAAAGATAAATGGTTTTGAGGGTTTCGAAGCTCAATTCGACATTCCATCATGCGCCTATCGAAAATGTTCAAAACAAATATTCGAATTAAGCTTCGAAACCTTCAAAACCATTTATCTTTGTAGCCTGATTAGCATGGGCGTTCACAGGGGGGCAAGGAGGGGTGCGCGCCCCCCATGGATATTAACTAGGGTTGTGACCACGACTCTCGAACATAGGACTTTAACATGTAAAACTATAATTTTGTAATATCTTGCTTTCCTAAATATTTTAAACAAAAAAGCTTGAAATAAAAATTTTCGGGCATAGCATTCTGCAAGTGAATCAATAAACAAAATAAATTTTGTATACTATGGAACGACACAATTTAGATTTGAAAATGATGAAAATTGCCTCAAACTTTCGATAGGCATGAAATTGAAACAAAATTAAATAACTTGTATACACTGCTACAACCACTGGACAAGTTTTGATACACTGTTTATTAATTAGGTTAGGTTGCTGTGTTTGTTTATTTGTCTATTTGTTTTATTGTATTAATATATCACTTACTATGTTGAAAGGACGGGTAATTTAATTCTTTATTCATGTAGATATTTGTGTATGTTTGATATTTTAGTATTATGTTTTAATTATGTAATTTAATTCTTTATTCAGAATAAAATCACGTTTAAAAGAAAAACGATCTTAGAAATTAAATTACAAGATCGCAGCTAGTAAGAAGATGGCCCAATTTTTTGTTCAAATTGTAAAGAAAACTGAGAAGGATTTCGTGATTCAGCGTATTTCCGCTGGTAAGAAAATTTGGTATTTATTTTCAGAAGAATTTAAGGATTTGAAGTTACATACTATTTTACTAAATAAGAAACCTATATATAATGCAACAGTTGCTATTAAAAACATAAATGGTTATAGAACAGTAGCTATCAAGATAGATGACGATATTCGGAAATAATATTTCGATGAAGAAGGCAATATTTGTTTCAAAGAATTTCCATTGGAAGAATATGTCCCTATGCCAATTTCTCAATCTATCGAGCCACTACAATTAGAATTAGAAGATCTAATTAGACGGTTAGAGCACCAGTTAGAATTGAGTTCAACTCAAGACATAAAACTACACCGTATCGAGAAGGAATTTGTTTTGGAAGAAATCTTTTCTTAATGTTTTCATGAATAAAGGTTGGTCTATTGTTAGGAAAGCTTACAATTACAAATATTTGGGTGGATCTTTAATTGATTATGCGCTTGTTAAAGAGATATTATGCCTAGAAGTAGAACCCAAATGTACTGCATTATCCCGTATCAACCAGATAGTTTTCGGTTTGCCAAATGAAGCTCAAGAAGAACTTGATAGAGTGGAAATAATTACACTAGATAAGCTATATAAAGAACTCCGAAAATTGGAAGATGCATTTACTAGAAAGAAGAAAGTAAGACCATTAAGTCCAAGATTGAATAAAAAGTCTATTTTGAACCCTAATAAGAAAAATGAACCACAACAGAAAAATGAATTTCAACGAAAATCTTGTATATTTTGTGCGGCTCTTGGTTTTCCAAATCGTTACCATCTTGTATCAGAATGTCGTAATAAACATTCAGCCATGGAAAAACTAAAATCAAATATGACGGAACATTCTGCAAATCGATGCTGTATCGATGATATTAAAAAATTTAGGTTGATTCAGAAAGAAAATTTAAAGATTTATCAACGCACTCTTAGCAAGAAAGAAATAGATCTAGAGGAAGACAATAAAAATAGAGATGAATATATTGAGGTAAATTTCAATGAACATTTAAATATAAATTAATTTCAAGCTAATCTGCAACATATTAAAAATGATGAGAAGAAACAAACAATTTTAAAACTGATTGAAAAATATAGTCACATGTTTGCCAAAGATAAATTTGATATCGGTAAAGTGAGATCAAAAGAAGCGGAAATAAAACTACTAAGAGACGAATATGTAACCTGTCGTCCATATAAATGTTCAATTACAGAGGATGAAGAAATAAGAAATCAAATCAAGACATTATTACAAGTTGGAATTATTGAAGAATCTGATTCTCCATTTGCTTCACCTGTAACCCTAGCTTACAAAAAAGATTAAGGAAAAATATCTCGCTTATGTATTGACTTCAGAAAATTAAACACATTGGTAGTCCCAGAATGTTTTCCATTTCCTACAATACAAGATGTGATTGACAAAGTTGCCAATTGTCAATATTTTACAGTATTAGATATTAATTCTGCGTTCTGGTGTATCACGCTGAAATTACAAGATAGAGAAAAAACTTCGTTTGTCACAAAATATGGAAAGTTCATGTTCAAAGTTCTTCCATTTGGCCTTAAAAATGCTGCAGCAACGTTCCAGAGAATATTATCAAATATCATCCGAAGAAATAATTTAGATGACTTCTGTGTTAAGATCAACAGATAAGTCTGATGTACGTAGTATTAAGGGATCAATAAACTTTTATTTGAAGTATATAGAAAATAGTAGTCAAAAACTTGAACCTCTACATAGATTATGGAGAAAAGATGTTAAATTTGAATGGACAGATGATTGTGAACAAACTTTCAAAATGATCAAAGATTATTTGTGTTCCAAACCGATCCCAGTACGATATTAAGAAGCCAATCTTTATAGAGACAGATGCCAGTTACAAAGGAATCGGTGCTACACTGAAGCAGCCACAATAAGACGGAATACTACACTCTGCTGCATATTATTCACGAAAACTATTAAATAGTGAAGAACGTTTCAAAATTATTCATTTAGAATGCAAAGCCATCAAAGACGCGATAAAATTTTGGCAATATTATTTAATTGGACGATACTTCACGGTCTGTAGTGATCACAAGCCGTTAGAAAATTAAAAAACAAAAGCCAGAAGTGACGAAATACTCGGAGACCTAATTTTATATCTATCACAGTTCAATTTCAATATCATGTATAAAAAAGGAAATACTTTGAGAATGAAGATGTGATCCAGGTTGTAAATTTAATAGATTCAACTGCTATACTAAAAGACCAATCTGAACATCTTTCTGAAATGAAAGCAGCAAAACAGATCTTCAACATTTGGGAAAGAAATAATTAAACTTGTACATCAACATTATGGGCACATAGGTTCAGCACAGATGATTGCTACAATCAGGCCATATTACTACTTTAAGGGCCTCGACAAAGCTATTCATACATTCTGTAAAAATTGTAAGATTTGTATAGAGAACAAAGTTCGTCGTAGTCGTGCTATAGGTCTACTTTCACAATTGGCTCCTGCCACACAACCATTTCAAATTATGTCACTCGATAGTGTAAGAGGTTTTGGAGGAAACAAATCACCCAAACGATATATGCATATCTTAGTAGATCATTTCACAAGATATGCGTGGATCTCTACAACAAAGGGTCAGAACGCTCAAGATTTTATAAATTTAATTAACCCAATTGCGAATAATATTTCGATCCTTCTAGCTTGATCAGTACACAGGTATCAATTCTAATGATTTCAAGAACTTTTTAGAAAAAACTGGTATACAGATCGTTTTTACATGCATTGATCATCCAGAATCAAATGGACTTAACGAACGATTAAATCATACATTAGTTAATCGCATAAGATGCAAAATAAATAATGATAATAGAGCATGGTCAACATTAGCACAAGAATGTGTAAACGAGTATAATGATACCATTCGTAGTTCCACAAAGTTTGCACCAACATACTTACAGGTAAACTAAAGAAATTCCTTGATTTTAACGAGCAACAGGAAAAGTATATGACAGAAAAATCTAACTTTAACTGTTTCTCTAGAATCTGATATGGTATAGTTTTTTATATAGAAATTTTCGCTTTCACTATTATGCCAGTTTATTCCACTTATATATCAAAATATTCTAGTCATGACGAATTACAAGTTTCATTTAATGAATGATTTATATGCATAAAAATATTTTCCATTCTCCAGAAATGCACAGGAAACCCTTATTTTATATCCCACTGGATTAATCAGATTATTTGAACTCTTTTTAAAATTTCTTACTTTCCATGTTTCTGTGGCATATTCCTGTTCGAAATACTACTTTCTTTTCGTGAATCAACTATTTCTGAAGCAATTTAATATTTTAAGCATCCACTGAACAAGCTCCTAATCAATTTTTATTGTCTCTACTTCTATACCCTGAGATATCCAAATAATAAAATCTAATTACATTCGTCCTGTTATGAATTTTATTTTGATGAAATGTTTGATGTTAGAAATGAATTACTTTTTATAACCGTACAATTAAATCTGTTATGTTGAAAATATCGTTTATTGAGAGATAAATAATACATTCCAATATTTCAAATTATCCTGTTCCACTAGTATGCTCTCCTAAAACTGATAAAATATTTTATAAAATATTTCAATATTATATTATAATATAACACGAAAAACAAAACTAGACATATTTCAAACCACAAATTATGAAATACTTGTATATTTTCATGTATATCTCTATGTAGTACATCTTGAAACACATGATATAACAGCTGTCATTCTTCCAGATCATTTTATCGCTAAGTATACGTCAAAGCTCACATCACATGTAACATATGAGAATTTCGCGAAATAGCAATAACAAATTCAAATTTCAAAAAAACATTTCATATATTTAATCTTATCCAAAATAAGAAACAAATAGTACTACATAATCTCTCAACATTTTGCTTTTTGATATGTGTATGAACAAAAATGTTTAATCTGTATAATACAAGTAAACTGGAATTGAATTGTAGGAGATCATGATATCAAAATTTTAGGTCTGATTTTCGCAAAAATGCCACCTACGATTTTAATTTAAAAAATTGTATATTTAGGAATATAGTCTTCTATAACACGGTTAATTTTTATCCAATTTGATTCTGGGAGTTTTGAGTGAAAACAAAAAGTACACGAAAAAGTCTTGTTTTGAGCGTTTTTTCGCATATTTTTTTTTCTCCAAAACTGAACAACCAAATTGAATAAAAATTTACTATATTATAGAAGATCGTATTCTTAAATATACAGAATTTTTTAATTAAAATCGTAGGTAGCATTTTTAAGAAATAAATTTAAATTTTGAGTGTAATTTCTTTCATCATTTGTACGTAACATTAGTGGTATTTAGTTTATTACCATACTTCGAAGTTTTGACTTCAATATTATATACAATAATTAATAAGTTTCATTCAAAATAAGAATAATATTTCGTTTCAAAGAGATAAAGGCAGATCATCGTTCTGATACTAATTACAGATCGCATGCTTCACATCAATCTTTATAATACAAATAAATTGGAATTGAAGTGTAAGAGATCATGATATCAAAATTTTAGGTCTGGTTATTCTCAAAAATCCGTCCTACGATTTTAATTTAAAAAAATTGTATATTTAAGAATATGCTCTTCTATAACACAGTAAATTTTTATCCAATTTGAATTTACAGTTTTGGAGAAAAAACCTAAAATACACGAAAAAGTCTTGTTTTGAGCTTTTTTTCACATATTTAATTTTTTTTCTCCAAAACTGTAAATTCAAATTAAATAAAAATTTACTATATTATAGAAGACCATATTCTGAAGCATAATGAATTTTTTTATTAAACTCATAGGAAGCATTTATGAGAAATAAATTCAAATTTTGAGTGTAATTTCTTTCAATATTTGTACATAACATGGTATCTAGTTTATTATCATACTTTGAAGTTTTGGCTTCAATATCATATACAATACTTAATAAGTTTAATTCATAATAAGAATAATATTTCGTTTCAAAGAGATCTAGGCAAATTATCGTTCTGATACTAACTTCAGCCCGTATGGTTCACCTTAAACAAAAATGTTAAAATAGTTCCGCACGCCACTGGAAATTGTTTACTTCGTTCCGACAGCGCGGCAGACCGTTGCAGCCGTTGAAGTACAGTTCTGCGCAGTGAAATACTACGTCTGCGACCACAAGACACTTTTCTAAACGCAACACAACAATTATGGATTCACGCAATTTATGTGGTTTATCACTTTTATCAGTTTTATTTGTTTTATCAAGGTTTTATCTCGGTTTTATCCCGGTTGAGCCCCCAATATGTAGGTTTTAATGTTAAAGAGAGTCTGCAGTTAAAGAGTTATGTTGTATAATAGTATAAACAAATATATTAATTATTATAAAAGTGAAATAAACAATATTACGTCACAACAAATAAATAAATTCATAAGCTATCGTCTATACGTCTACATTCAACCCGTCTCTCTAGTCAACTGGGGACCGATTCTAATTCGTAGCAACCAGTTGTAGCGACTGGCTTGATGTCATTTATTGTCGCTACCGATAGTGCGAAGCATCCCGCGACGCCGAATCCCACCACGCCTAAAATTCGCGCGTCCTAATATCCACGCCACCTAAAAGCCACCAGACCGAAAGATTCTCCTACCACTTTGTCCACAACACCGAATCTAGTGCTGTCTCTCTTTTTCATAGTTGCACACCGCCGTCACACTGACGTCAGACCTATGACGATTGTTAGTGACGTCAAGCATGGCGTCACGTATTCAGTACAGTAAACCAAATAAACATTGAATATAATAATTTTCGAGTTCATTAATTTATAAAATGCAATGCGCTAATAAAATAAAACAACTGCTCGGCCTTATAAAACTATTCAATCTACGGTTTCAGTCTAATTTTAATTGTGCAAGTAACCTGACGAAAATTTGTAATGAACAGGATTTATTAGAAAATGTTATACAAAATTATGGATTGCATTGTGTCTCTGATATGTCATATTATTCACCTTTTGAGCTATTCAGTGAAATTATTGCAATCTAATATTTATTTACTATAAATGCCGCAGTTAAACTAAGTTTAAGTAATAATGATTTTTGAGTAAGATTCTCCAGGGTGTCTATACCAAGAATATGTTATTAATTTGATATTTACTATTTATCCAGTTTGTTGTCTTTTGTTCTATATTATTCATTATGTTGTGTTCAACTATATGTAAATTCTATTATCTATAATCGAACTACAGACCGTCAACAGTCAGTGGTAAAATTTTAAAGTTTTACAATTGTACTGGCAACAAATATAAATATTCCTGTGTAATACAACATTATTTTAATTTATATTAGAAATATAATCTTACAAATTTATTTTACATTTTGAATAAAATATAATGTAACTGTATTCAAAATATTATTTGTACTCTGTGTCAGTAAATAACAAAATAAATAGAACTTACGATAAATCATTCAATCTGAAGTTAACATCAGAACGACGATCTGGCTTGATCTATTTGAAACCAAATATTATTCGTATTATGAATGAATTTCATTATGTGTTATACATCATTTTGAAGTCACAATTTCAAAGTATGGTAATAAAGTAGACATCAATAAGTTTAGACACAATTACTGAAAGAAATTACGTAAAAAAATTTAATTTAATTTTTCAAAAATTCTAAACACGATTTCAATCAAAACATTCTATATATTTAAGAATATTATCTACTACCACATTGTAAATTTTGATTTAATTTAAGTCAGAAATTTTTAAGAAAAAAATTAAATATGCAAAGTATTGTTCAAAAGCAGGCTTATCGTATATATATATATATATATATATATATATATATAATATATTATATATATATATATATATATATATATATATATATATATATAATATATATATATATATATATTATATATATATATATATATAGATATATATATATATATATATAGATATATATATATATATATATATATATATATATATATATAATATATATATATATATATATATAGATATATATATATATATATAGATATATATATATATATATATATATATATATATATATATATATATATAAATATATAAATATAATGTTCAAAGATTATGCAGTACCACTAGTAAATATTAAATATTTTGTCATCGATTAATTTGTTCATAACCCGCAGCAATTGCATCACTCTTCCAATTACCAGATACGTGGCCGATGTTTCGAGGAATCTACCCAAATATATTAGTTCTAATTGGGTTACATGTTCAACTTCCGAAATTATAAAATAAAAAACAATTTTTCACATTTTTTGTCTTAAACCCAAATAATTTTTAATAATATTAATATAATTTTCTGCACCACCTCATTAAAAATAGTAATTTTTCTATCCGTATGCATCTTTGTGTGTCTAATACAAACGATTAGTGCTCTAAAGAAACAAGAAAAAATGGAACCATTTTAAAATCTCTTTTTTTGAAGAAAAAAATGTTTAAATTTTGTTAGAAAAACATTTTTTCCTACAATTGTGCGATTTCTTTGTTATTACGTAACTATAATTGCCTTGGTTACGTATGGAAAGTAGATGAATGCAGACCAAGTGCGTTTCCGAAAGCAAAGAAACACTAGTGCGGAAAGTGCTTCATTACGTAACTGTCAAAAGAATATTGTTTTGACAGCGATTTAAATTTCGCGCCTTAATTTGCAGTATATCTAATCTGTAGACAACTAATAAAAAGAACCGAACAAAGTAAAATATATCGATAAATGGTTTTATTTAAAGAGTAAGTGAAATACTTCATATTTTTTGTTTGTGTATATTATTAATACAGTTGTTACAGTTGCTTATATTGACATAATGTAAAGATGATTTTGAAGAAATTATTTTGACGTTAGCGAAATATTTTTAAATAACGTAGAACAATGTGCAAGCAATCAACAAACAAACCGTAGCAACGCCGTAAAACATCGTTCTCATGTAATATCATTAAAATTTTATAAGTTTTAATAATATTTTAGTGATTTACTAAATCGCACAGTTGTAGGAAAGATGTTGTTTATAACACGTGCCGAAAAAGACTCGTTATGTGCAAGTGCAGAATTTAACGAGCCTTTTTCGGCACATGTTATAAAAATAACTATTACTTTCATGAGTAAATATTTGTCATTTGGCGCATTTTCTAAAAATTTTACCAATTATTCCTTTGAAAATATTGCAGATTTCTCTGATAAATAATCAACCGATCTGTTCTTGAGGAACATAGTAAGTTTTTGTTTACACACTTCACCATCACATCTATCGTAATATAACTAATAATTTATTCATTGCATCACATAATTCCTGAACATTCATTACCGGTTTTTGATACTTAGATGATGCTTGGAGTCGTCAAAGTTTCTCCTGGCGCTACCTTGCTACATCTTTCATATATTTGCCTGGATTTTTTCCTGATTACTTTTCCACACTTTAGAGTTACATTCGGGTCCATACCGTTAGTGAAATCAAGCACATTACATCTAACATGAATCTCTTCTAACATAGACCACCTGTTCGTTGACAGATTTTGTATTATATGTTATGGGCAAAACGACCCAGTTGTTACCACTACGTATTTTATTTATTTAGTTATAGGATTTCTATTGAATTTTAATAATGTTAGATAGTGAAATTTTTCCTATATAAATATATTTACAATTTACAACATACTACTTACAAAATGATTTGGTTTTAATGTGAATTGTTGAATTTTAGATTTCGTTATTACGTTTTTAGTTTGGAAGTCAACTGTTTTAGATTTCGTGGTCAAGTGTTCTTCTCTTCTAAAAATTAGCAATAATATAAACTTGGAAGTTACTCCCCACTAGAGGGTTTTTACCCCCGTTAGTAGGCGTTCTTGGATTTCATTGATCACATATTTAAATGTGTTATGAAACGCACAAAACATTGTTTTTGTTTTCTTTAAACGCGTCAAAATGTAGTGTTGAACGTTAAGTGGCTAAGTCTAGATAATATCTGTCAATTGTTAGAATTTGGAAAAGCGATTTTAAAAATGTGTAAGCAATAAAAATTGATTTGGGTTGACACTAACATGATTGTAGGTTTTAAAGAAAACTATAAATTAGTCTAGATGACTTTCGAACTAAAACTGTTTGAAGTGGTTGACATAAATAAATTTGAATACAAGTTACGTCAAAATAGGAATTAGGAATTAGGTTACATAATTAAGAAAAAGTAATAAATATACAATACTTAAAACTAACAAAGTAAATAATAATAATAATTATGACAATAAAATAATAAAATAAGATAGAATATAATATATAATTAATTAAATATATGTATAATAAAAAGGGTAATGGGCGGCTCCATGACATATATTTTGTACCAACAGATTCATAATTGACCGATAAGTAGACAGCTGGGCACAATCTGGTGACACTTGGAGTGGGGGAAGGGTGATTTCCTTTGGTGCTGATTCTGGTTCGAGGTTCTCGATGACGTCAGTGCATACTTTTTGTAGTGATTGAATAAGTATGCCGATGCATATTCCAGACGACCTTGAAAACTTTCCGACACATTTTGCAGTATTGATGTATGTGAGGTAGATAAAATTTCCTCTGGTTTGTTGAGTTTATTTGCCGTGTGGCAATCATCCAAAACGATATTTAGGTTAATTTGTGACATACAGTAATATGTTATCCAATGTAAGGAATATTATGCTGTTTGGAGGCAAAATTTGTAATCTGGGTGAAGAATAGGAAAAGGTGTGATATGATAAATCATGAACAAATAATTGGTAATAAGAAAAGTTAGTTGTGTAAATTAACATATAACATTTAAAATTATAAGATCAAATATCGCGTGAATTATTATTTTTCTAAATTGGGAAAGTATAATTTCTTTTATATATACGAACTACTACAAAACGGCTCGGTGAGACCGAAGCCTGTACTTTAATTGGGATTAAATTCCTGTTGTACAGAGTAGCGTAAAAAAAAAAAAAAGTAATATTTATAATTAAAATTAGGATATGAGAATAAAATAATTGTTAGAATAAAATTAAAATATGAGAGTATATGTATAAATATATATATATATATATATATATATATATATATATATATATATATATATATATATATATATATATATATATATATATATATAATATAAAAAATTAAAAATAGGAGAAATGAGATTATGGTAATTCTGCTAACAATTTGTGTCCGATTGATAGCGACAGTTGTTTTAGTAAAACCATGGGATCTTTAAGTATGGACAAAGGGAATTTGGTTTATTCAAAATACGGTTTTAATCTATTTTTATGAACTTTAATTATTCTACGACCGATAGATATGAATAAATTAGGACCCTTTAGAATTTTTGTAACAACATATGGACCTTTATATGCCTGTGAAAGACTACGTTTTTGTTCATTTTTTAATCAAACTTTGCCTTCAATTCCAAATTTATGTTCTTTAATTGTATTATCATAACGTTCTTTAGATTTTACTTTTTATTCTTCTATATACTTTTTTGCAAGTTAGAATTCGGGAATTCGGGCTAATGAGTTAGGATGCTGGGTAGGGTAGCTTTATGTCCAAACACAAGTTCGTAAGGAGACATTTTTGTTGTTGCATGTACGGCGGCATTATAGGTCAGCATTGCAGTAAGTAGAAATTGGTCCCAGTTATTTGCGTGTTTGTTAGTATAATAATCTTTGAGAGTAGCATGTGAGCGTTTTAAAGCGTCGTTAGTTTATGGGGGAAATGCAGTAGAATGATATTGTTTTATGCCGAATAATTTCGCCATTTCTTTAAGAACGTTTGAAGTAAATTTTGTACCTTGATCGGTAAGTATCGAACTAGGTACACACATAAATGAAATGAAATTAATGAAAGCAAATATAAGTTTCCGCTTCGTGATTTGGTAAAGGATAAACTTGTGAATATTTTGTGAGATCATTTTGCAATGTTAAAATAAATCTATTTCCTTTTTCAGTAATTTCAAGCGGTCCAACGCTATCTAATGCTAATTTTTGAAAGGGTTTGTTTGCGGTTGATGTTATTTCCATAGGTGCTTTGTACGTGTATCTTTGAATTTTATTCTTTTGAAAAGAAGGGCAATTTTTTATATACTGTTTAATATCTTGAAACATATTTGGCCATGAATATGTGTCTCGAATTTTATTAAACATTCTACGTTGTCCGTTATGCCCGCCAGTCAAAGTATTATGATTATCAAATAAGATTTCTTTATTTGGTTTTTTAATTTCTGATGTACAAAGGTTAACTTTAATATTTGACTTATAGAAAATGAATTGAGTTATGTTAAATAATTTATCGTAATTAATATTACTGTATTCATCTTTTGGTAAAATTATATTAATTGATTCAATTTTGTCTAGCAGTAACATTTCTTTTAAGTTTTGTAAAGTATAAAATAAATCGCGGTAAGTGTACTGATCGTAATAATTTAATTTTGAAATGCAATGAAAAATTTTGAATTTATTTTTAATACTCTTAGATAAAATTACGGAATTCAGTGTGTGACTTTGTTTTTGAAGGATTTGATCATTATCGCTCATTTCAAGAAAATTATTTAAATATGGACTTGATTCATTTAAGTCAAGAGGTATAAAATATGCGTAGTTATTTGTAATTTTAGTTATGTTAAATGAGGCACGTTTAATATTTTCATCATCAAAATAATTTTGATTCGTATTTATAGCTTTAATATAGTCATCGAAAGTGTGCTTTAAATTTATTAAATTTATATTTATGCGAGATAGAGCGTCGGCATTAGAATTTAATTATCCGGGTTTATACATAATATTGTAATTATATTCTTCTAATTTCAAACGCCATCTAACTAGACGAGATCCTGGGTCTTTTACATTAAATAGCCAAGTTAGTGATCGATGATCAGTAATTACGTTGAATTGTCTTCCATAAAGATATGGTTGAAAATTCTGTGTCGCCCAGACAATTGCTAACAATTCGCGATTTGTCACAGAGTAATTTTGTTCGGCTTTATTTAATGTACGAGAAGCGTAAGCGATCGGCAGATCTTTGGAAATCTCGCCCTAAGAAAGTATGGCTCCGATAGCGAAATCAGAGGCATCAGTTGTTAAATTAAAAGGTTTTGTGAAGTCTGGAAATTGTAAAATGGATTTGTCTATTAATTTAAGTGATTTAAGTGATTGAAATGCGTTTTCTTGTTCATTTGTCCAAATATACGGAACGTGTTTCTTTAATAATTTTGTTAGTTTTTGCGATAATTGAGAAAAATCTGGTATAAATCGGCGGTAATAGCCTACGAGTCCTAAAAATGATTTTATTTCTTTAATATTTTTCGGGGTAGAATAATTTGAAACAGCGCTAATTTTTTCCGGATTAGGTTTAACTCCTTCATTGGAAATAATGTGACCTAAATAGCATAATTCGCGTCTTAAGAATTCGCATTTATCTGGCTGTAGTTTTAACTGATGTTCGGAAAGTCTTTGAAATATTTTCCTTAATTTTATGTCATGTTCTTCTAATGAACTTGCGTAAATTACGATATCGTCTAGATAAACAAAACAACGAATTCCTTGCAAACCAGTTAAAACGTTATTCATAAGACGTTGAAAGCTAGCTGGAGCATTTTTTAACCCGAATGGCATTCTATTGAACTGATAATGACCAAGGGGTGTGGAAAATGCGGTTTTATCGGAATCTTCAGTTTTAATTGGGATGTGATGAAAACCTGAAGCCAAATCTAGAGTAGTAAAATATCTTGCGTGGCCTAATTGATCAAGTATTTCTGAAATATTAGGTATTGGGTAGGCGTCACCTATTGTAATTTCATTATGCTTTCTATAATCGATTACAACTCGCCATTTTTTATTACCTGAGGCGTCATTTTTCTTAGAAACGACCCATACAGAGGCTGACCAGGGGCTTGTTGACGGTTTTATAATATTTTGGTGTAGCATGTCGTTTATTTGTTTGTTAACTTCTGTTTTATGGACTTCGAGATATCGGTATGTCTTTGTGAAAATAGGGACGTTTGAAGTTGTAGGAATTTCATGCTGTGTTGAGTTAGTGCAGGTCAATGTGTCTCCTTGGAGATGAAATATGTGGTTAAAATCGTGACAGATTGTTAAAAGGGACGTTTTTTCTTCATTATTAAGGTGTTCGGTTCTTAATTCTTTATTTAAAGATTTAATTCGATTTTTATTAGATGTATTGTCTTCTGAATTTTGAAAATTAAATATTTTAATACCTTCAGGAATTTGATCTAATTTAAATTTAAATTTAGTAATTTTGATATGATCTTCCGTGGTATTCAATAATGATATTGTAGCACAATTATTTTTGTCTACAGATGTAATAATTTTTGACATATATACACCTTCGATTAAATTTACTTCCGGTGTAATACCTTTAATTTCAGGATTTAAAATTTCTACTTTTAAATAAGTTTCTGATCGCGGAGTTAGTACAAAAATTGAATCATGATCTAAGTTGAATAATAATTTAATTTGTTCACCGTTGCAAAGCTCGAGTAATGAATTTTTGTAATTTATTAGAGCCGATGTTTGTTTTAAAAAGTCATTTCCTAGTATTCCGTCGAAGGGAATGTTAGGGTTTTCGTTTACTATGTGGAAAGTATGGAATAATTTTGAAAATTCAATTTTTTTGAACCGATAGTAGAGATGCGCTGAGTTGAGGGATTTACACCTTGTAGGAAAATAATTTTTGATGTATCAATTAAACCATTTGAGCTGAGTAGATTTGATTTGAGTACAGAAATATTTGCGCCGGTCTCTAATAAAAGTTTAAGTTGGATTTTATTTAAATTCTGATCTTTGATATTTATTATCACGTATGCTGCATTTTCGTTTCCGGGGATTGTACATATTGGAGTAATATGGCTTTCGTTTATTTTAAGTAGAGGTAGTGTTTTAATTGGATCATGATGATTTACATGCGGGACATCTGGATTTGGGAATTCGTCTCTGACTCGATGCTGGAAGTCGATGGCCCGTTGAAGTTTAAACTTCTCATATTTTCAGTAGTTTTTATAGATTTTGAATTTGGGAATCGCGGATTAAAATTAGCATTAGCGTTGGCATTTTTATTATGATACTGATTTGGAGGAATATCTGAGTGGGGTTTGTTCTGATTATTTATGTTTCTAATTTTATTGTTGTACTCAAGTTTTCAACATTCGTAATTAGATGACTTGAGTTTTTACAGTAATTTGAAATATAATTGTGTGGAACATATGTGGAATTTTGAGGTTTGGAATAATTTTGTTAAGTTCCTGGGTTAGGAGGGTGATTATTTAACATTCTCGGTTTGTTTCTATAACATTGTGATGTTGTATGATTCGATTTATGGCAGATATTACAAGATTTATTGGTGTTTATTTTGATGAAATTTTGAATTTTTCTTCTTCTAAAGCTATGGCGAAAGCGTCTTCCTTATCTTTAACACCACGACATCTTAATATTTGACTAATTAATGGTGGTACGCCCTAAATAAAAGTGTGCAACGCAAGATCATTCATAGCTGCAATTTTACCTGTTAATTCATTTTTGTTTACTGTATTGTGTTTAATGTTAGCCAATAAATTATTTAAGCAAGTATTTCATTTTAATGTAAATTCTGATACAGTTCCGGTCGGATGTTGCTTGCATTGTTGTAGTTCGATTAGTAAGTGACTGTAATGTTTTTTGTTGCTGTACATAGATTTAAGAAGTTTTAAATTCGTCATAATTTTTGAAAATGCGATTAGCGCACGCGTCTTTATCTTCGAGTTGTGCTTGGATATAGGCAAAGAGTAGTGGAACTTGGTCAACTGTTGCAAAATTCATAGCGCAGTCACAATTTGATAAGAACGAATCTAATCCTTTTTTAGCACCTTTATAGGGTTTAATAATTGTAAGAAGGGTTGATAGATCGACTTCTGTTTTGTTTCTGTCGGTTCCATTATTTTTCTTGGGCATTTTGGATTTTTACTTAATTTAGATTTTCGTACTATTGGGAAGAATTTAGATTTGATTCGGATAAAATTTTGAATTATCTTTTTGATATTGATTTTGCAATTAAATGTAGGATTTAATTTCGATTTAGAATTTTTTTATTAGGTTTAGGATTTAGGTTGTGCTAGAATTTTAATGCAAATTTTGATTTATATTTTGAATTTTGATATACGATCTGGATATAAATTTTGAATTTCGTATTAGATTAAAAAGGTTGTTTATTTAGAATTTGTTACGATATTATAACTCGTAGATTTCGAGTTTGTTAAGAGATTGTTAATTTAGAATTTGGTATAATATTAATATTTGTTGATTTCGATTTTGATTTAGAATTTGGATACAATATTAATATTTGTAGATTTTGATTTAGATTTAGAATTTGGCTATAATATTAATATTTGTAGATTTAGATTTTGAATTAGAGTTTGTTTTTGATTTTGTTTAAAAGTTAGTTTTTTGATTTTGATTACTTGGATTTAGATTTTGTTGACTTTGGAATTTTCTTAGGAATTTGGATTTAGATTTTGAATTGGTTAGGATGCTGTATAAAAGAATAACATAAGTATGTACTCACAGTAACCGTATCGTAGTGGAAACAGCAAGTCCTGTTGATGTAGATCAGCTGACTGTCGTACCAGAGAACCGGAAATCTTCGGAGTTTGGTTTGAATGTTGTTGAGTTACAACTGTTCTCGTGCTGTATGTAGCTCGAGTCTTCAGATTCACACTTCTGACACCAGTTTTTGTTATAGGCAAAACGACCGGGTTGTTACCACTACGTATTTTATTTATTTAGTTATAGGATTTCTATTGAATTTTAATAATGTTAGATAGTGAAATTTTTCCTATATAAATATATTTACAATTTACAACATACTACTTACAAAATGATTTCGTTTAAAGTGAATTGTTGAATTTTAGATTTCGTTATTACGTTTTTAGTTTGGAAGTCAACTGTTTTAGATTTCGTGATCAAGTGTTCTTCTCTTCTAAAAATTAGCAATAATATAAACTTGGAAGTTACTCCCCACTAGAGGGTTTTTACCCCCGTTAGTAGGCGTTTTTGGATTTCATTGGTCACATATTCAAATGTGGTATGAAACGCACAAAACATTGTTTTTGTTTTCTTTAAACACGTCAAAATGTAGTGTTGAACGTTAAGTGGCTAAGTCTAGATAATATCTGTCAATTGTTAGAATTTGGAAAAGTGATTTTAAAAATGTGTTGCAGGTTTTAAAGAAAACTATAAATTAGGCTAGATGACTTTCGAACTAAAACTGTTTGAAGTGGTTGACATAAATAAATTTGAATACAAGTTATGTGAAAATAGGAATTAGGAATTAGGTTACATAATTAAGAAAAAGTAATAAATATACAATACTTAAAACTAACAAAGTAAATAATAATAATAATTATGACAATAGAATAAACATAATAAGATAGAATATAATATATAATTAATTAAATATATGTATAATAAAAAGGGTAATGACATATATTTTGTTCCAACAGATTCATAATTGAATCTAATTCTACTTTCATGACGATAGTAATAGTGTGATATGTGCTCTTGTAATAAGATCCATTTCCCATTGAATTTTTCTAAATATAAATAAAAATACCAGAACTAGAATGGTTTGATATTAGAAATGTAGTTTCGTGGTCTAAATATTTTGTTTTATTTTATCATTTAATTTATAAACCCAAACTGTAAACAATACAACAAATATGTTATTTGCATTTTATTTTGATGAAATGTGTGAGGTTAGAAATGAATAATTTTATATAACAGTACAATTAGAAACTTTTATATTGAAAATATCGTTTATTGAGAGATAAATAATATATTTCAATATTTCAAATTATCCTGTTCCACTAGTATGCTCACCTAAAACTGATGAAATATTTTATTATAAAAAAGTACCCATAACTTTAAATACTTTAATGTAATATAACACGAAAAACCAAAAAAGACATCTTTCTAAACACGAATTATGATATACTCACTAATTTTCATGTATATCTCTATGTAGTGTAACATTTTGAAAATTGATTATGACAGCTGTCATTATTTTTGAGGTGAGTGATTTCCTGTTGGCGTTTAGTAACAAACTAAACTCTCTAGATTTAAGCTAGAACCATGATTGTGAGTTGCGTGGTTTGTTTAATAAAAATAACACTGAATATAAAACTAATTTTCTTGTCACTTGACATGACATGACATACATATCATGAAAATGGTAAATACACAATGATCAGATTCCCTGTTTCATTGTCCCGATTTGGCGTTGATAACTAAAATTCCCTAGATTAATTGCTAGAATTATCACCAGATTTATTGTCACGATTTGGCGTTTAAAACTCAATTCCCTAACTTTGACATATGAGTTACTAGAATCTTCAACTATTCAGAATCATGCTGTGTTTGGTATCATATGAAAGGGCATTAAAAGACCTTTCAAATGCAATTGGAAAAAATTGAAAATTTACGATAGGCAACTGTTAGAAGATTCAACTATTCCGAATTATGTCGTGTTTGGTATCATATGAAAGGGCATTAAAAGACCTTTTAAATGTAATTGAAAAAATTTAAAATTTGCGATAGGCAATTGTTTGAAAATTCAACTATTCAGAATCATACCGTGTTTGGTATCATATGAAAGGGCATTAAAAGACCTTTTATATGCAATTGGAAAAAATTTAAAATTTACGATAGGCAACTGTTTGAAAATTCAACTATTCCGAATCATGTCGTGTTTGGTATCGTATGAAAGGGCATTAAAAGACCTTTCAAATGCAATTGGAAAAAATTAAAAATTTACGATAGGCAATTGTTTGAAAATTCAACTATTCAGAATCTTGCCGTGTTTGGTATCATATGAAAGGGCATTAAAAGTACTTTCGAATGCAATATGAAAAAATTGAAAATTTACGATAGGCAACTGTTTGAAAATTCAACTATTCCGAATCATGTCGTATTTGGTATCATATGAAAGGGCATTAAAAGACCTTTTAAATGCAATTGGAAAAAATTGAAAATTCACGATAGGCAACTGTTTGAAAATTCAACTATTCCGAATGATGTCGGGTTTGGTATCATATGAAAGGGCATTAAAAGACCTTTCAAATGCAATTGGAAAAAATTTAAAATTTACGATAGGCAACTGTTTGAAGATTCAACTATTCCGAATCATGTCGTGTTTGGTATCATATGAAAGGGCATTAAAAGACCTTTTAACTGTAATTGTAAAAAATTTAAAATTTGCGATAGGCAATTGTTTGAAAATTCAACTATTCAGAATCATGCCGTGTTTAGTATCATATGAAAGGGCATAAAAAGTACTTTCGAATGCAATATGAAAAAATTGTAAATTTACGATAGGCAACTGTTTAAAAATTCAACTATTCCGAATCATGTCGTGTTTGGTATCATAGGAAAGGGCATTACAAGACCTCTTAAATGCAATTGGAAAAAATTAAAAATTTACGATTGGCAGTTGTTTGAAAATTCAACTATTCAGAATCACGTCATGTTTGGTATCATATGAAAGGGCATTAAAAGACCTTTTAAATGCAATTGGAAGTAATTGAAAATTTACGATAGGGAATTGTTTGAAAATTCAACTATTCAGAATCATGCCGTGTTTGATATCATATGAAAGGGCATAAAAGTACTTTCGAATGCAATATGAAAAAATTTAAAATTTACGATTGGCAACTGTTTAAAAATTCAACTATTCCGAATCATGTCGTGTTTGGCATCATATGAAAGGGCATTAAAAGACCTTTTAAATGTAATTGGAAAAAATTTAAAATTTGCGATAGGCAATTGTTTGAAAATTCAACTATTCAGAATCATGCCGTGTTTGGTATCACATGAAAGGGCATTGAAAGTACTTTCGAATGCAATATGATAAAATTGAAAATTTACGATAGGCAACTGTTTGAAAATTCAACTATTCCGAATCATGTCGTGTTTGGTATCAAATGAAAGGGTATTAAAAGACCTTTTAAATGTAATTGGAAAAAATTGAAAATTCACGATAGACAACTGTTTGAAAATTCAACTATTCCGAATCATGCCGTATTTAGTATCATATGAAAGGACATTAAAAGACCTTTTATATGCAATTGGAAAAAATAGAAAATTTACGATAGGCTACTGTTTAAAAATTCAACTATTCCGAATCAAGTCGTGTTTGGTATCATATGAAAGAGCGTTAAAAGACCTTTCAAATGCAATTGGAAAAAATTGAAAATTTACGATAGGCAACTGTTTGAAGATTCAACTATTCCGAATCATGTCGTGTTTGGTATCATATGAAAGGGAATTAAAAGAGCTTTTAACTGTAATTGGAAAAAATTGAAAATTTGCGATAGGCAATTGTTTGAAAATTCAACTATTCAGAATCATGCCGTGTTTGGTATCATATGAAAGGGCATAAAAAGACCTTTTAAATGTAATTGGAAAAAATTTCAAATTTGCGATAGGCAATTGTTTGAAAATTCAACTAATCAGAATCATGCCGTGTTTGATATCATATGAAAGGGCATTAAAAGTACTTTCGAATTCATTATGAAAAAATTGAAAATTTACGTTAGGTAACTGTTTGAAAATTCAACTAATCCGAATCATGTCGTGTTTGGTATCATATGAAAGGGCATTAAAATACCTTTTAAATGCAATTGGAAAAAATTAAAAATTTACGATAGGCAGTTGTTTGAAAATTCAACTATTCAGAATCACGTCATGTTTGGTATCATATGAAAGGGCATTAAAAGACCTTTTATATGCAATTGGAAAAAATTTAAAATTTACGATAGGCAACTGTTTGAAAATTCAACTATTCCGAATCATGTCGTGTTTGGTATCATATGAAAGGGTATTAAAAGACGTTTTAAATGCAATTGGAAAAAAATTAAAATTTACGATAGGCAATTGTTTTAAAATACAACTATTCCGAATCTTGTCGTGTTTGGTATCATATGAAAGGGCATTAAAAGGCCTTTCAAATGCAATTGGAAAAAATTTAAAATTTACGATAGGCAATTGCTTGAAAATACAACTATTCCGAATCATGTCGTGTTTTCCAACGATTTCCAACAGTTTTTCAAAAAGTTAAGAGAAAAAATTCAACTGATTTCATGTACATATAAAATATAAATGTGGAACTATCAGAAATGATGTCCGAAGAATTTTTCTTAGTTTAACAAAATCTTTTTGGAAATAAAACACGTATCTGATTGAAATTTTACGACTTTCAATGTGACAAATAGTTTTTAAAAGTATATAGTAAATCAAAGCAAAATTTGTCCTCGGCAGTAATGTACAGTAAAATCAAAAAATATCTTTAGATGAGTACAGAAATAAAAAGTTTTAGATCGTAATTCAATTGAACCTTACTTCAGTGTCCGCGGAGCCTAGCGAAAAGGCCTGGCGAAGCTGTCAATCACTTTTGACGTTTCACATGAAACATTTTTACATTAATATTTCAATTTCTAGACAAGTTGGAGAAATTTTCTAATTTGATTTAGGTATTAGAGGATTGAGGACATATGTTTTCAACGTTTTTCAATTGATTTCATGTATGTATAAAAGTTTTTAATGATGGAACGTCCATTTCACAAATCTATGGTTAAGAAACAACATTACCTCTTATATACACGATCTAGGTTTTGAAAAATCATAGACCTAAGCTGTCATTTTTGACGTTACGCATGGAATTTTTCGATAGAATTATTTCAATTTCTATACAAATTGTGTAAATTTTGTAATTTGATTTAGGTATTAGATGATTGAGGATACATGTTTTGAACTGTTTTGAATTGATTTCATGTTCAAAAAAAGTTTTAAGACAAAACGTCAATTTGACATATAGTTTGTTAAAGTATATAGTAAAACCAAGCAAAAATTTACCTCGGTAATAATATACAGTAAAACCAAAAAGAATCTACTTTATAAAAAAAAGATAATCGAATAAAAAAATTTCAGAATTAATATTCCAGCGATTTTCAACAGTTTAGAAAAAAAAGATAGAAAAATTACATTTTTTGACAGTAACTATAAACTTTGTTGAATTGATTTCATGTTCAAATAAAGTTTTAAGACAAAGACTTCAATTTGACATATAGTCTGTTAAAGTATATAGTAAAACCAAGCAAAAATTGACCTCGGTGATAATATACAGTAAAACCAAAAAGAATCTACATTGTAAAAAAAAATTAATCGAATAAAAAAATTTCAGAATTAATATACCAGCGATTTTCAACAGTTTTAAAAAAAAATTCAACTATCATGTCATGTTTGGTATCATATGAAAGGGCATTAAAAGAACTTTTAAATGCAATTAGAAAAAATTGAAAATTCACGATAGGCAACTGTTTGAAAATTTAACTATTCCGAATCATGTCGTGTTTGGTATTATAGGAAAGGGCATTAAAAGACCTTTCAAATGCAATTGGAAAAAAATTGAAAATTTACGATAGGCAACTGTTTGAAAATTCAACTATTCCGAATCATGTCGTGTTTGGTATCATATGAAAGGGCATTAAAAGACCTTTTAAATGCAATTTGAAAAAATTGAAAATTTACGATAGGCAACTGTTTGAAAATTCAACTATTCCGAATCATCTCGTGTTTAATATCATATGAAAGGGCATTAAAAGAACTTATAAATGCAGTTGGAAAAAATTGAAAATATACGATAGGCAACTGTTTGAAAATTCAACTATTCCGAATCATGTCGTGTTTGGTATCATATGAAAGGGCATTAAAAGACCTCTCAAATGCAATTGGAAAAAAATTAAAATTTACGATAGGCAACTGTTTAAAAATTCAACTATTCGAAATCATGTCGTGTTTGGTATCATATGAAAGGGCATTAAAAGACCTTTCAAATGCAATTGGAAAAAATTTAAAATTTGCGATAGGCAATTGTTTGAAAATTCAACTATTCAGAATCATGCCGTGTTTGGTATCATATGAAAGGGCATTAAAAGTACTTATAATAATAATAATAAACTTTATTTGTCGTCAAGGAGAACCTTATACAAATAGATTGACAAACACACATTACTAAAGCTTAAGTGACAAATTACAAATTATTCCAAAGAGAAAAAACAAAAATTATAATAATTATAATCCCATGTAATATTACAGTGTTATAGTACTATAAAGGGATAAAATCTGTAAATGACAAATAATAATATCGCAAGTAAAATAAACAAAAAAATAAACAAAAAAAAAAAAACGCCTTACTTATATAATAATAATATCCTCGATAATAACTAAATGTAATAATAAAGTATATAGTAACTATATATTTTCATCTTTGCACACCAAGACCATACACAAAAGTTAAATTATATGTTTAAACAGAAACTGCGAATCCTAAGAGCGCCGACTACATAGTAGAAAATATTATTTAATTTTGAATCATTTAAGTTTACAAACATGTTAAAGAAATTAATTTCATTAATGTCCTGGAGATATTCTTCCAAGTATGTTTGCCGAAGTGGTGAATAGATGGGACACACAATTAGAAAATGAAAGAGATTTTCAAAAGCTTGACAGTTGCAAATCATACAATTGACATTTGCCTGTAATTGGTACTTTATATTGTTTATAATTAAACTTAAACTATGTTTATTGCTTAATCTTAATTGCGCTATTAATCTTTTCTTGCCAAAAGAAACATTCATATTTAGGTAATTATTATTTCCCGGAAACCCCGCAATATCCTTGTAGAGATCATTAAATTTTGTGTTAGATATCAAAACGCTATCCTTTTGATTCATGTTCCGAGCTAGCTGCGATATTAAATCTTTTATTTCTTTTTTGTCTATGTGCTGTTTTTGCCAAATATTGTCGAAATTCAAATCTGAAGTTAATGCTCTCAGTTGCGTGACCCAATTATATACCGGATAATTATTAGTGCTCTGATCCAAATAAATTAGTCTTTTATAAATTATTTTTGTAATACGTTTATCATCCATCAATAATACCCTTGCCCACCAATGTAAAGCACGTTTTGTTATTTCTAGTTTTATATGATTAATTCCTGTTTCTTTTCTAAGTAGAGGTCCTGGCGTTGTTCTTGAACAGAGTAGCATACGTTTAATGAATTTGAGTTGACAACTTTCTAATTTCTCTTGATATCTCAAACCCCATATTTCTACTGCGTACAAAGTCGTGGCTTTAATAATTGTATCTAACAATTTTCTTTTTTCAGACCAACCGTTAGACTTCCCTTTCACTAAGATATCTTTAACGCTATGAATGGCCACAGCTGATTTCTTTATAGCATTATTTGTAGCTTCCAAAAATTTACCCGAACTAGTAAAAGTAATGCCAAGGTAGCAAAATTGTTTCTCTACTTTAATAGTTTGTAACCCATATTTAAAAATCGGTATATGACTACTCAATCTACCTTTATGAAAAGGCAGGATTTTAGTTTTTTCTGGATTAACTTGAATATTATTTTCATCACAGTATTTTTTAAGGTAACAGAGCTTTTTTTGCACGTCGACTGGAGAGCTGCATAACAGTACTACGTCATCAGCATACGCGAGAAATAAAAGATCCTTAAAGCCATCAATGTTCAACCCCATAGCGCCCTGTTTACGAAGAGAATCCTCTAGATCGTTTATATACAGAGAAAACAAAGTTGGAGATAAAATCTCTCCTTGCATAACCCCCTCTGTCAGATCTACATAGCTTGTTGCATCTGAACTAGAATTTTTGAAAGTAATTTTGGCGTTACCGTACAAATTCTGCAAAATCCGTATCACTTTAGAACTCAATCCCGCACCATACAATTTATGCCAAAGTATGTTATGGTTCAAGGAGTCAAAAGCGCGCTTGAAGTCAATGAAAATGGCATAGACGCAGCCTTTGGGTAGCCTTAATTGTAAATGAATGGTTGAGGATAAACAAAAGATGCATTCCACTGTGCTACGGTTTTTTCGGAAGCCCATTTGATTTTCAGAGAGAATATCGTTTTTTTCTAGAAAATTATTCAGACGAAGCGAAATAATTTTGGTAAACAACTTGCAAATGGCATTAATTAATGCAATACCCCGATAGTTTGCAGGATTACCTGCATCTCCCTTTTTGTGTAACATGAATAGCTGTGTAACACGAGGTGGTTGAGCGTACAGAGCGAATAAGTTAAAATATGATATAATAATTAATCTGATGTGAATGTTACTTACTTGTTCTGTGAATTCCTTTTCTGGTTGTGAACTAAAACTATGGACTGGCAAATCCGTTGCCAGTTAGAACACACAAATCACTTATTTGAGAACTGATGAACACTTAGTTAATTGGAAGGGTTAATAAAATGAGCTTTGATCTTTAGATATATAAGATATTATAAAATATTGTAACACGATTGTACAATTGGTAAAACGTTATAAATAATGAAATGGTGAAAACAGATTTAATTTTAAGTTACATTAATTATAAAACACTAAGTAAATTTGATGACCGCCCATCCTCACGCTTCGAGTCGGTGGTTCTGACTAACTTGGCTATCCCAAACACTTGACATCCTCTGGGTAAAACTACCCACATCTGGAACCCATTTCCACAGATGTCTCAAGTGTTTAGGGCTGTGTAATCTGACACAAAGGCAATGCCGCTCTTGGTGGACACGAAAAGATTCTAGAATTCTTAGTAAATCAAGTAATAACTGTCACTTTTATAAGTTAGATGTCCTATCTTTGAAAACCTAAAGTTTTCGCATTCACACGAAAGGCCATGTGCCCACGAGTGTCAAATTACACGAAGCCAAGATTTTATCTAAAGCAACAAACAATAATGAGATAGCTCATATTGTTACATTATCCCCACGTTAAAACATAAATATATCGGTGACCCCGATGTATTTATTTTACCGGTAACTGGGTGAACTATTTCATTACTGAAATGCTACAATACTGCATCTAAACTAAATTTAAACCAAATTATCAAATTTAGATTTCCAACTGGGTATTCTTTAAAATACGCAGCAGAAATCAAAACCAATTTTGACAAAACTAAAACATTACCAAAAATATAAAATGGTTATCGCACAGATAACTAAAAATATTTCTCAAAATTACCAATGATTCTACAGTTATAAACAAATTAAGTAACTTAATTTGCTGTTGAAAAACTAGAAAAAATCGAATTAAATCAATTGCTTAGCAAACACAGATTGCTAAAACTAAACCAACTGCTAAACTAGCAAACACAAATTGAAAATAAAATCAAATCAATTACTAAACTAGCAAACACAACTTGTAGAAACTAAACCAATTGCTTAAATAGCAAATACAAAAGAAATAAAAAAAATCAGTTGCTAAAGTAAAACATATCGCTAATCTAAAAATCAAATTAGTGAACACAAAACTTGAAAAAACTAAAACAATTGCTAAACTAGCAAATACAAATTATAAATAATAAAACCAATTGCTTAATTAGCAAATACAAAATAAAACAAAAATACAGTTGCTAAACTTGCAATCACAAATAAAACACTAACAAAACAATTGCTTAATTGCAGTCTACTCTCAGGTAGCATCTTATAAAAACCAAAATAACACTTTTTCATAATTGAAATTACCAAATTTCAAAAGACACAAAATTGCTAAAATCTAATCAAATGATTAAATACAAATCTTCTCTCATGTACTACGTTAAATAAAACTATACATTTAAATTGAACCTACTTATACATTCGTACAACTGAAATGATCAAATTTCACTGAACACAAAAATTAAATACATGTGATTACACAAAAATTCATGAAGCTGGTACAAATTCAGTGACACAAAATGAACATATGTTCCTAAAACAATGGAATTCTCTAATTCCAACATCTGAAATTTGTACCACAACTAAATCAAAGAATTACTTTTTGTAATACACATAATTACATAATTAAACTAAACTAAATCTAACATGCACTTAAACACTATTGTTCCGAAAAAAACTAAACATAGTCAATGGTCACTGGGTCATGTCCTGGGTTGTAGGGTTGCAAAGGGTACGCGGGGTGTGCACCACACTTTCACTACCACTACACACGATTGTACAAAAGTTCACTGAGGGGCATGGGGGTGGTTCTTCCTTGAACTGGGGTTCTTGACACTGGCCGGAGATCAGCTGATGGTCGAACCAGATGTCCAACTGTAGATGCGGTCGTTTTCCTTGCGGGGGGTCTGTTTCCTTCAGGTAATGCCTAACTTGCAATGTACTGTCTACGATTTCAATGGACAGAGCACTTGCTACGATGGACTTAAAGCTTCTAATTATCTTATACTTATTGAGAAAAAATCTTGATCTCATGGGCGCACTAAATGAATTGGACTTGCTCCAATTCAATGATCTTAACTTATCAGAAGTTCTCGATCGCTCAAAACTTGTGTGTTCTACCCATAGAACACACAGCTCAACACTGGAAACAAGTACGCTACAAGGAACTTGTTCCATGCCCATGTCAAGATTATTTTCTCCCAATAGCATGCCATCTCTTTCTAACGTTGGTTTAGAACTTATTTCATCGCTGTCCATTTGATCTTCAATACATACTACATTGCAAGTTAAAGCACTTACCTCTTCATTTTCTTTCTTCTCGACCTCAGCTACCTCTGCTACAGCCACGATTTCAATGTTGTCTTCCTTTGGACGTGGAATGTCCACTAAAATACGTTCTTCAGTCTGCAATAACGATGCAAACTCAGCCGCAGTAATTTTTGCAACTTGCAAAGGCTGAGTGTCAGACTGAAGAACGGAAGGCAACATATTCGGTAAAGGTGCGTAAACTAACGGCTGTATACAGGTAGCTGGCATGGATGTCAGCTGCTGAGGTAGCACGGGGTATGGCTTTGGTACACCATACTGTATGGCCATCGGTGGATACGGTGATGGACTCGTACTCCACGGTGCTGTCAGCTGCTGCGGCGGCACGTGATATGGCCTTGGCACAGGTAGCGAAGGCTTTTGTGGTAAACCATATTTCACTGCCGCTGGTGGATACGATGCTGGAATCGTACCCCACGGCGATGTCACTGGAAACCAGGAGCCTGGTACTCCCGATGGATTTCCAGATGGCGGCGGGTACGTCGGCGGAACGTACGGATACATATTAACTTTTTTATTGACGCGGGTTCACTGAATTTAATTTTACACTTCTGTTTCCACACATTTTAATCATAAATTGAACTAAATGTTCAAAATAAAACATCAACGTTTTTCAGAAATTGAAATTTACTGAAAAAAACGCTAAATATCAAATTTCAAAGCTAAATATCAAAATTGATAACTAAATATCAAAATTGAAAACTAAATATCAAAATATTTTAAGATTAAAACATTTAATGACACTCAATTAAAACTTTACTCAACCAAAACTAAATTTTCAAAAATTCTCAAACTTTTAATAAAACTTAAAAATTTACAAAAACAAATTCGCAACAAAACACATCAAACAATATACCAAATTTCAACTTAAACACTCCTAAAAGATTCGTAGAAGAATGGCTCACGTCTAAAAGTTAAACAAAAAAATAAAATTTCTAACTACGCGACGCTAGAATAGATTTAATTAATTAAATTAATTAAATCTTTTTGCCAATCTTACCGGACTGCGCCAATGTAACACGAGGTGGTTGAGCGTACAGAGCGAATAAGTTAAAATATGATATAATAATTAATCTGATGTGAATGTTACTTACTTGTTCTGTGAATTCCTTTTCTGGTTGTGAACTAAAACTATGGACTGGCAAATCCGTTGCCAGTTAGAACACACAAATCACTTATTTGAGAACTGATGAACACTTAGTTAATTGGAAGGGTTAATAAAATGAGCTTTGATCTTTAGATATATAAGATATTATAAAATATTGTAACACGATTGTACAATTGGTAAAACGTTATAAATAATGAAATGGTGAAAACAGATTTAATTTTAAGTTACATTAATTATAAAACACTAAGTAAATTTTCGCACGCCGCGTCTCATATGAGGATGACCGCCCATCCTCACGCTTCGAGTCGGTGGTTCTGACTAACTTGGCTATCCCAAACACTTGACATCCTCTGGGTAAAACTACCCACATCTGGAACCCATTTCCACAGATGTCTCAAGTGTTTAGGGCTGTGTAATCTGACACAAAGGCAATGCCGCTCTTGGTGGACACGAAAAGATTCTAGAATTCTTAGTAAATCAAGTAATAACTGTCACTTTTATAAGTTAGATGTCCTATCTTTGAAAACCTAAAGTTTTCGCATTCACACGAAAGGCCATGTGCCCACGAGTGTCAAATTACACGAAGCCAAGCTTTTATCTAAAGCAACAAACAATAATGAGATAGCTCATATTGTTACAGCTGAATAGATGCCCATTAAAAGTACTTTCGAATGCAATATGAAAAAATTGAAAATTTACGATAGGCAACTGTTTGAAAATTCAACTATTCCGAATCATGTCGTGTTTGGTATCATATGAAAGGGCATTAAAAGACCTTTTAAGTGTAATTGGAAAAAAATTATAATTTGCAATAGGCAATTGTTTGAAAATTCAAATATTCAGAATCATGTCGTGTTTGGTATTATATGAAAGGGCATTAAAAGTACTTTCGAATGCAATAAGAAAAAATTGAAAATTTACGATAGGCAATTGTTTGAAAATTCAACTATTCCGAATCATGTCGTGTTTGGTATCATATGAAAGGGCATTAAAAGACGTTTTAAATGCAATTTGAAAAAATTGAAAATTTACGATAGGCAACTGTTTGAAAATTCAACTATTCAGAATCATGTCGTGTTTCGTATCATATGAAAGGGCATTAAAAGACTTTTCAAATGCAATTGGAAAAATTTTAAAATTTACGATAGGCAATTGTTTTAAAATACAACTATTCCGAATCATGTCGTGTTTGGTATCATATGAAAGGGCATTAAAAGACCTTTCAAATGCAATTGGAAAAAATAAAAAATTTACGATAGGCAATTGCTTGAAAATACAACTATTCCGAATCATGTCGTGTTTTCCAACGATTTCCAAAAGTTTTTCAAAAAGTTAAGAGAAAAAATTCAACTGATTTCATGTACATACAGGATGGTCCATTTAAAGTATTATCAGGAAATATCTCGGAAACTATAAATTTTACGCAAAAATGACCTAGACGAAAAACAATCGTACAAAAGGGGGCCATAATAACGAAATATTGGTTTTGTCCTAGATGGCGCTGTTGTCGCTAAATCATGGTCAACTCAATTTTTTTAAATGAAAACCCCTATTTTTTATTAAAGAATCAGATTCCTCGTTAAAAAAAGAAGAATTTATTTAGTTCACTTTTTCGTCAGCATGATAGATGACGCTATAATCGCGAAAAATGATGTTGCTTTCGGACGTTCCTGTATTAGAGCTTATGCTTAATTTAATTAAAATCTAAAATAAAATGCAATTTAAATTTACACCATATGATTTTAGACAGAATGTAAACAATCAGATGAACCATATTTTATAAAAATGACAATTGAATGTAATGAGACTATTTGTGATTTTAGATGTGCGTGTTAGTGGATGCGCTTGCAAGCACACAAACAAAAACTAACAAACTCACAAACTCACAAACTCACACGCACACAAACTCAAATAATACACACACACACACACACAGCCGCGCGCATAAGCTCTAATACAGGAACGTCCGAAATCAACATCATTTTTCGCAATTACAGCGTCATCTATCATGCTGACGAAAAAGTAAACTAAATAAATTCTTCTTTTTTTTAACGAAAAATCTGATTCTTTAATAAAAAATAGGGGTTTTCATTAAAAAAAATTGAGTTGACCATGATTTAGCAACAACAGCGCCATCTAGGACAAAATCAATATTTCGTTATTATGGCCCTCTTTTGTACGATTGTTTTTCGTCTAGGTCATTTTTGCGTAAAATTTATAGTTTCCGAGATATTTCCTGATAACACTTGGACCTTCCTGTATAAAATATAAATGTGGAACTATCAGAAATGATGTCCGAAGAATTTTTCTTAGTTGAACAAAATCTTTTTGGAAATAAAACACGTATCTGATTGAAATTTTACGACTGTCAATGTGACAAATAGTTTTTAAAAGAATATAGTAAAACAAAGCAAAATTTGTCCTCGGCAGTAATATACAGTAAAATCAAAAAATATCTTTAGATGAGCAGAAGTACAGAAATAAAAATATTTAGATAGTAATTCAATTAAACCTTACTTCAGTGTCCGCGGAGCCTAGCGAAAAGGCCTGGCGAAGCCAGGCCGAACGCTAGTCCATATACTAAAAGGGTAAGAGGTATATGAGTATAGATTCAACACGGTCAATTGCTCACCTCTACAGCCTAGACGGTTTGTCCGATTAATTTGAATTTTTTTTTATTTGGTAGAGGTCAATCATGGGGGGTGCCTTTTGTTAGTTTCAGATTTTTCGTGCACATGATGTGCGAGAAAACTTGAAAAAACCTGCGTTTTTGGGGAAAAATCAACTAAGAGTGTGGTGGCTTTGAAATTTTTAAGAAGAAGATCAAACGTCAGTTTGACGTTTGTTAGTGGACATGTCGCATTTTTAATTATAAATTACGTAAATATGAAATATCTATGAGTAGTTTTGAAATATTTTACACATATTGGGGAAATGAGGGGACGTTTTTATTATAATTACACATTTCAAATATGTATATTTAAAAAGTAAATTTTTGACAGTTCACTGTGAAGTTGGTTTAAACGTCAAATTGACAAGTTATACAAAGTATACAGGTAAACCAAACCAAAATTGTCCTCGGTAAAAATATATAGTGAAACTAAGCAAATATTGTTCATGGCAATCTACATTAAATACAATTTTATTATTATTTATTTAAATTTATTATCAAAATTTATCGTATATGGTATAATACCAAAGTTTTGAAGGTCACGCATGTAGAAATGAGATTTTTTCAATCAGTAATTGTTTTAGTTAAAGTGCTTCAAAACATATCGTGTTTGGTATCATATGAAAGGTCTTTTGAAGGGCTCGCGTGCAAAATTAAATATTATTCGATCGGCAATTGTTTTAGTAAGAGTGCATCAAAACTTATCGTGTTTGGTATCAAATGAAAGGTCTTTTGAAGGGCTCGCGTACAAAATTAAATATTATCCGATCGGCAATTGTTTTAGTAAGAATGCATCAATAACCTTTCGTGTTTGGTATCGAATGAAAGTTCTTTTAAAAGGCTCGCGTACAAAATTGAATATTATTCAATCGGCAATTGTTTTAGTAAGAGTGCATCAAAACTTATCGTGTTTAGTATCAAATGAAAGGTCTATTGAAGGGCTCGCGTACAAAATTAAATATTATTCGATTGGCAATTGTTTTAGTAAGAGTGCATCAATACCTATCGTGTTTGGTAAGAAAACTTGAAAAAACCTGCGTTTTTGTGGCAAAATCAACTAAGAGTGTGGAGGCTTTGAAATTTTTAAGAAGAAGATCTACTGTCACTTTGACGTTTGTCAGTGGACATGTCGCATTTTTAATTATAAATTACTTAAATATGAAATTTCTCTGAGTAGTTTTGAAATATTTTACACATATTGGGGAAATGAGGGGACGTTTTTATTATAATTACAAATTTCAAATATGTGTATTTAAAAACTAAATTTTTGACAGTTCACTATGAAGTTGGTCATATTGACAAGTTTTATAAAGTATACAGGTAACCCAAACCAAAATTGTTCTCGGTAATAATATATAGTAAAACTGTAACAAGTCAAAGTCAGCACATTCTTAGTGAATACAATTTAGTAAAGTAGAGCATGTGGTAATGAGGCCAAGTATTCAAAATAATATCGTTTATGTATTAGCTAACTCTTTGCTGACTTAGCACTTTGGAGTAATGTATAAATAGGTTAGGTTAGTAAGTAAGAAGGACAGTTACAGGACAGTTACAGGACAGTTACAGAGCAGTTGCAGAGCAGTTACAAGAGAGTCACAAGAAACAGTCACGTTTGTGAGTGAAGTGTGTGTGTTCAAAGAAGACAGTTTATAGTAAGAAGAAACATTGTATTAAAATTACGTGTGAATAAATCTTTGTTATTTGTTAAACCAAATTGTAAGTACAAACTTATTTACAACAACCCTAGTACTTGTCCTTTCTCCGGTCTGACAAGAACCCATATAAATTATTTGTTAATTCTCCTTTTAAATAAGGGAGGCTTACAAATTGGTGGCAGCGGTAAAGGATTTTGTCAGATCAGAGGGGGCCAATCGTTTTTGGTCCGCTCGCGGAAAAGCAAGTATTAGGAATTATTTTTTTTTCTTTCTCAAATTTATTTTGCTAAGTAAATATGGTGAGTAAGTCAGATGGAAGGCCTGTCGTAAGAGAGCTGGAAAGTAGGTTTAACGCCAGTAAGTGTCAATTTAGTTATGCTGCGAATGCAATGGAGACGTTTTGCGGGAAAAACCCAGAAGAATTTTTTGCTAAAGCCAGAATACGGAAAGATATTGAAGGATGGACCGAGACAGAGACAGTGGACATACTTAGATTACGACTGACGGGCGAAGCTTTCGAACTATACATGCAAAATGAAGAACTACATAGAGGTACACTAGAACTAGATGCATTCGCACAACCATTTTTAGAACGTTTCACAAAAAAACGAATCCCAGGACAGATCTATCACGACTTATCAGATTGCACGCAGAAAATAAACGAAAATGTACAAGAGTTCGCACAAAGGCTAAGAAAATTAAAAAAGGAATTGTTAAAAGAAAAATGCGTACAAAAAGATTTTGCAAATAACTTATGTTTGTACCAGTTTAAAAATGGGTTAAAGTCAGAAATAAAGAAATTTATAAGAGTAATAATGGACACACAGGAAGATTTGTCATTTGAAGATGCCGTATCGATGGCAGAAAGAGAAGAAATGGAAGTTCTACGACAAAAGATGTGCAATTTAGAAATTGGCGCGGTAGACAGAAGACCGGCAAAGCCAAGTGAGGTAAGAAAATGTTTTATTTGCGGAGCCACTGACCATTTTCAAAATGACTGCAAACGAAGAGAAACATGCAGGAAGTGTGGAAAACCAGGCCACATCGCTGTCGGATGCCGAGAGAGAACAAGAAGTAACTACAGAAATTACAACACAAATCCAGAAAGATACAGAAATTCACAGTCAAACCAGGGCAATGGATATAATAGAAGTTACAATACAAGCAGATACAGAAACCCGCCGCCAGATCAAGGTAATGGATACCACAGAAACAACAGAGTTGAAAATCAAAACAGATATACGCAAGATACACGTAACACACAGCATTTAAACGAGCGATCCCTCTCGCACGCGCCCCATCGCGGGAGGTATTAGTAAGTCAAAATAAACCAATAATAATCACTCAAATCAGTCAAAATTCAGAAATTGTAGATATTCCAAATTTTGTTATAGCTTTTATAAATAATAAATCAGTAAAACTTTTAGTAGATACGGGTTCGGCTGTTTCATTAATAAAAAGAAATATTGTTGAGGGGCAACAAATAGAGTCGAAAAACGTCGGTACGTTAACTTCAATTTCAGGTTGCGAATTAGTTTATTTTGGAGTAACTGACGTAAAATTTTATTTTAATGAGTTGAAACTTAACTTCAATTGTGTTGTTTGTTCTGATAATTTAAAATTAGAAGCAGATGGTATTTTGGGTCGCGATTTTTTCAAATTTTTTAATGCAAGTATCAATTATTGCACAGAGGAAGTTGTGTTACGTAATACAAGCATCAGAATGATGGCGGACAGCGTAGCGACAGAAATGCTGACGACAGCGAGTTTGGAAACACGAGAACACTGTGACGCAATGAGGAGGCGTGACGAAGTTGACGTAGGTCAGGGCGATAACACGGAAGACAAGCAGGCTGATAGCAAGTTATCAAACATGGATGCAGAAATTTGCAAGATGGAGGTCCGTACGCTAAAGCAACAAAAACCAGTTACACAAACCAGTGGATTGGTTAGACTGAAGAGTACAGAAAGGATTTTACCAAATTGTGAATTTATGTGTACAGCCGTTCAGGACGTCATGAACCCTGGACACGATATCTTGGTAGAGCCTGTAGAAGTAAAAATACACGGGTTAATGGTAGCAAGAGTACTCACAAAAGCAAAAAAGGAGATACCCGTGAAGTTGATCAACATTACCAACAAGGAGATAATAGTAAGTAAAAATACAATCCTAGGAAAATCAGAAATATATAACGAGGAACCAGAAGGACTACGGGAAATAAAGTCAAATGAGGTTCAAATAAATGCAGTTCAGAGAGAACTGGGCACAAGGAAAATGGAAGAGCAATTGCAGTTAAATTACCTGTCTCACGAGGTGAAACAGGAATTGTTGGTACTACTGAGAGAATACGAGGATGTGTTTCTCTGGGAGGATACCAAATTGGGGTGCACACACAAGGTAAAACATAGAATAATTACAGGGGATGTGCAACCAATAGCGAAAGCACCGTACAGGGTGCCGTTTAGTCAGAAGGAGCCCTTAAAGAAAGAAATCAAGAAAATGCTTGATTCTGGGGTGATAGAGCCATCTGATTCGCCATGGTCAGCGCCTGTTGTCATGGTACCCAAGAAATCAGAGAGCGGAGAAAAGAAGATCAAAGTTTGCATAGACTTTCGAGGCTTAAATGCAGTGACAAAAAGGGACTATTTCCCTGTTGCTAATATGCAAGAAACTTTGGATCAGTTAGGGGATGCAAATCTATTCACAACACTAGATTTAGCATCAGGTTATTATCAAGTTCAGTTGGAGGAACAGGATAAAGAGAAAACAGCATTCACGACAGACGGAGGACATTACCAGTTCACTAAAATGGCATTTGGGCTAGCGAACGCACCTAGCACATTCCAGAGGCTGATGAATAGTATACTAGCAGAGTTGCGAGGAGAGCAGTGTGACGTGTCAGCCCATCAGTTCCAAAGAAGGGAGGTGACATCAGAGAAGAAAACAGTGTTGACAATACGTTGGTATGCCTCAATACAGACAATGTTGTGAAGTTCAATGTGGTCATGTAGAGACAATAAGTGTAGAGTAAGAATGATGCTTCTGGGAATTGTACTCCTTTCCAGGAAGCAAATTCCTCAAAGAAGGGAGGAATGTAACAAGTCAAAGTCAGCACATTCTTAGTGAATACAATTTAGTAAAGTAGAGCATGTGGTAATGAGGCCAAGTATTCAAAATAATATCGTTTATGTATTAGCTAACTCTTTGCTGACTTAGCACTTTGGAGTAATGTATAAATAGGTTAGGTTAGTAAGTAAGAAGGACAGTTACAGGACAGTTACAGGACAGTTACAGAGCAGTTGCAGAGCAGTTACAAGAGAGTCACAAGAAACAGTCACGTTTGTGAGTGAAGTGTGTGTGTTCAAAGAAGACAGTTTATAGTAAGAAGAAACATTGTATTAAAATTACGTGTGAATAAATCTTTGTTATTTGTTAAACCAAATTGTAAGTACAAACTTATTTACAACAACCCTGGTACTTGTCCTTTCTCCGGTCTGACAAGAACCCATATAAATTATTTGTTAATTCTCCTTTTAAATAAGGGAGGCTTACAAAACTAAGCAAATATTATTCACGACGATGTACATTAAATACAATTTTATTATTATTTATTTAAATTTATTATCAAAATTCAAAATTTATCGTATATGGTATAATACCAAAGTTTTGAAGGTCACACATGTAGAAATGAGATTTTTTCAATCAGTAATTGTTTTAGTGAAAGTGCTTCAAAACCTATCGTGTTTGGTATCAAATAAAAGGTCCTTTGAAGGGCTCGCATACAGAATTCGAATTTTTTTCGATCGGCAATTGTTTTAGTTAAAGTGCTTCAAAACATATCGTGTTTGGTATCAAATGAAAAGTCTTTTGAAGGGCTCGCGTGCAAAATTAAATATTATTCGATCGCCAATTGTTTTAGTAAGAGTGCATCAAAACTTATCATGTTTGGTATCAAATGAAAGGTCTTTTGAAGGGCTCGCGTACAAAATTAAATATTATCCGATCGGCAATTGTTTTAGTAAGAGTGCATCAATACCTTTCGTGTTTGGTATCAAATGAAAGTTCTTTTAAAGGACTCGCGTACAAAATTGAATATTGTTCAATCGGCAATAGTTTTAGTATGAGTGCATCAAAACCTATCGTGTTTGGTATCAAATGAAAGGTCTATTGAAGGGCTCGCGTAGAAAATTAAATATGATTCGATCGGCAATTGTTTTAGTAAAATGCATCAAAACTTATCGTGTTTGGTATCAAATGAAAGGTCTATTGAAGGGCTCGCGTACAAAATTAAATATTATTCGATCGGCAATTGTTTTAGTAAAAATAATCAAAACCTATCGTGTTCGGTATCAAATGAAAGGTCTATTGAAGGGCTCGCATAAAAAGTTAAATATTATTCGATTGGCAATTGTTTTAGTAAAAGTACATAAAAACCTATCGTGTTTGGTATCACATGAAAGGTTTTTTGAAGGGCTCGCGTAAAAAGTTAAATATTATTCGATTGGCAATTGTTTTAGTAAAAGCCCATTAAAACCTATCGTGTTTGGTATCAAATGAAAGTTCTTTTAAAGGGCACGCGTTCAAAATTAAATATTATTCGATCGGCAATTGTTTTAGTAACAATGTATCAAAACCTATCGTGTTTGGTATCAAATGAAAGGTCTATTGAAGGGCTCGCGTATAAAATTAAATATTATTCGATCGGCAATTGTTTTAGTAAAAATGCATCAAAACTTATCGTGTTTGGTATCAAATGAAAGGTCTATTGAAGGGCTTGCGTAGAAAATTAAATATTATTCGATCGGCAATTGTTTTAGTAAAAATGCATCAAAACCTGTCGTGTTTGGTATCAAATGAAAGGTCTATTGAAGGGCTCGCGTAAAAAGTTAAATATTATTCGATTGGCAATTGTTTTAGTAAAAGTGCCTAAAAACCTACCGTGTTTGGTATCACATGAAAGGTCTTTGGAAGGGCACGCGTAAAAAGTTAAATATTATTCGATCGGCAATTGTTTTAGTAAAAATGTATCAAAACCTACCGTGTTTGGTATCAAATGAAAGGTCTATTGAAGAGCTCGCGTAGAAAACTAAATATTATTCGATCGGCAGTTGTTTTAGTGAAAATGTATCAAAACCTATCGTGTGTCATATCAAATGAAAGGTCGCTTAAAGAGTTCGTGTGCTGAATGGGCCTTTTTTTTATTGTCAATTTTGTAGTGCCGGAGCTTCGTAACCTATCGTGCTTGGATCAATTAAATGTATTTCAAATGACAGACATGCAAAATTGAAAACTTTTAGTTCGGAAATAATTTGATTTATATAGTGTCAATTGTCTTACAGAAGTGAATCCTATTTCAGTGTCCGCGGAGCATAGCGTGAAGGCCTGGCAAAGCCAGGCCAACCGCTTGTGCATAACTAAAATAAAAATGTAAGTACAGGTTTTTATTTTTAAATTATAATATCAAATAAAAAAATATATTTTATTAAATGTTACTTTTTATTATGTTGACATCATATAGAAATATTTCTTGCAATTAAAAATAATTTTCTTGAAAATCTTCACGTTTACATAGTTTTTAAACGCGCGCCAATACCCCTTCCACTATACTATACAGATCCATATTTTTGTTAGGACCACAAGAAATTCTACTTACACGATAACAAATTGTTGGTTAACGAACTTCAGCCCGTATGTACCTTAAGCAAACTGAGGCACATATTGGACTGAATTAGAAAATTAGAGTCAGTAATTTTAGTACTAACAATTAAGTCACTAAATGAATCCAGTTAAATAAATAAGTGATCTAGTTCAGTAAATGTACGATAGAACTGATCCAAATGAAAAATAGAATACGCCTATTATGATTAAATGAACATATTTTTTCTCGGTGGTTTTTTGTTGCTCGTAGAAAAAATTGTCATAGCAAAAAAAGCACTCGTATCGATAATATTCAATATACTAGTAATATTATAAGTGTATCTATCAATTTTGCAGAAATAACATTCGTGTTTTTGTTGTTTTATTAACAATATGGAAACAGTTTTCAGAATTCATTGTTAAAATAATTTTTTTAAATGTTACCTATTTTTATCAATTTAGAATATATCTTTATTTGTTATAAAATCTATTTATTATTAAAACAACATACTTACCTTGAAACTATTTCAATTCTTGCATTATTTTATTTGAATATAGAAATGTAGAACAGAAGTTAACATGTTAATTTTTATTTTATTTTTCATAATATTCTTGTTTTTTAATGTAGTTTGTTCTAATTCGCTTTATGAAATTAAAACATGAGTCTTCACAATGGGGTTAAGGGATAATTACTGGTGTAAGATTTAATAGTCCTTCGAAATCATACTCATTTAAATTGTCTTCCAAACGTATACTTATTTTCACTATAATATTGAAATGGATTGCTTTTGTTTCGGAATACTGTTGGTAACTTTCGCTTATGTGAATCATTTTCAAGATTCATTATGTGCTGGTGTATCAGATATATGCGTTACGGAAGAACTAGATGATACCGAGGATGATACTAATGACATTATATCAACTTACATATCCATCTTGCACTGTCGACAGAAATATGAAGTTGAAATGTTTAACCTTTTTAAAAATAAAAAATGAATATATTTTAAATATATTTATTTATTTTAAAATTATATCTAACCATACAGCTTTATTACTTATTGTCTATTAATAATCATCCTCGTAATCATTCATTAAATTATAATACCATATATTTTCGTCAGTTTAATATCAGATTTACTCGCTCAATTAAATAAAACTTGACATCTTCAGTTAAATTAGTTAGTAAGTTAATTTTAATCGTAGATTAAATAGTTTTATAAGACCGAGCATTTGTTTTATTTGATTAGCGCATTGCATTTCATAAATTAATTAACTCGAAAATTATTATATTCACTGTTTATTTGGTTTACTGTACTGAATACTTGACGCCATGCTTGACGTCACTAACAATCGTCATAAGTCTGACGTAAGTGTGACGTGCAGCCATGAAAAAGTGAGACAGCACTAGATTCGGTGTTGTGGACAAAGTGGTAGGCGAACCTTTCGGTCTGGTAGCTTTTAGGTAGCGTGGATATTAGGGCGTGCGAATTTTAGGCGACGTGGCATTCGGTGGCGTGGCATTGACTCCGATAGTGTAGTCACCTTGCGGGATAAAATGTAACTTACGTGTGACGTCATTATTTGCGACTAGACATTTTCTAGCGACTTACTGCTAGCAACTGCTTTGAACCAGTCGCTACTTCCTATTCGTATGTTTTGCAGTGCCGTGTTTTGAAAAGTTTGGTTATTTTAATAAATAATACTAAATATAGAAACATAGTTACGATTTCAATCAACAAAGTGGACTTGTTAACAACAAACAATCACAAAAAGCGGCAACAAGTTTTTCAAAAATACCACATCAAAATATATAGTCTGATCTTTGTAACCAACAGTAGAAAATAAATTCCCTAAAAATTTAACTAAGTCTCCTGACGTCATCAAAAATACGCCATTCAACTAAATATTTGGTTGCTGCGAATTAGAACCGGTCTCTTGCTCTATACGTCTACACGTCTACACTCGACTCGTCTGTCTCATCAACTGCCTGTCGCCAACGGTTCGCTAACGGTTCTGCTCTCGTTCCCTCTCTCTTCTCCTCGCTCTGCTCCGTCACCATAGGCGAAATCCGCGCCCACAGATCGGCCACGTACCGACGAATCCGTCTCGGATTCGCTGTTATAACTGGAGCTTGCCCACGGCTTCACGTATTCGGCCATGGTTGAGGTTTTCTTCGGACCTTCTCCAGCTTAGATTCTCTCGACGTCGTAGCGGTTGTTCTTTTTAACCTTAGTCACCTTGTGCGGACCTAGAAAATGAGCCTTAAGCTTGCTTAAATTAGTAAACTGGGTTCGCTTTATCGCTACTATTTCGCCGACTGAATAAATGGTTGCTTCCTTTCTCTTTTTATTAAACGTGTTTCGATTCTCTTCTTGTTCCTTTGCAATATCCTTTTTCGTATTTATTGTCAACTCGTCCCGGTTTTCAATCAATTGTTTTTGAATTTCTTCTTGTATCGCCTTATTTAATTTAATATCTTCCGGTTTACGCTTTTCAACTACAAATAATAATTCAAATGGATTAGTATTGATGCTTCACTGGTATGTTTTGTTCAATACCCATTGTACTTTATGCACATTCTGGTACCATTTTGACACATCTGCTAAAGTTAATTTTGAAAGTACTGGACTGATAATCCGATTTATTCTTTAGACTTGCCCATTGGCTCTTGCAACCCCTGTTGTTATATATGTCAGATTAATATTACGTTCTTCACAATATGCTCCGTCACCATAGGCGTAGTCCGCGCCCATATATATATATATATAAAACAAGGAATATAAAGTATGAAATTGATATCAAAACTTGTCGACTCAATGCATGTATTAATTGGTATATACAAGACATGCATTTTACATACAGAGTTCATAATGTGACATATAGTATGAACAGTGGTAGTTGTGACGTCATCGGTCTCTCGGTTCCGCTGATTAACTCCATATCTCGACCACCTCGTCTCGTTCATACCTGCATGACAAAACATAACATGTCATTCCATTCTCGGCCAACGTTCACTAAGAATTACATTTCTGTTAGTACAACAAAGTTACGATCGTAAGTACGAAGCAGGTCCCCAACCTGAACATGTGCCAGACACACTATGAATCTCTCATTCATCCGAGGTCTCTGACCTCATTTTTGCCGGTATTTAGACCCGATTGTTGCGAGAGTGTTTCATCTCAACCAGTGCCGGAAGGATAAGATTCTAGGAACGACGCAGGTCCCTGACCTGAGAATGCCCCAGACATTCTGTGGATCCCAGATCCACCCGAGTTCCCTGACTTCATTGTTGCGGGTATTTAGACCCGAGGTCTCTGACCTTATTGTTGCGGGTATTTAGACCCGATTGTTGCGGCCGTGAATGTCCCAGACATCCGTGTGGATCCAATCCACACGAGGTCCCAGACCTCATCGGTGCGGGTATTTAGACCCGATGGTAGCAGATCCCTGACCTGATCATGGATCAGTACTTTCGTATGCGCTGAAGACCACTAAGCACAAAAGAGGAGGGACTCCAATTACAGACACAGGTAAATTGCACACACATTGTGATTATCTATAAGCAGCCAATGACGGATGCGCAGCTAGGTTCGCAGACCCAGCGCGGAAAGCCCTCAGTACGGCCCTGTATTTCATCACAACCTGAGTAGCAATTGCAGTATGCTCTTAAATGCCGCAACCTGGCGGAGGGATTTCAGTAATGAGTTCTTAAGGAAGGCAGAGTGTGGAATACATAACATAACACATGATGGGACAGTACACAATATTTCATCAAACACATATAACCATAAATACCACACCAAACATAAATATATCATCAATTAACATGCCATTTAATAAACAACAGTCATGCACCAAATCACTGCAGATCTCTGCATACGCTGCGCCTAGACATAGAATGACAGTGAGATAACTCATCTTTAATTACTGCTAATCCAATATAGTATCCAGGGTATCAATGAATGTATAGCATTATACTTCACTTGTTTACTTCTATCCCGAGTCGTTCACAAACGCATACTGAGCGTCTTAGCGTTAACTACCCCGGCACGTCGCGTCACCACATCTCTCGTTGACATGTATGACCACCAGCGCTTTCAAATCAGTGGATCGCACTATTTTAAAACGTACATCTTACATATATATATTATATTAGGCTGTATCGAAAAAAAAATCATGTTCGAATTTTGACAATGGAATATGAAAAACCTATAGATTTTTTTTTAATGAAAGGTTTTGGTCGCAGAACCGATTTTTCTTGGTCCCTGAGCTAGGGCATTGCGATAAAAAATGCAATCTTTTAGCTATTTTTTTTAGTAAAATATAATAACGTAGATTTTTAAAATTCATATCTTCGCGCGGAAACTTCACTGCCAGTTAATTTTTGACAGTTTCAACTGAGATAGAGAAATATTATTTTTTTTAATCTTATGCATCTCGTCCAACATAGCTATTTTGATAACCTGCAACATTTGACCATCGATTTTTGTGCGACGTTGCACATGACTTTTATGAATTTGGTTATAAAGCTGAACCATAATGGGAAGCTTTGAACACAAATTTTGTGTAAATATGTCACTATGGTATTCGATATAATATTCAATTCCAAAAATAGCTAAAATAATGACATTTTTGACCTCGATGTGCTAGCTTAGGGGTCAAGGAAAATCGGAAAAAATACTCCTGTGCCTATTTCAGTCTTCTTAGACGATCAATTCAATTGACCTTATGAACGAACCGCCACTGATATATGTTTCATTTATTTACAGGAAGTAACTGAAAAAACAAACATAATCAGATTTGAAAAAGGGAAAGTATTAATAAGTAAATTAACATTACTTGATGTGAAGCATACAGATGAAGGCCGCTACTTCTGCTCTTTCACGTCCAACAACGCCAAGAACTTCACAACGAACAAGGTCATCACTATTTACGGTAATGTAGACCAAATGCGTGCGTAGACTTTCAATTTGTGATGTGGGTGCCCGATGCACGCTGCACTTTGATATTATAAAACATACGATCACAAAATAAACATGTACATATTTACAAACAACATACTGGAACTTAAATGAATCAAAATAATTATTCAATCAAAAATTAATTTCTTCGCATTGTATTTTCCTATATAAAATCATTTTTTCTTTATGTATTTAAAACCAACAAACAATTTTCACCATATTAAAATTACTCATGAAGCTTCCTTCCACTAACATCTTTCGGGACCGTTATTTGGCGGCTGGTATCCACACTTCAGCACACAAATATGTGTCTCGCCGAGATCTGATACTGCTGACTGTCACACTCAGTATTGGGTAAAAAGAGTGATGATGTATCTCAAATGTGTAATATTGTTTTCAAAAAAATTATAAAATTCTGGCAACTTTCAATTAAATTAGTTACATATACGAGTACAATGAGGAAACATGTCTATGTGATATAAAGCAGTTCATCATCAGCAAAAAATTTCATTATTTCATCCACATCACTTCCTATCAGAAAAGATTCAATGTCCATTAAAAACCATCATCATCATGAAAATGAAATTTTGATTTAATTTTGGTTACAGTTTTCATACAACAATCTGTTTTGGTAAACGGGTTTTACAGAAATGATTTTCGGTTTCAGTTTTTAGACTCCAATAAGTTTCGGTAAACCTATTTTATTAAACGGTTTCGCTTTTACCAAAGTAATTTACGAGTACTTATATATTTTTAATTTTTATTCTTATATGTATGTACGTATTACATTCGAACTTTTAATACATTTAGAAAAATAAAAATCTACTTAAACAAATAAAAAGTATTTGTCAAATAAATTGTGTACTCCAATAATATAATAATAAACTAAGTATGCAATATTTACACAGTAAAAGTTTACAGCAATTTTGATAAAAGATTAATATTTAACCTTATTAATAAAACATCTTCTAGTATCTTTTGTCTCATGTTAGACTGTAGCGGTGATAGAACGAATTTCAAATATGTATAATAATAAAACAATTCAGGATACTGTACTTGTAAAAAATTTATGATACGTATACAGGATCTACACTGTTCTTACCCAAACAAACAAAAACACAGCATGTCAATGTCGTAGGATCAATTGAATCAATAAATATAGTTAATACTTTTAAATTATTTTAAAAATAAGAATTTGCCAATTACATTTAATTAACAAGAATACATTTATAATGAGGAGGCTAATTGATAAAGAAAAAAGTGTTTTGCTTTCGGTGTCGGTTTCATATTTGTACCAATTCTATATTTCTTGTAAATATTAGAAATTAGAGACATTTTTATCATAATATTATAAATAGAATTATTCACACTGTATTGAAAGTAGGTAGTGTGTATTAAATTATAAATTACTTACCTTATTTTATTTTCACTAATTAGAGAAATGAATTGAAATATTCCGGTAAAACTTCCAACTCTGTTATTAATAACTAAAGCTCGGATTATAGGCAAACATTTTGCTTAAAATATGTGCATATATATATGCAGGCTTTTTAAACAAAAAATGCAGTAAAATATCCAAATTAGGCAATAATATAGGCAAAATATGCTAAAAAAAACTGCGGTTTTAATTCGACATTTATTATTCACAAAATTATTACATATTATTTATATAATATTACATTATTAAATATGTAACTGAACTGGTTAACTCTTAACAACAGTGTTAGTATTATCATTAATAATTACGTGGTTATCTAAATTAGAAAGAGTAAATGATTGTCTTCTGTCACTTAAAATATGTTTGCAAATTTAAAAAATACGCTCTTAATCGACTGACGTGACAAAGGCTTATTTTAAAAATGATATTATTTTGGGGTTCATTCATCTGAAAATTCTCCATGTAATACATTCAATATATTACGCAACAAGGTACAATCCTCATTTTTATTGAGCACGTCCTCTAATTTATTTCAAATTAATTGAGCAATAGCACCCTTTACTTCATTAACATTTAACTTTAAATCATCTATCAATTTTACTGATTCTGCAAAAAATGCGTCTTGTTTTTCTAGTTTTAATAAAGTGTCAGAAATTAATCTGTTATTGTTATTTTAAAACTCAGGTATTGGCATAGTCTTGAGTTAATTAAAATTAGTTTTACCTTTTTAATCGCCGCAGAGGAATTTTCGTCAAATCGTGATATTACGTTTTGTATTTGTTCAAAATATTTAAAATAAAATAAAGCCGCGTCGAGCCATGCACCCCACCGTTTAGGGGGCAATGGCACATATGGTATAGTTTCTCTGTATATTTGGACTATTAACGGATCTTTGATACAAACTTTCTTCAGGTTATTAATTAAATCGTTAACAAATGGAAACTGATTTCGTATTTCTTCCGCGACTCTGTTTGTTCCATGAGCGACACATGTGCAATGTGTTATATTGGGGTAAAAAACCTTTACATGTATTCCAGCCTTAACCATGTATGACGCAGCACTACTAAGCATTAATAAAATTTTCTTATATAAATCTACAGATTGTAATATTGTTCGTTTTTTCCAATTCTTTTACGGCAATTAAATAAAGTTTACTTGGAGACTTTTCAGATAAAACACTAATTAATAAGTTTCATGTTGTTTCATCGATAATAAAATATATAAAATTAATTTCTAATTGTGTCTTAATTTAATGGATGGAAATATTCTGTGTAGCAACTTGCAGCACGGACTAGCAAACTTGGGGTTTCATTGAAACATTTATATTTGCAGACAAATTTGCCGTAAGAAAACCATTTATACAGAATTTGACATACGACTACGCATACATTGGGCAGCCGTTAGTTCTGCGATGTGAAGTGCCTGTTGATCACAATATTGGCTTCCAAATGTCTTGGACAACACCAAACCATACAGACATTCAAGTATTGGTTCTGCTTATAATAATCATGTTATGATTCCTCTAATGAATTTTATGTCCCATAGAACCTGAAGATAGAACATATTCCAGGCATTAGGAATACAACTGGTGAGATCATTTTAAAAATAAACAACACAACGCAGGAAAATCAAGGAAATTACTCATGTAATGTATTTTATCCTACAAAAATAAGAAATTATACATCGAAATATATTCTGGTAAAAAGTAAGTTTATATTTTAGCACTATAAGAGTATAACTGATATTAATAATTAATAATTACGGTAATTATAGAAGGGAAAACGCCTAGAATTGTAGCAAGTAGCTTCAAGAACCAAGAACAAATCGTCATACTTCTCGAGGAGACCATGAAGCTGACTTGTTCTGCTGAAGGTGATCCGAAACCCAGGATCTCCTGGATGAAGGTACACCAACCAGTCCTGATACATTCAATCTCTAACACAGATATTCTCTTTCACAGGATTCCACTAAAGTACGAGGACTTGGTGGGCACATTTACTTCGCTACCGACAACTCAGAACTCACTGTTAACTACATAATAGGGTCTGATGCTGGACTCTACACTTGTATAGTAGAAAATCCATTTGGACGAGATTCTCGCGCTGTGACCGTTCAAGTACAGACAGGTACTGTGTAATTCCGGGCTACATACATAACATTACGCTATATCTTATCTAATGGAGTAAAACGAAGTCTTTCACCCGAAAAATAAAAATATTTAATCAAATGCGTTTAACTACAAGGAAGAATTTTTTTTTAATTCTGGGTTTAAGTTCTTATTAACTTTATCATTTAACGATAAAGGGTGAAAGCTGCCGGGATGAATGTCTACAAAAATAATAACATTTACAGAATTACTTAATACAAATATGGAATATTTAAGAATATATTTTAATATTAAGTTTATTTGAGAAGTTATCTGAAGTGATTTTTATTTTCAGTTTTAATGAGAACCGAATACATCTTAGGAATAATTATCATGATTATTCTGTGTGTTATTATGTCAGCATTACTAGCCAGGAGGACATATAAGAACAAGGTACAGTTCTGAGAGTGATTTTTAATGGAGTGTTGTACAAATGCCGTCACGCCGAAGCGGGTTGGATGGGAAACTAAAGAGACATCTCGCACTAGTGTGAAAGTTAGTTTACAGTCTAAACTCCAATAAATATTCTTTTAAAATACAATGCAGATGCCAATGGGCATGGTATATTCTCCTCGGTTTGACTTTTGTGTTGATTTGATGGTTACAGTAGTAAGTTTTTAAACATGAGCTTAACGCCCGCAGATGTTCCTAAGGCAAATTTTATATTTGGTTCTTATGATTTTAAAATTTTGTTTTTACCATCAATTTTGGAAGATACAATTTTTGGCAGTTATTATAAAAAACCAAAAATAGATACTGAAGATGTTAATAAATCAAACACGAAAAGCTATAAATCAACGAAATCTAGTCAAAATATATTTACATATATAATATTGACAATTATACCCATGGGATGGGTGGTTCTGTGGTATCGACTCTGACGGTATATTTGAGAACCTCGATTCGATTCTCATATTAAAATTATCTCTGTGGCTCCCCCTCCATTTGATGGCTGGTAACAGCGCTTCACGCGCATAAATATATTACTTACCAAGATCTGCTACGGTAAAGTACCACACCCATTAATAGGTAAAAGGCCGAATTATATATTTATTTATATTGATGTATATTTATTATATTTTATAATTATAACCGAAACTGATTTCGAAAAAAACTAGTAAACAAACAACGAAAGAAAGACACGTTAAAAACTGTAAAGAAGATATAAGAATTAATTTTTTCCAGCCATTGTTACCTCTTTCTACAAAATCACATCTCACATGTTTTGATTTATGACGGACAAGAAAAGTGTACCCAGGTTACTAGCAACATATAACAAAAAATATACGCTAGTTGGTCGTGGTCTGTCAACTAACTTTCGCACTAATACAAGAAACCACGTTCTTTTTGTTATTAATAATACGCTTACCGAGTATGACGTGAAATTGTTTAAATGTATAACCACAGTATAAAAATATACTACAGTAGCGACACTCTTGTCGGCTTCTTTGATGTTCCACTTCAAGCTGATCGGCATGATGTGAGTAATAATGTGGAGCAGGAGATTTGAATTGCATCATAATATTTCCTAACATGTATTAGTTAATAAGAATTGTTTTTTTTACATATTTGCATGAAATCAAACTAAAGTATATATTTATTATTCTTCAAAATATTTTCAATATAGATACTGAACAAATCACTTCAAACGACAATATACAAATATTCTTATAACGTTTCTTTATATAATATATTAATCATTGCTTAAAATAATAATTTTACGGTTTTGTCTTGAAAGTTTTTATTAATAAACATTAAAGTATAAAACGGTTTCATTCGACCAAATAATTCTAATAAATATTATTTTGGAAACTCAGAACAAGAATGATCCTAGTTAATAACTTCAGAAGAGTAAATATTTTACTAGTTCTTGTATAATTCAAAGAAATTTAATTTTGCAATGTAACGGATCAAAATGAAAGATAATGTCGATATACTTCTCAGATTTTTACACGTATTTGCTGAAAATCACATTTTTACGAATTATTGTTCGTGTTTTTTAAAATACAAAAATAACAAAAAACACCTGCGATATTTTAAATATTTACAACTTTATAGTAAGTACAAAGTAAGTAGAAATGATAGTCTTTACAGTGTGATATGGCGATGGTAGAGTTTGAATTGAATCTCCCGCTCCACATTATTTCCTCCTTCACGGCGAGCAGTTTGAAAGAAACGCGAGCAGAGTGCCCCTACTGTATCATTCTCTATACTGTGGTATAATTCTCTATCGTTTAATGTTATTAATTCTACAGAAATTGCGAAAAGAATTAAATGAAGCTGGTTTCATTATGTTTAAATCAGGAGAATTACAACTATTAAATCCGTGTTTTAACATGGCCGAGCAGGCTGCGCTGCTATCCTACGATACAAAATGGGAAATTCCAAGAAACTTAATTGAACTGGGTCAGCAATTATACATTAATTTATAACAAACACTAAATAATTAGGTACGTTATTTGCAGGACGTAATTTGGGGTCTGGTTATTTTGGACTTGTGGTTGAAGCAGTAGTTTCAAATTTTTTTGACGGAGAACCAGAAAAAACTGTTGCTGTTAAGATGCTTCACCGGAATTGTAACATCATTGAATTAAATTCTTTCATGTGTGAACTCAAAATAATGAGTCATCTTGAGAAACACGTCAACTTGATCAATCTGTTGGGAGCATGTACAGACAGAATTGCGGAAGGTAAAAAAAATTCGTATAAATTTCATTTGAAATTCCGCAATAAATTTTTCAGGAAATCTGCTTGTTGTAATTGAATATTGTGAACATGGCAGCCTCAGCAGTTATCTCAGGGAAAATCGTTGTAATTTCGTCAATTTAATCGATCCAGACACGGAACTTATTTGCTTTCCAGATGATAATAACGATTCCTTACAAGGTATTCATTTTTGGTTACTTAAATTTAAGCTAATTAATATTCTTTAAATAATTTTAATAAACGTTAATTTAATACTGTTACAATAGGAATTTAATAACGGACTTAGGCTTAAGTTTAAAGAATATATTGAAGATTAATTTAAAACGTTTCGGCCAAGGTTATGGCCATCTTCATGTCAAAAGTATAGATGTAAATACAACAACCATCAAATATTTGGAGTTGAATAATGAAGTTCAGGCCAAATATTTAACAAATGAAAAAAAATTCTAAATCCATAGCAAACATCATGATTTTAAATTCTAAATGTTTGGCCTGAAGAGTCGAAAAAGATATAAATTTTGAATTATTTTTAAAATTTTTTTTTCATTTGTTAAATATTTTGCCTGAACTTCATCATTCAACTTAAAATATTTTATGGTTATTGTATTTATATCTATACTTCTGACTTGAAGATGACCATAACTTTGACCGAAACGTTGTCAATGAATCTTCAATAAAGTATTTACAACGTAAGCCTAAGTCTATTATTGAATTCCTATATTATTTGTGACTTATTAAAACACATTTCTATAATTATGTTACAGTAATCTTTTTAAAATGTGATTTAGATTAACTTTTCAATATCGGATTCGAATAAGGTTAATTTATTGAAAAAATTTAAATTTTACATATTAAATATCCTTTACATCATATCATCATGTGTAAGAGTTGTGTGCTTTAGAAGTGTCTTGTCGTGGGTCGGGCGGCGTCAGCACGCTGCAGTTGCTACGCTGGGCGCTACAAGTGGCGCGCGGCATGGAGTTCCTCGCCTCCAAACAGATCCTGCACGGAGACCTAGCGGTGAGAAACCTTCTGTTGGACGAAAATTACGTGGCGAAAATTAGTGACTTCGGGCTGTCCAAGACTTTAAGCTCCAGTGGTTATTACAAGAAGTCATCTCAAGTGAGCAGAACTAGTAGTCTAGTCTTATTTATGTTGTGTGCAGCTATAATACGTAAGTATTGTGTATGTTCCGCTTCAACAGGGTCCGCTACCTATCAAGTGGATGGCGATTGAATCCATCCGAGACAAGACATTCTCCACGAAGTCCGACGTGTGGGCGTTCGGCGTGGTGCTGTGGGAGCTCTTCAGCCTAGCGCGGACCCCGTACTCCGAGCTGGAGCCGGACATCCGCTTCTACCGGAAGCTGGAGAGCGGCTACCGCTTAAAGCGACCCGAGTACTCTACCAGAGAAATGTAAAAGGCGCGTACACAGTGAGTGTTGCATTGTAACAACTGATATTTGTGTGTGTGTAGCTACCAGGTGATGCGCGAGTGCTGGTGTGTGCGGCCGTCTTGCAGACCCACGTTCTCGTGTCTCGTCCAGACGCTGCACGATCTGCTCCAGGAGCCCAACAAGGTAAACTGTTTTAATCTATGTAAATTTTTCTTAGTAATTCTGAACGTGTTGGTATGTTTAGCGCCGTTCTGCTGAGGCAGGGAGTGCGATTCACGTGCTCGCATCAAGTCAGGCCGACCACGCTGCTGCGCCAGACTGGATAGCGCTGGACATCATCCATGATGTTGGCGACGCAACATTAACATAGCTTTGCCAATTCAATTGACGTATAAATGTTAAAAATTGTTTATTTTTGTATGAATTTACATAATAAATTTGTAACATCATGTGAGAGGTGATTTGAGGGTCTACCTTTTCTGCATTTTATTTTGTCATTTGCAGTGGACAGATCTGATGCAATAATGAAAATAAAGAAAAAATGCTCAATCCAAACGTGGTTTCAAATTTAAACAAAATTAAAAACAAAGGCAAAATCAAAATAATTAACTTCAAACAGAAATATGTATGATACCAAGTGCGTGAAATGCATCCTATATACTATTTTGAGAAGTGAGGTATATGAGGTATATACCCAATAAACACATGAACGTTAAAAAAACGTTAAAAATTTATCATAACCGAACGTATAATAATATCTTTAAATATACGATGAATCTACGCAAAAAAGTTCCACGTTTCTACGTTAACTCTAACCAAATTTTTAACGTATATTTATTAATGTGTTTAAACATGTATTCATCGTTTCATTTCAACGTTGATTAAAAAACCAATTTATACGTAGATAAAACCTTTCAAAATTACTTTAAATATTTAGTTAATATCCAAGACAGAAAAAACGAAAATAAAACATTATTTTAGAACGTAAAATAAACGTTTTTTCCTTCCTTTAATTCTACATTTTGCTATATAGTATATTTAATGTAAAATTTCAACGTGCAATTATACATTGTCTTCAACTAAATACAAACGTTAATATTTACTAGATTTATCGGTAAAAAGTCAACATAAAATATACGTTGTTATTTACTACTTTTTATTTATATTGAAGGTTTTATTTTACGTATATTCTACGTAAAATTTAAACGTTTCTTTGCTGGTTATATTGCACTTAAATAAAACGATTCAATTATTGCAAAAAATATTTATAAAAAAAATCTAAAAATACACAAAACTTTATAATTACATCAATATGCTAACATCAAAATATAAATATTTTCCAATATTAACTTTGTTCTATATTAATGGTCGTTTGCACCAACAAGTTTTAAATTTTATTTAAATTGAAAAAATAATAATAAATGGCTTTTTCCTTAATTATTAATTTTAGACATATAGTGTTTAAATTGTAAAGTTGGGGGCGAACATAAATGTCACTCTTTATTATGAAAAGGTCCTAAAGTCTACAACGGGTTAAAATTTAAGTTTTGTTAGTGCAACCAAATATTACACATATAATAAACTAATTTTTTTTGCTGTTCAGTCTTAACTTGGCAAATTTAAGCCAGTCTTTAATTATTTTTAAACCATCACCTTCTCCTTGTGGGAAGCTTTTCTTCACGGCATCTATAATAGGACAAATAATATAATTATTTAATAATTCGATATGACATTTTACACGGTTGTACAGTTACTACAAATATATAAATATATATATATATATATATATATATATATATATATATATATATATATATATATATATAAATTCGAAAATTATCGTCATTATTTTGATATCGCAATTTAAAATCTAATATTATATTATTATAATATACCATAATTAAAATATTAAAAAAAAAAGTTCTTACCAAATTTTAAAGTAATTTTTTCAAACGATAATTTATCACGACCTTTCCAATTATACAACGCCGCTACTTCATTGGTAAGAACGTACTTCAAAATTCGACGTGTTAAAGATTCTACTGTAACACTTCCAACAGCTGACAGTCTATTGGTCTAAAAAAATTAATCAATTCAGTAAAATATATAAAAATTCAAATATAAATGTTTCTTACCATGTAAGTTCTAGCATCAATATCGTCCAATAAATTATTTAATTTCATAAAATCATCTACAGTTTTCAAGGGTAACTGTGGGATGTCCTTGGGCTTCTGCAAATCTGTCGAGTTGCTATTAATGCGATGAGTCCTCAGAATTTCATGTAGCATCATCGATTGCTGCTCTTGTTGAGCAGTTACTTGAGTAAGTGTCAATAATATTTGTTTAAGCAAATCATCATTATCTAGAGATAAGAAATAAGTTTAATTTGAAATTAAATCTAATATCGCCAGTAAAATCAATAAGCAAAATATTAAATACATTTAGATTCCAATAAAAACAAAAACATACGCAATTTATTTGTCAATCATTTGCATCATTGTTATTTACATCTGAAGTTTTTCTGTTTCATTCTGAATACAATGGTATGCCACAAGTCTCAGATTATCGTAATAAAACATTTTTACCTATATTCCCCATAAATTAACAATAGGTCGACTTGTACATATCTAGAGAACTTATAATTACGCATTTTGATTATGGTTAAATAAATTTAAAAATGTAAAGAAGTTAACAAGATATATATATACGCTTTTAAATTTGCAAATTTTTTTCTAAATCTTTTGTCAAACTTCGACATGCGGTATATCATTTTATTCTGAATTACGAGTATACATCGAATACCAAATTATATATGATGTTCTATTTTAAATAAGAAAGTTAATGCTACTTCGGGCTAAACCGAAAATGATATTTTTTTGTATATCAAAATTAATGGATTTTACATATAATATTGTCACAGCAAATTTTAATTCGATATTCCCATAACTAAAAAAGTTAATGGGGTGTCCGCTTTCCGTGGACACCCGGTGTATATACAAACACACCATTTACTCATTGTTGGGTGTGGCATTCTGCTCGTAGCATAGACTAATATTACTATAATATAATACCTAATAATATTAGTCTATGTTTGTAGGCAGATTTCAGCAGCTGACAAATGTTTAACCATGATATGGAGTTGTAGCGCGTTATATCATGGACACTCTCAGATGTTCGTGGAGATTGCGCTACAGGCATGATTTCTGTAAGGTTAATACAGTTTGACATTGGCTGGATTCGAACCACCGTCAGTCCTTTTAAGGTGAAATGAAACCTATCATGGCGGGCGTTTAAATTCGTGCAGAATCTAAAAATTATCAATGATTAATTTATTCATATAAACAGTAAAAATATGTGTTTGTTTTGAATTAATAAGTTAATTAAGTATTCATAATTTTAGAAATAAATTTGAAAAAAAAATCTAAATTTACTAAAATATGATAAAAATCCATTTCAATTCAAAATAACTCGATATCTGATCAAACGATCATTAATTTTTTTTTTTTTTCAATAATATTGTCATATAAAAAAAACCATTAATGAAATTTGAATTTTGAACTTTTGGGATAATAATAAAGAAGAAAACAGAAGAAACGTAAAAAATAAAGAAAATAGTCACGGCGTCAGTTAAATTGTTTACATTTCAACAATTTAAATTGCTTTTTACGTTTCTTCTGTCCTTTTTTCTAATTTATGAAAAATGCACATTTCAGAAATATATTAGAAAGACTTTTATCTAGAAATAAAAATTGTTAATTTTAGTAAACCCGTCTCAAAAAAAAAACTATTTTTCTTTTCTTTTATTATTATCTTTAAATCGAAGTTCGAAGTTTAATTTTTCAATATATATATATATTTTTGATATGTTTATGTTCTTATAATCATTTAAAAAAAAATTGAAAATGGGAGGAACAAATTTCGAGTTATTTTTAATTGAAATATAATTTGATTCATATTTACGTAATTTTTGAAGAATTTTTGTAATTTACTCCTAAAATAATAAATATTTCCCTACAACTTAATTATTATTTCAAAACAAACACTTAATTTAACTTTTTAAATGTATAAATTGATCAATGATAATTCTTATATTCTGCACGCGTTTGAACGCGCGTCATGATGGGTTCCGTTTCACCTTAACCATTCAGCTACCAACTGTATGGGAATGAAATATAACTAAATAAATCAAAATATTTTTACCGCTTAAAGAATCTGCCGATGATGAGGTAATTGACATTGATGTTGATGGTTTGTTTGCTGAGAATGATGCACTTGGCGATGGAGAAAATTTAATGTTAGCAGCAAAATTTACTTCTTGACTTGCATCATCGTTGTCCGATGAACTAGAAGCTGATGATGATGCATTATCTTGTATTTTTTTTTCTTTTAATTAACAAATTTGTGTTTCCTGTGTCCTCACTTTCTTGTGCTGATTCTTTCATAAACATGTCTATTTTTTTCTCGGCCTCTTCATAATTCGCTAAAAATAAATAATTATTATTCAATACCAATTTCCAAATGATAAGGTATGTGTATAAGAGTAATGAACCGTAAATAATGAATACACGCGAAACCAAATTTATTACTTATTGAAATAACAATAATAACAATATAATTTTGTTAACAACGTATTTAACATATATTTACGATTTAATTTTGAGAGATGTAAAATATTATTGTAATTTTTTATTAACTAGGTACCGACAAAAGAATAACAAAAAATTGGTTGTTGAGCCCATTTTTCGAGGATTTATGATCAATCCCAATTTATAATATAAAACATGATGTTACATGAATGATGAATGAAAAAATTAAACGATAAAATAAAGTAATACTAACCGCTTAGGAACAAAACTTTTGTATTATAGAGGGGCCCTAATTTCTTCGGCATGACATTCGATTGTATGAGTTTTGTTAGTTGATCTTGAGTTCCCCTTCTGGGCCACGCACATTTGGTATTACAACCGCTAGTTCTCGGGTTTTTCTAGCCGTGAATTCGCAAATAGCATACATTTTGAAACTTCTTAAATAATAAAAAAATATAAATCAATACAGTACATGAAAGGAACAATTTTACTTCTGTCATAACAAATGTACGATTGGAAATACTGCAAAGCCTTTAAGAAATTTATAAAAGAAATAGAGACATTAGCTTATAATGCTATCAATCAGACATATTTTAATAAGCTTTACGAAAAAAAATAAAAAAATTGTTTTGAAATAACAAACGTCAAGTCATGGAATACTAATCTGTCATAACATAAATTCACGCTTCAAATTTAATAAATCTCCTCATTGTCGATTGTATAATTTTAGCTCGTTACAAAAAGCATTGTACAAAACTCGTGCACGAAGATATCATTTACACCATTCGCACACTAGTTATGTAAATAGCTATTCCAGTGCGCATGTCCGAAAATCATCACCAGGAAGATGGCGGACTAGTTTACGCACATGTTTTGTAGCTGTCATTCGGATTTATAAGTTAACTGTATGGCGTGCATGCAACTGTAATTCAGACCAAGTTAAATTGGAAATATTGTTTAAAAGCTTTGTTTCACTTTTCTTAGTAATTATTCCATATTTGATTACTGTTACTTACTTCTTTATAATAAAATTTAAAAGTATTATAACGCGTAAATCTTTACCAACAATAAAGCGGCTTTTAATTTCAAGATTAAAGATGCCGACAAGGAATTTCTCTACTGTGTTTAAACTCAAACTTAACCTAACTATCAATTTTTATCATAATCTTACATAATTAAGCTGCCTTATATAGAGATGTTTGTGTAACAAAATATAATAAAAGTACGTACTTACTTTGACAACAACTATAATTTCACTCCTCCTGAGACCAGAAGCTGCACACTATACACGGTTGTATTTTTATTTGTTTACATCAGACCGGCAGAAACACGTATTTCTTTGTTTTGATGTGATGTATTATGACTTGTGACTCCCCGTGTTCTTACACTTCGAATCGCAAAGTTGAGCTACTCGACGCGCATGACTAGGGGTACACAAAACTTATGGTAATCTTTACTTGTATAATTATATAAAATTAAGCACTATTAATATGCTTCTAAGGCACAATTTATATGATGAATACATATTATTCTTCAACTTGTTATTCTAAGTATGTTGGTAAATTATTTATTGCTTCGAATATATATTGTACACTCTTGAAGTAAACTGTTCTAGCGCGCATGGCACATCCCTACAAGCGCAACTAGGATTCAAATGGAAAAAATTTACCTTTTATAGGAAAAGATTAGAATCTACGGACTAAATTCATAATAACTGGATTCTCTAATTATATGTTGCTCCATAAAATAAAAATAGCAGCAAATAAAAATCACTAGTTAAATTGTTTTCATAATAATTTATATATTTCATTATTTTTCATAAAGTCGCAGAACTTCAAATTATTTTATGACTAATATTTACGATACAATTATTGTTTAAAATATGTTTGTCAATTAGACGACTTGATAGAAATATTTATAGTATTATCTATCAACATTAAATTTAAGTACAATTTCAACGTTAAATATATTAAACTAAAATATAATTTATCATTAGGAAATATATGTATTACTAAAAAAACATCGTTATTTTTAACTTTTGATTAAGTATTTAAAAACGTATTTTCAACGTTTAGCTGCCACATATAATTTTACGTTAAAATACAGCTTTTTCTTATATTTGAATATTAAATTAAGATACAATTTCAACGTTGAATATATGAAACTATAATACGATATATTATTAGGAAATACTTTACTTACAATCAACCATAATTGTAAATTTCTGGTTAGTATTAAGTATCTACAAAACGTATTTTCAACGTTTAGTTGCCACATATAATTTTACGTTAAAATATAGCTTTTTCTTATATTTGAATATTAAATTAAGGTACAATTTCAACGTTGAATATATGAAACTATAATACGATATATTATTAGGAAATACTTTACTTACAATCAACCATAATTGTAAATTTCTGGTTAGTATTAAGTATCTATAAAACGTATTTTCAACGTTTAGCTGCCACATATAATTTTACGTTAGAAATGTTAAAGTTTTTATACTTCAAAGTTAAATTAAGGAATACTTTCAACGTTGAAAATATTAAACTATGACACGTTAATTATTAGGAAACACATTACTAAAAATCAACGTTACTTACAAACTCCTGGTTAGTATTATGTATCTAAATAACGTATTTCTAACGTTTAGATCGAATACATAATTTTACGTTAAATATGCATTATATTTCTACGTCTATTACCTCTCGGAAGGTATATTTCTGTAATAATAAAACGTTTACTAACCGAAAATATAAAACGTTTAAATAAATAATATATACAACGTTAATAAAATGTTGTTTAAATACATTCAGTTATTATTATGGTAGTAATAAACGTATATATCACGTAAATTTAAAAAACGTTGTTTTCAAACGTTGATATTTTCAACGATAAACGTATAATCAACATACATAACGTTATGTTTACGTTTTAAATACGTTACGATGTTTATTGGGTATGGATTCATCACGCCCATTTGTAAATCGCTACAGCCTAGACGGTTTATCCGATTTATTTGCAACTTTTTTTATTTGATAGAGGTCAATCATGGGGAGTGCCTTTTGATAGTCTCAGATTTTTCGTACACATGATGTGCGAGAAAACTTGAAAAAACATGCGTTTTTGGGTCAAAATCAACTAAGAGTGTGGAGGCTTTGAAATTTTTAAGAAGAACATCAAACGTCATTTTGACATTTGTCAGTGGACATGTCGCATTTTTAATTATAAATTACTTAAAAATGAAACTTTTGTGAATAGTTTTGAAATACTTTACGCATATTGTGGAAATGAGGGGACGTTTTTATTATAATTATACATTTCAAACATGTGTATTTAAAAAGTAAATTTTTGACATTCCACTATGAAGTTGGTTTTAAAGCAAAACGTCAAATTGACAAGTTTTGTAAAATATAAAGAACATGGAGGCTTTGAAATTTTTAAGAACATCTGCTGTCATTTTGACATTTGTCAGGGGACATGTCACATATTTAACTATAAATTACTTAAATATTAAATGTTTGTGAACAGTTTTGAAATACTTTACGCATATTGTGGAAATGAGGGGACGTTTTTATTATAATTACACATTTCAAATACGTGTATTTAAAAAGTAAATTTTTGATGGTCCACAATGAATTTGGTTTCGAAACAAAACGTCGAATTGACAAGTTTTATAATTTATACAGGTGAACTCAACCATATTTGATCTCGATAATAATATACAGTAAAACCAAGTAAATTTTGTCTACGGCAAAGTTCAATTTAGAAAAACCAGATAAATCGAATTAGAATCATTTGGGCACTATCGATAATTTAATTGAAAGTGCTTCAAAACCAGTCATATTTGGTATATTATGAAAGTTCTTTTAAAGAGTACGTGTGCAAAACTAAAATATTTTCGATCGGCAATAGTTTTAGTGAAAGGCCTATCGTGTTTGGTATCAAATGAAAGGTTATTTAAAGGGCTCGAGTACAAAATTTATTTTTTTCCATCGGTAACTGTTTTAGTGAGAGTGCATTAAAACCCATCGTGTTTGGTATCATATAAAAGGTTTTTTGAAGGGCTCACGTGCAGAATTGGAATTTTTTCGCTCGGCAAATGTTTTAGTGAAAATGATTAAAAACCTATCGTATTTAGTATCAAATGAAAGGTCTTTGAAAGGGCTCGCGTATAAAATTTATCACTATTAGATCGTCAATTGTTTTAGTGAAAGTGTTTCTAAACTTATCGTATTTGGTATCAAATGAAAGGCTTGCGTACAAAATTTAATAATTTTCGATCGTCAATTGTTTTAGTGAAAGAGCTTAAAAAATATCATGTTTGGTACTAAATGAAAGGTTTTTTGAAGGACTCGCGTGAAAAATTTATTCTTTTCGATCGTCAGTTATTTTATTGAAAGTGTTTCAAAACATATTGTGTTTGGTATCAAATGAAAGGTCTTCTGAAGGGCTCGCGTGAAAAATTGTTTTTTTTTCGACAGATAATTGTTTTAGTGAAAGTGCGGCAAAACTAATTCTGTTTGGTACGCATGGAATTTTCTGATAGAATTATTTCAATTTCTAGACAAGTTAGAGAAATTTTGAAAATTGATTTAGGCATTAAATGATTGAGAATACATGTTTTAAACTGTTTTCAACTGATTTCATGTTCATATAAAAATTTGAAGACATGTATAGTGAAACAAAACATATGTCCGCAGTAATAATATACAGTAAAAAAAAAATAAAAAATTGACCGCAGCATTCTACAATGCAAACAAAGGAAACTCAAAAAACGATGTCAGAAATAATATTCCAGCGATTTCCAACAGTTTTGCAAAAAAGTTTAAAGAAATTTTCAATTGATTTCATGTACATATAAAATAAAAAAATGTGGAACTATCAGAAATGACGCCCAAAGAATTTTTAATAGTTTAGCAAAAACTTTTCGGAAATAAAACACAATTTTTTTAGTGAAAGAGCTTAAAAAATATCGTGTTTGGTATTAGATAAAAGGTTTTTTGAAGGGCTCGCGTAAAAAAATGATTCTTTTCGATCGACAGTTGTTTTATTGAAAGTGGTTCAAAACATATTGTGTTTAGTATCAAATGAAAGGTCTTCTGAAAGGCTTGCGTGAAAAATAGTTTTTTTTCGACAGATGATTGTTTTAGTGAACGTGCGTCAAAACTAATTCTGTTTGGTACACATGGAATTTTCTGATAGAATTATTTCAATTTCTAGACAACTTAGAAAAATTTAGAAAATTGGTTTAAACATAAATGTTTGAGAATACATGTTTTAAACTGTTTTCAACTGATTTCATGCTCATATAAAAATTTGAAGACAAAATATCAGTTAATTTTTAAAAGTATATAGTGAAAGAAAGCATCATTTGTCCGCAGTAAAATAAAAAATAAGAAATGACCGCAGCATTCTACAATGCAAACAAAGGTAACTCGAAAAAACGATATCAGAAATGATATTCCAGTGATTTCCAACAGTTTTTCAAAAAAATTTAAAGAAAAATTCCAATTGATTTTATGTATATATAAAATATAAATGTAGAATGTCATCAGAAACGACGTTCGAAGGATTTTTAATATAAAGCAAACTGTATTCGGAAATAAAACATGATAGGTGTCATTTGAAAGGGCTTTAGAATAAGTTTCAGATGAAATTAAAAAAGTTGAAATTTTACGATAGGCAATTGTTTCAAATTTAATGTATTCCAAATCATAACTGTTTGGTCTCATTTGTAAGATCTTTAGAAGAACTTTCAGATGAAATAAAAAATATATATTTTACGACCATCAATTATTTTAAACATAAAGTATTCCGAATCATACCGTGTATAGTGCTATATGAATAGGATTTAGAAGAATTTTCAGCTAAAATAAAAAAAGTTGAAATTTTACGATCCTCAATTGTTTCAAACATAAATTATTCCAAATCATGCCTTCTTTGCTGTCATATGAAAATGCTTTAGAACAACTTTTAAATGAAATAAAAAAAAATTAGTTTAGCAAAATGTTTTCGGAAATAAAACACATATTTTATTGAAATTTTACGACAGTCAATTGTTTTAAAATTAAAGTATTCCGAATCATATCGTGTTTGGTATCATATGAAAGGGCTTTAAAAGAACTTTCAGACGAAATAAAAAAAATAAACATTGCGACCGTCAATTGTTTTAAATTTAAAGTATTCGGAATAATGCCGTGTTTAATGTCATTCGAAAGAGTTTTTAAAGAACTTACGATGTCCATTGTTTCAAATTTAAAGTTTCGCCAATCATACGGCGTTTGGTATCAAATAGAAGGTCTTTTAAAGGGCTCGCATGCAAAATTGACTTTTTCGATCCGCAATTGTTTTAGTGAAAGTGCTTCAAAACATATTGTGTTTGGTATGAAATGAAAGGTCTCTTAACGGGCTTGCATGAAAAATTGAAATATTTTTGTTTGTCAATTGTTTTAGTAAAAGTGCATCAAAACCTATTGTGTTTGATATCAAATGGAAGATCTTTTGAAGGACTCGCGTGCAGCATTAAATTTTATTCGATCGACAATTGTTTTAATGAAAGTACATCAAAACCTATCGTGTTTGCTATCAAATGAAAGGTCTTTTGACGGGCTTGCGTACAAAACTTAATACATTTCAATCGTCAATTGTTTTACTAAGAGTATTTCAATTTTATAGGGCACGCGTATTTAATGAATTATTACTTTTTGATCGTCTTTTGTTTTAGTAATGTTATTCAAAAGCTATCATATTTTATATTAAATGACATGCCTTTTGAAGGGTTCAAATATTAAATAGGTATTTTTTTCGACCGAGAATTGTTTTAGTGAAAATGCTCCAAAACCAATCATGTTTGATATAAAATGAAAGGTCTTTTGAAGAACTCGCGTACAAAATTAAATACTTTTAGATCGGCAATTGTTGGACTGAAAGTATTTCAAAACCTATTGAGTTTGGTATCAAATGAAAGATCTTTTAAAGTGCACGCAAATGAAATTGATTTTTTTGAGCGGCATTTGTTTTAGTGATGCAGATTTAAAACCTATTGTGTTTGACATCAATTAGTAGGTCTTTGCATGAATAAACGTACAGAATTGAAAAGTTTTAGACTGGAATTAATTCAGTTTATATTTTGTCAATTGTCATACAGAAGTGAACCTTACTTCAGTGTCCGTGGAGCCTAGCGTGAGGCCTGGCAAAGCCAGGCCGACCGCTAGTCCTATATACTATTTTGAGAAGGTATGTTTATATATATGGATTCATCACGCCCATTTGTAAATCGCTACAGCTTAGACGGTTTATCCGATTTATTTGCAACTTTTTTTATTTGATAGAGGTCAATCACGCGGAGTGCCTTTTGATAGTCTCAGATTTTTCGTGCACATGATGTGCGAGAAAACTTGAAAAAACATACGTTTTTGGGGCAAAACCAACTAAGAGTGTGGAGGCTTTGAAATTTTTAAGAAGAAGATCTACTGTCACTTTGACGTTTGTCAGTGCACATGTCGCATTTTTAATTATAAATTACTTAAAAATTAAACTTTTGTGAGTAGTTTTGAAATACTTTACGCATATTGTGGAAATGAGGGGACGTTTTTATTATAATTATACATTTCAAATATGTGTATTTAAAAAGTAAATTTTTGACACTCCACTATGAAGTTGGTTTTAAAGCAAAACGTCAAATTGACAAGTTTTATAAAGTATAAAGAATATGGAGGTTTTGAAATTTTTAAAAAGAACATCTACTGTCATTTTGACATTTGTCAGTGGACATGTCGCATATTTAATTATAAATTACTTAAATATTAAATGTTTGTGAGTAGTTTTGAAATACTTTACGCATATTGTAGAAATGAGGGGACGTTTTTATTATAATTACACATTTCAAATACGTGTATTTAAAAAGTAAATTTTTGACGGTTCACAATGAATTTGGTTTCGAAACTAAACGTCGAATAGACAAGTATTATAATTTATACAGGTGAACTCAACCAAATTTGATCTCGATAATAATATACAATAAAACCAAGCAAATTTTGTCTACGGCAAAGTTCAATTTAGAAAAACCAGATAAATCGAATTAGAATCATTTGGGCACTATCGATAATTTAATTGAAAGTGCTTCAAAACCAGTCATATTTGGTATATTATGAAAGTTCTTTTAAAGAGTACGTGTGCAAAACTAAAATATTTTCGATCGGCAATAGTTTTAGTGAAAGGCCTATCGTGTTTGGTATCAAATGAAAGGTTATTTAAAGGGATCGAATTTTTTCGTTCGGCAATTGTTTTAGTGAAAATAATTAAAAACCTATCGTATTTGGTATCAAATGAAAGGTCTTTGAAAGGGCTCGCGTATAAAATTTATCACTTTTAGATCGTCAATTGTTTTAGTGAAAGTGCTTCTAAACTAATCGTATTTGGTATCAAATGAAAGGTCTTTTCAAGGGCTTGCGTACAAAATTTAATAATTTTCGATCGTCAATTGTTTTAGTGAAAGAGCTTAAAAAATATCATGTTTGGTACTAAATGAAAGGTTTTTTGAAGGTCTCGCCTGAAAAATTGTTTCTTTTCGATCGTCAGTTATTTTATTGAAAGTGTTTCAAAACATATTGTGTTTTGTATCAAATTAAAGGTCTTCTGAAAGGCTCGCGTAAAAAATTGTTTTTTTTTTTCGACAGATAATTGTTTTAGTGAAAGTGCAGCAAAACTAATTCTGTTTGGTACGCATGGAATTTTCTGATAGAATTATTTCAATTTCTAGACAAGGTAGAGAAATTTTGATAATTGATTTAGACATTAAATGATTGAGAATACATGTTTTAAACTGTTTTCAACTGATTTTATTTGAAGAAAAAATGTCAGTTAATTTTTAAAAGTATATCGCGAAACAAAGCATAATTTGTCCGCAGTAATAATTTACAGTAAAACAAAAATAAAAAATTAACCGCAGCATGCTACAATGCAAACAAAGGTAACTCGAAAAAACGATGTCGGAAATAATATTCCAGCGATTTCCAACAGTTTTTCAAAAAAGTTTAAAGAAAATTTTCAATTGATTTCATGTATATATAAATATAAATGTGGAATGTCATCATTAATGACGTCCGAAGGATTTTTAATAAATAGTAAAATGTATTCAGATGAAATTAAAAAAGTTGAAATTTTACGATAGGCTATTGTTTCAAATTTAAAGTATTCCAAGTCATAACTTGTTTGGTCTCATTTGTATGGTCTTTAGAAGAACTTTCAGATGAAATAAAAAATATATATTTTACGACCGTCAATTATTTTAAACATAAAGTATTCCGAATCATACCATGTTTAATGATATATGAATGGGGTTTAGAAGAACTTTCAGATAAAATAAAAAAGTTGAAATTTTACGATCCTCAATTGTTTCAAACATAAATTATTCCGAATCATACCATCTTTGGTGTCATATTGAAGGGCATTAAAAGAACTTTCAGATGGAATAAAAAAAGTTAAAATTTTACGACAGGCATTTGTTTCAAACTTAATGTATTCCTAAAATTAACATATTTGGTGTCATATGAAATGGCTTTAGAAAAATTTCAGATGAAATAAAAAGAGTTGAAATTTTATAATAGTTAATTGTTTCTAACATAAAGTATTCTGAATCATACTGTGTAGGGTGTCATATGAAAGGGCTTTAGAAGACCTTTCCGATAAAACAAAAAAGTTAAATTTTACGATCCTCAATTGTATCAAACATAAATTATTCCGAATCATGCCTTTTTTGCTGTCATATGAAACGGCTTTAGAAGAACTTTCAGATGATATAAAAAAAAGTTAGTTTAGCAAAATGTTTTCGGAAATAAAAAACATATTTTATTGCAATTTTACGACAGTCCATTGTTTTAAACTTAAAGTGTTCCGAATCATTTCGTGTTTGATATCATATGAACGGGCTTTAAAAGAACTTTCAGACGAAATAAAAAAATTTAAACATTGCGACCGTCAATTGTTTTAAATTTGAAGTATTCGGAATAATGCCGTGTTTAATGTCATATGAAAGAGTTTTGAAAGAACTTACGATGTCAATTGTTTCAAATTTAAAGTTTCGCGAATCATATCGCGTTTGATATCAAATAGAAGGTTTTTTAAAGGGCTCGCATGCAAAATTGACTTTTTCGATCCGCAATTGTTTTAGTGAAAGTGCTTCAAAATATATTGTGTTTGGTATGAAATGAAAGGTCACTTAACGGGCTTGCATGAAAAATTGAAATATTTTCGTTTGTCAATTGTTTTAGTGTTTGATATCAAATAGAAGTTCTTTTGAACAACTCGCGTGCAGCATTAAATTTTATTCGATCGACAATTGTTTTCATGAAAGTACTTCAAAACCTATCGTGTTTGCTATCAAATGAAAGGTCTTTTGAAGGGCTTGCATACAAAACTTAATACATTTCAATCGTCAATTGTTTTACTAAAAGTATTTCAAATCCCATCGTGTTTGGTTTCAAATGAAAGGCATTTTATAGGGCACGCGTATTAAATGATTTATTATTTTTTAATCGTCTACTGTTTTAGTAAAGGTGTCAAAAGCTATCATATTTGATATTAAATGACATGTCTTTTGAAGGGTTCAATTATAAAATTTTTTTTTCGACCGAGAATTGCTTTAGTGAAAATGCTTCAAAACCAATCATGTTTGATATCAAATGAAGGGTCTTTTGAATAACTCGCGTACAAAATTAAATACTTTTAGATCGGTAATTGTTTGAGTGAAAGTGCTTCAAAACCTATTGTGTTTGGTGTGAAATGAAAGGTCTTTTGAAGTATTAGCTTACAAAATGTAATACTTTTCGATAGTCAATTGTTTTAGTGAAAGTATTTGTTTTCAAATGAAAGGTCTTTTAAAGAGCACGTGTGTTAAATTAATTTTTTTTTTATCGTCCTTTGTTTTAGTAAAGGTGTTTCAAAACCTATCATATTTGGTATTAAATTACAGGCCTTTGAAGGGCTCGAATATAAAATTGGTATTTTTTTCGACCGAGAATTGTTTTAGTTAAAGTGCTTTAAAACCATTCATGTTTGATATAAAATGAAAGGTCTTTTGAAAAGCTCGCGTACAAAATTAAATACTTTCAGATCTTCAATAGTTTTCGTGAAAATGTTTTAAAACTTATTGTGTTTGGTATCAAATGAAATGGCTTTTAAAGGGCACGCGAATTAAATAGATTTTTTTTGAGCGGCAATTGTTTTAGTGATACAGATTTAAAACGTATTGTGTTTAGCATCAATTAATAGGTCTTTGCATGAATAAACGTACAGAATTGAAAAGTTTTAGATTGTAATTAATTCAGTTTATATTTTGTCATACAGAAGTGAACCTTACTTCAGTGTCCGCGGAGCCTAGCGTGAGGCCTGGCAAAGCCAGGCCGACCGCTAGTGTTTAACTAAAATAAAAGTTTGTTTGGCGAGTATATACTACCTTAAATATTGTATTTCAGTTGTATAAATAATATTTTATGCACCTCGGACACAAAGAGCATTTAGTGCGCTCGTGTGTAATGGTTTGACTTATAATAGTTTAGATTTTTTGTAGTATATTTTCTTTTCATTTCGTTATTTGTTTATATTAGTTACGTACTTAGAAACGCTAAGTTATGTTTTGTTCTTGTCTGATTGACGGTTGACAGGTGTCAGTGTATATTTATTTCTTATAATTTCTATTTTCCTTTATAGTTAAGGATAAGTTTGGTAAGCTACCTTAACTTTTACTCTATTACCGAGAGAACCCTTCTTTTACTATCTTTTGTTTAAAAGAGGAATACATACATACATACATACATACATATCTTCACGCTATATCCCAACAAATGGGGTAGCACGAACCCTAAAATCACTCATAAAACATTCACTCATCACATCCATCAAACAACCAGTCATCGTCAAACATTTTCATTCAAACATACCACCCTCACTTCAACCACTTTCATAGATCACTCCATATAAACTCATTCATTTATTACACACGAAATTATTATCACACAACAAACCTTCAATCACATCATTCCTTTTCACTTACCATTCATTTTCTTTCTTCAACGTACATAACGAATGCATAAAAAAAAATCTCTAATTACTCACGTTTACTCCTAACAACGAATCTAATAACGAAACTAACAACGAATCTACAAGATTAGAAAAGATGAAAGCGATAGTCTGCACTTATATATGAAAGAAAAGACCACACAATGCAGTATCTGAAAATGAAACAAAAAGATAAGAAAGGGAGGGAGCGTCGCCCTGCGCTTGTTTTTGAAAGTGAATTTCACACAATTGCCGTTAAACACTACGTAATAACTGAAAACGAATTAAAAGATAAGAAAGGAAGGGAGTGTCGCTCTACGCTTGTTTTTGGAAGTAAATTCCACACAATTGCAGTTAAACACTCAATGTAAGATCAGAAAAGAATAAAAAAGATAAGAAACGAAGGGAGTGTCGTCCCTACGCTTGTTTTTGAAAGTGAATTTCACACAATTACAGGTAAACACTCTAATGAAATTACTAAACAACGAAACTAAAATCTAAAACCCTGCGCTTTTCTGAAATCATCAGATTCATTCCGCAATTAATCTTCGCCAAACGTTCCTATCCTGACACACCACTTTTGCTTCATCCACATTCATAATTCCTTTCATACAAGCACGTTTGTTCCTCGTACTCGGAAACTTTCGTTCACGCAACAATCCTTCTATCATATTCATCCATTTATTCATAGGTCGCCCACGCAATCTTTCACCCTCAATTTCACCAACATATACCTGTTTCACTAATCTCTCATTCGACATACGTTCAACATTCCCAAACCATCTCAACTGACTCATACCTACTTTCCTAACTACATTCTTCTCAATTTCACACTCATCATACACCAATGTATTCCGGACACGATCTCTTCTAGTATAACCACACACACCCCGCAAATACCTCATTTCCACAGCAGTTATACGACGTTCATGTTTCTTCATCCACACCCAACATTCACTACCATACATCAATGTAGGCACTAAAACACCATTATACACACTCAATCGAGCATCTCTGGATACATTCACATTTCGAGCAAAGGTTCCCAGAGCACCCAATACCTTGCGTCCCGCAGATACTCTTCTTTCAATCTCACAATCAATACGTCCATCCCTTGAAAACATACTACCCAAATATAAAAACTCATTCACTTGACCCAATCTCACACCATTCACCGAAACATTACAATCAGTCACCAAATCGCTCTTTTCAAACACTAACACTTTACATTTATCGACATTTAATAACAAATTTAAATCTTTTCCTACTTCATTTATATTTAGAATCATTCGTCTCAATTGCTCTTCAGATTCACCCATAACAACCACATCATCCGCATACGCTAACGCAGGCACAACACTACCACCAATATGTACACCATCCACCCCATTCAACGCCGTTCGTAACAATACATCCATGTACAAATTAAAGAGCCACGGAGACATCCCACAACCTTGTTTCACGCCAATGTCTATACAAAACCAATCACTCAATCTACCATTAACTCTCACCGCAGCCTCACTACCTTCGTACAGCGCACGAATTGCCCCCAACAAATTACCATTTATACCGTACTGTAACAGTACATTCCATAATGTCTCACGATGAACACTATCATATGCTTTTTTAAGATCGAGAAAGCCACAGAACACCTTCTTGTTCTTAGCAAGTGACTTTTCAACAATCATACGAAGAGAAAACAATTGATCCACACATCCTCTCTCAGGCAAAAAACCACCTTGCATATCGCTTAACTTGGAGATTGTTAAGGTTCGTACCTTATGAATAAGAATCTTCCCGTACAACTTCCCTACCACACTCAGCAAACTTATCGCACGAAAATTAGTACATTCACTCGAACTACCTTTACCTTTAAATAAAGGACAAATGATAGCACATTTCCAATCATCAGGAGCCACACACCGTTTTAAACAAAATCTAAACAAATAAATTAACCAGTCAAATAACCTCTCGCCTCCATACTTCAACATCTCATTCGATATACCATCCAAACCAGGAGCCTTACCATTCTTCAGACGCATCAATGCGAAACTAACATCACTCTCATCTATATCCCATTCATCACCACTAACATTTTCGCTAACATTTTCACTACAACCATTCGGTCTATTAATGCTACCATATAAAGTCCTAAAGTACTCACACCATCTATTAGTAACATCTGATTCATTCCACAATAACTCACCATCCGCACTCTTAATCGCTTTCACTGCCCTGACATTACCACCTCTCAATCTCTTCACTCTCAACCAAAACATTCTTTTATTCATACTAAAATCATTAGTTAATCTTTCACTCATCAAATCATCAAAACGCGCCTTGCTTTCTCTCACTACTCTCTTAACACATTTATTTAACCTCTTGTATTCCAGCAAGCATTCATCACGTAAACTTCCAGGCACATCTTTCACATTTAGAAATCGCAAGTATGCTCTCTTTTTCACCTCAATCGCTTCTTTAACTTCTTTATTCCACCATGCATTTTTTGGACAAGAACCTAATCGACATTCACCACAAACTTCTTTTGCACATTTAAGAACTGTATCCTTAAATTTGAACCAAACATCATTTATGCTGCATTCAAAATTAAGTTCACATACAGGCAAAGATTCATTTATTTTCTCAACAAACAAATCTCTAACATCCTCATTCTGCAGTGCACTGGATTTCACACGAAACATTTTATTAGTATTTTTCACCCTCATTCTCCAACATTTATCTAGACGTATACGCGATACCACCAAATAATGGTCATTCGTACCCAATTCAGCACCACGCTTCACACGCATATCTACAACTAAACTTCTCAATCGTTCATCATACAAAATAAAATCAATCATACTCCGTCTATTTTCACTAATATTCTCCCATGTATACAAATGAGCAAGTTTATGTTTAAAGATAGAGTTGGAAACAAAGAGATCACGCTCCAAACAGAAAGAAACTATTTTCCTACCGTTTTCATTCACTCTTGCATCACCAAACTTACCCAATACATTCCCAGACATGCTTCTCTTAACTCCCACCCAACCATTTAAATCACCACATACAATAACTTTCTCACCTGAATCACATGAATCAATAACACTATCTAACAAATTCCAAAATCTATCTTTTTCAAGATCATTTTCGGATTCGGTTGGACCATAAACTGACATAACGAAGATTCTATGAAAGCCTACCTTTAATCTCAGCCAAAGAATTCTCGATGAAGTACAACCATATTCTCTCACAAACGGTTTCATTCGTTCACTAACAAGCACACCAACACCATGCTTCGCGTGTTCATTCTCAGCAACACCCGACCACAAGCAAAACAATCCATCCACTTCTTCCTCACTACATCCTTTCCTTTTAGTCTCACTGACACACAAAATATCTACATTATACACACGCATGACATTCATCAATTCATTTTCTTTACCAGTTATACCCCTAACATTCCACGTACCAAACTTACATTCATCAAATTTCACCCATTTATTTTTCATTTATCCAAAAGAAATAAAAGGAGGGTTCTCTCGGTAGAAGAGTAGAAGTTAAGGTAGCTTACCAGGCTTGTCCTTAACTATAAATAGAAAAAGAAAACAGTTACATTTACACAACTGTCAAACGTCAATCACACCTAAAAACAAAACATAACTCAGCGTTTCTATACACGTAACCAATATAAACAAATAACGATATGAAAGAAAATATATATATAAAAAACTAAACTACTATAAAAATGAAAGATAACACTTATCTTAATAAAACGATACTCGAGAAGTCCAGTGACAAACAGTATATTTTAATCCAACTCCAAAAACCCAGTCAAAAACCCAAATAAATTTCGCACTTGACGGGTGAGTTCTATTTATTCTGTTGTAAAGAGGAATACATGGGAAAAATTTGATGAATGTAAGTTTGGTACGTGGAATTTTCGTGGTATAACTGGGAAAGAAAATGAATTGATGAATATAATGCGTGTGTATAATGTAGATGTTTTGTGTGTAAGTGAGACTAAGAGGAAAGGCTGTAGTGAGGAAGAGGTGGATGGAATGTTTGCTTGTGGTCGGGTGTAGCTAAGAATGAACATGCAAAGCATGGAGTAGGTGTGCTTGTTAGTGAAAGAATGAAACCGTTTGTAAGGGATTATGATTGTATTTCATCTAGAATTCTTTGGTTGAGATTAAAGGTAGGCTTTCATAGAATCTTCGTTGTGTCAGTTTATGGCCCAACTGAATCTGAAAATGATGTAGAAAAAGATCGGTTTTGGAATTTGTTAGATAGTGTGATTGATTTGTGTGATCCAGGTGAGAAAGTTATCGTATGTGGTGATTTAAATGGTTGGGTGGGAGTAAAGAGAAGCATGTCTGGAAATGTTTTGGGTAAGTTTGGTGATGTGAGAGAGAATAAAACCGGTTGGAAAATAGTATCTCTTTGTTTCCAACTCTGTTTTTAAACATAAATTAGCTCATTTGTATACATGGGAAAATATGCGTGTGAATAGACGAAGTGTAATTGATTTTATTTTGTACGATGAACGATTGAGAAGTTTAGTTATAGATACGCGTGTGAAGCGTAGTGCTGAATTGGGTACGAATGATCATTATTTGGTGGAATCGCGTATACGTCTGGATAAATGTTGGCGGATGAGGGTGAAAAGTACCGAAAACATGTTTCGTGTGAAATCCAGTGTACTGCAGAATGAGGATGTTAGAGATAGGTTTGTTGAGAAAATTAATGAATCTTTGCCTGTATGAGAGCTTAATTTTGAATGCAGCATAAATGATGTTTGGTTGAAATTTAAGGATAAAGTTCTTAATTGTGCAAAAGAAGTTTCTGGTGAATGTAGATTAGGCTCTTGTCCAAAGAATGCATGGTGGAATGATGAAGTATAAGAAGCGATTGAGGAGAAAAAGGGAGCATATTTGCGTTTTCTAAATGTGAAAGATGTACCTGAAAGTTTACGAGATGAATGCTTACTAGAATACAAGAGGTTAAATAAATGTGTTAAGAGAATTGTGAGAGAAAGTAAGGCACGTTTTGATGACTTTATGAGTGAAAGATTGACAAATGATTTTAGTATGAATAAAAGAATGTTTTGGTTGAGTGTGAAGAGATTGAGAAGTGGTAATTTAAGGGCAGTGAAAGCGATTAAAAGTGCTGATGGTGAGTTATTGTGGAATGAGTCAGATGTTAGGAATGGTGTGAGCAGAGCTGAGACCAGTACTCAAAAAAAGTATTCTTATATACTAAACGGCTTAATTCCCTATGTATATATAGTTTCATCACGTTCATTCTAACAATTTTACAGCCTAGACGGTTTATCCGATTTATTTGAAACTTTTTTTATTTGATAGGGATCATTCATGCGGAGTGCCTTTTGATAGTCTTAGATTTTTCGTGCACTTGATGTGCGAGAAAACTTGAGAAAACATGCGTTTTTGGGACAAAATCAACTAAGAGTGTGGAGGCTTTGAAATTTTTAAGATGAATATCTACTGTCATTTTGACATTTCTCAGTGGACATGTCGCATTTTTAATTATAAATAATTTAAATATTAAATGTTTTAGAGTAGTTTTGAAATATTTTACGCACATTAGGGGACTGAGAGGACGTTTTTATTGTAATTACAAATTTCAAGTATGTGTATTTAAAAAGAAAATTTTTTACAGTCCACTATGAAGTTGGTTTTAATTCAAAACGTCAAATTGACAAGTTTTATAAAATATACAGATTTCCCTAAAAAAGTACTAAATGAAAGAAAACTCTTGAGGACGCATCTAATTAAAGCAAAGAAACAAGGTTATAAAACATACTTAAAATACGATAAAATAGTTATCAATGGCAGAGTGTACACTTCCTCTGACTTGGAAAACAACGAATGCATAATATCAGAAACCGAATCTTCCGCTGAAGAAAACACTACTAACCTTGAAAATACAAGAAGGAGACTATCAACATCATTACCGGAACAACAATTAACCGAAGTAAATTACACTGAAAAACCAAAAGAAAATGAAAGAAAAAATATCCAAGAAGCAAACAACAGCAAAACACATAACAAAGTAGACATTCAGACTATAAACACACCAAAAGAAGTCTCTATTCAAACAACACAGAATACTAATACAGAAAATAAGAAAAATGGAAATAACATTACAGGACCATTAGACAAACACATTTCAACCAGACTTCGCTCTCAAGGCACTCCAAAAAACTTAGAAGGAAAACGCTAAATAGACAGATTGAAAACGACGCACATATACTATACTGGAATATACAAGGCTTTAATAATATATATAACCTAAACCAAGAAGATGAAACTCTTCTACAAACTCATCATATCATTTGTCTAAACGAAACATGGCTTAATAATGAACTTAAGTACCCTCCAAAATTTCTAGAAGATTACACGATAATACAACAAACTGCCAACAAAGAAGCAAGCTTAGGAAGGGCAATAGGCGGGCTACTTATATTAATTAAAACTGAAAAACAAGAAATAAATCTGATCGACAAAGAACTACATTGGATTTTTGTAGAAATCTCTACCTCACAGCAAAAACTAATATTAGGCAACGTATATTTCTCTCCTTCATACGAAAGACAAAGCCTACTTGAATCTTTTACAGTTACATTACAAGCAATTAAAGAAAGATACAGTACACACGCATTTATAATTGGAGGAGACTACAACTCGAGAGTTGGTAACTTAAACCAAAGCGAGGAAATACTCTTTTCAAACACCAATTTGACATACATCCGATCCACACAAGACAACACAATAAATAAAAAGGGCAAAGACCTAGTAGTGACCATGGAAAACGAGAATATGTTCTTAATAAACGGAAGATCTACTAGCGACTCACCAGCTGATTTTACATTTATAAGCGCAAGGGGCAGAAGTACAATAGATCTGATATGGATCGATACAAATGCGTTACACATCATAAATGATTTTACAATAGATAAAACAATACTTCTATCTGATCACATGATATGCAGACTTACCATCTCCAACATATGGACTTCACAAACAAAAATACCACAAAAATCAAACATTCAACAAAAATACACAAAACTATCCTGGAATAATGATAAAATTCCAAACTATCAGAGCCTAATAGAACAATATTTGGAACCGAAAACTAACACAACCTGTCCTGTATTAGAATACGAACAAATAATCAACGCAATCAAAAAAGCATCCGAAGAATTAGAAATGAGTAAAGAATTTACAACATCAACCTCACGCAAAAACAAACAACATAAAGTATGGTACACTCAAGAATGCAGGGATAACAAAATAGAGATGCAAAAGAATTTCCGATTGTGCAAATTACACAACTTTAACCAAGAACACCTTAACAAATACTTGAAATCAAAGAAGGAATATAAAAACGTAATATTTAAAGAAAAAACTGCTCATAAAAAAAGCGTCAAACAAAAATTAGAGAATGTTACAAATCAAACTGAATTCTGGAAAACTATCAAGTCTCTAACACCTAAGAAAACTATCGGAAACAATATAGATATAGCAGACTGGACACAACATTTCAGAGAATGGTATGGAACAAGAATAATAATAGACATAGACTTTTTTAATGCAACACATCCATACTTAGACGAAGAAATAACTATGACAGAGATAAAAATGGCAATAAAAAAACCTAAAATCGAATAAATCTCCAGGTATAGATGGCATCATCAATGAACAGCTTCGAAGTCTTCCTCAGACCGGACTGATACATATAAAAAATCTCCTAAATAATATATGGAACAAAGAAACAACACCAGAAGAACTCACAAAACTAAAACTTACCATGATTTATAAAAAAGGAGATCAAACGAATACAAACAACTATAGAGCAATAGCCCTAATCAATAGTATTACTAAATTGTTTACCTATATGATCAACTCCAGACTGCAAATATGGGTAGAAAGCAACAATATACTTCCGGAAGCGCAGTCTGGTTTTCGGAAAAAACGATCCTGTGCTGACAACTTATTTATATTGAATTCAGTTATACAAACCCGCCTTCTAACAACAAAAGATGGCCTTTACACAATATTTGTAGACATACAGAAAGCATTTGATTCAGTCCCACACAATCTTTTATGGCCGAAACTATTTCAACTCGGAATAAGTGGAAAAATTATAAGAATACTGATGAATATTTATAACCAAGCAACGGTTCAAGTTAAATGTAGTAACGACCTCACGGAGCCAATAAATGTAACAAAAGGCGTGTTGCAAGGGGAATGTACGAGTCCCTTGCTGTTCGCACTGTACATATCAGATTTAGAAGCTACACTTAGATCTAATAATCTAGAGGGCATTTACATGAGTCATAACACTGACATCTTAACTCTGCAATACGCAGATGATTTAGCTATTTTAGCAACCTCTGAAAGGGATGTTCAGAAAAAATTTGAAGCACTTGAAAGCTATTGTAATAGCGTAGGCCTAAAAATTAATTCAGAAAAGACAAAAGTTGTACATTTTCACATAGGGCGGCCACGAAAACAAAAAGTTAGATTCAAATGCCAACAAAAAGAAATAGAATATACTAACACATATACCTACCTAGGGGTAACATTCTCCACCTCAGGTACATTTAATAAAAATGCCAATAACTTCATAGTCAAATCAAGACAAGCTACCGGAAAAATTAAAAATATTTTAACACAAGAAAAAATATACAACTGGAATACCCTAATCAAATTATATAACTCCACAGTAATTCCAACTCTACTATATGCATCGGAAATTTGGGCCCTAAACCAAAGTGATTTACTAGAAAAAGGTCAAACTAATTTTTTCAAGATTGTACTACAATGGCAACCTTCAACTCCGAACTATATAGTACGAAGAGAGACAAACCAGGACAAAGCAGAAGTATTAATTGTGAAGAGTATGTTAAACTGGTGGTACAAGATACTTCTTTCATCAAACAGCAGATATGTTAGAGTCTGCTACAACAAATTATACCAGTTAAACAACAAAAACACAATACCAGACAGCAGACAAGCGAAATATAACTGGGTCAGAGGAATTCAAAATATACTGCAAAAGATTAATTTCACGAAAGTATGGGAGGAACAGAATTTTCTACATGTTAAAACAGAAACCTCAAATATACTAAATGCTTACAACCAACACTTGTATGATATTGATATCAAAAGGATTATTAACTCGTCCTCCAATCCAAATTTTAAATCCTATATATACAATAATATTTTCCAAATATCAGAAATCCCTCTCAGAATCCTGAAACTTGTTAGTCAACTGAGAACACTAAATACAAAAAATCCCTCCCTACTATTAAACGGAATAATTTACAGGTTCAATTACCAGGAAACCTGCACAATCTGCAATACTTTCCAACAAGACGATCTAGATCACTTCCTGTTCAAATGCCCCTTCTACAAGGAACCAAGAAAAGTATACTTACAGAAACACATTTCCAATGCTGAACCAGATAATTTAAATAAAACTTTGTTAGCAGACCTAACAGAATATAATGTATACGATATTTTCAACTATGTAAACACTGCTCTCAAACTCAGAGCATTTGCTCTAAATATATAATTATTATTGTCATTAATCAAAATTAAACTGTAAATATATATTTAACAATGTTATCAACCTTTGTATAAGATTTTTCTTAAAACAAATAAACATATTATTATTATTATTATAAAATATACAGACAAAGAGTGTGGAGGCTTTGAAATTTTAAAAAGAACAGCAACTCGAATTTTGACATTTGTATGTGGACATTTTTAATTAAAAATTATTTATGTATTACATTTTTTAGAGAACTTTTTAATTATTTTACACATATTGGGGGAATGAGGGAACGTTTTTATTATAATTACGCATTTTAAATATGTGTATTTAAAAAGAAAATTTTTGACAATCCACTAAAACAAAACGTCAAATTGACAAGTTTAAAGTATACAGGTAAACTCAACAAAATTTGTCTCCAGTAATAATATACAGTAAAACCAAGCAAATTTTATCCACGGCAGAGTACAATTAAAAAAAACAGATAACTCGAATTAGAATCATTTGAGCACTTAAATATTCTATGGGTAATACGAAAGTTATTTTAAAAGGCATGTGCGCAAAATTATAATATTTTCAATCGGCAATTATTTTAGTGAAATTGCAACAAAACCTATCGTGTTTGGTGTCATATTAAACGGCTTTAGAAGAACTTTCAGATAAATGAAAAAAGTTGAAATTTTACAATAAGCAATTGTTTCTAACATAAAGTATTTCGAATCATATTGTGTTTGGTGTCATATGAAAGGGCTTTAGAAGAAGTTCATATGAAATAAAAAAAAAGTTGAAATTTTACGACTGTCAATAGATTCAAACTTACAGTATTCCGAATCGTACCGTGTTTAACGCTCATTGCTTTTTCAAAAATTATTTATAATATCTACAAACAAACAATTGTGTCAATAAACAAATTCTTATAAAAAGATAGTTTAGCAAAATCTTTTCGGAAATAAAACACGTATTTGATTAAAATTTTACGACCTTCAGTTGTTTTAAACCTAAAGTGTTCCGTATCATATCGTGTTTGATATCATATGACAGGGCTTTAGAAGAACTTTCAGACGAAATAAAAAATATATATATTTCGACCGTCAATTATTTTAAATTTAAAGTATTCGGAATCATGCCGTGTTTAATGTCATATAAAAAAGTTTTGAAAGAACTTGTAGATGGAATAAAGAAAAAAATTAAATATTACAACTGTTAATTGTTTCATATTCAAAGTATTCCGAGTCATGCCGAGTTTGGTGTGATATGAAAGAATTTTGAAAGAAAGTTCAAATGAAATAAAAAAAAAATATTTTACAACCGTCAACTGTTTCAAACTTAAAGTATTCCGACTCATGCCGTGTTTGGTGTCGTATAAAAAGGCTTTGGAAGAAGATTGTAATGAAATAAAAAAGTTGAAATTTGACCTATCGCATTTGTATCAAAAGAAAGATTTTTTGAAGGGTTCCCGTACAAAATTTAATACTTTTAGATCCTCAATTGTTTTAGTGAAAATGCTTCAAAATTCTTCGTGTTTAGTATCAAATGAAAGGTCTTTTGAAGAGCTCGCGTGCATAATTAGATTTTTCCTGTCATCAATCGTTTTAATGAAAGTTCTTCAAAACCTATTGTGTTTGGTATCTAGTAAAAGGTCTTATAAAAAGCTCGCGAGCAGAATTGGATTGTTTTCAATTGTCAGTTGGTTTAGTGAAAAATCTTCGAGACCTATTGTGTTTAGTATCAATTAAAGGGTCTTTGGATGGAAAGATATGCAGAAATGTTTTAGATTTGTAATAATTGAATTTATATTGTGTCAACTGTCTCATAAAAGTGATTTCAACTTCAGGGTCCGCAGAGCTTAGCGTGAGGCTAGTCTTATATACTAAACGGCATAAATCCCTATATATATATATATATATATATATATATATATATATATATATATATATATATATATATAGATTCATCACGTACATTCTAACAATTTTAGAGCCTAGACGGTTTATCCGATTTATTTGAAACTTTTTTTATTTGATAGGGATCCATCACGGGGAGTGCCTTTTGATAGTCTCAGATTTTTCGTGCACATGATGTGCGAGAAAACTTGAAAAAACATGCGTTTTTGGGGCAAAATCAACTAAGAGTGTGGAGGCTTTGAAATTTTTAAGAAGAACATCAAACGTCACTTTGACATTTGTCAGTGGACATGTCGCATTTTTAATTATAAATAATTTAAATATTAAATGTTTCAGAGTAGTTTTGAAATATTTTACGCACATTAGGGGACTGAGAGGACGTTTTTATTATAATTACAAATTTCAAGTATGTGTATTTAAAAAGAAAACTTTTTACAGTCCACTATGAAGTTGGTTTTAATTCAAAACGTCAAATTGACAAGTTTTATAAAATATACAAAGAGTGTGGAGGCTTTGAAATTTTAAAAAGAACACCTACTCTAATTTTGACATTTGTATGTGGACATATCGCATTTTGAATTAAAAATTATACAAGTATTAAATTTTTTAGACAACTTTTGATATATTTTACACATATTGGGGGAATGAGGGAACGTTTTTATTATAATTACGCATTTTAAATATGTGTATAGTTATATAAAGTATACAGGTAATCTCAACAAAATTTGTCTCCAGTAATAATATACAGTAAAATTAAGCAAATTTTATCCACGGCCGAGTATAATTAAAAAAAAAAGAACAGATAAGTTGAATTGGAATCATTTGAGCACTCTAAAATTTTCTATCGGTAATACGAAAGTTATTTTAAAGGGCATGTGGGCAAAATTATAATATTTTCAAACAGCAATTATTTTAGTGAAATTGCAACAAAACCTATCGTGTATATTAAACGGATTTAGAAGAACTTTCAGATAAATGAAAAAAGTTGAAATTTTACAATAAGCAATTGTTTCTAACACAAAGTATTTCTAATCATATTGTGTTGCGTGTCATATGAAGTTGAAATTTTACGACTGTCAATTGTTTCAAACTTAAAGTATTCCGAATCGTACCGTGTTTATTGTCATATTGAAGGGCTTTAAAAGAACTTTCAGATGATATATAAGTTGAAATTTTACGATAGGTAATTGTTTCAAACTTGGTAAATTCTATAAAAAAATGTGGAACTATCAAAAATTACATCCAACGGATTTTTAATAGATTAGCAAAATCTTTTCGGAAATAAAACACGTATTTGATTAAAATTTTAAGACTGTCAATTATTTCAAACTTAAAGTATTCCGAATTATGCCATGTTTAGTATCATATGAAAGGGCTTTAGACGAATCTTTAGATAAAATAATTAAAAAGTTAGTTTTTGAAAAAGCAATGAGCGTTCGCCGGAATTTGAACCCAGAACCTTTCACTCGCATGGTGACTGCTCTAACCAATTGAGCTACAAACACTCGGCGAATACTCATGCCTTTCGTGCAACCTTTAGTTGAAGAAATGCTAGAGCATATGAAATAGAGTTAGAGGAACTTTCAGATGAAATACAAAAAAGTTATTTTAGCAAAATGTTTTCGGATATAAAACACGTATTTGATTGAAATTTTACGACTGTCAAATGTTCTAAGCTTAAAGTGTTCCGAATCAAATCGTGTTTGATATCATATGACAGGGCTTTAGACGAACTTTCAGACGAAATAAAAAAATTAAGACTTTACAATTGTCAATTGTTTAAAATTTCAAATATTCGGAGTAATGCCGTATTTAATGTCATATGAAAATTTGGAAGAAATTTTATATGAAATAAAAAATAATTAAGATTGTCTATTGTTTTAAACATAAAATATTTGTTGGTATCAAATAAAAAGTCTTTTAAAGGGATCGCGTGCAAATTTTTTATTTTTTTTTATTCGCAATTGTTTTTGTGATATTGCTTTGAAACCTATCGTGTTTGATATCGAATGAAATGTCTTTTGAAGTGTTTTCGTGTAGCATGTAATTTAATTTTGATCGGCAATTGTTTCAGTGAAAGTGGTTAACAATCTATCGTGTTTGGTATCTAATGAAAGGTCTTTTGAAGAGATCGCCTACAAAATTAAACATTTTACGATTGGCAATTGTTTTAGTGAAAGTAATTCTAAACTTAACGTGTTTGGTATTAAATGAAAGGTATTTTGAAGGACTTGCGTACAAAATTTATTACTTTTCGATCGTCAATTGTTTTAGTGAAAGTGCTTAAAAACATATCGTGTTTGGTATCAAATGGAAGGTTTTTTGAAGGGCCAGCGTAAAAAATTTCAAGACAAAACGTCAACTTGACAAATAATTTTTAAAAGTATGTAATAAAACAAAACAAAATTTGTGTGCGGTAATAATATATATTAAAAAAAAAAAAAATTGACAGCAGCATTCTACAATGCAAAAAAGTATATTTCAGCGATTTCCAACAGTTTTTCAAAAAAGTTTAAAGAAAAATTTCAATTGATTTCATGTACATATAAAATATAAATGTAGAACATTATAAAAAATGACGTCCAAAAGATTTTTAATAGTTTAGCAAATTGTACAATTGTTTTCGTGAAAGTATTTAAAACCTATCGTGTTTGTATCAAAAAGAAAGATTTTTTGAAGGGTTCGCGTACAAAATTTAATACTTATAGATCCTCAATTGTTTTAGTGAAAATGCATCAAAATTCTTCATGATTAGTATCAAATGAAAGGTCTTTTGAAGAGCTCACGTGCATAATTGGATTTTTTTCAATCGTCAGTTGTTTTAGTAAAAGATTTTCGAAATCTATTGTGTTTAGTATCAATTAAAAGGTCTTTGGATGGAATAATACGCAGAAATGTTTAAGATTTCTAATAATTGCATTTATATTGTGTCAACTGTCTTACAAAAGTGTATTCTACTTCAGTGTCCGCGGAGCTAGCGTGAGGCCTGGCGAAGCCAGGGCGACCGCTAGTTTAAATACTAAATACTTCTAAAAAAGTATTTTAAATACTAAATACCAGTATGACTTGAAATACGTTTTATCGTTAAAATGTAATTACAGTACTAAATACTAAGTAAAATTAACAAATATGTTATTTTAATACTGAATTTAATTTAAAAACTGAATTAATAATATTACGAGAGATACTTTAACAATTTACAATTCAAAATTAAATAGAAGTAAGGAATTCAGCAGCTATAACAAACATGAAAGGGTTTATATATATATATATATATATATATATATATATATATATATATATATATATATATATATATATACAACAACTAGGTTATTGATATTTATATTAAGAAATAAATTTTCTTCAAGTGTATATTAATATTACAACAATATTTTCAATCAAACAAAAAGAGTGAAATAATGATCTCACTATTTCACTGAGTTAACTTAGGGCCAGTTTTTCAATCGCCGGTTTACTCTTGATTAATGTTAAATAATAATGGAAACTATGGTTACCATTATTATTTAATCATGATTAACATTAATCGGTGATTGAAAAACTGGCCTTTAAATGAGTAAAAAAGTGTCTATAATTAAACGGATATAGAAAATAATTACTTATAATTTATAATACTACATAGTATGTTACAATGCATAATAATCACGCGTAAAAAGTTGAACAAACGATATCATAACACACTTGTATCGTACTAAATTTTATGCATTACATTTTCATAATATATTTTAAAATCAATTTTTCATGTTGTCAGTATAACATTCGATGTGTCCTTTATGATTCAAATTACGCACTAGTTATGGGCATGCGCAAAGTATTTAGTATTTAAAGTATCTAAATTACTTGAAATACTTTTTTTTTACTTCAAGTACTTTTTTGTACTTTAAGTACATGAAAGTATTTAAAGTACATTTGCATGAAAAAAAGTATTTTAAGTACAGTATTGAATACTAATTTTTAAAAGTATTTTAAGTATATGATATACTTAAAGTACTACTTCCAGTACTTTTACTTTAAGTAGTTCCCAGCTCTGGGTGTGAGTACTTTAGGGCTTTATATGGTAGCATAAATGGAGGGAATGGTAATAGTAAAAATGTTAGTGGTGATGATTGGGATATAGATGAGAGTGATGTTAGTTTTGCATTGATGCATCTGAAGAATGGTAAGGCTCCTGGTTTGGATGGTATATCGAATGAGATGTTAAAATATGAAGGTGAGAGGTTATTTGACTGGTTATTTTATTTGTTTAAAACGGTGTGTGGCTCCTGATGATTGGAAACGTGCTATCATTTGTCCTTTATTTAAAGGTAAAGGTAGTTCGAGTGAATGTACTAATTTTCGTGCGATAAGTTTGCTGAGTGTGGTAGGGAAGTTGTATGGGAAGATTCTTATTCATAAGGTACGAACCTTAACAATCTCCAAGTTAAGTGAAATGCAAGGTGCAAGTATTTAATTATTATTACGTTTTATTTAACAAATTTCAACAACGTATTATCCAAAGGTGACAGGTCAAAATTCAACAATTTATGTTGGTTCTTTTCCATATAAATGGATTCCATCATATTTAAATTTCGCTTATCACTACAATATTTCAGTAGTTGCAGGTTACTTATTGAAAAACTATGTCCTGAATCATATGTATGAGATGTCAACGCTGATTTAAGTACGTTTTTGCATTTTACATGGTACATATGTTCCTTGAATCTTTTGGTAATATTTCGTTTCATTTGGCCTACATATAATTGGGAGCAGTGTGAACATTTAATGGAGTAAATTCAGATTTTTCAATGTTTTATCTTGGTTATTAGATATTAGGTTTTTAAGATTTAATTTATTAGAAAAAAACTACATTAATTCCATATTTTTTAAATAAATTTTTGAATTAACATTGGGAATATTCATTTAACATATTTTTGCAAATTTATCTTTTTCTCTCAAACTTAAGAAATTCGTTGATTTTTGTTTCAGCAATTTTAAATTTATTTTTGTCTTTAAATTTTAAAAATATTTTTTGCGGTATATCCATTAAGAGTAGTAATGTGAATAATATATTTTAGTCCTGTGTTGAATCTGGTTTTGTTGAGAAGAACTCTATATAGTCTATGAATAAGAAAATTGCAAGAAGCCATTTTGTTTTGCGCTGAAGTATATGCTGAATTGTGTATATAATTTTCAGTGTGGGTACTTTTTCTGGAAATATCAAATTCTATGTTGGTTCCGTTTCTTATTACCTTTAAGTCTAAGAATGGTAGGATGTTACTGTCTTCTAAGTTAAAGGTAAATTTGATTGAAGAGTATTCAGAATTTATGGAATTTAAGAATTCGTTAATGTTAAACTCCTTGACTATAACGGCAAAAACATCGTCTACATATCTCAAACAAAGTAAAGGCAAATTAACAATTTTATGTTTCAGTTGTTTTTCTAAATGGCACATGAATTAATTGGCTAAGAAAGTTGATAGAGGATTCCCCATAGCTGTACCGAAGGTCTGTTTATAATTGACATTGTTAAATGTAAAGGCATTTTGGGCCACACATAATTTGGTTAATGTTTTATATATATATATATATATATATATATATATATATATAAATTCTTCTATAATATGGTCTTTTATGTTGTTATCTTCTAGAGTTTGTTTTAAGATTTGTAATGTTTTCGCTACAAGAATGCTTGGAAAGAGCGAAACTATGTCGAAAGATGCTAAATTCATGTTATCACTGAACTCAAAATTATCAATTTTATTTATAAGATCGTAAGAAATTTCAATAACTGGTTCAGAAATGAACTATTTGAATTCTTGTACTAGGCATTTGCTTAAATTGTAAGTAGGAGTATTTTTATTGTTTATGATTGGTCTAAATTTATTCCCTTCTGTGAATCTTTGGTAGACAATATAATCTTGCTAAACATGGGTTGTCGCCTTTTATTTTATTTTTCACTTGCTGATTAATTAAGTTCGTGCATTTATAAACTGATTTCGTGGTAGCGTTGATATAATTAGATAACGGACATTTGGACAGTAATATGTATGGATCTTCTTCTAACATTTGCTTAACTTAATGGCAGTAGTCATTTTTGTCGAGAATACCTGTTGAATTACCTTTATCAGCTTTAAGATAAACGACCTCTTTTTTTAATCTTTTTCAAAATTTAGTACTTTTTTGTATTTTTGGGGGTATTTTCTTCTGTTGTACGGTGGGCATTCTAAAAATTCTTTCAGCTTCTTTTCATAAATGTTCTTTATTTCCTTTCTGTTTCCATTAAATGATATTTCCAGATTAACTAGTATTTCTTCTGTCTGTGGAGAAGGTGTACAAATGCTTTGTTTTAAACCTTTTTCTAGTAAGTATAATATATAATATATATATACACTGCTCAAAAAAAAAAAAAACCGGATACCTAAAGAATCCCAAATAAACGTCACTTTTCAAACCTCTGTCAATTTGTCAGTTTTGAAGCAAATTGGATGAAATTTTTTTTTCGAAGTCGCCCAAAGTCTAGTCTTTGAAAAGCTGTGAATTGATTTTGATTAACCTCCCTTTCCCTTCCCCCAGCACGGTGACGAAGCGTTGGGTCGAGCGACTCGTGCTACTCTGAGCCCGAGTCGGTAGTGGTGAGAGGGGTGGGGAAGCACACAGGAGATAGGACGGTAGGAGAGTGCGGGGTAGATATTTGACACTTGCACGTAAACACTGCGAGCAATACACAACAATAGGACTAACAACGGCCGGTTTGATGAACAAAATGTGCGAAACTCACACTCCACGGACCGCGAGACCTCGGACGTGGCGCTGAACGGTCAAACCGGAATTTGACAGGTAACAAAAATAGGATGTGACTTATCACTGGTCGGGAACCTGGCGGAGCGGACGGCGGTGACGGTGATGACGGAGAAGACGGTAAAGAGAAACGGTACGGCCGGAGGACGTAGAGCTCGTTCTTCGCGGACGACGTGAACACGCTTTCTGTAGTCGAAAACTTTAGCCGTGACACACAGACTGAGATTTGACTCACGACGTACGCTCCGCTCGCGTATTTATACTCAATAATACTAATGAATCGCGTTGGATTAGGTTGGCGGCGGCTCGTTCTATGTTAACCAAATGGGTGGTTTGGTTTCAGAAGGAAACTAGGTTAAAAACCACCCGATTTGGTTCAACATAGGCTTGCCGGCCGCAGAACGCGGAGACGTACGCGGTATCAAAATTTGAGCGCGATCGGTGATTTGCCGCGCGTAAATGGGTCGCCAGGTCCAGCTTCGGATTATTTGCGATCGCGAAAAAACTAATTCGCGATTTTACTATTGTGACGAACTACTTCGTCACAATACATTCTCGATAGAACATAGAACTTTGACAAGCAAAATTAGATAAATTTTCTGTTTTCCTAATTATTATAAAAGGCTATAGCATTCTACATTTATATCAATACACAAAATTAATTTTGCATGCTTTGTAACGGCCCAAATTAGATCTGAAAATGATGATAATTGCCTCAAAAATATCGATAGCCATGGAATTGAAACAATATGATACAAATGTTTGATGTTTTGTCTGTCAAAACTGTTAAAATATTATTTAATCTCCATTTATTTTATTTACGGAAATATGTTAAAGTCCTATGTTCGGGTATCGCGGTCAATTCTTTGTATATGTCCATAAAACTCAAAATATTTGACATACTGCTACATGCAATCATGGTCCTTGACTTTTCAAAATATCCTTGGAGGCACAAGTTTTAATAATGATTAACAAGTAATAGCGAATATTATAAATATTTTACCTATAAAAATATAAATATGGGAACTTATAAGCTGATAATATTGTAACGAATTTAAAGCCAGACAGTCGAGAGCATTCCAGAAACCTTCTCGAGAACAAGTGCGTAGCAGCGTGACCTCACAAGTGCATAGAGCTCGCCCGCATGTCTGAGCGTGTGGTTAGACGGGATATTGTGGGACGTTCTGGAAGATTCTAGACCTGTTCTGGAAGATTAGAAAACTGTTCTACGGACGGGAGTATATAAGCAGAGGTCGAGTGGCTGAGGGCAGTTGACAGTAGACTTCGAACTCGTAATATAAATGTGGTGAAATAAATAACAGCTCTAGTGTACGTAATATAAATAGTAGTTTTAGTGACCGTTATATAAATAATATTAGTGTTTGAATACTTATTAGTAGTGTTAAGATTTATTGTAGTGTTAATTAGTTTTAAATAAGTTTCGTTATTTTTATATTCATTTATTAAATAAATACTTTTATTTTCGTTTAACATAAATAGTTGTGAGTTATTTTTCTGCATTAAACATTCTACACACTTCCAGAAAGACGAAAAACGTTACAATATAATAGATATAAAATAAAATTCGCCATTAATGAACGAATTTTATCGTAAATTTTATAAAATTAGAAATTATTAAAAGGAAATAAAACAATAAAAATTATATCAATAAATAAACTTGCCCACCCATTACAAAAACGTCTACCAGAAGTACAAGTATTTTGTTTTATTAATTCCCTTATGTTGTTATTAGTATAAAACGTTTTGTTCTTAAGTATTAGTATCACTATGTTACAGTCTTTAGTCGCTCACGACAACTCACTTAGCTCCATGAATGAAAATAAGATGAACTTCTATTTAATATTTAAATAAAAGTGGAGCCTTGCCGCTAAATAAAACTATTAGCTGCGCAAAAAGAAAGTTAATTTTCATTGGGGGCACGAGTCGCAAAACTTTCATGCATACAATAATACAAATAAAAAATAAGACAAATCATATTAAAGAATACGTACATACTTATAATTAAATTACAAACTGATTATTAATATTAGAAATTAACTAATATCACACAAATCATGCAGGTAACTAAGTTAGGATTTTATAAATATTAATTTTCCTTAAACGTTTAATCGACGAAATTTCTATGATTAAATATGTATCGTGTCGTATATAAATAAATTCAATCAAGATTTTAGCCATTTTTAGCGTATCCTTGTCCTTGAACTAATTATTGACAATTTAATCAATATCTACATGTTTTAGAAAATACTGTTTATGATTGTTGTTTGTTAACTACTGTTATTCTTGCAATTTTCTTGTTTTTTATTTTAAGACAAGATTTGCTTACACACTTCCACAGATTTACTTGAAATACATATATATCTGTTGTGAAGTGCAGACAAACGCCAATCTCTAAAAATAAGGTCGTACCGTTTTACAAAGCAATTTACTAATATGGTTGTACAGTTTTCAACAAACTTGCGAACAAATATATTACAACGATTTTAGACATTTTCATCGTATCCATGTCCTTGACATAATTATTGACAATTTAATCAATTTCCACAACTTTTAGAAAATACATTACAACTATTTTAGCCATTTTCATCATATCCATGTCCTTGACATAATTATTGACAATTTAATCAATTTCTACAACTTTTAGAAAATACATTACAACTATTTTAGCCATTTTCATCATATTCATATCCTTGACATAATTATTGACAATTTAATCAATTTCTACAAGTTTTAGAAAACAAATTACAACGATGTTAGATATTTTCATCATATCTATGTCCTTGACATCATTATTGACAGTTTCATCAATTTTACAAGATTCTTGACAATAAAACGCAACGATTTTAGCCATTTTTAGCGTAGCCTAATTATTGACAATTTAATAAATCTTACAAGTTTTTTTGCCATTCAATTGCAAGAATTTTAGCCATTTTTTGAGTTACAAATAACATTTAAATTCTATAAAAACTGCAGATAAGATCTGCAGTTGCAGAGCTTAATAGCTTATTTCCCCCCAAAAAAATACCTTTTAAAATTCTATAAAAACTGCAAATAAGATCTGCAGTTGTCGAGCATATTAGCTGAATTTTAATCCAAAAATACCTTTAAAGATTCTATAAAAACAGAATATATGATCTGCAATTGCAGCGCTTAATAGTCGATTTTTTTACCCAAAAATACGTTTTTAAATTCTATATAAGCTGCCATTTAGCCATTTTCATCATTAACTTGTCCTTGAAATAATTATTGACAATTTAATAAGTTTCTACAAGTTTTAGAAAATAAATTAACACGATTTTAGACATTTTCATCATTTATTTGTCCTTGGCCTAATTATTCACAATTCAATCAATTTCTACAAGTTTTAGAAAATAAATTACCACGATTTTAGACATTTTCATCATTTACTTGTCCTTGGCATATTTATTCACAATTCAATAAATTTTTACTAGTTTTAGAAAATAAATTACAACGATTTTAGCCATTTTCAGCATATCCATGTCCTTGACATAATTATTGACAATTTAATCAATTTCTTCAAGTTTTAGAAAACAAATTACAACTATTTTAGCCATCTTCATCATATCCATGGCCTTGACATAATTATTGACAATTTAATCAATTTTACAAGATTATTGTATTGTTGAAAGGAAAGTAGGAATATCAAAAATAGCAATCGAATTAACTGATACATAATTAAATTTGCCGCAAGGCTTCATCTCATAATTATATATTTGAACAATGGGCGAAGCGATACTGATACTGGTAATTCATAAGCAGCCATTGTATTCCCAGAAGAAAGTGTTTCGGTATCTAATAATATGATAAAAGTTTATTTGAATTTAGCGCACAGCGTCATATTTATATGACAGTATATAAAAGATTGTTTCATTGTGTTATCACAACAATAATTAAATATTTAAATATAATGTTGTTTTTGGAAAAAAATATTTATTATAATTATATTTTTATCAGCCTTCATTTATTATATTATAAAATTTTATAGACAACTGAATTTCATAAATTGAGCGGTTTCTTATCTGTCTACCTTTAGAATATAAATATTCTACCTAATTTTCATATTTATTGTCAATATGTGCGTAAAGAAACAATGATAGTATTAAAATATACTTGATACAAACAAAATCTATTATTTATAATCAAGCTATAATGATGAAATTTTTGCTGTCCTAAACATATATCGCCGGGCGCTAACGCTATATTGAGCGGTTTCTTAACTGTCTACCTTTAGAATATAAATATTCTCCCTAATTTTCATATTTATTGTCAATATGTGCGTAAAGAAACAATGATAGTATTAAAATATACTTGATACAAACAAAATCTATTATTTATAATCAAGCTATAATGATTCAATTTTTGCTGTCCTAAACATATATCGCCGGGCGCTAACGCTATATTGAGCGGTTTCTTAACTGTCTACCTTTAGAATATAAATATTCTCCCTAATTTTCATATTTATTGTCAATATGTGCGTAAAGAAACAATGATAGTATTAAAATATACTTGATACAAACAAAATCTATTATTTATAATCAAGCTATAATGATTCAATTTTTGCTGTCCTAAACATATATCGCCGGGCGCTAACGCTATCATTCGATTATTTGGATAGGCGTAGTTTAAAGTGATTTTCTGATGATTACTAATTTTGATTCGCGTTCTTCACTGATCTGTTTTGAAAATGAAAGTTTTAATTGTTGACCAGTTGATTATAACAACGAATCAAGTAAACGAAAAACTCTTCTGGTTGTTGCTTGTTTGATGGGAATATAAGGTAAATAAATTCAATTAGTCGTTGTTCCTAGAACAGTTTTGTTCGATATTCAAATTTGTTCTTCTTCTGAGTTTTATCTATAACATATCGAAAAAGGTCTTAACTGTAGAAGAATTAGAAGTTGTTAAACGTGCTGCAAATTTTTATAACGATACAATCGTAAATGTCACCCGAATTTCGCGAAATCCTATCTATTTGACCGATGAAAATGAAGCGTCAGACGGTGAATTAAGCCACGAAAGGTAAAAGATGTGACAGGAGAATTATTGATTGAATATGAAGGGATTGCTTCAACAGAAAATCCGAGTTCTAGCTCTAGAACTACTACGTTGTGTCGAAAAGAAACAGATTTATCTCGTATGGCGAAAAATAAATTCTACTTATAATAAACTACAAGGCCGGTTGCACCAACAATAATTAAATATTTCATGGAAAGTTAAATTTAACAAACATTAAAAAAATTGTAATTTCATTGCACCAACATACTTTTTCCTTAATGAAGCATTAAATACTACATTAAATTAAGGTACCATTTTAGTAGCATTAAATATTTAAAGGGCCATTAATAATTTGACATACTGCAATAACATCATTGTTTATAGAGACATACGTAATGAATTTGTGAAAAAGTCGTGAACATACTTATTATAAACAGGTAATTTTAAAATAGCCAACATAATTGTAACACGAGGGGGTATGAACATTGCGAGCGAGAATTATTAGTTTGTGAATATTACGATTCGCGGTTACTATTATTTAATTAAGAATTACACACATTAATCACAGATAACGTTATTTAACTTAATGAACTATATTACGAATAAAATTATATTAAAGTAGAACAAAAAAATATATAATAATTAAAATATTTTTTTGTTTATTTAAATTAATTTTAGTAATATTGTTTTCCAAAATAGATTCATATACTTTATATGGCTTACAAAATTATCACGGATTTTTTAATCACGTTTTTGGTTATATTTTCAAAATTTTTGTAATATTAATAGATGTTGATGTTTCTGATGTTTCAGCGTTAACGTTAATAAATACATTTGATACTGCAGAATTAGTTGTAGCAATTACAATATTTTTATCATTGGGCCTAAATACTGATTCATTTGATTGATCCTAAAATTAAATTAATCTATATTTAATTATAGTGTCAATTTTTAAAAACAAAGGTGTATTTTACAACATTTCTTTTGTATGAATTTGTAAGTGGTTTAAACTTATTGTTGAAATTTGCAATAAATCCTTTTTCGTTGTCGGTCAGTTTTGATATTTTAAATGACCCACAGCCTGTTCCACGCCAATTGCTATTACTGGGTCACCTTCAAAGTAATATCTTCTCCAACGCACACATTTATCTTAACCGTGTTTCCACTTGTTGAAACAGTTCTGGTACGCTTATTTTGTAATATCCTTCAGCTACTTCGTCGCATTTGCCTTAATCGAGTTCTGAGGGCTGAATGGTCTAGAGTTTTGTCGTCGCCTTCCTCCACATTTCTGGACTTTTGCGACGGATAGCGTCTCTCAGACGTTTCAGAACATTGGTTTGTTGTGGATCCTTGGGGAGATACCCGTCGACATGTGGATTGTCAGTTGACGTGGATGGACGTCCAGGACGCTCATCGTCTTTAATCGACTCTGGATCATCCTTAAAACGGTCATGCCACTTGAAACACGCTTCATAGTAACACCGTAAGCCATGTTAAGCATAGCGTATGTTTCAGTCGCAGATTTTACAAGTTTAACACAATATTTCACAACAAGTCGTTGCTCCTTCAGATCATATATTCTGAAATCCGACAAACTAAAAAATCGCACTTCACTAAAAACCGCGAAGCTAATCAACAAATGAAGATATCTGCAATCGGGAAACAACGTTATCATCAGCTGATCTGTACAAACCTAGCGACACCAAACGGATTCCACTGGAACCAACTGGAACTACGAAATTCAAACAGTCCGCGTATTCTTTGAACATACCTCGTATTATATTATTATTTTATTATTAAAAGTTGAAGTATGATCCATTACGGTATATTATACCATTGTCATCCATCCCTGAATTCCTAAATGTAATAATAGTAGTGCTACAGTCAGTATCGTCATTTAAATTAATAATCAGGGGTTCTAAATAATCTAACATATGATAAGCCTCCCAAAATCCGTTTTCTTCATTTATTTTATGTTTATCGTAATTTTTCCATTTCTGAGTGGCTATTTTTGATTATGCTTCACATATTAAATTATTAACATAATTTTCCTTTAATGTTATTGGAAGAAATATACCTTTTTGTCTCACTCCAAACGTAGGTAAAATTAAGATCGATTAAGTTTGATTAAGTCATTAACCTAGCGAAGTCATAGCATAGCGAAATGAAAAATAATATAAACTTGCTGAGAACTACTCGTTACTTTTCTACAGACGCCACTTAAGATTTACAACTTCTAGCTAGGTATACATTGTGAAATAGTAATACTGTAAAGAAAAATGTTACAAGCTTAAAGTACTACTGATTCACCAAAACTAATGTAAGAATAAACTTTGCAACAAGGCTGAGTTTACTTCTATAAGAAATACATTGCCTATTTCTGCCACACTGCCAAAAGATTTGATTTTCAATATAGTAACGTCCGCCATATGTAGCGCTAAGTTAAAAAATTACTTTTAAATACCTCCATAAATACTACTCGTTATCGATGCAAATGTATGCTCTTCGTATATATCGAGGAAAGATGAAAAGATAGTTTATAGAGTCTGACACGACCATAGTTACTCAGTAGAATACTTATCGCTTAGTTTAACAACGTATGCACAATACTGAACTAGTCAGCTAACTATACATTCGCCTTATTTTCCACGAGTTACAAGTTTGTATTGATGTATAATTTTCAATTCTTCCGTAGATACACCGATCCATATTATTATTTTTTATATTTAATTGGTGTAAAAAATAATAGTCTTCTTTAATTTCAACATTTAAAATTAGATAATTCATTTGACACTATTTTGAAGTAGTATTGCCTGGTACCGTGGGGGGAGCATCTTCTTAATTGTTGTCGAAGGTAGTATCGCTTTAGATTATCACAAATTACGTTTTACAGATATCCTATATACCGGGAGTCATAGAAAACTACTAACATATTTATTTATTTTATTGGAAAATAATGTTCATTTATTTCGGCTAATAATTCTAAATCAATTTAATACTATCCTGTAACATTCTCTTACATTTGGTACCAATTAGTATTAGTTGCACAATTCAATGTTGTGTATATGTTGCTAAGCCAAAAGTAGCATCACGGGATAAGTATTTTACTGAGTAACTACGGTCGCACCAGACCTTGTAAACTCGGTTTGTAATTGAAAAGTTTTCTAGAGGTTTTCATCCTTCCTAGATGTATACGGAGACCATATATTTGCCTGAAAAGAAAAATTTTTAACGGTAGCTTCGATTAATATTTATGGGGGTTTTAAAAGTAATTTTTTTCAACTAACCGCTGGATACACTATACATATAATATGTAAAATTAGTTTTAATTTATAATAATTATGATTATAGTAATGCGTACAATAATATTGTCAACTGTTGCATGGACGGAGCGGGTATTATGAGCGGGCATCATAAATCATAATATAATGTCCCGGTTGTTATAAAGTTATTTATATACTTCGTATTTTAACAATGAACAACAAATAATATTCAAGTGAAAAATAAAAGTTGCTACTACGAGTAAGAAACTACTCCTTAATTAATATCTAAAAAATTAATTACATATTGTTGTATTTAATCGATAAGCCCTCAAATTTAATAATAACAACACTCAAAAAAGAAATAAAATATCTGTCATAATTTTATTGGTATAGTTGGTCAAAAAATGTGAGCAACTATTTTTTTATTGATTAGATCAAAATATGTAACTTTTTTCAATTTTGACGGTACAACTATTAATAATTTTATGCATAATCGGGCCGAAATTCATATGTTTTAGTCATGAAAAGCGAGCTTCAACACTTGTTTTTTACCTGGGGCCATAATAAAATTATTTTTTATTGATACATAAACAAAATGATATTTTTTTGTTTATTTCGAATACTTGATTTTGCAAAATGTCATTTTGACATATAAATGTACGTGTTTTTATCTTTTAAATATAAAATTAAATGTTCTTTTGTTAAGCAAAATATATTGTATATATCACGGATGAAATAAGCGTTTTTGATCCTGAGCATGTTATTAGCCCTCGGTGTTTCACAACTTATGCCAAAAATTACGCCTATTTCCATCCTTAATATACTTCATTCCCTATATGAAAACAATTACGTCACATTCGGTATCCATGTGGTTCAAGATTTTGTACTTAAAACGTTTACATTGGTACTGGATTGATATTTTTAAAACATAACCTACAATTTAAATGTCAGATTAAAATATTTATTACTTTATAAAATTTAATTGGTTTACAAATGAAACCAATTTCTGCATATATTAAGAAAAACCAAATATAAATTAATCTTAACGCACGAAAAATATTACTTACCTTTTTGAAATATGTAATGGGAGATTCAAGTGGGAGAGGTTTTTAATATATATTTATTAAAATAAGTTCTTGACCGTACATCATATTTAATACAATATAAAATTATACCATAAATGATATCTTTATTGCTGAAATATGAATGTTAAAGTTGAATAATTTAAAACGCTCATTGCAATTACGTAGTTGCATTAAGGTGAACCATACGGGCTGAAGTTAGTATCACAACGATGATTTGCCTTGATCTCTTTGTAACGAAATATTATTCTTATTATGAATGAAACTTATGATGTATTATAGATAACTTTAAAGCTAATACTTCAAAGTATGGTAATAAACTAAATACCATTAATGCTATGTACGAATGTCAACAAAAATTACACTAAAAATTTGAATTTATTTCTCAAAAACGTGACAATCAATTTTAATAAAAAAAATTCTATATTTAAGTATCTGATCTTCTACAATATAGTAAATTTTTATCCAATTTGATCGTGGAAGTTTGGAGAAAAAAAATAAAATATGCGAAAAAACGCTCAAAACAGGACTTTTTCGTGTATTTTTTGTTTTGTCTCAAAAGTCCCGCGATCAAATTGGATAAAAATTTACTGTATAATAAAAGACCTGATTCTTAAATATAGATAATTTTTGAGAAAATTTGATTTAAATTTTTGATATCATGATCTCTTACAATTCAATTCCAATTTATTTGTATCATAAAGATTAAACAGTCTTGTTCAAACACATATCAAAAAGCTCAATATTTAGAGATTATGTTGTACTACTTGTTTCTTCATTTGGATAAGATTAAATATAAGAAATATTTTTTTGAAATTTGAATTTATTGTTGTTTCTTCGCGAAATTCTCATTTTCTATATGTGATGTGGGCTTCGACGTACACTCAGTGTTAAAATGATCTGGAAGAATGACAGCTGTCATAATGATGTGTGTCAAGATGTACTTCATAGAGATATATATGAAAATTTATAAGCATTTCATAATTTGTGGATTGAAATAAGTCTAGTTTTATTTTTCGTGTTATATTATATTATAATAGTCAAAGTTATGGATACTTTTTTATAATAAAATATTTTATCAGTTTTAGATGAGCATACTAGTAGAACAGGATAATTTGAAGTTCTGGAATGTATTATTTATCTCTCAATAAACAATATTTTCAACAAAAAAGTTTTTAATTGTACGGTTATAGAAAGTAATTAATTTCTAACCTCAAACATTTTATCAAAATAAAATTCATAACAGGATGAAAGGAATGTGATTTCATTATTTGGACACCTAGGAATATAGAAGTAGAAACAATTATAATTGATGGGGAGTTAGTCCAATGGATTCTTCCAATATTAAAGAAATTTTATGTTAAGGGAACTTGCTCCAGAAATAATTGATTCACGAAAAGAAAGTAGTATGTCGATCAGGAATATGCCACAGAATCCATAGAAACATTTAAAGTTTGATTTTTCTGTCAAATACTTTTTCTGACGCTCGTTAAAATCAAAGAATATCTTTAGCAGAAAGACATTTTCTGCCGCTCACGTGAGTCAGAGAAATTATATGACATAATGGGTAAATATTCCGGCGTTTGAAGAAAAAAAATTGCATATTTTATGTGCAGTGAAAGTAACGTTTTGTGCTTCATCTGTAGTTAATGGACGAGTGTACAAAAAGTATCACTTTAGCTCCTTATAAAATAATATATTATTATATATGATTATATAGAACTGAAATAAAAATGTAAGTAAAGGTTTTTATTTTTATATTATAATATCAAATAATATAATATATTTTATTAAATTTTAGTTTTTATTGTGTTGACATCATATAGAAATATTTTGTATAGTTTTCAAATGCGCGCCAATACTCTTTTCACATACACATCTACATTTTTGTCAGGACCGTAAGAAACCCTCCATACACGATAACAAATTGGTGGTTAACGAACTTCAGCCCGTATGTTTCACCTTAAGCCAATCACAGAGCTTTGTCTGAAACGTTTGTCGGTGCTCAATTTTACTGAGAGGAAGACGAAGAAGAAATAAGCATTCAGCATTCTACGAATGTACCCATGACGTATGATACTAGACGAATTATGCCGTATTCAAGTCAATGCAAACGCCGTTGTTATCCGTCTAGTTATGTTTTGTCTGAGGATTCTACTGACAACGACACACGTTACGTGAAGTTACGTGTTATTTATCTCTGTCTTATGTGTCTCTCTTTAAGCTAAGATGCAACTACGTCACATTCGTTTGTTTCGAAAGTTTAAATATGTGTATCATGCTTAATACAAGCTTTAAAAAAATAAAAATTTTGGGTAAAATAATTTTATTACGTAGATTAATATAAAAAAAAATCAAAAAAGTCTTGAAAGGCCCATTTCGTAAAGTAAAACTCAAAGGAATATACATTTTTATATGTATTAATATTATATGTGAATAAATAATATATGAAAATACAGAATACATACACTCTTGTACTACAGTTAAATTAATTAAAGATCTTCTATTCTCTAACTCCTGTGCAAAATAATCATGAAGATGACAAACGCATGTCTGCATTTGATTGCCAAAAATTTTTCTAGCCATTTCTTATTTCTCAGTCTGTATTTATGTATAACAAATGTCACAAACTTAGAAATGACAGGCGAGAAAATAACAAAATCTTAACCATAGGTCTCTATTTTTATTTTATAAACAAATGTGAACAAAGTAAATATAAATTTTCGTATTAGTAAGAACTGTCATACGTTTTCATTAAAATAATAAATGCGATAGAATGTGAAAAAACATTAACATGTGTCTTTACTTATTAAGACATACGTTAATGCCATAGATACGTATAATATTTTTAAAAGAAGATATCTATATTTCATCGAATCTATGATAACCTCGTCCACATATAACGTAATCGTTTTCGTACAGGGAATGGAGTTTATATAAATAACTATATGTCAAATTTATGGTAGCGTAAACAGAATTAAATTATCGTCTATAGTTTTATAGCTACAGCTAATTTAATCATCCTGTAGTAATCAGAAAAAAAGAGTTACATAGACATACAATGTTTTAAGGGTGTAGACAAAAAAATGTAATTGTTTATATTGAATTTATGACATTTTTCGTAGAATTTCGATAAAATGTTTTCTATAGAACCATAAAAAAATATTCACTTTTTTCATCGTTAAATTTCCACAATATGTTTTACAGTTTGTACGTAGTAAATATTTCACACACTGTGCTATGTGCAACGTGCGTTTTTTTACGTTTTTGACAATTGTATAAAAAATAATTATTTAGTGTTTTTTAATCATTGTAATTCAATTGTTTAAAAATATTGTATGCATTTCGTACGCGAAACGTGCTTAGTTAACGTTAACTTTTACTCACGGAACACTAAATAGGCATTTCGCGCACTTGGTACATGAATAAATATTGCCAGTCTATTTAGCATCAAATATAATAAGAAATCTAAACTATATTTCACATATATGTATAAGATATGTTATTACCTAGCCATGAAACAAAAACGCAATGATATCAAACAAATTATTATAAAATAGCTGTGACATTTACAAATACATGTGCGAAATTATATTTAATTTGTGCGATTTATAAAGATTTGTGACAAAATGAGTCATTATTATTCTCGGGTACATAAAGCAAATGACAAACAGCAACAAGTTAGTGACTGGATTTATACAATTAAACTTGTAGCCTTGATTTAGCATTTTTGTTTTCTTTTAACTTAAAATAATGTCTCAGGGCAATTTGCTTCTGATGAAGAAGATGTTGATCAATTTTTGCATAGCTGGCCAAGGATTTATGTCGAAAAATAGATTTTGTTAATGATGAATGTTTTTTTCATAGGTAAGTAGATAACATGAAAATACGCCGTCGTATTTAAAGCTTTTATTAGAACTATCAAGATCTCATACCGTGAACTTAAATCAATGTAATTAATGTATTCATTGTATGTCTAATGACATTTGTTGAGAAGAAATCAAGATTTATCACAATTATGCTGATATTTATTAACTAATTATATTAATTTTAATAATTTTATTTTAAATATCAAAATATTCTTTTCATCTTAGGTTATGTAGTTAAGTTTGTTTCGGAACACTTAAATGTTTTATACGACGGTACATACAGTACATACTATACAAAGTGTTTACAGCTCGTAAAGAGTCACTTTTCAGAAAAGCGTGCATAAAAAGTACATCGTATTTATGGATACACAAAAACTGTGAACAGTTACATGTGAATGTTAAATCAATAAAACTTTAAACAATTATTAGGTATAGTGTATTCAGTATAAAGACTAATCGATGCTGCTGTCACAAACTCTTGTTTTCAGACAAATGTATGCTTTTCGTATTTATCTAGGAAAAATTAAAATCACTTGGAAACTATTCAAATACATAGATAATTTATAGGATTTGGTGCAACAGCAGTTACTTAGTAAAATAGTTATCTCGTAATGCTATTCTTGGCTTAGCAAAAAAGACATTTGCAGAAGTTGGCATTCAATTGTCCGTAGTACGTAGACACTCGAACACATACGGGCACTCAAATGCACACGCGTACACACACACACACACACACACACACACACACACACACACAAACACACACACAGACGACGCACAAGCAGATGTAAACGCAAACGTTCACGCACACGCCATACTGAAAAAATTGCTGATCTTATTTTTGTTTTTTTTACGAGGGTAGGTGGAAATCTTCCAAAGATATTGAGAAGTCCGTACTTAACAATGTGCCGGATTTTTACCTGCTAAAAACACCTCCCTTAAACAAAACAAAAAGAATTGTAATACAACGAGAAACAAACAAAAAAAACCTAAACTCGTCCAACATGTTTGCGTTTACATCTGCGTGTGCGTTGTCTGTGTGTGTGTATGTCTCTGTGTGTGCGGCAATCGGTACCACAGCATCCTTCTTTCAGAGACAATACATCGACAGACGATACATTTTCATCGAGTCCTCATTGTCCACGCTACACTCCTGCTACGTATAACAGCATCAGCAGGAGGAACTCCGATGAGTTCATGCTGACAGAGTAACGGATATTACGTCGCGACGCGTAATCAGCATAGCGCGTCCTTACTACCGTGGAAGATATGTAAGCGTCGTTTAAAATAGACATGTGTGAGAAGTTGGAGCAAGAATTGCGTTTAGCTTCTTAGACGATATTAAAAATGTTTTGCATCAGAAGCTGATCTTTTTAAAACAACATTATTGTACATATTTTTCAAGTGAGGGTAATTTAAAAACAATAAATATATGTAATTATTTTTTATAGTTTCAAAATTAATGTAATGTGCTTTATCATGTGTGCACGTCTTAACCAATTATTATATCATTAATATTCTTTACAAATTTGGTTCATTGTCGTATATATATATATCTCGATTTTCATTAAAATACTTTTTGTCTGAGACAATTTTTTATTCTAATAACTTTGGGCAATTTATAATCAAAGAGAATAAAACTGTTGAGATTCCGAGAATAATAATTGTAGCTTTAGTTTGTTTGACAAATGTCAGATATGTAGGTAGTTATGTAATGTTGTTATGCACTAATTATTTTACAATACTTGTACTGTAAGGTATCTATTAATGACAAAATTGAAATACAGTAAGTGGAACTTTTATTGCACAGTTGGTTAATATAGTTACATTAGGACTATAATATCTATTTACCATCCACCGTGGACAGTAAGTAAATATTATAGATCAAGATCCTGTGTATTTTGTCAATTTGACACTTGTTAATTTGGAAAGCTATTTTTCCTTTTCTTCTATTTATGCAAGTATTGTAAAAAATAGCTTACTAATCTCGAACTGTAAGTGATTTTTTTAGGTCGCGAATGTTTAGAAAATCTCCACCCTTCGGGCTTCGATTTTCCAAACTACATTCTTGGCCTAAAAACTATCACTTACAATTCATAGTACGTAATATACTATTTAAAATTATTAACGCGTAAAGTAAAATTGCTCTGTTTAAATTAAATTAGTTAGTTCGAGAAATTAGAAGATAATTACTTAGTTTCTTTTACACACCCTAAGGGTTTAAATTATTTGCAATTTATTCTCATTCTTTTATTATAATATTTCTAAAAAATAATCATGGACCATATTTTTTTTTAGATTAATAAAGAAAAATAAATATCTATCACAACCGTGTAACATGTCAATCAAAATTAAACAATATAAAACAAACGTCATAATATAATATTAACAACTTTAAATAAATTCTACATAATTGTAAATATATTGATTTATGTCTCAGTTAATTTTTGTTTCGTTTAAATGCGACAATGTTAAGAAAACAATAAATAGCCAGTTTTATTTTTGCTCATTTCATTTATTATTTTTTCAACATTTTCTAGTTCAAATGCAATACAAAATTACTGAATACTAATATAGATTATATAGTATGATACTCTCAAGTAAGAATGGAAAATTGAAATCAGATGGCAATCATAGCTCAATTGGAACATAGATTATGACCCAGGTTCAAATCCTGACGGTATCACATATTTTCACTCTATACTTTACTTTAATATCATCAATTGTTAAGTATTTACTTTAAAAATATTAAATAAATAGTAATACTTTTCTGCCAACATTATATAAATATGAAATAAAAATGTTGAAATCATTTTCCATTATTATTTGCATATGCATATTATGTGTTCATATTTATTTTTATTTATTTGAGGTAGGTAGGTGGCGACGCGATATCGAGTCGGCCTTTGAATTTGAGTACCCGGGTTCGATTTCCACAACCGACAAACAATGTTCACCACGTTAAAACTACCCCTGTGGCTCTCCCTCCACTAGCATCTTTGGGGGCCGTGATTTGACTTCACGTGCAAAATATATCACTTATCGAGATCTGCTACGGCAGAATGCCACACCTAGTAATGGGTAGAAGGCGTGATGATGTATTTATTGTTTACTTTTATTTATAATACTACTTTTATTCTTTAACCTCAAAAATATGTGCAATATGTAACATGTTTCATACAATAATAATAATAATACCTTGTTTCAAAAAGATGAGTGGATTTTCAATAACTTCAGGAATTCAATTAGGGGCAAGTTAGTTTTATCTTAAGTAGTATAGATTGCAGAAGTGTCAATATCTTTTGAAAATACCTTCTGTAAGCAAATTATGAAAAATATAGCTGACAAAAAGAAAAATATGAGGAAGATTCTTTAAAAATCGTGAGGAATTTATATGCACACTTCAGTAGCTTGTAGAAAGTTTCGGAGCATCTCGTAGTCCCGATTTCTCACGACACCGATTTCTCATAAGTTCGACAACTTCGGCTCCCGAGCTCGCTTCGTTGTCGATCGGAAACAGACGTCAAGCCAGAAGTACAAAACTAAAATTTATTGACATTTGTTTTTGACAGATATTAAATTTGTATAAAAAATATATTTAAAGTTCATATGGAAGTATTTCTGTATTCAAATATATATATAACATTAATAATTAGAATCATTAAATTATGAAAAAAATTATGTAAGTATATATTTAGTTAATAAAGGAAATATATAACCTGCAAACATACTGTACTATACTATTATTAGAAAAACAATCCAAAAATACGTTTTTGTAAGCCAAACAACATCTTATTAATTGCAGGTACAATTATATTATTTCTAATGGCATATAACTTAAACATTAATGTTAATCGTTTTCACTGATACAAATAGGTAAAGTTTTCGACAAATGTTCCTTCTAAAAGATGGCAAAATATAAACAAATAAAAGTGCAATATGAAGTATTTTGTTTTAAAAAGACAATACTGCTACCAAGTTGTTCCTTTCTTAAGAGGTAGGTACTCATGAATTAGGAATCTTAATTTAATTTTGATGGTGTGAGATCACAGCTATGTTTATCAATAACAATATAATTAGAAACAGTGGAACAACAGTTACTATAATAAAGAAAAAGAAATAAAATACAAACCTGTCACGCAAATAAATGTGAAGTTTTCACAGTTTGATGTTGAATGTCAATATTTCTATCTTTAAATTCGCTGTAAGTATTTGTCATTGTAATTAAGATAAAATACTGTGTCGTTTTGATTTATTTTGTTCAATAAAGTAAATCTTATTCGACATTATTTGATTTCATTCATGGAAATGTGGTAGTTATACAACTATTAGCTAGTAGACAACATTTATTATGCAACACAATATCTACTTACATGTGTTTTTTTTTGTTTACAGGAATCATTTATAAGTAATATTTATAAGTAGTACCTGCTGTAAAAGTTTTAAAATATTTATGAAGCTTAAATTGTTCAGATGCTGACGATGAAGATTCAGTCCAATTTTGCAAAAGGTTGCTTTACTGAAATATAACAGTATTCGAGTAAAATTAACAATTTCTTATTACCAAACTTCATGGAGACCAAGGAGCTATTTATTGTCTTAAAATTTAAATTGACAAAATGATAAACAAGGTACAATTACAATTCTATAATTGTATTACATATTTGTTTGTAAAAGTTTTATTTACAACATATACCATATTTCCAGAGCTAGTGACAGTTTAACTGTTATGGACCTTGGCGAATATAAAAACAGATATTTTAAAGGTTCTTTTCGTTCTAAAACTGATTTTTTTTAACGTATATTAGTTCTTCACAAATTCTATTGATGGGCGTTCTTAATTTTGGTCCTAAAATAAAAAATTGGTAAAAGTGCAGTATACGGCCTTGTCCAGTTTGTTATTTTGTTGATAGATGGCAGAATGGTAGTCTGTAATAACAAAATGAAAGATTTCCAGTGGCTCCAAATCAATGGTATAATAATAAATTATTCACGGATATTGAAGGATTATCTCTGAGCATTATTTTTTTAGGTTAGCTCGTTTCGCTCGCCCTTTTAATAAACAAACCCTAAGCCCGTAGAACTCACGCCCAACAGAAACAAGCCATTATATTCAATCTTGATGAAACTCATTTTTTAGGTTAGCTCGCTTCGCTCGCACTTTTAACAAACAAACCCTTAGCCCGTAGAACTCACGCCCAACAGAACCAAGCCATAATATTCGATGTTGGTGGATTTCATTTTTTAGGTTAGCTCGCTTCACTCGCACTTTTAATAAACAAACCCTAAGCCCGTAGAACTCAAGCCCAACAGAAACAAGCCATTATATTTGATCTTAATGGAACTAATTTTTTAGGTTAGCTCGCTTCGCTCGCATTTTAAACAAACAAATCCTAAGCCAGTAAAACTCACACCCAACAGAAAATACGTTTTCCGTTTTGAGGAACCAACCTGTCGTTTCATTTCAAAACGTAGAATCAAACTTGTTTTAGAATCACTGATTCATGAAATTTAGCGCATGCGCAACAAAGCAGACCAAGTGGGCGTAACAAACAAGACCGTATACTGCATTTAAGCCAAAAAATTGTTATAGACTAAAAATGTAAGATAAAGATTAACATTACCTGCATTTGTTAACAGTTTTCCTAACCTCTGTCTTATTTCAGACATGTCATACAAAGTAGAAGATGTACAGAATGAGCAGAACATGCATTCATATTGTGAAAATAGATTTTATAATTATATACAATATTTACATGTTAAAGGTGAATACAAATTTATTAAGTCTAATCCAAGTTTCAGTTCTTTGGTAATGACAACACAACTTTGACATTTAACAGCTGATGCGTATATTCTGTCGTTCGTACATTCAAGGGAATAATATTTTACAAATATTTTTTTCAAGAATATAAACAGAAAGTGATTTATTTTGAATTACATTTCTACATAAGCGGTCTCATGTTTGTTTATTTAATTGAATAAACTCCAAGAAAAAACACCCGCCAAATTCGAAATTTTGAAGATGATTAAATTAATTTTAAATAGTAAAGTGGACGAAATTATAACTGAGTATTGAATAATTTTATATATTACTTTGCATCACAGGAAGTAATACTAATCACATTGCTTATTTATGACGAAACAAGTTTTATAAGAATGTTTCAGTGATTCAATTTTGATATTAATAGTAGTTTATTATTCAAGACATTATCTGCTTTTTTCATCATTTTATTTGATTGATTGATAAATGATTATTTGATATCTTCATTAATTGAATTTTCATAATATAAATTTTTGCAGCCCAATTCTCAAAAGAGTGTTAGCTTATTCTGAATTGTTGATTAGTGAAATTAAGATAAATCATTCGCTTAAAAAAGTTTAAGGAAACTAATATAATTTTATTACCATTAGGTTTTTGGAAAATGATATGGATTGACATTTTAAAAAAGTATTAGAATAAAATAGCTAATGTAAAATTCAGGAATGGCTAAAACTTTTTTCTGAACCGGGCTGTTAGTGTTTATATACAGTTGTATGTATAAAGTATGAAATTATTGTTTAAATTTTCTCCATGAAAAATAGGTTTGATATCGACCGAATTTTTCTGCTAAAATATTTATTCAATTAATATATTTTCTTCAAAAATAGTATTTAAAAATGAGGTAAATATAGTCAAACAATTAAAATTTATTCAAACTCAATTCATTTTTATTCAATTCGAGTCAATATCAGGAGCTAAATTAGCTAAAAATATATAATAAATATTGGAACAGCATTTGTAAATTTATGTGAAATAGTGAAATATTATAATTACAGTTTGTCATTAGTAGAGGTCGGAAAAAATATCCGATATCCAAATCCGATCCGCTCCGAAGATCTGATTCAAACGTTGGATAAAATATTCGTTCAGAAATATGGATAAAACATCTGATCCGAAAATTAGATAAAATATCCGATCCAAAAGTTGAATAAAACATCAGAGCCGAAGTTTGTATAAAATATCCGACCTGAGAGTCTTATAAATCTTCCAATTAGAAGTTAGGAAAAAACATTCGATCTGAAGTTCGGATAAACCATCCTATCAAAAATTTATATTCACAGCTTTTAAGTATCCACTCTGAGTAAAAAACATGTAACTTCTAATTCCACAAAATGATTAAATAACGTTACAATAAAATACGTCTCTTTAGTTTTTCACAACAAAATTATTACCTAATTTAGTTTTATCTATAACGGTTTATTTTCTTTCGAATGTACAACGTTATAATTAGTTTCATAGGAATAAATAGGAAAAACTGCACCTATGCCTTGTATGTCAGATCGGATCACGGACATGTAGAATCGGATCTAGGATCGGTTCTGATCAGCCCCCGGATCGCGCCATTCAGAATTCTATTTCGAACAATAGAATCACTGTCATCTGTCAAGTGAAAATTCTAATTTTCATAAAATAATCGGTACTTTTTTGTCAGATAGTACAAAAATGATGTCAACTATATTTCTACTGCAAAATTATTTAGAATGAACTACTAACTTAACGATTTGAAAATTATCACCTGCATTCTATTATAGAATTCTATACGGCACGATCCCACTACAGATCTCGGATTGAGTCGAATCGAATCAAATCTTGAATCTAGCCGGATACGAACAGATATCAAGATAATAAATATACAATAAATATTTAAAAATATATATACAAAATTCAAACAGTTCATCATCCATAAGTGGATGAAATATCAACCAATTAGGTATCTGGCTTCATTTTTCTTGTTTTATTGGTTTCATTCATTCAATACGACAAACCACAATTCTTATTTATAGCTATTTCATGTAAGTTTGTATAATAGTTATTCGAATAATTATAGTAATTTTTATGTATTCTTGTCATTAGCTTCTGATGGTTAAAATCTGTAGAGCTTAAATAACATTTATTTTTATCCATTCGGATGGCACTTTTTCGATTTGTTTTCGATCTACAAAATCCATTTTTCCAGTTATGTTATAGTTGTTACTAGATAACAAGAAATACAGTAAGCTGTATTCCATTTTCCACTTGGTGTACTTAAATCACTTCAGATACGTTAGATAACATGACTAACTGAACTGAATTAAGAAAATGATGTCCTTATTGGGGTGAATAGTTCCAAGTAAATTAGAATAATTAAATCTAGTACTGGAAATAAATTTAGGGAAGTAATCCAGCAAAATAAATAAGTGATCTGGTTCAAAATATGTAAGCTTGATCCTATTCGTTGCTATACAACAAAAAATAATATTACGGTAGGTATATGTTGTGACGAGTTCTTGACTAACTCGGCGACAAATGTTGGCGCTGGTTGCTCGGGCGCCAACGGTTCCGGATAGCAGGTATGGAGATTGAGGTTTGGGTGCGAAAAAAGAATAAAACATACAAAAATGGTAAAATATGTGCTGTTGCGTTTTATTTGATAAACAAAACAATTTGTTGGTATACTGGAGAATGGTGCGGACGGTGGTTGTGTTGCGGGTGATGATAGCTGCCACCACTAGGGTCGGCGTACCCGGGAGAATCAATTCTACCTGGTTTCCGTGGTCGACGCTGGGTGTCGCGACGCTGATATGACCCGGGGAGTGGTCCCAATCGTCTGCTTGGGTGTCCGGGACTACGAGGAGCGCAAAACCGGATTTTCGAAAATCGACGCTGGGCGTCGCGGCGCTGATATTACCTGGGGAACGGTCGTAATCGTCTGCTGGGGTGCCCGCGAGCACGTAGAGCGCGAAACCGGAGTTTGATAAAAAAAAACGACGCCAAACGACAAACGTTACGACTGGGACGCCTAGGATTTCTCGCTTGGGCGTAACAGAAGTAATATTTTGTGCCTCTGCACAAGTACCAGAAAAAGGAGGGGGACATGGGACGGACGCTGGTAGCCCGAAGAAAAACACAAACGTTACAACTGGGACGCCTAGGATTGCTCGCTTGGGCGTGGCAGAAGTAATATTTTATGCCTTTCAACAAGTACCAGAAAACGGAGGTAACACAGGACAGGTTGGGCGGAACTTGGGGAAAACGCGACGTTCCCCTCGGCGGATGTCTTGGATTGCTCGCTCGGACACCGTCGAAGTGAGACCTGGTGAACTCACCAAGTTTCCCGAAAACGGAAGTAACAAAAACAAAAAAAAACAACCTCTAGGAAGCGCACGACACGGTACGGAAAACAAACGAAATGCGGTTGCTTACCTAGAAGACGGAGAAGACGACTTCTTCTTTGACGGCTGGTGATCGCTCAGGTGACTCGCTATCTTCGAGGTTCGCACACTCGAAGACGGATGAACTGACTGTCTTTAGATGGCTGAGGGCCCGGTTTATATACTGTTATTTTAATTAATCCGGTCCTAGGATATTGTCGGCGGCTCGCACAATGCTAAAGGATAGGGAGATTTGGTTGAATTTGGAAACTGGATCACGGGAGTTTGGATTTGGTTCAAAAGTAGGAAATCGGGTGAGATGGATAGCATTGTGTCCGCGGCGAATACGGCGCGCGAGTACGGTCCTGCGTTCGCGCGCTATTCGCGATTCCGTGACTCGCGCATGAAAACCGCGGATTCTGAGCCGAAAATCAGTGTGACAAGTACGCTTCGTCACATCCCCGGGTTACTTCGGAGAAAAAAGGAACAGGAATCGGTGTATTTACAGTCCAATACAGGTAACAGTACAGGTAAACAGTACACAGCCAAAGAATACACAAATTGACTTAACTAATTTGAATATTTACAAGTCTTATCCTAACAGTCTTAACTAAAAAAACGGCAGAAAAACATAATTACATAACTTAACTAACAGGACTTACAGACTAACCAAAATTAACTAACTAAAAAAATGAACTTAAAAAGAGAAACTTAAAGCAAACTTAACTAACCAAAAAAAAAACGTTCGAAGGCGGCACCGGAATGTCTAACCTCGTCGTTGGGGGGAGGGCGGTGGCACACTGCACTAGGGGCTTGGGGGAGGGGTTGGGCGACGGGGGATGGTGACCCGTAGCCCGTTGGGGAGCCGGGTCCGCAGCCGCTTGGTCCTCGATGATCCAGGTGGTCGCTGCGCCTGGATCCAGACGGCGTAGTCCTGGCCGGCCGGCGGAACGGGTTGCCAGGTGGGCTGCGGTGGGTCCGGCTGCTGAGGGGTCGGCTCCGCATCGTCGTCGCTGAGGGCCGAGAGCAGGTCCATCAGCTCTCGCGCCGCTGCCTCGATGCTGCTCTGGGGAAGGGAGTGGACGTCTGACGCGGGGAGTCGGACTGGACTCTGCGTCAGGCTGACGTCCTGCCGCACCAGGGTGTCTCCGGATCCCGACGGGGCCTGCACCACGTCGTCCTCAGTATCGGACGGTATGGGCGACGTGGCCAGGTCTAGGATGTCGTCTTCAGCTGAAGACGACCGGAGGGGCCGGATTACTGGTGCCATGGCTCCACTTCCGGGGAATGGGCCGAACCTGGCGACCAAGGCCACTCGCAGGGCCTCATCGCCATCGCCAGGTTCCCATCCAGGCAACGAGGCTGCTGTAGGTGCTGGAGTCGGTGGCGGTGCAGTGCGGGCGGGACGGAAAAGGCGATCCTCCAGGATCCCTATCACGGGACGGATCCGTGGCTTCTTGCGCCAAGTAACCCGACCGGTACCTGGCAGCGGTAACGGTCCGCTGCCAGCCCATCCTATCACCCTGACGGAGCCATCCGTCAGGGTGCCTACCCTATCATGGTTGGATTGGCTGCTCTCTCCGTGTCGGACCTAGAACAGCCTTACAAAACAAAAACAAAAATTCCAACGTGGATTTTTGTGGTAGCCTTTTTGCAAAAGACTGCCACTCGTTTCGGGGCTCGGTGACGGTGCCCTCGGGATCGAGGCCAAAACGTTGCAGCTTCTGTTGCAGAGGCTCCTTCGTGAGCTCGTAGAACCAGCTGGTCTTCGCGGTGCCGGGTTGCACCATTTTGCTTACGTTTTTCTTTATTCTTCGCAAGTCCCTGCTCGGGCGCCAAATTTGTGACGAGTTCTTGACTAACTCGGCGACAAATGTTGGCGCTGGTTGCTCGGGCGCCAACGGTTCCGGATAGCAGGTATGGAGATTGAGGTTTGGGTGCGAAGAAAGAATAAAACATACAAAAATGGTCAAATATGTGCTGTTGCGTTTTATTTGATAAACAAAACAATTTGTTGGTATACTGGAGAATGGTGCGGTCGGTGGTTGTGTTGCGGGTGATGATAGCTGCCACCACTAGGGTCGGCGTACCCGGGAGAATCAATTCTACCTGGTTTCCGTGGTCGACGCTGGATGTCGCGACGCTGATATGACCCGGGGAGTGGTCGCAATCGTCTGCTTGGGTGTCCGGGAGTACGAGGAGCGCAAAACCGGATTTTCGAAAATCGACGCTGGGCGTCGCGGCGCTGATATGACCTGGGGAACGGTCGTAATCGTCTGCTGGGGTGCCCGCGAGCAAGTAGAGCGCGAAACCGGAGTTTGTTCAAAAAACGACGCCGGGCGTCGCGACGGCGGGGTCCACTAAGTAGCGGCTGGTTAATAGTGTCGGATGGCGAAGAGTGGTTTTCCAACTTGTTTTTGGAAACCGACGCTTGGCGTCGCGACGCTGGGTGCTCGGAGATGACGGACGGTGCGCTGACGGTAGAAGTGAAAACCGTTTTTAAGATTTCGGCGGGGTACCCGAGTTACGGCTGATAACGTACGGAGTATCGCGACTGAGGGCGTACCCAAAAATGACGGTAACAGGTGCCGGACGCGGTCGACTTCGGCGACGGCGCGACGGTAGCCGCGGTGGACGTCGGGGATTTCTCGCTCTGACGCCGTTGGAGTGAGATCCGGTAATTTCGCGAAGTTACCAAAAAAATGGAAGTGGCACGAGACGGGTGGTGGTAGCTCGGAGGAAAACGCAAGTGTTACGACCGCAGACGCCGGGGATTGCTCTCTCTGGCGTGGCGGAAGTAATCTTGGCTGTCTTCGCACGAGTACCAAAAACGGAGGGTGACACGGGACCGACGCTGGTAGCCCGGAGAGAAGCATAAACGTTACGACTGGGACGCCGAGGATTTCTCGCTTGGGCGTAACAGAAGTAATATTTTGTGCCTCTGCACAAGTACCAGGAAAAGGGGTGACACAGGACGGACGCTGGTAGCCCGGAGAGAAACACAAACGTTACGACTGGGACGCCTAGGATTTCTCGCTTGGGCGTAACAGAAGTAATATTTTGTGCCTCTGCACAAGTACCAGAAAAAGGAGGGGGACACGGGACGGACGCTGGTAGCCCGAAGAAAAACACAAACGTTACAACTGGGACGCCTAGGATTGCTCGCTTGGGCGTGGCAGAAGTAATATTTTATGCCTTTCAACAAGTACCAGAAAACGGAGGTAACACAGGACAGGTTGGGCGGAACTTGGGGAAAACGCGACGTTCCCCTCGGCGGATGTCTTGGATTGCTCGCTCGGACACCGTCGAAGTGAGACCTGGTAAACTCACCAAGTTTCCCGAAAACGGAAGTAACAAAAACAAAAAAAAACAACCTCTAGGAAGCGCACGACACGGTACGGAAAACAAACGAAATGCGGTTGCTTACCTAGAAGACGGAGAAGACGACTTCTTCTTTGACGGCTGGTGATCGCTCAGGTGACTCGCTATCTTCGAGGTTCGCACACTCGAAGACGGATGAACTGACTGTCTTTAGATGGCTGAGGGCCCGGTTTATATACTGTTATTTTAATTAATCCGGTCCTAGGATGTTGTCGGCGGCTTGCACAATGCTAAAGGATAGGGAGATTTGGTTGAATTTGGAAACTGGATCACGGGAGTTTGGATTTGGTTCAAAAGTAGGAAATCGGGTGAGATGGATAGCATTGTGTCCGCGGCGAATACGGCGCGCGAGTACGGTCCTGCGTTCGCGCGCTATTCGCGATTCCGTGACTCGCGCATGAAAACCGCGGATTCTGAGCCGAAAATCAGTGACAAGTACGCTTCGTCACATCCCCGGGTTACTTCGGAGAAAAAAGGAACAGGAATCGGTGTATTTACAGTCCAATACAGGTAACAGTACAGGTAAACAGTACACAGCCAAAGAATACACAAATTGACTTAACTAATTTGAATATTTACAAGTCTTATCCTAACAGTCTTAACTAAAAAAACGGCAGAAAAACATAATTACATAACTTAACTAACAGGACTTACAGACTAACCAAAATTAACTAACTAAAAAAATGAACTTAAAAAGAGAAACTTAAAGCAAACTTAACTAACCAAAAAACTAACTTTCCCACTAATACAAGATACCACTTTCTTTTTGTTATTAATAATACTCTTACCGGGTGTGACGTGAAATTGTTTAAATGTATAACCAGTGTATACAAAATATATATACTACAGTAGCGGCACTCTTGTCGGCTTCTTTGATGTTTCACTTCAAGCTGCTCGGCATGATGTGGGTAATAATGTGGAGCAGGAGATTTGAATTGCATCATAATATTTCCTTAACATGTATTAATTAATAAGAATTGTTTTTTACATATTTGCATGAAATAAAACTAAAGTATTTATTTATTATTCTTCAAAATATATACAATATAGGTACTGAACCAATCACTTCAAACTACAATATAAAAATATTCTTATAACGTTTCTTTATATAATATTCATTACTTAAAATAATAATTTTACGGTTTTGTCTTGAAAGTTTTTATTAATAAACATTATAGTATAAAACGGTCTCATTCGTCCAAATAATTCTAAGAAATATTATTTTGGAAACTCAGAACAAGAATGATTCTAGTTAATAACTTCAAAAGAATTAATATATTGCTAGTTCTTGTATAATTAACGTCGATTTATTCTCAGATTTTTACACGTATTTGCTGAAAATCATATTTTTACGAATTATTGTTCGTGTCTTTTAAAATACAAAAATAACAAAAAACACCTGCGATATTTTAAATATTTACAACTTCATAGTAAGTTCACGGCGAGCAGTTTGAAAGAAACGCGAGCGGAGTGCCGCTACTGTATCATTCTCTATACTGTGGTATAATTCTCCATCGTTTAATGTTATTTATTCTACAGAAATTGCGAAAAGAATTAAATGAAGCTGGTTTCATTATGTTTAAATCTGGAGAATTACAACGTTTAAATCCATGTTTTAACATGGTCGAGCAGGCTGCGCTGCTATCCTATGATACAAAATGGGAAATTCCAAGAAACTCAATTGAATTAGGTCAGCAATTATTTAATAATTTATAACAAACACTTAATAACTAAATACGTTATTTGCAGGACGTAATTTGGGGTCTGGTTATTTTGGACTTGTGGTCGAAGCAGTAGTTTCAAATTTTTTTGACGGAGAACCAGAAAAAACTGTTGCTGTTAAGATGCTTCACCGGAATTGTAATATCATTGAATTAAATTCTTTCATGTGTGAACTCAAAATAATGAGTCATCTTGAGAAACACGTCAACTTGATCAATCTGTTGGGAGCATGTACAGACAGAATTGCGGAAGGTAAAAAATCATATAAATATCATTTGAAATTTCACAATAAATTTTTCAGGAAATCTGCTTGTTGTAATTGAATATTGTGAACATGGCAGCCTCAGCAGCTATCTCAGGGAAAATCGTTGTAATTTCGTCAATTTAATCGATCCAGACACAGAATTCATTTGCTTTCCAGATGATAATAACGATTCCTTACAAGGTATTTATTTTTGTTTACTTAAATTTAAGCTAATTAATATTCTTTAAGTAATTTTAATAAATGTTAATTTAATACTGTTACAATAGGAATTTAATAATGGACTTAGGCTTAAGTTTAAATTATTTGAAGATTCATTCACAACGTTTCGGCCAAGGTTATGGCCATCTTCAGGTCAAAAGTATAGATGTAAATACAACAACCATCAAATATTTTAAGTTGGATAATGAAGTTCAGGCCAAATATTTAATAAATGAAAAAAAAATTCTAAATCCATAGCAAACATCATGATTTTAAATTCTAAATGTTTGGCCTGAAGAGTCGAAAAAGATATATATTTAGAATTATTTTTTATTTTTTCATTTATTAAATATTTACCCTGAACTTCATCATTCAACTTAAAATATTTTATGGTTATTGTATTTACATCTATACTTCTGACTTGAAGATAGCCATAACCTTGGCCGAAACGTGGTCAATGAATCTTCAATAAAGTATTTACAACTTAATTAGTCTATTGTTGAATTCCTATATTATTTCTGGCTTATTAAAACACATTTCTATAATTATGTTAAAGTAAACTTTTTAAAATGTGTTTTAGATTAACTTTTCAATATCGGATTTGAAGGGGGTTAATTTATCCAAAAAAATTTAAGTTTATATATTAAATATCCTTTACATCATATGATCATGTGTAAGAGTTGTGTGCTTTAGAAATGGCTTATCGTGGGTGGGGCGGCGTCAGCACGCTGCAGTTGCTGCGGCATGGAGTTCCTCGCCTCCAAACAGATCCTGCACGGAGACCTAGCGGTGAGAAACCTTCTATTGGACGAAAATTACGTGGCAAAAATTAGTGACTTCGGGCTATCCAAGACTTTAAGCTCGAGTGGTTATTACAAGAAGTCATCTCAAGTGAGCAGAACTAGTAGTCTAGTGTTATTTGTGTTGTGTGCAGCTATAATATGTATGCATTGTATATGTTCCGCTTCAACAGGGTCCGCTACCTATCAAGTGGATGGCGATTGAATCCATCCGGGACAAGACGTTCTCCACGAAGTCCGACGTGTGGGCATTCGGCGTGGTGCTGTGGGAGCTCTTCAGCCTGGCGCGGACCCCGTACTCCGAGCTGGAGCCGGACGTCCGCTTCTACCGGAAGCTGGAGAGCGGCTACCGCTTAAAGCGACCCGAGTACTCTACCAGAGAAATGTAAAAGGCGCGCACACAGTGAGTGTTACCTTGTAACTACCGATGTTTGTATGTGTGTGTAGCTACCAGGTGATGCGCGAGTGTTGGTGCGTGCGGCCGTCAAGCAGACCCACGTTCTCGTGTCTCGTCCAGACGCTTCACGACCTGCTCCAGGAGCCCAACAAGGTAAACTGTTTCAATTTTTGTCAATATTTTTTAGTAATGCGTTAATGTGATGATATGTTTCAGTGCCGTTCTGCTGAGGCGGAGAGTGCAAGTGACGTGTTCGCCTCAAGTCAGGCCGATCACGCAGCTGTGCCAGACTGGATAGCGCTGGACATTATCCGACCTCTCAACGCTGATGTTGACAACATAACAATAACACAGCTTTAGTTGCCAACTCAATTTACGTATAAATATTAAATAGACCCATAATCATTGTTTATTTTTGTATGAATGTAGTTAATAAATTTGTAACATCATGTGGAAGGTGATTTGAGCGTCTCCCTTTTCATAATCTTAGTTGATCATTTGCAGTGGAGAGAGCTGAACCAATAATGTAAATAAAGAAAAAATGCTCAAATCAAACGTAAAGTTTCAAATTTAAACAAAAATTAAAAACAAATAAAAACAAAATAATGAACTTCTAACAGAAATAGTATTTATGTATCAAGTGCGTGAAATGCATGTTTAACTAGAATAAAAGTATATATAAGCATGGTTTACTTGTCCTCTAGCATCTGAAGCTCCAAATAATGATTTATCATTTTGAAAAGAACTTATTGATTATCAATCGACAGATGTTAAAATATCTGAAGTGGCATTGAAGAAATTTAGCAAGCATTTGTGGTATTTAAATCCAGAAACTGTAGCTGTGACGAAAGAATATCATTAAACATTATGAAAATGGATTAAGGCTAATTATCCAAATGGTATCATATTTCACCTGTACTTTCATTTTATAATTTTTAAACTATAAGGACTATCTGTTTTATTAATTGAAAAACCATACATATTAACCCCAATTCCAAGAATAAAATTGTATTTGCTTTTTTTTTACCATAAATAAAAATTTTATAAGAAAAATTTGTCATATTTTATAAAATAAATATTTACTTAATAATTATAATTGATAATATTAATAATTATATAATAATTAAACTTTGAGCTCAAATAACTCTTAAGCCAATAGATTTAGCGAAAAATTATAAGAGAACTTTTTTGTAGAGCGTTGAAATTACAATAAATATTACACAATTAATTACTTTTGATTCATTTATGGCAGAGTTATGGAATTCTAAAGAACAAATGAAATTTTTTCCATGTTATTTCTATGACAAACTTAGGTTGGAGCGCGGACTATCTTAAAGTTAATATTAAGAGCTAAAATTTTCAGGCAATTTTTTTTTATTCATTTGGAAGCATTTGAGCCCCAGGGAGCAAAGAAATTCGGATACATCCATATTAAGGACCACCCTAATATATATATATATATATATATATATATATATATATATATATATTTTATATATATATATATATATATATATATATATATATATATATATGTATATTTATATATATATATATATATATATATATATATATATATATATATATATATATATATTTATATATATATATATATATATATATATATATATATATATATATATATATATATATATATATATATATATATATATATATATATATATATATACATCTGTGCCTCAGAGGGAAACTGTATTAAGTCACATTTTTGCGAAAAACGAGTTTTATGTACAATTGGATTTAACATTGTTGGTTCTATTATAAGGAATAGAGTTTTAAATCACATATAGCTCACATTCAAATTTAACTATCTTTAAATAATATTATGTCCAATACCACTTTGAGGGTAAATAGTATTATGTCCGCTAGTTTCAATTTACCGTAAATGTTTTCGGTATAATATTATTTTGCTCTAAGAATCATGTGACTTATGTCATATTATATCCATGACTCGTATGAAGCAAACTGTTTTAAGTCCACTTGATATTTTTTAGCTCTGCAAGGTTGGTAAAATAGATGTTTTAAGTCAACATTATGTACTTGTTTGTAACCGGTGCCGGACTTAATAATAACATCAGTGCTTTTACTGATAGTGTAATTATCAATAAAATTAGTAAAACACGAGTTATTGTTTATGCATTGAATGACCATGAGTGACAGAACCAAGAAACTGTTAAAATTAAATTAAAATTGATTTCGACAAAATAGATTTATCTAGAAATACCAGACGTGCTCAGTTTCCAGAAAATTTTCCGTGTGTTCGAAATAACCCAAAAAAATACAAAAGTCTACAAACTCTTTTGCCTTGGATCCTTAAGATGTTTCATGAATTTTATAAAAACCTTCCACATCAGGATGCGAAGAATGCTGATGAAGAATACATTTTAAAATATTGTTTCGTTACGTAAAACAGAATTTGTTCTTGTTGTGTTCTTATTGAACTATCGTAAATTTAATTGTTTTATTATGTAAGAGCATTTAATAAAAATATTCTTATCAATCTTTTAGTTTCTCTTACGAATATAAAAAATACCTTTAATTTACCTTGAAATAATTTTCAGGCATAAGTGAACAGGTAGCAACCATAATTAAATATTTAATTTCAACTCAGAACTTGCTACGTGCGAAAATGAATAAAACTTAGCTTATTGTATTTTTTATTCAATTTAATTTTTAAATATTTGTCTGTTATAAGTCAAATAAAAATGATTTGTTTATAAGGCAAACAATATTAAGTCCACAAAATAAAAATACCAATTGTCATAAACATAAAAATTTATCATTTTTAATATACAATGATTGTATTAAATCTGTAAAATCCATTTGATGGTTATATGTTATAAATTGTTACAATGGTATAAAAAAGATGATATCTTGAAACTTTAAACGCGTTTTTCTCTAGTTGTTGCTTTCTGGACTTAAGACAGTTTACTTCTGAGGCACAGACATATATATATATATATATATATATATATATATATATATATATATATATATATATATATATATATATATCTGTATGTTGGGCCCAGAACCATAGTCTTACAACTTCATCACTTGGGAAAGCTATTTAGACAATATGGGCTGAAATATTTTTAACTTAAAATACACTTTTTTCGCCACGTTTTATGTTTTCGACAATATAACGTATTTTAAGCTAATAAGTTGCTATTTTCTTAGTCAAAAATGAAAGTTTTCGGTCTAAAAACATGCGGAAGATTAAAAAAACTGTAAACAAAATTTCATTTTTGACTCAGAAAAATAGCAACTTATAAGCTTAAAATACGTTATATTGTCGAAAACATAAAACATGGCGAAAAATGTGTATTTTAAGTTAAAAATATTTCAGCCCATATTGTCTAAATAGCTTTCCCAAGTGATGAAGTTGTAAGACTATGGTTCTGGGCCCAACATACCGAAAAATCAGCCATTTCTGACGTACTCTTTCAGAGATACAGCCTTAAAACTGAAAAAAGTGCTAAAAATGGCATTTTTGTGGGTCTCGCGCGCCCTCCAAAAAAATTTTTTTTACAGTTTTTTCTGTGTTCCGCATGTTTTTACATAAAAAAACTTTCATTTCAGAGCCCAGCCGACATTTTTGGATTATTTCGACCCACCCTAATATATATATATATATATATATATATATATATATATATATATATATATATATATATATATATATATATATATTAACACCATATCCAATCATTTTCATGACTGCGAATTTTTACTGTATGCAGATGACTTAAAGATTTATAAATGTATAGAGTCCTTTAATGATTGTCATTTATACAGAAAGAACTTAATAATTTAGAAGTATAGTGTACTGAGAACGATTTAGCTCTTAATATTTCTAAATATTACATTGTAAGTTATACCAGAAATAAAAATGTTACTCATTTTAATTATATGTTGCAAAATAATATTCTATAGCGTAAAACCACCATTAGGGATCTTGGTATTCTTTTTGATTGTAAATTATTATTAAATGAACATTAGAGGTCGGCATATTTGAAAATTTTGATATCCGATCCGATCCGACTTGATTCAAGATCCGATTCGATCCGGTCCGACTCTATCCGAGATCTGATCCGATCCGAAATCCGATCCGAGATCCGATCCGAAATCTGATCCAAAATCTGATCCGAAATCCGATCCGAAGATCCGATCATAGATCCGATGCGATATCCGATCCGAAATCCAGTCTGAGATCTGACCAGACGTGTCATTAGATCAGTAGAGTTTTTCTTATTTATACTAAACCAATTTTAACATTGCATATTCGAAAGAAAAATAACAGTTATAGATGAAATTTAATAAATAATTTTGTTATAAAAAACTAAAGAGCCGACCTCTGTGGCTCAGTGAGTTAGACTACTAGGCTACTGACCCAGAGGTCTCGGGTTCGATTCCCGGTCAGGGCTGACATCAATCAGCGTCTGTTGCTGATAAAGCGCAGACGCTTCCATCATCATACCGGCTAGTAACCAAAGCAGTTGAAGCCGTATCACAAAAAAAAAACCAAAGAGACATATTTTGTTGTAACGTTATTTAATCATATTTATCACAGAACATAAATGCTTATAAATATAACGTAGTGTTATATTTCATTAGAGAGGAATTGGAATTTATGTTTTTACTAAGAGTGGATATCTAAATGTTATGTATGTAAATTTCGGATCGGATGTTTTATCCTACTTTCGGATCGGATATTCTATCCGATTTTCGGATCGGATCTTTTATCCGACTTTCGGATCGGATATTTTATCCGACTTTCGGATCGGATCTTTTATCTGACTTTCGGATCGGATATTTTATCCGACTTTCGGATCAGATGTTTTATCCGACTTTCGGATCGGATATTCTATCCGACTTTCGGATCGGATTCGGATCGGATCGGATCCGATCCGAGCGAGCTCCGATCCGATCCGAATTCGACACCGGATCGGATCGGATCGGATCGGATCGGATCGGATCGGATCGGATTCGGATTCGTATTTCGGATATTTTTGCCGACCTCTAATGAACATATTGATTCTACTGTTAATAGAGCATATAAAATATTAGGATTTATCTACAGATCATGCAAAAATTTCACTACAATTGAACCATTTTTATTATTGTACAAATCTTGAGTACGTCCTATTGTTGAATATTCTTCTCAGATATGGGATCCTACTTACACTAAAAATATCACTCTTCTAGAATCTGTGCAAAAAAATTTGTAAATATGTTAAAATATAAAATCTTCATTGCGAATGATAATTACAAAAACATATTAAAAGAATTAAATTTGCAGTCTCTTGAACAGAGAAGACTAACAGCTGACATGCTCCTATTATTTAAAATTATAAACAATCATATAGACGGCCTTAATATTTTAAACAACTTTAATTTCAATGTTCCACAAACAAATACAAGGAATAAAAATCTGTTTAATGTTGCAAAATGCAATACTAATAATTACAAAAACTTGACAGTTAACAGGATTATGGAAACATATAATAGGAACCATCAGCAGTTAGATCTCTTCTTTTTAACTATATCACAATTTAAAACAGTTTTAAACCGCTCTGATTCTAATTCAAACTTATAATTTTTTTTGTTTATCATTATTGTAAATGAATTATCGTCATTATTATTATATATTGTAAAATTTTTATGTTGTGGAAGCCTATTATTGGGTTCTTCTTATATAAATAAATAAATAAATAAAAGTTATATACCAAGGTGAACATAAAAATTAGACTTTATGAACTTGTTACACAAATAACTATACGCAAAATAAAATTGTTTAATTTGTGATTTGTGGTTATTAACAGATTATCATGAGAAATAAAACAAATAACTTTCACTTAACACTCCAAATGATTACCGAAAAATGGTACACATTTGAAAATTTTCAAAATATACCAATTTTAAAAATAAAGAAGAGTATCTCTGTAAATTTTCCGTGAGGCTCAAGTTCGCTTTGCAACAATGTGAAATAGCTAGCAGAAAAACAAAATAAGGTATAAAGTAAGACTGAATAAAGGAAGTTATAAAGAAGCTTGCCTGGGAAGATGCGAAATGAAAATAAATGCCGAGAATTCTTCCAGGGCGGTCTCCAAATACGAACAAAAAAGTGCCATTCATAAAGAAAAATGACTATTTAATTAAGAGTTCAGTTAAGAATTATGATAATATTATGGAAGGAATTACTCCCTAAAAGTGGCAGCAAATTACAAGAATCATTAACGAAGATTACCTTAAAAACGTGTATTTAGAAACTTTTTCCTTATAGCGTTAAACTAGATAATAATTATGTCATTTACCATTATTCTAGAATATTATAAATTCTGCGTATAATTTTCAAATACATCAGTATTAAAAAACACAACTTTTGTTTATATACGATAGTTCGTTCAATGGGAGAATACACTACAACTGTATAGAACGTATTCTGACTGGCTGGTTAAACTGTGAGAATGACAGTGCTAATTGTTCTCGAAATAAACATGGCGAATACAATTTACAACTATAAGTGCTAGAAAGCAAAATTCTAACTTATACGTGAAATATGTTTTTTTTTTCTTTTTCGGCGGATGTCCAGCAAAGTCGGCCACGAGATCTAGTCACTTTAATTTTGTGAAACTTTTGAATAACTAACCACACTGTATACTCTCATCGAATGGACTGTAGTCTATGTTTGTTTTAATAAAATATCGACATTTTGTGAATAAAAGAAACACATGAACAAACCATAATATTTTTGTTTGATTAATTAATTATTAAATCAAATATCAATAAATTAATTTTGGTATTTATTTCCTTCCTATCATACCACGCTGATTTACATGCGATTTAAATTAAATTATTGTCAATTTAATATGCATTTCTCTCAAAAATTTTGTAATGTGAGGGTAGTAAACTTAAAATTAAATTTTAAGGAGAAGGTAATTTATCTTATTTAGAAGAAATAAAAAAACGATTTTAATTAATCGATTTATTGCACTGCTTCACGCAATTAGATGTCGAGGAAAAAATCTATTATCAAAAATAAAAATACTCTATTAAAATATATGTATAAAACATATATACAGTTGTTTAAATATAACATATATATATATATATATATATATATATATATATATATATATATATATATATATATATATATATATATATATATATATATACAGAACAAATCTGTTTCCTTAATACATTGTTTGAATGTCAGAATACATAGCTCCCAACTCAACTATGGGCGACCGCAAGGGGGTGAGGGAGCAAGAAGGGGCCCTGGTTATTAACTAGGGTAGGGACCACGACTTTCGAACATAAGACTTTAACATGTAAAATTATAATTTTGTAATTTCCTGCTTCCCTAAATATTTTAAGTTTGAAATAAAATTTGAAGCCATCAAATTCTGCATCTGAACCAGTAAACAAAATTAATTTTGCATACTTTGTAACGACACAAATAATATTTGAAAATACCGAAAATTGCCTCAAAACTATCGATAGCCTTGAAAGTTAAACAAAATTAAATATATGTTTGACGTTTTGTCTGTCAAAATATATCCTATATTTATTATTTCATTTATTTTGACAGTTTTGACGGATTGAACGTCTACATTTGTTTAATTTTGTTTCAATTTCTATCTATCGATAGTTTTGAAACAATTTTAGTCATTTTCAGATCTAATTTGTGCCGTTACAAAGCATGCAAAATTTATTTCGAATTTTATGCCCTAAAACATTTATTTGAAGGTCTTTTGTTTTAAATATTTAGGGAAGCAGGAAATTAAAACAATATTATTTTACATGTTAAAGTCCTATGTTCGAGGGTCGCGGTCACCACCAAAATAAAAATTAAATTATAAGTTAAAGGGCCGAGATATCCACCTTCTAATATAGTAGCTAATAGTTATTAGCAAACAACCAATCTTAGATTATTTTTTATGATATGATTTTATTTGTTAATGTCTCTGCTTTATATTTAAGTTATAATAGAGATCTGAAATAATTTTCAAATATTTCATTAATTTTATCTTCATATTCTGTCAGAAGGCAGTTCTTCGTTTCTATCACAACAAATATTATGTACTGTTGGAATTTTATTTCTTAATCCAATTGATTAAATTGGAAATTTTCTTTTCCATGTTCCAAAAATTCGTTCTATTATGCTTCTAGTTTTGATTGACATTCGTTAAAATATTGTTCTACATGATCTCGTGGATGATTTATTGGCGTAATTAAATAAGAACGAATAGAGTGGCCACTATCACCTAAAAGTATGTCTTGCACCATTTCGCCACTTTTAAATTTCATTCGGTTTTGAAAAATATTGCTATCATGACTTGCTCCTGGCCATCGACAAACTACGTCACGAATTTTATAATTTGCAACACCAACAACCTGAACATTTAATGAAAAATATCCTCTCCGATTACGAAAATTTTCCGCATTTTCACCTCCTATGTAATAAAAATTTATTGAGCAAAATATTTCAAATCTAGTAGATAGTAATTTCAATATTAGTACCTGGACTTTGCAACCGGATGTGAGTACAATCAATTACACCTAAAACTTTGGGAAATTTTGCAACTCTGTAGATAATAATAATAATAATAATAATATCAATTTTATTTAGCAACCGTTCAGCCGAAGCTGATCTTACACGTAACTTTTACATTAATCAAATGTGGTACAAATAGATCATATAGGTATACAGCAAGTATATAAAATAAAATTGAAAACTATACATTTTAGCATTTAGAAAACAGAATCAGACAAATTTCATGATCAAAACAAAGCAAATCGATTAAATAGAAAACATAGAATTTGAGATAAAATAGTTTTTTAGATGTGTAGAAAATGATTTATTATTTAGCAACTTTAATTGTTTAGGTATTTGATTGTAGATGGAAGAACAATTGTAACTGAAACAACGCTTAAATAGAGCAGTACTATGAAAGGGGATGTGAATGTCAGTTGCATTTCTTAAATCTCGTTTGTGTAATGTAGTACGATAGGACAATTTACTGGATAAGTAAAAAGGAACATTCGACGACATGATACGATGAATTAAGCAGGCAAAGTGATGAATTCTACGCTGATGCATATTTAACCAACCTAAGTCGGAAATCAGCGAGGAAACAGATTCAAATCTTCTCCGGCTTAAAGCAAATCTAACACACATATTTTGTACTCTCTGTATTCGCTTTATATCATAGGTTGATAAACATGGTCCATAAACAGTATCACAATAATTGAATACAGAGAGTACAAGAGAATCGGCTAAAATCAATTTATGTTTTCTCGATAGAACAAAACGATTCATAAACAAATTTTTTAATGCCAAATATGCCTTTTTAATTAAAAGTGTGACATATTCAGAAAATCTCAGCTCACTATCCATTATAAGACCCAAGTTTTTATATGAAGCTTTAATTTCTAATTTAATATTATTCAAGTGAATATTTATAATATTATTGTCCAGAAGATGTTGACGAACGTTTTTATTGCCAAACAGCATCACTGCAGACTTGCTTTCATTGATAAATAAACAATTGTTTTTAGCGTAATTCGATAAATTTGCTAAATCTTTATTGATTGCAGACATAGCAGTGTTATACTCTTCTGGAAAAAATGGAGCATAAATTTGCGTGTCATCTGCGTAAACATGCACATTGCATTTATGAACACATTTGCAGAGATCAAAAGTGTACAGAGAGAAAAACAAAGGGCCACAGATAGAACCTTGGGGTACACCTTTTAATATATTTAAACAATCAGAGATTCTATCATTGCTCACGACTTTTTGATAACGATCAATGAAATAACTTTCAACAAATTGCAAACTATGCTCGTCAAAACCAAGGAATTTTAATTTAGCTAAAAGTAGTTCATGTGAAATAGTGTCAAATGCACGACTAAAATCCAAGAGAACAAGAAGGACCATTTTTTTATTATCAATGTAACGGAAAATGTCATCAGTAATTTTCAACAGAGCCGTAGTTGTGCTAAAACCAGACCTGAATCCAGATTGTATGTCAGGAAGAATTTTATGAGTATTAACATACTCTAGAATCTGATTGCAAACTGTCTTTTCAAGGATTTTGGAGAGGGTGGGAAGAATACTAATAGGTCTGAGGTCACTATGAGAAGAGGGATTTTTACATTTAGGAATTGGTTTTATGTATGCTATTTTCCACATATCAGGGTAAGTTGATGACAAAATGCACGAGTTTATTAGGTGAGTAACTTGTGGTAAAAGAACTGGTATTACCAGTTTAAGCATTTTCAAATTTATGCCATCAACCCCCATTGAATTGGAATGAAGAGCTTGGAAAATTTTGAGGATATCTTCTTGTTCCACTATATGGAGGGAAAATTTGTCTGTGTTCGAGTCAAGAAAATTACTGTTATAAAACGACAGAGTTTCAGGGTCAGGGTATGAAGTATAGGAGGACCCAGAGAAGTGAGAATTAAGAACATTTACATCAGAAATAATACTAGAAAGATCATTGCAGTTTTTAACGTGTAAACTAAATTCTTGAAAAATTTTCCATAAATTAGATGGATTTTCATTTATTTTAGATTCTAAATAAGCCTTTTTTTCTAATCGAATAGATTTAGTTACAAGATTGCGCAAAGATTTATAATAGTTCCAGTGTGCCTGTGTTCTTGTTCTCTTAAAGTCAGCGAAAGCATTATTTCTGAACTTAATCATTATTTTAATTACATCAGTAATCCAAGGCATAGGAGTTTTCCGTACTACAATGCGTTTAATTGGCATATGTAAGTCAAATATGCTGAGTATATTTGTATTAAATATTGACAATTTATCATTGACATTCAAGCAGGTGTAAAAATAATGCCAGTCAACGGAGTTTAAACTATTGAAAAACGCTTCATAATTTGCATTTTTGAAATCACGAATGAAGATAGTATCACGTGATTTATAGTTGGAATATTGCAAAGTTAATTTGAAAGAGGTGAGCATATGATCAGAAATGTCATGAACATTAATATTAGTAATATCGGTACAAAGTTCAACATTGGAAGTTAATATAACATCAATAAGAGTTTCTGAATAATTTGTAATCCTTGTAGGCTCTGAGACTATTTGAGTCAAACTGAATTGTTCAATTAAATGATTGAAAGCCTGCACTGAGGTGCTGTTAAAATTTAAAAGGTTAATATTCACATCTCCAAAACAACTAATATTATTGACTTGAGGAAAGATATTACTTAGCGAGTTTTCTAAATTGTCAATGAAATCATTTATGTTAGATGCGGGCGGCCGATATAAGACTCCAAAAGCAAATAATTCATTTTTCAACTTTAAAGTTATCCAGAATTGCTCTAACGATAGACTGATAGTATTCATGTTATTATTGTACGAAGTGACAGAGTGAACTAAACGAGATTTAATATACATTCCGACACCACCTCCTCTGCTATTCCTATCATTACGTAAAAGAGAGTATCCTGGAATAATAAAATTGTCACTAGAAACAGCATCATTCAACCATGTTTCACTTATACCCAAAATATCAAAGTTGCTTTCAATTAAAAAATCCTTAAATTCTAAGAAACGACTTGCTAAGGATCTAACATTTATGTGCCCAATTTTTAACATATTTAAAAAAATATATATATAAATTACTTAACTTACGCTAATGTATAAAATACAAAAATTAAATCTAAAGCCTGACCTGTACTATTCAAATTTAAAACCCAGTGTGCCAGCAAAATCGAACAAAATCACAAAACTAGTTAATTAAACAAGAAGTAACAAATTCAATAAACTACAAAACATATGATTTTTAATAACGGAGGTCGTTGAACTCTTTCATTGTCGTTACTTTATAAATTTTATCATTTGATTTAATATAAATTATGCCATCTCGGGACCACGTATTTTTTATACCGTGACGTCTTTTTGCTGCATTGATAACCTCAAGTCTGGTTTTCGTTAAATCCTCCCGAATCACAACACCTGTTCTAATCAATTTACTTTTACGAGAATATATAGTAGCACGGTCATTGTAACGGGCGAACTTAACAATAATAGGACGGCACTTATCTTTCTGCAGCTTCCCAAGGCGATGACTGCGGTCTATGGCAACGGTGTCCAGGGTGACGCCAAGTTTGTCCTTGCAAAGATGCAGGATAACGTCGTCAGTAGTCTCGTTCTCGACCTCCGGGACTCCAAAGACACGGAGACAGTTTCTGCGGCTGTATTGCTCCATTCGGTCGATCTCACCAGTCAGCACTTCAATTTTTTTGTCCTTCTCCTTCAGTAAATTCTGAAGGTTCACTACCTCTTTCGTCAGGAGAGCGATTTTTGCACTGATTATGCATTCGACCTGAGCCGAAACGGCCTCCACAATTTTAGTAATAAACAATTCATTGTTTATTACCGTCGAAGCAATTTCATCACGTTGACCGCGAGTCCCCATTATATAGATTGCGATTTTTTTAAAAGGAAAAAACAGTTGATTCGACTAGCACAGACAGACACGTCTACTCGGTTTCTTTTATTATTAATTTTTCTTCGTCTTTATCTGGCATATAATAATAATAATAATAATAATATATTTATTTCCAAGTAACATAATACAAATAATAAATAATAATAAAAAACTAAAGAACAATGCAGTACAGCAGATGAAAACATCGATAATAAAATAAAACAAAAAATCATTTGACATCATTTAACATGTCTGTAAAATCTAACTCATAATACTCATTCATATCGTACAAAGGATGTAGCATAAGAAAAGAGTTGATACATTTTTTAAAATTATTTTTACCTAATTTTTTTTACATTTTTGGGAAGACAATTATAAAATTTAGCACCATTATAATATACCCCTTTTTCAAAAGTAGATGTTTTATGTGTAGGTAACGCTATAACCATTCCAGTTTGCCTTGTCAGTCTGTCACCTTCAACAGCATCATTAAAATTGTTAAAATTATATTTAGATATATTATCATGAACATATATTAATGCTTCAAGAACATATAATGAAAACAAAGTTAATATTTTATGTTTTATAAAATATGGTTTACAAGAAGCTTTATACATAAGTTTACAAATTATACGAATAGCTCTTTTTTGAATCTTGAATAATATATTGACAGTTGAAGCAGTTCCCCAAGTAGTGATACCATATCTTAAGATAGATTGAAAATAAGCATTATATGCTATGATACAAATTGACATATCAGATATATTTCTCAAAAATTTAAGTATATAACATACTTTAATTAACCTAGTTCGTAAGTAATCAATATGATTTTTCCAATTCATGTTTTTATTAAATATAATTCCTAAGCAATTCATAGAAACACAGACAGTAATTTGGTCAAAATTTGTAGGTAACAAATTTGGATTGAGTGAACATATCAACACCTGTGTTTTATCTCTGTTTAGATATAAATCGTTATTACCACACCAGATATTAAACTTAGCTAATATATTATGAACCTGTGTTGATAATATTTCTATCTCCGAGCTTTTTAATAAGAAATACTGTTGAGGTTATATTTGTGGTAGGGCAATCGAAACACAATTTACTTGGTTTTGTGCCAGCTGCTTACCTTTAACATTCAAAAAACAATTGTACAAGACTTTAGTAATTAATATCTTTTCAAACAGACGATGTTAACAGACACAAAAAACTCACGTCGTTTTTACTTTTACACAACAAAACAAGAGAGAGAACTACATCGCGCTCACATGTTAAAGATGTGACGCAGCGCTACCAACTTACTAACAGTAACTTATTATAAATAAAATAGTTAACTCCAACACTCTTCCTTAAGGTGAGCCATGCGTTCTGAAACTAGTATCAGAACGATGATTTGCCTTGATCTCTTTGAAACGAAATATTATTCTTATTATGAATGAAACTTATTAAGTATTGTATATAATATTGAAGCCAAAACTTCAAAGTATGGTAATAAACTAGATACCAATAATGTTGTGTACAAATATTGAAAGAAATTACACTCAAAATTTGAATTTATTTCTCAAAAATGCTAAGAACGATTTTATTTAAAAAATTCTGTATTGTTAAGAATGTGGTCCTCTATAACTCAGAAATTTTTTATCCAATTTGAATTTACAGTTCTGGAGAAAAAAAATAAAATATGCGAAAAATGGCTCAAAACAGGACTTTTTTGTGTATTTTTTGTTTTGTCTCCAAAACTGTAAATTCAAATAGGATAAAAATTTTCTGAGTAATAGAGGACCATGTTCTTAAATATACAGAATTTTTTAAATAAAATCGTTCTTAGCATTTTTGAGAAAATTAGGTCTAAAATTTTGATACCATGCTCCCCTACACTTCAATTTTAATTTATTTGTATTATAAAGATTAAATATTCTTGTTCATACACATAACAAAAAGCTGCATGTTTAGAGATTATGTAGTACTACTTGTTTGTTCATTTGGATGAGATTAAATATATGAAATATTTTTTAGAAATTTGAATTTGTTCTAGCTACTTTGCGAAATTCTCATTTTAATCTATTGAAGAAGGCTTTGGTGTACACTCAGCGCAAAAATGATCTGGCGTTTTGACAGCTGTCATCATTCATGTTATATTTTAAAATGTTACACTATGTACATGAAATGAATATTTCAGAATTTGTGGTTTGTGGTGAAATATGTTTAATTTTGTTTTTCGTGTTATATTATAATATTCAAAGTCATGGGTACTTTTTTATGATAAAATATTTTCTCAGTTTTAGGAGAGCATAATAGTGGAACAGGATTATGTGGAATATTGAACTGTATTATTTATCTTTCAATAAACGATATTTTCAACATAAAAGTATCTAATTATACGGTTATAGAAAGTAATTCATTTTTAACCTCAAAAATTTCATCAAAATAAAATTTATAACTGGACGAAAGGAATGAGATTTTATTATTTGGACACCTCAGTTTATAGAAGTACAGACAATAAAAATTGATGAGGAGTTTGTTCATTGGGTGTTTCCAATAGTAAAGAAATATTATGTACAAGAACTTGCTCCAGAAATAGTTGATTCACGAAAAGAAAGAAGCATGTCGATCAGAAATATGCCACAGAAACACGGAAAGTAAGAAATTTTAAAAGAGTTCAAATAACCTGATTAATTCAGTGGGACGGAAAATACGGTTTTCTGGTGCATTTATAGACATTGGTAAATATTTTTACGCATATAAATCATTTATTAAATGACACTTCTAAATCGTCATGACTCTAGAATATGTTGATATAAGTGGCATAAACTAGCATAATGGTGAAAGCGAAAAATTGTATATAAAAAGCTATACTATATCAGAATCTATAGAAACAGTTAAAGTTTGATTTTTCTGTCAAATACTCTTCCTGACGCTCGTTAAAATCAAGGAATTTCTTTAGTTCACCTGCGGCAGAAAATGTTTTCCTGCCGCATACGAGTGGCAGAGAAATTATATGACATAATGGGTAAATATTCCGGCGTTTGAAGAAAAATTTGCATATTTTATGTGGAGTGAAATTGACGTTTTGTGTCTCATTTGCAGTTGATGGACGAGTGCACAAAACGTATCACTTTAACTCCTTATAAAATAATATACTTTATATATGATTATGTATAATTGAAATAAAATTGTAAGTAAATTTTTAATTTTTTTTATTATAATATCAAATAAAATACTATATTTGATTAAATTTTAGTTTTTGTGTTGTCGTCATATAGAAATATTTCTTGTGATTTAAAATAATTTTTTTGAAAATTTTCAAGTTTGTATAGTCTTTAAACGCGCGCCAATACTTTTTTCACTATTCTGTACCGATTTACATTCTTGTTAGGACCACAAGAAACCCTACTTACGCTATAACAAAATGTTGATTAACGAACTTCAGGCCGAATGTTTCACCTTAACTATTTGATTTCGAAACTTACAGAAAATTTTCCGGTTCAGAGGTTTGGTCAATATATCTGCTAACTGATTAGAACTAGCAAAGTGTTCCAAGCATACGGTCTCTCCGACGTGTTGTTGAATGAATTTCCTTGGAATTTCAATATGCTTTTTGGCTTTCATAGTTTTTCCTTCATAAGCACTATGTAGCATATGAATTGCCGACTGGTTATCCATGAAAAGAGAAATTGGTCTATCAGTCGTGATTACCTCAAGTTCACGAGCAATTCTCTTCACCCAACTGATTTCGTTTATTGCAGACACCGCAGCACGGTATTCTACCTCTGCTGTGGAAGTGGCGACGAGTCGCTGCTTCTGCGTACACCAAACTATGGGTCCTCCTCTCAGAATTAGAATTCCACTCGTCGAGTGTCCTGATTCAGAATCCCCAGCAAAGTCTGAGTCTGAATAGGCTTTCAGTTCCTTGTCTCCATTGAAGAAGATTCCCATGACAGTTGTTCCCTTCAGATACTGCAGAATTCGCTTTGCCATCCTCTAGTGGCTCACCATTGGTTTACTACAGTACCGGCTCAGATAATTTACTGAATAACTTATATCTGACCGTGAGATGGTTGCCAAATATAATAAACTACCAACAACTTTGCGATACGGAACGTTGACATCTACTGATTTGTCATTTACTCTGCTCTCGTCACTTGTGATCATTCCTTTTTCAATGGGCGTTGACACAGAATTGCATTGATCATTCCCAAAACGTCGCAATATTTTTTTCGTATATCTCGACTGACCAACAAAGATTCCACCAGGTTCAACTGCAATCTCCATACCAAGATATGAGAACTTCTCTGGAATTTTACTACTGAAAGTAATTTCAAAACATTCATTAATTTGATTGAGATTTCGAAAAATCTCCTTTTCGTCTTGTCCTACGATGAAACCGTCATCTACAAATAACGTAAGTATCAGAGTCTTGTTATCGTTGTAATATACACATGGATCATCATCGGTAGTTTACAATTCAATTGTTTCCAAAATTTTCTTATTCCATTTTCGAGGAGCCTGTTTAAGCCCATACAAGCTTTTCTGCAGTTTACAGACCCGTCCAGATCCGTCATTGAAACCTTCAGGCTGGTGCATGAATAAGTGCTCATTCAGGTCTCCGTGTAAAAACGCTGACGTGACATCAAATGGAACGAGTTTAAACTTATTGGATGCAGCCTGACTAAGAACAAGTCTGATGGATGTGTGACGAGCGACTGAAAGTTTCGGCGTAGTCAAACCCCTGTCTCTGCTCGAAGCCTCGCGCTACTAGTCTCGCTTTGTATCTTCCATCAGCCTTTTCTTTTAACACCCATCTGCACGTAAGTGGTTTTACACCGGGAGGACATTCTGTCAGCTACGAGGTGTCCATCCTCTCCATCGATTTAATTTCTTCTGTCATGGCCTGACGGCATTTTGGATCCTCAAGTGCTGTGATCGCAGATATGCCCTCAGTCTCGTCCACGATTGCAGCATTAGCAGTATTATCTCTTTGAAACATTCCCATCCAATAGTCAGAATACTTAGCCGGTAGTTGAATGTCTCGACGACTACGGAGTCCTGATCTTCTCGGTTGCTGCTCCTCCTGTCCATTGATTATCCTAGTTGACTGCTCTTCCAGATCCGGGACATCCTCCTCACTGTTCTCTTCGTTTGACTCTTCTGAATTGTTTTTCACAACTGTTCCGTCCTGTAGAGCAGATTCAATTTCGGTGCATTGTGACTTGACTTCTTCCTCGCAAAATTTCACATTGTCGGAGCTTATAACGTCCCTTTCTTCTTCTCCAAACGACAGTTCTTCCATCTCTCCTAAATCTACATGTATCAGATCCAGTTGTTGACTAGCCACCTTGGCATTGGTTGGATGTGTAATACGATGTTGTTTTCCGTATACACATCCTTCACACACATGATTATGCCAGTCATTTACATACTTAATATTGTTTCTGTCAAGAGTGTCTCGTACATATCAGATGTTCTGATGTGCTAGCCGCTCGTGCCAAATTCTAACAGACTGTGTGATAAGGCACTTTTGTGTCGCTTCGCGTCGTAGCATCATCTCGAACAGATTTCCTTTTCGCTGTGCCATAGCCACAACTTCCCCATTCTCTGAAGTCTTAAAAATCGATCTTGTCTTGTTAGCAGTCTGTACGTAGTTCCGATCTAACGTCTGGCTCACGGAGAAGAGATTGAAATTTAGTGTCGGCACATGTAGTACATTCTCAAGAACAACTTGGTACCATTCTTTGCCGTTGAACGCCTCCAGCTCGACATTCCCCATACCGATAGCCTTCAACTGAGTGGAGTCGCCGATGTTGATCTCCAGAGAAGGTTGAAGCTTCCTGTATTCGACGAACCACTGACGATGAGGAGTCATGTGCTGAGTGGCTGCACAGTCTTGGTACCAGTGATTCCTGGCGTCCTCCTGCGAGTTCAGTTGATCCAGGTTGACAGTCGATAATCCAATGGTGACCAGTGCCCTCCGATTGGTCTGCCTGGACTCACTTCGGCTTCCGGATTCGTTGTCGCGTCTGTCATTCGTCCTCCGGTTGCAATCCTTTGCGAAGTGTCCTTTGACTCCACACGTGTTGCACTTATAATGCTCCTTGCAATAGGCAAGATACTTAGCACAGGGCTTGTTCTGACAATACCGTTTTATATGCCCTTTCTCACCATACTTGAAACAACTGACCATCGAGTTTCCAGATTTGTTTGCATTATGATATCCTCCTGCTTGATGTTGTTTATGAGTTCTGATGGTCCTGGTAACCAGTGCATTGTCAGTGGATGTTCCACTACTCAGTCCAATGTCATTCTGTCGGTCCTCTTCCAAACGCAAACGCTCCACCATATTTTCCAGTGTCTTTTGATCGGCGGCTACATTGTCCCATGCAGTTCTGAAGAGATGCAATTTTGGTGGCAGTATCCCCAGAATACGAGTCATCACCCACCCTGGACGAGTTACCTCTCCTGCAGCTGTTAGACCCTCGGAGATCTGTATGACTTCCATGCAGTTATGAATCGCAGACTTGTGTTCATCATATGCATAGCTGAAGAATCTACGTTGTAATCCCTCAATAGTGGATTCAGACTTTCGACCATACAATTTTTTCAACTTTTCTACCATAGACTTTGCATCTGTACATGTCGCAATTCTTCTAGCTATGTTACTGTCCACATTTAACCCTATTAATGCTTGTGCTTCCAAATCTTTTTTCATCCAAGCCTTAACCTGCTCATCAGCGACATCACCTTTGGGTTTTACTTTCTGACCTACAGCTAGATCGTATACGTCACGTGTTTTCAGTATCAAATCTAACTTGAATTTCCATGAATCATAATTCACTTTACCGTTTGCATCTTCTGTCAAAAGTTCCAGATGTGATTTTACGGCATCCATGATTCGTGCTTTTATTTTCGACAGTATTTTAAGTACTTGCAGTTCAATACTTGCTGATATTCGTCGCTGACGTCTGACTTTAAATCCTGTTTCGACCCTATTGCATGACTGGGCCCATAACCTGTTGAGGTTATATTTGTGGTAGGGCAATCGAAACACAATTTACTTGGTTTTGTATTTGATATTTATTGAACCAAACAAGTAAATATTGAAGTATTATTACTGAAGATAAATCTAAAGATAAAAGGCGCCTTTAACATTCAAAAAAGCAATTGTACAAGACTTTAGTAATTAATATCTTTTCAAACAGACGATGTTAACAGACACAAAAAACTCACGTCGTTTTTACTTTTACACAACAAAACAAGAGAGAGAACTACATCGCGCTCACATGTTAAAGCTGTGACGCAGTGCTACCAACTTACTAACAGTAACTTATTATAAATAAAATAGTTAACTCCAACATAGACTTTAAGAAGTGGTCAAATAACTTGAAAGAGCTTAAGGTTCTGTTAGATTCATTTGATATTAAAATTAAAATTAATGAATTTACCAGAACAACTGCACATTCTTCCACCTGTATCGACAATATACTAGCAAACATAGATGATGCTTCCTGCACGGTGGGTGTTACTGATCCTGGTATATCTAATCATTGTGGGCAGTATATTAATACTGGACTATATGTTCATACCAAGGGAAAGACACATAAAAGAATTATTACCCGAAGAGGTTTAAATAAAATGCGACTTGATTTAGAAAATATAGATTGGTCTAAGTTAGGTAATCTTAACTATGATGTACATGTGCTAGCAGGCACATTGACCTCATTATTGAAACAACTTGTTATTAAGAATTTTCCATTGAAATATATTGATGACAAAAATTCAAATAAACTTCTTATGAATTGGTATAGCATATCGTTGAGATGCGTCAGGGATCAGCTCCATCTGGTGCAGCATCTGTATGATGTTACCAAGAATCCTCAATGTTATATAACCTACAAGAAACTACGTAAATATTATTACAATGAAGTTTTGATTGCTAAAAAAGCAGCATATCAAAATTTTATTCTAAATTCAATTTCTAAACCGAGGGATTGTAGGAAACTGAGTAATATTGAAAGAAATAAACATAAAGCCCCTGTTGTAACAGATATATCTCCAAATGACTTTAGTGAATTCTTTCAGGCAGTACCTGAAAGCACTATGCAGTCACTCCCAATTTCGAAATTTACTAATTCGACTATTTTTAATAACATAAACCCTGGCTAGCACAGTGGTATGAAGTCGGCCTGTGGATCCTGAGGTCCCTGGTTCGATTACCACAGGCGACAAATTTTCATAATTTGAAAAAGCTATCCCTGTGGCTCCTCCACCACTAACATGTTTGGGGGCCGTGATTTGATGACTGGTAACCGCACTTCACGCGCAAAAATATATCACTTACCGAGATCTGCTTTAGCAGAGTGCCACACCCAGCAATGGGTAGAAGGCATGATGATATATTTATTTATATTTTATTTATATAAACCCTCCAAATAATTCTTTCTTTATGAAACTTGCATCTATCAATGAAATTTATAACATAATCTTAAATTTAAATAATTCTTCTTGTCTTGATTTATATGAATTAAATATATTGCTGATTATATATCATATCCTCTAACATGTATAATAAACAGGTGCTTTGTCGATGGAGTCTTCACCGACGCATTTAAGATTGCAAAAATTATCCCGATTTATAAGAAAGGAGATGTTTCTACCCCAAATAACTACAGATCAATCTCCATACTACCGATACTAGGAAAGATTGTTGAGAAAATCATAAAAAATAGATTAACTGAGTTTTTAGATGGCATCAATATTTTAAAGCCATCTCAATTCGGTTTTAGATCATCATGCTCCACTTCTGATACAGTAATGCGGGTAGTTGATGATATTTTTAAAAAATATGGAAACAGGACAACATACGGCGCTGACTTTATGTGACCTTTCCAAAGCGTTTGACTGTGTCTCTCACTCTATAAATATTAATTGATAAACTTAACTTGTTTTCGTCATACTTGCAAAATAGATTACAATGCGTCAGTGTTAATAACGTTCGTTCAGATTATGTACCAATTAAACAAGGGGTGTCCCAAGGATCTGTATTGGGCCCCATTTTATTCATTGTGTACATAAATGCTCTATATAATTTTTTACTTCCTAATAAATGTGTATTGTTCGCTGACGATACAACATTAATTTCTAACAAGTCTAATCTAGACCTTTTAAATCAGCAAATTAAAGATATACTGCATGAAGTGGAGCACTGGTTCTCGACTATCAATTTAAAACTAAATTCCGACAAAACTCAGTCAATTATTATATCTAATAATATAAAAAATAGATCTGGACTTTCTGTGAAATTACTTGGTATGCACATTGATGATGGGTTGGTGTGGTCGACGCAGGTGGATAAACTGTGTGGAGTCCTTGCAAGTGTTATATTTCTCTTTCGGCGACTTAAAAACTTCTGTGAACTCTCTGTACTTCGGACGGCATATTTCGCTCTATTTCATAGTCACTTAAATTATGGAATTTTACTTTGGGGAAACTCTTCCCATGCATTAAAAATTTTTAAATTACAGAAGAAAATTATTAGAATAATTGCTAATGTCAATAAAAGAGAACCATGTTTTAATCTATTCACAGATTTTGGAATTCTTACACTACCATGTTTGTTTATATACGCAACTGTGAAGGAGATTCACTCTAACAAGGACAAATACCTACGGAACGATAGCGTTCACAGTCACAACACACGCTCATCGGAACTACTTAGAGTAGATCGATTTACTAGCTCTAAAGCGCAAAGGAATTCAAGGCAAATAAATTTATACAATCACTTACCTGCTCATGTTAAAAAATATTCAGTGAAAGAATTTCAAAGCACAGTTAAGTCTTATTTAATAAAGAAATGTTTCTATACTATAAAAGATTATTTGGATACACCTCCAAATCTTTAATTTAAGTATAATTTCATCCAAGCTCTATTTGTTTGTTTTTTATTTATTATTACTGTATGACTGACGAACCTACTGTCGTACATACTTGTACGACAGAAGGCAAATAAATATATCTTATCTTATGCACTTTAAATTTGACAAACAAAATAAACTGTGTCACGTCAGCTTTAGAAAAATATTTAAGATAACAGTTATTAGTCTAGATCTCTCGAAGCTGATTTGATAGTGAAATACCATAATTTATAAACAAAACCAAATTCTGAATTGTGTCGCTTTGCTACAATATTTTGACGTTTGACGAGAAAATATTTTTCATAGGATCTTAACATAACCTTGATCCGTCAGCAATGGCGTTGACAGTGTAAGCGAAGTTTTTTTTGTCAAAGTTGAATGATAAATACAATTAATTGGACTACAATTCTTTCTAGTATTTACTAGTATAAAATAAAATACATAATTGAAAGTATGCTATAAACGGCACTGTAACGGAGAATAACATTTGTACCTACTGGTTACATACTTTCAAAATTTCTTTGACTATAATGTGAGCTATGAAATGTACGCAGGTAATTGTACTCATGTGATGTTGTCCATCTCGGTAGGTTATCAATTTTGTCCTTTCGACTCGCGGTAGCAAACTTACCAGCTCCCGTTTGAATTTTGTTTTAAACATAAACTAAAATTTAAAATGAGATACACTACACAGTTTAAGAAATATTACTGATATATTTAAAATTCATTATCGGAAATTTTGTACATGCCAATTATAATATTTAAATATTTTCGGAAATTTAAAATATCCATCACTTTAGTAATTTTGCTAATCACGTCTAAATCTTGTGCCTGATACAGTAGAGAATTCGGTATACCCGAAATAGTAATAACGATGGTACAGTTTTTCATAAATTTAGTTATCAATTCCGGTGTATAATCCACAAAAGTATTATCCATAATAACAAAAAATTTAAAACTGTACTTGACAGGTGCTCTAAATCTTCGTAGTGCGGGTCCAACATACTCTTCTCGCCAATTGTTGATGAATGGGGTTGGAATCCGCACTTCTTCGCGGTACTGCAAAATTTCAATAAACTTGGATGATTTTAAATGTAGCCCGGTAGTTCTAACTTGATTTCGCTGATAATTTAGTGGGCCAAAATTTCCTTGTTGAATAACTAAAATTTATAATAATATATTTATATTAGTATCTATATGATACAAATTATGGTTAGTTTTACCGCGAAAATTTAAATTTTAAAATGAGTTTAAATAAATAAATTCAAAACAAAGTTACACGCAATATACAATAATTGACATTGCTGTTAAATATTCAATTTGCTTTTATTTATTTAAACTAAATCTAAAATTCAACTTTCGGCCATGAAACTAGCCACATGATACTTAGATTACATCTATTTATGTTAGATTTTTAATAATATGTTATAGCTTGTCTTCAAATAAATTTAATAACATCCATTCATATCGCAAAATGGTCCGTACTTCAGGCTATACAGTAAATATAATTGAAAATAATTTAGGTGGCCTGCAAATATAATTTTCACTTATGTCTATTAAAATTTCAAGCCCAAAAGAAGCTCCATTGATTTTAGGCGGTCTAATTTACGATTTGGTCAAATTCAATTTTGCAGATGGTTATTCGTTACAATTTCAATAACAGAATTAATTTAGCCGACAATATTACAAAGAAAATAAAAACTGTAAAATTCTATCACATTTACCTCGATCGCGGGATACTAATGCGGAGCCAGTATAGAATTTAGATTGTCCAACTATCACTATGTCACTATCCAATTTTGACTTCCGTTTTTTCCCAAATATACAGCAAAACATTCGTAATATAGTAGCCATTTTGTTTGGTTCACTGAATCCAAACTAATAATAACGTTTTCATGGAAACTTTTAGTATTGTTGCTTTTGAATAATAATTACACAAATAACAATTTTAATTGTAGTTTAAAAATATATGTTAAGATAAATGAAAGTCGCCTACAGACAGGTGAGAGAAGAACGGGGAGAAGTAAGAGAATAAATGAGACACAAAACAAGGGAAAAGTAATCGCAGAGCAGGAAAGCGAAATGGAAGAAATACTCAAAGAAATAAACACTGTCAAATAACTTTGAAGATATTTAAAAAAAGAAGTAGAAGAAGGAAAACAAACAATAATAGGTATAAAACACTTATTTTATTCAATTTTTATATTTTTTTGAGTTTCAGTTTCGCCACTCGATGGCGCCACCGTCACACTAGAACTACCTTAAATGATTTTGTATACTTAAATTTTCCTTTTTTCTTCTCTTCTTTTATAATTTCATCTGCTACACTTAATGATTTTTTTGAAAAACGGTTAAAATATTATAATACTTTTTAATTTTTAGTAATCTATAACTACCATATCATACGGTTCTTAAAAAAAATTAAATTTTTGTAAAGTTATAATTTTGATAAATTGATTCAAATATATTCCAAATTCACTTTTAAATTTATAATCCGCGATCAGAATTACATGAAATTTAAACCTGCCTGGAAGCCGAAATTTATTGAATAGACTAAAGAAATCGGCCTGTGATATTGGTGTCGCAGGTCAGTTAAAAAAGTTTAATAATATTGAGTGTTTTAAATTAAAATACATGTAAAACAACAGTGAATCTTTTTGTTAAACATATAAATAGTAAGTTGTGATAATAATTTTGATAAAAATTGGGATTAAAAAATAGTTGTGATAGTTTTTAATTTTGTCCGTAGTTTCTCAAAGTGAGTTGTTGCTATCAGCGCACATACTTTGTCACGTACGAACTGACTAAGTTAGTGCGGTGCGCATGTAAGCAATGTTCAACAAAACCAGTGATCACCAAAAGTGTGGTCATGGCAGAAGATACAAATGACAACAGCATAATAATAAAACATTGTAAAAAATGTAAGAATGAGTTTGATGCATCTGATATTATAGGATGTGACGGAGAATGTCAAAACTGGTTTCACATAGAATGTGTAGGAATTAAAACTAAGCAGTTTAAAGTAATTCAAGAATGTTCGGATCTTGGGCTTAAATGGTTTTGTGGAAGCTGTCGAATAGCGTTAAAAGATGTTCAAAAAACTTATAGATAAGGGATTTAACAAATATGAATAAGATATTCTACTACTAATGTTAAGGTTTCTAAACAAACTTTTTCACAAATTGCTGTAGTTCATGGTCTTGGATCCTGGTGGTTCTTGTTGAATTTGAAAACCTTTTCCTGAGGAAAACTGTGAACATGGTGACAGAAATTATTAATAAAATGACATATAAAATTGCTATTGAGTAATTTGGAATGTCGGCTGTGACATCGTACTCTTCAATATCTTCAAACTTGTTTATTGGTAGCTTGAGATCTTGGATGCTGTTAAATTCTACAGCCAATTTCGGTATTTGTGCGTCATCTAACTTGATTTTAAAGTTGTCTAATATTATGGGTTTTCCAAATGTTCCTTCTTGAAAATTTAGATTTTGATTTCTAAAGTTAATTTGACAGTTATTTTCTTTAATAAGGAAAAGTCCGTGTATGGTTTTAATTTTGTCGCCTAGTTGACATGAAGTGTGAATAGTTTCTTGTTTTGGGAATACAACGTGAAATTGGTTGATTTCTTTAATGGTTTCTACGTGGTTTCCTTTTAGACTGATTTGAGTGTATTGACAGTTCTTGTTATCATTGTGAAGGATTATGTTCTTCTCGCAGGATCTGTCATCTGTGTCTTCGATCTTGTTTGGATATTGATAAATATTTCCTTTGGTACATGTGTCCTTTAAAGATTTAATTTGACCATCAAAATATTTTTAAAAATATTTTTTATTTAGAATAACAGTCACAAATTCAGTTTCATGTTTACTGGGAATGGGTATAAGGTGGAATAGTTCAAAATTTGTTTCGTAATTAATTGGAATTTCTAGGAAATAAATAATTTAGTTTGAATCTAATTTACAATTTACTTTAATTAATTTTTCAATTTCGGGTATATGTTCAAATGTTGGTTCCAAAGGGAATTCGTTATTATAATTTTTATAAATTCTATTTAGTTCAGAATAAAGATCATGGACTTTTACGATGCTTAGATGCAACACTAGAACTTTACAAAAGGTTAGAGAATTCTCTATATCTTGCATTACGCTTAATATCATGTTAAACAAAGTATTTAATTGACTGTAAATGTCGTAGATACTGATTTATTTAAATTACGGGTTCCACTAACAACAATATGCAACAACTGCTCTATTTTTAATTTTCGTTCTAATTCGATATCTGTAATGGTTTCAACTGTTTTATTAAATTTTGGTATTTTAATTGTTCCTTTAGCTTATGCTGTATAAGCATAAGTTCTAAATATTTTAAAATTTTCGTATAACGTTTTTCGTCCTCTGCGTCTAAATTTCCAGTGATTTAATTATGGATCGTGTTCGTTTATTAATTCTCTCTTCTTTCTAGATTTTTCATGATTGATAAATAGATTATTAAATTTTGGATATAGGTAATAATTCTGTCATTATTCATAAATTCTTTTGCGCTAATTTCATTTGTGTTTAGGTTACTGTGTTGTAATTTTAGGTTATTGTATTGTTGGATAATGGGTTGTAAATCGTAAAAATGAAGGAAAGTATGTTGGGATCTTTGTAGTTTAGCTTGTTCTAGATTGAGTGTTAATAGTCCAGGGTTGTAAGTAATATTCTTGATGTCTAGTCCGTCGGTGTACGCGAGGTACAGGGATCTGAAAGATCGGAGGTTTTGTTAATAATTTTATGAATTTTTCTCGGTCTTTTTATGTTAGATAAATGAATTTTAGTTTGTTTCCTACTATCTTTCATGTCTGTCTTCATTTCTGTAGTGTTTCGGTTTTTCTTAATTGTTTTAATAATTTCTTTTTTGAATTTTGGTTGTCGTGTTTTATTGACTTTTTGTTTGTTGTGTTCATAGGCTGTTTCGGATATATCGGATAAGGTTTCGCGATTTTCATTTAATTTATTAATTAGGATAGATTTTTTTATTTGCATTTGGTTATTCATATTTTAATAAGCTAATTTTATTTTTTTTTATGTTTTTGAACATAGTCCTGCGTAATTTGTCTCTCTAAGTGTAATGCAAGGTGTGAATTAGTCTCGAGGTGTCCATTTATTATTTCGGTAGGTTTTAAACCAGTTGAGGTGTGATGTGTGTTATTATAAGCTAGTAAGCCAAAATTTACTTTATTTTCAATTGTTTCAGTTTTGAAATGCTCTTGTAAATTAAATAGTCTGATTTGTTCTATGAGCGTAGAATGAAATCTTTCTATGAGTCCGTTGGAATCAGGGTGTTGCGAACTGGTGAAATAGATTTATATTTTGTGTAGGCTTAAACTTCACGTAAAACAGTGTTTTTAAATTCTAACCCGTTATCTGATATTATTGTTTTGGGTATTACGTGGTATGAAAAGAGTTTCATTAATTAGTTGAATTAACTTCGTAAGCTTGCGCATATCTAGAGAACGCATCAATTATTGTGAGAAATTTGTGGTTTTCTAGACCTAATGAGTCGATGTGTATAATATCAAAAGGTTTATTTGAACTGGGTGTAATATTAAATTTAGGTTGCAAAGGGTTAGGTTCATATTTTGATTTTAAGCAAATTTCGCATTGATTGTTGAAGGCTGCAATAGTTTTATTTTGATTTGGCCAATAATATATTCTTTTTATTTGATTATGCGTTTCATTAATACGGCGATGATTAGTTTTACCCTCGTGATAGTTTCGGATAGTATCGGTAATCTCGTCTTCTTTTTCTATGTCAATTAATTTATGATTACATTTTATAAATTTAATTTATGAATTTTTAGTGTTTCTGTAAAATAGTACTAAATTTTTCATATTCGGGTTGTTCGAAATATAAAAATAATATGTGACTCTTGGAGCTACATAATTTTGAACAAAATTTATTATATCATTTTCGAAATTATCTTGAGATAATTGAACATTCAATCTCATTTTATTTGAGTGTAATTTTGTAATTTTTGGTTTCGATGGTGAGTGTATAACTTCTGTGAATATTAATTGATTTTTCCTACATTTACTGGTGGTTCACTAATGGGTTTTCCAATTATTGGATTTTCGGGATTGGAATGCACGGTATCGTCACTATCATCAGAGTCTTCGTGTGGGTTTTGAGTGTTAGCGTCTACTTCTACAATCAGGGGTTCGGTGACGTTTTCATTATTTTTATTTTTTTCTAATTGTTCATTAAATTTGTCCATATATTGGAAGAAATCTTCGCACTTGTCATCTGTTTAATTCGCGTTAAGGTGGTTCTATCATGACAGTCTCATACAAAAGTATAGGTAATCTAAAATGTTTATAAAAATAATTATTACATTTTTGTATGGTATAGGTTATTAACGGAATTAACATTTCGCTGCAAATATCGTATAATTAACAATAACATTGAATATATTAAATAAAACTATTTAACTAGTTTATGAAATTCAGTAACATAACGAAATTTTTGGAAGTGAATGTTTCATGCCAACCAATAGCAGTGTAAGATTTTACACAGCAGAACCAATAACAACAAGGCGAGAACCACAAGCAGCATGATATTACCAGTCGGTACGAAAAGTAACTGTATTATCAATACATCCTGTTGACATGAAAAAAATGCTCCAAAGCAATTATTATCAACGGTAACAACAAATAAATAAATATAAAATGCTGTAATATTTTTTTGTGTATTAAAATTAATATATTTTACTGTCCGAAATAATAACTTTTATAGTTCTTGCTTTGTCATTCGTGCGACCGTCTCTGTCTACGCCTGCGACTATCTCTTTTTACTCGTGCGACCATCTCTGTCTACCCATGCAACGTTGCCAAGCATTTCTAACAGTTTCATTGAAAATCATAGAATATCCAACTTTCGTCGCCAATTTCTATGAAACTAACCCGGTAAGGCATGGATTTTTTAATTCTCATATCTTTATCTTTATATGATGTGTGTGTTATTTTTTTGTTAAAAAATAACTACAATATATGTATTTAATACGCAGTAAGCTGCCTCGAGATGTACAGTTCCTATAACGCCAATGCATTTTTGGTCAACTTTAACTTTACATTACTCAGCTCAACAACGGTAAACTTAAAAAAAAATGCATACTAGTGTAGAAACACATGAAAAATAACATACTTACATTTCATTAAAATCCGGGTTAAATGCTTCCATGATAGTACCACCTTAAGCTCGAATGGTGGTATATCGTCGTTTGGTTTATTATAAACTGTTACAATTGTATTACTATTTTTGAAAATAAATTCTAACATAGGTTTAACGTTAGTCCAATTTAGACATTCAAGACCGCAGTCTAGTTTTGGAATATTTAAATATTTTGTCTTAGTTTTTAAACAGAATGATTTTAAATTTAAAAGAGTATAAAATAAGTCCTGATATGTAGGTCTATCATTATAATAGTTTTTTGAATCTATTATTTTGATCCTTAAAGTAAACTAATTTATATAATTTAGGATTTTGATTTCTTAATTTATTTATATTTTAAAATTAAAAAAAAAATTCTTTTGCTATGCCTTCTGACATCTGTGAGTTGCGAGTAACTCAATGTGCTAATCCTCCGTTGTAAGGAGAGTCAAAAATGTCTGCTTCTACTTCTTGTTGAAGTATTTTACAGAGATTATCTGTTGTTTTTACTTTTGACATTTCGAAGTAATGTTGTTGCTATAGTTATTAGAAATAATTTATGTATTGAAGTTGTCAAAATATTATGTATTGTCCTACTTTCGTTTAAATTAAATATATAAATATATATTACTAAAGTGTGAATTGTATTTGTGAGTTGTTTCTTAAATAAACTTTATCAGGTTATGGGCCCAGCATAGCTAGTAGATAATTTTATTTTATAACAATCACATTCATCCAGTAAATACTAAAAATGGATACAACTAAAGTTCACATTGGACTCTTAGAGGGTAAAACTAACTGGAATACTTGGAATACAAGGCCAGTATATGTTTGAGAGGAATTCCAGGCGCCATGGATGTAATTCAAGGTCGTTTGATTAAACCTACAGCTCTTGGTGAATCTGCTACGGCTGAAGAAGAAGTTACATACAAAATAAGCCTTGAATCTTTTTACAAAGCAGATAGTAGTGCTCTGATAGTTTTAACCACTAACATGACTGAAGAAACATTGCAAAAGATTATGCGTTTTACAACAGCTCATGAAGTGTGCAAGGAGTTACATAGACTTTTTGATGGATCGTCTGAAGACAGATCTTACGATTTATGTCTTCAATTCTTCAACTTTAAGAAAAATTCTGATGATGACATGGCTACTCATACAGCAAAATTGAAGAATATTTGGAATGAACTGACTGATGAAATGAAGAAAGATACGAATATAAAGTCAGAATTACCAGAACTATTCCTGATTTGTAAAATCTTAGGAACTCTACCGGATGAATATTTTTCATTTAAGTCGAGTTAGATGTTAATGTCAAAGAATGATCGTACTATTGACAATTTAACCAATTAACTGTGTGCTCATGAAAGAGCCCTTATAAAGAAAGAAATTGAGCAGGTATCACAAGAAACTCTGGTAACTACTCGTGCTTCATTTAATATTTCAGATGGAAGGCGAAAGAAAATTATCTGCAAATATTGTAAAAAAGAAGGTCACAAAGTCAAACAATGCTACAAATGGAAAACAGATGGTAGACCACCAAAGTCAAATTCGTCAGAAAACACGAAGAATGCAGCTACCATGTTATTATCTATAGTTCCATCACAAGTATTTTCTGTAGATAGTGACTGCAATAGTTGGTACATTGATAATGGAGCTACAAATCATATCACTAGTCAAAAACATTGGTTTAAGACATTTGAACCGTTTTTGTCTGACCATTCTGTAATTACAGCTAATGGTGACTCCATTAAAGCATTAGGTAAGGGTACCATTGAAGTTGAAGCAGCTGTACATGAAAAATTGTTTAAGTTTATTCTTGGTGATGTTTGGTATGTACCCAATATCAAGAAGAACCTATTTTTTGTTCTATCAGCGCAAGATAAACATACGAATAGTCAATTCAATTCAAGTGTTGAAAGATGTTATTTGAAAGTTGGAAAAGAAGTAAAGCTGGTTGGAACACGATGTCGGTTTGGTGGACTTTATAAATTAAACTTGAAGACTGTTCAATCTACTTATCCAACAGAAGTTAATGTTGTAAATCAAGAAGATCTACTACAGGTGTACCATGAACGGTTAGGACATCTAAACAAACGCTATGTAAAGACATTAATCAAAAGAGAATTGGGTATAAATGTAAACGTGGATAAAGAATTATGTGAAGGTTGTATCTATGGTAAAGCTCATCGATTTCCATTTGGAACAAGAGTACGTGCTACGAAACCTGGTCAATTAATTCACACTGATGTTTGCGGTCCATTTCAAAAATCTATGTCTGGATTTAAATACTTTGTTTTGTTTAAGGATGACTTTACCAGGTATAGACAAGTTTATTTCTTGAAAGAGAAATCTGAGGTCGAGCAAAAGCTAAAACAGATGCTTGCTGAAACTAAAACTACTGGTCACTGTGTTCAAGAAATACTTAGTGACAATGGAGGAGAGTTTGATAATCACTCAGTCAGAAAAATTTTGAATTTCTATGGAATTAGACAAAGACTAACTATGCCATACACGCCACAGCAAAATGGTTGTGTAGAAAGAGAAAATAGGACTGTTGTGGAAACAGCTAGAGCACTGATGCATTCTCATGGCAATATGTCACAAGTATTATGGGCGAAAATGATTAATACTGCCTGTTATATTTTAAATTGGGCAAGTTCTTCTAGTGTTCACACTGTATCATCGTTTGAATTGTGGTTTGGTAAAAGACCCAGTTTAAAACATCTTCGCATTATTGGCAGTGTATGCTATGCACATGTTCCATCTACAAGAAGGAAGAAATTAGATAAAAAGGCAATTAAAGGGATTCTGCTAGGCTATGATAACGACGAAGGATATCGAATTCTATCACACGACAAGAAACTTATAAGGTCTCGAGATGTAATATTTAAAGAAATTCCAATAGTTCATAATAAATAGATTTGTTGATATCGGATGAACCAAATAATTCAGACAAGTCTGTTCGGGCTGATGATTTATTAGATGAAAATGAAGAATTTCAAGAAAATATAAATCAAGACGTCGAAAATCCAGTAGTGGAACAAGAGGGTAGAATTCTTCGTGACCGTAATCAAATTCAATTACCTTCTAAATTTAAAGACTATATAATGTCTGCTGTTGCTCATGTTAACAGTGCAGAAGAACCAGAAACTTACGCTGAGGCAATGGGATCAAATCTCAAAGAAGAATGGTCAAAAGCCATGAGCCAAGAAATGACTGCCTTAGAAGAAAATGGTACATGGATTTTAGAGTCTTTACCAACTGGAAGAAAGGCTATTCCATGCAAGTGGGTATATAAAATTAAACTCAACTCTGATGGGTCAGTAGAAAGATACAAAGCCAGATTGGTGATAAAAGGTTTTTCACAACGCAAAGGATTAGACTACAATCAAACATTTAGTCCTGTTGCAAGAATGGCTACAGTTAGAAGTCTACTTAGTGTTGCAGCCAATGAAGGTATGATTCTTACTCAAATTGATGTTTCTACAGCATTCCTTTATGGTGATTTGAGAGAAATCATATACATGCAGCAGCCTGAAGGATTTAATGATGGTTCTAAAAAGGTATGTCGATTACTGAAAAGCTTGTATGGTTTGAAACAAGCTCCCCGTTGTTTTAATATGAAATTCTGCAATTATCTAATAGAATATGGATTTAAGAAAAGTGAAGCTGATCCTTGTCTTTTTGTAAGACACAAAGGCTCAACTAAAATTATATTTGTACTATACGTCGATGACAGTTTAATTGCTGCTAATAATAATACTGAACTTGATTTGTTTCTAAATTATCTCAAGAAAAGTTTCAAGTTAAAGTCAAAGCCTGCTTCGTATTACTTGGGTCTGGAAATTTATAAAGAAAAAGATGAATCCATTGTAATTAATCAAAAGCAGTACACAAAAAGGTTATTAGAGAAATATGGTATGCAGGATTGCCGACCGGTTTCTACTCCTATTTTAAATGATCAAGATGTAGATAAGAATTCAGAAATTACATCCTTTCCATACAGACAAGCAGTTGGAGCATTAATGTATCTTATGTGCGGAACTAGACCTGATATTGCGTATGCAGTGGGCGTGGTTGCGAGAAATATGGAAAATCCAACTGAATATGATGTTAAAGTTAAACGAATTTTTCGTTATTTAAAAGGCACTGTCAATCTGGGAATTGTCTACAGAAACAACCAAAAGAATGGCATTCTTGAAAGTTACAGTGATGCTGACCATGGAGGAGATATTAGTACAGCCAGGTCAACTTCTGGAGTGGTGAGTACATATTCCGGTGGTCCTATATCATGGTTGAGTCAACGACAAATGTCTGTGGCCATCTCAACTACGGAAGCTGAAATAGTGGCTGCTAGTGAGGCAACTCGTGAAATTGTCTGGCTTAAAACTTTACTTCAAGAAATTGCTCTACTCAACAAAGTTCCTGTTTTACATGTTGATAATGAAGCTGCTATCAAATTAGCACAAAACCCTGAGTTTCACAAAAGAACGAAACATATCAGGACGCGACACTTCTTTGTAAGAGAACTAGTTTCAGCTGGAGAAATTACTATTCTAAAAATTAGTACTGAAAACCAGTTGGCTGATTTATTGACAAAACCCCTACATGGACCAAGGCTACGTGAACTAACTAAGACTCTTGGTTTAACATTACGTATCGAATGAGGGAAGGTGTTGAAGTATTTTACAGAGATTATCTGTTGTTTTTACTTTTGACATTTCGAAGTAATGTTGTTGCTATAGTTATTAGAAATAATTTATGTATTGAAGTTGTCAAAATATTATGTATTGTCCTACTTTCGTTTAAATTAAATATATAAATATATATTACTAAAGTGTGAATTGTATTTGTGAGGTGTTTCTTAAATAAACTTTATCACTTCTAAAATGTTATACTCATTATTTGTGTTTATTAATTTATTATTTAAATAATTTTGATACTGGATCAAAGGTGAGAGATCGTCTTTAGTATTAATTAATTTTTGAAAAGAAGTTTCGCTGTTACATGGAATGCGGCTCAAAGCATCAGCATTCGTATTTAATTTAACATTTTTGTAAGTTTTTGAATAGATAGGGGTTTCATCATTTGTCCGGATGTGGTGTTGTATTTCGTTTGTAAAAGATAACGACTTATATTGCCTTTTGGTATACTGTTTCACTAACTTTATGATTGGTAATTTTTCTTCAGAGTTCATATGTTCAGTACGAATTTTTGAGAAATCGAAAGTTTTATTTAGATTTTGAGACTTAGAATTAAATAAATAAATAAATAAATAATAAATTTTATTTCTAATATTATTTTATTTAAAATTATCTAACAGTTCAATGCAAATATTATTTGTAGTATCTATAACATATTCTACATCATTAGATTTTATTGTTGGGTAATATGTGATATAATCAATGCAGTTCCTTCTGGAATGATAATAGGGATTATTAATATGTGTTTTCGGAATGAATACTTCGTCATTTTCAATGTTTTGAACATAGAACTTTGTAATTATCTCAGACTTAGATGGAATCGTGACATAGTGTGCACGCGGTGTTATTGAGTGATAATGAATTTTTATCTCAGCTGCTGGTGTTAAATATTATCTTATCGCGTTTCAAGTCAATGATCGCTTCTAATGTTTTTAAGTTATCCAGTCCTAGTACAATGTCGAACTGATTATGAAAGTCAAATAAGTGATATTTAAGGATAGTATAGTGTTTTTTGAATAATTTTGGACATGGTAATAATATACTAAATTTTTCAGTTGAGGTTTCGTGTGCTGTAGTTATTTTAAAAGGGTCATATCTAATTTCATTATTAAAATATTTACTTGCAAATTCTGGTTTAATGAAAGAGCGTGTGCTACCTGTATCGAGTAAAACATTTAAATTATGTGCTGGAAATATAATAAAAGGTAGTTCGCTTTGATTTTGGAGAAAATTTAATGATTCAATTACATTTCCGAGGCATCTATTTCTAAAAAATAATTTGGATCAGGATTTTGTTCTGTTTCATAATTTTCACTGTCTACTTCTGGTTGGTAAATAACAGCGTTAGTAGCGAATTATTTATTTCGTTCGTTTCAGTGTTATGCAATTCTTCAGATGTAAAGTTATGTCTCTGTTGCGTTTGGGGGTATTGACGGTATGCGAAGTGTTGAGGTCGTGCTTGATTGTAACCTGACGGTCCGGGTCTAGGTACAAATGTCTGTCTTGTGCTTACACTCATGGGTGTAGGTTTTGGGAATTTTTGATTGGGGTTTGATTTGAATACGTTTAGTTTAGTTTGTTGGGAAGTACGATTATTCGTGTTATTTGGGAATGGCCGGTACGTTAATTGAGGATTTTGTCTGAATACGGGTCTGTTCTGTGTATTGTTTATGAATTGTTTTGGTTTAGGTGTCATGTTGAATTTTTGATTTACACGCGAAAAACTTTCTAACTGGAAATCGTTAGTTAGCATATTGAGCGCGGAGTTCATATCTGAGGGATTTTTAGTGCGCATTAAATTGCCTAAGGGCTCTTTAAGCCCTTTTAAAAGGGTTCTTACCGCATAATTTTGGAAATATCCTATTAAAACTCCCTGCTCTTCCCTATTTATTTGTGTCGATATATACGCGATTTGTAAATTTAATATTTCTTTAACTCGGTTATAAAGTTCAAACGCCGATTCGTTATTTTATTTTAATTCTGACATTTCGATATTAAGTGTATAGCAGTCTCTTTTATCAGAGTATGTGTCTAGTAACGCCTTTTTTAGATTTGCCCTGTTTGTGACGGTGCAAGTTACAATATTTGAAGCAGCTTCAACTTTAATTTTTTACAATATACTTGGCATTAAAAATTCGTTTTGAAAATCACTAGGGTCTGCTACATTATAAAATTCAACATCAATAAATCTAGAGAGTAGTTTTGTAGTTCCGTGAAATTCGGGTATCATATCTAAATACTCTTTTTTAAGCGTGGGGATTGCCATGTCTGCTATATGTAAGGGCTTTAGAAGAGCTGGCGTGCTGAATATTTATTTTTTCGATTGGCAATTGTTTTAATTTTATGTATCTCAAAACCTATTAGATTTGCTATCAAATGAAAAGTCGTTTGAAGGACTCGCGTGCAGAGTTTCAAAATTTTTTACAGTTTTTTTGAAATTTTTAAGAAAAAATCCACTGCAATTTTGACATTTGTCTGTGGGCATGTCGCATTTTTATTTATAAATTATTTAAATGTTAAATTTTTGGAAGTAGTTTTCAAATACTATATACATGTTAAGAGAATAAAGGGACGTTTTTTATTATAATTACACATTTCAAATATGTATCATTCAAAAGTAAATTTTTGACAGTTCACCATGAATTTGGTTTTAATACAAAACGTCAAATTGACAAGTTCTATAAAGTATACAGGTAAACCCAACTAAATTTGTCCTTGGTAATAGTATATAGTAAAACTGAGCAAATTTGTTTCACGGCAATGTACATTTAAAAAAACATATAATTAGAATTAGAATCAATTTTGGCATTTCTACATTTTTTATTGACAATTATTTTATTGCTTTAAGTGCTTTAAAACCTATTGTATTTGATATATTATGAAAGTAAAAATAACTACAATATATGTATTTAATACGCAGTAAGCTGCCTCGAGATGTACAGTTCCTATAACGCCAATGCATTTTTGGTCAACTTTAACTTTACATTACTCAGCTCAACAACGGTAAACTTAAAAAAAAATGCATACTAGTGTAGAAACACATGAAAAATAACATACTTACATTTCATTAAAATCCGGGTTAAATGCTTCCATGATAGTACCACCTTAAGCTCGAATGGTGGTATATCGTCGTTTGGTTTATTATAAACTGTTACAATTGTATTACTATTTTTGAAAATAAATTCTAACATAGGTTTAACGTTAGTCCAATTTAGACATTCAAGACCGCAGTCTAGTTTTGGAATATTTAAATATTTTGTCTTAGTTTTTAAACAGAATGATTTTAAATTTAAAAGAGTATAAAATAAGTCCTGATATGTAGGTCTATCATTATAATAGTTTTTTGAATCTATTATTTTGATCCTTAAAGTAAACTAATTTATATAATTTAGGATTTTGATTTCTTAATTTATTTATATTTTAAAATTAAAAAAAAAATTCTTTTGCTATGCCTTCTGACATCTGTGAGTTGCGAGTAACTCAATGTGCTAATCCTCCGTTGTAAGGAGAGTCAAAAATGTCTGCTTCTACTTCTTGTTGAAGTATTTTACAGAGATTATCTGTTGTTTTTACTTTTGACATTTCGAAGTAATGTTGTTGCTATAGTTATTAGAAATAATTTATGTATTGAAGTTGTCAAAATATTATGTATTGTCCTACTTTCGTTTAAATTAAATATATAAATATATATTACTAAAGTGTGAATTGTATTTGTGAGTTGTTTCTTAAATAAACTTTATCAGGTTATGGGCCCAGCATAGCTAGTAGATAATTTTATTTTATAACAATCACATTCATCCAGTAAATACTAAAAATGGATACAACTAAAGTTCACATTGGACTCTTAGAGGGTAAAACTAACTGGAATACTTGGAATACAAGGCCAGTATATGTTTGAGAGGAATTCCAGGCGCCATGGATGTAATTCAAGGTCGTTTGATTAAACCTACAGCTCTTGGTGAATCTGCTACGGCTGAAGAAGAAGTTACATACAAAATAAGCCTTGAATCTTTTTACAAAGCAGATAGTAGTGCTTTGATAGTTTTAACCACTAACATGACTGAAGAAACATTGCAAAAGATTATGCGTTTTACAACAGCTCATGAAGTGTGCAAGGAGTTACATAGACTTTTTGATGGATCGTCTGAAGACAGATCTTACGATTTATGTCTTCAATTCTTCAACTTTAAGAAAAATTCTGATGATGACATGGCTACTCATACAGCAAAATTGAAGAATATTTGGAATGAACTGACTGATGAAATGAAGAAAGATACGAATATAAAGTCAGAATTACCAGAACTATTCCTGATTTGTAAAATCTTAGGAACTCTACCGGATGAATATTTTTCATTTAAGTCGAGTTAGATGTTAATGTCAAAGAATGATCGTACTATTGACAATTTAACCAATTAACTGTGTGCTCATGAAAGAGCCCTTATAAAGAAAGAAATTGAGCAGGTATCACAAGAAACTCTGGTAACTACTCGTGCTTCATTTAATATTTCAGATGGAAGGCGAAAGAAAATTATCTGCAAATATTGTAAAAAAGAAGGTCACAAAGTCAAACAATGCTACAAATGGAAAACAGATGGTAGACCACCAAAGTCAAATTCGTCAGAAAACACGAAGAATGCAGCTACCATGTTATTATCTATAGTTCCATCACAAGTATTTTCTGTAGATAGTGACTGCAATAGTTGGTACATTGATAATGGAGCTACAAATCATATCACTAGTCAAAAACATTGGTTTAAGACATTTGAACCGTTTTTGTCTGACCATTCTGTAATTACAGCTAATGGTGACTCCATTAAAGCATTAGGTAAGGGTACCATTGAAGTTGAAGCAGCTGTACATGAAAAATTGTTTAAGTTTATTCTTGGTGATGTTTGGTATGTACCCAATATCAAGAAGAACCTATTTTTTGTTCTATCAGCGCAAGATAAACATACGAATAGTCAATTCAATTCAAGTGTTGAAAGATGTTATTTGAAAGTTGGAAAAGAAGTAAAGCTGGTTGGAACACGATGTCGGTTTGGTGGACTTTATAAATTAAACTTGAAGACTGTTCAATCTACTTATCCAACAGAAGTTAATGTTGTAAATCAAGAAGATCTACTACAGGTGTACCATGAACGGTTAGGACATCTAAACAAACGCTATGTAAAGACATTAATCAAAAGAGAATTGGGTATAAATGTAAACGTGGATAAAGAATTATGTGAAGGTTGTATCTATGGTAAAGCTCATCGATTTCCATTTGGAACAAGAGTACGTGCTACGAAACCTGGTCAATTAATTCACACTGATGTTTGCGGTCCATTTCAAAAATCTATGTCTGGATTTAAATACTTTGTTTTGTTTAAGGATGACTTTACCAGGTATAGACAAGTTTATTTCTTGAAAGAGAAATCTGAGGTCGAGCAAAAGCTAAAACAGATGCTTGCTGAAACTAAAACTACTGGTCACTGTGTTCAAGAAATACTTAGTGACAATGGAGGAGAGTTTGATAATCACTCAGTCAGAAAAATTTTGAATTTCTATGGAATTAGACAAAGACTAACTATGCCATACACGCCACAGCAAAATGGTTGTGTAGAAAGAGAAAATAGGACTGTTGTGGAAACAGCTAGAGCACTGATGTATTCTCATGGCAATATGTCACAAGTATTATGGGCGAAAATGATTAATACTGCCTGTTATATTTTAAATTGGGCAAGTTCTTCTAGTGTTCACACTGTATCATCGTTTGAATTGTGGTTTGGTAAAAGACACAGTTTAAAACATCTTCGCATTATTGGCAGTGTATGCTATGCACATGTTCCATCTACAAGAAGGAAGAAATTAGATAAAAAGGCAATTAAAGGGATTCTGCTAGGCTATGATAACGACGAAGGATATCGAATTCTATCACACGACAAGAAACTTATAAGGTCTCGAGATGTAATATTTAAAGAAATTCCAATAGTTCATAATAAATAGATTTGTTGATATCGGATGAACCAAATAATTCAGACAAGTCTGTTCGGGCTGATGATTTATTAGATGAAAATGAAGAATTTCAAGAAAATATAAATCAAGACGTCGAAAATCCAGTAGTGGAACAAGAGGGTAGAATTCTTCGTGACCGTAATCAAATTCAATTACCTTCTAAATTTAAAGACTATATAATGTCTGCTGTTGCTCATGTTAACAGTGCAGAAGAACCAGAAACTTACGCTGAGGCAATGGGATCAAATCTCAAAGAAGAATGGTCAAAAGCCATGAGCCAAGAAATGACTGCCTTAGAAGAAAATGGTACATGGATTTTAGAGTCTTTACCAACTGGAAGAAAGGCTATTCCATGCAAGTGGGTATATAAAATTAAACTCAACTCTGATGGGTCAGTAGAAAGATACAAAGCCAGATTGGTGATAAAAGGTTTTTCACAACGCAAAGGATTAGACTACAATCAAACATTTAGTCCTGTTGCAAGAATGGCTACAGTTAGAAGTCTACTTAGTGTTGCAGCCAATGAAGGTATGATTCTTACTCAAATTGATGTTTCTACAGCATTCCTTTATGGTGATTTGAGAGAAATCATATACATGCAGCAGCCTGAAGGATTTAATGATGGTTCTAAAAAGGTATGTCGATTACTGAAAAGCTTGTATGGTTTGAAACAAGCTCCCCGTTGTTTTAATATGAAATTCTGCAATTATCTAATAGAATATGGATTTAAGAAAAGTGAAGCTGATCCTTGTCTTTTTGTAAGACACAAAGGCTCAACTAAAATTATATTTGTACTATACGTCGATGACAGTTTAATTGCTGCTAATAATAATACTGAACTTGATTTGTTTCTAAATTATCTCAAGAAAAGTTTCAAGTTAAAGTCAAAGCCTGCTTCGTATTACTTGGGTCTGGAAATTTATAAAGAAAAAGATGAATCCATTGTAATTAATCAAAAGCAGTACACAAAAAGGTTATTAGAGAAATATGGTATGCAGGATTGCCGACCGGTTTCTACTCCTATTTTAAATGATCAAGATGTAGATAAGAATTCAGAAATTACATCCTTTCCATACAGACAAGCAGTTGGAGCATTAATGTATCTTATGTGCGGAACTAGACCTGATATTGCGTATGCAGTGGGCGTGGTTGCGAGAAATATGGAAAATCCAACTGAATATGATGTTAAAGTTAAACGAATTTTTCGTTATTTAAAAGGCACTGTCAATCTGGGAATTGTCTACAGAAACAACCAAAAGAATGGCATTCTTGAAAGTTACAGTGATGCTGACCATGGAGGAGATATTAGTACAGCCAGGTCAACTTCTGGAGTGGTGAGTACATATTCCGGTGGTCCTATATCATGGTTGAGTCAACGACAAATGTCTGTGGCCATCTCAACTACGGAAGCTGAAATAGTGGCTGCTAGTGAGGCAACTCGTGAAATTGTCTGGCTTAAAACTTTACTTCAAGAAATTGCTCTACTCAACAAAGTTCCTGTTTTACATGTTGATAATGAAGCTGCTATCAAATTAGCACAAAACCCTGAGTTTCACAAAAGAACGAAACATATCAGGACGCGACACTTCTTTGTAAGAGAACTAGTTTCAGCTGGAGAAATTACTATTCTAAAAATTAGTACTGAAAACCAGTTGGCTGATTTATTGACAAAACCCCTACATGGACCAAGGCTACGTGAACTAACTAAGACTCTTGGTTTAACATTACGTATCGAATGAGGGAAGGTGTTGAAGTATTTTACAGAGATTATCTGTTGTTTTTACTTTTGACATTTCGAAGTAATGTTGTTGCTATAGTTATTAGAAATAATTTATGTATTGAAGTTGTCAAAATATTATGTATTGTCCTACTTTCGTTTAAATTAAATATATAAATATATATTACTAAAGTGTGAATTGTATTTGTGAGGTGTTTCTTAAATAAACTTTATCACTTCTAAAATGTTATACTCATTATTTGTGTTTATTAATTTATTATTTAAATAATTTTGATACTGGATCAAAGGTGAGAGATCGTCTTTAGTATTAATTAATTTTTGAAAAGAAGTTTCGCTGTTACATGGAATGCGGCTCAAAGCATCAGCATTCGTATTTAATTTAACATTTTTGTAAGTTTTTGAATAGATAGGGGTTTCATCATTTGTCCGGATGTGGTGTTGTATTTCGTTTGTAAAAGATAACGACTTATATTGCCTTTTGGTATACTGTTTCACTAACTTTATGATTGGTAATTTTTCTTCAGAGTTCATATGTTCAGTACGAATTTTTGAGAAATCGAAAGTTTTATTTAGATTTTGAGACTTAGAATTAAATAAATAAATAAATAAATAATAAATTTTATTTCTAATATTATTTTATTTAAAATTATCTAACAGTTCAATGCAAATATTATTTGTAGTATCTATAACATATTCTACATCATTAGATTTTATTGTTGGGTAATATGTGATATAATCAATGCAGTTCCTTCTGGAATGATAATAGGGATTATTAATATGTGTTTTCGGAATGAATACTTCGTCATTTTCAATGTTTTGAACATAGAACTTTGTAATTATCTCAGACTTAGATGGAATCGTGACATAGTGTGCACGCGGTGTTATTGAGTGATAATGAATTTTTATCTCAGCTGCTGGTGTTAAATATTATCTTATCGCGTTTCAAGTCAATGATCGCTTCTAATGTTTTTAAGTTATCCAGTCCTAGTACAATGTCGAACTGATTATGAAAGTCAAATAAGTGATATTTAAGGATAGTATAGTGTTTTTTGAATAATTTTGGACATGGTAATAATATACTAAATTTTTCAGTTGAGGTTTCGTGTGCTGTAGTTATTTTAAAAGGGTCATATCTAATTTCATTATTAAAATATTTACTTGCAAATTCTGGTTTAATGAAAGAGCGTGTGCTACCTGTATCGAGTAAAACATTTAAATTATGTGCTGGAAATATAATAAAAGGTAGTTCGCTTTGATTTTGGAGAAAATTTAATGATTCAATTACATTTCCGAGGCATCTATTTCTAAAAAATAATTTGGATCAGGATTTTGTTCTGTTTCATAATTTTCACTGTCTACTTCTGGTTGGTAAATAACAGCGTTAGTAGCGAATTATTTATTTCGTTCGTTTCAGTGTTATGCAATTCTTCAGATGTAAAGTTATGTCTCTGTTGCGTTTGGGGGTATTGACGGTATGCGAAGTGTTGAGGTCGTGCTTGATTGTAACCTGACGGTCCGGGTCTAGGTACAAATGTCTGTCTTGTGCTTACACTCATGGGTGTAGGTTTTGGGAATTTTTGATTGGGGTTTGATTTGAATACGTTTAGTTTAGTTTGTTGGGAAGTACGATTATTCGTGTTATTTGGGAATGGCCGGTACGTTAATTGAGGATTTTGTCTGAATACGGGTCTGTTCTGTGTATTGTTTATGAATTGTTTTGGTTTAGGTGTCATGTTGAATTTTTGATTTACACGCGAAAAACTTTCTAACTGGAAATCGTTAGTTAGCATATTGAGCGCGGAGTTCATATCTGAGGGATTTTTAGTGCGCATTAAATTGCCTAAGGGAGAGCCCTATTAAAACGATTCTTCCGCATAATTTTGGAAATATCCTATTAAAACTCCCTGTTCTTCCCTATTTATTTGTGTCGATATATACGCGATTTGTAAATTTAATATTTCTTTAACTCGGTTATAAAATTCAAACGCCGATTCGTTATTTTATTTTAATTCTGACATTTCGATATTAAGTGTATAGCAGTCTCTTTTATCAGAGTGTGTCTAGTAACGCCTTTTTTAGATTTGCCCTGTTTGCGACGGTGCAAGTTGCAATATTTGAAGCAGCTTTCAATTTTTACAATATACTTGGTATTAAATATTCGTTTTGAAAATCACTAGGGTCTGCTACATTATAAAATTCAACTTCAATAAGTCTAGAGAGTAGTTTTGTATCTCCGTGAAATTCAGGGATCATATCTAAATACTCTTTTTTAAACGTGGGGATTGCCATGTCTGCTATATTTAAGGGCTTTAGAATAGCTGGCGTGCAGAATATTTATTTTTTCGATTGGCAATTGTTTTAATTTTATATTAGATTTGGTATCAAATGAAAAGTCGTTTGCAGGGCTCGAGTGCAGAATTGCAAAATTTTTGACAATTTTTTTGAAATTTTAAGAAAAAATCTACTGCAATTTTGACATTTGTCCGTGGGCATGTCGCATTTTTTTAAACGATTGTAGAAAAACATCTAGAGAAGAAAAATAATTTTAAGTTACTAGCCAGAAATAAGGGCTTCATGTGTGATAGTGATTGAGATTTTCTTGCTACTATAATAGGAAATTATATTTTGAAATAAAAAATGTTTTACATTGACTTATGTGCATCAAAATATTTATTTTTGTACATATATTGTTACACAATGGCGCGAATGTTTACAAATAAATAAATTTTAAATGTTTAATTAAAGAGATTAAAATTAATTTTCTCGAATATTGGCACACGGCTTTAAACAACCAATAGCGTTTCATTATTTGACCGTGTTGTCATGGAAATGAGTGACTTAATGAGTGTAATTTACACTAGTGCAATTATTGCGATAATTTTCTGTATAAAAATGACAGTTTTACTTTAATTTTTTTTGTTATCTAGCAACTAGGTTCTCTGACATATAAGCTGGATTCCATTTGTCACTTGGTTCACCTAAATCAGTTCAGATAAAATAGATAACATGACTAAATGAACCATATTAAGCAAACTGATGCACATATGGGGGTGAATTACTTCAAAGTAAATTAGAGTCAGTAATTCTGGTATTAGAAATTAATTCAGTAAAGTAATCCAGCGATATAAATAAGTGATCTGGTTCAGAAAATGTAAATTAGATGTTAAATGGCAAATAAAATACGCTTATTTTAATTAAATGCATATATTATTAAAGTATGTCAAAATATTAATTTTGTAAAATTTTTGATTGTTTTCGTAAGGAAATATTCTTACCGAATATAGCACGTTTGTTGCTCTTAAGAAAAATTGTCAAAGCAGCAAAAACATTCGTGAACTCAAAAAAATTATCGATAATATTCAATGCAATATATTTATTATAAGTGTATCTATTAATCATGCAGAAATAATACATTCGTGGTTTTGGCGTTTTACTAACGATATGGAAAAAAAAGGTCGAGTCGAAATGAAAGTGTAAAGCCCCTGGCACATATAGCGTCAAAACTCCGAGTCTGCTACAAACTGCTGAAAAACTGAGAGTCACGTCCAAAACGGGTGACACATATAGAGTCGGTGTTTCTGACAGTCAGAATTAAATATTTGTTAATTTTAACGTGTTATTTGTTAATTTGTATTATTTAAAATATTTATCGACTATTAAGAAATATAAAAACTATAAACTACGAAATATAAAACAAAAGATTAAATTACAAAAAAAATTATATGAACTATAAATGAAATATAAAAACTTAAATGTATTATTTAAAATATTTATAGACTATTAAGAAATATAAAAACTATAAACTAGGATTAATAAAACAAAAAATTAAATTAAAAAAAATTGACATGAACTATAAATGAAATATGAAAACTTAAAAGTATCTAACTATGTATAAAGTAAATGAATTTAACTATAAAAATGTACAAAAATCAAACAAGAACATAAGCAATAATAATTCATACGTCAAACAACAAAGGAAGATAGCGAAAAAACCAGCATCATAATGAAGTTGGTTTTCGGCAGTCGTGACTGCTGAAAATAGAGGCGTTTCTATTTTTGGCAGTCAAATGGCAGACTCGGAGTCTTGACGCTATATGTGCCAGGGGCTTAACAGTGTCCACATCTGTGTCACTATCATTGTCCTGGCGTGTGGAATGGTTGGTAGCAAACTGGCACGGGATGGGTTGTCGGCATGCGGGCTGGAAGCGTTGCAGGGAGCTGACTGCTTCTGGTGAACGCTCGGCAGCGGAGGAAAAGGCTCGCGGGCGCGTCTTTGCCACTGGGGAAGTGGAGGATTCACTGTCACTCGCGCTACGCTCGGTCAGCGGTATAGAGGGGCGGCGGCGGCTCCAGGCTGCTGTTGTCTGCTGTGGCGTGTCTACGTACTTGCACGGTTGCTAATTCTGCTTGCGGGATTCCATGATACGCTGGTGATTTTGTAGCTTAGCTAAGTAAACTACGCAGTTGTCGCTGTTGCCGGGATGATCTTTGCTGCAGTTCACGTATTTCGCCGTGGTCTCTCGCGTCTTCACGCAGGTCTGTATCAAGTGATGTCCAGTGCACTTCTGACATCTGGGATCTCGCTGACAGTTGGTAGTCGCATGGCCCCACATCTGATATCTATGGCATTGTGATATTAATTTGTTTTTTATATGTCTCTGCCAGCTTATCCTCATGCCAAATAAAACTGTAATATTTTGTTGCAGATGTCGAAGGGTGTACGTCGAGTTTGTTACAACAAGGTATAGTGTTCTTACTTTAGTGCGCATTCTATAAACAGTTTTGACATGGAGATTATATTATTTTATGAGTTCTTCTTTTACGAGCTCAGGTGGCATCTCAGGTTCATGATCGAGATCACACAACACGAACTCGTGCGTTTTTCATCAATATCACTGTACGTGTGAAATTGTACTTTGTTTTCGGTCATATATCTCACCATGCCCGTCTTCTCCTCCAGGTCTGCAATGTATTGATTTTTGTTGTTGCGCGAATAACTTATTTGAAATCCTTGCTTCACCTTTGCACTAATGTTTTTAACCAACTCGATATGATTTCGTGTACTACCTGGAATTATAATTGCTGCAGGTCGACGATGTGTGTTCTTCAGCTGCTCTCTATCGTGTTGTCCCTCATATGTTGTCATGGGGATGTTGTCCGGATCATTAGTGACAGCAGACCTCGTACTCGCGCCATTATTGTTAGAAGAGAGTGCGGAGAAGCGATTGCTCGTTGACACAGCGTACTGACTCGGCTGGGCAGCGGGCGATGCTTCGTTCGCTTTCTTGCATGTAGGGTACCTCAAATAGAAGGGTACTGCCATGATGTGGTAACGTCAATAAGGTCGAACTTCGCTTGCTTGTCGTTTTAGCCGCCATAACTCTACCAAACAAGTGTTAGAATACAAAGCGTTAGATGGTGTTAGTATCATTATTTTAAACTATTTGTTTACTTTATTATTTAATTATGTATAATTTAACTTTAAAAGACTTCTCTAAACATATTCTAACATTTGTGTTATGTTTATATAGATAAATATATTTTTATTCTACTAAATAAGAATCTTGTTTAAAGAGAGATGTCATTTATTTCAAAAATGTTAATGTAAGATTAAATACTTCATAATATTTACACCTATAATCGGTATTTAGACTAAATGTTATTATTTGAACATTATATTATTATAATAATGATGATCAGATATATAGTAATATAAAACAACAATTTGTTAACATGGAAACAAAAAACAACGTAATATATAGGACCTAAAAGGTCATGGGAACCTTCTCAAATGTATGTATTAATTTCTACTAAATCAATTTTAGATTTGCAAAATTATTTTTAAATGATAAAAACTACAAATTTTTATTAACTTCAAGATTCACACAAGATTATCTTGAAAATTTATTTAGTACTAACAAGAAAAGCCTTCAGCCCTTCAGTTTAAAAATAATTTAAAATTAATTGCAGTACTTATCCCAATATTGAAAAGATATCTCAAAAGAAAGTTACAATGAAGATGATCGAGTATCAGAATTTTTAACTGTTGTACAACAAAAAACTACAAATCAGACTTATGATCCTATAAACATCATTGAAATTTTAAAAATTCAAGAAATAAATTTAAATAATAGCGAGAAAAATTCATTTTATTATAATGCCGGATATATCATTTATAGATTTCTTAAATATTCGAAAACATGCCAGAATTGTACATCTGCTCTTGGATCAATTATCAACTGTACATGTGTCTTTATTATGCCGTTTAAGAGCAAACAAAAAAATACTTTATGTTATTGTAATATGGATACATACGTCTATTTTTGTAAATTGGAAAAAGAATTTCGGACATACTACAATACAATCCAGCATCAAAATATAGATTTAAAAAAAATTATTGAAAAATTTTTTATTTCAGTTAAAATAAAATTAAAAGATACATGTCATAACATTCACAACAAAATCGTAAATAGATTTGTAGTACACAGATTAAAAATTGCTGGTAAAAAGAAAATTTACACTTGAAAACAATATAGCAGCAATATAGCAGCAAATTTATGACATCATTTTAAACATTTTATATTCAGCAACATTTATTTTTTTCTTCATTAAATTAAGATTGTATGTTAATTTAACGTATTTTAATAATGTAATAGTCAAATAGTTTATATTTATTATAAAAAAACTTAAATAAAAATAGAAATTTAGTATTATTCCTATGTATTATACATGTTCTTGGCAGACTAATGGCGGCGATCCTGATCATGTCTTTACCCTTTCTATTTGAGGTACCCTACTTGCATGCGCTCTCTCGCGCTACTGGCTTTTTCATACTAGCACTGTCTTTCTTGGGACTGGCTGACGCCCATCTATTTTTATTATTATCTTTATCTCTTAGATCTCTCGGACCAGAGAAGTTTATCAGCTGTTTGAGCATGTGAGCTGATTCGTTAACTTGCTTACTTTCATCTATTTTGTCACTTTTATTATTTATTGCACTATCAACACTGCTAACTGCTTCACTATTATTGTCTATTATATTTTCAGTCACTCTCTTTTCACTTAAATTAGCACTACTTTCAGTCTCGTTCTTCTTAGTTTTACCCAACATGAGATGTGGTATGCCTCTATTGGGGTTTACGTATTTATACACGCATCTAGTTTTAAAAAGGTATTTTTTACGAGGCACTTTTGTTTTAATTCTCATACAAATTATGTTTTTACACTAAAATAAAAACGCAAGTCACTGCACGCTGAACAAAGGCGAACATGTAATCTCGACGACTGCTTAATTCGAACTCCACCCTAAGCGAGAATCATACCCCTGGACCAACGAGCCGATATGTAAGCATACTTAAAGTACTTTTACTTAATTTACTTGCAGTTTAATTGTGTCTTTGACATGAATGTTTTATATTTATTATGAATTTTTTTTGTTATTGTTTTGGCTGTTGTATATTTCATATACAATTATTTAATAATTTTCCAATTTTATTACCAGAATTACTTAGCTGATGATGTTTGGTACGTCAAATGAAGCGTCCACGATATATTAGAAGAAATTTTAGTTCTGATCGTCAGATATACAAGTTACAATCAAAATTTACCTCTAATATCTACATTCTACTAATCTTAATTTACTTAAGTCTACTTACCAAAAATATTATATTGGGCTCGTCCGGGATTTGAACCCGAGACCTCTCGCACCCAAAGCGAGAATCATACCCCTAGACCAACGAGCCGGTGTCTAAGTATGCTTAAAGTACTATTAATTAATTTTCATAAAGACTACTTGCACTCTAAGCACTTTGTTAGAAATCATCTTTATTATTGCCTCAGATACAATTATTTACAAAATAAAGCGCAGCCCATTACGGGCGTGTTACCATGACGGCAATTGCTAGCACAGTATGCAAACGAAATCACAATCATGCAGTAATTTGTGGATTTTTTTGCGCAGCTGCAATGCTAGTAAATATCTTCAAAATTAGTCGTGGCCGAGATGTTACGGCGTTTGGCTAAAAAGCAGATTACCTCTGGAAACGAAGGTTTAGATTCTTACCGATCCGAATTAACATTTTTAGTAGAGCTCTTTTTAATTATAAATTTTAAAACATTGCCGAAACCAGGGATCTAACCAGGGACCTTTGGATCTTCAGTCTAACGCTCTCCCAACTAAACTATTTCGGCTAATAAAATAGAACAGTCAGACCAACAAGAAATAACTAATCAGTACATTTTATATATTTATTAAGAATCATTCGGATGAAGAAATAACAAACAAGTTTCATGGAGTAGTACACAGTACTAGCATTGACTAACATATTATATAGTATATGGTGGTACATGATGATTGAACTTCAAGGATAGGATCCATTTACTTATTCTAACTAATATTGTCCCAGATGCAAGAAAAATCTGTAATTTTGGATAAAAATGTTTAGGAAATCTGAAGCATAACATTCAGTGGTACACAACGTTTTCTGTAGGTTATTACAGAAAAATCCGTACAATATACATTTTACGTGTTTGAGATACCGACAATTATTATTATTATACCCATTACATATGAAAAAATATAAACAAAAAAAGATATATGAGAAAGAAATACATTTTTTTCAAATTCGTAATGACATTTTATTGCCTAGAGCAGTGGTGGTCAAACTTTTATGTGTGCGCGCCAAAACTTTACACTAATATTTATCGGGTGCCGGGCAGTTTAAATAGAAAAATAGTACCATAAATTTTACATACGCACATATATACACGTCACACTATATCCCATCAAATAGACTAGCACGAACGCCTAAAACATTCACAGAACATCTACTAATCAGATTTATAAAAAAAAAAACAGTAATATATGTAAAACATGGGCGCCTGCAGGCGGGTCAAGTAGATCGTTTGGCAATTTATTATATTATTAAAATATTTTAAAACTATTTTTCAGAATACTAAAAATACTTTCTATAGTTACTTATTTGCGACACACCTTGATGAAGTCTGCGAGAGCACATGGTGTCAAATAACTTCTTTTTGTGTAATTCGTACAAAATTTAGTGAAATATTTATTTACTTTAAATATTAGGTGTAAGCTTAGAATCCGCTATCTATTTATAATATTCAAAATTCGTTTCATTTAGTTAAAAAATACAAAATCAAGGCTTATGTCGTTGAAAAGGGGAAATATATGCTTTTCAAATTTGTAATTTTCAACTGTGCAATCCATAATAAGGTAGTTCTAGAGTGAAGGTGGCGACATCGGTCGTCGAGTGGCGAAACTGACACTCGGGGATAGAAAAAGATAGAATAAAATAAGTGTTTTATACCTATTATTATTTAAATATCATGAATTGTTAACAGGTTGTTGGTTATAGTGAGTTTTCTTATACCGCGCCACCGTGGAGGTTACCACTGTAAATTGGGATCCTTAATTTTTCGTTAAAAACAATTTTACATATATCCATTAATCAACGGTAAAATACTTTGACTTGTACACTACTAGTGTTTAATAATTATTATTTTTAACTAAATGTAATTATTGATTGAGATAATTGATATATATAATATATATATATATATATATATATATATATATATATATATATATATATATATATATATATATATATATATATATATATATATATATGTATATATATATATATATATATATATATATATATATATATATATATATATATATATATATATATATATATATATATATATATAGTTAATAGTTAACAGTCGAGTGATAAATAGGGCATAAATGAAATATAGTATCAGTTCTTAAAAAGATCCCGCAACCCTGAAAAATGCACAATTACAATTGAAATTGTTTAACAAACACTATCAATATTAATTGTAGTTTCCTAGGATACTAAGTTCTTTGAATAAAATGTGCAATTTTATTAAAATTATACGATCTTGTTTTGGACTGAAAAAAGAAAAGAAACCTAAATTCCATTGTAATAATAATAACGTTGTATTAGAACTGCAAAATTCAAAGTTTTACACGTGCTCATCGGAAAGTCACAGCGTATCGGCTACTGAAGACCGTAAGTCATATATAATTTCACATATTTCAACAAATAAACTAGCCCTGATTTATCGTTATTAATAATATTATCTCCCTAGAAATTAAACCGGAACAAGTTATTTTAGAAGACGGGTCATTTGGCAAAATTTGTGAGTGCTTTTCTTTCTATAATAACGGGAACCTGTTTGGAATAATTAAAGACACTAAATTACTTGATATTTTCATCTACGACATGAAACTTTGGATAGCAAAACCCCTATATCAAAATTGGCTGAATGAAGAAATAACACCATTTTTCAACCAATTTCGGCTTCCATGCAAGTTTAAATTTCAAGTAATTCTTATCGCGGATTATAAATTTAAAAGTGAATCTGGAATATATTCTAATCAATTTATCAAAATTGTAACCTTACAAAATTTTAATAATCTTTTGGAACCGAATGATATGGTGGTGGCGGGCAAAATTGTTAAAGTTTATTTAAATAATTATTCAACAGGTACAACCCAATTACAGAATAATATACGAGTGTGTAACATATATAAACGAGAAAAAAAAATATATATATATAAACTAAAATACAATATTATGAAAATAAAAATAATAGTAAGTTTAACCAAGATAACTAATCATTGTAAATACATCAAACTAAATTTCTAACACTGAACTGTAACGATAGTGATGAACTGATGACATATCGTGCACGGAACAACTGTTCTGATATTTCGACATGAAAATGTTATAGATACTTACGAGAAATTTAATATTTAATTTGGTATAAGTATTTATATATAAAAAAAGTAAATTAAATATTGTTATGGAAGTATTTGATTAAGATTTTAATGTTATTTTAAAATAAGGGCAGATAGACGCAATAAATTGTAATTATATAGGTAATAATAATAATATTTATTCAGGTTTTATAATACACAAACTAGTCGTCAATACATAAAAACACATAAAATCAAAATAAATGCTTTCATTTAAAGACCATTCAACATATATCAATATAATTAATAGTAACATAGAATAGGTAAGCCGCGACTATACCTCGAATTAATAATTTCTGGTAAAAGTGAGTTGAGATAAAAATTTGTTACTTTTGGTATAATTGTATCTTGCCAAAATGACTTGAATCTATTAATTTTTTCAATGAAAATATCAATGTTCGTGTACACCATAAAATAGCATCTGTCATAGATGGCATATCTAAAACAGCGCATATTTCTTCTAACTGGCTGTATCCGCCGCCAGTCGATATCATAGCAGATACAGCTAATTTATTCACATTCGTCACTGATTCTGAATCTTCTGAATGGCCAACATTTTCGATACCACAGACATTACACTTGAAAGTAAAAATGTTTTTCAAACCCATCCGTTTTTCTGATTTGAAATTAACGTAAAAAAAAAGAACATTCGAAACCACTGTGTTTGATAGATTTTAGTTCTTTTAAAAAATACTGCGTATCCACGATTTTTCTACTGCAAATTTCATTTTCTTCGTCATTTGTTGCAATGGACTCAGCTTCCATAACGAATTCCTCTGCTAAGCTGAAGGAAGACTCATCTGTAAAATAAATCACTAAATGTTATTCAATAAATTCAAAACAAAATGTGTTTTTTATGTAATCACTGGAAGTTGGACCTCTACGGTTATTCGCCGGGATTCGAACCCAGCACTAGAATTAAACGCGAAATCTTGAGGTTCTGGGATCGAACCCGGCAAATTCTCATGAATTTATAAAAATTATTTCGTTATTAGAAAACAGGCACTAATGTAGACTTATTTTTTCTAGTAGATAATTATATGTATAAAATAAAATAGGTTATATAACTTACATGAATTTGCTTCGGTATCCTCCCCGTACGTGAAACTCGTATCCTCCAAAATAGAAATTTCTGAACTTGGCGGATGCGCAGAAATCGCCCTATTTCTAAAAAAAACAACGAAAAACGATAAGTTTCTGTATATAGTGGGATAATAGCTCCGTAGTAATATGTTGGAATATAGTAGTTTTTATATATTTTTATGATCTCAAGATACATATAAGTTACCATGATATCAACGATCGTTTTATTTTTAGTAAGTCACGTGATTTGACGGCTGGCAACTGCGCTTCACGCGCATAAATATATTACTTACCGAGATCTGCTTTGCCAGAGTGCCACACCCAATAATGGGTGAAAGGCGTGAAATATTTATTTAGTTTTTCAAAATTATGTATAATTTGTGGAGAATAAAATACTGAACAATTTTTATCAACTTAGTTTTTGTTTAAATTATTTTTTGGAAGAGATTTCACAGTAAGACCGTGTATCTACAACGAACAAAGATTTGCTGTTTCAATAGAACTTTCATGTTTATAGCAGTCATAAATAGACCCTTTTATTTGATATATAGGTTTTAGCTGTCTAAAATTATTTTCGTTTTTTGCAACCCGGTATGTTCCCATGATTTTGTGACATGTAAGGCGCAAATACGAAATATTTTTTTAGTCCGGAACGCCCTTAATCGGTATCCTGATATTATTAAAGACGATGCTTTAAGAGTGTCGTTTACCTAAATTTTATTTCTGTTTTGTGCAAGTAGGAGGGTTCTCAAAGTATGCATCCAAGATACCCTTGCAGAATAGCTGGTAGCTTGTATTTAAATTATAGCTAAAGTATTACCAACCAATAAATAGATTTATGACATTGGTCCCTTAGTCTTTATCCCCAGCACCAGCTTAGATTTCCAGGTAGTCTTCTTTAGCCGCGGAACATAAACAAAATTATATTTGTACCCAAAGTGCTGTAAGTTAGGAATATCCCGTTCCTATTAAAATTCAACGAAAACATGGAGTATTGAAATATCTTTTTTTTCTGAAACCGGCAAGAAAGTGCCTACTTTCCTAACCAATTTTAGTATGGAAACTAGGTTTTTACAAAAACAGTCAAGTAAAATACGTATCCAAGACTACAACAAAAATAACAGTCTGGTAAAGATTTTACCTGACTGATCTTTTTGTTGTAACTTTGGATACGTAGTCTGCTGTCAGTACAATTCATATAGAAAAAATTAAACATTTTGAATTATTTATGATTAACTATTGATTAAATTAAACGATTTCAGAAAAAATAGTTTACATAATATGCCAGGAAAGTGCTTTTACTTGACCAAGCGGATTAAAATAAAAAACAACCGCTTCGTCAAGTAAAATATCACTCTCCTGACTTATTATGTAATATACTATTGTTTAACAAATGACTATATTTCATCCAACAGTGCCGCCGATAGAAAAGATATAAAAGAATGGTTTGGGTGGAACAGATATTTTAAAATTTTTCATTTATATGTTGTTAATCAATTAATTAATTTTCATTAAAAAGCAGTTTAAATTTTATTTTTCTAGTTTTCTTATTACAATAGGTTATATTCATATAAATAGTATCAGATAATGTTAGCATATTAAAATGTTGATTTTGATTTAAAGATATTTTAATAAAAATAGTATATCCATGGAATCATTGGAACTAAATTTCAAAATTATTCATATTTTTCGAGTAAACAACTCATTTTCTGATATAAACAAATAAGATTTTATCGAATTCTGCACGTTATAAATTGAGAAAAAATATATGTACATACCTCCAATTATTCTCTGTAAAATTTACTATTTGGATTTTCTATCACTCTATTGTAATTATAAGAAAATTTTAATTACATAATGTTTGTAACATAAATATTATTGTTATCAGTTTTAGAGCTGAAAAATCAGAACTGACAAAAGCGGCATGGAAAACCTTCTACATATAATAGCAAAAATATGAATCCTTTTCTCTATAATTCGTATTATGAAGAAATAATTACACATAGAATAATGAATATAAATAAAGAGTTTTCCCGGAAATTTGAAAGGGTTGTTTAAACGGTATGGTAAACATATCAATAGCGGTAACACGTACGATATTATATCATTCTCATTTATGAACTACAATAAATTGAGGGGTTGTGCTGTTGTTTATAACTTGTCAATCATTGTTTTTTTGTTATTTGTATTTTGTTTTCGTTCGTTTGCTGTTACTGTGATATTATTTGTTCGACGGATTTTCGAGTTATATTTTACCATGGGAAATTATACGAAGAATAACAGGTCAATATTTATAGTTTTATTTATTGTAAACAATACGTACATTATTTTTCATTATTTGATAGGGGTTATTATTTGTTATAACTTTTTGGTTGTTTTAAAAATCTAATAAAACATTATATTTAACTAAATAGTTTTTATATAATATTTGTATTTCTTGTCGAGCGATATAATAACTGAATCTTACAAACACCAGCTTGGGAAAAATTTCTTCGTGCTTTGAAAACCCTACTTACTGCAGTTTAGATAAAAAAGGAACAGTAGGTAGTAAATAAGAATGTCACTGAATATTGACAGGAGCAGGTATAGTGTCATGTCGGTTGTTGGATTGGAATTTGGCAGGGGTATTAACTTAAAATTTCAACGAAGTTTTCCCAAGATATTCTTACAGTAATTTGGGTGTTTCGCCCATTACAATAAAGTGATAGAAAATTCAATTAGTAAATCTTATAGAGAATAATTGGAGGTATGTATATTTATTTTTTCTCAATTTATAATGTACAGGAATTCGATAAAATCAGAAAAATTTCTATGGAGTTTTCTCATAAAGTTGATGGTTGCGTCGGAAAATTTGAAAAATGTAAAAATTTAATATCAATCCAACTCTATCGTTAAATAACTTTTGAAAAAATAAATATATCAAAAAATTGCCAGAGACCTGTTTTATAGAGAGTTAAATTTTCTACATGTGTATGTTTTGGTTATTTCAAAACAATTTCCCTAACGTGAGTTACAAAATTCCAAAGTCCAAGAGAACGTTGTTCCCATGTTATTTAAATGGGAAATTGAAATTTACGATGCGGCACCTCTTAATATTAATATTAAGAGCTCAAAGTTTCACAGGATTTTTTTTACCATTTCCAACATTTTTGATATAATTAAGAAAAAAAAATATCGATTTTTTGAAAGTCTTAATTGAAATTTATATATATATATATATATATATATATATATATATATATATATATATATATATGAGACTTTGGAATCGTGAAAAAAATCGTTGACGAGATTTTCGCGGGAATACGTGTTTTGAGGTCCACTAAATTTGTTTTGATCATTTTCTCAATGATGTCTGTCTGTGTGTGTGTGTGTGTGTGTGTGTGTGTGTGTGTGTGTGTGTGTGTGTGTGTGTGTGTGTGTGTGTGTGTGTGTGTGTGTGTGTGTGTGTGTGTGTGTGTCTCGGATGTGAGTCCGAGTGTGCAATATCTCATGAACGAGATAAGATTTGTTAACGAAAACTTGGTAATTATAAGTTTCATGAAAATACGAAGAGCTGAGTTGATTTTGAATAAAATTAAAAAACCGGAAGAGGAAGTTTACTGAACACACAAAACAATAAATTCCATTTATTTCAAAAATGGAATCAGGTACGAAAAAAAGTTTCAAATAAAAGATGTTATATTTGGTACATAAAATGTTATTTGCAATTTTCCTGTATATGCGACTAATTTTGAGAAAAACTAATTTTTATATTTAATAATATATTTCAATAATCATAGTAGCAATAGAAACAAAAAAACATAAATTTTAATTTTCGCTTTATCTAGTTATCTATGTCTTTTTTCGGAAAAACAAATACATCATTAAAATGGTCAACTAATTTGGCAACTTTGCCTCAATTTAATCAACTTCGTATCTCACGGTTCTTGAGATATCAAGGATTAAGCTCGAAAAACGGACATCCTGTATATGCCTCAGCAGTAAAGTTAAACATAAAGTAGTTAACATTACTAAAAAATTATACGAAAACAAATTTGATATTTTATATGTTTCAAACAGACAAATGCTGAATTACTGAAAAACTAAATTACATGTTTAATAATATTATATAACATTCATATATTCTAAATATAAAATATGCTGTGTTTAAAAAAGTCGTCTGGTGACCACACCAGATATTTTTATATTGTTGTAATTTAGGAAAATTATTATCAGTAAAAAAAAATCTGTCTCCATCATCACAATGTTTGCACATTGCCGTGACCAGGATTCGAACCTGGGTTACTACGGCCACAACGTAGGGTCCTAACCACTAGACGATCACGGCTACCGAAGAAGTGTACACTATGTATGGCAGCATTCACTTTTTATGTTTTGCTAATTGGAATGGTACATGTTTAAACACTAGTTTAGTTGGTGAAGCACTTACTCTTAAATTCAAGGTCGAGAGTTTGAACGTGTGACGTCAGCACCGAGGACATCTATGGTAAAAAGCTAGCTTGAGTTAAGGCCCCGGGGGGATTCGAACCCCCGATCTCCTGTTTACTAGACAGGCGCTTTAACCAACTTAGCCACGGCGCCGACGAATATTTACATTTGAAACAGAATCAAGATCTAAGAACGCATATTTCATATCTAGTGTGCTGACTTGGCCAGTAAACTAACTGAAGTTTGCATTCTATTATAAATTGAACGAATATCTTTTCATATCTGTTAAATTTATATCATCCGGTATGGTCTAGTGGCTAGGAACTCGGCTCGGGTACATATCACCCAGGAGGTTCGGGTTTAATTCCTGGTATCGTGATATAAGTTTTGTTTTTTTTACAGATTATCGTTTCGCGTAATAAAATACGATCGCTCCCGGGTGGGCTCGAGCCACCAACCTTTCGGTTAGCAACCTTTTTTCTTAGATAATATCTTTATTCATTTTAATTTATACATTGTAGATTTCACACGAGCTAGACGACTGGCCAGATGAGGGTCGAATCACTCCATCGTAGCAGCGTTATACGCACTCGCCTATAGCTTCGCTTATGTCACGTGAAGAATATTTCGGTTTTAATGTAATTGTTTTTTGCCACATGGCCTTATCAATTAATTATTTTATTTATATGCTTACGCTCTAAATGTGTGCGTGTTGTACCGTAATGATGTGTGCTGTGGTATGAATAATCGTATATTTGTGCGTGTGTGTGTGAGAACAAATTTTCAAACTCACTTGTGTACATTGTGCCTTAAACCTAACTTACGAACTAAAATGAACGATTTATGCCCGATTTTTTACTGATGGTTTAAACTCAAGTTTAGCTGAACCTTGAACTTGAATCTGAACTTTATTTTGTTTATAACCTGTCAAATTTAACTGGTTCTGCTGAACCTGAAGTAAATGTCAAAATAATTTTGTAATGTTGTGTTTAGGATTTTGAAAAAATATCAACGATATCCCAGGTTACCGAAGTTGTATTTATGTCAAAATAAGAAAAATTCTATCAAAATAGGTATGTCATCATCATCTTTTCTGATGGAAACTAAAAGGGCAGCGAATTTTTCTACTAAACTATTTGTGGATTTAGTAACAAACAAAAAGCATATCATGAAATGTAAAAAATCAGACAAAATATTTTGGAAAGAAAAAAGAAAAGTGTTGGGAGAAAATTTTGGCGTCATTTAACAATATAAGCGGCAAAATTTGTAGAAATTCGTTATTGTTAAGGAAGAAATGCGAAAATTTGAAGAAAAGAATAAAACTTAAATTCACAAACGAAAAATGTAATTTAAAAAGAACTGGTAGTGAGCCTGCAGATTTTGAATGTATTGCATTTACCAGTCATATGCATTTGAAGTTCATAACTTAATTTATTTGTTAATATTGTTAATTGTATTATAAATAAAAATATGAATTAAACATAGTATGAAAATAATATATAATAGAATTTCTTGTTCTGTTATCCGGGCCAATGCGGTATCGACAATTGTCGTCATTTACTGCGTTTACGAAATTAGCAGCTGCCTCAACTTCTTCGTAAATAACAGCTTCTTTTTCACCATACGCGATATTAAGTAGCACAGCTGTAGCTACAACAATATATCTTCTAGTACTTAATTTTAGCCTAATACCAGTTCCAAGTTGCAGGAAACCTACGTTTCCATACTCCGTACAGCTTCTCCACAGTATTTGTAGTCCTAATATGGCAGGACAGAAATATAGTTTGACGTAAGTAGCTAACTATTTGCTGACTTAGTACTTTTGTAATTATATATATAGTAGCGTTAGGTCACTTTTAACAGCAGTGATTCAGAGTAGAGTAAGAGTAGAGTAGACGGTAGAGTTCAGTAGGAACTCGACAACATCACCATGTAAGTAGTTTCAACAACAACCCTAGAGAGTCAGAAGAAACCTTGTATTAAATTACGTGTGAATAAATCATTGTTATTTGTTATACCAAATTGTAAGTACAAACTTATTTCCAACAACCCTAGTACTTGTCCTTTCTCCGGTCTGACAAGAACCCATATAAATTATTTGTTAATTCTCCTTTGAATAAGGGAGGGTTACACAATAACAAATTAGCTGCCATTTGACCATGTTCAAATAAATATTAATAACTTCTTCATCATCTGAAGATTCCATTTTGATAAAATTATTAATTACTTGACAGGTAAACGTTCAATTTATTATAGAAACAATGTAGGCGACGGTTGAACCTTACTTAAACCAAGTAAACTGACGGTTCAAGTTCAAGACAAATTTGAACTGAGGTCAAGGTTTAAACTACACTGAAAAACACTTTAAACTCTGAACTTGAACTTAAAATAAAATTTGACTTTAAACCGTCACTGAAAAACCAGGCATTAGTGGAATATATACAATGCGGTTATGCTATTTAGATTTACATTTTTGTATGATAATGTGTATGGTAAAGTGAATTGAAAATTGGGATGAAAAAGTTTATATACAGTGCAGTTATGACGTGTACATACATTCTAGTATGATTAGATGGCTGTTGTTAGTGTGTTATTGTGCGTGGATGCTGTGGTTCAAGGGCGAGTTGGCGAAAGATGGGAAGTGTTTGATAGAGTAGCATGTGTTTAGGCGGAAATGGAGTGTTGTGCTCTCTCTCTAATTTGGGTTATTGTACGTGTGACAGGATTATATTGTGTTTGTGTAACATAGAATTTTTGTGACATGTCGGTGACATAGTCGTGTAAGTATGGTATTTGTGTTATGTTATGTAAATCTGCGATTCTAGAATATATGTCTGCGCTATTAATTAAGCGCAGGCACTTGTTCTGGAATCGTTGAAGTGGTAATAATGCGGTTGCCCAAGCCGAGCACCATATCGGGGCAGCGTATGTGATTATGGGGCGAATGACAGTGGTGTAGAGGAGATTTTTGTTGCGGGATATAAGTTAAATTATTTTGTAAAATATAAACCCAAAATTTAATGCGGGTCAGAAAGCTGAACTCGCTCAGAATAAATTGTCCAGAGCTGACTAATGTTGTCTGTGTACTAATGTCGCTAGATGGAACGAGATTAATCAATTTTTAAATATTTTATAAATATTTATATCATTAAAGAAATAGTTTTATAAAGCCTCTTACATTTTGAAATAAATAAACAAATGGCACTAAATATCGTATTTTAATCCAAAAGTTTTGTAAAAGAGTTCGAATCTGACTCAAGCTAAAAATATATGAACTACCACAGTGCGACACGACAAGTCGGACCCTTCACTGTAATGGCATTAAGTTCCTGTTGTACAGAGTATTCTAAATAAATAAGTAAAGTTATCATTTTATGTTTTATGTGGTTGAGTTTCATTCATGATGAATAGTAATTACTGAATCCAGTGGTTCATGCTTTGTAACTGTAAATAAGTAAAACGATTCATAATATGATATAAATATTGCACAAGTTTAGTGCTGGTACATCAGATTTGATTTGCAAGTGTAACAGTGAACTAAACTTATCAACATCAATATGAAACTCGTTGTTTCTTTTTGCTTCCTTGCCACAGTGACTATAGTTCAGGTATGTTATCCAAATTTTCAAATATATACATATATATTTTTACATCCAAAAACGATATATTTTACCAATAAAATTTGATTTCATTAATTTTTTTGGACTAAATATTCTTTATATTTTAAATTTTTAGAGCAGTAAGTTATGTGTCCAAATTACTCATCGGTAAGTAGCTACTTACCGGTCAATAGGCTGTAATTAAAATATTTTTAAATGCCATAATAATTTTCAAATATTTATAAATTTTAATTTCGTCGGACGTGCAAAAATCATAGCACGCACTGTAGTCAGTAAGTGTTCTACCAGTATTGGATATATGGATATCTTGACTCCAAAATCATTCTCAAGCGGTAGGAAATATTTATTGTCCTATATATTTAAATAACTATTAGAATAATAACTAATTTGAAAATTGTTAGCATAATAACTTTAAATTGGATTGTATTATTTTATTCAGTAATTAAATAAGAAAATGCAGCTCTTATATTGAGGTTCAAATTTATTTTAACTTTAAATAAATTGACATTTCATTGTGTATAAACATAATTTCTATTTGTATCAGTTAGAAAGGCGAGAGGTGCATTTGCTCTTTTTAGTTCCAATCACCACTGCATAGTATAAGTCGTCCATGTAAGAGGGACAACAGTTGTACAGAACGTAAGTATTCAAATTAAAAATTTCAAGAGTCGCCATATTTTTCATTGTTTATTGCAGCTTAAATATTAATATAAAACAAATAAACAAATATATCATCACGTCTTTTACCCATTACTGGGTGTGGCACTCTGCCGGAGCAGATCTCGGTAAGTGATATATTTTGCGTGTGAAGTGCGGTTACCAGCCGTCAAATCACGGCCCCCAAAGATGCTAGTGGTGGATCCACAGGCCGACTTGATGGGCTAATGGCTCAGGCCATTACCCCATAAGTATAATATAATATTCTATATAAGGGGTGTGACAACACCGAAATAAAATTGGAGTCAGTGATCTATAAATTTAATCGTCTTTATGAATCTCCCTGTAAATGATTACTTAAATGAGTACTTTCTGTACCCAGGCGACGCTATTCCTAGTTGATCCACTAATGATATTAAAAAATAATAAAATTAAAGATATAATATAGTTAATAAGCTTTCTATTTAGAACTGCTACATCTACTACACTGTAAAAAAATTGTGTAAAATTTACACAATGGGTCAGTGGCAATTTTGTGACCACAATGGGTCAGTGTAAATTTACATAGCAGTGATTATTTACAGAACCTAGTAATACAATATACATAAGAATGTAGAATTACATTATAGAATGTAATATTACATACCAATGGAAAATTATACAATTTCAAAATGTAATCCTTAAAAAGTTATGTAATCGCTACTGGCACATGTAAAATCAATACAAATTCATATGTGAATTCTTACATATGAAATGTAACATATTTCAATCCACTCTGTAATTTTTACATATGTCATGTTTCTCATCATTTGTTGTCTGTAAAATTTACATCTTTGTAATGTAATTATTACACAACCCATTTTTGAGTTTACTTTTCATATGTAAAATTTACACGTTTAAACAGTACTTTTTACGTTAATATTGTAATTATTATTTATTATATTACGTACAATCTGTATAATTTACATATTTGTAATGTAATTAATACAAAATCTATGCGCTGCCGTTACTTTCAAAATGTAACAAACTACTATAAAATTGCATTTATACAACCATATTGTAATTATTACATAACTAATATTTCTTATTATTACTAAATAAATATAATATACAGAGAATTTTTACATAATTACCGTTTCAGTGTACTGACCGATTGAAAGATTTTATTTAGACAATAGACATTGGAATACTGTAATAAATAAAACTGGAAAATGTAGTAAGAAATACAAGTACTGAAATTGTAAAAGAAGCATTTATTGTATATAAAAGTATAAAAAATAAATTAAACAGACATATAGAATTGATAAATAAATAAACAACATATTTTTTTATAAAGTAAATATTTTAACAAATTTATTATAATTTCAGTTTATTAAAAAAAGTCATTACTTTAAATTTTGTAGCACTTTACCGTTTACTTTTACTTGCAGAATCTGGATGTATCTTCAATTTACCTCTATAAAATTCCAATGAAGCACTTATTTCTTCGGATAAACCATGTTAAAAATATAGTACAGGACAAACGTTTGTTTTAAAGCATCGTAAAACGATTTTGTTCCAATTATCAAGATGAATGCCTTCCACAAAAATTTAATATGTTGGTTCTCCTTGTGTATCTAAATAAAATTAATATACGTACGGTTAAACAAAAATAAATAAATAAATTTTATAGAACAGTTATTTATGTAACCTGTTAGGAAATGCTTCATTTTGTGTAAAGAGTGGGATCACGCAAAATAACACAAGTTACACAAAATTGCATTGCTTAACGTGTTCCATACAGAACTTTTTCTAATTTTTATTTGAAAAAAGATTTTTTTAACTTTAAAACAATGAAATTATTCATTTTATGAAAAATATTGAAAATCGAATAAGTACGCTTATTTCAGTTATTAATTTTAAATTTTATTTTATTTTACACTACTTTGGCACATCTCCGATATTTTTCATATCTCGAATATGTCTGACTGAAGTGAGGTAACAAGTCATAATATAGAATAAGCGACAGACAATGCATCATTATATGTAATATCAAAAAAAAAATCTGCCGCAAAATGTGATTTGGCGTATACAAAATTTGAATAGTGATATGATGAAAAAAGTAAAGTATATCAACGATAAATTCATATCATCTGTCAGTTTTTGATTGATACTTTAAACGCTAGAATTAAAGAAATATATATTTACCAAAACTTAAATTACATATGGGCTACCACATGATGGATCGATATCATCTAATGATTTTCCCTCCTAAAATAAAAAAACAACTTAAATTTAGTCACAGAACTTTTCATTTATTTATTATTTATGTATGTAGTAGTATGCGATTTTGAGGTAGTGCCACAGGATTTATAAATATTTTTAAAAAACGTAAAGTACTTACCACGTAAAAATTTATAATATATTTCAGATCTTCTTGAAAATATTTTACTATCATTCTAATTGCTTCAGTTGACATTTTTCCAAAATCTTCTTCCTCCAATGACATTTTAGACATTTTTTTTAATGTTTGTGGACTCATTACAATTTATAGCAACACAGCTAAATGTATCAACATTAGAAGAACTACATTTCAGCTTACAATCAGAACGAATTAAATGTTGTTCAAAAGTAATATATTTACGAAATTGCATGCCACAATTAGCGTATAAACAGAAAAAAACTAATGTTTAGATAATTATTTCAATGATAATATAGATGCCGATTATAATCTGTTATTAAACAGCTTCGAAAACGGCATTAAGTACAATTAAACATGTTTAAATGAAATCGTTTACATATAAATATTTTATTATTTGTTTTACTTTAGTACGTACGAGATACATATTCATGTAAGTAATAAAAGTAAATATTACAATATTGCCATAAATTGCTTCTGTCCAAAATCTAAAAAGTATATCCTTGATTAAGCTACTATTAATTTTATTATAAACATTAATTACCAATATAATGCTGCACTACACATATATTTAGCAAAATTAATTGAAACTAATAGACCTACTAACGTTCTGCGCTGCCAAACCAAGTGTGGACAAGAGAGAACATGTCCATAATGCGCATGACCTTGCATCACTTAGATCAACTTAATCAATGGGAAGACATAAAATTCACGGAAAAATGTAATGTGATACTATTGTCCTATAAATATTACATAATTATGGAAATATTACATAAATAAGTATAAAACTTAAATGAAACTGTATAATTACACATATCAAATACAAAATAATACAGTAACTATGTAATGTTTAAATTTTCTATTATATTTAACATATCAAACTAAATTTATACGAAAAGAGATGTAAATATTAAACGCGTTATGTAATAATTACTGAAAAATGAAATATTATTACATTGTTTATTGAATTTTACATAAAAATATACTATTTTATATTTATATGTAAATATATTACATAATCAATGTATTTTATGCGAAAAATATGTAATATTACACTTTCATATAAAATATATACATATTTATTATAATAAAACAGAAACTCTGTAAATATTTAATTATATATGTATATATTTTACTATATATGTAATATTTTTATAATTTTTGTAATATTTCGTAAATTTACGTAAAATCTGTAAATATTTTGTTAAATATTTAAAAAAAAAAATAAATATTTATGTAATAATTCGTAAATATACATTATATTGTAATTTTACATAGACAGTCATGAATTATTTACATTGACAGATAATGTAAAATTACATGAATTTTTTACAGTGTAGGCCGATAAGAACTACCTCAAATGTTTCTGTGCGATGGGCTGCATTTGTCAACAAACTGGAATAGTAAGTAAAATTTTCTCTAAATATTCTTAGCTTTAGATGATAAATAATCTATATTGCCGAGTTACAACACGTGTCGTGAACAGAAGAGTTGTGCTAACAAACAGTGTGAAACTAAAAAAGGTATACTTAAAAAATAATAAATTTCCTCCTTTTGAATACATACCAACATTACCTAGGTCATCCCTATATATATTTAAAAATATATATATATCACTTATCATAACAAACACCCTCCTAAACCAAAATAACCTAAATATCACATTCCATATATTACTGACAACTGGTGCGACATCTACCGACAGGTAGCTGTGGCTACCAAACCATCTACACAGTAGATGGTTAACAGAACGAGTGGCGGACAGCGCTACACCTGCCGGAAAAGAGCGGATACACTATCGCCCATTTACAGAGCTAAATGGTTTGCGTCCTAGACGATCTCGCTCTGGAAGATGGCACTACAGGCTACACCAGGTAATAACAACAACCTAAATCAAAATAATCAAACACACTCTAACATAACTAAAATGCCAACAAACCAAAACATATATCCTAAAAAGGAACAAGCTATAATCCTAAATTCTCTAACTGAAATCCCTATTAAAGAATACGTAATCGCATTAGGTGAAAAAATTAAACCAGAAAACATCACTCACGTTTCTCGCTTATCCAACCAAAGGATCTGCATATATTTAAAAAGCAAAGAAATAGTAGATGAACTTGTAAACAAACATAACAAAATTCAAGTCCAAAACACGATCACAGAAATACGACGATACATTACACCGGCAACAAGAGTAATGATAACAAACGTATGCCCATCAATACCTGACGAAATTATCTTAAAATCATTGCATTCACTCAATATCAAAACAATATCACCAATTAATAACCTACGAGCAGGATTCCAAGAACCAGAATATATGCACATTTTAAGCTTTAGGAGGCAAGTTTATGTTCCAGAAAACGAAAAACAAAAAATTCCTGAATCAATAGTCATCAACTATGAAAATACAGACCACAGAATTTTTCTAACAACAGAACTACCAACATGCAGCAAATGCAAACAAACTGGACATACTGAAAACAAATGTAAAAATCAAACCAACAATTCAAATAACGAAAATCAACCTCCCCAAAACATGATAATACACTCTTCCAACAACCAAACACCAATACAAACCAAACAACCTACCCAAATACCATATAATCCCTCCCCCCAACAATCACAACTTCTACAACAACAAAAGAATGCAAACAAACAAAAAACCGAGTCCCAAGAAGCAGTACCAGAAACAAACAAAGACACAAACAACCACACAGAAGTATCAGAAACAAATAAAGACAAAGAAACATCAGAAGAAACACAGACCTACTACAACTCTCATAATACGGAAAACAACGCATCCACCAAACAACGAATACCAATACTTCGACTCAAAAAAACAAATAGAAGCAAAACCCCTCCAGTACCAGAAGCAACAAATAAAAGAAATGCACCATCCAACTCAGAAACTGAAGACAATAATAAAGACATACAAATAGAAGAACTACCTGAAAAACAACAGAAGAAAAAAATGAAATCTACGTCTACTAACATATCACAAAGCCAACTAACGAATCCATTAAGTAAAATAGAAGAATTAATAAAAACAAGTCAACATAAATACATTCTCAACTATGAACAGTTTATAGACATACTTGAAAATTCACAAGGTGCAAACTATGAACAAGTACATAATATGCTAAACGAACATACAGACGAACATGGAAAAGTTATAGATATGTTACGAGATATCCATACAAAAATAAAAGGTCATAAAATAAAATACAGAATAATTAAAATCATCAAAAAACTAAAAAAATATGAGTCAAACATAGACAAAGACAGTTTAAACAGTTCACTAGACAACCTATCGCAAATAACATCACAAGAAAAACAGTCAGAAATATCAAATGGAGAAGATGAAAACTCAGAATCAGAAACTAACTAAAATACCTAAAACAAAACAAATACTATCAAAATGACAATAATACAGTGGAATTGTAATGGCTTCTATACCCACCTACCTGAAATTCAAAAACTAATATACGATATAAATCCAACATATATCTGCATTCAGGAAACCAGATTACACCCCCACCATAATATAAACCTAAAGAACTATACAATTTATAGAAAAGATCGAATAAATGATGCAAACGCCAGTGGCGGAGTTGCCATTTTTAGTAAAAACACCCAACATACCCAACAAATCCATATACAATCAGAACTAGAAGTTATAGCCATAACAACTCTCATACCAAAAAAAATAACAATCTGTAATTTATACATCCCTCCAGACCACCGTACCACCAAAGAGGAATTAGAGAATATAATAGAACAACTAACCCCACCATTTATCATACTAGGAGATTTCAACAGTCATAACCCCCTATGGGGCTCCAGTAAAACCAACAGACGTGGCAAACTAGTCGAAGAAATCATAGATGACAAGATGATAATCCTCAACGATGGAACACCAACCCATCTATGTCCTAGAACTGGCACATTCACAAGCATTGACCTCTCCATATGTGATCCTAGAATTGCACACATCCTAAACTGGCAAGTCATTTCCTACCCTCACAACACTGGCCACTTCCCAATAAAAATAGACACCGCTCCGCTAACAACTGAAGTAAACGAAGTACATCCAATCTACCATAAATGGAATACTGAAAAAGCAAACTGGACACTTTTCAGGGAAATTTTAGAAACAAAAGACATAACAAATAATACAAATATTGACAATGCAGTTCAAAAACTCACAGAAGAAATAAGAAATGCAGCACTAACAACACTAGGACAAAAAAATCCAAGTCCCAAAAATAGGAAAGTCCCTTGGTGGAATGAAGCCTGCAAAATTGCTACTAAGAACAACAAAGCAGCCCTGTATCAATACCGAAAAACTCAAACGCAAGAAAACCTAATAAACCTAAAGCGTACCAGAGCATTGGCCAGAAGAACCATCCTATCAGCTAAAAAACAATCGTGGCAAGAATACGTATCCAAATTAAACGAATCTACAAACCCTAAAGAAGTCTGGAACAAAATTAGAAATATAAAAGGAACAAAAATTTACCAACAGACACCAACATTAATAAATAACGATAAAATATGCTCGACACCACAAGAAATAGCTGAAATACTTGCAAAGACTTTCGAAAAAAACTCGAGTGACAACATGTACAATAATAATTTTCTAATACATAAAGCAGAAGAAGAACAATATATAATAGAAACAGAAGAAAACAACAGGTCAAGCATAAATAGTCCGATAACAAAAAATGAACTAACATACACCATAGAAAATTTAAAATGCAACAGTAGCCCGGGACCAGACCAAATAACTTATGAAATAATAAAGCAACTACCAGAAAATATATTAAACCACCTCCTGAAAATATATAACAAAATATGGATGCAAAATGTATACCCGCTAGCATGGAAAGAAGTTCTTACCATACCCATACCAAAACCAGGAAAAGATAAATCAATTCCGTCAAACTACAGACCTATCTGCCTCTCAAACACATTGAGCAAAGTGCTTCAAAAAATCATAAATCGAAGACTCCAATGGTTCTTAGAATCCAACAATATATTACAGAAATCACAAAGTGGATTCAGAAATGGAAGATCGACCCTAGACCAAATTGTAACACTAACCACAGAAATCGAATACGCATTTTCAAACAAACAAGATATGATAGCCATATTTTTTGACTTGGAAAAGGCGTATGACACCACATGGAAATATAAAATCCTTAAAAACATTCAAGAATACGGTTTAGATGGAAATATTCTTCTATACACACAAAATTTTCTAAGTGATCGAAGATTTAAAGTTAAAACTAACGGATATCTATCCGAATCAAGACAGCAAAAAAATGGAATCCCGCAAGGAGAAATTCTTAGCGTCACGCTATTTCTACTGGCCATCAACCAAATTACATCCTTCATACCAACACAAGTCAACATTGCACTATTCGCCGATGACCTTGTTGTCTACATTAAAAACAAAAATCTAAACACTATCCAAAACAAACTACAACAAACTATAAACAATCTAGAAATTTGGACAAGTCAAACAGGATTCAACTTCTCACAATCGAAAACAAAATGCTTACACTTTACAAGAAAACGAAAAATACATTACAAACCTAGATTGAAGATAAATAACACGGAAATTGAATACACAAACTCATTGAAATTCCTAGGAATAACTTTACACTATAAACTAAACTGGAAACCACACATACAAAATCTCAAAAAGGAATGTTCACAACGTATCAATCTACTAAAAGCACTAAGACACCAAAAGTGGGGAGCACAAAAAGAAACAATATTAAAACTATATAGATCACTAATTCGATCAAAGCTGGATTATGGCTGTATCGCATACGCCACTACTAACAAAACCAATCTGGAAATCCTCGACCGAATAGCACACCAGTCAATAAGAATAGCGTCCGGTGCTTTTCGTACTAGTCCTACCAAATCCCTTCTAAACGAAGCAGGCGAACAAGCGCTAGAATACCGAAGAACCCAAATAATAATATCCTATATCCTAAAACTACAAGCAAACCCAAACAATCCAGCCTATAAACAAATATTTAAAAGAAACACAGAATCAATAAAACACCATACCCCCATACAACAATATATAAATACCTCACTTGAAAAAATCAACTACACCATTCCGAAAATACACCCCAAAACATACAGCGACACTCCCCCCTGGAAAATAAATATACCACCACTAATCCTGGACCTCCTACGATTCCAAAAACCAGAAACGTCCCCTCAAGTATACCAAATCGAATTTCAACAAATCAAAAACAAATTCCAAGATTTCCACTTTATCTACACAGACGGATCTAAGATAGAGAACAACACTGGAGCAGCCATAGTAGAAGGAGATAACACAATCAAAATTCGCCTACCAAGCAATACCAGCTCCTACACAGCAGAACTAGTCGCAATAAAAACAGCAATAAACTACATTAATACACAACTAGAACAAAATACAAACAGTGCAATTTGCTGCGACTCCATCAGCGCCCTCTATAAAATAAAACAGACATACCCACAAGACCCGATAACCCAAGAAATACAAGAAGAGCTGTACACTGCAGAAAGAAACCAAAAGAATATAGTACTTATATGGATACCTTCCCACGTAGGATTACAAGGTAATGAAAATGCAGACCGGGCAGCGAAACAAGCAGCGGAAGAAACCTCACCACTCGCCACACCACTACCAATCTGGGATGCAAAAAACACCTTAAAAAATGCAATTAAAAAGAAATGGCAAGAAGAGTGGACAAATCAAGAAAGAAACAATAACAAATTACGAGAAATTAAGGAAGACACAACAAACTGGCAAACACACAGAACAAGAAGAGACCAAATCACACTAACCAGGCTTAGATTAGGCCACACATTGATCACACACAAACACATATTCGAAAAAACAGAACCACCAACATGCTGCAATACACTCTTAACCGTAAAACACTTATTACTAGAATGTACACAACACACTCAAGCAAGACAAAAACATAAAATACCCAATATACTAAAACAAGCCCTAGCAAATATACCAGACACAGAAGAAAACATAATAAACTACCTAAACGAAATACAAATCACAAACAAAATATAAATATTAAATGTAAATAATAATATTGTATCTATATAATAATAATTATGTACATTAATGCATCGGTCCTAATAGCCTGAGACGCTGAAGGACGATAAACTAATAAATTAAAAAAAAAAAAAATCTATATTGCTATTATTAATACTTGGACTACAATAATTTAATCTTTGAAATAAATACTCGTATAGGTAATCCTTGCTATAATAAAGTCATTTTACTTACAGTTATAACAATATAATTAATTTAATTTGATGATTTCAATTATGTTGATCTATCATATTTTTGTTTTGTTTTTGAGAGCAAATCATATTATGAATTTTTAGTTTCGGAGTGGTGTAATTGATACTACAAGTTTAGCAAATCTGCTGAGAACAGAAGTGCACATGGATCAAACTAAGGCCAATGCAGTTGCCACCACTTGTAGCAAAAATTCGAGTAAGTATTGAAGGTTTCATTTGCAATTTATATCAATAAAATTGAATATCATGTAAGAACTGCTTGAATGATTTACGATTTTCATGAAACGACATATTCATATTTTGAAGAAAATTTGTTTATGTATTAGAGGATTTAGGATACATATTTTATGGGTGTATTATGTATTTGATTTTGTTAGTTTTTATTGTTATTTGTGTGATAAGTCTTTTCATTTATAAGTTCGCCAAGAAAACGTCAAATTGACAAGTTTTGTTTTATAAGAAGCAATGTTCTTGGTAAAAAAAATTAAACCAGGAAACTTGAATTATAAACTTCTGTAAAAGTAAAGTGATGAATTTTCAATCGGTAATTGATTTAGTCAAAAAGTTTTGAAAAGGTTCACGGAATAAAATCGAAAATATTGCAAACGGCAATTGTTTTAGCAAAAAATTCTTCAAAATATTTCGTGTCTACTATCATAAAGCAGCGGTCATACTGAGATGATTAAAATCTATAAAATAAAATAAATAAATATATCATCACGCCATCTACCCATTACTGGGTGTGGCACTCTGCCGGAGCAGATCTCGGTGATATATTTTGCGCGTGAAGTGCGGTTACCAATCGTCAAATCACGGCCTCCAAAGATGTTAGTGGTAGAAGAGCCATAGGGTTAGTTTTTGAAATTATAAAAATTGTTTGTCGCCTGTAGGAATCGAACCAGGGTTCTCAGGATCCACAGGCCGACTTCATACCACTGAGCTAGCCACTCCATATTAAAATCTATCATCTGACGAAAATTAATAATACTTGATCTATATTTTACTGCCTATCAAAATGCATTTAAACGATCAAGTCTTATGCTAAAAATTATGTTATTGTATTGCTAAATTAAAATTGTCTCTATTTAACAGTGAAATACTTGGAAAGCCTTTCTAAATCCCATATAGGTGAAAATAATTATAAATAATAAATTAAACAAGTGTAAGACTGAGCGCTGTCGATCGATTTTAAACCAATTTCGTTACATTTGCTCTATCGCTCACCGTTTTTGAGATTTATTACTTTGATCTATTTTTATTTCTATCATAGAAATTTTTTTGTTATCTAAAAAAGTAATACAATTTCTTTTCATTTTCAGTAAGCGGTGTCAATCCATGTGACGCAGCAGGAACATTATTAACATGTATGAAGACCAACGGAAAATAAATTTTTATGTTACAACAATGGTATAATAGAACAATAATTATAAACATTTTGTGAAAATATAATAAAGTTATTCGTAATATAATATAATGAGTAATGAGAACAACATAAAAAAGTTGTAGAATAAATCAGTCATACAATTCTGATTTGAATGCTCTTGCAAATTACCCCTTTTATCTTAATATCCACTTGAAAACTCTACTTCTGTTTCTTGAACTGTCATAAATTAACAATATACAAGAATCAGGAATGCAGATACTAATAGCAGTAGAATTATCTCCTTTAATTAACAAAAAACATTCTTATTCAAATATCAATTATCAAGAGATGAAAATACTAACTTAACGAGTAAGAACACCAAAAACATACACAACTTTCATACTAAACTCATATAATTCATGTACTAATCTTTATTCTTTATTGACATAAATTGAAGTTATTAATTATTACATTTTGTTACATTTTAAAAATTGTTTTTAGTTAAGAATTTTTCCACTGGTATATGTATTTACTAAAATCAATTCAAAATAATAAGATTTTTTTTGTGAAAGACAGGACAGCAAATGAAAAACAACTGCTGTTATATAAGGAACATATATATTACACTTTTTTGTCTTTAAAACAGTTCAATATTTGCCTCCACAAATAAGGATTTTTTGCCATTACTTTGTTCACATTTTGTCCTCAGTAATACAGTCTCAGTTTATTTGTAAAAATGAATTAAAGTAATAAAAATATTATCTAGAATAATCTACATATAAATATATACATACATACATATCTTCACGCTATATCCCAACAAATGGGGTAGCACGAACCCTAAAATCACTCATAAAACATTCACTCAACACACTCATCAAACAATGAGCACTCGTCAAACATTATCATCCAAACATACCACCCTCACTTCAACTACATTCATAGATCACTCCATATAAACTCAAGCATTTATTACACTCGAAATCATTTATCACACACTTATCATTCGTCTTCTTTCTTCAACGTACATAACATATGCATAAAAGATCTCAAATTACTCACGCTTACTCCTAAAAACGAATCTAATAATGAAACTAACAACGAATCTACAAAGATTAGAAAAGATGAAAGCGAAAGCCTGCACTTGTATATGAAAGAAAAGTCCACACAATGCAGTATCTGAAAATGAAACAAAAAGATAAGAAAAGGAGGGAGTGTCGCCCTGCGCTTGTTTTTGAAAGTGAATTTCACACAATGCAGTTAAACACTCTACGTAAGAACTGAAAACGAATTAAAAGATAAGAAAGGAAGGGAATGTCGCTCTACGCTTGTTTTTGAAAGTGAATTCCATACAATTGCAGTTAAACACTCATTGTAAGATCAGAAAACGAATAAAAAAGATAAGAAACGAAGGGAGTGTCGTCCCCGCGCTTGTTGTAAAAGTGAATTTCACACAATTGCAGGTAAACACTCTAATGAAATTATAAAACAACAAAACTAAAATCAAAAATCCTGTACTTTTCTGAAATCATCAGATTCATTCCGCAATTAATCTTCGCCAAACGTTCTTATCCTGACACGCCACTTTACTATCATCCACAGTCATAATTCCTTTCATACAAGTACGTTTGTTCCTCATACTAGGAAATTTTCATTCACGCAACAATCCTTTAATCATATTTTTCCATTTATTCATAGGTCGCCCACGCAATCTTTCACCCTCAATTTCACCAACATATAACTGTTTTACCAATCTCTCATTCGACATACGTTCTATATTTATAATTTCCAAACCATCTCAACTCACGTATACCGTTGATTGACTAATAACTTTTATTAGTCAATCAGTCAGGCAAAAGAAAACCACCTTGCATATCGCTTAACTTGGAGATTGTTAAGGTTCGTACCTTATGAATGAGAATTTTCCCGTACAACTTCCCTACCACACTCAGCAAACTTATCGCACGAAAATTAGTACATTCACTCGAACTACCTTTACCTTTAAATAAATATATCTTGTCATTAATTAAAGATATCCAACAATATTCATTGATTCATTCGCTATAAATATGTTATATTGCATTATAACTTGTAAACATAATTTCTTACTTGAACCGAAGTTATTGGTTTGAATTTATCGAGTGTGTTACCTACAACTTATTAGTTAAAAGATGTGATTGTTAAATAGCGAACGAAACGAGTTTAGTAAAAAAGACATTAATAATTTATTTGATAAAACAGCTGTTAATAGGATAAAATTACATCAAATCTTGAGAAAGTAAAGCACTCGCCTCGCCTCTCTTTTAATATTTAAATATAAGGAAACTAGTTTCTCTCTTCTGATTTCCAATAATAATAACATAAGAACTATTGATTTGTTTTTATTTATATAGATTCCACATTTCTATTGGTTGCTTCACACTTTGTTAGCAACTGCTTTACTATTGGATTAAGTATATTATTGTCAAATACAATAATAAAAAGTAAAGAATGTATGATCGTTGCCATGGAAAGTAAATTGAATATTAATTTGCTTGGCATGTTGTGTGTGTCGTTGGTGGGTTCAGGCGCAATAGTTTTGTGCGCAAGACATCGTGTGTTTGTTGGGAGCGTGTGGTTAGGGTGGTGAGGGTGGTAGAGGATGGGGTGGAGCGGCGGCAGTGATTGTGGCGGCTGGTGCCACATTGGCCCACGGGGACGTGGAAGCCAGCGATGATGCAAGAACTGAGCACCACTGACGCGCTCGCCTCTGAGACTCAAAGACCCACGTGCCACATGAACAGAACGCTGTTGTCTTCTTGGTCTGATTGCTATTCAAACACATAGACTAAATCCGGGTTCGAATCCCGGGGTCTGGCGACTGATCTGTTGCCGCACCTTAATGGGGGACAAGGGGCAGTGCAACTGTCCAAGTCAACCTCACCTTCCCGCTGGTGTTCCCTGTTTTGACTAACGAGGCTCTGACGATATTGAATAGCTACTGTTTTATTTATTATATAATTATGATTAAAATTTACAGCTAATAGAATATTATAAATGAATTTTTAAAATAAATTTTATTATGTCAAACAAACAACTTATAAACATTCTTTATAAGTACTATTCTATTCTATACTGTGCTTACTAGTGAAATCCTGAATGCATGACAGTTAAATATCAACATATTGTAAGATTATTTAAGTCTGTTATAAGTTTTGACATAGAAATAATAAGCTTTACAATTCTCATATTTTTATAATAAAATAAAAATAAATATAAATATATCAGCACGCCTTTTACCTTTTACTGGGTGTGGCACTCTGGCGTAGCAGATCTCTGTAAGTGATATATTTATGTGCGTGAAGTGCGGTTACTAATCGTCAAATCACGTCCCCAAAGATGTTAGTTGAGAGTGAGCCACATAGGAAATTATAATGTGGTTAAAATTGTTTGTCGGTTATGGGAATCAAACCGAGGTTCTCAAATCCACATGCCGACTCTATACCACTGAGCCACTTACCCCATAATTCAATAGGAAAATTATTCTCGAATGATCTTTAATGAGATTCATTTTTAAAATGTTCTTTTTATTTATAATAGCTCAAATAAAATTTGCTGTGCATTTAAATTTGTTGAAACTCAAATTTGTTTATTTAGTTGTCTTTCTATATTTTGAATTAAATACGATACGATAAAATAAAGAATTTCACATTAGCATTTATAAAATTAAAAATAAAATAAATAAATATATCATCACGCCTTCTACCCATTACTGGGTGTGGCACTCTGCTGAAGCAGATCTCGGTAAGTGATATATTTTGCGCGTGAAGTGCGGTTACCAGTCGTCAAATCACGGCCCCCAAACATGTTAGTGGTGGAAGAGCCACAGGGATAGCTTTTTCAAATTATGAAAATTTGTCGCCTGTGGGAATCGAACCAGGGACCTCAGGATCCACAGGCCGACTTCATACCACTGTGCTAGCCATCCCATAAAAATTAAAAATTAAATGCCAAAATTAAAAATATATGTTTTGTTCATACAAACACTCTCATTCCAATTCTGCGCAAAATGTGTTTATTAGTTTTGCTTTGACTTAACGAACGGTTAAGAAATCTAGACACATTACATTGAATATATTTTCAAATTATTTTTAATGCTACAAACAAGTAACAACATAGCTCATTAAATACTTTGCGTCGTACGAAAACGTCGTTTCGCGCAGAGCTAGACTAGTCCGGTTACTCGACTTCAGTACAGTGATGTGTCCCACGTTTTGTGAGCATTTTAGTGAATATTTTAATGTGTAAAATTATTTAAATTGTTTGATATTGTTTTTCGACTGTCGAGTAAGTGATGATAGTGATAGATCTCCTAGGATGTCAGTGGACAGCCGGGAGCTGATTCCTGATCAAAGTAAGCACTAATATTATTTTTGGCAATCGTTGTCTTTTTAATTAATTAGTTTTATTTTATTTTTGGATCATAAACTTGTTTATTAGCCCTTAAAAGCGGGCGTAATGTGCCTATTTTAGTAACAGCTATTCATACAAATCAAAATCGTGATTTATGGGATAAATTTTAGTCAATACAATAATTTCGTATAATTTTTCGTAAAGCTATTTTGACTTCTGTGGTACTAATTTTTCCTGTTCACACTCAAATTAATCCAAAACTTTCTGGCAATAGCTATTGATATCTTCCATTTTTATTTAACAATAAATTAATAAATTTGAATGATTTTTTTGATATTCTCACACTTAAAAAAAAAAAACCTTTATTTCGCGCACTTAATACAACAATAACTAATCATGCTATTACTGGGTCTGGCACTCTGCCGTAGCAGATCTCGTTAAGTAATATATTTATACGTGTGAAGTATAATTACCAGCCGTCAAATCATAGCCCCCAAATATGTTAGTGAAGGGAAAGTCACAGGGGTAATTTTAATGGGATGAAAATTATTTACCGTCTGTGGGTATCGAACCCGGATTCTCAAATCAACAATCCGATTCAATACCACCTACTCCATAAAATACAGAATACAAAATATTTAGGTACACATACAGCCATAATGAAAACTACACCTCTGTGTCTAGTTACCATGTGTATAAAAAACCTTGATCACGGTAGTTCATTAGGTAAGGTAGGATTAAATTTGGTATTTATTTAATTTGGCGTAGTTCAGCCGCGAGCTGTACTAACCCTTAAATTTATAGTAACGGAGAGTTATGCAATGGACGTCACGCCAGGGAGAGATGAAAGGGAATCAAAAGAAAGAGATATCTCGCACTAGTGAGAGAGTTAGTTGACAGACCACGACTAACTAGAGTATACTTTTAACATACGAAGTATATTAAATGGCACGTTAAAAATATGCTCTAGTTGTCAACTACTGTTACCAACATGAGACTATGCCAATCTCAAAAATTTGAAATGATTTCTGAATCTGTATAAAGCCGCACTGCAATTAGAAATATTCTACTATTAATGTTACACGTAATACATGAACCGCTCTGCCGACCAATACTAACTGTAATCAGAGCTGGGCAGTAGCTAGCTACTTTTATAGCTTAGCTACATTTACCTTAGCTGTAGCTTAGCTAAATGTGAAAAAATATAGCTGTAGCTTATAGCGAACTATTAGCTTCCAAATATTGTTATAACAACTGAAGCTACTTTTTGTAGCTTAAAGCTACTTTTTGTAGTCCAAAAATACTTTATGTAGCTTAAAGCTACCACAGTTCATTAAGAAATACCTATTAATTTTTGTTTTGTATTTGACACTTATCATTCGTCTTCTTTCTTCAACGTACATAACATATGCATAAAAGATCTCAAATTACTCACGCTTAGACCTAAAGCCTCATTCATAATACGAAATTAGTAGTTATAGTTAGCATTTATAGTTAACGCTAGAGTCTGACATGCGCAATAGCACATAAGCGTTCACAACAGCAAAATTAGCTTCACACTGCCTAGCGTTAACTTCAGTTAACGCAAGAGTTTTCAAGCTTCAAACTTATAGTTAGTAGTTTGCGCCATCTTGTCTAAACTACCAATCAAAAACGTGAATGCATTTTGACGTTTGAAATCCATGCTTTTGTTTGTCAAACATAATGAATCGTATAGAGAAATTGTTGCCGACATATGTTCAATTATAAAAATAAACAAACAAGTACCACAAGTTGGTGGATTCGTCCAATAAATAGTAACCGATCATTTTAAGGTGATTGGGAAAATCTAATGCAAGAACTGAGGCTACATGATAGAGATATATTTTTTAAATATACTAGGTTTGATTATTTATTGGCACAAATATCGAAATAACTAACCTTTAGATACTAAGCCTGTGATAACCAACAATACAATACAATTTTACAATTGTCAAAATTGTGTAGATTTAACTGGCATCCAGCGTCTCTTTCAAAACTAGTGTTTATTTTAATAAAATCGGTATTCTGCGTTACCGACAATGTCACTAACTACACCCTTAATTTTGGTATTATGAACGACCATATATACAACACAAATGCTAACTATAAATACTAATTATAACTACGAACGATAACCACTCATTTCATATTGTGAATGAGGCTTAAGTTTTCTGTTAATGTGACTTAATTTATTCCGATATAAATAAAAATTATAGCATCAAAAATTAACAGTACATCTGTCCATTTGCGATTTTTTATATTTATGTACATAATAGTAAATTAACAGTCATTATAACAAAAGATTGATCAACTGATCATATGCTAATGGCAAATTTAATTAATTCACAATAATTGAAAAAAGTAGCTTTAAAATATAACAGCTATTTTAACGAAAGCTTTTAGCTGTTGCTTAGCTATATTTTACAAAATGTAGCTTGTAGCTGTAGCTCAGCTAATTTTTTAAAGAATAGCTTAGCTACATTTTTTAAGTAGCTTGCTCAGCTCTGACTGTAATAGACCAGTGGAATAAATACAATTTCACAGTGACGTGATGAAGTGAATTACTCTCTCATACCCCTTTGGCATTCTCTGTTGGCAACGGCAGTAGCTCTTTCAATAATGCGAGAAATCTCCTTTTCGTTCCCTCCCATCTCTACCTGGCGTGACGTAAGAATTTTTAAATGTACAACTCGTCCTTAAAAGTAGGTAATTAATAAAATATTACACTCAAGTAATAATATTAAAATAGCGTGATAATATATTTTTTTTGTATATAATTACTAATTTATTATAAACAATTTATAAATTAGACAGATATGTAATTATATTTGTGAAATTGTGTTTCTTTGCCAAATCTAGTGCAGTATTTCCTCGTGAACTTTTCATAGAAATATTTGCTCCTAGTTCAACTAAAGCGCTGACAGCGTCAGGATGATTTCGTAGAACAGCATCATGTAGAGGGGTGAAATTATATTTGTCCGCAACATTTACGTCCAGTCCCTGTTTTATAAGAATTTCGATAATATCTACTTTATTAAATTTACTTGCTGGGCGAAGAGCGGTTAAATTTTACGATCATCAACTGTCTCAAACACAAAGTATTCCAAAACATGCCGTGTTTGCTGTCATATGATAGAGCTTTTGATGAACTTTCAGATGAAATAAAAAAAAAAAAAGTTTACCAAAGTGTTTTGGGAAATAAAACACGTATTTGATTGAAATTTTACTACCGTCAATTATTTTAAATTTCAAATAGTCGGAATCATAACGTGTTTAGTGTCATGCAAAAGAGTTTTAAAAGAACTTTTATATGAAATTTAAAAAAAAATATTAAATTTTATAATAATTTTGTACGTATACCTCGATAAGGAAACTGCTTCTGCTGCAAAAAAGTAAACTACATCTGCTCATCCAAATAATACTGACGTCTAAATATATTTATAGAGCTCGACAAACCAAGGTATAGCCGTGGCTGGAATGCGCTAGAACTCCACTAATTGAGGTATATAATAAGTGCGTTCCACTTGGCGCCCACAACGCTCGCGACCACGACCGCGAATTTTGCCGTTCCACTAGCATGCAAACGCCGCGGGCGAGAACCCAAGTGGAACGTAGAACGGGTTTGTGAATAAAAGATGGCTGCTGCTGCAATTGACATATTGATGTTGAGAAGAAATAAATATGATCTGATAGCTCATCAAGCTCCGTTGAAGAGTGGGATGAAGCTTTGAAGGAAAGGGGAAAGCGGAAACTTCGGCCGCGAGTTATAAATTACGGTGATGTTATTAATAGTTACGTGGATAATGAATTTAAAAGTTATTTTAGGTAATTGAGAACCAACTTGACATTGCAAACTGTTTATTAAACAATTATCTCTTTATCTTTATCTCTTTTTGCTGAATGTCTAAAGCGACATTTGAATAATTGCGCGCGTAAATGCCAAACGACCGCGCCGACTCACCCTGTTAGGATGAGCGTTGTGGCCGAAGCGCGGTCGTTGTTAGTGACGTCATCCGTGACGTTTTTAGAAGCAACGGTGGCGACCGCGGCTTTAAGTGGAACCTCAGACTAACCATACCTTAGACAAAGTCTGTCGTATTCAAGTCAATGCAGTGTTATGAAGTAGAGAGAGTTAAAGTAAGTTGTGGGTGAGACGGGTGCGCGGCAAGGAGCGAGTATCCTTTGATGTTATGCGAGTTGCAAACACTTGTATAGTTATTCTTATATTCAATTACTTACTGTTTATACATCAAAGTAAAGGTTAGTTTTTGACGTATTAAGTGTTTTGTATACGTACTTTTGTGTTTAAATAAATAAAATGCCCGTGTCTAATAACTGTCATCAACAAAAATGCAACCCGCATAACACCAAGGGATACTAGCTCTTTGCCGCGCACTCGTCTCACCATCAACTTACTTTAACTCTTTTTACTTCACAACAAACGCCGTTGTTCTCCGTCTAAGGTATGGTTAGTCTGAGAGTGGAACGCATCTTTGAGCGTTGCGGGCGTTGTGGGCGCCAAGTGGAACGCACTCTACCTGTACCAGCTGCCTCTGACCGCCGGGCGCCCGAGGACCCCCGTGAAGCCGTAAAATTATTGTAATGTCTTTTAATTTCATTATTAATTACTTTTGTTTAATGCTGGTTTCATTCGTGCGTCGAGTTGGTTGTTGAGCAGGACTGTTGTGTCCGCGGTTTGTTTGAGGGCCGTGACAGTGGATTACGTTTGCTAAACTTCTGCAGTTCCTACACACTAGTTGGCTACGTGGGGAAGTGAACATAGCGACGTAGCCCAAACCTAACACTACTAATTTTAACTCGTTTGGCACCGAGGTCCGGCTGACGCTATAGTCCCGCTCGGAACCGAGGTCCGGCTGACGCTATAGTCCCGCTCGGAACTGAGGTCCGGTGACGCCGTGGTCCCGCTCGGCTGGGAATCCGGTGTAGTAAAATAGTCCCGCTCAGAGCCATCGATGAGAGGGCGAGTTACGGCTATCTAATAGCTTTACCAACCATTGGTCTAGCACATCTGTCATTAACTAAATACCAGTGACGGCATTCGTATGACATTGATGCGTACCGCGAGCAAATGGTGGTTGCGCACTGTTTTTCAGCGACCGACTGTTCGTCTGAGTTAAACCAGTTCGTTTCTAATATTTTTTACCGTTTAATAAATAAATAACACTCATTTGGTGATTTTATTTCATGACAACCCTATCACGTCCTAAATGACGACTTCAAATTACGAATCCTGAGAAAAGGTAGTTCTTTTAATTCAATAAAACACAACTTAGGAATTTAATTGACGATCACAAAACTTATTATATTATTTATATATTAATTTCAATTAGATTATTAAATAATTAAATAACTGCCGCGTTACAATATATCTTTATATATAAAAGAAAGTCGGGTTAGTTACACCATTTATAACTCAAGAACGGCTGGACCGAGTTTGATGATCTAAGATTTGTTGGATTCGTCTTCGTCCCGAATAGCAGAATAACTATTAAAATATCGATTTACGTAAAAAAAACAAAAAAATTATTACAGGGGTTAGAACACATTGTACTTTTATTTTTCCACTCTGTGGATAGATGTCGCTAAATTGGCTGCGTTTTACTTTTCCACTATGTGAATAGATGTCACTAAATTGGCTGCGTTACAGTATAATTATAAAGAGCATAGAATTCTTAAAAGTAGTGTACTAAATTGGCTGCGTTACAGTATAATTAGAAAGAGCATAGAATTCTTAAAAGTAGTATACTAATTTCACACAGAATATATGAGAAATAGACCATATTACTATCTCAATACGCATGCTCATAATGCACCAATCATATGCTAGGAAGTACAGCTATCAAACCAATGTATTTTAAAGTAAAATATCATTTTATCTAAACGTAAATGAATGATAATTTTTTTATACAAGTTATATTTAATTTTTTACTATCGGATTCTGCCCTTATAATATATAAATAATCAATACAGTAATATTAAAATAAATAATAAAATTTGAAAATTTTAAACGCCAATTTGCTCTTCTGTCATCTGTCACTGGCCGATAACCTCAAACTTACGTTTTGTTGTGATTGTTTTGTGAAGTGTGAATTTTGTTTGAAAAATTCCTGGGTACAATTGTTCCGTCCCGGATTGAAATTTGAATTAATTAATTAATAAGGCAATATCTTTTCATTTCTTTCCCAAGATTAGTAAACAGACCAAAATTTCAAATTAAAGATTTATGTCAACTTCAAACTGACGGCAATAAAACTGTCACAATTTATGCGCACATGCGCATATGCATCACCGTTCGAGTCACATGGCGTCACAAACATTAGTATTGCCAACATAATTAGAATAAAATAGAAAAAAAAGTTTGTCACCCTGGCACGCTTTTTTCATTTCATAAATTTGCCGGCAGAGGCGCTATAGAAAATAATATGGTCTATTCTCGGAACATTCCATTGCCGCTGTCTGTCAGTATATAACCAATAAAGTTACCTGTAGATTTGTTAGTTTTTTGCGAGTGTTTAAATAATAAATCTGATTTGTTTTCTTATAATTTGTGCGAGAATTATTATTAAAAATGCCGTGACCCAGAAGATCTAATCTTTCCCAACAAAGCCGTAATGTAATTCGACTTCGTAACACTGCGAATCAATCCACCGAAGAAGAACGGGAAATCGCACGAGAAGAGCGCCGCGATAGTATGGCCCGACTTCGTGCATCTCAAACACAAGAGCAAATAGAGGCAGCCCGTGAAACAGCTTGGTTGGCAATGAGAAATCGTCGAGCTTATCGTACAGATCAACAAATGTCGCCTGTTCCCGTGTCGGACAACCATCAACATTATTTATTTACGCGCCAGAAAACAAAACTAAAAATGTTGTGTATCAAAAAGCATTACAATAAACACTATGTTTTCGAAATAATTATTAATTTAAAATTAATATCACTTCAAATTGAATATTCATAGTTAAGACAGGACAACGTCTGTCGGGTCAGCTAGTATATATATATATATATATATATATAAATAATTTTGTAAATAAAATTCCTCTTTAATTGGGATATTTTATCCTGTTGAGTGCATTGAATTAAATTAAATTAAATTAAGAAGGTTATATATTAGGGCATAAATTAAAAAAAGTTTCAGTTCTTAAACATAATTATGAAAATTTGAAAAAGCTATCCCTGTGGCTCCTCCACCACTAACATGTTTGGGGGCCGTGATTTGACGACTGGTAACCGCACTTCACGCGCAAAATATATCACTTACCGAGATCTGCTTTAGCAGAGTGCCACATCCAGCAATGGGTAGAAGGCGTGATGATATATTTATTTATTTATTTATTTTAATAATAATAATAATAATAATAATAATAATAATATTTATTTATCAAAAACAAGATATACATAGTATACAAGCTTGATAGGTTGGATTTCAGCACAGGCTGGTTTTCAAATCCACCTTAGACATAAAAAATTGCACTTAATTAAACTAATACAAATATGAAAAAATCTAATAAAATACAAATTATTCAATTGAAATTATTAACTCATACACAATAGACAAGTCGAAATAATTATTTGAAATAAATACAATAATAATAACAATAAATACAATAATAACAACACAATGATAACAATATTAATAATTATTATTGTTTAAAATGTAGTTAGATAAACATTATTTGGCAAATAATCTCCAAATTTATTATCACAATTTATAAGAATGTACCAGAGTTGCAATCGTTAAAAAAGTCATCGAGATAGTAATATTCTTTTTGAATTAATGTAATTTTGAGTAAATTTGTACATTTAGTATTACTCATATGTTTTAAAGTTGACGGCAAGCTATTGAAAACTTTGATAGCCATGTATTTGGTACTTTTTTCATAGGCGGTTGATTTGTGACGTGGTGTGTTAATTATAATATTTGTTTGTCGAGTACAATAGTCATTCGAGACCATATCAAATCTATTCCGGTTATTAATAACATATTTAACTAATTCCAGTAGGTAGATACATGATACTGTTAAGATGTTTAAACTTCTAAACCTTCCCCTGCAAGTGGTTCTAGGACTAACGCCAAGTATTATTCGAATAGCTCGCTTCTGTGTTACAAATACATCCTGTAGAACTGAATGTGAACCCCATATAATCATAGGTTAATACTGAAAAAAATAACCATAATACACCATTTTTAGAGTTTTAGTGTCTATTCTTGGTTTTAATATTCGGAGACAGTAACATGCTTTATTTAATTTTTGAATCAATAATTTTGTGTTGTTGTACCACTTTAAATCACTATCAGTTAGCAAACCCAGGCACTTAATAGTGTCTACTTGAATAACACGATCATGGTCAGTTGTAATATTAACGCGATTAGCGGAAGCGAGCGAAAATTGTATAAAATTGGTTTTGTTGAGATTTAAATTTAGTTTATTCAAAGAACACCATTGATTTAATTTATTGAGGACTGTAGACACTTCTGTTTCGGCTGTTGTGGTATTTTCCCTACACACAAGAAAATAAGCATCGTCTGCATACAAAACGCACTCAGTATTACTAACAAAGTCTGGTTGATCATTAATGTATACTAAGAACAACAGAGGGCCCAAGACAGAGCCTTGCGGGACTCCAGATATGACGTCACCACAATCGGAGATATGTTTCTGACATAACTTTCACTGCCTGTTCTCTATCCGCCAAATAGGTTGTGAACCACGATAGAACTACTCCGCGTACACCATAATTTTCGAGATTATTTAATAAAATAGAATGACTAACCGTGTCAAATGCTTTTGACAGATCACTTGATATACCGAACACACAATGATTTGAGTCAAAATAGTCAAGACTATTTTGAACATATGTATTGATGGCGGTAGTGGTTGACTTAGATTTCAAGAAGCCATGCTGACTAACTGATATCAAGTTTTCTTTTTGCAAAAATGTAAGAAGTCTGTTGTACATCAATCTTTCTAGAATTTGTGAAATATCAGATAGCAGGGACACTGGTCTATAGTTGCCAATAAGTTTTTTGCCTCCTGACTTGAAAATTGGAGTTACAATTGATTTTTTATACATGTTCGGAAAAATCTCGTGTTGAAAGGACTGATTGAAAATTTTTGCTAGATGTGAAGCAATATGCGATGCACTCTTTTTGATAACAATTGATGGTAAGTTATCAATGCCAGAAGACAAACTATTCTTTGTTAAGCTAATTATATTTAATATTTCTTCTTCATCAGTAGGATGGACAAAAAAGATAGTGAACACGTTTTCTTGAGACTTGTGCTATGAATATCAGAATGAGATGTTTGGCCGGTACTAAGGAAATGTAGATTTAATTTATTAGCCACATCTGGTGCACTACCAGGGATACTTAATACGTCATTCTTGTGGTATTTCTCTGTTTCTTGCTTTATAATTTGCCAAGCAGTTTTAGGTTTCTTGTCAGATTCTATTATGCGTTTATTTAGATTGTTTTTCTTTGCTGTGGATACAACTCTATTAGGAATTTTGCAGTATGATTTATAATATAGTTTAAGTTCCTGGCATTGATTGCATTTAATTGATTTTTTTAATTTCTTTTTTGTTTTCACTTGAGATTCGAATACCTTGTGAAATCCAAGTACGAGTGTTTGTTGCCTTCTTCAATTTAATGCGCTTTATCAGAAAACATTTCTCAAAATACCCGTTTAGGATTCTTTTGAATTCTAAAAATAAATTTCCTACTGACAGCTCGGGGAGGAGACTGAACCAAGATTCTGGTTGCAACATATTGTTGAATTTTTAATATTTTTTGCAGAAAAATATCTTTTTTCGATGAATTGGCTTATTTTGAGAAAATTTATAAAATATAGCTTCCTGATCAGATATCGTAAACTTGAACTTAGGATTTGATATTCTAAGTGGAAGTTGTTAAATGTGATTATATTGTCAATACATGTACGTGACTTCAAACTTATTCTAGTGGGTTCACTAATATGTAACTTCAAATTGAACGAATTCAGAAGTCCAGTAAATTGTTTAACTTTTTGCGAATTTTCTAAAATGTTCATATTAAAGTCTCCGACTATTAACAAATTTATGTTTTTGTTTATTACACAAATGTTACTTAATAATGCTTCAAATTTATTTATGAACGCTGTATAGTCGCTATCTGGTGTTCTATAGATAACCATAATGCAGATATTCCTGTTTAAGCTTATGGTTTCTATCAAAGAAAATTCGAAATTTTTTTCTTCCAGCAAGAAATCGTAATTAGTTATATCTTTAAATATAAATAAAAACACATATACCTCCACGCTCATAATTTTCCTTGCAGAATGAAGAAGCAACCTTCTATCCAGGAATAGTTGCTACATTGATTTCATCTTTCTTCATCCAGTGTTCGCAGATGCATATAAATTCCGGTTGTTAATTAAGAGAACCAATTTCAATTTAAAAATCTAGATATTTATGTTTTAATCTGTGCATGTTTAAATATAATAATTTTAATTGATAGTTATGATCATTTGAATAGGTTGAAGTAGGTACTGAAACATCAGAAATTGTATGTTTACTTGCTGTGTTTCCGAAAATTATATTTCGTATTTTTATTATAAATTGACGCGGATTGGATGGTAGTTTCGTTCGTAGTAGCTGAAGATGCTGTCATTTGGGTGATGTCTAGTATTGCGGGAGTTATCGTGTTGAAATTAATTGTATCAATGAGAGTTTCGTCACCATTTTCCGTTTGTGTGTTTTCATGTTTTTTATTCTTGAGATCATGGAAAGAATAAACTTCATTATCGATTTTTAGACCTTGTTTAAAATATATAACAGAATGGCTCTTCTCGATAACCTCCTTTTTGAACACGCCAAGCTAATTCCTTACAGCACGTTCTTCAACAGTTAGATCATCTGCAAGTTTTAGCATTTTAATTTTAATGCATTTTACTTCACCCGGTTTCTTAAATGATTACTGAGAAATTTAATTAAGACGGGACGTGTTTTATTCTCTTGAAATTTGCCAAGTCTACGTATTTGATCAATTTGATGCTCTGAAATCTTGACTTCTAATGTATTATTAATTAGTTCGATTACCTTTACGAGAAGATTCTCCTTATGTTCTTCAGCAATTCGAAAAAATATGAGATTGTTTAGTTTTCAAGTACCAATAAAATGATTTCATTTTGAAGATTGTAAGAATCTAGTTTTACCTTTTCTAGTTCGTCGAAAGTATTCTTCATAAGATTATTATAATTCTCTTTGAATTCCTCCTTGATATTCTTAATTGCTGTATCAATTTTCACTTCTAGTAATCGTAATAGTTCTTTATTGCTTATATCACTATTTTCCATTATAACCCCTATATCTTAGATGTTGAAAATATAGATACGATAAATTGGTTGCGTCGATTTGGGCGCTACTAAGTCAGTTACAATGATTCAGTAATTTGCTGAGAACAATGTAAACGAGCACCAACGGGTCTTATATGCAACGAAACGACTACAAGACACTGAATTTACTTAAACGTCAAACCGAAATGTTTTTATCACAAAATAATATTCTACTTTTCCCTTCACACAAAATTAAAGTATGGAAAATACTTATAGTATGATTGTAAATTTAGTTTTGGTAATTTTTATTGATTGTGACAGTAGAAACTTAACTTAATATCGGAACGATCACAGACTTAACCGAACAGTTTAATTGTATACAGAACAATAATCTTAAAAAAGCATATGATAGTGTTCATCACGAGACATTATAGAATGTACTTCTACAGTACGGTATTAATGGTAATTTGTTGGGGGCAATTCGTGAGTTGTATGAAGGCAGTGAGGCTGCGGTGAGAGTTAATGGTAGATTGAGTGATTGGTTGTGTATAGATATTGGCGTGAAACAAGGTTGTGGGATGTCTCCGTGGCTCTTTAATTTGTACATGGATGTGTTGTCACGAACGGCATTGAATGGGGTAGCTGGTGTACATATTGGTGGTAGTATTGTGCCTGCGTTAGCGTATGCATATGATGTTGTTATGGGTGAATCTGGAGAGCAATTTAAACGAATGATTTTAAGTATAAATGATGTAAGAAAAGATTTAAATTTGTTATTAAATGTTGTTGTTTGACAGTTTGACAGTTTGACAGTTTGACAGTTTGACAGTTGACGTTTGACAGTTGTGTAAATGTAACTGTTTTCTTTTTCTATTTATAGTTAAGGACAAGCCTGGTAAGCTACCTTAACTTCTACTCTTCTACCGAGAGAACTCTTCTTTTATTTCTTTTGGATAAATGAAAAATAAATGGGTGAAATTTGATGAATGTAAGTTTGGTACGTGGAATGTTAGGGGTATAACTGGTAAAGAAAATGAATTGATGAATGTAATGCGTATGTATAATGTAGATGTTTTGTGTGTCAGTGAGACTAAAAGGAAAGGATGTAGTGAGGAAGAAGTGGATGGATTGTTTTGCTTGTGGTCGGGTGTTGCTGAGAATGAACACGCGAAGCATGGTGTTGGTGTGCTTGTTAGTGAACGAATGAAACCGTTTGTGAGAGAATATGGTTGTACTTCATCGAGAATTCTTTGGCTGAGATTAAAGGTAGGCTTTCATAGAATCTTCGTTGTGTCAGTTTATGGTCCAACCGAATCCGAAAATGATCTTGAAAAAGATAGATTTTGGCATTTGTTAGATAGTGTTATTGATTCATGTGATTCAGGTGAGAAAGTTATTGTATGTGGTGATTTAAATGGTTGGGTGGGAGTTAAGAGAAGCATGTCTGGGAATGTATTGGGTAAGTTTGGTGATGCAAGAGTGAATGAAAACGGTAGGAAAATAGTTTCTTTCTGTTTGGAGCGTGATCTCTTTGTTTCCAACTCTATCTTTAAACATAAACTTGCTCATTTGTATACATGGGAGAATATTAGTGAAAATAGACGGAGTATGATTGATTTTATTTTGTATGATGAACGATTGAGAAGTTTAGTTGTAGATACGCGTGTGAAGCGTGGTGCTGAATTGGGTACGAATGATCATTATTTGGTGGTATCGCGTATACGTCTAGATAAATGTTGGAGAATGAGGGTGAAAAATACTAATAAAATGTTTCGTGTGAAATCCAGTGCACTGCAGAATGAAGATGTTAGAGATTTGTTTGTTGAGAAAATAAATGAATCTTTGCCTGTATGTGAACTTAATTTTGAATGCAGCATAAATGATGTTTGGTTCAAATTTAAGGATACAGTTCTTAAATGTGCAAAAGAAGTTTGTGGTGAATGTAGATTAGGTTCTTGTCCAAAAAATGCATGGTGGAATAAAGAAGTTAAAGAAGCGATTGAGGTGAAAAAGAGAGCATATTTGCGATTTCTAAATGTGAAAGATGTGCCTGGAAGTTTACGTGATGAATGCTTGCTGGAATACAAGAGGTTAAATAAATGTGTTAAGAGAGTAGTGAGAGAAAGCAAGGCGCGTTTTGATGATTTGATGAGTGAAAGATTAACTAATGATTTTAGTATGAATAAAAGAATGTTTTGGTTGAGAGTGAAGAGATTGAGAGGTGGTAATGTCAGGGCAGTGAAAGCGATTAAGAGTGCGGATGGTGAGTTATTGTGGAATGAATCAGATGTTACTAATAGATGGTGTGAGTACTTTAGGACTTTATATGGTAGCATTAATAGACCGAATGGTTGTAGTGAAAATGTTAGCGAAAATGCTAGTCGTGATGAATGGGATATAGATGAGAGTGATGTTAGTTTCGCATTGATGCGTCTGAAGAATGGTAAGGCTCCTGGTTTGGATGGTATATCGAATGAGATGTTGAAGTATGGAGGTGAGAGGTTATTTGACTGGTTAGTTTATTTGTTTAGATTTTGTTTAAAACGGTGTGTGGCTCCTGATGATTGGAAATGTGCTATCATTTGTCCTTTATTTAAAGGTAAAGGTAGTTCGAGTGAATGTACTAATTTTCGTGCGATAAGTTTGCTGAGTGTGGTAGGGAAGTTGTACGGGAAGATTCTTATTCATAAGGTACGAACCTTAACAATCTCCAAGTTAAGCGATATGCAAGGTGGTTTTTTGCCTGAGAGAGGATGTGTGGATCAATTGTTTTCTCTTCGCATGATTGTTGAAAAGTCACTTGCTAAGAACAAGAAGGTGTTCTGTGGCTTTCTCGATCTTAAAAAAGCATATGATAGTGTTCATCGCGAGACATTATGGAATGTACTGTTACAGTACGGTATAAATGGTAATTTGTTGGGGGCAATTCGTGCGCTGTATGAAGGTAGTGAGGCTGCGGTGAGAGTTAATGGTAGATTGAGTGATTGGTTTTGTATAGACATTGGCGTGAAACAAGGTTGTGGGATGTGTCCGTGGCTCTTTAATTTGTACATGGATGTATTGTTACGAACGGCGTTGAATGGGGTGGATGGTGTACATATTGGTGGTAGTGTTGTGCCAGCGTTAGCATATGCGGATGATGTGGTTGTTATGGGTGAATCTGAAGAGCAATTGAGACGAATGATTCTAAATATAAATGAAGTAGGAAAAGATTTAAATTTATTATTAAATGTCGATAAATGTAAAGTGTTAGTGTTTGAAAAGAGCGATTTGGTGACTGATTGTAATGTTTCGGTGAATGGTGTGAGATTGGGTCAAGTGAATGAGTTTTTATATTTGGGTAGTATGTTTTCAAGGGATGGACGTATTGATTGTGAGATTGAAAGAAGAGTATCTGCGGGACGCAAGGTATTGGGTGCTCTGGGAACCTTTGCTCGAAATGTGAATGTATCCAGAGATGCTCGATTGAGTGTGTATAATGGTGTTTTAGTGCCTACATTGATGTATGGTAGTGAATGTTGGGTGTGGATGAAGAAACATGAACGTCGTATAACTACTGTGGAAATGAGGTATTTGCGGGGTGTGTGTGGTTATACTAGAAGAGATCGTGTCCGGAATACATTGGTGTATGATGAGTGTGAAATTGAGAAGAATGTAGTTAGAAAAGTAGGTATAAGTCAGTTGAGATGGTTTGGGCATGTTGAACGTATGTCGAATGAGAGATTAGTGAAACAGGTATATGTTGGTGAAATTGAGGGTGAAAGATTGCGTGGGCGACCTATGAATAAATGGATGAATATGATAGAAGGATTGTTGCGTGAACGAAAGTTTCCGAGTACGAGGAACAAACGTGCTTGTATGAAAGGAATTATGAATGTGGATGAAGCAAAAGTGGTGTGTCAGGATAGGAACGTTTGGCGAAGATTAATTGCGGAATGAATCTGATGATTTCAGAAAAGCGCAGGGTTTTAAATTTTAGTTTCGTTGTTTAGTAATTTCATTAGAGTGTTTACCTGTAATTGTGTGAAATTCACTTTCAAAAACAAGCGCAGGGACGACACTCCCTTCGTTTCTTATCTTTTTTATTCTTTTCTGATCTTACATTGAGTGTTTAACTGCAATTGTGTGGAATTCACTTCCAAAAACAAGCGCAGGGCGACGCTCCCTCCCTTTCTTATCTTTTTGTTTCATTTTCAGTTACTGCTTTGTGTGGTCTTTTCTTTCATATATAAGTGCAGACTATCGCTTTCATCTTTTCTAATCTTGTAGATTCGTTGTTAGTTTCGTTATTAGATTCGTTGTTAGGAGTAAACGTGAGTAATTTGAGATTTTTTATGCATACGTTATGTACGTTGAAGAAAGAAAATGAATGGTAAGTGAAAAGGAATGATGTGATTGAAGGTTTGTTGTGTGATAATAATTTCGAGTGTATAAATGAATGAGTTTATATGGAGTGATCTTTGAAAGTGGTTGAAGTGAGGGTGGTATGTTTGGATGAAAATGTTTGACGATGACTAGTTGTTTGATGGGTGTGATGAGTGAATGTTTTATGAGTGATTTTAGGGTTCGTGCTACCCCATTTGTTGGGATATAGCGTGAAGATATGTATGTATGTATGTATTAAATGTTGATAAATGTAAAGTTTGAAAAGAGCGATTTGGTGACTGACTGTAATGTTTCGGTGAATGGTGTGAGATTGGGTCAAGTGAATGAGTTTTTATATTTGGGTAGTATGATTTCGAGAGATAGACGTATTGATTGTGAGATTGAAAGAAGAGTATCTACGGGATGCAAGGTATTGGGTGCTCTGGGAACCTTTGCTCGAAATGTGAATGTATCCAGAGATGCTCGATTGAGTGTGTGTAATGGTGTTTTAGTGCCTTCATTGATTAGTGATAGTGAATATTGGGTGTGGATGAAGAAACATGAACGTCGTATAACTACTGTGGGAATGAGGTATTTGCGGGGTGTGTGTGGTTACACCAGACACGTCTAATTAGTAATTGTTTGCACGCAGCAGGAAGTTGTTTGCAAATGGGATTGCCCGAATAATCGCCCCTACTCCTCACTGAACTAAATGTGACTATGTGATCGGAATGAAAGTGTTTGCATTTACTCAGTAAATAAGAAATATGTAACTAAAATAATATGTATTTTAAAAATAATAATTTTCTTTAAATATATTATTTAAAAAAATATATATAATGACTATAATAATACAAATAAATACAAAAATACAAATTTGCACTTTATTTAAAAAAATGTAAATAACGAAAAATTTTTAACCGGCTACAAAAGTTGTTAAATGATTTTATGCACTTAAATTTTGCTTTTTTCTTTTCTTCTTTTATATTTTCATCTTCTATACTTGAGGATTTTGAATGAGCGGTCAAAATGTTATAATACTTTTTAATTTTTAGTAGTCCATTTATAACTTTAACAATTTTGCTCGCCACCACCATATCGTTCGGTTCCAAAAGATTATTAAAATTTTGTAAGGTTAAAATTTTGATAAATTGATTCGAATATATCCCAGATTCACTTTTAAATTTATAATCCACGATAAGAATCACATGAAATTTAAACTTGCCTGGAAGCCGAAATTGATTGAAAAATGGTGTTATTTCTTCATTCAGCCAATTTTGATAGAGTGGTTTTGGTATCCAAAGCTTCATGTTGTAGATAAAAATATCAACTAATTTAGTTTCTTGAATTATTCCAAACGTATTCCCGTTATTATAGAAAGTAGATCATCCACAAATTTTGCCAAATGACCCGTCCTTTAAAGTAACTTATTCCTGTTTAATTCCTAGGAAGATAATAACGATATTATTAATAGTGATAAATCAGAGATAGTTTATTTGTTGAAATATGTGATATTATATATGACTTACGGTCTTCGGTAGCCGGTACGCCGTGACTTTCCCATGAACATGTGTAATACTTTGAATTTTAGAGAGATAATTCAACGTCATTATTATCACAATGGAATTTAGGTTTCTTTTCTTTTTTCCGTCCAAAACAAGATCGTATAAACTTAATAAAATTACACATTTTATTAAAAAGAACTTAGTATCCTAGGAAACTACAATTAATATTGATAGTGTTTGTTAAACAATTTAAATTGTAATTGTGCGTTTTTCATGGTTGCGGAATCGTTTTTAAGAACTGATACTATATTTCATTTATGCCCTATTTATCAATTGACTGTTAATGTAAACTATTAACTATATATAAATTATCTCATTCAATAATTACACTTAGTTAAAAAATAATAATTATTAAACACTTGTAGTGTACAAGTCAAAGAGCCCAGCTAGAACTGGCTAGGGATACATATAACATACATTTGTAACTTTTCTTATCTACTCTTATTTCTGTGGGAAAGAGTTGTTTATATGATATAATAGTACATACTTCTCATACAATATGATGAAATATTATAATGACCTCAATAAAATTTATATGTATATATTAGGATGGACCTTAAAAGGCGTCAGGTCGAATTTTAACCGCGTCGCCCCCTAAAATGGTTCCAAATAAATTTAAAAAAAATATGCTGACCTTTATCCTACTTAATATTACTATTTGACCGTACCGAAATGCACTTGATCTTTCCCATTTACACAACAGTTTGTCTAACTATCGCTCAAAAGCCCAGACAGCTATTTTTTTAAATTTTTTTCCCACACATTCTCGTGTCATTCTATTTTTAAATTCCATCATTAGGTAGGTTTCTAAACCACTTATGAACTAGAAAAAAAAAAACTTTCAAAACGTGTTAAATTTGAATTTAAATGGGAAAAATCAAGTACATTTAGGCACGGTGAAATAGTAATATTAAGTAGGATAAAGGCCAGCATAATTTATATATATATATATATATATATATATATATATAATAATAACTACTCAAAGATATACAACGGATTGTTTAGAAGATCATGCCATGCTCTGCACTCCATATATAAGCCCAGACTCGACCTCACATCGCTAATATTGTTAAAGAATACGTAGATGAAGTTGGAATAGGAATAGGATAGATTGGCCAGCTCACTATCCGGACGTAAATCCTTTAGAGCATATCTGAGATGAACTAAAGAGGCGTATCGCACAGTGCGAAAGCGTTTCAGAAACAATGTACTGGTGCGACAAGCAATTCAGAGAGAATGGGGATTTCTCGAACAAAATATTAATTCTAATTATGCTTTGGCAGTAAGAAGTTATCATTGAGGAGGAAATACAAGAAACCGTCTTTGCATAAATTACAATCCGTGGTTTATGATTATTATCAAAAGCATTAAAAAGCAATGATTTAAAACCAATCTAAAATATGAAAACAAGTTTGGGCAAATGCATGTATGCCGAAGATTAGGATTACAAAACAACTTTTAGAGAGTTCATCAGTACAGTATTAAAAAAAAATTATTAAAATAATAATAAATAATGTTTTGCGCAATAATAATATAGTTTTGTGCACTATATGTTTATAATGCCCGTAATTATATAGTATTATTATAAGATTAAAGCTAATAAATGTTTTTGAATAATAAAAGAAACCAATTTTTTTCATAACGTGTTTCAATAATTAGTTATTTTAAATCAGGTAACAATGAGCGCTTCTTATAAATGTCATTATAGTTTTGAAACAATTGTGAAATCGCTCTAAAAAGTAGAAAACCAGTTCTGTAATTATCTAAATGATCTTTACAGTATCATATATTTTCATGATTTGGTCCAACCACACCAAGTACTACTATTAACTAACATGTTACATTAATAGTCGTGTGATAAATGGAGCATTAAGGGACTGCATTATCGGTTCTTAAGCACAATTCGGTAACCATAGAAAAGACACAATTATAATAGGAATTGTTGAAAAAACACAGCCAATATGAATGTTAGTTTCCTAGGAAACTTTATATGAAATAGTAGACTTGAATCTACTTTACGTAATGAATAAGTTAATAAATCTTTTCTGCTTGTGTTTTGGAGTAAAAAAACCAACAAAACCAAAATTCAAGTGTAACGATAATGAACCTGTAATATCGTTTCAAAATTCTAAGTTTTGTACATGTTCGTGGGACAATCATGGTTTGCCGGCTACCACAGAACGTAAGTTTTATATAGTTTCAATTACTAGAGTAATAAATTATTATATTTCTAGAAATTCAACAAAATCAAACTCTTTTTGGAAATGGATCATTTGGAAAAATTTGCAAGTGCATTTCTATCACAAAGAACACAAACAAATTTGGAAAATTTCAAGATCAAAAATTACTGTATATTTTCGTGTACAATAGAAAATTTAAAATCGATAAACCACTATATCTAAATTGGATAAATGAAGAAGTTGTCACATTTTTAAATAAATTTCGTCTCCCAATTAGATACAAATTTCACGTAGTTGTCATTGGGGATAATAAATTTAGGAATAATTGTACATTATATTTGGATAATTCTATCAAAATTGTAACATTACCTACATCAAATAAAGTTTTGGAACTGAATGATATGGTGGTGGTGGGCCAAATTGTTCAAGATATACGCTGATTAATCAAAATTAAAAAGTATCATAGCATTTTGACCACTCTTTCAAAATTATCAAGTGTACAAGATGATATTTACAAGAAGCAGGACAAAATTCAATGGGACAAATTTAAGTCATTGCACAAGTTCTGTAGCCGGTTCAAATTTTTTTGTTATTTAAAGAAATTTAAATAAAATATTTTTGAAATAAATCAAATACTTCTTTTATTATAAGTGTTCACGTAAATTTTTAGAAGCAATTATACTTATTTATTTTTGTTACGAATTTGGCGGTACATTTTTGCAATGTCGGCATTTAATACATATTTGTGTAAACGAAATCGCGTGGCGATTGTAAATAAATCGGACTGTATAATCGGCCCTAACATTAGATTGTCATTAAGACTGCTACCGTTTTCACTAATCAAGGACGCGTCAAAAACTACCCTAAGCCTTGTCGTAACACTAAAATTTTTAAATACCGCGTGATGCGGTAAAAAGGAATGCGGATTATTAATTTCATCAACCGACTTAGATACTTGTTCCATATGATTGAGATTTTGAATATTCTAGCTTTAATTCGAGATATTTATTTAGTTTGCGCTCAATATTGTGAAAACGTTTCAAGGCTACGGATCTTGTTTCTTCCAATTCTAATTTGTTGGTTTTTATTAGGAGTTTAACCATAAACCTACCATATACTCGAGTAGTGTTGATTTTGAAATGGTTTTCGCATTCCAATTCTTGTTGTGAGAAATGTTTGGGATTGTTATGGCCAATAGTTATATAATAAAGCGCGAGAAATTTTTGCATTTGTTTGGTAATAAAGTAGACAAATTGCAAGATGTTTGGAGTAAAGTGCCGTCATAGAGAAGGAGTCAACTGCAATGAATCCGAAATGGGTTTTCTGTAAAACTAAACCGTATGGGATCTTGACCTGCCCTATACATAAAAGGTTCTAAAACAGCACGCCTCCTATAAGTAGATCTATTTTATTGGGCTCATAGAATTTGGAATCTGCTAAATACAAATTTTAATAAAAAGTAATAATCCGATTAGTATTGATACTAAATCCGGAAATTTTTTAAAAAATATAGACATGCAACAACTGGTTATACAAAATCCTATTGTTGGTAAAATGTATATGCTCCCCAAGATCCATAAAACAGACATTCCCTTACTTATTTATTTATTATTCGACAGGGCAAAACCCTAATTACACAATAATACATAAATTATTTAGTAACATGCCAGAGCGACAGACGGAAATACACCCTAATACAAAAAAGCAACAAATTAAATCTTGTAACTGCATACAAGCAATATTACAATCAAAATTCCATAATAATACATATATTAATTAATAACCAGTTCAATATAAATAAATATAATACAAAAATACATATTAAAATATATAGAATAATTGCTCTACCTTTTTCTTAAAGAAAGAAACAGGATATTTACTATTTCGACGATAAACTTTGGGAATACAAACGTCAAAAATATTATTCAAAGTGGAGTAAAAATTTTTCAACAGCATTATTTACATTATTACAATTTTTTAACCAGTCCCAATCTACATCGTTTAGCATATTGTATAAAAGCTCAAAATTTCTCTTTTTAAATTGATAACATAGAGCAAATTTAGAACAAGATTTAAATTTGCCATTATTAGAAAATAAAAACTCAACTATTAGTGCTGGATGGTGATCATCTTCAGGTACCAAAGGGTCGGGTGATTGCCTTACTGTACAGTTAAAGTTTGATAATACAATGTCAAGTAAACGATTGTTATAGTTAACTACATGATTAAATTGCTTTAAATTTAACAAATTTGTAAAATTGATAAAATTCATCACATTGCTGTCAGTTATTTTATCAGTATAAAACATGTTTAGGTTTGTTATGTTGAAACCGCCCATTATAAGTATGTTGGAACTATAAATAAATGGTAACATACAAATTGCATCAAAAAGACATTCATATTCATCTGAGCTAACATTTGGCGGGATATATACAGAAAATAAGTATAAGTTTGCATTGTTGATAATTATTTTGACACATAAAAGTTCGACATTCGGTGCACTGACACAAGAGGTATTAAGCCTGTCCGAACGGCAATGAGTACTCCGCCACGCCGCTTCCCCGTAAGATTTTCGTCGCGGTCACTTCGAAAGATTGAATATCGCCGATCGAATATTTCAGAGTCAAACACGTTGTCATCACCAATACATCAAAGTTTGTGGTTAGACCATTTAAATAAAGTTGCGAGAGTTTAGCATTTACCCCGCGAACATTAAGGTAATAAAGTGAGACAGCGGTTTTAACACATCGATTATCAGTTAGTTTTTTGATTCGATAATTCGAGGAACATCTTTTATATACTTAATAACAAACTTTTTATCATTATCAGAGTTTAACACACTAAGTTCTTCTCGGAGCAAGGAATAATGTCCGCGTTGACGAGGTGTCTTGTCGCTAATATTAGCGTTCGTTCAATCGTGGCAAAAGAAACAATCCGTAACTCGTTATAACTACCGCACATATTAAATAGAATCGTAAATGCTAACTTACGTATTACCACCGTACCACCGTAGATTCACGCCCCGGGTTTACAAGTTTCACCTGACCGTACCTGAAATTCGAACGGAACGTGAGCGACGAAACTCAGTGAACCTTACGATTATGATTTCATTACAAAGATATCGTTTACAAATACCATATCGCGTATAACCTAACTTACACGCCCTTACGTAACGTAATATACAACAGTATTGTCCGGTAATGCAAATTCGTTCGTACATTCGCTCGCGTGCATGCTCCGAATACGCACATCACAGTCGGTGTTGACCCGAATGGTCTCGCAATATTGACTAAGATCCGCTTGATCTAGTAACATTGATATAGATCCGCATGATCTAGTAACGTTGATATAGATCCGAATGATCTCGTAACGTTGATATAGATCCGCATAATCTAGTAACATTGATATAGATCCGAATGATCTCGTAACGTTGATATAGATCCGCATGATCTAGTAACGTTGATATAGATCCGAATGATCTGGTAACGTTGATATAGATCCGCATGATCTAGTAACGTTGATATAGATCCGTATGATCTCGTAACGTTGATATAGATCCGCATGATCTCGTATCTTAACGGTAAAGATTCGCATAATCCCATTGTGCGTAGTATGTTGGTCGTTCATGGTTCTCATTTAAATAGAATGAATGATAGCAACATAAATGTAAACCAAATTAAATATTGCTACGGAAATAAACGTAAAGAAAGTAAAGGACTCACCTTTTAAACAGTAACATATACGCGTATAACGTGTCACCTACTGCACTTTATTTGCTCTGAGATACTCCCGCGCTCGTAGACAAAACCCAACTGCCGGGCAATCGAATAAAATGTCTATATCATTAAGGGTTGTGTAACTATCTAAGATAAATTACTACTATGTTGCGTCACACCAGAAGTTTATTAATGAACCAAATCAATCGTAATTATAAAAATAAATGAACAAAAATGAATTTACAATTAAATGCAATATAATCGCTAACACTAGTAATAAACACTTTCTTGTATTTCGGATTATTATTAAGTTTCTTGATATTTTTAAAGGTGGTGGAAACTTTGGCAGTATTATTGAATGTCACTTTAATGGGTCTGGATTTATTTGCTAACACTTTTCCCAGTCGCATTAATTTATACTCTGTATTAGTAATGTCAGGTAAGACTACAGATAGCAACTTTTGAACAACTTCTTAATCATCAGATGATGACTCATTTTCTGCGAGCCCAATAACTAGAACATTACTCTCACGTTTCTTACGCTCAGTAATTTCCGTCAAGATTTCTTCAAAATCATTATGTTGTTGTAATTTGGACTGCTCATTGCATTCTAGAGCAGATAAAGAAGCTTTAGCGCCAGCCATGTCTGCCTGCATTGCGACCATTATATGTTTTAACTCAGTGATTACATTTTTTAGGACATCGAATTCACTAGGTTTGTTAGGATCAGCTACTGAGAGAGAAGACAGATTGCAACTGCAGGTGTTACAAAACCATTTCATATTACTTTTAGAGCGCAAAGTGCACGACTCGGATTGCCCAACATTAACACATTTGCAATGAAAATTCAGATTACATCTGAAACAGCTAACAGAGGATAGTACATCGCAGGTTACGTTGCACGCACTACAATGAAGTGCCATGATGTTTGCAATTTTATTGAAGTGGTAGAGATATAAATATTCTAACAAACCAGGGAAGACGTGATAATTAAGAAATTACACTTAGTAGACTATTTAAATCAAATATCTGGCGCACAAAACTGATTAACTGGGTTAACTTTAGTTTAAATTATTCAGCACTCGATAACGCACACATTGATTATAAACACAGACTTTAATTTTGAGTTGAATTGCAGTAGAACTTATAAATTTGCGGAACGAAAATAAACAAGACTCACTGGCAAGAAGCAATCAATATATATGTATTGAGTTTATTGTTGATATTATGGCGTCTTCCCACATTAGCCAACAAGTTGACTACGTTTCAGAAAGAGTTACGCTGTGCTGTACGGTACCGACTTCCGCCCTGACTATCCTAGTCCCGTATACACACCGTTTGTTAATATTTAGTTATACTTGCATTTCCTATTTTATTTATATTTATGCGTCTTTATTTTCTTTATTAAATAAATCTTTTAAACTGGTGCATGAAGTGTCATTTGAAAATCCCTGGAACTATTACCTCCGCCAGCAACCGCACCGACAACGAAGACTAGCGCCCGAGGCAAGCTCACCGAGGCGGCGGAGACAAGTAAAAAACGTCACATCTTTGGCGATCAGGTCAAAAATCGTCACAATAATATATTTTATATATATATATATATATATGGTATCACACTTGCTTTCATTTATGTAACTACATAAATTACACACAGAAAAATTTATTTAAATGAAAACATACAGTTGCCTGTTAAAAAATAAAAATACATATTGTATCACATGTTTATATATAAAATTGTGTTGTGCTTAATTTTCGTTTAAATTATTTCTTAAGTGCTACAAATTACAACTCTTCTTAGTTCTCGCATCTACCAAATCATTTCAAGCACATTCATAATTTCCAACCAGGCCAGTTTGCTAACATATCTTTTCTTTAATTCACTTGTTCAGTCAGCAAATTATTTTTCTCGTCACTAACACTATTATTTATATTACGTACACTTGAGCTGTTATTTATTTCACCACATTTATATTACGCGTTCGAAGTCTACTGTCAACTGTCCTCAGCCACTCGACCTCGTCTTATATACTCCCGTCCGTAGAACAGTTCTCGAATATTCCAGAACGTCCTAGAATATCCCGTCAAACCACACGCTTAGACATGCGAGCGAACTCTATGCACAAGTGAGGTCACGCTGCTACGCACTTGTTTCTCGAGAAGGTTTCTGGAATGTTCTCGACTGTCTAGCTTTAAATTCGTTACACTGCCCCCTCCTTAAAGCTGTTTCGTCTCGGAACAGAGGTTGATGGGTTTCGGAGAAGTTATGACGAAATCTGCAAGTCGAACCCTTAATGCATCCTGAGGTCTTAAAGAAGTGGCAATCCACAGTGAGATCTAATTTCGCTCTTCCTTTGGGGTCAAAGCTGCAAACAAGAATTTCAATTCCGGTGCGGTGGAAGAGAACTTCTAACATATTCCTAATTATTCTCCACTCCAACCCATCTAGTCCACAACCCAATTTTGGACCGCCAGCTTCATAACATCGTTATTTAAAAGATGTTCTCTCAAATCGATCAGTGCCTCCCACAAGGTGCGATAGGTGGGCTTCTGAGATGATCGTGCCTTGGTGACTAAATAGTAAAGGTACCGTTTGTGTTCTGAGTTGTCGCGCAATTTTAGTGTTCTTCCAACAGATGGACGCTGATTGGCTAGGTCTTGTAGCCGTCCAAATTTCTTTTTAAATACTGTAGCAATTCCTCGAGACATGTTTAAGTCTTCCGCCACACAGTGGGCTATGGAATACTCCAAAGGCACCAAGAACAAATCATGATGTTCTTCTTTTGTCACGCCGTACCGCGCTTTGTGACCGGTGGAATATTTCTTCATGAAGTCTCCAAATGTTAATTCATGTTCATGCTCTTGAACGCAGCGAACATTTGCTGCACAAACATCACTAACCTCATGGTTGTTTCCAGAAAAAGGGGCCAGTCGATTAAAATGGACTACTCGCGGCTTCCCAGTCGGTATTTTCCTGATTCGGTAGATAACGTCATTTATCCGCTTCATCACTTCATAGGGTCCCTCCCAGCATGTTTGTAACTTCGGCGATAGACCACGACGCTTCTGTGGGTTATATAACCATACCGACTCTCCAGTTCCATATCCTCCCTTTTCTGCCCTGATGTCATAATGATCTTTCATTCCGTCGCTTGAAGTTTGGATGTTTGAACGAACTTGTTCGTGAATGTCGTTCATTCTTCTTCGTAAATCGGTGACGTAATCTTCTCCAGCTAGATCTTTTCCAGATTTACATCCAAATTTCAAATCGCACGGTAATCGCAACTCACGTCCGAATACGATATTCGCGGGTGTCTGTCCTGTTGTTTCATGCACAGATGAACGATATGCCATCAAAAACATATGCAGATGACGATCCCAGTCTCTTTGGTGATTAGTTACAACTTTCGACAGATATCTGTTGATCGTTCTATTCATTCGCTCAACCATGGCGTCCGACTGCGGATGTAATGCAGTCGTTCTTGTCTTACGAATGTTTAATATTTTGCAGATATCTTGGAACAAAAACGACTCGAAGTTTCTTCCCTGATCGGAGTGTATTTCGCGCGGTACTCTAAATCGGCATATGCATTCCTTCACCAATACCTCAGCGACGGTGATTGCTTCTTGGTTGGGCAGGGGGTAAGCTTCAACCCACTTGCTGAAGTAGTCCATGACGACTACTATATACTTGTTGCCATCATTAGTCTCGGGAAATGGTCCAGCCACGTCGATTGCAATGCGTTCAAATGGGCTTCCTACGTTGTACTGACGCATTGGGGCTCTACGTTTCCTATTTGGCCCATTACTTGCAGCGCAAACTACGCATTTCTTGCACAACTCTTTAACATCTTCCTTACAATTTAGCCAGTAAAATCGTTCCCGCAACTTCTCAGCAGTCTTGTTGACTCCAAGGTGTCCTCCAGCAGATCCATCGTGGATCTCGTTCAACACTTCAGGTACCCTGTTCTTAGGTATTAGTAACTAAGTTCTCTGCTCTGTACCTTCCGCATTCTCCAAAACACGTTTAGGAGACCCTCTTCAATTATTAAAGAGTCCCATTGCGCCCAGTACGATTTCACTTTTTGGGATTATGGTGCAACATCTTGCCAAATCGGTTTATCCCCGTTTTTCTTCCAATTTATTACAATCTTCAGATCCGGATCATTTTCCTGATCTTTCTGCAATTCTTCCGGTTGCCATTTATCATCGACTACCGTTGTTCTTAACGCAGCAGCTTGCTTCTCTTCTACTCGGCAACAATGCTTGCATTTTCGGAACATGGTCTTCTGGACAACGCGTCAGCGTTACGATTGCTAGTTCCCGCCCGATGTTCAATGGTAAAATCATATTCCTGCAACTTTTCGATCCACCTGGCTACCTGACCTTCTGGATTTTTGAATTGTAATAGCCATTTCAAGGCAGCATGATCGGTTCTCATCAGGAATCTTCTGCCATATAAATATTTGTAAAAATGCTCAGTGGACTTCACAATTGCCAATAGTTCTTTCCTGGTGACGCAATAGTTTCTTTCCGGTTTCGACAGTGTCTTACTGAAATAGGCAATAACTTTTTCACGACCTCCTTGTACTTGAGAGAGGACGCCGCCAATCCCAACATTGCTGGCATCGGTATCCAAAATAAATTTGCCTTCCGGAAGTGGATAACTTAAGATTGGCGCGGTTGTCAGAGAATCCTTCAATTTTCCAAATGCTGTTTGACAGTCGTTTTCCCAAACAAATCTGCTACCTTCTTCAGTAAGCCGTGTCAGTGGTTTAGCAATGTTGGCAAATCCTTGCACGTATCGCCGGTAGTAAGTGCATAAACCAAGGAAACTTCTCAATTCATGCTTGTCCTTTGGTACTGGCCAGTCCCTTACAGCTTTTATTTTGTCCTCATCCACTGCAATTCCCTTACCAGAAACAACATGTCCGAGATAATGCACTTTCTTCTGGAACAGATGACACTTCTTCGGGCTGAGCTTGAGATTTGCCTGTTTCAATCTTTGAAAAACTTTTTCCAAATTCTTCATGTGATCCTCGAATGTTTTTCCAACCACAATAATATCATCGAGGTACACCAAACAGGTTTTCCATGACAGCCCAGCTAACACGGTTTCCATAAGTCGTTCAAATGTTGCAGGAGCATTTCAAAGTCCAAATGGCATAATTGTGAATTGCCAAAGTCCTGTTCCGATGGTAAAAGCTGTCTTTTCACGGTCTTTCGGGTTCAAGTCAAATTGCCAGTATCCGGTTTTTAGGTCTAACGTCGAAAATATTTTTGACCCAGCCAACGTGTCCAGGGTATCGTCTATTCGGGGAAGTGGATAACTGTCCTGTTTCGTCACGTTGTTAAGTTGACGGTAATCTACACAGAATCGGATGGATCCGTCCTTTTTCTTCACTAATACCACTGGTGAAGCCCATGGACTATTTGAAGATTTAATCACGCCTTCTTTCCTCATTTCTTCAATTATCTTTTCGGCTTCTTCACGCTTTGCCAGTGATAATCGTTTTGCTCCTTGACGGATGGGTCTTGCATCTCCAGTATAGATTTTATGCTGAACAACGTTCGTTCTGCCCTTAGATTTCTTGTCATATTCAAAGATGTCTTGATACTTGCTAATTAAGCTCTTCGCTTTCATTTTCTCGTCTGATGTCAGCCCGTGAAAAGATGCTGATATTTGATTGAGCAAAGTATCCGAAATCTTGCTAATTGGGGTTTTCTGAGCTACCATTGTTCTAATAATCGAAGATACGGATGAACATTCCCCTACTATAGTTCCTTGTTTAATTGTAACCGGATTTTTGAAGAAATGATAGCGTCAAACATATTTTTTTGTTAATTTACTTCTATAGTATACGAGTATATTGTCATCGTTACAAACAAAACATGAAGTGATTGAACGAAGAATGAAGTAACAAAATATAGTTATTATTAATTTAAAAATACCTATATTCTTAATTTCGGAGTCGCATGAAGAATTAAGTATGTTTCACGAGCGTAATGTGTATTTTTTTCCTCTTGCACTATTAGCGTGCGCTGGTAATAAAGAATCACTTTATGGTCTTCAAACATAAAGAACTATTAAATTATTTTATGCACAACCGGGCCAAAAAGCATGTGTTTTAGCCCTAAAAAGCGGGCTTAAACACTTCTTTATGGCCCATGGGCCAAAAAGAAATAATCCCTATAGATACATAAATAAAATGACAATTTTTGTTTGTTGTGAATACTTGATTCTGCAAAATGTCATTTTGACATATAATCTATGTACATATTTTAATCTTTTGAACATATAATTAAATGTTATTTTGTTGTGCATAAAATATTGTATGTGCCACGGGTGAAATTAGCGTTTCTGTGTTCGTGCCACTGGCCAGTAACGCCTGTCTTCACCCTTGGTACATAAATAACTATTTTCTACAACTACTATTACCTTGATTACGGGTGGAAAGGAGGCAAATGCAGACCAAGTGCGTTTTTGTAAACGAAAAGTACAAGTGCCGGAAGTAATTTGTGCTTAACGAAACTGTCAATATAAAAATTTAACTGAAAGCGATTTAAATATTGTACCGAGCGCTGAATTTCATATTTTAGCTACAGACGCTTATGGAAGAAGAAGATAAGCACTGGTATATTTTAACGTTTATAAACATAACCTTTATAAATAAAATTAGTGCAGATAATATCATCAATATTCCTAATCTGTACACATCACAATGAGTAGAGAAGTACTTCTAGTTATATCATTATTAAATAGAATAATTAACAATGATTTTATTTAGAGAATAAGTGAATACATAATATTTATTGTTTACGTATATTACAAACACAGTTGTTACAGTTGCTTATATTGACATAATGTGAAGTGGAAATTTTTATATTGTCTAAAGAAATATTGATTTCTTCCGTACCTATTGATATATCAACAGTATTATCGACAACAATTTCGGAGGTTTTAGAAGTACCAGCAGCAGGTCGATCATCACTGCTAAGAATAAATGTAACGTGGCTTGACATAGGGCCGCAATTATCTCTGGAGAAGTAGAACCACTTATTATAGTATTCAAATCTAGACGATTTTGAAAAAAATATTTTAAAATTAATAAAATATTTTTAAAGGAAACTGTAGCAACCCTGTAAAACATCGTTTTCGTGTAACATCATTAAAATTTTATAAATTCTGATAATATTTTAATATTTTTCTAAATTATCAGTTGTAGAAAAAATGTTGTTTATAACACGTGTCGAAAAAAGTTACAGAAAATATTGTATGCACCTCAAACAGAAAGTTGTTGTAGTAGTAATAATCAAATAAAAATTTACATTCCCATTTCAAATAAGAAAATTGCATCCGGTATTTTGTGAATCATTGGTCTAAAAGAAATTCTTATTTCGCTCATTAAAACAGTCTTATTAAATAGAAATTGTTTGCTAATTTAACTGACTTCCGATTTACTATGATTTGTGATAGTTAACACATGAACCACTCCGTCGACCAGTACTAACTGCAATAAACCAGTGGTATGAATACAATTTCATGGTGCCGTTATGTTGGGATTACAGTTGGCCTACTGTATCTTACAAATGGCGAGCGGTGCAGTAGGAAAGCACACAGAGTCGTTGCAAAATGGAATCTGTGCAAAATAAAACAATTCGTAGAGAAGCGCGGGGATATTTTTGCAAATGTTATATAGATGTGCGATAATGAAACATAAAGTTAAATTTATCAACAAAAACTCAAGAAAAAGAATTAAAATACTTCTACAGAGAGTAGTAAAAAATTGCAGAGATGCGACGCCCATGGTTTATTGTTTAACAACACGATTGCGAGGAGTATTCTCTCTTACCGCATCGGTAATCTTTCGAGTCACCGAATGAAACGAGGCATAACGGATAACGTGTTCGAAAACGCGTCTGACTACGGATAAGTTTCGCGCCTTTTCTTGTTTTATTACGTTGGTTGTAAGGGTTAGAAAGAACCTAAATGGTGTAATTCCGTAAAAATAAAACCGGGGTTCGATTCCTCGTTATGGAGATTTTTTACATTTCTTATACTGTTGTAATCTAGAAAAATTATATTGTTATTATCAAGTAGTAAATAAAAATCCGTCTCCATTATGACAATGTTTACATATTGCCGTGACCAGGATTGGAACCTGGGTTACTATGGCCACAACGTAGGGACCTAACCATTAGACGATCACGGCTACCGGAGAACTGAACACTACATATGTCAACATTCACTGTACCGTTTATATTTTGCTGATTGGCATAGTACATATTTTCCATTAGTTTAGTTGGTAAAGCACTTACTCTTAAATTCAAGGCCGAGGGTTCGAACGTGTTACGTCAGCACTAAGGACGTTTATGGTAAAAAGCTAGCTTGAACTAAGGCCCCGGGGGGATTCGAACCCCCGATCTCCTGTTTACTAGACAGGCGCTTTAACCAACTAAGCCACGGCGCCGACGAAACAGAATCAAGATCTAAGAAAACATATTTCACATCTAGTGTGCTGACTTGACCAGTAAACTAACTGAAGTTTGCATTCTATTATAAATTAAATAAATATCTTGTCATATCTGTTAAGTTGATATCATCCGGAATGGTCTAGTGGCTAGGATCTTGGCTAGGATGTCTGGCCCTCACCCAGGGTACCGAAATAAATGTTTTGTTGTTTTTTTTTTCTGAGAGAGATGATCATGTCGCAGAATAAAATATAATCGCCCCCGGGTGGGCTCGAACCACCAACCTTTCGGTTAACAGCCGAACGCGCTAGCCATTGCGCCACGGAGGCTTATATATAATTTAATATAATCCTTTTTTTTTTTAGTGATACCTATATATTTTAAATTTAATGTTGATATATTTACTTGGTTGTCTAGTTCAAATATGTCAAATAAAATATAATTGTAATACGATTACCTGTCATTGTTAAAATTTTATTTCACCTTGGTTCATAAAAATAGTTTTTGCTACTGAAAATAATACTTTTTTAATGGCCTATTATAGAAGTAGATTACATAATGAAAATGGCGATTGGATATATTCAAATAATGATTTACAGTAGCACCAAATTGGGACAACTTTAACCTAAAATATTAATCAAGAGATGTCTTTTTAACAGTAACGAGGATTGCCAACTAAGCAAGCAGTGCCGGTTTATCGGGGCGGCTTTTAGGGTCTATAGCCCCTGGCGGTGAAAAAGTAAAGGGCGGTATACAGAGTAGCTTTTTAAAAAATATACATTTTTTTATATATGTGCAAAAATAAATAATTTCACAAAAGTAAAAATTTGAAATGAAGCAAATTATAAACTAATTATAACAGAAATATGTCGAGAAATAATTGAATTTATAGTGTATTCCGAAAATAAAGCACATTAACCATAGTTAGTTTTTGTGGTTAGTTTTTAATATCAACCCATCTCTTTGTTAAAACTGTGTAAATCAGTTCATGCGGAATGAGCGTGAATAAAGATTTAACGTCAAGTGAAATAAGAACAAAATTGAACAACTCTGTACTACTCCATGAAACTTGTTTGTTATTTCTTCATCCGAATGATTCTTAATTAATTTATAAAATGTAATGATTAGACATTTCTTGTTGAAGTCTGACTGTTCTATTTTATTAGCCGAAATAGCTCAGTTGGGAGAGCGTTAGACTGAAGATCTAAAGGTCCCTGGTTCGATCCCTGGTTTCGGCAATGTTTTAAAATTTATAATTAAAAAGAGCTCGAGTAAAAATTGTAATTCGGGTCGGTAGGAATCGAAACCTGTGTTTACAGAGGTAATCTGTTTTTTAGCAAAACGTCGTAACTGCTCGGCCACGACTGATTATGAAGATATTTATCCAGCTGTTTTATCAGATAGTTTGATAATTGCTTAAAGATATTGCAATATTTTTATCTTTTATTAAATTTTTACAACTGTGTAAGTAATATTTTGAGAGCCACTGGTGTAGATATCAGCATGTTACCTATTTTTTATTATTTGTTAATGGCCGATTATATTAAGGACATTTAAAATAAAAAATACACGTGAAATGAAAAGTATAGCACCTATTATTTTTATCTATAATGTTTTTAATCTATTTTGCCATTTGTTCTTTGACAGTAACTTTAGTGCAAGCGACCATGTAATTTCCAGGCATCAAAATAATAATTTGTCAATTATTTACTTTTGCAAATTAAATTGCTTGGTTTCATTCATATACATTATATTTATACCTAAATGTCAGATATTTTTGTGATATTTATTAAAATTGATCTCTTGTTTTTTTTTTACGAATAATAGTTTATTTGTTATAAAATATATTATTGCAAGAAATGTTTTGTGGTTTTTATTTATATTATTTTGAAATACATTGATTTTCACGCGTCTTTGATTATAAATTAGGAAAAAAAGTATGTAGGGAAACGTAGGGACTTTTTACATTTTCTGTAGGGACAACAAAATTTTTTATCTGGCAACACTGGAGCCAAGCAAAGAGAACAGGGGTTGACAGCTAAATGGAATTCGTTTTGATAGAAGTGTTTAGGGGGGGGGGGGGGGGGGAGAGGTGTAAGTTGAGTTACAGGTTGCAAAGAGAGATGACACTGTAAACAGTATATTTACCTATTATTACGCTGGTTGGCAGTAAAATGACTGTTTGGAATTTCAAACTGACATTTAAACTAGAAACAATTTTTGGTTACTATGTTTGCTGTTGTTCTTGTGTACGCGTCGTCCATAGTTCTTCTGTTGTACAATTTGTGTGTTCAGTGTATATTTTGAATTCAGTTAATTTCTACTGTATTGAAAGGTAAGTTTACAATATTATTTTTTTATATAGAAGAAATCATAATATAATAACATAAAATTCCAATTGTTTCCGACCATGCGACGTTACAAGTGTATTGTTTCTGGTTGCAAGAGTGACAGTACGGTAGAAGATGTGGACTTATTTTGCTTGCCTAAGAAGTCTGCTCTATTAGATAAATTGGCGAGTACCATGCATTTATCTGAGCTTTTAAAAGATAAACCTACTACCACACTCATGCACATGCGAGTATGTACTTTACATTTTGAAACAGCATGCTTTCAAACACCACTCTGGAAAATGTTGAATCGTGCGGCAATTCCAACGATTTTACGTCCCACGAATGGTATGTATCATTTTTTATTATATAATTTAGAAGGTGATTCATGTTTGTTTGTTGTTTACAAGAAATAGTATAATATATAACACCTGTAAACAATTAATTTACAATACTTGTAATAAATTGTTCAAATTTATTTTCATATATCGAAGATTTAAAGATAATAAAAAATGTGCTTGCAAAACAATCAGATTCACAATTTAGCTTATATAAAGCATGTTATTTGTACATATTTTTACAGCATTTAGTACTATCATCATTTTCTTGTTATTTTTGCAGAATCAGAAATCCGCCAATCAGCAGTTGCGGAAGTACCAGATGACTTTTTTATTTTTATTTATTGAATTTTGTGTTATTATTTTGTATATACTATGTACATATTGATTTAATGTATGATGATACATTTTCTGTATTTTAAAATATATTTTTGAGTATTATCTAATTTGTTTTTTATTTAACATATGTCGACACATCATTAATTTTTAAAGATGTCAAGTATTTTATCTATAGCCAACTATAGATTAAAATGCTTAGCAGTCTTTAAAAATTAGCGATGTGTACGACAGAATTTTACTATTTAAATTTGAATATACCCCGCGTTTTATTTCAAATAATGCCTTAATTCTTGGATCCAAATGTAGAGGCGCTGAACTTCTATCACAATCTCAGACTAACCATACCTTAGACAAAGTCTGTCGTATTCAAGTCAATGCAGTGTTATGAAGTAGAGAGAGTTAAAGTAAGTTGTGGGTGAGACGGGTGCGCGGCAAGGAGCGAGTATCCTTTGATGTTATGCGAGTTGCAAACATTTGTATAGTTATTCTTATATTCAATTACTTACTCTTTATACATCAAAGTAAAGGTTAGTTTTTGACATATTAAGTGTTTTGTATACGTACTTTTGTGTTTAAATAAATAAAATGCTCGTGTCTAATAACTGTCATCAACAAAAATGCAACCCGCATAACACCAAGAGATACTAGCTCTTTGCCGCGCACCTGTCTCACCATCAACTTACTTTAACTCTTTTTACTTCACAACAAACGCCGTTGTTCTCCGTCTAAGGTATGGTTAGTCTGAGATCACAATTTATTTGCTTGCTCTGTCTAGTCTCCTGTCCGTCCGTCCCACGTCCCTGCACCGAAATTTATTTTTTTATATTCCTAACGTTTCACAAAGTACTCTCTGCAAATGTACTTGTAGTCTATTATTATTCACAACTCAAATCAACAATAGAGGCGCTGCATTCGGCTAGCTTTGGTAGGATACACGGTTTGTTACGTTTAGAATATATACGTTCATGTAAACTAATAATCAATTGCACCGCCGTCTATTAAATATCAATTGTAACAGTAAAAATTGTTAACAGCAAATAAATAATAGCATACCAAATGTTTGACCGCAATATCAATGATTCCATATAACATGTAACTTTCATTTGGTATTTTTAATTTTCAACCAAGTTTAAAATTCAAGTTACGTTAACAGGTCTTTTGAAATTACTAACAAGTAAATATGTCAAATTGTACCGTTATTACTTTAATTATAATAATACATGTGATCAGTAAGCAAAACAAAACTAAAATACTGACCACGTGTATTTATACATTTGTAAAACTTCCGTACTTTTCATTGTTTAGTTTGTTGTATTTTATTATACTTATTTTTTACTTTTTATATGCATATTTTGCTGAGGATGATGACATAGTTCATCGAAACGTCCATGTTGTTGATAATATATAATTCACATATTGTCTGACATGTGTTATTATTGTATTCATATGCCAACAAGATTATTATTATTATTATTACTATTATAAAGGATCAACTTTTTGCTTTACTTATTATCAAATGTAAATGATGTATAAATATTTAGAAAATCAATGTTTATTTTGAATTTAAGTAAGCCAAGAATTGACTTTGAGATGAAAGGATTAATTAGTTAATGAAAACAATCTAACATCAGCTTTCAATTAACAACCATGAATACCAAGGATTGACGGATGGTAACCTCACACATGGTAGTAATGTATCTATACCGATGTCTGCCCAGTGATGTGGCTAGCCGTGAATAAAAAATATACATGGGTTTAATTAATGTAGTGAGAGTAAATTTAAATAAAAATTAAAGAATAAAGATTTTCAAAACAATAATAAATACACGAATATATATATATATATATATATATATATATATATATATATATGTATACTAATACTTCGGTTGGCAGGTGAGCCCTGCATCATTGTTACGCCTCCGCATCTACGTCACCTAACTTGAGAAAAATGTGTGACGTATTCGTATGTATGTCATATAAAATTTAATATGTTCAAACCAACTATATAACAAATCTCAAAATATAAGCTTTGAAATCAAAGTTACAAAATAATTTAATGAACGTATTTATTTGAAACAGAAATATTTTGATAAATTGGAGCAAAATCAAAATTAATACATTATACAGCTCCTATAATTTGTTTATGTACTTCACTTTTAATATCATTCCAGGAAAAGATTAGATTTAAAACTTATTGCTCTTGACATACAAGCGGTTTTATGACATTCGGAGGACGCGTTTTCACCACTTTTTATAAAACTGTTGTCGAACATCTCGACGGCGTGATTCATGAAATTGCAGAGTAGTTTAAATTTTTTTGTGGGACCCGACGCCAGGCGTCACGATAGTAACGTTCCTGAAATGGTGGGCGACATACAGATTACGGTCCTGGAGTTTATTCCGTGGACGGTGATAGTGATGACTCACAGAGAAGCACATAAACTAAGCAGTCGCGAACGCTATTGAAAACTCGTACCCATGGCGAGACGCAGGTCTGGTGAAACACACGCAAAATTTAACTATTATTGTCATCTATCGGACATATTAACAAGTCAAATCTGCTCACTTGTAAGTTCCAAATTTCACCGCAAGCCTACAAAATAATATTCACGACCTTTTAGACCAAGTGTGAATTTTCGCTATTTTCTTATATATATACAATATTATATATATAAGGTGGCTTAACACCCCCTGTGGGGTTGCGCCGCTTCTTGGAAGCTCTCTAGATCTTTTCGTTTTGGAGTAGATCAGTCTCCTCTTCTCTTTCATTGTATCATATTGATTCAATTACCTTTCTCCATCCCTTCCTGTCTCTTGTTTTCTTCTTCCAGTTACTAATACCTGATTTTTTTAAATCTTCTTCTACTTCCCGTAACCATGTCGATTTAGGTCTTCCCCTGCTTCTTCCTCTTCCTGGGTTCCATTCTACTATTGCCCTTATTACATTTGTTTCTTCTGTCCTCCATATATGCCCCAGCCACCTTACTCTCTGTCGTTTTATCCTCTTCACTATGTCTTCTCCACCCATCACCCGTTCTATTTCGTAATTCATTCTTGGTCTGTATTCATTTTCTGCCGTTTTTATTGGTCCTAGTATTGTTCTTATAATCTTTCTTTCCATCACTCTCAAATTTTCCTGCTCCTTCTTCGTCATCGTCATTGTTTCTGCAGCATACAGTGTTATCGGTCTTATAATTGTATTATATATTTTTATTTTTGTCTTATATGAGAGTATCTTACTATTTAGCAATTTTTTGTTGGCATAGAATGCTCTATTTGTAGCCATTATTTTATCTTTAATTTCCATCTCTCCTTCCCCTTTATTTGTTATTGTTATTCCTAGGTATTTAAATTTATCCACCTGTTCGAACTTAAACCTCCCTACCTCTATTTCATTTCTCTCGATTTTTTTTCCTAATATCATTATTTTGGTTTTGGCTTCGTTTAGTTTTAGTCCTATTTTCTCTCCTTCCTCTACTATTTTTCTCAAAGTTTCTTCCATTATTTCCCGACTCTTTGTTATTACTGCAATATCATCAGCGTAGGCAACTATTTGTCCTCCTCTTGTTCGTAGCGTCCCTTCTTTGTTTATTTCTCTCATTACATATTCTAGAGCCAGGTTGAATAATGTTGCTGATAATGCGTCTCCTTGTCTGATTCCTTTATTTACTTCAAACTCATCCGTCTCACCTTTTTGTGTTTTTATGGTCATTTTTGTCTTATTCATTGTCATTAATATTAGTTTCCTTAATTTTCCTGTAATTCCCAGTTCTTTCAGCGCTATCATCAGTTTTCCTCTGTTAATGGAGTCAAAGGCTTGCTTGAAGTCTATAAAAAGGATTTCTGTGTTTATGTTGTATTCGATGCTTTTTTCAACTATTTGCTTTACTACGTGTATTGCATCTACCGTCGATCTGCCTCGTGTGAAACCACATTGATATGATCCCACAATACGCCCTGTTTCTTCCGCTATTCTTCTTTGTATTACCGATGATAGGATTTTATACGCTGTGTTCAATAGTGTTATACCTCTATAGTTCTCACATATTTGTTTATTCCCTTTTTTATGTATCACTACTATTTGTCCTACTTCCCATTCTCTTGGCATCTTTTCCTCCCGCCATATTTTCTTAATTAATTCGTGTATATGGTTCTGCAGTTCTTCTCCTCCATATTTTATTAATTCATTATTAATCCCGTCTTTTCCTGATGTCTTCCCATTTCGACTCTTTCCTATTACTTCTTTAATTTCCTCTATCGTTGGTTCTGTTATATTTCCGTCCTCCCTCGCTTCTTGCTCCTCTATCTCATTACTCTGCTGTGCTTCTGTAAGCAGTTCTGTAAAATGTTCTTTCCATGCCTGTTTATATTCTGTATCGTTTTCTGCTAACTTATTATTTTTGTCTCTCACACCGCATGATTTCGCCTTGCGTGTTCTATTTTGTTCATTGACTTTTTGATAAAATTGCTTTGTGTTTTTTTTGTGGCTTTCCTCCTCTATATCTTCTATTTTACTGTCTATCCAGTCTCTCTTGTGTTTTCTTATAATTTTATTGCATTCTCCTCTCCTTTTTTCATACTCCTCTTTATTTGCTTCTATATTTGTTCTCATCCATCTCATTCTTGCTTCATTCTTTCTTTTTACTGCTCCATGACACTCTTCGTCAAACCATTCCTTTTTTATTCTATATTCCTCTTTTCCTACCCATTGTTCTGTCGCCTCTTGTATGCATTTTCTAATATTCTGCCACTTCTCCTCTATTTCTTTCTTCTCGTGCCCATTTTTACTAAGTCTCTTGTCTAATTCTTCTGCGTATCTTTCTCTTGTCTTTTTATCTTTTAGCTTCTCTATATTCCATTTCACTCGTGTGTTTTGACCTTTGTTTTCCTTCTTTATTTTATGTCTTAATGTCGCTGTGACCATATAGTGATCCGACTCCGCACATGCTCCTCTATATGTTCTGACATCTAGTATCGATGATTGTTTCCTTTTTGCTATCAATATGTGGTCTATTTGTGTTTGATGCTTCTGATCTGCTGTTGTCCATGTCACTTTGTGTACTTTTGGATGTTCGTGTTTTGTACTACTTATGATTAAATTCATCCTAGCTGCCATTCTACAAAGCCTCTGCCCATTATCATTAGTTTTTTCGTGTATTGTGTGTTTTCCTGCAACGTGTCGTATATAATTCTCCTTTCCTACCTGCGCATTAAAGTCTCCTAGTATAATTGTTGTGTCTTCCTTTGGTATTCTTTCTATTTCTAATTCTAGTTTCTCATAAAATATGTCTTTCTCTTCCGCAGTTGCTGTTTCTGTTGGAGCATACACATTTAGTATAGATAATTTGAGTGGTTTCGTATTGATCCTGCAGTAGTTCATTCTCTCATTTATTGGTCTAGATTCAATTATTTCGTTCTTTAGCTCTGTCATAATAAATAGTGCTACTCCATATTGTCCTTGCTTCTTGTTTCCCGAATAATGTACATCATATTCTTTTTTATTTATAATTCCTTCTCCTCCCCATCTGGTTTCTTGGATTGCTGCAACATTTATTTTGTATCTCATCATTTCTGATGCGATTTCCTGCATTTTGCCTGGTTGCAACATGGTCCTTACGTTCCATGTGCTTATTCTAATCTTCTTTCCTTTCTTCCTTCTCCTACCGTTTATCTTTTGTTTTGGCTGTACTTCCTTCAGTTTATTTTCGTCATTTTTTTGTCTGCTTTCGCTCTCATTTCTTTTTTCATCAATATTCTCATAACCTGTTTCATGCCGTTCGTCATCATTTTCGTTTTCCCCGTTGTTGGCTTTTAATCGTTTTTTGGCGGTGCGTGTGTTGCGAGCTCTTGCTGATCATTTTTTGCTTCTTGTCGTTTTACTAATTTTCCATTGTTTGTATTCCATTCGATCCATTCACCTCCAATTTTTATTTTTCTATATCCTATTTTAACTTCATTTCTTTTCTCTTTTTCTTCCTTATATATTTTTAATATTTCTTTTTGTATTCTCATGTCTTCCCTTGTAAGATCACTTTCTATATATATTTGCGTTCCGATTAACCTGTTTTTTTTCTTCATGATTTCCATTTTATTTTCAAAAGTATCTATTGTTGCCACGGTGTGTTGTTTGTCATCCACTCTTCCTATTTTATATGTGTTTATCACTTTTATTTCAATTCCTAATTTGTTCTTTATGAATTCTTCTATCTCTTTAATGTTGTTTTCTAGTTTTGCTCCTTTAATGATAATATTGTTTCTTTTTGTTATTTTTTCCCTTCTTTCTTCTGCCTTTGTCAACTCACCAATCCTGTTTTCTAGCTTCTGTATCATTGTATTATTTTCCTTTATCATATCAAGATTCCTTTCTGCTCCCCCTCTTGTTGTATTAGATTCTGCTTTTTCTTTGCGCCATTCTTCTGACATTCTGTTTAGCTCAGCTTTGGTTTGTTGCAGGTCATCTCTGTTTTCTTTTATTTCCCCTTTCATACTTTGTATTTCTTTCTTCATTTCTTTTATGTCTTTTTTTTATTTCCTCCTTAATTGCGTTCATATCAGTTTTTATGTTCTGTCTTAGATTTTCTAACATGCTTTGAAACTCCTCCATGTTTATACTTCCTTTTTTGTCTGGTGTGCGTGGTGTGATCCTACTTCTCTGTGCAGCTCTTATTTCTTCTGGTGATTGGCTATTGCTATCTCTATTTCTTTTTTGCCCTTGTTCTGTTTCCATATATACAATATTATAGATGTATTTTATGGTACTTCGAAAGCTATGAGTTACACAAAACTGTCATGTTAATATCGTATCTTTAAATTAATTTAATTACCCTAAAAATGCCATATACTGTTGGTACTTTCCAACCACCTGGCTGACAATTCGTTTATGGCTCAAAAGCTTGTGAACACTGCACGTTTGGCCTCAAAAGTGCGTGAATATATATATATATATATATATATATATATATATATATATATATATATATATATATATATATACGCCCAGGGTATGAATTGGGGTCTCAAAATTTTAGCTATCCCATCGAATGGGGTCTAGTGGTACTGTTGGGGTCATAAAATGGCAACTTTGGGGTCTTCGATATTTGAGGCAAAATCATTGCGTGAAGTTGTTCTAAACACCGTAGTTCTAAAAATTCCACACGTTACATTTTACTTCTGCGGTAAAATAAAATTATTTTAAGTATGATAACTTAATGTTCGATACACAATAAACAACAATTAAATTGTTAAAAATAATTCACAATAAAAAAAAATAATTCAACGGTAGAAAATTTAAAAATTAAAAAAAAAACATAACTAAATGCATTTAAAAAACATTAAGTACACAAAAACTAAGTAAATAACCAATAAAAATTAATAATAATTAATTATCCATCTGATACCATTATGCGCGGCAAGTGAGTAACGTAGGTATTACGAGGAATATTGTCCCACGACCAATAGCGTTTCATTATTTGACATCGTTGTCATGGAAATGAGTGAATTAATATGATAATTGGACCAGTGCAATTACAGCGGTAATTTGCACTAGTGAAATTATCAGTAATAATATAACAAGAGACTTGTTGCCAGGCAATAGTCACGAAAGCCCGTAGAGCTTGAATTGCTATTGCAAGTTTGATAAAGACACAGGTGAATTATTTTCTAATTTATTGAACTCTCGAGTTATATTTAATTAGATAATTTTTTGACTGATGACTTATTAATGTATTCTTGGAAGTTGTTTCCAAAAATTGTTGGTGTATCTAAAACACAACAAAATCGATTTTTTCACACATTTTATTTTAATGGGGTGGCTAGCTCAGTGGTATGAAGTTGGCCTGTGGATCCTAAGAACCCTGGTTCGATTCCCACAGGTAACAAACAATTTTCATAATTTCAAAAGGTACCCCTGTGGTTCCTCCACCACTAACATATTTCGGGGCTGTGATTTGATGACTGGTAACCGCACTTCACGCGCAAAATATATCACTTACCGAGATCTGCTTCGGCAGAGTGCCACACTCAGTAATGGGTAGAAGGCGTGATGATATATTTATATATTTTTATATTTTATTTGACGCGTTGACAATTTTAAATAATTATTTGACAAATACCTATCATTTGTCACAAACAAAAAAGCAAGTACAGAGATATTTTCCGGGAATAATCACAAAAGCTTTATTCTCACTATAATAATGACAGGATTGGTTAAAACGCAGACACTTGATATACAATGAAGTATTTCATTGGTTTTGAGAAACGTCAAAAAATTATCGCGATAATTTTCTGTATAAAAAATTTACAGTTTTACTCTATTTTTTATTTTTTTTTAGTTTCCTAGCAACGAAGTTATCTGACATATGTCAACATATGAATGTTGTACAAATTTTGATGAATTGAATATTCCCAGAAATTATTTTCTCGCTATTCACTCGGGATTTTGTTGCTCTTAGGAAATACTCACTCGTCTTCGACTTCTATAGCAACAAAAGCACTCGTAAGGTGAAAAAAAATATACAATGAACTGGTAACATTATAAATAATAGTTATAAAAAAAAATTGGGTAAAAATAATTATTTCAATCAACTACCCCGTTCTATGAACGTCGTCGGCAAATATCGTCGTCGCGAAGCCGGCGTCGTTTACGAGAAAACCGCAATTTAAGAACCATTCTTTAGGAATAAACTCCCATATTGACTGAGCGAACTTGATAACTGATTAAAAATTAATCGCGTTGTTTTAATTAAACATTTTAATTAATTTACTTATAAATACTTAATCTACATTTATTTATCTATATAATAGGTAAATTGATAACAAAAAATTTATTTTCATCATGTTAATGTTAAAAATTCAAATATATTAGCTAAATGTCTGCCCGTACTTTACAATTGATTTCAAATAAATCTCGTTCATTTAGTTAAACAATTTAATTAATTCACTTGTGAACACTTATCTCATATTTAATCATGTATATTTTATGTGAATTAACAAAAAAAAATCTATTTTAATTATATTACTGCTAAAACATCAATTAACAATTTAACAACTATAATTTTGAATAATTATTCCACATTTGGTTATGTATACTTTCTGTTAATTAATAAATATATACTAGAATTTTGTGAAATAGCTATTTTAACGAACCGCCACTGATTCCCCAGCCTTGTAGCCCGCGGAAATGCAATGAGTGAGAGATGTTACAGCGCAGACAGAGAGCAAGTGTGTACGCAATTACGCAATAAGCGGATATAAATTCTTGATACCTTCCGATTTCCCAGTAACCGATATCAACTTTAAAATTTCAAAAGGAACAAACATATTATATTTTTTTCAAATTTGTCCTTGCAAGAACAAAATTATGAGATTAATCATGTTCATAGTTATTGTTGTTTTCAACAACTGTTTTGTACGCCTTTATTTCTTATATTTATTTATACACGTTGCAGTACAAATCATGTTATATGACTAATATCTATTAATCAATAAATAAGTCAGATAATTGCTGGTTGAAATAAAAGGTGATGCTTGTAACTCAACATTTAATTACTTTTATTTGACTTTAAACAAATTACACTTTTGTAAAATATGATTATTTATATGAATATTAACAAAACTAAAAGAATAAACAATAACACTTTATCTCTCATTGATCTACACTGCTTGATTGTTGCTTTCTGACTGCTACGCGGCTCACTGGGCTGAGTGGGTTGTCTTCTCTCTCTGCCCCTGGTTCTTCATATGTAGTCAGTGGCGTCTCGTTACATGCTTTATTTAAATATTGGTAAACATTAATAGCGCGCTAGATAAAATTTTGTATTATACTTGTGTTTTATTCTCGTGTTTAATCTTTTCTTACGTAATAAATAATTATAATTCTTTTAAAAATATCCAAATATATGTAAAATATTAGTAGAATATAATTTGACCGCAGACAGCGAAATACTTGATGCCCGACGAGCGACGCATCGGTGGCTATGATATAAGATTAGTATTAATATTACACGGCACTCAGATACAGGGCCGGACTACAACCATTATTCCATAGAAAATAAACACTATGTATGTTAAAATCTCTTAAATTCTCGTATTTACATGTTTGAAATCTGTATAAATTGATATAAATGGCGTTAAATAAGTAGTGTGTTTGGATGAGAATGTTTGACGAAGACTGATTATTTGATTAATTTGAAGAGTGAATGTTTTATGAATGATTTTAGGGTTCGTGCTATCCCATTTGACGGAATATAATGTGATGATATGTATGTATGTAAATAAGTATATAATTATAAAATCTATAAATAATGCAGATTTACATAATTTTACAGTAGCAGATGATGTTGAATTATTTTCACGTTTTTATATGTTCAAATCTATTAAAATCTCACATATACATCCTTGAAATATGTATAGATCGACATTAATTGTTTAAAATTAGTCTATAGTCATAATATCCAAAACATGCTTAAACATAGGTAGAATGTAATTTCACCACAGGCTGCTAGATACGGGATGTCGGTTACCGAGATTATAGAATCCAGTGCGCCGCTCTCAGATACAAGCACGTGCTACAGCTATTATTCTATAGCAAATAAATATTGCAGTAAACTAGTAAATAAAATTAGCTTAATTTCAAATCAACATTTAAATATGCATATTTTTAACAACAATTGTTCATCAATTATTGATTATTATTATTTGTGGACTTCATGCGAACCTTTACTTGTGACGTAAAATTTATATCTATAGAATATATACGATAGTACGTGTCTTATTGCATAAGTTTGTTAATATATAATCATATTAGTTGAAAAGTGAACTACTAATCGGAAATGTAGTGACTAAACGAATTTTTTTTTTGTATAGCTTTTTATTTGATATTAACTTTACCTTTTATGTGTCAACTTTTACCATATGACATAAATTTTAAAACATTAATTGAAGCATAAAAACAGAATTCTCAAAAAAAGATTTAACATATTTTGAATTTTGACTTACAATTGAAATCTCGAGAACTATAAAAATCGATGTAATTATAAACTAAAGTTAAATTAGAAGACGATTTTTTATTATCAAAAAATAGCAAGGTGAATAAATAAAAACTAATATGTAAACAGACTACGAAAAATGGTTTATTTATAACTGTAGATATCACTTCTACTACGCGCGTCAACTTTAAAATGGTTATTTGAAAGATATGAAGTGTCAAATTACTAATATGTTTATTAATTACAGTAGTGCAAAGTTTGAAAAATGTAAGTTAGTAGATGTTTTTGTAAACAAACTTAGTTAACTTGGAAAAAATGTTTATTTATAACTACAGGTCTCACTTGTAATGCGCGCTACAACATTAAATTGCTTATTTTAAAGATATGAACTGTCTAATTACTAACATGTGTATTAATTATAATAGTGCAATGTGTGGAGAATGTGAATTAGTAGATGGTTTAGTGAATAAACTTCGTAGACTAGAAAAAATCGATTATTTATAACTGCGTATCTCACGTGTACGCACATTGTGACACTACGCTATGCATATATGTCAGTAGAATAGAAAAAAATAATACGATTAAATGAAAAAAATTAAACGCTACAGTAATATATTAAAAAATTTAACGAAATTAGAAGATTTCTAAAATGTTAACCTAAAATGAACTGTTCAAACTTCAATAAAAGTAAAACTACTGTATATAATAATAATTACTTGGCTTTACACTATGAAGTAAACATATAAAATAGATTTTAATCATTTATTTTATATCTATTAAATATATAAACATTATAATATTGTAAAAGTAAGCACTCGCGACACAATCTTCAAATTACGTTTCACTTGATAAAATAAATCATATAGTTTGCCATACACAAAATGATACACAGAATAGAAACTTGTCACTTTTGGAATTATATGCACATATACTTGCTAAAAATATATTCTATCTCACACATTTAATGTAGTCTTGCGCGAGCTATCAACGATAGTGCATCGTCCAGTAAGATACTTTGTTTATCATTGTGATTATAAACAAAACTTATAATAATACACATTTACCTCTAATGTACTAGTGCTATAGTGCATACACATCCAAAATAAACAATAAGACTCGAGTTCGAAAAGCATAAAAAGTGTGAAATAAGTAATTTACTTTATAAAAGTGACTTAAACACCACGAGGTGAGGTGCGCGCGCGCCCAAAACACACGACCTTGTGTCCCGTCACAACCAACACGCTCGAGAGTTATAACCAGTGTTCCCAACTATAGTGAAACAAAAAGTTACTACTTAATTTGAAAACTTTAAAATGCCAGAAAATAGTGGCGGTTTGGCAAACACGAATACTACAGCTGTTACTGGAGCAGTTACAACAACATATGTGTCCATAAATACAACTAGTACAACAAGTATTTACACTACACCAATTACTACACCAACACGTAACGAACTCACACCGAATGGTAGTACATTATCTACTGGTACAACTCCAGGACCATGGACTCTCAATAATATCTTGGGATCGCCTCCTGAGTATTTCACACCAAACAATACCCTACAAGTTACCACTACTTTTACACCGATAACAACTACACAAACTGACTTAACACAGATACCAAGCTTCTCATGGCAAAATACCACAAGGAAGAGAGGAAGAACAGGAAATACAAATGTAGAGCAAACAAAAAAAAGAAGTAATGTTAACCAAAACTATCAGATACCAACTTCTAATAGCTACTCTATTCTGAGCAATGACACAGACATGGAACAACAACAACAAGAACCAAAACAAACTGAACAAAGAACAGAAGAAACAAATAAAAAATCTAATGGTGAGTTCAAACCTCCTCCATTATATATACAAGACGTAGAAAATTATCCAGCAATGATAGCAAGCCTGAAACTAGCCGTTGACGAAAACGATTTTATATGCAAAACACTATCGAATGACGTAGTGAAAGTCAATACCACAACGTCAACAGCATATAGAAAACTAGCTGAACTATTCAAAAACCATAATATTGCTTATCATACATACCAACCTCGTGAAAAAAGATCGTATAGAGTTGTTATCAAGAACCTTCATCATTCGATTGCACCTGGGGATCTGAAAGAAGCATTGGAGAACAAAGGATTCATAATTCGCAATGTTACTAATATCCGCAGCTGGAAAACGAAACAACCGTTACCAATGTTTTTCGTCGACCAGGCACCAAACGAAAACAATAAAAAGATATATGAAATTCAACACCTATTAGGAACAAAAATTGCAGTGGAAGAACCACGCAAGAGAAAAGAAATACCTCAATGTATGAGGTGTCAAAGATACGGACACACGAAGTCGTACTGCGCCAAACCACACAACTGCGTAAAATGTGCAGGAAGTCATCCGACGTCTGATTGCTTACAACCAAAAACTACTACAGCAAAATGTGTGCTGTGTGGTGGAGCCCACCCAGCCAATTATAAAGGCTGCACAGTATACCGCGACTTACAAAAATCCAGAGGAAAAATGAATTCAATCAATTTTAGAAATACACAAACTACAACAGAAAATCGAGAATACAGAACAAACATTAATGAATTTCCCCAACTTAATCGTACAACAAATAAACCCATGAACTTTTCCCAGGCAATTCGAAACGATAGAACAAATATGGATAACGTAAACAATAACAACACCACTCTAGAAAATTTCCTCAGCAGGTTTGAAATATTAATCCAGCAGTTAATGAATCAAAATGGAATGATCCTTAATTTACTAACCACGTTAATCAATAAAACCACTAATGGCTAGTAATACTATAAGAATTGCATTATGGAACGCTAACGGTCTAAAGCAACATAAACAAGAAGTAGAATTTTTCCTAAACGAACAAAAAATCGATATATTACTAGTTTCTGAAACACATTTCACTGAAAGAAACTATTTCAAAATACACAAATACAAAGTATACTATACAAATCACCCTGATGGAACAGCCCATGGCGGAACAGCTGTCATCATAAGTGAAAAAATTTCACATTATGAAATAGAAAAAATAGAGAAGGACTATATTCAAGCTACAAATGTCCAAATTAGAGAAGCAAACGGCACTTTAGTTGTATCCGCAATATACTGCCCACCAAGGCATTCAATCAAACAAGAAGAATTCGAAAAAGCCTTTGAAGTTTTAGGAAATAGATTTTTAGCAGCAGGAGACTTTAACGCTAAACATCCTAGATGGGGATCCAGGCTAATTAACCCGAAAGGTAGACAGCTCCAAGCTGCTATGCTCAATAAAAGTTACGAACATGTAAGCACTGGAAAACCCACTTACTGGCCAACTGACACAGCAAAAATACCAGATGCTCTAGATTTCTTTGTTGCCAATGGAATATCGCCAAACTATATAAAAACCGAGGAGTGCTTCGATCTCATGTCAGACCACTCTGCTGTTATAGCTACACTAAGCTCGACAATAACAAACAAAGAAAAAAAACCTGCTCTTACAAATAAAAAAACAAAATGGTCTACATTTAAAAAATACCTCAACGACAACACAGTTACAAACATGCCACTAAAAACTGAAGATAATATCGACGAAGCAGTGGATATTTTAACAAAAAATATACAACAAGCAGCCTGGACATCAACTCCTGATTATAAAGATAATAATGACACCGTTCTAAACTACCCCAAGCACATTAAAGACAAAATAGCTGTGAAAAGAAGAATCAGGAAAAGATGGCAGTTCCATAGACTACCTAGTGACAAGACTCTATTAAACAAACTAAGTAAGGAGATCAAAACATTGATATACGAATTAAAAAATGAATCATTTCAAAACTTCGTTAGCAATCTCTCCCCGGATGCGCAAAACGATTACACTTTGTGGAAAGCTACTAGGAACCTTAAAAGACCCCAGAAAACTTCTCCGCCAATACAAAGACCTGATAATACCTGGGCCAGATCAGACAAAGACAAAGCTGAAATATTTGCTGAACATCTGTCAGAAACATTCAAACCCAACTCGTCACAAGTTACAGATAATGAAGAGAATCAAATACTTGCGCAATTAAATATACCACTGCAACTATCACTACCAATTTCGAATCTTAATACTGAAGAAATTGTGAACGAAATAAAATTCCTAAACAATAAAAAAGCACCTGGACACGATCTTATCACACCAATAATACTAAAAAATCTGCCTGATAAAACAATCACAATCATAAAACATATATTTAACGCAATATTAAGAATCCAATACTTCCCTCTAATCTGGAAGCACTCTCACATAATATTAATACTAAAACCAGGCAAACCAGAACATGAACCTAAATCGTACAGACCAATCTCCCTACTTCCATGCCTCGCTAAAGTCCTTGAAAAACTAATCCTGAAAAGATTAAAATATGAAATGGAAGATAATAATTTAATCCCGGAACACCAATTTGGCTTCAGAAATCAACATTCGACTGTAGAGCAAGTACACAGAGTGACTAAAGAGATAGAAAGAGCACTAGAAGAGAAGAAGTTTTGTTCGGCTGCATTCTTGGACGTCAGTCAAGCCTTTGACAAAGTCTGGCATCCAGGATTATTATGCAAAATAAAAGAAAAATTACCATCCCAATACTACCTACTAATGAAATCTTACCTCACAGATAGACACTTCCAAGTAGTATGCGAAAATGAACATTCTCAAATATACTCCATCAAAGCTAGCGTTCCCCAAGGGAGTGTACTTGGACCTATGTTATATCTCCTGTTCACTGCGGACCTACCATATGACGAAAATACTACTATAGCAACTTTCGCAGATGATACTGCTATATTGGCAACAGATGAAAATCCCAACGAAGCTTCCAGGCTACTGCAAAATTCACTTCAACAAATCGAAGAATGGGCAAAAATATGGCGGATAAAAATCAACGAAGATAAGTCAACACACATAACCTTCACAATGAAAAGAGACACATGCCCGGAAGTGAATTTTAACAATAAACCTCTCCCACAAAATAACAAAGTAAAATATTTAGGAATGACACTCGACAGAAGATTAACATGGATGTACCATCTACAAGCAAAAAGAAAACAAACTGACATTAAAATAAAAAAATTATACTGGTTAATAGGTCGAAGATCTACACTAACTCTATCAAACAAAATTCTTTTATATAAAACAATAATTGTGCCTATATGGTCCTATGGCATACAATTATGGGGCTGTGCGAAACAATCAAATACTAATAAAATACAACGAATACAAAATAAAACCTTACGGATAATCGCAAATGCTCCCTGGTATGTAACTAACAATTCACTCCATAATGACTTAAATGTAAAAACGATAAAAGAGCAGACACAATATTATTCAGAAAAATATGAGAAAAGACTTAATAATCACCCGAACAATTTAGCTATCAACCTACTGAATAATGCGGAAGACGTAAGAAGATTAAACAGAAAAAAACCTCTGGACTTGTGAGCCATCTACAAAGAAAATTTATAATAAGAAGAACCATCACTGGATGGCGACTTCAACACATGATATGTATATACCTATTACATTATTGTACAATTATCAAATTTGCTGGTTAGCCCTATAGGCTAGTTGTAAATCAAAGTAACAAATAAAAAAAAAAAAAAAAAAACACACATTTAATATTGATGTGACAGTCACTCGTTTGACAGTTACGGAACGCATCTAAAATCATGACGTCACACGCCCGTTGTTTATTACTATATAAATTCAATTGTTTAACTAATATACACGGCCACAGGAGTAATTTTCATTTGGTGAAAATATTTGTCGACTGTGGGGATCGAACCAGGGTTCTCACTGGGCCATTACCCCATAATATGAGTTGTATTTATTACTTCCATAACAACTAATAAAAATTGTATGCCAAAAAATAATTTGGTCGAGTCCAGGAACGGATGAACAAGTACAAACCGGCTCACATTATACATAAACAAGTATTTTGAATTAAATAAAACAGTGTTTAAAATTTAAAAATTCTAAATTACATTTCAAGGATATACTAATAAAATTATTTTTTAACTTTATTGAAATTACTGAAAGAATATATAGTTGTAAATTACTTGTTTTATTTTATTAGTGAACAAAATTATTGTATAGAAACTATTCACAATTAAACTAAACATATGTAGCATATGTACATTTTTTCAAGTACGGGTCTGTGCAGCGCGTTGTGTGGTCCTTGAGCGCGCCGGGCCGAGACAGGGTGCTACCGCGAAGTAATGACATCTAATTACTTTGTATACGTTTTGTAAATAAACTAATGCAAAGTTATTTGCAAAATCTACTTGGCGGACCCTCACAGCATAAGGTGTAGCGGAATACAGGGATGGAAAACTTGGGCCGCATTTAAAAATTTTCACTTCCCGCCACAGTTGTCACATTTTAATAATTTTCTGACAAGTAATCAGTTGAAGCCTGAATGACATCTAACAAATTTAACCGCTATTTATACTTAAGGGTAGATATATCCAACGTACAGATAAGGTGTAAATAATATATTACGGCTATCTACACCTATGACATCAAACTAATTTACCACTATTTATTTGACAGAAGATTTATCCAATACACAGATTAAATGTAAAATTATACCGAAACCTTTGTTTTCTTACATATAACTTTGAAATTATCATTAAACTATCGCAAATTGCAATATTCTTACTTACATATTTAGTAATCCCACCCTGGTAAGCAAACGCTTGCCGTGTTAGTAGATTTTGTAAATAATATACCTGTTGTATGTATCTAATAATAAAGATAAAATACTTTCGCGTTAGACATATACCATATTTATTTCGAATTTTACATAACGATTTGGAAGGTTTTATATATTCTCCAATATAATTAGGTATGTTTTTCTTAAGAAGTTTGCTTTGTTTAGTAAGCGTGTTAATAATTTCATCAGTCAATTGTTTTCAAAATGTTCTTTGCACAAATCATTACTATAAATGTTTCTAAGCAATTATCTGATAATGTATTTAAAAATAATTGAATTTTTAACTGAAACAAATAAAATAATGCTAACTTTCTAAAAGCGAATTGAGTATTAAAATTAATAAAATTCATACTTATAATAAAATGATGAAATAAACAAAAAAATACGGTATCCTCTTAATTAAGATTTAGCACCTGATATGACATTCATATAAGCTAAATCGAATGGAAAATATGTACCTCAAATTGACAACACTGGCGAAAAGTATGTGGTGTGAGTTGTTCCTTTATACATATTTACGAATTATTACATTTACTTTTAAATCCCTTATATATATCTTGCTCCCTTCTATTATTTGGTCATATTTATGTGTTCTAAGAAACTATAACTTTACTGACATGTTTATTTTTATATTTTGCAAAAAAAGCCGCCTATTACAACACTTGGAAATGCTGTTTCTATAAATGATAATATAGCATGTATTTAGGGGCGGACTGGCACTAAAATGTTTATGTGAAAACTTTATTAAGCGGCCCATTTGATCAGTGGTCCGTAACCTGTTTTAAGAAAAAGGAATTAATAATAATTTGTTCTTTGAATATATTCTTATTGATTTATTTATTTATTTATTTCACAAATCAGATCAACAGGTCAATGACCCAATAACAGATCCATTACAAATAGATACATAGGTACATAGAAGTACTAATAAGTATACAATTTTTTTTTTATTAATAGTATACTAACTTAGTATAAACAAACATTGAAATTACAAAGTCTCATTAGAGAAATCAATTAGAATATTTTTGCAACTTTTTTAAAACAAAATAGAGAAATAAAAAAATATCAATAACACTATATAAATAATTGTAAAGTGCGCACATAGAGTATAGCGGATATTTAACAAGCGTGTTGGTAGAAGCTTTAGGCAAGTAGAAGCAGGTATTGTGTCTGGTTTTAATTTTGGGAACGTGTCGCTAATAGAGCAAGTGTTTCAGGATTATCAATTAAGTTATGCACTATTTTATATAAAAATAATAAGGACGCGCATTGCCGCCTAATATGGAGTTTCGTTATGTTAAAACACGACAATAATGCTTGGTATGAATAATCATAGGAGGGACAACATTTTAATTTCTTGAAGTAAAGGTATTTAAGAAATTTTCTCTGAATTGATTCAATCAGGTTCTCATATTTATTGTAAAATGGACTTCAAATGGTACAACAATATTCCAGTTTGGATCTAATAAATGAATAGAACAGAGTTGTAATGGACTTTAAATTTAAGGGCTGCAGAACAAGTTTCTAAGAGATGTTCATTGAAAGACAATTTATCATCAAAAGTCACACCAAGATCTTTAATAGAGGAAGTACGCTGCAGCAAGTTGTTATTGATGCTGTATGGGAAAATGAGTGGAACTTTTCTACTGAATGAGACTATTTTACACTTATTTATATTTAAATAAAGTTTGTTTGTATTGCACCAATCATTAATCATATTTAGATCATTTTGCAAACCCAAACAATCAGTGTTGCCAGACACAGAGCAAGAAATTTTCAGATCATCTGCGAAAAGAAGCTTTTTATTGACAATTACAGAGCAAATGTCATTAATAAAAATTAAAAATAATAACGGTCCTAAATTAGAGCCTTGAGGGACGCCCGAGGAAGCTACAAAAGGATTGGAATTGTGGCCCGTATATTGAAGAAAGAGTATTCTATCACTTAAGTAGGATGCAATAAGATCTTGCAGGGGAATAGAAAAACCGAAAGCTTGTAGTTTGTGGATGACTAGTTCGTGATTAATACAATCAAACGCTTTGGAAAAGTCTGTGTATGCAACGTCGACTTGTTTATTTTGATCAAGTTCACTAGACAGAAAATGAGTGAATGAAAATAAGTTAGTGACAGTAGTATAGCCATGGGTCTATAGTTTTTAATATTATTGCTGGCCCCACCTTTAAAGACAGGTACAATACGGGCAATTTTCCATATGTCTGGAAACGTGTTATACTTCAGACACAAATTAAAGATCCAGTAAAGTGCATTAGTAAAAGAAGTGCAGCAATCTTTTAAAATGAAGTTAGGTAGCAAGTCCGGACCTGTAAAACATTTAATTTTTAGGTTTTTTATAATACTGGCTATTTGAGGTTTTGAAATTGAGGACAAATGAATATGATTATTAACAGGATTAACAGGAGGCATACTGACAGGGTGATGGGAGGTATAAACGCTTTTAAAGTAGGACGCAAAACCGTTCACAATATCCTTTGGATTTCTTAAAATGCAGTTATTTAATTTCAAACTATTCTGGATTCTTGATTTCTTGTTTATAGAATTAATATATCCCCAAAATTTATTCGGGTCAGAAATTACTGAAGCTTCGGCTTGAATAATGAAGTTTTTGTGAGCATTCGCGATTTTAGTTTTAATTTGAGATCTTAGACATTTATACCGTTCAAGATAAAAATTATTATTAGGGTAAAGATTGTGCATTTTAAGCAATCTTGCTTTTTCTTTAACGTCACTAATTATACCTTTGGAAAACCAACATACGTACTAGGCCGCAAACTTCTAAGTGGCACACATTAATCGAAAAACGAGTAAAGTATAGTGTAAAAAAAATTACAGGCTAAGTTCACGTCCACAAAAATTTCTATTTGATTCCAATCAAAATTGTTGACATGAAAATAATTTGGAAAAATCAGCTTTTTTAAAATTATACTGTTTAGTTTGAACATTAACAGGAAATATGTGTGAAATATTGGTCACAGAGCAGACTGACACGAGAAGCGCTGGATGAGCCGGATCAAGATTGAAAATTGGATCCTCAACTTTTGTGACACTACATTGCAATTCAGACAAAATTAAATCCAACAATCTGTCTTTGTTGTTCAAAACTATGTTATGCTGAGCTATATTAAGAAAAGAAATGAAATCCTGATAAGCATGAACTTGAGTGCAATTGACATTAGATGAAATTTCAGGAATATTGAAATCAACCAGAATAACAAAAAAATTTTCATTAATGAAAGATAGTGATACAAAAAATTCATAAATGTTATAATAGTAATCAGCAACTATATTTGGGGGAATATAAATATTAAAAATATAAAATGAGTTTTTGTTAACAATTAATTTAGCACAGACCATTGGTCGGTAAAATATTCTTCGCGTCGCCGAACGCCACTGGTGAAGATGCAAGGTCATTATGAATGGCTAATAGAACACCGCCACCTTTTGAAACACCGCTCGCCTGAAAGTTCCTGTCACATCGGTAAACGCAGTAAGAATCACTAGCAAATTCAGAGTCGCGCATACTTTATAAAAAAATTTTCGTTAAATGCAGGTACAATTGTTTTGTTATTAAATTTGCATAATACAAATTACATGTTTTGCTAAGAACATTTAAATATTAGAGTATTTATGCAATCAGATCATGGTAATCTAAAGCCGATTTATCAGTGAGGTAATTATTTAATTCTAATTATTTTTGCCTAAAGCAATATAGAATAAGTTAGCAATGCTTTCATTATTATTCAAATTATTAATAATGCAGTCTAATATCTTCTCACAAAACTGGATATTTCAGTACTTAGCAGAGTAAATGCTGAGAACATTTCATACACGAATTTTTTTTCTGATTCTCGAATTTTAGTAATTGTAATTACAATTACAATTCTACAATTAGATACTTATCATTTATTAGGCATCTTAAAATAAAACACAACACTTTATAATCTTAAAATATATACACATTTTATTATAGAAAACAGACATGACGCCAGTTTTGTACTTATTATACTACTTATACTACATGTAAATGTTGATTTTTATATATGTATCAAAATTATTACTTACAATAGTACATTACTAGAAATTTATTTTCAAATTGATAATATGGTAAATATACCGTCAGCCGCGATCTTTATTATAGGTGGCTATGGTTTAATTCATAATTAATTGTGTAACTCTTAACATATATTTATTGATATTTAAAAGGTTATATTAAAAAAAAATAAAAAATTTAGGTTGTTTGAAAACAAAATTATATAATGTAAGTAATTCGTGCTTTGCTCGCAGAACATTACTCGCTGGTTGCTGTAACACGTCACGGGTCTTCCGTCTCCAACATTCCTGACCATGGGCGGCGGGTTTAGGAAAGAGGGAGTTATAAAGATTCGCTTTGATATTTTGACATTAAATTACAAAATAAAAAAAATAGGGTAAAATACATTGTTTATTTTATCCTGATTACAGTATTCGAATCCAGAGATCCCGAGTTTGTATCCCACTCAAGCTAAAATATATGATCTACCACACTGTGGCTCGGTAACTGGAAACTAAATATACGCGTAGTATGTCTATATTCGCTCGGATACCAAAATAATCGTTTTTATACTAGTTTTCTATAAAAAATACAATATTTAGATTGATTTGAAACATGATGATGGAAATAATGACCATATTTGTGGTGAAAATTATTATAGAGTTTAAAAAAAATCAGCGCTTCATTAGTTTCAGGAGATAAATTTTTAGATCTGGTAGTTTAGATGCAATGTTAGGTTTTCGACCCCAAAAGATACTGTATATAATATCGACTGTATATCTTTATACAAGACCCCAATAGATAGGCTGGACATTATATATATATATATATATATATATATATATATATATATATATATATATATATATATATATATATATATATATATGTATATATGTATATATATGTATATATATGTATATATATATATATATATATATATATATATATATATATACCCCAATAGATAGGCTGGACACATATATATATATATATATATATATATATATATATATATATGTCCAGCCTATCTATTGGGGTCTTGTATAAAGATATACAGTCGATATTATATACAGTATCTTTTGGGGTCGAAAACCTAACATTGCATCTAAACTACCAGATCTAAAAATTTATCTCCTGAAACTAATGAAGCGCTGATTTTTTTTAAACTCTATAATAATTTTCACCACAAATATGGTCATTATTTCCATCATCATGTTTCAAATCAATCTAAATATTGTATTTTTTATAGAAAACTAGTATAAAAACGATTATTTTGGTATCCGAGCGAATATAGACATACTACGCGTATATTTATTTATGCTACAGGAACTAGTTCCCAGTTACCGAGCCACAGTGTGGTAGATCATATATTTTAACTTGAGTGGGATACAAACTCGGGATCTCTGGATTCGAATACTGTAATCAGGATAAAATAAACAATGTATTTTACCCTATTTTTTTTATTTTGTAATTTAATGTCAAAATATCAAAGCGAATCTTTATGGTGAATGTTGTTAAATTTATTTAATTCTTGAAATACTCAATACCATTCCACTTGTACATCAAAATTAATAATTATATATATAACCATCTAAATGATATAAACTTATTTGGAAATATAATTGGAATTTAAATAAACACAATAGGCTAATCCAATAGTACGGCGTTTAAAGAAATATTAAACGCATATCAAATTTAATTGTAAATGTGTTACAATAATGATTAAAAAAATTATGAAAAGTAACATATTAATGTCTAAAATATTTAGTTCAACAATGAATTATTTAAAACGATCGCCATTGATGTTCTTTTGACATGTAACGCTATTAAACTGCAACTTCACATTGTGAGGTAATGCATGTGCACCAAGATTGATTTGTGTCGAATTGCTAACACCAATCAATATTTAATTATAACAATAAATAAAACAATAAATGTTGCAGTAGCATAGTAACCAAGTACATGCAATTCTTCCATTTTAATTGAACCTAAAAAGTGTACTTAAATGTTTACTTCTTAAATTTGTAGAATAATAATACCTTTTATTATTGCATTTGGAACATGATTAATATAATATAATTTTACATAAATTTCATATAATACAAGTAAAAACTGTCAAAAACAAATATTGACTGAAACGTAAACAGCTCTGTCGAAGTGTACCCACTTCTCTAAAAAAAGAAAGCCTTCTTTCTCATTATTATGCTTTCTCTCTTAATGTTAATATTATCTTTGTCACCAGGAGCTAGGCTACATCACGATTAACTAATAAATCTGTATTACGTACTTTTTCCTACTTTTAAATAATATAAAAAAGAGGGAAAATTATTTTTACGTAGATTAACATATAAAATAATCAATTTTTTATGGAATAGGTTAATAATGAAATCAAGTTGAATTATAAAGAGAAAAATTGGGATACCGGTGTTTATAGGTCCCAGGTTAAAATTCTGGCAGTATCCCAATTTTCTCTTTATAATTCAATTATATTTTTGGGAATAATATTCAGAAGAGCCTGATACACGGTTGAGTAATGAACAATAGAAATTAAACATCGTTGTAGAACCACAGGTATCTTTATATCTAGTGAAAATTTGTTTTCGCCTAAGGAATTGAACTCAGGTTCTCATTCCACAACGATGCGTTAGCAATTTTATTTATAATATCTATATTATTACCGAATATATAATTTCTTAAATTATTATTTGTGCATAATTTATAATAAATCAGAGCATTGTTTTATGACAGTTACCATGGTTTCACTTAAATTTGTTAAATGTAAACTAATTATGAGAACTGTCAATTCAAAATTATTTTTGTTTTAAATTTAATTTATTTCGTGGCCGTAGATAAAATATTGTACAATATACGTGTGATAATGCAACATTAAGATACGCGTGAGTAATCACCATTTACATATATAGCAAATTACTATGAAGTTATTAATTCTTTAGTTTTTGCTTGGATGCAATTTAAAATTTTGTATTTCATGTTTTTTAGTTACTATTAGAAATTTGATTCCCAAATTAGAAAAAAATGATATTTAATAATAAAATAAATATAAATATATCATCACGCCTATTATACCCATTATTGGGTGTGGCACTCTGCCGAAGCAGATCTCGGTAAGTGATATATTTATGCGCGTGAAGTGCGGTTACCAGTCGTCAAATAACGGCCTCCAAAGATGTTAGTGGTAGGAGAGCCACAGGAGTTATTTTTTAAATTGATGAAAATGTTTGTTGGCTGTGAGGATCAAACCAGGGTTCTTAGGATCTACCGTAATTAACATGTTCTGGAAATTAGAAGCCCGGAAACAAAAATTTACTTTATTTATTGTGATTAGGCAGGAGATCTGTTATCCAATTTTTTTTTAATAATCTTTATTTTGTTTTGTTTTTTCTTCTTTTGTTGTATATTTTGTTGTTCGTTATGCTATTGATAAAATTTTATTAAAAAAATATGATTTATGATTCACTTTTTTTCGTGGTAGAGTTTATATACCATTTATAATTTAAAACAGTTTATGTTGGAATAATGATTTTTCGTTTGTCAAGAATGGCGGTTTTTAAAAGTTAGCCTCGGGCGGCAAAATGTCTTAAGCCGGCACTGCCTATAACCTTAATTATCATTATGTATGTTAATTTAAATAACTATTCCTACTCTAGCATTAATTCGTATCGGAATTCTGTACAAATATTTAATCTTTAGATATTTTCTTGATTACTTTATTCTCTGTTGTATAATAAAATAGATACAGCATTAAAGCGTGATTAGTAGTATGATTATTATAAATCCTGATATGTTTACAATGATAATTTTTATTATTCCTCTTCCAGAAAATTAGTTTTGCATGTTATGACACTTAAATAGTTTATATATATCATCATCACGCGTTCTACCCATTACTGGGTGTGGCACTTTGCCGAAGCAGATCTCGGTAAGTTATATATTTTGCGCGTGAAGTGCGGTTACCAGCCGTCAAATCACGGCCCCCAAAGATGTTAGTGGATATTATACCGGGTGTAACATAAAAAACTGACCATAGGCGTTTAATATGGGAAATCAACTTTTCCCAGCGCAAAAGTGGCCAGTTAATTAAAAAAAAATGCTTCAAATACAAGTTGTAGAAAATTAAATTATGTATCCAAGTCAGTTATCACATTTTATTAGTAACTTTTCTTTATGTATTGAAATTTGTTATACATAATATAGAGATAAGCAAGAAAAAAAACATTGAGAAACAAAATCTCATATAAAACTTTCTCACTATAATAGCTAATTATAACAAACGCCCTCCTTCCTAAACCCGCCGCCCGTGGTCAGGAATGTTGGAGACGGAAGACCCGTGACGTGCTACAGCAACCAGCGAGTAATGTTCTGCAAGCGAAGCACGAATTACTTACATTATATAATTTTGTTTTCAAACAACCTAAATTTTTGATTTTTTTACACAATTAATTATGAATTAAACCATAGCCACCTATAATAAAGATCGCGGCTGACAGTATATTTACCATATTATGCATGAATCAATTTGAAAATAAATTTCTAGTAGTAAATGTACAATTGTAAGTAATAATTTTGATACATATATGAAAATAAACATATTACATGTAGTATAAGTAGTATAATAAGTACAAAACTGGCGTCATGTCTGTTTTTTATAATAAAATGTGTATCTATGACACGATCTTATGATTATAAAGTGTTGTGTTTTATTTTAAGATGCCTAATAAATGCTAAGTACCTAATTGTAGAATTGTAATTGTAATTTCAATTACTGAAATTCTAGAATCAGAAAAAAAAATCGTATAAGAAGTGTTCCCGGCATTTACTCTAAGTACAGAAATATTCAGTTTTGTGAGAAGATATTAGACTGCATTATTAATAATTTGAATAATAATGAAAGCATTGCTAACTTGTTCTATTTTGCTTTAGGCAAAAATAATTAGAATTAAATAATTACCTCACTGATAAATAGGCTTTAGATTACCATGATCTGATTGCATAAATACTCGTGTAAGAAGCGAAAATTGCGAAGATCAGTATTTTATTTTATGAAATAGAGGTGTCTTATCTTTTTCCTCAAATATTTAAATGTTCTTAGCAAAACATGTAATTTGTATTATGCAAGTTTAATAACAAAACAATTGTACCTACATTTAACGTAAAAAAATTTAAAAAAGTGTGCGCGACTCCGAATTTGCTAGTGATTCTTACTGCGTTTACCGATGTGACAGGAACTTTCAGGCGTGCGGTGTTTCAAAAGGTGGCGGTGTTCTATTAGCCATTCATAATGACCTTGCATCTTCACCAGTGGCGTTCGGCGACCAATGTAGACATTATCTGTGCTAAATTAATTGTTAACAAAAACTCATTTTTTATTTTTAATATTTATATTCCCCCAAATCTAGTTGTTGATTACTATTATAACATTTATGAATTTTTTGAATCACTACCTTTCATTAATGAAATTTTTTTTGTTATTCTGGGTGATTTCAATATTCCTGAAATTTCATCTAATGTCAATTGCACTCAAGTTCATGCTTATCAGGATTTCATTTCTGTTCTTAATATAGCTCAGCATAACATAGTTTTGAACAACAAGGACAGATTGTTGGATTTAATTTTGTCTGAATTGCAAAGTAGTGTCACAAAAGTTGAGGATCCAATTTTCAATCTTGATCCGGCTCATCCAGCGCTTATCATGTCAGCTGCTCTGTGACCAATATTTCACACAAATTTCTTGTTACTGTTCAAACTAAACAGTATAATTTTTAAAAAGCTGATTTTTCCAAATTATATTCATATGTCAACAATTTTGATTGGAATCAACTAGAAATTTTTGTGGACGTGAACTTAGCCTGTAATTTTTTTTACACTATACTTTACTCGTTTCTCGATGAATGTGTGTCACTTAGAAGTACGCGGCCTAGTACGTATCCATGTTGGTTTTCCAAAGATATAATTAGTGACGTTAAAGAAAAAGCAAGATTGAACGGTATAAATGTCTAAGATCTCAAATTAAAACTAAAATCGCGAATGCTCACAAAAACTTCATTATTCAAGCCGAAGCTTCAGTAATTTCTGACCCGAATAAATTTTGGGGATATATTAATTCTATAAACAAGAAATCAAGAATCCCGAATAGTTTGAAATTAAATGACTGCATTTTAAGAAATCCAAAGGATATTGCGAACGGTTTTGCGTCCTACTTTAAAAGCGTTTATACCTTCCATCACCCTGTCAGTATGCCTCCTGTTAATCCTGTTAATAATCATATTCATTTGTCCTCAATTTCAAAACCTCAAATAGCAAGTATTATAAAAAATCTAAAAATTAAATGTTCTACAGGTCCGGACTTGGTACCTAACTTCATTTTAAAAGATTGCTGCACATCTTTTACTAATGCACTTTACTGGATCTTTAATTTCTGTCTGAAGCATAACACGTTTCCATACATATGGAAAATTGCCCGTATTGTACCTGTCTTTAAAGGTGGGGCCAGCAATAATATTAAAAACTATAGACCCATAGCTATACTATCAAACTTGAGTAAAATCTTTGAATGTTTAAGTTACTAATCTATTTATCGTAACTCCATATCAATTTTTCAGCATGGATTTATGGAAAAACGATCTACTGTCACTAACTTATTTTCATTCCATTCCGCCCCTAAATACATGCTATATTATCATTTATAGAAACAGCATTTCCAAGTGTTGTAATAGGCGGCTTTTTTTGCAAAATATAAAAATAAACATGTCAGTAAAGTTATAGTTTCTTAGAACACATAAATATGACCAAATAATAGAAGGGAGCAAGATATATATAAGGGATTTAAAAGTAAATGTAATAATTCGTAAATATGTATAAAGGAACAACTCACACCACATACTTTTCGCCAGTGTTGTCAATTTGAGGTACATATTTTCCATTCGATTTAGCTTATATGAATGTCATATCAGGTGCTAAATCTTAATTAAGAGGATACCGTATTTTTTTGTTTATTTCATCATTTTATTATAAGTATGAATTTTATTAATTTTAATACTCAATTCGCTTTTAGAAAGTTAGCATTATTTTATTTGTTTCAGTTAAAAATTCAATTATTTTTAAATACATTATCAGATAATTGCTTAGAAACATTTATAGTAATGATTTGTGCAAAGAACATTTTGAAAACAATTGACTGATGAAATTATTAACACGCTTACTAAACAAAGCAAACTTCTTAAGAAAAACATACCTAATTATATTGAAGAATATATAAAACCTTCCAACTCGTTATGTAAAATTCGAAATAAATATGCTATATGTCTAACTCGAAAGTATTTTATCTTTATTATTAGATACATACAGGAGGTATATTATTTACAAAATCTACTAAAACGGCAAGCGTTAGCTTACCAGGGTGGGATTACTAAATATGTAAGTAAGAATATTGCAATTTGGGATAATTTAATGATAATTTCAAAGTTATATGTAAGAAAACAAAGGTTTCGGTATAATTTTACATTTAATCTATGTATTGGATAAATCTTCTGTCAAATAAATAGCGGTAAATTAGTCTGATGTCATTGGTGTAGATAGGCGTAATATATTATTTACACCTTATCTGTGCGTTGGATATATCTACCCTTAAGTATAAATAGCGGTTAAATTTGTTAGATGTCATTCAGGCTTCAACTGATTACTTGTCAGAAAATTATTCAAATGTGACAACTGTGGCGGGAAGTGAAAATTTTTAAATGCGGCCCAAGTTTTCCATCCCTGTATTCCGCTACACCTTATGCTGTGAGGGTCCGCCAAACGTATACAAAGTAATTAGATGTCATTACTTCGCGGTAGCACGCTGTCTCGGCCGGGCGCGCTCAAGGACCACACAACGCGCTGCACAGATCCGTACTTGAAAAAATGTACATATGCTACATATGTTTAGTTTAATTGTGAATAGTTTTTGTACAATAATTTTGTTCACTAATAAAATAAAACAAATAATTTACAACTATATATTCTTTCATTAATTTCAATAAAGTTAAAAAATAATTTTATTAGTATATCCTTGAAATGTAATTTAGAATTTTTAAATTTTAATCACTGTTTTATTTAATTCAAAATACTAGCTTATGTATAATGTGAGCCGCTTTGTACTTGTTCATCCGTTCCTGGACTCGAGACATGACCATTACCAAATTATTTTTTGGCATACAATTTTTATTAGTTGTTATGGAAGTTAGATCCCCACAGTCGACAAATATTTTCACCAAATGAAAATTACTGCTGTGGCCGTGTATATTAGTTAAACAATTGAATTTATATAGCAATAAACAACGGGCGTGTGACGTCATGATTTTAGATGCGTTCCGTAACTGTCAACCGAGTGACTGTCACATCAACATTAAATGTGCGATTTACATTGTGTAGATAGAATATATTTTTAACAAATATTTGTGCATATAATTCCAAAAGTGACAAGTTTCTATTCTGCGCATCATTTTGTGTATGTTAAGCTATATTATTTATTTTATCAAGTGAAACGTAATTTGAAGATTGTGTCGCGAGTGCTTACTTTTACAATATTATAATGTTTATGTATTTAATAGATATAAAATAAATGATTAAAATCAATTTTATATGTTTACTTCATCGTGTAAAGCCAAGTAATTATTATTATATACAGTAGTTTTACTTTTATTGAAGTTTGAACAGTTCATTTTAGATTAACATTTTCGAAATCTACTAATTTCGTTAAATTTTTTAATATATTACTGTAGCGTTTAATTTTTTCATTTAATCGTATTATTTTTTTTCTATTCTACTGACATATATGCATAGCGTAGTGTCACAATGTGCGTACACGTGAGACCCGCAGTTATAAATAATCGATTTTTTCTAGTCTACGAAGTTTATTCACTAAAACATCTACTAATTCACATTCTCCACACATTGCACTATTATAATTAATACACATGTTTCAATTAGACAGTTCATATCTTTAAAATAAGCAATTTAATGTTGTAGCGCGCATTGCAAATGAGACCTGCAGTTATAAATAAACATTTTTTTCCTAATTAACTAAGTTTGTTTACAAAAACATCTACTAACTTACATTTTTAAACTTTGCACTACTGTAATTAATAAACATATTAGTAATTAGACAGTTCATATCTTTGAAATAAGCATTTTAAAGTTGACGCGCGTAGTAGAAGTGATATCTGCAGTCATAAATAATCGATTTTTCGTAGTCTGTTAAGTTTGTTCATGTGCTATTTATATAAAATTATCATAAAATAAAAGTCTAAAGTGATAATTGTATTGTTGTAAATAAAAAAATAAAACAGATATACCATCATGCCTCTTACCCATTACATAATTACAAAATCAGTTCTAATATAATATTATTTTCACTATATTATCATAATGATTGGATCATTCGTCTTAAAAATTCGTATTTAGAATAAAAATGGTGTGAAAAACTCTAGAATTAGTGATAAAATATTTTAATAATAATTTGTTTATAACTATAGCTGAAATAAACCTTAAATTCAGTCCAAAAAACCCTAAATAATAAGATGTATTGCCACTGTAAATTTAAATGTAATGTTAAATGTGACCTGGAACTTCTCGGACATATGTAATAATTAATTAAAATGAATAATAAAATGATGATGTCGGCGGCCGTTAATAATGTCTTGACGTTCTCTCGTTTAATTAAGTTAAAATGCAAAAGCAGTCTGGAATTACGAAAAAATAACAGTTCTATCTGAAACACCATAGAGCTGAGTAATTTTTAAAACTCCGAAGATTGCAAATAGCTCTAAACATAACCAATGCGTCGCTTCACGACATCACAAGAAAATTTACAGGCCGGCAAGCCAGGGGTAGGTCAAGGTTTAATTTTAACGAATACCTATAGTTTCGCAATAAACGTACTGATATGTTTAAAACTATGGCTGAGTTAACTTATAAATAAATTAGAAAAAAAGAAGCGGTCTCTTGGTCCGATAATGACATAATTTCAATTGTAACCATATTTTAACTAAACAATTATTTATTTCAAACAATTGTTTAATTATGGAATGAACATTGCCATATGCCATATTTTTAAAATAATCATTTAATAAAAATTTAAAGTTGATAGTTTATACCTAACATATCTAGAACGGCGTTCAATAACATTATTGTTTATTTAACAGGGAGTTCAGAATATCTCGAAAAATATTTAAATAATCTTTAATTACAATTAAAGTGAGTTAACAGGTGACAGGCAAATGGAAATAAGTTCATCATTTATATATAGTTCCATTTAATTTGACAACTTAGCGCGGCGCAAAGAAGGTATCGTTGACTTAGATAGTTGTTAATTTGCTGAGCCAGGAACGGACTTCGATTATAAAAGTGATTCTGTAGTTTTAGTATCCAATTAGTGTTGTGTATTATATATTTAGAAATATCATAAAATAATAACTTAAAGTTAATAAATGTACTTATATTACTTCTACTCCAATTATTTTACTATTTGTACCAAACACAACCAAAAATATGTAGACATCAATTCTACATACTCGTATATTTAAAGCTATTTTTATTACTAATTTTTTTACCACTATTCAACTGCTAGTTGGTCAGCATTCATATCTTTATATTTACCATTTTTAAATTAATTACATATTAGTTTTTATTTATTCACCTTGCTATTTTTTGAAAATAAAAAAATCGTCTTCTAATTTAACTTTAGTTTATAATTAAATCGATTTTTATAGTTCTCGAGATTTCAATTGTAAGTCAAAATTCAAAATATGTTAAATCTTTTTTTGAGAATTCTGCTTTTATGCTTCAATTAATGTTTTAAAATTTATGTTATATGGTAAAAGTTGACACAAAAGGTCAAGTTAATATCAAATAAAAATCTATACAAAAAAAAATTTTTTTTAGTCACTACATTTCCGATTAGTAGTTCACTTTTCAACTAATATGATTATATATGAGCCCTAACAACTATATGTTCGGACTGTCAGCATTTTATTATAAACAGTTGATTCTATTAATATAGTTATATTCAGAATGGATCAGTGTTACATATTTCTAAAGATATGACCATAACGAAACTATTTTGAAGAAAACAAATATTTTTATTAATACGAATAACTTATAGTCTAATTTGCAATAAAAAATCATGAAAATTGTCTGGCAACTAAATGTTCGGACATTTAATAATTAATTTTCTTTAAAACAGAGTGCTATGATTTAAACAAAATATAATAGTTGCCAAGTTACTATGAGAGTCCTTTGTTATTGTTTCTGTTTATTAAAAAATATTAATAAAACAATTATGGCTCGCGGTGTACCGATAATGCAAAAGATTCGTGAGATAATTATCACAAAATACCTTGAAGATAAATCAATGTTTAAAATAGTAAAACGTCCTAATATGGCAGAATCTACGAATGTATTGATTGGTCATTGAACTGAAATATAAAAAAAAATAACTGGTAGCATTAATGTCGCCGGAAAATATACCGAGAGACCTCAAATGATAACATCTCGAAATAAAAGAGTTTTGATTAAAATTTGCAAGAATTCTAGACGATCCACATTACGCGAGATTACCGCTCGTTGAAACTTGGAATTAGGCATACATATTTCTCAAAAATTTTGTAGGACGTGGATTATTAAGTCTGGACCTAGTTTTTATATGGTACGCTATAGTAACTCACAGTTTAGTTTGAAACAGAGTTTCTGTAAACCAAGGAAAAACCATTATTAACAGGGACACAAAAGAGTGAAATGCTTGGATTGAGCCAAAGAAAGGATTTCCTGGACCAAAAAGGACTAGAATAAAGTCATCTTTAGTGACGAATCAAAGTTTAACGTGTTTGTAGAAGATTATCGGAAACTGAAGCATGATGGTTTGGCACTGCATGTCAGCAAAACGACTGTGAACTATGCACTTCATTGACGGAACAGTAAAGTCAGAGAAATATCAACGGATTTTAAAAAAATTACCTATTTCGTACCATCTAAGAACTGTATCCAGAAAACAATTTTATTTTTCAGCAGGATGGCGCATTTTACCATACAGCAAAATCAACAAAAATATGGTTTGCAAATCATATTATATATCCTGACTTCAATGTTATAGAGACATTTTGGCACAAGATGAAACAGCTCTTGAGGATGATCCACAACTTATGAGTAAAATTCTACAATTTCGAAAATGCAAAAAAAAAAAAATTGAGATTTATTTTTAGTGCAAAAACATTAAAAACTTGTTATAACCATGCCATCAAGAATTGGGGCTGTTATTAACGCAAACGGATATGTTATTCGGAACTAAAACGTTAAATACTGGTTTCGTCCGAACATTTAGTTGCCAGACAGTTTTCCTGTTTTTTTGTTACAACTTAGATTATAAGTCAACCGTATTAATAAAATATTTGTTTTCTTCAAAATAGTTTCATTATAGTCATATCTTTAGAAATATATAACACTGATTGATAATAAATATAACTCTATTAATAAAATCTACTGTTTATAATAAAATGCTGACCGTCCGAACATATAGTTGTTAGGGCTCGTTTTAACAAACTTATGCAATAAGACACGTACAACCGTATATATTTTACGTCAGAAGTAAAGGTTCGCATGAAGTCCACAAAATACATATATTTTCTTTTATATTCTTGTCAATAATTGATGAACAATTGTTAAAAATATGCATATTTAAATGTTGATTTGAAATTAAACTAATTTTATTTACTAGTTTACTGGAATATTTATTTGCTGTAGAATAATAGCTGTGCTTGTACCTGAGAGCGGCGCACTGGATTCTATAATCTCGGTAACCGACATCCCGTATCTAGCAGCCTGTGGTGAAATTACATTCTACCTATGTTTAAGCATGTTTTGGATATTATGGCTATAGACTAATTTTAAACAATTAATGTCGATCTATACATATTTCAAGGATGTATATGTGAGATTTTAAGAGATTTGAACATATAAAAACATGAAAATAATTCAACATCATCTGCTACTGTAAAATTATGTAAATCTGCATTATTTATAGATTTTATAATTATACACTTATTTACATACATACATATCATCACATTATATTCCGTCAAATGGGATAGCACGAACCCTAAAATCATTCATAAAACATTCACTCTTCAAATTAATCAAATAATCAGTCCTCGTCAAACATTCTCATCCAAACACACTACTTATTTAACGCCATTTATATCAATTTATACAGATTTCAATAATGTAAATACGAGAATTTAAGAGATTTGAACATACATAGTGTTTATTTTCTATGGAATAATGGTTGTAGTCCGGCCCTGTATCTGAGTGCCGTGTAATATTAATATTAATCCTATATCATAGCCACCGATGCGTCGCTCGTCGGGCATCAAGTAGTTCGCTGTCTGCGGTCAAATTATATTCTACTAATATTTTAAATATATTTGGATATTTTTAAAAGAATTATAGTTATTTATTACGTAAGAAAAATTAAACACGAGAATAAAACACAAGTATAATACAAAATTTTATCTAGCGCGCTATTTATGTTTACCAATATTTAAATAAAGCATGTAACGAGACGCCACTGACTACATATGATGAACCAGGGGAAGAGAGAGAGAAGACAACCCACACAGCCCAGTGAACCGCGCTGCAGTCAGAAAGCAACAATCAAGCAGTGTAGATCAATGATAGATAAAGTGTTATTGTTTATTCTTTTAGTTTTGTTAATATTCATATAAATAATCATATTTTACAAAAGTGTAATTTGTTTAAAGTCAAATAAAAGTAATTAAATGTTGAGTTACAAGCATCACCTTTTATTTCAACCAGCAATTATCTGACTTATTTATTGATTAATAGATATTAGTCATATAACATGATTTGTACTGCAACGTGTATAAATAAATATAAGAAATAAAGGCGTACAAAACAGTTGTTGAAAACAACAATAACTACGAACATGATTAATCTCATAATTTTGTTCTTGCAAGGACAAATTTGAAAAAAATATAATATGTTTGTTCCTTTTGAAATTTTAAAGTTGATATCGGTTACTGGGAAATCGGAAGTTATCAAGAATTTATATCCGCTTATAGCGTAATTGCGTACACACTTGCTCTCTGTCTGCGCTCTAACATCTCTCAGTCATTGCATTTCCGCGGGCTACAAGGCTGGGGGATCAGTGGCGGTTCGTTAAAATAGCTATTTCACAAAATTCTAGTATATATTTATTAATTAACAGAAAGTATACATAACCAAATGTGGAATAATTATTCAAAATTATAGTTGTTAAATTGTTAATTGATGTTTTAGCAATAATATGATTAAAATAGATTTTTTTTTGTTAATTCACATAAAATATACATGATTAAATATGAGATAAGTGTTCACAAGTGAATTAATTAAATTGTTTAACTAATTGAACGATATTTATTTGAAATCAATTGTAAAGTACGGGCAGACATTTAGCTAATATATTTGAATTTTTAACATTAACATGATTAAAATAATTTTTTTGTAATCAATTTACCTATTATATAGATAAATAAATGTAGATTAAGTATTTATAAGTAAATTAATTAAAAAGTTTAATTAAAACAACGATTAATTTTTAATCAGTTATCAAGTTCGCTCAGTCAATATGGGAGTTTATTCCTAAAGAATGGTTTTTAAATTGCGGTTTTCTCGTAAACGACGCCGGCTTCGCGACGACGATATTTGCCGACGACGTTCATAGAACGGGGTAGTTGGTTGAAATAATTATTTTTACCCAATTTTTTTTTATAACTATTATTTATAATATTACCAGTTCATTGAATATTTTTTTTCACCTTACGAGTGCTTTTGTTGCTATAGAAGTCGAAGACGAGTGAGTATTTCCTAAGAGCAACAAAATCCCGAGTGAATAGCGAGAAAATAATTTCTGGGAATATTCAATTCATCAAAATTTGTACAACATTCATATGTTGACATATGTCGGATAACTTCGTTGCTAGGTAACTAAAAAAAAAAAAAATAGAGTAAAACTGTAAATTTTTTATACAGAAAATTATCGCGATAATTTTTTGACGTTTCTCAAAACCAATGAAATACTTCATTGTATATCAAGTGTCTGCGTTTTAACCAATCCTGTCATTATTATAGTGAGAATAAAGCTTTTGTGATTATTCCCGGAATATATCTCTGTACTTGCTTTTTTGTTTGTGACAAATGATAGGTATTTGTCAAATAATTATTTAAAATTGTCAACGCGTCAAATAAAATATAAAAATATATAAATATATCATCACGCCTTCTACCCATTACTGGGTGTGGCACTCTGCCGATGCAGATCTCGGTAAGTGATATATTTTGCGCGTGAAGTCCGGTTACCAGTCATCAAATCACAGCTCCCAAATATGTTAGTGGTGGAGGAGTCACAGGGGTACCTTTTGAAATTATGAAAATTGTTTGTTACCTGTGGGAATCGAACCAGGGTTCTCAGGATCCACAGGCCGACTTCATACCACTGAGCTAGCCACCCCATTAAAATAAAATGTGTGAAAAAATCGATTTTGTTGTGTTTTAGATACACCAACAATTTTTGGAAACAACTTCCAAGAATACATTAATAAGTCATCAATCGACCTCAGTCAAAAAATAATCTAATTAAATATAACTCGATAGTTCAATAAATTAGAAAATAATTCTCCAGTGTCTTTATCAAACTTGCAATAGCAATTCAAGCTCTACGGGCTTTCGTGACTATTGCCTGGCAACAAGTCTCTTGTTATATTATTACTGATAATTTCACTAGTGCAAATTACCGCTGTAATTGCACTAGTCCAATTATCATATTAATTCACTCATTTCCATGACAACGATGTCAAATAATGAAACACTATTGGATGTGGGACAATATTACTCGTAATACCTACGTTACTAACTTGCCGCGCATAATAGTATCAGATGGATCATTAATTATTATTATATTGATTATTATTAATTTTTATTGGTTATTTACTTAGTTTTTGTGTACTTAATGTTTTTTAAATGCATTTAGTTACGATTTTTTTTTAATTTTTAAATTTTCTACCGTTGAATTATTTTTTTTTTATTGTGAATTAGTTTTAATAATTTAATTGTTGTTTAATGTGTATCGAACATTAAGTTATCATACTTAAAATAATTTTATTTTACCGCAGAAGTAAAATGTAACGTGTGAAATTTTTAGAACTACGGTGTTTAGAACAACTTCACGCAATGATTTTGCCTCAAATATCGAAGACCCCAAAGTTGCCATTTTAAGACCCCAAAACTACCACTAGACCCCGTTCGATGGGATAGCTAAAATTTTGAGACCCCAATTCATACCCTGGGCGTATATATATATATATATATATATATATATATATATATATATATATATATATATATATATATATATATATATATATATATATATATATATATATTATATACAGGATGGTGAACGCAACTCTCGAACATAGGGATTTAACATGTAAAATCACAATTTTCTAATTTCCTGCTTCCCTAATTATTTTAAGCAAAAAAGCTTCGAATAAAAGAATTAGGGCAAAAAATTCTGCATCTAAACCAATAAACAAAATTATCTTTGCATGCTTCGTAACGGTACAAATTAGATCTGAAAATGAGAAAAAACTATCGATAACCACGGAATTGAAATAAAATTAAACAAATGTTTGACATATAATCTGTCAAAATAATTTCTTTATTTATTATGTCATTTATTTTGACAGATAACACGACAAACATTTGTTTAATTTTGTTTTAGTTCCATGGCTATCAATAGTGTTCCGGCTATTTTCGTTATTTTCAGTTCAAATTTGTGCCGTTACGAAGAATGCAAGATTAATTTTGTTTATTTTATTAGCTGCAGAATTCTATTCCTTAAAACTTTTATGTGAAGCTTTTTTGTTTAATTGTAGTTGTAAATAACAAATGCGTTGAATGTTAATTAAATTTGAAAAAATCAACTTGCCTCCGCCAGGATTTGAACCCAGACCTTCCACTAGGGCCGCGAACGTCCTAACCAATTACACCACAGAGGTGTGACGAATTGTTGGCACTGACGTTTGTACATCATTTGCATTGTCGAAAAAACCCATTCGCACATTTGATATTACTTACAACAGACACATAGAAAAAATCGCTTGTCAGTGCTAACAATTCGTCACACCTCTGTGGTCTAATTGGTTAGGACGTTCGCGGCCCTAGTGGAAGGTCTGGGTTCAAATCCTGGCGGAAGCAAGTTCATTTTTAAAAATTTAATTGAAACTTTTTTGTTCAAAATTATTAGGGAAGCAGGAAATTACAAAATTGTGATTCAGCCCGCACTCCACGCACATAAATATATCACTTACTGAGATCTGCTTCGGCAGAGTCCCACGCCCAGTTATGGGTAAAAAGCATGATGATATATTTATTTTATTTTATTTATTTATTGATAATTATTATATTATAATTTTATTTGAATAAATTTGTTTTAATTATTATAAAATTTGATAACATTTATAAAATACATATGTCAATTAATTTATATATGTATGGGTCGCGGGCAGACACGTGAGCGAACTGAAGTTGACGCACAGCTGATTGATGAGCAGCTGTCAGAGTTACCTCAGTAGTAAGATTACCCGCTCGCCGTCCCCAAGGAATGCGGATGTGACGTCATGATGGTGGTCCTGATGAATTATTGAATATGATAGTTGCCCAGATCAAATAATGAATGTGATTAATTTTTTGTGAATGATATTTTTTTTGTAAAAATAATAATAATTTTTTTCGTAAAAATAATAATAATTTTTTTATTTTTATTTTTTTGTTACACGAATGGACTTGTGATAAATTTAGTTTTTTCCAATTGAATAATATATTTATATGTTGATAACTGGCATTGTAGTAGAATTTATCCCACGCAGCTACTAGCAGAAAGGCACCTGTTGTATACAATGGTTCGGGTTTTTCCAGGTATACACACCTGTGGGTGATTTCAGAATTTGTCTGTGGGAAAAATAAATCTATTATTTGCGACATAGGGAGGTTTTTAAATAACTGACTTGGCTTATGTAATATAAATCTAGCGAAATAATATATTTCTTTCATGACAAGAGTCTAGGCGGCATTACACACGCACGCTCTGGTAAGCCGACTTTGTGTTCGTGTGGTGTGGGAAAGGTACTGACTTAAAACCCTAATATTTGCAGTGTTGTTGTTGAATAACACCTGCACCACAAAAAGGTGTTTTTGTATATTTCGGGGACAGGTAAAAATCTGATGTGAAACTGTTTGAAAACATTAATACCTTATTGTGGGAAAAAAATTGAAGCAAAATGAAGCATTATTTGCGATACAGGTTTATTTAAATAACTGACTTGGTTTTTGTAAAATAGAATGTTCCTACACATTAAAGTATTATTTGCAACACGTTTGATTAGCGTCCATTTAAAATAACGAAAATATATTTAGCTTAATATTGGATTGTGTATATTGTCTTGTAAATGTTTGCAGACAGATTTCGCCTTTCATTCAATTCTGCTCTAGTTTATGTAAGGGATTTTATTTTTACCTGTTTGAGTACGTTAATACAATACAACCTAGCTCTTCTTTGTTAACCACCAACTAGTAGCATCTTATATAAACAAGTGTTAAGATGATAAAATTAGACGGGCAATTCTTGCCATTAGCAATAATCAAACATTCGTATTGTTATACAATGGGTGTGTAGTATAATTAATCCAACCTACATTTGTACCCACAAATGCCTTAATAACAAATATAAACGAAACTCACCTCAAGTAGACACGTAAACCAAATGTACTCGCAAAACTAAGCAAACCTGAATGGAACAATCCGCGTATCACCTAACGCGAGCGTAAACCAATAAATGCCTGTAAGAACCAAACCGTGAGTAACAAACTCAATGAGGAGTCAATCTACCAAAACCTAAACATCATTCATACATGAGGGCAACCCCGAACACCTTCTCTACATAAGGCCGCCAGGTCGCTACAGCCTTCAGCGCTGCTACCGTGGGCAACCACAGAACTATCTGTGGCCACTACAGCACCCGGCTGCTGCCGTTGGCAACTACAGAACTATCTGTAGCCGCTACAGTTCACGGGACTGCTACGTTGGTGACCCCGTACACCCGAAGGTTACCCGAAGGCCAGCCAGGTCACTACAGCCTTCAGCGCTGCTACCGTGGGCAACCACAGAACTATCTGTGGCCGCTACAGCACCCGGCTGCTGCCGTTGGCAACTACAGAACTATCTGTAGCCACTACAGTCCGCTACTTCAACATCATCCCGTGATGGACAGACTGCTAACGGTGCTAAGCACCACATCAACAATCATACTCATTCATACGTACTCTAGATTAACTGACTCACTCACCTCGCTAAAGTAACAGCTCAACATTATCCAAACGCTATCCACCGCGACTTGATCACTACCAACTTAACTATCGCGCTACAACTTTACTCCTCAACCGATGAACAGAAACTAACGCAAGAAATCTGTTTACTGTGTAAGATCGATCTAACTTCTTACATAAACCTTTATTATAAATTAATATAAACGAACTGATAACATAACGACGAATTAATTACTAACTTATGTAAAAATTATTAAATTAAAATTAACGTTTTATAACATTCGGCCAACCTGACTAAGTTCTCGTCCGCGAGAACACCCGTTTCTCTTAACGAATCATCCTCCATGCTGTCAGCTGCAATCTTGACGTTTATCTTTGGGATAAGATTCCTTAACTTCAGACCGTCCACTAAATATTGGCAATAGTTTCTTAGTTGTGTACTTGTACCCTCAGATAGTTGATTTTGTTTCTTTATTTATACCTAGATATCTTCTGTGTACTCATTTGATGCTTTCCATTTTCTGTTAACCGTAACATGTTGTATGTATTATTCTTTATTCACGCTTTGCTTCTTCACATCTCGTGTTTGATGAATACTTTCCTGGTCACTTCTATCAATTGAATTAAATTCATGATTGTAGCGTCTTGGTCTAAATTTATGTAGAAGTTTACTAAACAAAGTTTTGATAATTCATCGCATCGTCCATATGCGCTTAGTGTAGCAACTATAATCAGAAAGGGTTGAAAACCATAGTCCTTGTAGAAGTTTACTTTATACTCTCTTGCTATATCAGTACACGTCTAGCGTAATCAATATGTGAACGTAGAGTGTCAATATCTATCTCCCGATTTGTCAAGCAAGCGGGACACTGACTCAGCCTTCTCGCAGTTCGGCATACAGGAGTGCTGCCTCTGCTACCTCGCAATTCTGGAGTGACCCTGATCCTGGATTCCAGCTATGTCTTACATTTCTATCAATAGATTCAATTTGGTGAATATTTCCTCGGTAACATTCAAATGTAAATTGCCAATTGTTGATTTTATAAAAGGTCCTGAGTTATCTATCTGTGTTGTTATCCTTATTGAATCCTCAAAGTTTTCTTATATAGAAACATCATATCCAGCACTTTTACGTGCTTCTTCACATACTGTCGCATTTTAGAGAAGTCGTAAGTTTCACATAGTTTTTCCAGTGATTTTTGTAATCAGGAATGCTCGAAACCGTCGTATGCAATTTTAACTATAACTCTTTTCATTCATCCTGGTGCAACTCACTGATGATCGCTAACTGTGATTCTGTACACCTTACCGCCCGTTATGCAATAGTCTTTAGTAGTCCCTTGTAATTCGTATGTATGTTGGTTTTGACAAAACATCCAAAATTAGATTCCAATTTTCGTCCATTAAATGGTTAACACCAAATTAGTCATTTGAGTATGCAGCAGCATACGGCGCCTCTTCACTTTCGATTTAAATCTGGCTCCTGAATCTGCGAATGCAAAACGTGTCCTCGATCTAACTCTACAATGAACGAAAGTCCTTGCAGGTACAATCACGAACGTGCTATCCTAGGTGTTAGATCACTTTTGTGCTTCCCACTCGTACAATCGGTTTTCAACTTAAACTCAATCCCTGGAAGATAAACGAGAAACTTGTTTGATGTTTTAATAACTGCTAACGTCTCCAGTTCGAAAGAGTGTTATTATTTATTACTTGGTGACCAGATTATTCAACTAATTGTAGCTTGTTCTACTTTTGATTTTAAAACCTCTCGGGTCTGTTTAGCTCGCATTTAAATGTGTCTCAGTCTTCTCGTTCGAATTGTACATAATGCTAGCTGTAGTCGTGAGCCAGATTCTCGTCTAAGATGTTCATATAAGTCATTCTGTTTAGAATTCCAGTTCCAAGTTTGTAATATCCTTGTCAATTGTGTCAGCAGTCGAGTGGTCATCTAAAATTCTTCTATAAAAGTTATTCCCGCTACAGATTTTTGTCATATTTTTCTCTCCTTCCACAGCAAATCAAAACAATCTGTGTAGTTATTCAGTAACTTTATTACTTATCATCTCTAACTTTCATCAAGATCTTTTCCAATATTTCATCTTGTTACGTTTACATTTTCGCACTCTGACTCTCCTTTCTATTTATTTTCTTTTTTTGCCTACTTGTAGGTAATCCTTCCTTCAATCATGTCTTCATACTATCGCGTTGGTAGTATTTCACTATCTTAGTGCGACGCAAACAACTCTGATCAACCACGGCTAATTCGTATCCTGTGCGTGTGCTTATTCCTACGCATCCTGTCCGTTCCTCGACTTTTAAAGCGGACGACTCGCTGCGTTGTTCCACATTCATTCCTTATTTTCAAATATATCTATATAATGCCAACTTTGCTAGTGTAAATATTTACATTATTTTACTCCCTTGTCTGCATTTATATCCGGAGATATGTAGGTCATCCTTGTTGGTTGAGAGAGTTTCAGTTCGATCTACTTGTACCCACAAAAGTCTTTTCGCTTTACACTCTCACCGTTTCCACTTAGCTCACTGTGGTTCGATCGGTCCCGTTCGAGATTCCGTTCAATAGGATTTTACTAATCTTAAACATTCCTTTACTTCAGTCCCAACTTTGTAGTAATTCAAGTTATATCCTCACACAAGAGCTCAGTTAGTTTTTCTTTTTTTTTTTTTTCAATGGAAATATCTCTGTTACACGTCGGGTAACACGAACACATTTTCATCTAGTCTCACACTCCCGTCTTACGAATGAACATCTGTTCTTTCCATACAATATACAATGTGTCCAATGTCCAAAGTTTCCATTGTCCTTTGTTCATACACTCGCGTTACCCTTTTCTTTTTCCTGTGGCACTCCACAATAACTTGTTTTATTTTAATTCCGCGTCTGTAACAGTAATTCAAAAGAATCCAAATTGAGGTGAACTGTTCACTCTCATCAATTCACTCCAATACTGACAAGAAAGATTTAGTTATCGTAGATTCCTACCCTGGTGGCACGCGCCTCGTAACTCGATGTCTGTTTGTTTATCCTGATTCTTGTCTTATGAATTCGTCGATATCTCTCATGACAGTGTTATTTGGTGTGCGTTGGTTATCCAGACAAGTCAAATATTAAACTATTTTCTTGTAAGCTTGATCACGCTGATAGTGCCTTATATAATGATTTCATAATTCATGATGCATTCATTATCTACGTAGATGTTCTCGTCACTGAAATCTTTGTCAAGCTTTAAATAGTTTCTCAGTTCGTTTCGTATGTACCTTAGTACTTCATCGCAAATTATATTAAGAGAGATCGTAAATCCTTCGGCTTCTTGTTCTACAAACCATTGCAGTAGTACAAATATTGATGTCTGAGATTCCTCCTAAGCTGTATTATATCGCATTTTCAATATACTTTATATGTCCATGTTCAAGGTCACTATTTTGTTCATAGAAACACTTCATCAACATCGACTCGCACGAGTCATTTGCTGTAGATTTCAGTAGTAGTTTATATCTTGATGTGAAAACGCTTCGAATAACTCCGTTTCTGATTTCAAAATAATCCGATGCTATCTGAATTCCTGTATTACGTTTTCCATACATCCACTTATTCGCGATGATCAAATTAGGTACCTAATCGTTGACTTATTCCTGTTACGAAGTGTATGAATCTCCTTTAATTTATGCAATAACTCCTGTATTTCCTGCGCGCAGTCTTCCGGTTAAATTGTGAATTGCTTCACGCGTTTTTAATTGTACTGGATACTTGATAGAATGTTGTTAAAATTCCTCTTAATTCGCCTTACATCGTCGATCAATTGCAGAATCTTATTGTCCTATGCGTCCCTCGACGAGTTATCACACAGCAGAGTTCGTCTGTGACTATTAAGTGTCGATTTACTAAAGTTGTAATTCACGTTCTCAATCCTATTTTTGTAGATACATCAGAACTCAGAATTCCCAATGCCCCGACTCCTTACATTAAAGATGCTGATCCTAATCATACACTGGCGTTACCTCGCCGATACCTGATATTCGCTATGCAACTTAACACGTTGTCCTAATCCCACTTCTGAATTGTTAAGATGATAAAATTAGACGGGCAATTCTTGCCATTAGCAATAATCAAACATTCGTATTGTTATACAATGGGTGTGTAGTATAATTAATCCAACCTACATTTGTACCCACAAATGCCTTAATAACAAATATAAACGAAACTCACCTCAAGTAGACACGTAAACCAAATGTACTCGCAAAACTAAGCAAACCTGAATGGAACAATCCGCGTATCACCTAACGCGAGCGTAAACCAATAAATGCCTGTAAGAACCAAACCGTGAGTAACAAACTCAATGAGGAGTCAATCTACCAAAACCTAAACATCATTCATACATGAGGGCAACCCCGAACACCTTCTCTACATAAGGCCGCCAGGTCGCTACAGCCTTCAGCGCTGCTACCGTGGGCAACCACAGAACTATCTGTGGCCACTACAGCACCCGGCTGCTGCCGTTGGCAACTACAGAACTATCTGTAGCCGCTACAGTTCACGGGACTGCTACGTTGGTGACCCCGTACACCCGAAGGTTACCCGAAGGCCAGCCAGGTCACTACAGCCTTCAGCGCTGCTACCGTGGGCAACCACAGAACTACCTGTGGCCGCTACAGCACCCGGCTGCTGCCGTTGGCAACTACAGAACTATCTGTAGCCACTACAGTCCGCTACTTCAACATCATCCCGTGATGGACAGACTGCTAACGGTGCTAAGCACCACATCAACAATCATACTCATTCATACGTACTCTAGATTAACTGACTCACTCACCTCGCTAAAGTAACAGCTCAACATTATCCAAACGCTATCCACCGCGACTTGATCACTACCAACTTAACTATCGCGCTACAACTTTACTCCTCAACCGATGAACAGAAACTAACGCAAGAAATCTGTTTACTGTGTAAGATCGATCTAACTTCTTACATAAACCTTTATTATAAATTAATATAAACGAACTGATAACATAACGACGAATTAATTACTAACTTATGTAAAAATTATTAAATTAAAATTAACGTTTTATAACACAAGTAAGACAGAATTTTCGTCAAAATGGAATGTATTTTGATAACTTTGGCCGACAACAGAATTTTCATCAAAATGGAATGTATTTTGATAGTGGGGCCCCACATTATACGGAGAGACTTTTCCCCACACCAGGCAAGATTTAAATAATATTTTTGGGGCCCAACGCGCTACATTGGATCATATATCATAGGGCTCCAAAATTATTCATGTACACGTGTATGCATAAAATAAAATAATTTTTCCTTATTTATAAATTACCAACATAGATATTTTGTTCTGTCTTTTTCCTTCTTACCGCTGTTACATTCGCTATTCATTTTAAAGATAAGATTTGTTTATTGAAATCTATTTATTTTTCAAATCGCATATCAAAATTCATGTTTTTTGTACTTTTCATTGTATTGTAAAAATATTCAAATTTTCATCAATATAACAATAATTTAAGGAAACGTAGACACGTAGACAAGGTCAATTGTTCCATGCGGAGTAAATGCAGTTTGAAAATACCAATTTCTTATTATAGTCTCGTTAATACTAAAACCCCCCGATATTTTATTAAAATACGTTCAGGAGAATATTAAGTAATATTTGAATATTGGGTTAAATATTAGATGTATAGTTTGTAATCAGTGTTATAACAATCGGTCAACATTTTCTAAATAAAGAATAACAAACCAGCAGTCATTTTTTTTTAAGCTTAATTTAAAAATATATGGGGCATATACATATATGATACGTCGCATTTAATTAAAAGTAAACTGAATACATTTGTTTTAAGTGACTTTTTAAAGGAGGGAAATCGGGTATCGTGAAATCATATACTGATATTTATATAATTGTTACAAATCTTTTAAATTACGCATTCTTTTAAAAATAACAGGTAAATACATATCTCGGAATACATTTGAAAAATGACCATAAAATTAGATACAGAAATTTTTACTCGAATTATGGCAACAGCAATAGAAACCGATATTTTAACTAATGAAGTCAAATACTGATAAAAATACCGCTATCATTCCTTCCTCCTACTCTGTAAACGCTCTGCAAATAGAATTATATCTGCCGGTGAACAGACGATGTAAGTACACCGGGCCCCTGAAACAGAGGCGATGGATCAACTTAGAATAGTTAATGTTGTTATTGCGGCGTATACAACAGCCCAAGCTCGATTACGACTGCATGAATTTTTACATTCTCTCGGAAGTAAGGTATTGTATTATGACACGGATTCCAATATATACAGTCATTCACCCGGCAAGTATGAGCCTACAATAGGAAATTTCTTAGAGGATCTCACTGACGAATTGTCCTGTTACGGTGTCGGTAGCTATATAAAAGAATACGTGTCTGACGGACCAAAGAATTATGCTTGTAAAGTATATTCCCCGACAGATAATAAAACTTTTGAAATTTGTAAAGTAAAGAGATTTACAATAAATTTTAAAAATTCTAAAATTATTTTAGATTTATAAAACGTAGATTAATAGACCAGGTTAATTCTGTTCCGTACAGAGTACAGAAAAAAATCAAATTAATTTAATATATTTTATATTCATGTACTATATTATAATTATGTGTAGGTACCTACAGATTATGTAATAAAAAGAAAAAAATTTTAAAAATATTATTTATGAAAATATTGGTTAAACATGTATCTTATAAATCAGTCATTTTCATTTTTATCATAAGTGCTAAACAATTTAAAAAAAAATCAACATGCATATATCCATTAATTCTAAATAACAAATATACTAAACAATAGTAACCGCAAACTGATGCTGTGTTGTCTTGCTAAGTAACGGTATTAAATGACCATTTTATCTTATTTCTTCTTAGAAAATCTCAATGTTCTTTAATTTTCCTGTATATGCGTCTAATTTTGTGAAAAACTAATTTATATTTAATAATATATTCTAATAATCATAGTAGCAATAGAAACAAAACACATAAACTTGTTTAACATTTATCAGGCAGATTCACAAAACGGATTAGCGCTAACACCGTTTTTAATATTATCTATAACTCTGTTTCCAATTAAAACAGATTAAAGAAATAAACTAAATTTGGTGCTAATTAACTCTGTTTTTAACTCAAGTTAAAATAAACTTGTTTCATACATTGAAAAGAGAGTTAAAAACGAAATAAAAAGTGGTGTTAGCGCTAATCCGCTTTGTGAATCTGCCTGTATGTGTCCAATAATAATAATTTTCAAACACAAGGAGCAAGTCATAAGTATTCAATTCAGCGTTTTTTGATTCTATATCAATTTCATTGATCAAATAGTAAGTAATTTTATATTTCTATTAATATAAGTTTTATTTATATAAAATGTTGTTAGGAAGTTGATTATCTGTAATGAAAATTAAAAAGAAAAAATATTAAATATACTGCGTATAAGAAAGTGTGGTGACCACACTAGATTTTTTATATTAATAATCAGTTTCAAGAGAAATAATGAATGAACATTATTTCATCCGTAGAAATATTTTGAACCCCCAAACAGAGATATTGACTAAAACTGAATATGACACAAATAATTTTTATAAATTAATTAAAATATTAATAGAAGTTGTGATATTAAATATATATAAACGTTTATAAAGTCAATAATTCTTGTGAAGAGAATAATCACTGCTACATTGCTATCAATAAACAATAAAACATGCCTAAAATAATTAAGGATTCATACACCAATTAATTAAACTTCCAGTGTAATAACCAGAGACTTAATAATTGATGCAGAGCGATCGGAGAGTTACTAGGGGTTTTCACGATTTATTTAATTTTATCATATGTTAATCTTAAAAATGTTGAGGCGTGCGAGGTTGTCAATTAATGCACCGGTGCAGCGGTAGTCTCCTTTATTCGATGTTGACATATTTATGTGTCCCGTGCCATACAGTGAATCCTAGAGTACGCTTGGTACCTGAATCCCTCCCGACAGTTGATCAGAAAACAAAAATATATCGCGCACACACACACACAAAATGTGTATTTAAATATAATAAGTACTGAAAATAATTGATAATATTAATATTTCTTATTTACAAATTATAATAAAATTTACATATTTAATTTTTTATTTTTAAATTTTTAATTATACAACAGGGATCCCCTCTGGAAGGATTTTAATCATTTTACTTTTATAAATTTATTTATAATAGAGATTTTATGATCGAAACATTTATCTAATTCAAGTAACAAGTTCCGGTTTCTATACATAGCTGATTTAAAATATTTTGCTTTATAATTAATTGAGTAAGCTGTTGGCACTTGTTATAACATGTTTGATAATATTTAAAAAATACAAAATAAAAACGCTTGGTTGTTCTAAAGAAAATATTTATTTTTATACTTAATATGTATTTCGACTTTTACAGCCCGAAATACGTATTAAGTGTAAAAATAAATATTTTCCTTGAAACAACCAAGTGTTTTTATTTTGTATTTTTTAAATATTACTTTGATTTAATTGATTACTAATATTAGATTCATGTTTTTAAGATCATACATATTTTGAAATGTATGTCAAGTAATTCTATCAATATAATTATTAAGAATTCAGTTGGCCTTTCAAGATATTCAACTTCATTTGGCTTACTGAAATCTTTTAAAACTATCCATATTTCATTTTATTAAATAATATGTAGTTCATTATTATTTTTTTGTAAATCCTTGTCACACATCTTTCAATCATAATACACATTTTAAACATTGGTGCATTTATTAACCAGTGAAATAAATAAATGAACATACTTCTGAAGATGAAAGATGTATATCTTGTAAATTTTCCTCATTAATATTTTTAATATTTTCTGTATGTTTGACATTTTCACAATTTGTTTTTATATCCGTTTAAGTTTATATTGTTATCGCATTTTTTAAGATCATTATCATACCGAGATTTTATTGGTACTGAAACACGTAATAAATCTTTTGCAATATATTTTTTAGTAAAAAAAATTATTGTCCTTTTATATATATTCAAATTAATTTATATAGCCTTGATAGTTTAGACTACACCGTCAAAACGGTAAATATTATGCCGGTCCTTACTTTCTTCATTATATAGTTAACAATTTTTTTTAAAAAGCTTCTTTTAGAATATTTTTAACATTTATGTTTTGTACGATATACCATATCGATATGAGTCGAAATGTATTATTTATTTTTGCCTCATATTCTGTAACTGTATCATTATCTGTTAATGATCGATTAGTGAATGATAGTCGTTATTTTTCATCGTTATTTTACAGTTGATCAGCATTTCGATATTCTGAGACCAGAATAGCTGCTATTATAAAAAATAATATAACGATAGCTCCCAGATAGTTCCGTAAGAGATGTGTTTAAAAATAATATGTTTTATACGGGCAGTTATGTACGAGAGCAAAATACATAAAAGTAAAATAGAAGAAACAGAATAAATGACAGCTATTTAAATATAATATTTCTCGATTTTATTATATTCACAGGATAGGTAGGTAGCTGAATTAAAATAGAATTTATATACAATAATATTTTATTTATCATATATATACATATATTTACATTTGAACAAAACAGTACATAATATATATTTATATTAGTTTTATTACATTTACAATTCAACAAATTCTACAAGCCGGGCTTTTTTACCCGTAGTACCATAATCTTTCATACCAGTGTATTTTAACGCCCATTTTGAAACGGTCTTCTTCAAGTCAGCTATGTCTCCGTCGGCTAAGTCATCGAATCGTCCGGGAAGATAGGAAACAAATTCTTCACATTCTGCAATTATTTTTCTTCCAAACCCCGTATTAACAGCTTTAATAACTACTAGTTTGTAAACTTTATTAATTTCTAAATCTGCTAGACTTCGGCGAGTTTTTATGTTGGTTAATTGCCCGGTCTTATTCAAAGTGTTGAAATCCATTTCTAGAATAATGCAAATTAATTAATATTGGAATAAGAATTCCTAGGTAAAATATTATTACCTGCTGTTTTCAAATTTCGATACGGCTCGTTTAATTCGCTTTACGGCGTGTGCTGGGCTAATTGACTGTTGACACTTTTAACCAAAGAATAGCACACAAAAGCCTTTTCAAATGTAACCACCTTCGGTTCAAAGAATACCCCCAAGAATACAATGCACGAAGTGTATGAAGTACGCTTCTACTTTACCACTATTTTTATTTGTAATATCGTGCACTGTGCGGCGAATTTCGACGTGAAATTCGACACCTCATGTGGTAGTGAAACATCTACCAAGTCGAGGAAGATCGATCACAACGAGACTAATTAGAATTGGGATGCAGTGAACGAGCCGACCTACAATCCTGAGGCAGTTTATAGAAGCAAGACGGTTCTTATCCCTCTGTGCGGGTATAAGATGGCCAAAACCCCAAAAAAGGCATATTATCAGGCAGAGCGTGTACGCTGGGCTGCTATGAGACAACAGAAATTGTAAAATTATGCATGCATGAGTTTTAATTTTATATAAAATAAAATACAAATTTTATAGTGTATCTATTTGAATTATACCTTTACAATTCCTCCCCGATATCGTTTAAAAAGTGAAATATAGGAGGGGTCGAGCGGACTCCAGGTATAAAACTAAAGCTTTATTTCATAGGAAACATTATTCTTGGGGGTATTCTTTGAACCGAAGGTGGTTACATTTGAAAAGGCTTTTGTGTGCTATTCTTTGGTTAAAAGTGTTAACAGTCAATTAGCCCAGCACACGCCGTAAAGCGAATTAAACGAGTCGTATCGAAATTTGAAAACAGCAGGTAATAATATTTTAAATAGGAATTCTTATTCCAATATTAATTAATTTGCATTATTCTAGAAATGGATTTCAACACTTTGAATAAAACCGGACAATTAACCAACATAAAAACTCGCCGAAGTCTAGCAGATTTAGAAATTAATAAAGTTTACAAACTAGTAGATATTAAAGCTGTTAATACGGGGTTTGGAAGAAAAATAATTGCAGAATGTGAAGAATTTGTTACCTAATAAGAATGCTCGACATTTATTGTTTCTACCAGATTAGATAACAAGTTCATGATTAAACATTCCTCTTCATCTGGTACCTCCGGTGATTTGCTTTTAATCGGATGATTTTTCGGGTTACAATTTTCTGTTTTTTTATTGGTTCATTTATTATTAAATCTGAAATTTGATTTGTAACTAATATTTCTTCATTTTTATTAGCTGTCGAATTATTTATTTGACTTGAAGTACAATTTTGATTTGTCTCTTTAGGTTGTCTGAGTAATTTTGTTTCATTTTCTGATGAAGATGAATTATTGTTAAGTTCAGGATTCTCTGTATTAACAGAGTCTGTTATTTGCAGAACGAAAGATGATGTGTTTATCGATTTTTCTTTTTCTTTTCCAAGGACTTCTTGTGATTCGGTTGCTGAAGAATCATTTATATTACAGTTGTCAATATATGTTCCATCATCAGATTCTTCTGTAGTTACATTAGGATCTTTATTGATAGTTTCTTCTTCAGCATCATTATCTGATAATAACAAAATAAGGTTTTCTAAATTAGTAATAATGTCTTTTAAAGGTTCTTGATCTATGCTTTCGCGTTTATTTTCCAAATAACTTGTCATAACTTTATGAAATTCTTGATAAACTAAATTTTTAAATTTTTCAATATATTCAAGAAGATGTAATGCCGTAGAATTTAAATAATGAATATTATTTTTGTCCACTTTCGGAAGGGTTGCTTCGGAAAAATTCTCGTCGGTTTTAGAAACAAATAAATGTTGTTCATTGTTTAATACTACTTGAGAAATCATGCAATTCATTGTAGATTCAGTGATTTCATGTTCGCATACATTCATTGCTACATTATTGATAGCTTGACCGGGCTCTAAAAAATATTTATTCTAATTAACCTTCGCTTCATGTCGCATCACGTTTTACCTACATTATGGTGTCTAGTTATTTAAAATTATAAAATTCCTGATCTCATTTTTGTTCACGCTATAATAATATTCACACATTCACCCACAACTTTATAATAATTAAAATATCAGTAACTAACCAGAATTTCTGCAAAAGTTAATCATTATTTCTTCGTCCGTTAAACCGTAATGGAATATTTTGGGAATTATATGGTTTAAAAACCGTTCTTTCAATTGCTCGGCAGGGCCTATAAATTTTTTATTATTATTTATGTAATCACAAAACTTTTAGAAGTACCTACTTGTTTGCGCATTTAAGTGATTAAAATATTTATAAGTTTGAATCTAATTTCTCTTTTGAAAAAATAATTCATTTGATTTGAAATATTCTATTAACAATCTATTTGCTTCCTTTAAACTATAAAAAAAATATAAATATATTTAATTGTATTAAGAAAATATTACAAATTCTAACTTTAATTTATTTGTGTTGACTGTATTTTCTGCAATTTCTTCTTGGACATTTTCTTCAATTACAGATTGGGTCAAATTTGCATCATTTGCTGCATTGTCTTTTTCTTTGTTAGTATTGTTTTGCGGTATTGGTAAATTTTTATGTTCAATATTTTCTTCTTCATTATTAGTAACTATTTCAACTGTTTCAATAGGTGTTAATTTTGCCTAAAAAGTGTTACTGAGTGAGAAAATAATCATTATTAATATTTATTTCAAACGTACAGGTTTAATAATTATCATGTCCTCGTCCGACCTTGAATATATTGGGATTATTTTATCACATACATTAACTAGTAAATAAATAAATAAGAATAATAATTTTCTATGTTTGCTTAATTCAATAAGTATTTTAGACAGCAAAAATTCGATCGTTGCCAGAAATTAAACGAGAAAATTTTTGTATTTCGACGATGCGTCGTCATTTGAATTTTGCTCTACAGGGAGTTCAATTGAGTTGTGCCACCATTGCTATCTCGAGAACTATAGAGCTACACGAGCTGTATTCCATTTGCCACTTGGTTCACCTAAATCAAATAAATAAAAATACATATATCATGACGCCTTCTACCCATTACTGGGTGTGGCACTCTGCCGAAGCAGATCTCGGGTAAGTGATATATTTTGCGCGTGAAGTGCAGTTGCCAGTCGTGAAATCACGGCCCCCAAAGATGTTAGTGGTGGAGGAGCCACAGGGGTAGTTTTTGAAATTATGAAAATTGTTTGTCGCCTGTGGGAGTCGAACCAGGGTTCTCAGGATCCACAGGCCGACTTCATACCACTGAGCTAGCCACTCCATTTTAATTAAATTAATGTCAACTTTGTCAAAAAAATTGTAATATGAGTCGTTGAATTCAGAAAAAATACTGAATTGAATAAGCAAATAAAAAAAATAAAATGAAAGGTCTTTTAAAGGGCACGCGTGTTAAATTAATTATTATTTTTTCAATCGTCCATTGTTTTAGTGAAAGTGCTTCAAAACCTATCATGTTTGATATCAAATGAAAGGTCTTTTGAAGAGCTCGCGTAAAAAATTAAATACTTTTCGATCGGCAATTGTTTTAGTGAAAGTACTTCAAAACCTATCATGTTTAGTATCAAACAAATGAAAGATCTTTTGAAGGACTCACGTACAAAATTTGATAATTTTCGATTGTCAATTGTTTTAGTGAAAGTCTTTTAAAACCTATCGCGTTTGGTATCAAATGAAATGTCTTGCGAAAGCACGCGTATTAAATTGAGTTTTTTGAGCGGCAATTGTTTAGTGATACAGATTGAAATCCTATTGTGTTTGGCATCAATTAATAGATCTTTGCATGGATAGACGTACAGAATTGAAAAGTTTTAGATCGGAAATAATTCAGTTTATATTGTGTCAATTGTCATACAGATGTGAACCTTACTTCAGTGTACGCGGAGCCTAGCGCAGGCCGACCACTAGTATATAACTAAACTAATGTGAATTTAAAAAATAATAAATTCGTTTAAATATATTATAAAAAAAATATATAATGACTGTAGTAATACAAATAATTACAAAATTACAAATTTGAACTATATTTAAAAAAAATTTAAATAAAGAAAAATTTTAAACCAGCTACAAAAGTTATTAAATTATTTAATACACTTAAATTTTCCTTTTTCTTCTCTTCTCTTATATTTTCATCTTCTACACTTGATGATTTTGAAAGAACGGTCAAAATGTTATAATACTTTTTAATTTTTAATGGTCCATTCATAACTTGAACAATTTTTCCCGCCACCACCATTCGGTCCCAAAAGATTTTAAAAATTTTGTACGGTTAAAATTTTGATAAATTGATTCAAGTATATTCTAGATTCACTTTTCAATTTATAATCCCCGATAAGAATTACATGAAATTTAAACCTGCCTGGAAGCCGAAATTTATTGAAAAATTTTGCCACTTCTTCATTCAGCCAATTTTGATATAGTGGTTTTGCAATCCAAAGTTTTATGTTGTTGATGAAAATATCAAGTAATTTAGTATCTTGAATTGTGCCAAACATAATCCCGTTATTATTGAAAGAAAAACACTCACAAATTTTGCCAAAAGATCCGCCTCCTAAAATAACTTGTTCTTGTTTGATTTCTGGGAAGATAATAACGATATTACTAATAATGATAGATCAACACTAATGGTGTCGGCGTAGCCGATCGCGAACACACACTTTTCGACAGAGCAAAGATAGCCAAACGGAACGAGATCGGAATCAAGTTTCTTGATTCGAACACATGCATGCATATTTAATCTAATTACCCCAACGATGTTCTTACCCTATTCCAATTATAACTACCACCTCTACTAAAATGCAACACCCCTAAAAACATTAACAAATCGCGTATCTGTAACTAAACCAAAAGTGTGACGGTGTTACGTCACAGTCACCCACATCGTCCTTTCTTGAATATGCTTAGCGGAGATTCGTTCGTTTACTTAAACCGTACCCATAGTGTCCCAATCCCCGGTCAGTATCAGTTAGAGCGAGAGCGCGCGAGCCTTCCTACCCTAAGCTAGACGGAGATAGCCAACAAACCCTCAATACTTTGTTGCGTTTTTGAATTCGATTCTTTCTTGGATTAATTATGCATTTAACTTGAATTTAATATCATTTTATAAACGTAAGCGTATTTGAAGAATTTCACTCAGTAGACTTTTTTGAAACATCGTTCGTTCATTTCTGATTGATTAATTTTACTTTAATAATACAACAATTAATCGGGATCTATTGACCGATTAAACACAAAAATTCTTACACTTCTCGGACATGAAGAATTTAGAAGAACAATGCAGCTCATTTTATATTCTTTTCCTAGAAACATATGTTCGATTTCTCTGTTTCTCATTGCTCTGATCTGTTTGCATACTCTAGTGTCGTTTTATATAAAGATTTCGTAATTTACCACCTTCTAGACTGCGAATTTACTTACAACGGTTTCAAATGTCTTTCTACAGATGTTAACAATAAATATCTCACTTGACAATTTTTTCACAATCGGTCCCCGACTCAAGTTTTACTTCTACAAAAATTACCCTAAAATTGCTAAAGATAGCCGATGGCTGATGTACTGTCTCCCATCCGAGTACCTGCTCAGCGTAACTTTTGACTCTAGTTTCGGAATGATATTTCCGTGAAATCTAACAATATTCTTTAATTTTCTTATTTACAATTATGTATTTGAAATATTATTTATTTTTTTACCACAAAAAAAATTAAATATAATTCCAATATATATATATTTCAAAAACTACCCCTGTGGCTCCTCCACCACTAACATCTTTGGGGGCCGTGATTTGACGACTGGTAACCGCACTTCACGCGCAAAATATATCACTTACTGAGATCTGCTTCGGCAGAGTGCCACACCCAGTAATGCGTAGAAGGCGTGATGATACATTTATTTAATTTTTTTACTAAAACTAGAAGACAAGATATAAATATATTTTGTTTTTAATAAATGTTTTTGAAAAACAATAAATGAAATCATTTTTTTTCATAATGTGTTTTAATAATCAGTTATTTTTAATCCGGTAACAATGAGCGCTTCCTATAAATAGCATTATAGTCACCTTCAAATAAAGTTTCCACTCGCATACTGCTTAAAACAATTGTGAAAATCGCTCTAAAAAGTAGAAAACCAGTTGTATAATTATCTAAATGATCTTTACAATATCACGTATTTTCAAGATTTGGTCTAACTACACCACCGTACTACTAATAACTAACATGTTACATTAATAGTCGTGTGATAAATGGAGCATTAATAAAGTGTATTATCGGTTCTTGAACACGATTCATAGAAACCATAGAAAAGGCACAATTACAATAGGAATTGTTTAACAAACACAGCCAATATTAATATTAGTTTCCTAGGAAACTTTATATGAAATAGTAGAGTTAAATCTACCTCACATAATGAATAAGTTAATAAATCTTTTCCGCGTGTGTTTTGGAATGAAAAAAACAACCAAATCTAAATTCAAGTATGATGATAATGAACCTGTCATATCGCTTAAAAATTCTAAGTTTTATACATATTCGTGGGAAAGTCATGGTACACCGGCTACTAAAGAACGTAAGTCTTATATAGTTTCAATTAATAGAGTAATAAAATATTATATTTCTAGAAATTCAACAAAATCAAGCTCTTTTTGGAAATGGAACGTTTGGAAAAATTTGCAAGTGCATTTCTTCCTTATGTAACACGAACCAATTTGGAAAAATTCAAGATTCAAAATTACTAGATATTTTTGTGTATAATAGAAAATTTATAATCGTAAAACCACTATATCTAAATTGGATAAATGAAGAAGTTATCACATTTTTTAATAAATTTCGGCTCCCAGTTACATACAAATTTCACGTAGTTCTCATTGGGGACAATAAATTTAGGAATGAATGTACAAAATATTTGGATACGTCTATCAAAATTGTAATCTTACCTAAATCAAATAAACTTTTGGAACTGAATGATATGGTGGTGGTGGGCCAAATTGTTCAAGGTATAAGCGGATTAATTAAAATTAAAAAGTATCATAGCATTTTGACCTCCCTTTCAAAATTATCAAGTGTACAGGATGATATTTACAAGAAGCAGGACAAAATTCAAGGGGAAAAATTTAAGTCATTGAACAAGTTCTGTAGCCGGTTTAAAATTTTTTGTTATTTAAAGAAATTTAAATAAAAATTTTTGAATTAAATCAAATACTTCTTTTATTACAAGTAGTCACGTTAATTTTTAGAAGCAATAAGGCTTATTTATTATATTTAAAATTTGTATTCTTTTGATTATTAATATGGATATACGATATATTTTATTTACTGCGCAAGTGCAGTTGCATTCGGCGTACCCTGAAACATTTTTTAGTGCAGTGAGGGGTAGAGGCGATTATTCGGATAATCCCGCATGCAGACAATTTTATGCTGCATGCAAACGGTTAGTAATTAGACATGATGTTAAAAGGTTCGAGACGAGTAAGTGCAGCATTTCACCGGTGGATAATACAAGAACTATTGATGCTACAGCTGAGGTTATTGTATAATATATCTTAGTAGCCTGTGATTTTATAAATTTAACGGTTGTACTGTTCACATTTATAGATAATATATTAATTTATATTGGTTTCGTCGTAAGAAAAGTGTATCAGAAAATAAACTTTATACTAATTTTACAGAAATCGATTTTATTAAAATAATAACGATGAACTTATTAACCCGTCAGTAGACGTAAATATCTGTTCTATAAGTGAATATGGCAATGATTTAGGATTTTGGAGAATGTCTTACAGAAAAAGATTAAAATTAAAATTGACATTTTACAGATATGCTATTGACAGTTGATTTCCATTATCCATTATGGTTAAGGTGGTTCTAGCATGACAGTCTCATACAAAAGTATAGGTAACCTAAAAAGTTTATAAAAACAATTATTACATTTTTGTATGGTATAGGTTATTAACAGAATTCGCTTTTTGCTGCAAATATCGTATAATTAACAATAACATTAAATATATTAAATAAAATTATTTAACTAGTTTATGAAACTCAGTGACATAACGATATTTTTGGAAGTGAATGTATCATGCCAACCAATAGCAGTGTAAGATTTTATACCGCAAAAGCTATGAAAATATGCGAGAACCACAAGCAGCATGATATTACCAGTTGGTACGAAACGTAACTATATTATCGATACATTCTGTTGACAGTTCATAACAAAAATTACAAAAATTCACCAAAGCAATAAGGACTTACAATTTTGACGTCACATGCAGCAGACCCCCTCCACACAATTTTGTGTGAAACAACAAATTTGTAGAAAGAGCGAGGTGACACCATGCCGAGTCGAACAACTGCTTTCTCCTTTTAGCACTTATGCCCTCAGATCCCCATATTTGTTTGACGTTAACGTTTGGATCACGTGATAAATGTCAAACTGTAATGCTATACCATGTTCGCTACATAACAAATAATTAAATTATGTTTTACTCACTAGATGGCAACCGAAAAATTAGAATTGTATAAGTCTTTATTACTATCAACTGTAACTACAAATAAATAAATAAAAAATGCTGTAATATTTTTTTTGTATTAAAATTTATATCTTTTACTGATTGAAATAACAACTTTCATAGTTCTTGCAGGGTGCATGGACATCAGCCTACAGGGACATTATCCGAAGGGAAAAAAGTCGACGGGACAACAGCCGACGGGACATTGATCGGCACGACAAACTTAGACTGATAACGTTACACATTGATGTCATGGTTTGTGTCCCAGAGTAGTTCAGCTAATGAAAAGTAGATGGTACTTGTATGAAAAATATACTGTAGTGGAATCGCGCCATGTAGAATTCTATAATAGAATTCAGGCGATCATTTTCAAATCGTTAAATTAGTATGCCATTCTAAATAATTTTGCAGTAGAAATGTTGAAATCGTAAAATATTTTAATTATTATTCACATTGATATTTTAGATTATTCCAAGGTCCAAAAGAAAAAGTTGGGAGTGGATGAAGATAAGAAATGAATATATGAAAATAACAGTTAACTCAACTAGATATAATATATGACATAAATTTTTAAAAGTTACATTTTTTACTTAAGGCCGCTCCGTACTCAGTGTAAAACCGCTTGAAATTTGTATGCTTTTATTTCCAGTTCTATATAAATAAATTTGTTCAAATTTTGTTAGAATGAAGATAATAATAAAATATTAAGTTTTATCTATTTATAATTTCGTAAAACTTAATAATAAGTTAGTTAAGTGCATATATATGTAAAGACATATACACGATTTTAACAGTTTAGAAAGTACTTGGGTATATAAATTAGATATTAAATGAAAGATTTTGCAAAAATAAAACTTTCATTATACGAATATTTTCATTAAAGTTTCGCATTTCTGAGTAAAGTATATATTTGTTTTCGATATTTCGTGTCACAATGTCACATATTTAACGCCTGACGTACAAAACGATGCAACCCAAATGACAATGACTGCTCTGAACGATGCGGTGTCTGAAGGATTTCAGAGCAGGTACTTTTTATAACGGTTTCACAATAAACATCGCAAACTTTTGTGCCCACAGGCACAGGCTTCTCGGTAACGATAGTGATGAACTGACGACATATCGTGCACGGAACTACTGTTCTGATATTCCGACATGAAAATGTTATAGATACTTACGAGAAATTTAATATTTAATTTAGTATTTAGTATAAGTATTTATATATAAAAAAAGTAAATTAAATATTGTGATGTAAGTATTTGATTAAGATTTTAATGTTATTTTAAAATAAGGGCAGATAGACGCAAAAAATTGTAATTATATAGGTAATAATAATAATATTTATTCAGGTTTTATAATACACAAACTAGTCGTCAAGACATAAAAACACATAAAATGAAAATAAATGCTCATTTATTTAAAGACCATTCAATATATATCAATATAATTAATAGTAACATAGAAAAACATAACCGTGGCATAAATTAGTAATTTATTAAAAAATTTCGCATATTTCGCCATCTCTTATTATTCCATCTGGTGACGCACCCAGAAATGGTATCTCTTCATGAACATAAAATCCACTTTTATTAATTTTTTTATTAATTTTTTCTTCTAGCATCGCTACGGCCTTGCTTTCATTTTTGATTCCATATTCTGTAGCTTTACTGCCAGTGAATGAACTATAAAGCAAATTTTTCACTATATTTGCAGTTGATGTACCTTTCCGTTTTTTGCAAATCTCTCCGAAATTTGAGGCAGTAAGTCGTTTCCTTCTTTCCTCTTTCCATAGTTGATCTGTAAACTGCCCAAGTGTATTTTGAAGAATATAATTCTTATCTGCTTCTTTTAATTTGTTTAAATATTCTTCTTTGGCCTTTTGTCCCTATTTCTAAAAAAAAACAACAAAAATAGATAAGTTTCTGACAATATTGTAGACATAATTTGTGTCTATGTTGCACTCTCATTTTAATTATTGTGAAAATATGTCTTTTCAGATAGTCTTCACCAACGACAGGTAAATTTATAACTTGGTTTAAATAAATAAAAGCATGTTGAATATGACAGCAATCCCAATTATTTCATTTGTAATTTTGATTTCGTTTTATTTATTTAAACAAGGTTAAAATGTAACTGTCGTTGGTGAAAACCACCCTCATTATTTTAAAATTAGTAGTAGCTAAATAATAATGGTAACCATAGTTTCCTATGCTATCGAGTCGGCCTGTGGATCCTAAGAATCCTGGTTCGATCCCCACAGCAGACAAAACATTTTCACAAATTTAAAATTACCCCTATGGCTCCCTCACCACTAAGATTTTTGAGGGCCGTGATTTAACGTCTGGTAACCACATTTCACGCGCAAAATATATCACTTACTGAGATCTGCTTCGGCAGGGTGCCACACCCAGTAATGGATAGAAGGCGTGATGATATATTTATTTATTTTATTTATAGTTTCCATTATTATTTAAACATGATTAACATTATTCGGTGATTGACAAACTGGCCCTTAGAAAACTAAATCAATAATTAGTTTTCAATGAGTGTACATATACATCATTGTATAGATAAAACGAGCTAAAATATTGTAAAAAAATTACTTACCGTGCTAACACTTCACGTCGATGTTTCATAGTTGATATCTGGACATATGTACAGTTTGTCGCTTCATATTTCACTCAAATCCCGAACACACAAACACAATATTTAAAATACTGGTGAAAAACTATTACACGTTATACAAATATGACTTGTTTGAGTTGACACTGCAAAACAAAACTGAGAAGGAATTGAAAAATGTTCCTAATTTATACACCTTCAGGAATCTACTTCCCGGAAAGTTTGCGATACATCAGTGCTCCCCAACCTTTTATTGAGTGAAGAACCCCTAAAACTACTTGTATCCAAACGGGAAACCGATGCAACAACTAAACTTTAGATGTTGAAGGAGTGCTTTAAATTTTAAAATTTTGAAATATTATCATACCCACAAAGTTAATGATATTTATTACAAAATAGAGCTTGGCTTATGTAATTTAAGAAAAGACGTTTCCTTTCTGTATTGCAATAAGAGCAGAAAATCTAAATCAATGTTTAACATATTTAAACATTCAGAGCTGCCGCATTGAACCGACAAAAATTAAATTATAGCATTTGAACTTTGACACAATCATAAATTTTAGTGTGCTATAAGACCCATATTTAATCACAGAAAACAACTTATAAATATAAACAAATGCTTACGGCACCTCAGCAAGATAATCGCGGGACAATAGAGGTCCGCGGTACCTCGGTTGGGAAACACTGATTTACGTGGAATTACCCAAATTTGCAATATTTACGATTTGATCTTATTATTCCCATTACTGATGAAATATAATAAATAGGTAAGTATGTAATTAATTAAAATAATAACACTCGGTTTAGTTTCACTAGAAAAGTATATTTAACACTTGATTGTAAATGTTGAACTTAAATTTATTATTTATTGTATTTATTGTACTATCCAAAAAGTTGATAGATTTCTTTGCCTCTTTTTCAACTGCAAATTTTATATCTGGATTTAAATTGTTGATTAGAGTTAAAAAAATATTTAATTGTTTATCAGAACCAGAAAATAAACAAGGGATATCGTCAACATATCTAAGTTCACCTCTATCAATTATTTTTAAGTACTCATTTGCCACATTCTGTTATCATTTCACGATTGTGTACAAGAAACTTCTGACAGTCCGTACATTTTGGAAATGAAGTGAACCGTCAAGGTAAAGCCTTATATAGTTTTTAAAATACATGTTAGAAAGTACAAAAGAAGAAACAAGTCATGTTTCTCCGTGAGCCAAACTAGATTTTGAAAATAAAAAATATCCAATTGATTCGTCTTTATGAGGAGCACATTTTATGTTATGTACTTAATTTCAATATCATTGAAATTTAACGAGACAGAAGCTAGTTTATACGTTAAGAATAGAATTTTAACTTGGTAGTATATGCAATTTAGACGCGTTCATGGGCCACACGCTGTGACGTCACAGCCGCTTGCGCTTCGCTGTTCCAGGCCTCTACATATAGACGGCAATGCCCAACCCCATATTCACCAACTGCTCATCCAAGCACAGTGGAAACGCGCTGTAACACAGAGAAGGCAGCGCGAAGTCTCGGCAGCTCTCTGACAAATCCCTACACGTCAAAACAGACCAAATATTAATATCTATGTTTTAAAATACGTAACTGTGCCTACCATTTTCGGACTTTCAACCTATTATTATTTAAAAACTAAACACAAGAAGTTCTTCAAATAGCGTGTACTTTGTTCATTATGTTCATTTCGACCCAATACTAAAACATTTTAAGAATCTGCCGTTTACTTTATAAATTATCGCGGATTATTTATTCTGAAATTACCAGTTATCTATCCTTCCCGTGTTAAAAACACTAAGTTTGGCGGACACGGCGGCCTGCAACACCGACACCATGTCCATATCCGTAGGGGACACGTGGTGCGACGGCAATGGGGTTGTTATGTCACCGTTTAGACTGTCGGAATATAAATGTATTAATATCATTTTATATTATTAAATGTTTAAACGATATTAGTGATATAATAATAATAATAAAGTAGACATTGAGTCAAGTAGACGTGTGACGAATCGCTCTCATAATTCAGTTGTTTTTCACGGTTATCCCAACTTGTAAAGTGTTGTAAAATTTGTTAACGTGAAGTGCTAAGTGTTGTATATGCAGTGTATTGAAACAGCAGCTACTTCATCAGCTCCAGAGAATTATTTATAATAAAATTTACTTAAGTTAGTGGACTGCCTGTTGTTTTTCAATTTAGTATGAGGTTAAATTATTTCAAGAATAAATATAGTTTCTAACATAACGTCTAACAAATATTAGAAAGGACCCAGATTTATTAAGACGAGTAAAAAACCGAACTATTTCTATTTTTATTCCGCTAGAACTTTACTTGGAACAAATTATTTGCTCGACGATCCAAGAGTTAAGTAGTGTGCAGTCGCGACACAGTGCGGTCTGTACGTTACTACTCATCATATCGTAATTAAATCATTCAATTAAAGTATTTGTACGCAAAAACTAACGCGAAACATGACCTCGATATGCTCATGCTGCTCAGAGGTCACCGAATGCTGTATATGTAAAAAGCAGTTTAAAAATTCTTGCCTAGGTCTATCCCTTAGCGAAGCTAGATTAATCAATACTAATAACAAGAAAGGATTCTCATGGAATTGTACAAGCTGTTCACATATGGGAAACGATCTTAATTCTCTAAAGCCATAATTGTTAATATACGCGACAAATTAACTCAATTACAAGAAACTGTTGCGAATAAGACCCAAGGAGAAACTACTGATATCGAACAAATAATTGCTGAAATGAACGATCACGAAAAGCGTAAAAGCAATATTATTATTATAAATAACGCCGCAAAAATAATGCAGTTCATTAACAAAAATGTTAAACTAAATTAATCTAAAATATAAATTAAAAACATTATAATTACGTGAAAATATTTGTGCTTTTTGAAATTCTATTGGAATAAAATACATAATATTAAACTTTTACAAAATCGTATACAGTTACTTTGACTGAAAACAGAAATATAATTATGTTTGTACCATTGCAACAGATGAATGGCTGCGTGTTCTGTGATGAGCCGTATAATACGATGTAATACTTAGTACAGAAGAAAACCGTTATTATCGGATTATTTTGGGGCGAAATAATAGATATCTTCACTATTTGAAAGATAAAATATCTACATGCAACTCAGTCAAAAAAATTAACAATTGAATGGCGAGACACTAAATGATGTAAACACATATAAATAAGATGAACTGTCCTATAATCCGAATACTTGTAGAAGAAATAATAATTAGGTTTAAATATTTTTGCTATTTGAAATGTTATTGCAAGAATATGAAAATAATAATTATCAGTATCAGAAGTATTTGAAATAAGTATAAATAAAAGAGACTGAAACCAGTAATAAAATTCAGGATCACCATTATACGTTGAAAGTACTTAATATTGAACTTTTACTATATCGTTTACAGTCATTTTGAATGAAAAAGATATATAATAATGTTTAAAAAGCAGGATTAATATATTTATGCTCGATAATATAAACGACAAATAAGTTTACTTCGAGAGTAAATAAAATGTATTAATTCAAATGACAGTCGAATTTTTTACAATAATGTTATATATGCCATAATATAAATAAAATTGACTAGGATTTGTTGATTAAATTAAATTTACTATCGAAGTAATTTTATTCTGTCGTTTATAATACTGGGCATGACTACTTGACTTCAACAGTTGATACAAACTATTTGGATAATTATAAATAAATGATAATCATGTTATATTATTTGTTGATTACTACAGACTTTGTGTAATTCCTTTTAAAAGAATTACTATTATTCTTTAATAATAATATATTTTTATAAAAAACCATGTATATCAACTATATATAACTTGCCAAAATGAAAGTTTCAAATAAATTTATTACAATAAATAATTAAAAATAATAGTAGAAATTAGAATATAGTACAAAATATGACAATATAATTAAATTACATAATTTATAAAAACGTTTCTATTTTTTGCTTGTTTTATAATATTATAAAATTTAGCGTAAATTACACAGTTTGCAGTTTGAGTATGAGTTAGCAAATTTGGTAAATAACATTACCATAGAATGTTATTTAGTAATTACACATTATTCAATGTTTATTACATATTTAGGGATGAGTTAAGGGTATTTAACGGTAATTGTATTTTTATAAGTACCTACTTATATCTAGAAAAATAATTTTGATCAGCTTTAAAATTATGTTTTAATAGCAGTATATAATAAAATATTAAATACCTATTTGAAACATAGTTGTAATTACTCCAAGATCAATTAAGCGGAATTCAATACATAAACATCGACTTGTACTCATATACGATAGGAATGTCGAACATAGACTTTCAACATTATACAGCTTACTTTTCGCGCTCTGTATACTTCTTTTCGTTTCTTACCATGGCTTGTGAATTTGGCAACGACAGCCTTATAATATCGTCTGCCAGGTGGCAGATGGCGCTGGTTGTTTGCGTGTTTTGTAGTGACTACATTGTCTTTGATAGCTACATTAAAGACGATGTCGACAAATGGATTAGGCTGCAATGTTTTTACTAAATCGAAGATATTTTCATATTAGGTAAATTATAATTATTACAATTTATTTAATATTTTATATTTAAATTTAGTAATTTTGAACAAAATAAATAATTAGTTAAAATGGCATCATATCTCATATGTCGTCACTGCGCTAAGATTAATTCAGCCACTGTAGCTTGCTTATAGTATATTCGTATTGGAAATATTGTGTACTGCTTTTTGGGTCGGGTTGACAGGATTAACAGAGGATTATCCCAAATTTTGTCATTTGCATTTTAGTGAAATGCAGGAGATGAAATGGGTATAATAATTTGTTTCTTCCAAATAATTGCTCCAATAAATTAATTACAAATACATAAATGTTATAAATTTTAAATACGTATTTTTATTATAATTAAACCAGTCAAAAACTTGTCCACATTTGTAATTTTTATTTCTGCTTTTCAGTGCTTTTTCAGATATTTTTTTATCTTTAATTACAAGTTCAAATTGGATAACATTTTTATGTGTTATAGAGGACCATATTCTTAAATAAACATATTTTTTTTAGTTAAAACCGTACCTAATAATTTTGTGAAATTCAAGGCAATTTTTTAATTGCTTTTCTTTTATTAATAGTACATAAATATAATGATATTTAGTTTATTTTTATATCTTGAAGTTTTTGCCTTAAAATTATTTACAATTCATAATAAAAAAAATGGAATAAGTTATATGCTCAGTAAAGAAATATTATTTACCACTAAACAAAATCCCATTATCAATAATGCATTTGGGCAAGTTAAAAAAATATTTTGCACAGTAATATTTGTTCAGTACAAAATGTTTTTTGATAAGTAAAAATCATAACAATTTCAGTACAAATATGAATCTCTTGTTATGGGCAAAACGACCCGGTTGTTACCAATACGTATTTTATTTTTAGTTATAGGATTTGTATTGAATTTTAATAATGTTAGATAGTGAAATTTTTCCTATATAAATATACTTATAATTTACAACATACTATTTACAGTTTAAAGTGGATTATTAATTTGGGATTTCGTTATCAAGTCAACTGTTTTAGATATCAAGTATTTAATTTGGAAGTCGATTGCTTAAGATTCTGTGATCAAGTGTTCTTCTCTTTTAAAAATTAGCAATAATATAAACTTTGAAGTTACTCCCCAGTAGAGGGTTTTTACTCCCGTTAGTAGGCGTTCTTGAATTTCATTGGACACATATTTAAATGTGTTATGAAACGCACAAAACTTTATTTCTGTTTTCTTTAAACGCGTCAAAATTTAGTGTTGAACGTTAAGTGGCTAAGTCTGGATAATATCTGTCAATAGTTAGAATTTGAAAAAGTGATTTTAAAAATGTGTAAGCAATAAAAGTTGATTTGGGTTGACACTAACATGATTGTAGGTTTTAAAGAAAACTATAAATTAGTCTAGATGACTTTCGAACTAAAATTGTTTGAAGTGGTTGACATAAATAAATTTGAATACAAGTTATGTGAAAATAGGAATTAGGAATTAGGTTACATAATTAAGAAAAAGTAATAAATATACAATACTTAAAACTAACAAAGTAAATAATAATAATAATTATGACAATAGAATAAACATAATAAGATAGAATATAATATATAATTAATTAAATATATGTACAATAAAAAGGGTAATGGGCGGCTCCATGACACTCTCAGTAAATATAATAACTGTTCTAGTAAAAAATAATGACTTGACCAGTAACAAATAATATCTCTACCAGTACAAAATAATGATTCGATCAGAAAATAATCACAACTCGACAAGAAAAATATTATGATGCCCATTCAAACAATCGCTGCTTACTTTACGTGGCCCTGGACGGGAACAGGACAACAGGAGACGCGGGACTCTTGCAGGCGACGCGAAAAAAACGAGTCATGCAGCCAGAGATACATTGTGCTCGTAGTAATGAAGATATTAATAAATGTTTATACTTATTTGAATAGTTGTATTTAACTTACTGTTAAAATAATCCTGATTAACTAACAATTTTTTTCTTTATTGCAAATTCGGATAGTACTTGTGTTAAAAAATATGTCATTGTTATTAGAAATTTGTTTTTAGATTCATGATAGATGGCGCTGTAATCGACAAAATTAAATTTTTTCGATTTTTTCAATTGCAAGCCTATACAATCAGTGCCAATTTAAGACATTTTGCCGCCCGGGGCTAACTTTAAAAGCCACCATTCTTGACAAAAGAAATAATCGTTTTTCCAACATCAAACTATTTTAAATTATGAGGGATGTATAAAATAAATATAAATATATCATCACGCCTTGTACCCATTACTGGGTGTGGCACTCTGCCGTAGCAGATCTCGGTAAGTGATATATTTTGGTGCGTAACGTGTGGTTACCAGCCGTCAAATCACGGCTTCTAAAGATGTTAGCGGAGAAAGAGCCACAGGAGTAGTATTAATGTGGTGAAAATGTTTGTCGGCTATGGGAATCGAACCAAGATTCTTAGGATTCACAAACTGACACGATACCACTGTGCCACCTACTCCAAATGAGATATATAAAGTCTATTAAGAAAAAAAGTGGATCAGAAACCATATTTTTCTAATAAAATTTTATTCAAATCAAAAACAAAGGAATAACACTAAATTCAATTATTTTTCGACCTATTTTTATTATAATCAGTTTATAATTTGTCTCATTTCAAAATTTTATTTTTGTGAAGTTATTTATTTTTGAGCATATATAAAAAATATAAATTTTATTTAAGAACGTGTTCGGTGTATCGAATTTTCCAGCGCCCCCGTTAAGCAGGCAATGTATACAATCAATTCTGCAATACATTAACTATAAAAGTAGCACTTTTTTAAACACTTAAAATTTTTGTTTATCATAATTAATTAATTTCTCTCTTTCGGCATTAGAATAAAATATTCCCGCACGCGTACTGATGCTAGAATAAATAAAATAAATATAAATATATCATCACGCCTTTTACCCATTACCTACTGGGTGTGGCACTTTGGCGAAGCAGATCTCGGTAAGTTATATATTTATGCGCGTGAAGTGCGGTTACCACCCGTAAAATCCCCAAAAGATGTTAGTGGAGGGGGAGCCACAGGGGTAATTTTAAATTGGTGCTAATGTTTTGTTGGCAGTGGGGATCGAACCAGGGTTCTTAGGATCCACAGACCGATTTGATACCACTGAGCCATTACCCCACTAGCATGAGCTTCTTAAATGATTTTTTTAGGACTAGAAGACCCATGGCTTATTTCTACCCTTGCGGATGTTGAGATGGCCGGGTTCACCGAGCTGCAGTGTAGTTTTTACTTTTTATCCATGGCTGCACGGTCACCGATCCAAGTGGTAACAGTAGTGAAGCGTCACGCTACCCACACTGCCCTACACAAAATATAGAGGCAATGGACAAAAAACAAACAATTCATAAATTTTAATTAAACAATCGCAAATTTCGGTCACCAATGTAACTATTCTACCAAAAACTTCCCTTAATGGAAAACGTCAACTATTTTTATAAAGAATGTAAAGGAAAGCAGAAACAGAGAAATTTATTTTGCACATTTGAAATTACTAGAAATATTTTGGATTTAGAAAAGCTGATAAATAAACTAGTGTAAAATGGGTGTTCCTATTTAAGATTTAAATGTTACCCCCCTACTGCAAGGGGGGCTAATTTTAGCTTTAATGAATATTCTCTGCGAACATATTAACTTTTTATTTATAACATTTTTTTAACAGGATGCTTCTTTATCCAGATATTTTAAAATTGGAAGTTTATATAACTAATTTTTAATAAAATATATAGATTCTCCGAATAGGCACTCAAAAGATAATAGATTTTTTTTAATTCTACTTAAAATTTCAGACGTTTCGATGTATGCGTTTTTTAGATATCGCGATTTTATTATAATTTGAGTTTTCCCATTTTCCGAGGATTCTAAAGAAAAAAGAATCAAACTAATGCCAGATTTACATGCTCGGGAAAATTAGCTATGCAAGTCATTTCTGACGATATTTTATTTTTAAAAAAAGTCTGCCAAAAGCAAGTAAATGAAAAAGAAAACATAAAAAAATCTTAAATTGTCAAGAAAGGTAAGGAAACAAAAACAAAAGCCAATAATCTCGAATTGTGACAAAGAATTCTAGAAAAAAAATAAAAATTGGCTCTATTTGAGAGAGTACTGCGTAATCGAATGCTCGCTCATTTGACATGGAATTCAGAATGACCTCTATAATCCGAACATGCCCTAATCCGAACCTCCAGTAATCCGAACAGTGGAAATTCGCAGCCATCATCCGAACATCTAAGTGATTCCCACTACATAAATGGAGGAATCCCATGGTTTTAAATTTTCTAAGAATTGCTCTTTTCTGTTCATTGTACATTACACATTATACTGTTGACCGTTACTGAGTTCGGATCGAATTGTAATTTAGAGCAGAGATGACTTCTAAAAGGAAATACGTTACTTTTGACTTTTTTACATACTTTATTTGATTAGTAATGTTGTATCTAACAAAATACGATATCTAGTACAGTTCTTAATTTTTTATTTGAACATAGAGAACATTTAATTGTGAGAATGTTGAAATTCGTAGGAAAATGAATATTTTCTGTCATTTGCTAGATAATCCGAACATTTTAAAATTCGGATCAACCAATGCAATGGGGGATTCAAGTGGTAGAGGTTTTTAATATATATATTTATTAAAATAAGTTCTTGACCGTACATCATATTTAATACAATATAAAATCATACCATAAATGATATCTTTATTGCTGAAATATGAAAGTTAAAGTTGAATAATTTAAAACGCTCATTGCAATTACGTAATTGCATTAAGCCAATCACAGAGCTTTGTCTGAAACCTTTGTCGGTGCTCAATTTTACTGAGAGGAAGACAAAGAAGAAATAAGTATTCGGCATTCTACGATTCTACCAATGACGTATAATACTAGATGAATTATGCCGTATTCAAGTCAATGCAAACGCCGTTGTTATCCGTCTAGTTATGTTTTGTCTGAGGATTCTACTGACAACGACACACGTTACGTCAAGTTACGTGTTATTTATCTCTGTCTTATCTGTCTCTCTTTAAGCTAAGATGCAACTACGTCACATTCGTTTGTTTCGAAAGTTGAAATATTTTTATCATGCTTAATACAAGTTTAAAAAAAATAAAAAAAATTTGGGTATAATAATTTTATTACGTAGATTAATATATATAAAATTCAAAAAAGTCTTGAAAGGCCCATTATTAGTTCGGATTGAAGAGGTCATACTGTAACCCAATTTTAACATTTAAATTGCTGTTCTGTAGAGGAGGAACATATTTTAATATGAAAATTGCTTTTGTTTACAACACTAATTCGATTTATTACAGTTAATCCCGCGGCGCAATAATAAATACGGAGGTGTCGGAAACTGTTTATCTTGCAGAGCATAATATTATTTTATCTAATAAGAAAAATAGGAAAACAAAATTTCCATCACTTGTCACAAATTCCAAAATTTTTTTACAGCACGTTTGAATCAACTTATCAGGTCATCATCAAACGGCTGGTCAGTTCAGCTTTAACCATAGACGCGTTTCGTCCTTTAGGGACTCATCAGTATGGTGTGATCAACTATCCAGCTAGCCCAACTAGGGACTAGTGAACTGTGATATTTTTACAAGCTGAACTGACTGATGTTAAAGTAACTACGTCGGTAGACAAGACATGAGAGCTAAGAAGAAACCCGTGGTGCCATCTACCGACAGAATCGCAAACTGCATGACAGCAATTTAAATAAAATAAAGACAAAAAGTCAATTACGATGTGGAACTGTGTCTTAAAAAATAAGAAAAATAGGAAAACAAAATTTCCATCACTTGTCACAAATTCCAAAATTTTTTACAGCACGTTTGAATCAACTTATCAGGTCATCATCAAACGGCTGGTCAGTTCAGCTTTAACCATAGACGCGTTTCGTCCTTTAGGGACTCATCAGTATGGTGTGATCAACTATCCAGCTAGCCCAACTAGGGACTAGTCCCTAAAATTTTGGAATTTGTGACAAGTGATGGAAATTTTGTTTTCCTATTTTTCTTATTTTTTAAGACACAGTTCCACATCGTAATTGACTTTTTGTCTTTATTTTATTATTTTATCTATTCGAACACTTGTTTATTGATATCACTTGAAACATACGCTTCTACCCCACGCATTAGTACCAGTGGCGTAGCCAAAGGGGAAAGTCGAGTCCGGACTCCATCGCCCTTGACGATTTTAAAATTAAATATTCATAATACACATTCCAATTGTACCCATTTATTTAAATTTTTCAGAATTAAAAACATATTGTATAAAAAACAGTTAAATTTCATGATATAATTTCCAAGTACCTAATATGCCAGCGATTGGTTAGTCCTTGATCAAAGAAACCTCAAATTTAAGTGATGACACCAATTAGTCTCATTAGTGCAACGAACTTCCAGCGCCACCCATATTGTTATTATATTGTTGTAATAATTACAATTATTTCTCATTCTTTAAAATCTCAATTGTGTTTGCTAGGGATGTCGATTTTGTAAAAAATTGCGGAACGAATATTCGGTTGACCGAATATTCGCATCCGAAGGTTCGGATATTCGAGATTCATATACGATTTCGAGAAATTTAATATTCGCCCACCTCCAATTACCCATAATTTTATATTATATTACGTGAGTAAAATGAAAAAAACTGATCCATAATTATTTTATTTGGATAACTATTTGCATTTATTAATTGATGACAATGTGAAATACACATTATTTTGTTTTTAAAGTGTTTACTGTTTAGATTCAAGTTAAAAATCTAAAATATTTATTAAGAACTTTCGACAATTCGAAAAATTCGTTCATTATTATTGACTATACCGATATTCGAACTCTTCGTATATTCGAATATTCAGATATTCGAACTATTCGGATAGCCAAAACCGAATATTCGTCATATAAATATTAGAATATTCGAATATCTGGATAAAATCAACATCCCTAGTGTTTGCTACTCGCTAGTGTATGGTTCAATTATTAGTAGCTACCTAATTATTTGAACGCTTTTTGTTAAAAACGACCAAAATATTTCATAAAGCATTTGTTATTGTTTTTGTAGATAAGAGATCTAAATTTATTATTTTTTTTGCAATTTTGTTTACTAAATAAATATTTTTAAATGTACCTAATATTTTTTTTATGATGAATAATATAAATAACCTAAATTAATTTTGGATCCCCCTCCACCTTTCAAATTTTCTGGCTACGCCACTGATTAGTACTGTTTGCTTTTATCTCTCATTATATATTCTTATGTTTAAACAATGAAGTACGTACTTGTCTACAAGTTGTGAAATGGCTCACATTACAACGTTTACTGAGTTAAGTGTCATAGTACGGTAAAGCATGGAAAATAAATACAAAAGTAAGTACTCATTTTATAATATAAATAGAAAAAAATATTTTCAGTAATAATATAACAAGAGAGTGAGAATAAATTGAAAATAATTTGACAGATCTTTCGAAAACTACGGGCTTTCGACTATTGCCAAATGCCAGCAAGTTTGAGAAAGATACTGGAGAATTATTTTCTAATTTATCCAACTCTCGAGTTATATTTACTTAGATTATTTTTTAACTTAGCTGTTGAGGTCGATTCATCCAATTTAAAAGATTTAGAACTGGGTTCATATCGATTGATTACTTATTAATGTATTCTTGGAAGTTGTTTCCAAAATTTGTTAGTGTATTTCTGTATCTGAAATGGAACTAAATCGATTATTTTATTTATTTATTTATTTATTTATTTATTTGACAACTATCTAAAATTTATCACAAACAAAAAAGCACCTACAGAGATTATTCCCCGGAATAATCACAAGAGCTTTATTCTCAGTATTATAATAATGACAGGATTGGTTAAAACGCAGACACGTGACATACAATGAAGCATTTCATTGGTTTTGAGAAACGTCAAAAATAATGAATTTCATTTTTTGTCGAACATAGTTTACGTTCTTTCAGTTTTCGTTCACATATGCTCACTACAATATTTTTGCTTGCAATCTGATCTTCCGAATCGCCTCAAAATGGCGATCACGCCGATTGGATTGCTAGTATTGTTGTTATGTGGTTTATCAATTTGTCATTCAACTAATAATTTCGTGTTTAATATTTAAATAAATAGAAACATAAACGCAATGGAAAATACAAAACAGAAACAGAATACATTAATTTATATTAATAATATGAAAGAGATTAATATTTTCCAGTTATTTCATGCTACAATAAAATATTATTAGTAAAAATCATTTGGAATATATTACATTATATTCTTACAAATAATAACTTTTCTAAATTTATTTTGGTATTGTATTAAGGTTAAGGGAGATAAAAGTCAAATTTCTATGGACTGCAATCATACAACGATTAGGATCTTTTAAATCACGAATTCATTCGCTTGTGACATCATGTAATTTAGATCGGAGTGGAACGCTTACCGAAAGAAAGCAGCTTTTCTTTTAATACTAATGTATTATATTTTAGAGCGAAACAGCAGTGACAGCGGCGCTGGCAGCAGTGGCTGTTGCGATTATCATTCAAATTATGCTGAAAGCATACATGTTTTCTTAAAATAAAACAAATATTATAAAAGGTATGTAATAATATTACCTTATGCTACAAATTATTTTATAATGTGCTGTTAATATTTTATTGATTTATTTTACTTAACTAGCTTACAGAAACGCGCGCACTCACCTCACTGGCTGGAAGAGGTAGTGAACTAAATAATTGTATTTTTTTAAGGTAAATATTATCAATAACCTATATTATAAAACAATTATTTAATATATTAATATTATTTACAGATTTTTCAGCTTGAAAGATGAAAAAATATTCGCACAAGGGTATCTACACACTGACTACACACGCATTGTGCGCGCGCGGAAGGCAGTAAGTAAACAATTGTATTTTTAGGGATTATTTTGAGAAAACTAAAACAAATTCTTAGATTTCTTGGCTTTAATATAAATTACAGACGAAGACGACTTTTCGAATCTTGTTCCCATTTATTATCAAGTCTAAAAAAACGGACAAGTTTGTTACAAGACAATATTTAAAATAAATCAATAAGTTCAATTGAACAATTAACAACAGTAAGAAAAATTACCGATTTGAAAATTTTTTCCTTATAAAAAGTTACATTTTAAAATAATTAAAATATTTAATAAAGTTCAAATAGGAGTGAACACATCCTAGAGTCAAATTGTGACTAACAATCGACAAAACCATAAACAAAAAAGGTAAATTTAAAGATAGTCTCATCGATTAGACTATTGATGACAAAACGTTTATATTTAATACGTTTCAAACTTTAGATATCTGCCCAATTAAGTGGGTTTATGAAACAAATTTTTAATTAATTTATCATTTTTCTTTATTACAATTATATCTAAATCATTTAAGGGGATTTTTGGTCTAGTATTTTCAAAAAATAGTTTTTTTTTATTGCATATTTTGATATCTTGGAGTATATGCGGGCGAAACCTTTTTCCCGGGAAACAATTACTTATCGTCAAAATACGCGATTATTCGACCGACCGTTCGCAGGCGTCGAGGGTAAAGGAAACTATTGCCAAAACTTTAAACGCGATTTTCCGAAAATCACTGTTTTTTGCTGGGTGGATGGATTGCCGAAAAACAACGTGGCTGATTTTGACGACGTTTATTGCAATTCGTAGAGAATTGAACTGACTTCCATTATATCGAACAAAATTATAACATTTGTCAAAATGTCGATTTTTCTAAGGGTGTTAAGTAAAAAAAAATAATCGATTTTTTCGACTTTTTTCGAATGGCTGCCATATTGTGAAAAAATGGCATTTTTTAATATATTGTTGAATGCAACGGTACCTGGACTCATAAATAATCATAATTTTTCGGTCCCGTCTGTACCAGATTACACAACTGGCCAGGCCGCATCCACCCACCAATGAACGCGCGGCGTGCAACGCCTTCTTCGCCGCTATTTTTTATAAGTTCTTATCATTATTTCGATCTGAAAAATATCTAAAATGTCAAAAGTTATATAACCATTATATAAGTTTTCTTTTAAATTCAACCCCAAAATTTTGAAAATGAGATAAAAATCGTGCCTCTGGACCGGAAAACCCCCTTAATGAGTTATTCATTATTAATTGAGTTCATAAACCCACTTTATTGGGCATATATCTAAATTTTCAATCTTATTACCCAATTAAATATATCAATATTCTAGTCTAGGGGTCTCCAATATTTTTGAGAAAGGGATCACAAATAAAATTTTAAAATGTGTTGCGAGTCGGAGAATAATTCTTATTGGAAATCTTATTAGATTATAAATGTATATTAGCAGAATTTGTACTTATCTGCATTTTTCTTAATATATATGTGCGGTACATACAAAATTAAAATAACACTTTGAAGATCAAACAAAGACAACCTATTCTAGAATTGCCTTCTGTAACGAGTGTTTTATACTATTTTCTCTGTTGCGGCTTTCCTTTACTAAATTTCTTTATGAATTTAGTTGACATTTTCCAATAATGATATTTCGAAGGATAGTTAAGTTGGTGAAAGTGATCTGAAATTAATTTTATCTGTTGCCTAGGTCAATTTATAAATTGTGTGTTTCATTTCGTCTGTTATCTACATATTTTGTATATTAATGCAGTTATACCAATCTATGATAACAATATGTCACCAAAAATCGGTTAAGGTTCGCAGCAATTTTTTATGACTTTTTTTTATTGACTTAAATGATGCATAAATTATTTGAAAATAAAAATAAAAAATAAATATATCATCACGCCTTCTACCCATTACTGGGTGTGGCACTCTGCCGAAGCAGATCTCGGTAAGTGATATATTTAGCGCGTGAAGTGCGGTTACTAGCCATCAAATCACGGTCCCCAAAGATGTTAGTGGTGGGGAAGCCACAGGGATAGATTTAAAATGGTGAAAATTGTTTAGCGCCTGTGGGAATCGAACCATTGAACTATTTAAAAATAATATTCAAAATCATTTTGGGAGACAAGCTATGAAAAACAATTTTTATACCTTATTTTTTGAGACGCCTTTAAGCACTCTGAAATGTTTGAAAGGGCCGCTCTGCTACGCGCAACATTCTAAAGCCGCAAACCGCTCAGCATCAAATCATCAGAAAAGCGTTCAGGAAGTCATTCCATCGTTTAGAAAAGAGGCTGAAAAGCAAAATGCATGCTTGGAAGGGCAGGACGGTGCTGGGATAGCAGAATAAAGATAAAAAATAGCATGCCTATATTTTGAATATTTAATATAGTAAACGCGTTTTTCTTTAAACTATGTTTTTCAAATTAGCGTGCAGCGTAGCTCGCTCAATTTTAAATCGGCTTTACTCGAAATTTTAACTGTAGCTTCTTAGCTAGAGTATCAATCGAAGTACACACGAATTTTAAGAATGATAAATAATTACATTTGCAATAAATAATTTAATTTCGATGTTTTGCCAAAAAAAGGTTCATCTTTCAGTGCGCCACGGGTAGTATAACCGCTTAAAAATGAAGTTCATTCTAGCATCAATATGCGTGTGGGAATATGTTATTCTTATGCCGAAACAGAGAAGAAAAAGATCAATCGCTTAGAAAATCTACCGTTTCTGGTCACTTTTTAAACTTGAAAATCTATGTTTACTGATCTAGACCGGAAAATACGACGAAAAACATTGGTAAATTTTTATCGACCCCTAAATTGCAAAAAAAGAAAAACCAAAAACAAATATGTTTGCTCAATGCTCACCCAGTAAAGTTTTACTTTTCTATCTCGATACTGAAATATTTATTTAATCATTTTACTAAAGTGATAATACCATTCTTAGTGCAATGTTAATAGAAAGTTACGAAAATATTGCACTAGTATTAAGAATATTTCAAAAATAGTCGCGGGCCGGATATAAACCTCTTGAGGGCCAGATGTGACCCGCGGACCAAATTTTGCGACCTCTGGTCTAGTCGATAGGGCTACCTTATTATCTGATACAAAATTTCACCTTGGCAATCATAAATTAATTAATAACATTCTTTTAAATAACATGTTACGTTCCATTTTAGCTTTATTACTTTTTCCTGCTTCTTTTCTTCTGCCTAAAATCTATTTTTTTTGGTAAATATTAGTTGACTAAACTTCTGTACTTCTTATCTTCATTTTATTTAGTTTCTTTGGTAATATTTAATCGCGTAATAATAATTTAAAATCATTCTGTTTCTTTTTCAATTTCAATTGCAGGTTAAACATGTTACTTTGTTTTAATTCTTTAATTAGTAACAGCATGCCGTGAATTTAGCGTCGGTCATTGTTTAAAGTTAGTTCCTCTTCTGCTCACCTTGCTTATTATTTTTATGATTAAGAATCTAGTTATCTTTAAATTTATTTATTTTGTAATCTTTTCTTTTGCCCCTTTATTTTTTTTAATCTGCAAATATTTAATTGTAAATTATTTTCTTAATTTCACACTATCGGTAAGGTAGTGTCCTTTGCTATATTGTAATTGTTTTAGAGTAGATGTCGCCAGAAGGTGGTAGGTTTAGCGGCCGAGACTGTAATCTTTCAAATGTAATTAAAGAATGCTCGAAATTACCTGATTAGTTTTGAATTAACTACTTTTAACAAATTGTTCGAGTCGCGAATTCAGAGTCAAAATGTGATCTTTAAGTCGGAAGGTTGGTCTATTTGCTATATTATTGTTGCGTATTGGAAGTTAGTTCAGTTTGATCGTAAAATAATACAGTTTGACTGGATTTGAGAGTAGGGCCGACCACTGTGAATATTTAGTATTCGTCGGATTTTCCGGATTTAATTCCGACAAGAATTTCATAATTTTTTCCTACCGTATAGCCGCCTAAGAACTCAGGTAATTCAAGCATATATTATTGAGAAGTAAAACTAGTTTATTTTTGGTAATTCTTTTGTTTGGAATTATTTTGCAATTCAGTTTTGTCCCGCCGCCAGACACGAACCTAATTGTGACTTCTATTTCAGGCTTCTATTTTATGTTATTGTCTTCATTTTTCGTTTTCATCATTATTCGTACCGTTACTTTGGGCTGATTGCCTTTCTGTGACGTACCGTTTAATTCTGTTACGTCACTAGCACATATGTGACGCCCGCCATTTTGAATTTGATGTTTTGCCGCCAATATTTGGAATGAAGTTTATCTAGCTATCGGACCATGTTCACAGCTACGCCCAAAGATATTTGTTATTGTTTTTGTCTATTTTTGTATTTGAAATTACGGCGATTATTTTAGTTTATTTTACAGTAGTTTACATATTTACGTTCAGTAATACTTATAGTATGTTGTACAAATCCGGTTATAAGCTTTTATTTTTGATTTATTCATTAGTGTTGACATGGTTGTCTCAAGTTGTGTAGCTTGTGTGTCGTCGAAGCTGTTAGGTCTTCGCGTTGATATACGTTAATTTTGTGTTGCGTCGGGTATCGCGTTTCGTTGGCCATCGGATCGTAATACTGCGTGTTGCGCTATATTGTCGTGTTGTCTGTTAGGTTTTTACCTTTTCCGCAGTCCTGATTGCTCCGGCAGAGCACAGTAACCCATCTTGGTATGATTTTATTTCTGATAATTATTTATTTACTGGATGAATCTTAATTGGATTTCTTTCTTGATTTAGTTTGTCTATAATATAGTATCAGTATTTTTGAAGAATCTTTAGTATTATTTTCTTGTGTACTTAAAAATTAGTTTCTGAATAAAGCCGTTAATTTCTTGTTAATTGTTTAGTATTTCTTTAAGTTATCAACTTTGACCCCCTTACGTACCTGGCGTTGTACGTTATAAACAATTACCTTCAATCTCACATTTCTAGTACCATCTAAATTAGAGTCAAATATCTCACTAATTACATTTAGCTGCCTCAAAATAAAACTAAACAAAAGTTTGTTACGATTCTTTACTTCAGACATCTTTATCGTCAGTTTTATACCTGTATTTTAGCTTCAGAATGATATTTCAACCCAGCATATATTTTCTCCTCTAATTCTAATCTATTTTTCACCAAGCGGAAACCTAAAATCGATTTAAAAAAACTCGTACTAATGTAGTCCACAAACTGAATTGTCTAGACTGTGATACCGCTTACATTGGTAAAACAAAATAGTATCTACATAAAAGAATTCAACAACACAATTACCATGATAGAAACCGTAGTGCGATATTCGGCGATTTAACAATCATATTTAGATTTGGAAAATTACAAAATACTTCATTCCAATTCAGATAAAAATAAATGTTGGTTTTGTGAAAGCCGTTATATCAAATTAATTACGAATTCTGTTTATATCAAAAGTGACCATTTTTCTTCTAGTGATTAATATACAAATAATAATAATAAATAAATAATTTGTAATTATTCTACAAATTTAGCTTTTTCTGATGTTTTCTTCTTGATGTTATTCAAAATAATTTTTTTAGTTTATTGTTTCGAAGTTTTGGTTGATTAGCAGCCTTGGTTCTTCCATCATAATTTGGCTACAGGAGTGTTCTCTCCTATTTTAATTTTATTAAAAGTTTTAATTATTTATGTAACCTATATATTTATAAAAAAAAAATATTCTAATTCGTAAGTTTTGTTCCTTTTGTTAATTGTTCAATTAAACTTATTGATTTACTTAAAATATTGTCTAGTAACACAATTGTAATTTTTTTTAGACTTGGTAATGAATGGGAACGAGAAACGAAACGTCGTTTTCGTTTGTAATTTATATTAAAGCCAAGAAATCTAAGTATTCAAAAGAATTAATTTTATTTTCCACAAAATAATTATTTAGGTAGGTGGCTCAGTGATATCGAGTCGGTCTGTGGATTTGAGAACCTCGATTCGATTCTCACAGCCGACAAACAATTTTCACCATATTAAAATTACCCCTCCACTAACGTCTTTCATGGCCGTGATTTTAAAATAATTATTAAATACGTTAATTTTCTTTACAGATTTATTTGCTTATTTTGACATAAGTTAAAAAAGTCGCACGGGAGCTTGTACGCTTTGGTGACTGGCGACACCACGATCTCGAGCCAAATTTTCGCACGAGGACAACACGCTTTGGTGACTTGGACGACACCACGATCTCGAGTCTAGTAGGTGGAGTGTTTTGATTGTTTCTGAACAAGATGAGGTGAATAAAAATACATCCCAAAATTAAAATGTTCTAGTTTTGTTGTTGTTTCTTAATTTGAAGTATTTTTATTTTCTCCTGGAGAACTTTATTATTTTCAATGTCACAGGAAACTTTTTTTTTTAATTCACATTTTAGGTAAATAAAACATAACTTTTTGTTGGCAACGAGCGAGTCTTAAAAGACTTTGGAGTAATAGTCTCGCGCTGCTAACAACTAAGTACTACATTGTTACTTACTATTCGCTTATTGTTGCAATATTTTCTTTATTTTCAACGTTTAGCTAACTAATTTTTTAGTTCATTTGGAACCTCTTTGAAAATATATCCGGTGCTCAATTTATTTGTTAGTATTTTATCCAGCACACATCCGCTGCATTTTCAATATGGGTTGTGTATTATACTAAAACTGCACACAAGTCAGATAAACAATTAAACGGTCCAAATGTTTTCAGTGTATTTTATAGTTTTTTGTTGAATTGAGGTACTAGTTACAGTTATTAATACTGGTATGCTTTGTGGTGTAGGAAAATTAACATTCGCATTTTACAAACAAAATATTTTGTAATAAAATCCTACTTGATATATTTTTAACAAATAATGTATGAACTAGGTGATGCTGAGTTGTGGGTACGTTTTAATCAGAACGTATATACTAATTTTTAAATATATAAATTACTAGCATAACAGGGCCGGTTCTCGACCACTTCAAGGTCACTCAAAAACGTGTCGAATCGGGAATGCTCTAAACGAGATATGACGTCATATCAACAGGAAACAGGAATGCTTATCATTAAAAGGAAACAAAAAAAAATAAGTGAGTCGAAGCGATGTGACGTTATACGATAAAAAATTCAGGATTTATAAAAAATGGCGCGAAAATTTAAATTTTAAAATGGCGTCAGAAAAAAAGGTGGGAAAAATTTGAATTTTTAAAAAGTGCGCGTAAATTTCAATTTTGAAAAGTGCGCGTGAATTTGAATGTTAAAATTTTTTTTTTCCCAGTTGTGTCTAAATTTTTGAATATTGATTTTTTCTGTTTTGAAAAAAATAAAGATGGCGCCTGAAAAAAATTGGACATGTGGATGGGTATGGGCATTGGCATTTTTTTGTTATTAATAAAATACAATACATATTTATTTAAATTATTTATTTTTATTTTTTTCTTACAAACAAATAGAATACTACAATATATTTAAATATACATGTCATTTACAATTATTTTATTATTTTGCTTTAAAAGTTTGTAATAATAGTAAGACAGTATGATAATAATAATAAACATTATTACAATTGTTGTTATTACAATATACATTGTTATTATTATAAACAAAATGTTGTTATATTATTGTTTCGAAAAAACAATGTCTCGCATATCGGAATTATCCCGCTTTACAATAGTAATAGTCATAAAGCTATGTTTCAACGTTTCATCGATTTCTTTTTGATTTAGAACAGCAAATCTTTGAGGTAGAAATGTAACAAATGTGCAAAATCAAGCAAAACACATTTTCCATATTTTCCATTCACAATTTATTTTAGAAACATTGCAGCTTAAAAAGTTTAAGACGCACCTGCGTTTTTGTGTGGGCCGCTAAGCGCACGTTTACATTTTCTATGTTTTTTTTAATTACAAAAATTACAGTTTGTTTTGGTTAGTGTATTGTTGTTGGTACATTATTACTGTTTCAAAAATATAATAAAATCCTACTTGATATATTGTTAACAAAAAATGTATGAACTAGGTGATGCCGAGTTGTGGGTTTTAATCTGAATGTACATACTAAATTTTTAATATGACAAAAACATTGTAGCTTAAAACGTTTTTAGACGCACCTGATATAATGGTTCAGTACACACAGCGCAGTGTATTTCCTTTATATTATGATAGTTAATTACTAGCTCATGATGCTCATTCGTTGTTCGCTGACTAAAACAAATAATGCGTTCCGTTGAAGCTAAGAATTTATTTATTACAACTTGCATAATTATGTTGATAACATCCGCTAACAACTCTGCAAACTTGTCACACAAATTACCTATATTTATCGAATTAGCACCATTGTGTAATAATACAGTTACTTTACACCCTCATTAAAAAAGCGAATAGTTTCCATAATTTGTTTAATTTACAAATGTGATGTTTAGCTCAAAAATAAATACTTGTATAAAATAAGTGAATATGTGGTACAATTTGTTTAATTAAAAAACTTACTAAGGGATACATACGAGCGCATTATTACTTCTACCCATGCAAACGCGAATAAACTGTTATTTTATGCGCCCAACAAATATATATATTTATATATATATATATATATATATATATATATATATATATATATATATATATATATATATATATATATATATATATATATATATATTGGATTTATTTATATTTTTCATCAGTACAAATCAGTTGTTTTCAAACTTTTCGAAGCTATGACCCCCTTGGGTAGCAAAAAGAAATCTTTCTCGACCTCTTTACTTTTTATGTGATCAAAATTGCAGTTTGTAAAAGGCTAATTTAATAATGTGCATTACAAAAATAAATACACGAATTTAGAAATTAATAAAGGAAAAACTTCTCATTAAGAATTTCTTGGGAAACTTAAAATTTTAAAAAAATTAATGGCCAGTTGCATTGTTGTTTCTTAAATTTAATTTTTTGTTTAAATGAACAAGATCTTATCGACTTGAACTATTAAATGAGTAATTTCACATTGCTGTCAAACATTTGACTAGATATTTTTCATTTAAGTAATTTAAGTGAACGCAGTGCAACACGGGATGAATCTTTGAATACATGTTTTTTGCAATTTATAAATAGCATCCGGCGACCACTGATGTAAACCAATTAATATTTCTTCATCTCTAAAATCAATTTGATCTAAAAATTTTACAGATATGTTGTGTATTATTTGAACAATAAAAAGTAACGTACTGGCAATTTCACATTTTATCGCACTATTGTTCTTATAAAGTACTATTTTTTTTTGACATCAACTTCATAATTCCCATCTCATCGTTAATGTAATATATTTATCATTATTATTCTAATATTTATTATTAGTTTCATTTATATTCGGTATAAATTTGTTAATCCAGTTTCATGTTGCTCATTTTTTAAATCAATTGGTTGTTTAAAGTCAATATTTAATTGATCTTGTGTACTACTAAAAAAAATGGGTGTGACTTTATAAATTGTAAAAAAATTGTAGACATAAAATAAGTCTCAAAATACCTTGTATTACAAGGGCTTTAGAGAATATAATTTGTTACCTAACGAATTGACACGTACAAATGTTAATCAGTTTCAAGCAAAACTTGTAACTATATTATACATTACTTAATAATCACTTAAGTTTTACTTTTTCTATATTTTTGCCATATCAACAGATTTCTCTTATATAATTTGTTACTATTCCTATTGTACAATTTATAAAATGTTTATGTATATAACATTGAGCTAAATAAATTCGTATTATTATTATATATTATTATTATAAAGGCCCACACTTGAATGAATTAAAACTTTGATTTCTTTTATAATTATGCTTAATTTGAACATTATTATCAAAATAATTAATTAATTAATCCAAGTGGTGAATTTATTGGTTTTAGATCAAAAATGTATAGTTAGAGTTACAAAGTGTTACAGGATAGTGCCAGAAAAAAATTAACAAAATAGCTAAACGTATTATAAATACAACATGCAAAACTACCCATTTTAAAGATTATTATGATTGTTTATTTAATAATGCTTTAATTGTAAACAATCAGTTTACTATTTCTTCTATAAAACTTGAAGTAAAAACGATTGAGGAGAAGACAAATTGATCAAGTTTACAAGACGATAAAAAAATTGTTAATTACTTGTATACCAATACAAACTTATGAGCTTACAAATTTAAACAAATGCGCATGCACAAAAAATGTTGTAGGTATATTGTAATTATTTGTAAAATATGTATCAGTGTGCATTTGTTAGTTGATTAATAAAATGTGACAATATAAATGTTAATAAATTGAATCATTATTCCTGCAATTTTTATACCTCAAAATACCCAGAACTTGTCCAGCTGGTGTTGATTTGTAAAAACCCTGAATGGTGATTTTAATATAGTTAATAAACGTTTCATGAATGTGGAAAACGCTACCGAGGAAAAAGATGCATGTAAGAAAGGTTATGTTGAGGCTTTAATAGAAAATATGCAACGCACATGGTGTGTGTTCCACCAAGTATAGTTTCGCGGCTGAATGTTAGACTACATGCTGTGCGGTATCCAGCAAGATCTTTAGACATTCTTGGAACGCTTTCAAAATCGCTTTCGTATTATGTTAGAGTTTAGATTTTTGGTTAATTGTCTTTTAAATTTATGTGCCGTTTTCAGCAGTTTGGATTTGAAAAGTAAAGAGTGACTTATTTGTGGTTGTTTGTTAAGAAGTGAAGGCGATTTCGAGCGAGGTCAGTGTTCATTAGATTACAAGGGTGGGCCCTTTTCCTAGAACTAAAAAACCGTTGAAGGTGCCTTATGCAAGTTCCGCACTCTTCAACCCCCGAAGTAATCTGGCAATCGGTTGGCCAATAATAGTTGTGAAATTCAAATATCAACCAATGTAAAGTTAGTGTTAAGATGCTCCAGTGGGGGCCAGTGGGGGATGAATTCACCCATCGAGGACTGATGTGTGAATTCAGTTCTACAGTCTAGTTACAGACATTGATCAAAACAGTTTTGTTAGTTTGAGTTCGTCTTCAGCAGTCTTTAGAGTTGTGAGTTGTAAATTTGTACTAAGTCTTTATTGTTGGTCAGATCTAGTAAGATATTTTGAGTTGAGTTATTTGAGATTAGTAAGTTGAGTTGGAGTTAAGAAGTTGAAGTCTCGAGTTGGTTTGAGTTGAAGTCTAAACTGAGTCTTTATTTGTTGAGTAATACGAGTTAAGTTGCGGATTCTAAGTTCGATTAATTTATATTGCTTAATTTATTATTAAAGTATCAGTGTTGTAAAGCAGTGTCTACGCAAATGACGAGTAAGTAATAATATTTTATTGTATTTTATGAGACGAGAAAGCTATTTTGAAACTATTATTATTAAATAATTGAGTGAATTGTTAGAGCAATCTGTTGTTGATCGTGTCTTTGAGAATAAGTTAATTAAATTCATTTTATAACCTATCAATTGGGGATTTCTTTATTTTATTATCTGTATTCAAATTGTTATTGTGTTGAGTATCTTGCGTGTCCTTTATTTCATTAATTATCCTATCATTAAAGTTGTCTAAGTCGGTTGAGTTACGGATTCCAAATTAAATTTTTCAGAACAGAGTTATAAAAGTTCTGTGGTGGTCGGCGGATTTACGCTACCCTGGGTCAATAATTGATTAATCATTTAATTTTTAGTTGATAATTTGGTCAAGTAAAATAAACACTTGTCAGTACTCATTGGCACTTAGTGCAGGGTAGCTGCTACATATATAGTCATGCCGTCTACCCTTTACTAGGTAGCCAATTTCGGTAAGTGATGATTTTGCGCACTAAATGCGATTGCCAGTCGTCAAATCACGGCCCCCAAAAATGTTAGTGGACGGGGAGCTACAGAGGTAGTTTTAATGAGGTGAAAATTGTTTGTCGGCTGTGGAAATCGAACCCGGGTGCTCAAATCCACAGGCCGACACGATACCAATTAAATATTATTTTTAATTGTACGCTTATAGAAAGAAATTAATTCTAAACTCAAACATTTTATCAAAATAACATTCATAACAGGACGAAACGAATGTGATTTCATTATTTGGACACCTCAGAATATAGTAAAGACAATAAAAATTGATGAGGAGTATATTCAATGGCTGCTCCCAATAATAAAGAAATTTTATGTAAAGGAACTTGCTCCAGAAATAGTTGATTCGCGAAAAGAAAGAAGTATGTCGATCAGGAATATGCAACAGAAACGTGGAAAATAAGAAATTTTAAAAGTGTTCAAACAACCTGGTTTTAGTGGGACACAAAATAGGATTTTTTGGTGCATTTATGGACAATGGTAAATATTTTTATACATATAAATGAAACATCTAATTTGTCATGACTGTAGAATATATTGATATATAAGTGGCGTAAACTGGCATAAATGGTGATAGCGAAAAGTTGTATATAAAAAGCTGTACCAAATCAGAATCTATAGAAAGTTATAGCCGATTTCACCAACAAATACTTAAACTTAGGTAATTCCTACTATAGACGATTTCACCAACGATTCCTAAATCAATACCTAACTAGGGATTACTTAAAATTACGAAATTCTTAAACATATTTTTGTTTTCACCATGCAAAGTAATTCTTAGCTAAGCATTTCTTTGTTGGGAAATGGTTTCCTAGTAACTTTCGGATGTAAGGTTTTATTTCCGGAAAAATTTTGACGTGTGTCATAAAAAAATGTTAAAATGGAATCGCTTTTTAAATTTTTCACACAATGATAAAATAAAATTAATCGTATCCTATTATTATAAACCAAAAACAGATGGTGCAACAAAAATATTAAAAGACAATGGATGGAAAATATTAACAGAGAGGTATAATTTAATATCAAAAACACCGAGGTACCTACGTTACAAACATACCAATACAGTAATTTGTAAAATAGCCCTTCTTGTTTCCACATAATACATTTTAGTCTTGTATACATGTATCTCTAGAGAAACGAACAGAAATCATACTGAATAAGGTTAACTCCACCATAGCACTATTGGCAAACTTTAACTTAATGATATTCTACTCTCATTAATACAATATTTAGTAATAATAAGACATATTTCAATGAAATATGTTCTACTAGAAAATAGAATTGAAATCAGATTTAATAAGGTAACCAACACCACTGCATATTTTGTGAATTTGAACTTAATGTTATTCTGCTAGCATGAATACAATATTTCATACATAAAAATAATTATGGTCCGATATTTAATAACTTTACTTGTTGTATATTATTAAACTTACAAAATGGTGAATGTACAACAAATCTTTGAAATTATCAGAACTTCATAAATGTATATCTCCGAGAGATTTTATCGTAGAGAGATGGTAAAAAAAAATTTCATAGCTGTTATTTCTTTTAGTTATTTACGAAAAAACATTTCCCCTTCCTCCCATAAAACCTCCTTGCATGAGGTTGGGCTGTAAACTTTTTTGAGAAATTCTGAACATTTTCGTCAAGTTTCAAAATGGAGTAATTTTTTCTTTATTCATAAAATTTTTGACCTTATTTTTACTGTACTATTAATATTTTTTAAAACCGTGATTTGACGGCTGGTAACAGCACGTTACGCGTATAAATATATCACTTACCGAAACCTGCTTTGACTGAGTGCCACACCCAGTAATGGGTAAAGGACGTGATATATTTATTCTATTTTATTTTATTGGTGAAACTGAAGCATTTCTACAGAAATAATCTTTAACTAACACGAAATCTTCGTTTAAAATCAACTTCATCATATTTATCAATATTATCAAGAAGTTAGAAAATTAAAATTTTGTCAAAATAGAACTGTCATATGCGATCAAGTAATACCTAGCAATTTAAGATGGCGAAAAATTGATACCTAAATTAGGCAATACATAAATCCTCTTAAGCATTGCCTCGGTACTGGTGAAATCTAAAATCGATTTAGGCAATTCCTAGTAAACATTAGGAATTACCTATGTTTAAGTATTTGTTGGTTCGATCCCTGAACCGATAATTTAAAATCAGAGGATCAGTATTCCAACATCCATCTTAAATTTTTGTAAATATAAAAATAACTATGTTTAGAATTTAATAAACGGGAACTGTTTTATATTTCTCTGATAAAGGCATTTATAGAAAAGCAAACTTGTATTACTTCGGGAGAACTATGACAATTGTAAATATTATTAATTAAATGTAGTTATCTTTATTTAAGAAACTCTTAAAGAATATTAAGTAATTTTAATTTCTACAAATACTTGTAAAAAACTTATTTCATATTTTTAATTGTTTGTGGTAATGAATTGCCATTATAATACATTATATTCTTATTTTTATTTAAAGGAACTAGTGGCACCATCTCTCGACATCTGCAATGTAATACAACAGAATACTACTACGAGTATAGTGGCATCTAGCAAAAATTTTACATGTACACCTCGACAAGGGGATTGCATCTCCGGCAGAAAAGTGAACTAGATCGGCCTACCCAAGTAATACTGACGTCTAAATATATTTATAGCATTATTTAATAATGTAGGAAAGTTTATTTTTTCAGGACAATTGCAGAAATCCGAAATATCTTCTCTAGAAATAGTGAGAAAAATTAAAATTAGAAAATAGCAATGTTACATGGATGCTATTTTATAAAATAAAAATACTTTTAAGAATTCATTTTACTGGAAATTTGTATTTAATAGTAATATATCAGTAACATCTATGGGGGCCGTGATTTGACGGCTGGTAACCGAACTTCACGCGCAAAATCACTTACCGAGATCTGCATCGACAGAGTGCCACACCCAGTAATGGGTAGAAGGCGTGATGATATATTTATTTATATTTTTATACTTTAGATCTTTTCAGCCAGATTCTCAAAAAAGTTTTAGCTAATCCTGAATTTTGTATTAGCTATTGTTATGCTAGTCAAATTTTAAAAAGTTAATATTTCACTCTCCGAAAACTGAAGGGTAAGAAGAGGTCATTAAAGTTTAATTAAACTCCCCTGGGAATATGGTTTACCTTATTTGACAAATCAAAAATTCAAGATTAGCTGAATTCTATTCTATTCAAGCTTATTTTTACTGTACTAATATAAATAATATCATTGGTGAAACTGAAGCATTTTTGAAGAAATACTATTTACTAATACGAAATATTCGTTTAAAATCAACTTCATCATACTTATGAATATTATCAAGGAATTAAACAATTTTTATTTTGTCAAAATAGAACTGTCATATGCGATAAGTAATACCGAGCAATTTAAGATGCCGAAATACTGAGACCTAAATTAGGAAGTATTTAAATGCTCTTAGGTATTACGTAGGTACTGGTGAAATCTAAAATTGACTTAGTGAACACTAGGAATTACCTTAGATTAAGTATTTGTTGGTGAAACCGGCCATTAAAGAATATTAAGTAATTTTGAAATTTTGAGTTATTAAGCCGAAAATATTATTTAAAAAGGAATCAAAAATGATTTGTGTTCGAAACGTCGTCATTATTATTGAAAATAATATTTTAACAACAATAATATTTGAACATCATGAATAAAGCCATTTTATCCAATATCCTGGATAATTTTTGATTCCCTTTTAAATTAAGTAATTTTATTTTCTGCAAATACTTGTAAAATACTTATTTCATATTTTTTATTGTTCGTGGTAATGAATTGCCATTTTAATACATTATATACTTATTTTTATTTAGCAGAACTAGTGGCACCATCTCTTGAAGTGATACACCCGACATCTACAATGTAATGAAACAAAATACTACTACGAGTATAGTGGCATCCAGCAAAAAGGTAATTGCATCTGCGGCAGAAAAGTGAACTAGATCTGCACACCCAAATAATACATACATACATACATACATATCTTCACGCTATATCCCAACAAATGGGGTAGCACGAACCCTAAAATCACTCATAAAACATTCACTCATCACACCCATCAAACAACCAGTCATCGTCAAACATTTTCATTCAAACATACCACCCTCACTTCAACCACTTTCATAGATCACTCCATATAAACTCATTCATTTATTACACACGAAATTATTATCACACAACAAACCTTCAATCACATCATTCCTTTTCACTTACCATTCATTTTCTTTCTTCAACGTACATAACGAATGCATAAAAAAAAAAAAAAAATAAATCTCAAATTACTCACGTTTACTCCTAACAACGAATCTAATAACGAAACTAACAACGAATCTACAAGATTAGAAAAGATGAAAGCGATAGTCTGCACTTATATATGAAAGAAAAGACCACACAATGCAGTATCTGAAAATGAAACAAAAAGATAAGAAAGAGCGTCGCCCTGCGCTTGTTTTTGAAAGTGAATTTCACACAATTACAGTTAAACACTACGTAATAACTGAAAACGAATTAAAAGATAAGAAAGGAAGGGAGTGTCGCTCTACGCTTGTTTTTGGAAGTAAATTCCACACAATTGCAGTTAAACACTCAATGTAAGATCAGAAAAGAATAAAAAAGATAAGAAACGAAGGGAGTGTCGTCCCTGCGCTTGTTTTTGAAAGTGAATTTCACACAATTACAGGTAAACACTCTAATGAAATTACTAAACAACGAAACTAAAATCTAAAACCCTGCGCTTTTCTGAAATCATCAGATTCATTCCGCAATTAATCTTCGCCAAACGTTCCTATCCTGACACACCACTTTTGCTTCATCCACATTCATAATTCCTTTCATACAAGCACGTTTGTTCCTCGTACTCGGAAACTTTTGTTCACGCAACAATCCTTCTATCATATTCATCCATTTATTCATAGGTCGCCCACGCAATCTTTCACCCTCAATTTCACCAACATATACCTGTTTCACTAATCTCTCATTCGACATACGTTCAACATGCCCAAACCATCTCAACTGACTCATACCTACTTTTCTAACTACATTCTTCTCAATTTCACACTCATCATACACCAATGTATTCCGGACACGATCTCTTCTAGTATAACCACACACACCCCGCAAATACCTCATTTCCACAGCAGTTATACGACGTTCATGTTTCTTCATCCACACCCAACATTCACTACCATACATCAATGTAGGCACTAAAACACCATTATACACACTCAATCGAGCATCTCTGGATACATTCACATTTCGAGCAAAGGTTCCCAGAGCACCCAATACCTTGCGTCCCGCAGATATTCTTCTTTCAATCTCACAATCAATACGTCCATCCCTTGAAAACATACTACCCAAATATAAAAACTCATTCACTTGACCCAATCTCACACCATTCACCGAAACATTACAATCAGTCACCAAATCGCTCTTTTCAAACACTAACACTTTACATTTATCGACATTTAATAACAAATTTAAATCTTTTCCTACTTCATTTATATTTAGAATCATTCGTCTCAATTGCTCTTCAGATTCACCCATAACAACCACATCATCCGCATACGCTAACGCAGGCACAACACTACCACCAATATGTACACCATCCACCCCATTCAACGCCGTTCGTAACAATACATCCATGTACAAATTAAAGAGCCACGGAGACATCCCACAACCTTGTTTCACGCCAATGTCTATACAAAACCAATCACTCAATCTACCATTAACTCTCACCGCAGCCTCACTACCTTCGTACAGCGCACGAATTGCCCCCAACAAATTACCATTTATACCGTACTGTAACAGTACATTCCATAATGTCTCACGATGAACACTATCATATGCTTTTTTAAGATCGAGAAAGCCACAGAACACCTTCTTGTTCTTAGCAAGTGACTTTTCAACAATCATACGAAGAGAAAACAATTGATCCACACATCCTCTCTCAGGCAAAAAACCACCTTGCATATCGCTTAACTTGGAGATTGTTAAGGTTCGTACCTTATGAATAAGAATCTTCCCGTACAACTTCCCTACCACACTCAGCAAACTTATCGCACGAAAATTAGTACATTCACTCGAACTACCTTTACCTTTAAATAAAGGACAAATGATAGCACATTTCCAATCATCAGGAGCCACACACCGTTTTAAACAAAATCTAAACAAATAAATTAACCAGTCAAATAACCTCTCGCCTCCATACTTCAACATCTCATTCGATATACCATCCAAACCAGGAGCCTTACCATTCTTCAGACGCATCAATGCGAAACTAACATCACTCTCATCTATATCCCATTCATCACCACTAACATTTTCGCTAACATTTTCACTACAACCATTCGGTCTATTAATGCTACCATATAAAGTCCTAAAGTACTCACACCATCTATTAGTAACATCTGATTCATTCCACAATAACTCACCATCCGCACTCTTAATCGCTTTCACTGCCCTGACATTACCACCTCTCAATCTCTTCACTCTCAACCAAAACATTCTTTTATTCATACTAAAATCATTAGTTAATCTTTCACTCATCAAATCATCAAAACGCGCCTTGCTTTCTCTCACTACTCTCTTAACACATTTATTTAACCTCTTGTATTCCAGCAAGCATTCATCACGTAAACTTCCAGGCACATCTTTCACATTTAGAAATCGCAAGTATGCTCTCTTTTTCACCTCAATCGCTTCTTTAACTTCTTTATTCCACCACGCATTTTTTGGACAAGAACCTAATCGACATTCACCACAAACTTCTTTTGCACATTTAAGAACTGTATCCTTAAATTTGAACCAAACATCATTTATGCTGCATTCAAAATTAAGTTCACATACAGGCAAAGATTCATTTATTTTCTCAACAAACAAATCTCTAACATCCTCATTCTGCAGTGCACTGGATTTCACACGAAACATTTTATTAGTATTTTTCACCCTCATTCTCCAACATTTATCTAGACGTATACGCGATACCACCAAATAATGGTCATTCGTACCCAATTCAGCACCACGCTTCACACGCGTATCTACAACTAAACTTCTCAATCGTTCATCATACAATATAAAATCAATCATACTCCGTCTATTTTCACTAATATTCTCCCATGTATACAAATGAGCAAGTTTATGTTTAAAGATAGAGTTGGAAACAAAGAGATCACGCTCCAAACAGAAAGAAACTATTTTCCTACCGTTTTCATTCACTCTTGCATCACCAAACTTACCCAATACATTCCCAGACATGCTTCTCTTAACTCCCACCCAACCATTTAAATCACCACATACAATAACTTTCTCACCTGAATCACATGAATCAATAACACTATCTAACAAATTCCAAAATCTATCTTTTTCAAGATCATTTTCGGATTCGGTTGGACCATAAACTGACACAACGAAGATTCTATGAAAGCCTACCTTTAATCTCAGCCAAAGAATTCTCGATGAAGTACAACCATATTCTCTCACAAACGGTTTCATTCGTTCACTAACAAGCACACCAACACCATGCTTCGCGTGTTCATTCTCAGCAACACCCGACCACAAGCAAAACAATCCATCCACTTCTTCCTCACTACATCCTTTCCTTTTAGTCTCACTGACACACAAAACATCTACATTATACACACGCATGACATTCATCAATTCATTTTCTTTACCAGTTATACCCCTAACATTCCACGTACCAAACTTACATTCATCAAATTTCACCCATTTATTTTTCATTTATCCAAAAGAAATAAAAGGAGGGTTCTCTCGGTAGAAGAGTAGAAGTTAAGGTAGCTTACCAGGCTTGTCCTTAACTATAAATAGAAAAAGAAAACAGTTACATTTACACAACTGTCAAACGTCAATCATACCTAAAAACAAAACATAACTCAGCGTTTCTATACACGTAACCAATATAAACAAATAACGATATGAAAGAAAATATATATATAAAAAACTAAACTACTATAAAAATGAAAGATAACACTTATCTTAATAAAACGATACTCGAGAAGTCCAGTGACAAACAGTATATTTTAATCCAACTCCAAAAACCCAGTCAAAAACCCAAATAAATTTCGCACTTGACGGGTGAGTTCTATTTATTCTGTTGTCTATTTTAACATCTAAATATATTTATAGCATTATTTAATTAAGTAGGAAAGTTTATTTTTTTCAGGACAATTCTAGAAATCCGAAATAACTTCTTTAGAAATAGTGAGGAAAATTAAAATTAGAAAATAGCAGTGTTACATGGATGCTATTTTATAAAAAGAAAAAAATTTTAAGAATTAATTTTACTGGAAATTTCTATTTAATGGTAATATACTTTAAATCTTTAAAAGCCAGATTCCCAAAAAAAAGTTTTAGCTAATCTTGAATTTTGAATTAGCTATTGTTATGCTAGTTCGATTTTAAAAAGTTAATATCAATTCACTCTCCGAAAACAGAATGGTAAGTAGAATTCATTAAAGTTTAATTACACTCTTTTGGGAATCTGGTTTACCTTATTTGACAAATCCAAAATTCAGGATTAGGTAAATTCTATCTAAAACTCTTATGAGAATTGGGCTGTAAATGATTAAATTATGTTAGAATCTTAATTTAACTAAGTAAAATATTACCTTTATTTTACTCGTATCTACTAGAGTGTAATATAACTATTTGTGCAATAGGTAACGAAAAGTAACATTTTTCCGTATTGGGTGTGAAATTTTTAATCAAGGGACAGCAAAAATTAAATATACGCCGTGTACGGAAAAAGATACTCTTGAAAAATAATTTTAAATAAATATTTGATAATTTATTTTATTTTTTATTTTTTTCAAAACTGTTAAAAGCTTTCGTGTAATCATGAACATACCCTATTAGAAATGTAATTGATTTACATTTACGTACTAGTGCAAAATATAACTTTTTCTAACTCTTTTAAATATTGGAATCAAAGACTTTTTCAATCAATAGTAGAAATAATATTTTTTTACTTGCATCTTTCAAATTAATGTTTACCCAGGAATCTGATGAAAGGTTTGATTTTGCGTATTCGTGCTTAGTAGTAATTGAAGAAAACACTCATTTTTATAGTTCTATATTTTTACTAATAAAACGCTAAAATTATTTACTGCTTTAATTGTGGCTTTTCGTAATTCGAGAGGCGTATGAAAATAAATATTCAGATGAATCAGACATATTTGTACAAACTTTAAGAGAAAAAATAAACAATTCATTTTCAAATAACAAAAGTCAATATACGGCATATTAAACTGTCGTTAATTAATACATTTTCTCATTGTTGGTTATGTAATTTTTGCTCGTTCTAAAAAGCTTTGTACAAACAGAAGCGGATTTAAAATATTACGGGCCCTAGGCAAAATATTTATTTCGAGCTCTTTAAATATATATATATATATATATATATATATTATGTATATATGGGTACCCCTTATTTTGGCAAAATCGGAAATTTGATGCTCTCACCCTCTAAGACTACTCATAATAAATTTAAAAAATAGAGCCAAAATCCCATGTCTGTAAAATGACGTTAAAACGTGCCGCAAGAGGGCTCAATATTTGCATGTAGTTTAAATGGGAAAATTGCTTTTACCGATACTTTTATACATAACTTTTTATAATTTACACCTAAAAATATTTCAAGATAACTGCCAGAAAGCTTATGAAATAACCTTTCAGGGAGACTAAAATTCAAGTTATTTGGATAAAAATCAACGCCGTAGAGTCAATTTGAGTAAAATGTATTGAGTAAAATGTATTCAAAAAGGTCAAAAAATAAGATCTCCAAAGTTTATATACAAAAAATTTAAAATTCATATTTATTGCATTAAGGTGATGTCGAAAGTCTATTGCAACGGGACTTTCTTTGTAAGAAACTAATTATTTAATATTTCTGTAAAGACTGACCAGAGCAGCATTCTGTGATCCTGGGAGAATGCTTCGGAGCTCATAAGCAAATATGAAGTTTAAATTTTTTGTATATAAACTTATTTTTTGACATTTTTGAATAAAAGTTACGGGTGAGAACTGAAATATTAATCGAAATTCTTATATTAACGTTTTTGTCGTTTTTATGCTTCATACTTCGTATTACTCAAATTGACACTACGGCGTTAATTTTTATCCAAATAACTTGAAATTTAGTCTGCCTGAATGCTTATTTCATAAGCTTTCCAGCAGTTATCTTGAAATATTTTAGGTCTAAATCATAAAAAATTATGTATAAAAGTATCGGAAAAAACAAATTTTCCCATTTAAACTACATGCAAATATTGAGCCCTCTTGCGGCACGTTTTAACGTCATTTGACAGACCTGGGATTTTGGCTCAATTTTTTTAAATTTATTATGAGTATTTTTAGAGGGTGAGAGCATCAATTTTCCCACTTTACCAAAATAACGGACACCCTAATATATGTATATATATATACATGGAAAATGTACTAAAAAAATTAACACAAAAAATTTACATTAAAAATGTACATAAAAATTGATCGTGTCAGACGGGTTTAAGTATTTCTATAACTTAAAACCCTATTAGATGTCAGGCCCCCAACATAATCTATTTGTATTTATTCTATCTAAACTCAAAACACAATTATATTGTAAAGAGTTACGCCAAGAGTTCTGCAGCAATGTTTTAATTAAAACTCAAAACATTTCCCAAACAAAAACGAGTGATATTATTTGTAGACAAGAAATAAATTTTGATAAATCAAGATGTCACGAAAGTAATAATTTAAAATAAAATCAAACTAAACAAAAAATTTAATAAATTTGTTTTATTCTCCTGACTAATTTATTGTTTCAGTAATACCTATCCCATCGAACCGTAATCATCTCAAATTGCGTTGGTTGACAAGGTATCAAACGTGCACAACTTTAAATTAGTTAGTTTTGTTAAATAAAGAAATAAAGGGTATGGATACAATAAAAAGCCCAAACTAATTTTTATAAAACAAACATTTAGAATAACATGTATGTAATAGCAACGCCGAATTCTGTTATTTAATATATTATCTAACCTAAAATTAGTGGACTGATTTTGTTCGAAACATGAAGAAAAGATTTGTTAATTAATAAAACTAATTTTAATAAAACTAGTATTGTTTGTCCGTGATGCAATATAGTAGTAACAACTTTAAATGCATATCTTAAATTTGATAAGTATTATTAGATAACCTTTTTATTCCACAAGTATCAATAATTTTATTCAGTATGTCGTAATTATTTTCTAATAATTCAATTTGAATAAAGAGAATTTTCCCATAGACTTGATATTCTGTGTTATACAACAATTGCAGATGTCCGCATTCAGAACACTTACCTTCAACATGTTTAGTTTGTACTAATTTTTTTCCTAAAAGTTCTTCAAAGTTATAGGCACCAAGTTTTTTTGATAAATTTTTAATTTGAAATATCTGCAAGACTATTAGTCCTAGATAGGTACAGTCACGGAAGAAATTGTTTCTTCCTTATGATCTAACGAATAAGTATGTCAAGTTTGAACGGATTCCGTACTGTAGAAATAATAATATTGACATTTATTTCAACACGCGTCTGCCGATACGTGCCATACATACAGGAATGACAGCTAACTGTCCCGTCAGGTGCTGCCCTCCGCGGCGACTTTTGGTAACGGACAAAATCTGACGACACGCGAATTTGACATAAACGGTTCCGCACCTACGAAAATCGTTGAAAAAAAGTATAAAACCAACCGGGCTCGCATCGTGACTTGGCTTAAATATTATGTGAGTATCAAAAGGACTTGAAAATACGGGGAACACACGTCAAAACCGAACGCAAGAAAAACATTCGGTTTGATGATTCAGGCTAGGTCTAAAGTGAGCAGTTAATAAGTAGTTCGGTCTCGTGGCTATGAAATTCTTGCCTCTTGCCGTCGTCGTATCGCCCGAACGACTTGCTAGTATAAAAATAATATTTTTTTGTGTCTGTTATATACGTCAGTGATCTTAAATATTTCGTTCACTTCAATTATTTCGGTTTTTCTTTCTAGTTGATTTTCAATGAGTTTCTGTACTTTCTCTTTTATTTTGCCCAGTTGCTAGTCTAGTTTTTACGAATTTGGCTTTGTATCTTTCTTTCTCTCGTTGCTCCTCTTTTCGCTCCATTCCTTTAATCTTTCCACTAGTTCTTTTTTTCTATTTTTTATCTTTGTCTTTTATTTATTCTATTTCATTACTTATGTATTTCTTCGATATTATTTACAGTTTTTTTTATGTTTCTTCCATGTTCTTTCAATAGGCTTTATTCTCTTCTCGTGTTTCTATTCTTTCGTCTTCTACTTTTTTTTTTAATCTGCGAAGTTGTGTGACAGTCTTTATTCCTTTGAGTATTTCTTCCATTTCGCTTTCCTACTCTCCGATAACTTTTAGTTTGTGTTGTGTTTTGTTATTTTTTTTGTTTAGTTGTTTCTATTTTTCTCGTCCTTGATCTTTGGAGTAACCTTTTTCCCTTAAAGACTTTTTCTTGCTCTGACTATGTTCATTTTTCTTTTTCTCGCTTCCTCATTACATAGTTGCTTTTATTACGACCTCCGTTTTCACAGCTCATTTGAATAAAGCGTTGTTAAACCAGCCTTACTGTTTAAAGTTCGTAATGTCTAAATCTTAAAACTACAAGAACCCACTGTAATTCTTAAACTACTACTTACTTATTGAAAAAACCAAAAATAAATGAAAGTAAATCAAATAAAATAAATGTCACTATTAATATCTAAGTTAGATGACACAAATGCTAAGTGTGTATTATGGGTGAATTCTTGCTCCGCTGGTGGATGTGTCGATCAAACAAAAGATTGACAGGATATCTAAAAGTTTCGCTCTGTAAAAGGATATCTCAGCAAAGTGCATTCCCTCGCTCGCGTCTCCCGGTTCTTCCCTTCTTGGTCTGTAGGCGACTTTCATTTATCTCCATATATATTTTTAAACTACAATTAAAATTGTTTTTTAAAACCAACAATACGAACAGTTTCCATGAAAACGTCATTAATAATTTGCATTTAGTCAAGCAAATAAAATGGCGACAATCTTACGAATGTTTTGCTGCATATTTGGGAAGAAACGAAAATCAAAATTAGATAATGACATATTGATAGTTGGACGGTCTAAATTCTATACCGGCTCCGCATTAATATCCCGCGACCGAGGTAAATCTGATAGAATTTTACAGTTTTTTATTTTTATTTTTGTAATGTTGTCGACTAAATTAATTTTCTTATTGGAATTATAATGAATAACCATCTGCTAAATTTAATTTGACCAAATCGTAAACTAGACCACCTAAACTCAATGGAGCCTGTTCTGGGCTTGAAATTTTAATAGACATAAATGAAAATTATATTTGTAAGCAACTCAATCATTCTCAATCATATTTACTGAGCTCTGAAGTATGGCCCATTTTGCGATGTGAATGGCTGTTATTAAATTTGTTGGAAGACAAGTTATAAAAATATTATTAAAAATCTTACATAAATAGATGTAGTCTAAGTGTCATATGGATAGTTTCATCGCCGAAAGTTAAATTTTAAATTTAGATAAATAAATAAAAGCAAATCGAATATTTAACAGTAATATCAATTTTTGCATATAACATGTAACTTTGTTTTACATTTATTTATTTTACTTCAATTTTAAAATTTAAATATTCGCGGTGAAAATAGTCATAATTTATATCATATAAGTACTAATATAAATATATGATTATAAATTTTAGTGATTCAACAAGGAAATTTTGGACCACAAAATTATCAGCGAAATCAAATTAGAACTACCGGGCTTCATTTAAAATCATCCAAATTATTTGAAATTCTGCAGTACCGCGAAGAAGTGCGGGTTCCAACCCCATTCATCGACAATTGGCGAGAAGACTATGTTGGACCCGCACTACGAAGATTTAGAGCACCTGTTAAGTACAGCTTTAAATTTTTTGTTATTATGGATAATACTTTTGTGGATTATACACCGGAATTGCTAACAAAATTTATGAAAAATTGTACCATTGTTATTACTATTTCTGGCATACCGAGTTCTCTTCTTTATCAGGCACAAAATTTAGACGTGATTAGCAAAATTACAAAAGTAATGGATATTTTTAACTTCCGAAAATATTTAAATATTATAATTGGCATGTACAAAATTTCCGATAATGAATTTTAAATATATCAGTAATATTTCCCAAATTGTGTAGTGCATCTTATTTTAAATTTAAGTTATATTTAAAATAAAATTCAAACGGGTAGCTAGTTAGTTTGCTGCCGAGAGTCAAAAAGACAAAATTGCTGCGGTGGACAACATCAGATGAGTATATTTACCTTCGTAAATTTCATCGCTCACATTATATTCAAAGAAACTTTGAAAGTTTATAAAAAGTAGGTACAAATGTTACTCCCCGTTACACTGCCGTTTAGAGCATACTGTGAATGATGTATTTTATTATATACTAGTACTAGAAAGCTTTGTAGTCTAATTAATTGTATATATAACTCAGTTTTGACAAAAACTATCGTTGCTTACTCTGTCAATGCCACTGCCGACGGATCAAGGTCATATTAAAATTCTTTGAGACATATATTCTCGGCAAACATCAAAATATCATGCCATATTAGCACTACATGGCGACAGTTAAAGTTTGATTTTACTGATAAATATTTTGAGAGTCAGAAAAATTATTGAGCTGCAGAAATAATAATTATCTATCTTTGTGAACCAAAGAAACGTCTATTCCGAAACTATTTGCATAATAATTGATTTTTATTATATTTAACAGTAAAATTATTATAAAGCTGCATCTGAATACGGAAGCGTATTTAATACTTTTAACACAAATATCCCTTACGCAACCCTTCTGTCTCCAAAGCATTTCGTCAGACAACCCTTGATACATACATGCAAACGTAATCATTCTTTAGGATTTCTATTTACTATTTACTTCACGCTTTCGTAAGTATCGTGGTGCGATTTTGAAAGCGTAAACTTTCGCCGCTGTACCATCTTGTCGCTGCCAGCTGAGAGCGACATTTTGGATTTTGTTGGAGCGCAATGGTCGAATTTTGACGTTGGGAACTAAACGTTACCGACCGGCCATTCGGATTTCAATGTTGGGAACACTTACAAAATCCACCTTCGGCAACTTAAGTTTTATTCTTATTTAATTTAGCGTAACGTCATACATTTAATTATTTAATTCTGCTTCGCATTTATGTTTTGTTCTCATTTAAAATAAAAATAGTTGTAGTTAGTAGTAAACTCTTGTCTTTTATTTTAATTGTAGTGCCTCATAAGTTTATTACCGACCCTCAGGTTGAACTTTTGCCCCTGTAGATCAACTAGCGCCTACTTTTATGTACTTTTTTGTTTATGGGATTTACCGTCCTATTTTCATTGTAGCTGGCTGCGGTTGAATCACACCTTGCGCGGAATTACCCGTCGTATAGATAACTATTCACTTAGACAAAACCTACCCATGGTAAAATAATAGTACTTATCTACTATCATTTGTTATTGCACTTGTTTAATTACTGTAATAACTGAGTTTTAATTATATAAAATAGCTATAAAAGTATAACAACTTGTGGAAATGAGGTATTTGCGGGGTGTGTGTGGTTACACTAGAAGAGATCGTGTCCGGAATATATTGGTGTATGAAGTGTGCAATTGAGAAGAATGTAGTTAAAAAAGTAGGTATAAGTCAGTTAAGATGGTTGGGGCATGTAGAACGTATATCGAATGAGAGATTGGTGAAAAAGGTATATGTTGGTGAAATTGAGGGTGAAAGATTGCGTGGGCGACCTATGAACAAATGGATGAATATGATTGAAGGATTGTTGCGTGAACGAAAGTTTCCAAGTATGAGGAACAAACGTGCGTGTATGAAAGGAATTATGAATGTGGATGAAGCTAAAGTGGTGTCTCAGGATGAAAACATTTAGCGAAGATTAATTGCGGAATGAATCCGATGATTTCAGAAAAGTGCAGGATTTTTGATTTTAGTTTTGTTGTTTAGTAATATCGTTCGAGTATTTTCCTGCAATTGTGTGAAATTTCTTATGTTTTTATTCATTTTCTGATCTTACATCGAGTGTTTAACTGCAATTGTGTGGAATTTACTTTCAAAAACAAGCGTACAGGGACACTCTCTTTCTTATCTTTTAATTCGTTTTCAGTTCTTACATAGAATGTTCAACTGCAATTGTGTGAAATTCACTTTCAAAAACGAGCACAGGGCGACACTCCCTCCTTTTCTTATCTTTTTGTTAAATTTTCAGTTACTGCATTGTGTGAACTTTTCTTTCATATACAAGTTATTAGATTCGTTGTTAGGAATAAGCATGAGTAATTTGAGATGTTTTATGCATATGGTATGTACGTTGAAAGAATATGAATGATAAGTGAATAGGAATGATGTGATTGAAGGTTTATTGTGTGATAAATGATTTCGAGTGTAATAATTAAATGAGTTTATATGGACTGATCTATGAATGTGGTTGCAGTGAGGGTGGTGTGTTTGGATGATAATGTTTGACTGATTGATGAGTGAATGTTTTATGAGTGATTTTAGGGTTCGTGCTACTCCATTTGTTGGGATATAACGTGAAGATATGTATGTATGTATAAAATAGCTATATTATTTTAAAATATTGCTAACTTTGGAATAATGTAAATGTCAAATAATTATCATATTATTTATTTCAAAAACTACACATCATAATTGACATTTGAATAAAATAATAAATATTTTGTCTTCTACATATTTGGCAATTTCTTAATCATAATGATTTTACAAAATTTTAAAATAAAATATTTATTCCACAGAGAAAATGTCAACCATTTTGCTTGAATTCAGTTGTCCTAGTTGTTACTGAGTAAAATGATATTTAAATCCCAACAACTATTTCCTTTTACTTTCTAATAGACTACATCTTTATCAGTGAAAACTTGCTTCTTTAGGTTCAGGTTATAAGATCTTAAGATTGAAAAACTTTCAGTAATACCGAATATCAAAATTTGTGCCAATGTCAGCCAATGTATTTTGTACATATGAGCCATGCTGCATTTTGAACATGACCGATTGTTTGCGTAGCTACTTGTTTAATCGTTTCAAGACGAACTTGCAACAAATAACAAAAATATTCCCTTTTATTTGATGTCAAAAGCTCTCAGACATTAAAATTGTTGTGAATCAAACTGAACTAATGACAATAGTAGTCGAGGTTCCAAATTCTGTAAGGGCACAAAAATTGATCTGTTGGACATCTGCACTTATCGGAATCAATACTATAGACCGTATTTAAACAAATCTGAAATTATAGTAGCAAAATTAATTTCGCAATGAATGTTATTCATTAAAACGCCGTTTTTGACCACTCTGATGATCATTGAACAAACACTATATTAAATTTTCGGAGTTTAAAGAATTTTTTCATGTGTTAATGCAATTTTGATCGTCAACAGAGAAATTATTTATTACAGACAAGGTAAACCTGCCATCTTTATACAAAAACATGATTTTCAGATTACACTAAAATGTTTTATTTATTTATTTATTTATTTAAACATACACTGCCCGACAGGTAAACCCAATTAGAGGGCAGGAAAATACAAAAGTGGCATAGAAAACAAAATAATTCAAAATTTATAATCAAATAGTTGACTAAATATGAACAGTTATTTAATTATTTCGATATAATAGAATAAAAATGTCTTGGATTATGTTGAAAAACATCAACATTACCAAATTTAGACTGATAAGTTAGACACATACGATGTATAGGAGACGAGGAGAAAACATTAGTCCGGGGAGTAGGAAGATAAAAAGTGCATGAATTACGTGTAAGGACAAGAGGAGTATGAAAGCAAAGAAGATTCAAGCAATAGGGATCGTCTATTTCGCCATGAATCAATTTACAGAGATGGTGAGCTAAATTCAGTTCACGTCGTTCTAAAAGACTGCGAATGCTGAACATTTCTAATAAGATATTATAAGAAATCGAATTATCAGGATAAATATGATTAATTTTGAAAAATACAAATTTTAGAAACCTTGTTTGAATATATTCGATGCGATTCTGATATATTTCATAGAATGGATTCCATATAATAGAACAATATTCTAACTTAGAGCGGATAAATGAATAATACAGAGAAAATAGTGGAGAGATATCATGAAATAAACGGGTATTACGAATAATGAAACCAAGCAATCGAATGGCTGACTTATAAATACGATTAATATGATTGATAAAGGTTAGTTTGGAATCAAATGTAACACCTAAGTCGTCTATATAGGAGCAGCGTGATAAGATTATCTGGTCTAGGGTATAATTAAATGTAATAATTGAATTTTTCCTGGAGAATGACACTACTTTACATTTATTAAGGTTAAGGTCTAGATTGTTAGTAATACACCAAAGAGATAAATTTAGTAAATCATTTTGAAGAAGGTTACAATCATTAATCGAAGAAATAGAACAAAAAATTTTTAAATCATCAGCAAATAAAAGTTTATTACATTGCAAAATATCAGTGATATCATTAATAAATAGTAGGAACAGAAGAGGGCCTAGATTCGACCCTTGAGGAACACCAGACGTTGCAACAAACGGGGCCGATTTATGTCCCAAGAATTGTACGAAGAGTTGACGATGAGAAAGATAGGACGAAAGAAGAGCAATTAAAGGAGCAGAGATGGAAAAGGACTGAAGCTTAGAAATCAAGATGTTATGATCAATGCGATCAAACGCTTTAGAGAAATCTGTATAGATACAGTCAACTTGACCTTTTGCATCTAGGACAGAAGAAACGATATGGGTAAAATAGGCTAAATTACTGGCAGTAGATCTTTTCTGCATGAATCCATGTTGGGAGGGTGATATTAAATTCTTAACTTTAGGATATATAGAAAGGTATACAAGTTTTTCGAAAATTTTACTGAAATTAGGTAACACTGCAATAGGGCGATAGTTCATAATATTAGAGATATCATCAGACTTGTGTATTGGTGTTATACGAGTTATTTTCCATCTATCTGGAAAGGTTCTTGTTTTAATAATTAAATTGAAGATATGAAAGAGAGCATTTGAAAGAGGATAAGCACAGTCCTTAATCAAAAAACTGGGAATAAGATCAGAACCGCACGAGAAGCTTGATTTCAATTTACTGATAATATCAGTTATTTCATCTCTGGAAACATGATTTAGAGAAATGAGGTTGTCAGAGGAAACTTTAATACTTGGAGGATTGGTATTGGAAGGACAAGAATAAACCGATTTAAAATAAGAGGCAAAACCATTAGCTATTTGATCGGGGGTATTTAAATCCGAATTGTTAAATGTCATAACATTTGGAAATGCTGATACTTTTCGTTTGGAATTAATAAATGTCCAAAACTTGTTTGGATCAACATTAATGGAGGATTCGCAATCAGAAATGTAATTCCTATAGGCGTTTCTGATATCAGATTTTAGTTTTGCACGAAGCTCTTTGTATAGAGTAAAATAATGAGAGTTATTAAAATTATTACTCAGCTTGCGAAAATGCTCTTTACGTTTAATATCCGCTCTAATTTCGGAGGTAAACCAGGGTGGATATCGAATTTTGAAAGATTTTTTTAATGGTACACATTAGCTTCGCTATATCTAATAATTCTTTAGTATACCCAAAAACGCAGAGCTGGTGGTAGAAACCACTGTTTTTACTTCTATATAACTTCTTCTAGGGTTCACTACTTAAGAAAACAGTATTTAAATTATAAATATTTTAATGAATATAATACCAATTATAATCACAGAATAATGAAAAATATAAAGAAACATATAATTTGTATAAAGGTTACGTGAAATCGGCCAAAAAAATTACGACTCCCTCCGATTTGTCTGAGAATGCATATACTTATTCATTTAAATCTAAAACTAAGTACGAAATTCCATATTTGGCCCATTCTACCGTGTTTTCATTTTTATTCTATATATTCATATATGGCCTATCGTACGGAGTATTCGAAAAAAACACATTAATTCAAGAATCATTCCAATTAAAACAAGTGTGTGATATTCTGAAAGAACTGACTTTAGGCTATTCAGTTCAGCCAACGGGAGCGATTTTTAACATAATTGTAGGGAGTTATATGAGACAACGTAAAAATCACTCTTTTTTTCAAAAAGTGATTTCTTAAATATGTCATCTCAGATTTTGCTAAAATCTTGCAAAATTGTAGCGGAAGAATCAAATTTTAATATATCAAAAATCCACGGTATTGTTGAAATTGACGTAAATTAACATGAATACATTGTATTTTGTTCAATTTTAGCCATAAGCATCGTGATTTTACTTATTTTGGATATTTTTAAATTTGGAACATTTTTACAATTTCGCTTCTTTTTATATTTCGACATTCAAACTACGCATGCAACTTCAGTCATCTTCCACCGTCTATACAGCATACATGTGTTAGTAAATACACATATATCGCTGTTATTTAGCTCACAGTAAGCCTGCAAAACTAGATGGAAATATAATTCTATCTCACACACGGTATTACATTTTTATGCGCATGTCCGTATTGGCCACCGATACATCAAATTAAAAACAAGGGCGTGAGTTCAAATTTAAATTTTTAAAAATTGACAGCTTTTCAAATTAATACGCTTTGTTTCAATTCATATTTAAATTTCTAAGTAAAATAATAAAAAGTGAGTAACAATTGTAAGTAATAATGTAATTATTCGTTAATTTACAATGAAGAATCAAATTTTAATATATCAGAAATCCATGAAATTGATTTTTGATTTAAGAAAAATATTTTTCCTACAACTGTGCGATTTCTTTGTTATTACGTAACTATTATTGCCTTGGGTACGGGTGGAAAGCAGACAAATGCAGACGAAGTGCGTTTCTGTAAGCGAAGAAATACTAGAGCGGAAAGTAATTCGTGTTTTACGCCACTGTCAAAAGAAAGTTTTATTGAGAGCGATTTAAATTTCGCGCCGAACGCGGAATTTCATATTTTAGCCACAGACACTCATGGAAGAAGAAGATGCAGTGAGCCAGCTCTAGTAAATATGCAGTAGTATATTTTGACGTTTATAAACATAACCTTAAATTGCAGTATATCTAATTAGTACACAATTAATGAAAAAAACCGAACAAAGTAAAATATGTCGATAATGGTTTTATTGAAAGAGTAAGTGAAATACATAATATTTATTGTTTGTGTATATTAATAACACGTTGTTACAGTTGCTTATATTAACATAATGTGAAGGAGAAACTTTTGTACTGTCTAAAGAAACATTGATTTCTTCCGTACCTGTTAATATTATTAACAGTAATATTATTGACAATAGAATTTTGTACACAACCAGTTGTTGCATGTCAATATTTTTAAAAAATTTCGTGCATTTAGTATCAATACTAATTAATCGGATTATTATGTAGTTTGTGATAGGTAGAAATATCATCCAGTATATTCAAAGCTTTGGAAATATAGTCATTCTTCTGCATTATGACAGTTTTGGAACCTTTGTCAGCTCTTGTAATGACAATATGATCTTTATATTATTTAACAAACTTTTTTGTCTTAATAATCCATTAAAGAAGTTCTTGATCGTCAAAAGATAACTTATTATTCTTCCATTGTCTTGCATGGGAGTCAAGAAATTTAGAAATTTTAAGCTTCATATCTTCTTTATCAACAATGTTCCTTCAGTATACAGAAGTAGAAAGATTAGCAAAAGTATCAAATATTGTCTTTTTCAACTGTTTTATATCATTAGTTTTAAAACAAAATTTTGAAGCAAGAGAAAGAATTGTAAAGTAATCATTTTAGGTGAGTGATAACTAAGGCATACACGAACAGCAGTATCTTTCTTGATGACGATTCTGTAACCATAGATAAAGCATAATTACAATTGAATTGTGTAACAAACTAATATTAGTAGTAGTTTCCGTGGAAACTATCTAAAATATATTACACTTGACAAGAAAAATGAATAAGTTTATAAAACTTTTGGGCTGTTGTTTCGGAAAAAAAGAAACAAAGCCTAAATTTAAGTATAATTTTAATGAACCAGTCGTCATGCTACAAAATTCACAGTTTTATACATGGGACAGTCATGGAATACCGGCTACAGGCGAAGGTAAGTCATATAAAATTTTTCACTTATTTGCAAAAGTAAATTGTACTTCTGATATATCAATAACTACAAATGATACATCAGAAGTACAATTTATTGTTATTAATTTTCTAGAAACCAACCAAGGTCTCGATTATTTGGAAGATGGGTCCTTCGGTAAAAATTTTAAGTGTATTTCCTTTTCTGAAGCCGCGAATCAGCTAAGATATATTCAAGATACAAAATTCTAAATATTTTCGACATCAATCGTGTATTTTGGATAGAAAAACCATTTTATCAAAATTGGGTACATGAAGAAGTTTTGGCATTTTTCAGTAAATTTTGGGTTCCGAACCGATATAAATTTCATGTGAATCTGATCGGGGATAATAAATTTAAAAAGGATTCTGGAATCTATTTGGATAAATACATACAAATTTTAACGTTACCATTTTCGAAAAGTATTTTGGAACCAAATGATTTTGTGGTCGCGAGCCAAATTTTTAAAGTTGTAACTGGAATATTAAAAATTAGAAAGTATCATAATATTTTGACCAGTCTATCAAAATCATCAAGTGAAGACGACAAGATTAACAAGAAAAAGAAGAGCAAAATTTTCGGGCAAAATTTTAAATTTGTTAAATCTATCAACAACTTCTGTAGCCGGTTGAAAATTTTTTGTAAATTCAAAAATTCAAATAAATTATAAATGTTTAGTTTTTGTTTTATTATACTCGCTACATTTATCTTTAATAATAATATATTCGTCTTTGTAGAGATTTATTATTTCTAAAATTCGTATTATGTTTACTTATTAATATATTTCTTACTTACAGTGCAAGTTCAAAGAGGTTCATTCCGATCGACTAGACACATTTTTAGTGCAGATTTTCGCACAATTCCATTTACAAACAATTTCGAGCTACACATAAGCGGTTGGGTACTAGTTACACGTGAAATTACATGCTCCGAAATGTGTGCAACTTTTTAGCAGTGAGAAATACTAGAAATAGTGGAAGACCGGGCGACCGATCGACGCACCATTGCCAAGCAGACCCGGACGGAGTTGACAGCGCAGTGGCAGCAGCTCTGAAATGTTTCCACTAAGGGACGCTGGCAAAATGGAGAGGTAGACCACTACCTTATCCAGTTCCTGACGGGACATGGCTGCTTCCGAGCCTACCAGTATCATTTCAGCCAACCCAGGAATATGTTGAGCACGTGTTTTTGCACTGTCCACGCTTCGAGAAGGATCAAGAAACCCTACAGCAGCATCTGCGACAGCAGCTGTCCCCGGAGAGCATTGTCGTCGAGATGATGGCCAACGAGACAACCTAGATCGCGATGTCCAACCTCGCGGTCGTGGTCATCCGGAAGCTCCGGAAGGCAGAGCGACTGAGGAGAGAACAGCCCGTGGCCTAGAGAAGGAGGGCGAGTAGCCTGCCTTGAGGGCTCGTAACAGTCAGTTTGCCCCCCGTGAAGTAATACTTAACGGCAGTTCCTCGGGGTGGTGGGACGTCATAGCAGGTGCTTTTAGTGGGTAGAAATCCCACATACCGCCAAAACACGGGCTTCGCGGTGTCTTAAAGATTTTCGCCTGCCCACGCAAAAAAAAACATACATGTTTACATACATACATACATATTATCACGCTGTATTCCATTAAATGGGGTAGCACATACCCTAAAATCATTCATAAAACATTAACTCATTAAATTCACCATTAATCAGTCCTCGCCAAACATTCTCATCCAACCACACCACATATTTAACACCATTAATATCAATTTATACAGATTTCAGGGAATGTAAATACGAGAATATAAGAGATTTTAACATACATATATATTGTTTATTTTCTGTGGAATAATGGTTGTAGCCCGGCCCTGTTTCTGAGCACGGTGTAATTTTAATCCTAATCCTACATCACGGCCACCGATGCGTCTCTAGTCGGGCATCAAGTATTTCGCTATGTGCGGTCAAATTATATTCTGCTAATATTTTAAATATATTTGGAAATTTTAAAAAGAATTAAATTATTTAAAGCAAATTGAGCAGTTAAAAACTAAAAAAGGAATTCAATATTATGACATCATGATTATTTAGTGATATTATAACTTAAAACTTATTTTTAACGACTAATATTTTACTTTTACTTTAAATAATTATTACTGAAATAAATAGGTTAAGTTCTGGATATAGGTCAGTAGAATAAATATAAAAATCAATACGATTAATTGTTTAATGGCGTGAGTATCATTAGAGTTATGCTGTTTGACAGCTTTGAACATATATTCCTGATTGTTCTGTTATATTTGGGACTAAAGTTAATTGTACGGCTTGTAATAAATATTGTTGTATTATGTTAGATTTTTTCTATATTAAAGATGTTAGTAATTTGACACTTCATATTTTTTAAATGATCATTTTAATGTTGGAGCACGCATTACAAAAGCTGCAGTTATAAGTAAACAAAATTTATAGTCCTTTAAGTTTATTCGCAAAAAGATCTACTAAGTTACATTTTCCACACTTTGCACTATTATAACTAATAAACATATTAGTAATTAAATCCCAAACATCTTTACAATATTAATCATACACTACAAATGATAATTCCAATGTAAAGATTAACTTGCAAAAGATATTTTAAATATATTTTTACTATACATAAAATATTTTTTAATAGGTGGTTAATACGAGTCAATGCCACATCACCGAATCCCATGCCACCTAAAATTCGCGAGCCCTAATATTCACGCCACCGAAAAGTCACCAGACCGAAAGGTCCTAATTCCACTTTGTCCATAACACCGAAACTAGTGCTGTCTCTCTTTTTCATAGCTGCACGTCACACCGACGTCACACTGACGTCAGACCTATGACGATTGTTAGTGAGGTTAGCAATGCGTCACGTATTCAGTACAGTAAACCAAATAAATATTGAATATAATAATTTTCGAGTTAATTAATTTATGAAATGCAATGCGCGAATCAAATAAAACAACTGCCGGGTCTTATAAAACTATTTAATCTACGATTAAAATTAACTTACTATTTAATTTAACTGAAGATGTCAAGTTTTATTTAATTGAGCGAGTAAATCTGACAGTAAACTGACGAAAATGTATGGTATTCAAATTTAATGGATGATATTAAAAGACAATAAGTAATAAAGCTGAATGATTAGATATAATTTCAAAATAAATAAGTAGATTTAAATTATATTCATTTTTGATTTTTATAAAGGTTACTAATTTCAACTTCCTATTTCTCTCGACAGTGCAAGATGGATTTGTAAGTTGATATAATGTCATTAGTATCATCTATTTCTTCAGTAACGCACATATCTGATACACCATCAGACAGTGAATTGAAGAATTGAAATATTTTCAAGGTAAGTTTGTTGTTTTAATAATAAATACATTTTATAACAAATAAAGATATATTCTACATTAACAAAAATAGGTAACATTTAAAAAAATTATTTTAACAATGAATTCTGAAAACTTTTTCCATATCGTTAGTAAAACGCCAAAACCACGAATGTTATTTCTGCAAGATTCATAGATACACTTATAATATTACTAGTATATTGAATATTATCGATAACTTATTTGAGCTCACGAGTGCTTTTATTGTTATGACAATTTTTCCTACGAGCAACAAAAAAACACCGAGAAAAATATATTCATTTAATCATAATAGGCGTATTCTATTTGCCATTTGGATCAGATCTATCTTACATTTACTGGACTAGATCACTTATTTATTTCACTGGATTCATTTAGTGACTTAATTGTTAGTACTAAAATTACTGACTCTAATTTTCTAATTCACTTCAATATGTGCATCAGAATTGATTTTTGATTTAAGAAAAATATTTTTCCTACAACTGTGCGATTTCTTTTTTATTACGTATCTATTATTGCCTTGGGTACGGGTGGAAAGCAGACAAATGCAGACCAAGTGCGTTTCTGTAAGAGAAGAAATACTAGTGCGGAAAGTAATTCGTGTTTTACGCCACTGTCAAAAGAAAGTTTTATTGAGAGCGATTTAAATTTTGCGCCGAACGCGGAATTTCATATTTTAGCCACAGACACTCATGGAAGAAGAAGATGCAGTGAGCCAGCGCTAGTAAATATGCAGTAGTATTTATAAACATAACCTTAAATTGTAGTATATCTAATTTGTACATAATTAATGAAAAAAACCGAACAAAGTAAAATATATCGATAATGGTTTTATTTAAAGAATAAGTGAAATACATAATATTTATTGTTTGTGTATATTAATAACACGTTGTTACAGTTGCTTATATTAACATAATGTGAAGGAGAAACTTTTGTACTGTCTAAAGAAACATTGATTTCTTCCGTACCTGTTAATATTATTAGAAGAGAAGAATTATATCTTGAAGAGTACATGTGGTTAGATTGCGCTGCGTTAAAAGTTTTTATTTGTTAATGCACAGTAGTTTTAAAAGCACGGTAATACTACCAAGTGAAGTGTAAAGTGTTGAGCCTATTTTCATCAGAAAATCAAAGCAGTAACGTTTGAGGTTCACTGGATAAGCAGATATTCAATCCAGTTCAGAAGCAAAATAAGTCACTTTTATAAATCTCTGTTTCTAACGGCAAGTAACTTGTCTCAGCAAAGTAAGTACAACTATTCAAATAAATCTTCAACATGTCAGGCTGCCGAATTTGCAACAAACCAACTGATCGCTACACTGATCTTCTGTTTTGCGCGGGATTTTATAAAGGTGTATTTCATTTACAATGCGGTCAAATAAAATTAGATGAATATCATAAAATGAGGCAGAATAAAACAATTAATAATTGGACATGTCCAGAATGCGTTAATCTACTTTCAACACCTCAAAATATTTGTAATATCGACATGAATAGCAAATTAGACTCAATTATAAACAGTCAAAGTGACTTAAAAGCTTGTGTAAATGACATAAATTTAAAACTTGAGAAATTATTCGAAGAAAATAAATTTTACAAAGAAAAAATTAATAAGATAGAACAGAGATTAGAAAAACTTGAAACTAAAATCACGGATGTTTCGGTAAATGTATCATCTGATAATACTGTTTCTATTGATGATATGCATATTGAAATTTGTGATAGGATAAATCGTATGAATAATATTATTATTTACAATATTCAAGACTGCAATCAAACATTAGCACATACACCGAACCTGCATACCAAGGACTGTGAAAAATGGGATCTCGCCCAAGTAATTAATATTTTGAAAAACATACCCGCTGTCGAATTTAAAAATTATTGTATCTCTCGGCTTGGAAAATATAATGGTAAACCTAGACCGCTAAAAATTTCATTTCAAAATAGGTCTGATGCTATATGCGTTCTAAAAAATAAATACTTATTTAAACACTTAAAAGTATCTGTTAGTGCTGACAATACCATCCTACAACGGCAGAAAATGAAAGAAGTCAAAATGCAACTCCTAGAACAAGGTGACACAAATAAAACAATTAAATTTATTCGTGGAGTTCCAACTATCGTTCAAAAAATTAGACCGGCGAAGATAGAAAACCAGAAGTAGCAATTAATACAAAACCAAGAATTCACAATTTACTTTCAAAACATACAGGGTATTCGCAATAAGTTGAATGAACTGGAAATATTTATGAGCGAATTAAAAACGCTACCAGTTATATTATCTTTTAACGAACACTGGCTCAATAAACATGAAATCTGCACAATAAAACTTAACGGTTATAAATTAGCAACGTTTTCAGCAAGATCAAATATCGAACATGGCGGTACATGTATTTTTGTTCGTGAAGATGTTATTTTTAATAGTTTGGATAAATTTAACAATCTGTACTTAGAAAAAGTCTTCGAATTATTAATTTAAATTATAAAAATGAATCTTTAACTTTTGCAACAGTCTACAGAACCCCGGATAGTGATCTAGAGCAATATTTTGAAAAAATGGAGAGCCTTCTATCATCACTATTTCGATTGAACTATACTAATATCATATTGTCAGCCGATACTAACATTAATTTACTCATTACTAGTCGAAACAATGTAAGACTTTTATCTCTACGAGAATCGTATAATTTAATACCGTACTTCTCAAATCCAACCTGAGTTACAAATACTAGTGCTACTTGTATTGATAATATTTTTGCACAAAAAAACGTTATATATAAGCCAAGAATCCTAAATACAGGATTGTCAGATCATTATGGATTATTTTGTTGTTTATCAAACAAAGAACTACCGCATCCAAACCAAAGTGCAATGATGAGGTCCTTTTCTAATAATAATGTTATCAATTTTAATAATCTTTTGACAAGTATTGATTGGGAAATTTTGTCAAAACAAAAGACGCTAAATAATAAATTTGATTTATTTAATAATATAATATCAATGAATTTTAATAAAGCATTTCCTGTAAAAAAAGTTACTTACAATAAAAAGTCATGTAAACATAAGAGGTCATTGATTAATCAATTAAAATTAAATAACAATCCTGAACTGAAGTCATATGTCAAAAAATATTGCTCTACCTTAAAGAAAGTAATACATTCGGCGAAAAAAATGCACAATACAAAAGAAATCCAAAGATCTGAGAATAAAATTAAAACAGCATGGAATATAATAACAAACGAAATAAATGTCTCGAAAAAATCTAAAACTCGAGAAAACATTATTTTAAAAGATAATGGCTTACTTATCACTGATCCTACTGATATAGCAGACCTATTTAATAATCAGTTTATAAATCAAGGCGTCAACCAAACATCACAAAATAATGCGACTTCAACTAGCCTGCCTATGACGCGTGCTGCGATGACGATGTATCTTTATCCAACATCTGAAGACGAAATATATCATCTCATATTCTCCTTCAAAAATACTTATTCTTCAGGATATGACGAAATATCATCTGTTCTATTAAAAAAGTGTGCAGTAAATTTAATAAAACCGTTGTGCTACCTTTTTAATTTATCATTAGCTGAAGGTGTATTTCCTGATATATTCAAATTAAGTATCGTGTCGCCCATATTTAAAAAAGGTGATTTCCAGTGTGCAGTCAATTATCGCCCCATATCGTTACTTTCCGTGTTTTCAAAAGTTCTAGAAAAGCTGATGCATCAACGCCTATCATCATATATTGAAACTAACAACATCCTATCCGATTGTCAACATGGCTTCACCAAAAACAAATCCACCATCACAGCTGTATGTGATTATACAAATTATATTCTAAATAGTTTAGATCACGGTAAACATGTAATGGGTCTGTCTTGTGATCTATCGAAGGCGTTCGATACCGTTAAACATGATCTTCTACTAAATAAATTAGAATACTACGGTATTAGAGGGATGTACAAACATGGTTTCAATCCTATTTACATAAGAGATCCCAAATAACCAAAATACCATACATAAATTCTGATGGTGTTGTTGACAATTATTATTCCAGTGCTAATTATGTAATAACAGGCGTGCCTCAAGGTTCAGTCTTAGGTCCCTTATTATTTCTTTTGTATGTAAATGATATTTGCTGGAATATTACTTCCGCAAAATGTGTAATTTACGCAGATGATACATATTTCATAATAACAAATGAAAATTTTTCCACTTTAAAAAATAATACGGTATCATTAATAAAAGAAGTCGATTATTGGTGTAACAACAATGGCTTAACATTAAGTTTATCTAAAACTAACATCATCTACTATAAACTTTCAAATTATGACATTCATATTGTCAACATTCAATATAAGGAGATAAAAAGTGTAACTTGTATCAATATGTTAGGTGTTCATATAGATCGAGACTTAAAGTGGAATAAACATATTCATCAAATAATGCCCAAACTCAACAAAACAGTATACTGTTTACGATTGTTATGTAAGAATGTAGATATGGAATCTGTGAAATTAGTGTACTATAGTTATTTCTATGCAATAGTTACATATGGCATACTATTATGGGGTAATTCACCTTTAATATCAAACATATTTCTAATACAAAAGAAAAATTGTACGAATCATATGTAATTTAAGACCTGCTGAATCATGTAGAGGAAAATTTAAAATCCTAAATATATTCACTATGTATGGTATTTATATTTTTGAAATATTAAAATTTGTTATAAATAACGTTAAGTCGTACAAATTTATCTCGAACGAAAACTTTACAACAAGGAACTCAAATATTATACTTGAAATACCAAAACATCACACTGTATCATATGAATACGGTTATTATTATTCTAGTATATTATATTATAACGCTCTGCCTAATAGTATAAAAATTATGCGTAATAAAGAGGCAATCTCTAAGATAAAGCAAATACTTATAGGATTGAAATTAAAGGACTTAGGCTTAAGTTGCAGTCAATTTGATTGAAGTATAGTTGACAACGTTTCGTCACCTCGACTCTTCGGATTCAGCACTGTAACTTAGATTCTTGTTTTTGCTTCGTTTAACTTCATATACATTTTTTTTTATTGCACTTTGCTGACTCCGAACTTCGACTTAAAATTTTTATAAAAGAAATTATTTCTTTGTGTTGTTATTTTTACCAACTGCTTTTTGACCAGAAGATGGTTACATCCGTAACCGAAACGTTGTCAACTATACTTCAATAAAATTGACTACAACTTAAGCCTAAGTCCTTTAATTTCAATCCTACATTACCTTGGCTTATTAAAACACACTATCACAAATACTTATAAGTAAAGAATATTATAGCACTAAACAATATTTTGAAGACTGTAAAAATAATTTATTTCATGTCTTATAATATAATGCGTTACTATATAATGTAAGAATATCTTATGTACGTACGTAAATTGTTCTGCTTGGAATAATTTAGCTTGTAATTGTATAATTAATAATTACTGTAATGTCGAAATAATTAATGTAACACAATCTACTTAATCTATGTAATTTGCATTTATTAAATTAATTATGTATTCCCTACGTTGTACTGGTACAACTTTATTGGAAATAAAATTATTATTATTATTATTATTAACAGTAATATTATTGACAATAGAATTTTGTACACAACCAGTTGTTGCATGTCAATATTTAAAAAAAAATTCGTTCATTTAGTATCAATACTAATTAATCGGATTATTATGTAGTTTGTGATAGGTAGAAATATCATCCAGTATATTCAAAGCTTTGGAAATATAGTCAGTCTTCTACATTATGACAGTTTTGGAACCTTTGTCAGCTCTTGTAATTGACAATTTGATCTTCATATTGTTTAACAAACTTTTTTGTCTTAATAATCCATTAAAGAAGTTCTTGATCGTCAAAAGATAACTTATTATTCTTCCATTGTCTTGCATGGGAGTCAAGAAATTTAGAAATTTTAAGCTTCATATCTTCTTTATCAACAATGTTCCTTCAGTATAGAGAAGTAGAAAGATTAGCAAAAGTATCAAATATTGTCTTTTTCAACTGTTTTATATCATTAGTTTTAAAACAAAATTTTGAAGCAAGAGAAAGAATTGTAAAGTAATCATTTTAGGTGAGTGATAACTAAGGCATACACGAACAGCAGTATCTTTCTTGATGACGATTCTGTAACCATAGATAAAGCATAATTACAATTGAATTGTGTAACAAACTAATATTAGTAGTAGTTTCCGTGGAAACTATCTAAAATATATTACACTTGACAAGAAAAATGAATAAGTTTATAAAACTTTTGGGCTGTTGTTTCGGAAAAAAAGAAACAAAGCCTAAATTTAAGTATAATTTTAATGAACCAGTCGTCATGCTACAAAATTCACAGTTTTATACATGGGACAGTCATGGCATACCGGCTACAGGCGAAGGTAAGTCATATAAAATTTTTCACTTATTTGCAAAAGTAAATTGTACTTCTGATATATCAATAACTACAAATGATACATCAGAAGTACAATTTATTGTTATTAATTTTCTAGAAACCAACCAAGGTCTCGATTATTTGGAAGATGGGTCCTTCGGTAAAATTTTCAAGTGTATTTCCTTTTCTGAAGCCGCGAATCAGCTAAGATATATTCAAGATACAAAATTTCTAAATATTTTCGACATCAATCGTGTATTTTGGATAGAAAAACCATTTTATCAAAATTGGGTACATGAAGAAGTTTTGGCATTTTTCAGTAAATTTTGGGTTCCGAATCGATATAAATTTCATGTGATTCTGATCGGGGATAATAAATTTAAAAAGGGTTCTGGAATCTATTTGGATAAATACATAAAAATTTTAACGTTACCATTTTCGAAAAGTATTTTGGAACCAAATGATTTTGTGGTCGCGAGCCAAATTTTTAAAGTTGTAACTGGAATATTAAAAATTAGAAAGTATCATAATATTTTGACCAGTCTATCAAAATCATCAAGTGAAGACGACAAGATTAACAAGAAAAAGAAGAGCAAAATTTTCGGGCAAAATTTTAAATTTGTTAAATCTATCAACAACTTCTGTAGCCGGTTGAAAATTTTTTGTAAATTAAAAAATTCAAATAAATTATAAATGTTTAGTTTTTGTTTTATTATACTCGCTACATTTATCTTTAATAATAATATACTCGTCTTTGTAGAGATTTATTATTTCTAAAATTCGTATTATGTTTACTTATTAATATATTTCTTACTTACAGTGCAAGTTCAAAGAGGTTCATTCCGATCGACTAGACACATTTTTAGTGCAGATTTTCGCACAATTCCATTTACAAACAATTTCGAGCTACACATAAGCGGTTGGGTACTAGTTACACGTGAAATTACATGCTCCGAAATGTGTGCAACTTTTTAGCAGTGAGAAATACTAGAAATAGTGGAAGACCGGGCGACCGATCGACGCACCATTGCCAAGCAGACCCGGACGGAGTTGACAGCGCAGTGGCAGCAGCTCTGAAATGTTACCACTAAGGGACGCTGGCAAAATGGAGAGGTAGACCACTACCTTATCCAGTTCCTGACGGGACATGGCTGCTTCCGAGCCTACCAGTATCATTTCAGGCTGGACGACGACGCTTCGTGCCTCACCTGCCAGCCAACCCAGGAATATGTTGAGCACGTGTTTTTGCACTGTCCACGCTTCGAGAAGGATCAAGAAACCCTACAGCAGCATCTGCGACAGCAGCTGTCCCCGGAGAGCATTGTCGTCGAGATGATGGCCAACGAGACAACCTAGATCGCGATGTCCAACCTCGCGGCCGTGGTCATCTAGAAGCTCCGGAAGACAGAGCGACTGAGGAGAGAACAGCCCGTGGCCTAGAGAAGGAGGGCGAGTAGCCTGCCTTGAGGGCTCGTAACAGTCAGTTTGCCCTCCGTGAAGTAATACTTAACGGCAGTTCCTCGGGGTGGTGGGACGTCATAGCAAGTGTTTTTAGTGGGTAGAAATCCCACACACCGCCAAAGCACGGGCTTCGCGGCGTCTTTTAAAGATTTTCACCTGCCCACGCACAGGGCCGCGCCGACCCCCCACAGCGCCTGTGTGCGAAACCTAAGAAGCGCCTCTTTTTTTCACGAATCTTAATGTTTCAACTTATTTTTATTTCTTATTTGTTAATTTTGACCGAAATAAATGTTCTCTAGTTTTATATAATTAGATAATATTTTCCTAAATAGGTAAAAAAGTTCGTTTTCGCTTGCCAATTACTGCGAAAAATAAAACGCAAATTAAATTTTTACATACTTTATTTATGATGTTCTACCTAATCGTATACTTATATATTAATAACAAAATAACTGACTTTTTCTAATAATACTAATTTAACTATTACGTATGCTATGTTAAAAAATAACAAGAGTCTAAAATGTGTAAGAATATAAATAAACATATTTAAATTATATTATTTCCACTCTTCTAGCTTTTTTGTTTGCGAAATCTTTAATAGTTTCGTGTATGTCTATATGGTCTAATATAGCCTCCTCTATGGATATTGTTGCTAAATTTGTTAATCTTTCCTGGGTGATTGTTGAGCGCAGGTAATTTTTTATTAGTTTTAATTTAGAAAAGGACCTTTCCGCGCTTGCTACGGTAACTGGCATAGTTAGCAAAATTCGTAATGCTGTTGTGATGTTAGGGCATACAGCTGTCAAATTGTTTAAATATATAAATTCGAGAATTTTCGCCGCCTCATTATTTAATTTTTTGAAAAAAGACTGACATGACATAATGACACAAATCATCGGCGTCAATGTCCAATGAATCATTTGCTGTAAGTTTTTCCTGCAAACGATGACAGCTTATTCTTAATTGACTTTGTTCTTGGTCATCACTTAGTTTAAATAAAAAATTAAACACGTCATTGTGATTATTCAATAAATTAAATCTTTCGTCTATGGACGATAAAGCTTGATCCAATGTATAAAAAAATACATTAATTTTAAAAGCGATTTTCGGATCATTTATGTGTGGTCTTCGTGTTCATAATCAAAACTCTTTGGAGTCTTACGACGTCTTAGGGGTCTGGATTTGGAAGTTTTAAATTCAGCCTCGACATCTAATTTTTCGGCAATTTTCATGGCATCATTTACAATTTCTTCAAAATTTGCGTCGGTTCTAATTTTTATCAAAAACTTCTTTAATTCCGTTAAAGCATCTAAAGCAACTTGCATATTCATATCGATGGACTGCAGAATTTTGCTCACAAAATTTACTTTTGTCAATATATTTAGTGAACAAATGAATGAAAAGGAGCATATTTTTTCTGCTAGACATTTAGCGTCATATTTGGCCTTCTGATCATATGATACACCATTTTATATTTCATATAATGCATCATAAATTTGTGGTAAATTTGTAAACAGCGGTTTGATAGCATCTATTCTGCTTGACCATTTTGTTTCAGACAATGGTTTTAAGGTCAGATTTATACCATTTTTTTTTAATAAGTCCCATCTTTTGGTAGAGGACGAAAAATATTTATATAATTCTTGCACAATACTAAAAAATCCAGTCGTATGATGATTGAGATTGGCAGCGTCGTTTACTATCAAATTTAAACTATGGCTAGCGCACGGTACATAGAAAGCGCGGGGATTTAGATCCAGCAATCTTTTTTGAAGACCATTATTCTTACCGCGCATATTTGATCCATTATCATAGCCCTGTCCCCTTAAATTGTTTATGAAAATTAAATTTAATAAAATTTATATTATTATTTTAAAAACCCTACTGTGAACTTTAAAAATACAAATTTAAATGTATCTCTTCCGGTTTTTTCGATTCATTGGATTCATGATTACCCTACGGGTACGTTATATTTATTTTGTTGATTTTTTTTCCTATTTTTCTTATTTATTAAAACTCAGTTCTACATCGCAATTGACATTTTGTCGTTGTATTATTTATTGCTGTCAAACAGTTTGCGATTTTTGTCGGTAGATGGCACTACATGGTGCTCCGTAGCTCTCATGTCATGATACCGGTTTAGATATTCTTAACATCCATCAGTTCAATCTAAACAATTAACAGTTCACTAGCTCCTAGTTGGTCTAGCTGGATAGTTGATCGCACCATACTCAAGAGCTCATAAAGAGCGACATGCATCCATGGTTAAAGCTGAACTGACTAGCCGTTAGAGATGGCAACAAAATAAATTAATCGATTAATTGATCATTTGATTAATCGAAATATTATAATTGATTTTCGATTAAATTGGTAGGGAAATAATCTTCCATTTATTGTATTAGCTGCAGAAATATTTCATTTATTATTTTTACATTAAACTAGATCTAATAATCCATTAGAATTAAATAATATTGAGTAAATTTCATTTGTCCCTATTTTTCTTAGTTAAAATTAAAAGGGTTAATATTATAATAATATATCCTATAATATCCTTATAAGAAAAATAGGGATGAAATTTAAATATAAACTGATCGATTAATAATAAATTAATCGATTAATTATTAATTAATCGAAACAAAAAATATTAAATGATTAATCGATTAATTGAAACGAAATAATCGATTTTTTCAATCATTCGATTAATCGTTGAAATTTCAATCAGCCGTTTGATGATGTGATAAGTTTATTCAAAGGTGCTGTAATTTTTGTGGCTTTGACAAATGTTGGAATATTTTTTTCCTATTTTACTTATTTGTTATATTTATTCCTCTTGTATTCACAATAATTTCAAGTTCATTTCGGGAAAAAATTTGTTATCATCCATAGATGTAATAGCTCAGGTAGACTCATAAATTATTTCGGCAAATATACTGATATAAAACAGATTGAAATATATCCATTACTTATGAGAAAGGATTAACAAAGCTGGCGATGTATGGTTTGTCACATATTAAAGATGATCGGTTGTGTCGATTGCTTCGAGATAAAAAGGTGGGGTGAGATGAGAACTTCTCCAAAAAGCCATTAAAATAATTTTTAAAACGCCCAAATTCTCAAACACTCCCTTAAATCATTTATAAGAAAAAAATCTTCATAAAACGCCCATAAAATAATGTTTAAAACGTCCATATTCCCAAACAGACTCAGAAATCATTAATCAAAAAATCAGCTTCTCAAACGAGCACTAAACTAATTTTTAAAACAGTTATGTTCTTAAAAATTTACTCAAATCATTTATAAGCATATAATCTTCCTGAAACGCCTATAAAATAATGTTTAAAATGCCCATATTCCCAAACAGACTCTAAAATCATTAATAAAAAAATCAGCTTCCCAAAGAGCGCTTAAAATAATTTTTAAAACAATCATGTTCCTAACAAATTCTTAGTCATTTATAAAAAAATAATCTTCCCGAAACGCCCATAAATTAATGTTTAAAACGCCCATATTACAAAAAAGTACCTCAAATCATTTATATAAAAAAAATATCTTGCTAAAAAGCCCATAAAATAATTTCTTAAAGACTCATATATCAAAAAATTTACTCAGATCATTTATAAGATAATAATCTTCTCGAAACGTCCATAAAATAATTTTTAAGACCCATATTACCAAAAATTCGTTCAAATCTTTTACAAAATAATAATCTTAAAAAGCCCAAAAAATAATGTTTAAACTGCCCATAATTCCAAACAGTCCCTCAAATCATTTATGAATAACAATGTCATCCTAAAAAGTCCATAACATAATTTATTAAACATTCATATTTACAAAAATCCATTCAAATCATTTATAAGACAATCATCTTCCTAAAAAGGCCAGAAAATTATTTTTAAAAAGCCCATAATACCAAACAGTCCCGCAAATCATTTATAAATAAAAATGTCTTCCTAAAAAGCCCATAAAATAATTTCTCAAACATTCATATTTCTAAAAATTCATTCAAATCATTTATAAGAAAATCAACTTCGTAAAACACCCATAAAATATTGTTTAAAACGCCCAGAATACCAAACAGTTCCTCAACTCATTTATATAAAAAGATATTTTTTCAGGTAACAATTATTCGCCCACAAGAAGATGGCTGGTTTAACATTTTAGTTTTACCATTTAAAAAAACACCAATTATTTAACGTAAATACACTTGTGAGAAGGAAAAATCTTTCCCAATTTTCAAACCCTTATAACATGGCGAATATTTAACTAATTTGGATGAATTTTTAATGGCTGAAAAGTTTGAAGTATCTACTTTAAGAGGATATATGCGATCTTAGGGTTAACCCCTTCCGCCCCCTTACTCAACCCCCTATAAGAAATGTTTTTAGTGGAAAAAATTTTCATCTTTGACGATCTGTACGGAGCTAAGAAAAATTTGTGAACTCGATTCACCATCAGGGCAATAAAGTTTATTCAATTCCCTGCAAAGGACGCAAAGAACGAAGTTCCTACGATGATTTTCCACAGAGTTATGCGTGTTTGAACTGGTAGATCCCTGTTTGGTATTAACAAATTTCCAAAATTCAGAAGGATTAACTTTGATATTAGCTTCAATCCTTTCCAAATATAGTTTATTAGCTGCCGTAATTTGTTGTTTAATTATGTTTCTTAACCTTTGAAATTCGTTTAAGTAGTGAACATTCTTGCACTTTAGCCATTTTTTCCTATAATATTCCTTAGTTTTTATATTAAATTTAATTTCTGGTGTGAACCAAACAGGAAAATTTGTGTTAACAACCCTTGACTTCGGAACAGATTTATTAATAATATCATAGATAAATTCGTAGAATCTACTGACAGCATCATCCACATTATTGAAATCATTGAGACAAGACCAATCAAATGTGGAGAGATCCTCATAAAGCTGGTAGAAATTAGCCTTACGGAAATTATACCGTACATTATTGTTCGATGAAAACTTTGACTGCTTAGATTGAGAGATAGTAAAATTAAAGGTTAATGCAGGGTGATAATCATCTTCGTGTACCAGCGGATAGTGCGCTTTATCAACAGTAATTGATACATCACTATTGAGTAAAATTAAATCTAATTGCTTATTGAAGGCGTTGTACGTTTTATTATAATTTTGTAGATTTAGAAAACTATAAAAATTTGAAAGACAAGATTTCTTGTGTGAATTGCTAGATATGTTATTAAAGATAGGAACGTTAAAGTCACCAACAAATATTACTTTTTGACTATTAAAAAGGTCTTCTAGAGATTCAAAGAACAGCTCAAAATAAGTAGCACTTAAGTCAGGAGGAATGTAAATTGCACAAATTATAACTTGATTGTTGCCTAAATAGCAATTACAGGCAATGAAATCAATTTGGACACAAATATCATTGAGAAATGATGTATCTATAATCTTAAAATTTATGAAATTGGCGAATGCAATTAGAATTCCACCACCTTTAGATTTATTGGTCTCAACAATGTTTCGATCATGTCGAACAACGTTATAATTAGATGGAAATAGTTCTGAGTTAGATACTGACTTTTGAATCCAACTTTCTGTTATTATTATGACATCAAAAGACTGAGAGCAACAATTGGCATAGAATATATTGGTTTTAGTATTTAATCCCCTCCAATTTTGATAATAGAAATTAAGATTAATTGGATTGCTGTTGGGACAAATTAGTTTTCCGACACAATTTTCGGAGTATTGTTAACATATTTGACTCTTAAGTTATTTTCTCCTTTAGCACTACGTTCCGTTAATTCCTTTTTAATACATTGGAAATAATCTATTTGCATACGTGTTCTATCTCTTGACACTGAAATATTTTTCCATTTGTCATTAGATTTCACAGATTTAAATTTGTTAAAAAATTTTGAAATCATTTCCGAAGAAGCTAGTTGTATTTTAATGGGGCGCGGAACAGTTTTAGTGGGGTCAAACCACTGATCTCTATTTATTACTGGATTGCGTGTGGGGTAGGCCGCAGTGTGACTAATTGAACGTCGCCATATTGCGAAAAGTGTAGTCTCTCGGCACGCGAGACAGCGTCGGTAGTGGCGGGAGTCGCTCGCAATTCAAATACAGTGACGACGAAAAAATGGTTGTTAAATGTGTTTTCTGCGGTAAGAAGAAAGGATCTGACAGACTCAGCTTCCACAAGTAAGTGAATTGTGCGTTTTATACCGATTAATTGTTTCATTTGTATATAACGAACAAGCAATGTACATGACACAGGTTAGATTAGTTTTAGGGTTAAATATTCAAAGTAAATATTTATCTAACTTGTACTTCAATGACCTTATTGAAGTTAAATCAAAAGGAGGGTTGATTTTTTCGAGTGAATCTGTTTTTATCGTATGCAAGACAACCGAACAATTTTTACGGAATGCGCTAAATGTGAATAACGGTTTGATTCCATCAGAGTCAGGTTTTACAGGGTTACTGTGTTCGAAAGTTTTGAATGAGCTCCTGCAACCTCCATGCACCCTTTTCCCTACGTTGAATGAACATTTATTCGATAACTCGCCAGAAGAGACGAACCACGTATTTTATTTGACAAAAGTGATATGCGCAACGTACTTAAAAGTACGGTTTTTTGCTTCAACTAAAGTAGCCTCTGATCGTTTGACCGGTGAAAAGTTGAGACATCACTTGACTCGTCAAATAGTTTGGAGACATCAGTAATTACAAATACAAATTTTATATATTTATTTATGTATTTTTCATTTTCATCAAATTAATTTCACTATTAATTTACTGCAATGTTTTCCAAAAACATTTATTTTCGCTTTTTTATAACGCTTTTGTACCATTTTCAACTACGACTATTTTGAACTTCCCGCTGAAAGTAGGCCGAGAGACTACACTTTTTCCAATATGGCGCCTTTCTACTCGTCACACGCTTCTAACACGGTATACGCAATCCAGTAATAAATAGAGATCAGTGGGTCAAACCGACCAAGGCGAATAGGATTTAAATTAGAAGATTTCATTTCCAGATCACAATCAGCCAGTAGTTCTTTGATCAAGTTTGAGTCCTCAGTAAACTGTTGCTGTTTAGAGGCGCTATTTTCACTAAACTTGAAAATCATTAAGTTACGAGATCGTTTTTCACGTTCGTATACTTCATTAATAATTGTCTCAGTCATTAATAGAGATGACTGCTTAATAGGAAACGACTCCTCACATTGTTTTTTTAAAGACAATACGTCATTTTGAAGATCAATAATTAGTGTTTTTAAACTAGTAATATCGCTGTAAATACTTTCGCAATTAGAACAATTCCATTTCAGACCCAGCTTTACTGTGTTTATTCTTCTTGCTTCAGTGGCAGTGATATCCACGAAATCAATGTTATAAGTATTTTTACAGATTGTACAAGTAACAAGTCTATGATTATCAACTTTTTTGTTGCAACAATGACAGTTAGAAGCCATTTTATTGAAATGTTACTGGGATATGAATTTAAATACCCAGTATAAGAACAACACCCAGTATGTGGTCAATTATCAGCAAAATTGTGCGGATCAATTAGACTCCAACGCGCTGAGACACTACTCTGTTAATAGTAGAATGTATATTGCAAAAAGTTATAATTTTAAGAATAACTCACTATAGTTATGAAGATAACACTACCACCATCATTTAAGAAACGAAAAATTACACAGTTTGATATGAATTGAAAAAAATATGTTTAACCAAGACCACAGAAACCAGTAATTAACTGCAGAGCTACCGCTGGCTGTGTGCGTTCACGTTCACGTTCAATGCTTTTATGTAATGTAAAAACAATACAATAGAGTACAATGAAACAAATAAAAACCTAAGAACTTATTTATATAAATTCATAGTAACACACATAGAAGCACAATTATTCAAATTATGATTAGGCGGAAAATTAAGTTAAAGAAAAAAATGTAAAGCGAAGTTACATGTTATATGCAATCATTTACATTGCTGTTACATATTCAATTTGCTTTCATTTATTGAAACTAAATTTAAAATGTAACTTTTGGCGATGAAATTAGATTACATCTACTTATGTTAGATTTTTAATAATGTATTCAAATATATTTAATAACAGCCATTCTTATCCCAAAATGGGCCGTACTTCAGGCTTTAGCGGTAACTAGTAAATTAAATCTGATTAGGAATGATCTAAATTGCCTACAAATATAATTTTCACTTAGGTCTATGAAAGTTTCAAGCCCAAAACAGGTTTCATTCCGATTAGGCGGTTTACTTGATTTGGTCAAATTAAAATTAGCAGATGGTTATTCGTTACAATTCCGATAAGAAAACACACCACTTTACGGTTAATAATAAAAAAAAAAAAAATTAAAATTCTATCAGATTTACCTTGATCACTGCCGATATAAAATTTTGAATTGCCCACTACAAATATATCACTACCCAATTTTGATTTTTTTTTCTTGCGAAAGAAACTGCAAAAGCAACTTAATATACAAGACATTATTTTTGCTTTATAAATTGCAAATTAATAATGGCGTTTTCATGGAAACTCTTACTATTGTTAGTTTCAAATAATAATTACACAAATAACAATTTTAATTGTAGTTAAATAATATGTACGAATAAAAATGAAAGTCGCCAACAGACCAGTAAGGGAAAGACCGGAAAATGGAAGAGAGAATGGGCCAGTGTTGCCAACATCAACATTTGATAAATCTCTAGCTGAGCTTGAATTTTTCCTTAGAATTATTTAAAAATATTTTTTTGCCGATTGACATAAATGTATGATTTTATTGACTATTGATAGGCACTAAAGTCTTACTTGAAATATTCTTTGAATGTTATAAGTAGTCTTAGCTCAGAATCTGTACAAGGACTCGTAAAGTTAAACAAAAACTTTTGAAAAACAAAGTTAATTTGTTTAATAATATAATTTCGCAGTCGGTAGGATTTGCCATAACAAATTAGTGACAATAATTTGGTTCACCTTCTTGATTTATTTGGCAGTAGAACAGTCTTTTCTTATTAACGCAAGTAACACTTCGTGCGCGTAGTGAGTTAAAGTACATAATTAACTAACCGCGCATCGTACTTAAAGACTGACAAAAAACAAATTAACTGAAGTTCCTGAGCGTCCTCATTGTGTTGAGTGCAAATCAGCTAACGAGAACGTCAACACTGCAACGTCGACCAGCTGGGCGGCATCTCCGAATCCAGAGACACCTGCATCCGACCTAGACGACTACAGTACGAGCATCTCATCAAGCGATGTCAATGAATATGAAACTGTCACTGATACTGCTACTGTAAGTACCACATGCCATTTAGAGGTCCAAATATAATAATAAATTCATGTGAAAGCTCAAATTCTGAATCAGACTCACATCTTGAGATCCTAATTTAAATCCAAATACTTTAAATAATTCCATAATTATATTTAAAAAATCTATATTAACATGACAACCCCGGTCCTAAAAAAACAATATCTGGATATGGCTCCAGAATTCTTCGGTGAAAGAGAACTTTTACCAAGATTTATAGCAATCCGTTAAAAATTTGTGAAACGATTTTACAATCAAGTAGAGCCGCAAGATTTCCAAAATGAATATTTAATGAGCACAATATTAGCTAAAATAAAAGGCGAAGCAGCAATAAATATTTCTGACTGTTCCGTTGAAACATGTGAAAATTTAAAAACTTCACTTATTGATACGTATGCGGACAAAAGAGATTATTTTACACTAAAAATAGAAATGACCAAACTGAATCAAGGCGCGAACGATACGGTATCTAACTTTTATAATAAAATACAACATATTCAAAACATGCAAGCGTCTTATGTAATAACAAATCACCCGGCTACTGCAGAAATAATGACTGATTTCTTTAGAAATTACGCCTTCAGAATTTTATTAAAGAGATTAAAAGAGCCAGTAGGGCAACTCATGAAAGCAAAGAAACCTGCTGATCTAAACGCTGCACTGAGTATGCTTACAAACGACTTTCAGTTTGAAAATCATTCCAAACCATCTAAAAATGTAATGCCTATTCAAAAACCATTTCAAAGACATAATAATCAAAATTTTAGAAATAACAGGTCCTTTTAAGTAACAAATGTACTGCAGAACACTAACTACACGTTTAATAAACCACCGACATATTTTAATAACCAACATACAGCGCAGTGCAGAACTAACTTTCCTACAATGATTAGATATACTAATCAACCACTTCCGAGAGTTCGAGTTGTAGAGTTGTCGAGTTAGCACGTCTTCAATTGTTCATCGCCGAGTGTCTTATTTTTTACTTAGTGTAAAATTTTTTCTTCTTGTATGAGAATAAAATCTAAAGTAATAATAATAATAATAATATTTATTGCACCAGAAAACCATGATACAAAAAGCAATGTTTCAACCACCAACAGTTGCTATTCTGCATTACTCCAAAAATAAACCATAGTACTTACATGTCTAAAATAGCATATTACAAAAAAATTATAAGTACAAGTAAACATTCAGAAATATCACAAGCATGTACTTACGACGCTAGTTGAGATGACATAAATTTATTTTTTATTTTCTCTTTGATTGTATTTAAACTTAGGTTCGAGGTATCAATGTCCAATTCATTATATGCTATAGGAGCCTTACATATAAAACAATTTTTAAATTTTATTAGATTAAATGATGGTACAGACAAATTACCACAATTTCTAAGATTACTGTTAGTGTAGCTATTCACTGATCTAAATTTTAAGAGTTTTAATAATTTTACAAATATGACATGTGTAATGAAGTTCTCTAACATTGTTTAATTTCAAAATTTCAAGTCTATTATAATAAGGGGAGATATGGTCTCTTCTTTTGATTTCCGTGTATGCGAAACGTAAACAACTATTTTGCACTTTTTGTAATTTATTTTTAAGTGACTCTGTTAGCATAGGGCCATATACAACGTCACAATAGTTTATGCGTGATAAGATTAAAGTCTTTGTAAGTTGCCATTTCAGATGATTGGGAAGAAGATCATGAAACTGGTACAGGAACTTTAATTTCATATATGAACAAGACACTAGGTTATTTACATGAATTTCAAAGTTCAACGCTCTATCAAAGTTTAAACCTAAGATTTTAGTCGTGGACACTTGTTTTATAGATGTTTGGTTTATTACAATGTCAATAGGCATATTTTCAACGCGAAATAAATTGTTTGATGACCCCACTAGCAAAAACACTGATTTATTTGGATTTAATACTAACGCGTGATTTTTACACCAACTATTTATCTTCTCAAGTTCATTATTTATTTCAATGATAGTTGGTTGCAAGTTCTGCACATTACAAGACCATATAAGTTGAAGATCGTCCGCATAAATCATTATGTCATTTGTATGTATGATTTTTGGTAGACCGGCAGAGTATATTAAAAATAGTGTTGCTCCTAGAATACTACCCTGCGGCACTCCTTTGTTCAAGAATAAGAAGTCTGATTTTTTATTACCAATTTGAGTCATCATTTTTCTATTTGTGAAATATTCTGTAAACCATTTTTTGCATAATTCATTAGCTCCGTAGTAGCTTAGCATATCAATTAAAAGTTCATGGCTCAGCGAATCAAAAGCCTTACTTAAATCTAACAGTACCAGAATGGACAATTTTCCATTTTCTATTGCAGTACAGAGATCTGCTGTTACTCTCTGTAAGGCAGTAGCTGTACTGTAATTAGATCTGAAACCTGATTGTCGGTCTGGCAGTATATTATTGTTCTCTATGTATTGAGTTAGTTGTTCATTTACCGCTTTTTCCAACAGTTTTGAAACCACTGATGTATGCTTATAGAACGAAGATCTGACAAGAGTTCTGCACAATCTGTTTTTGGAATAGGTTTTATTATAGCTGTTTTCCACACTTCAAGTACTGTGCCTGTATTTATTGAAACATTTATAATATGTCTTAGTTGATGCAGGGCGAATGGTATTATTAACAGTAGCATACGTCTCGATATACTCGTACCATCAATTCCTACTGCATCTGTTTTTCTTTCGTTCAAATATTCATAGAGTTTATTCAGTGAGATAGGCGACAGATGAAAAGAGTTTGTACTGCGGTTCTTATTATTATTGTAATGTTGAAAAGTGACATTATTTGGTTTTATGTTTCCAGCTATTTTAGAGAAATAATTATTCAGCTCGTTCACATTGGAAAAATTATTCTCATTTACAGTTTTTCTCGTGTTATTCTGCACACCCCACTGTCTTAGATAGTGCCATGTAACTTTTTTATTTTTAATATTTAGTTCTAGGGTGTTTTTCATGCGTGCAGCCTTTTCTCGCTTTATCGCTGCGTTAACTATATTTCTCATTCTCTATGTAACTTTTCCTTTCAACTTTGTTTTTCTTGTATTTCAATAACAATTTTCTTTTAATTTTCATCATACACTTGATATTAAACGTTATGTATCTTCGAGGTGGTTTTCGTATAGAGCAAGATTTGATGGGTGCATGTTTGTCAAATAGTATATTAATGTAATGGTTGAATATTTCGATTTTTTATTAATATCATCATATTCAAATATTTCGTTCCAATTAATAAGAGCTGCATCATGTTCAAAGATGTCCACATTAAAGTTACTGTAATCTCGAAAGGTTATATGTTTAACTTCAGGATTCCTATTTTCTATTTTTAACTTACACGATATTAAACAATGATCTGATGAACCGATATTTTCATATGTTTTTCCTTCAAAGAACGAAGATTCCTTGCTGATAATACATATATCAATTAATGACTCATTTTCTGTAGTTATTCTAGTAGGACTTTGTATAATTTGTTCTAAGTTTAAAGATTTACATGAATTGTGAAGATATTGAGACGAGGATGTCTTACTAAGAAGATTGATGTTTAAGTCTCCCATTAAAATTATATTTCCAGCTTCTGACCGGAAATCTTCTATTGTTGAAAAAATTATATCTATTGCTTTATAATTTGTATCTGGTGGTTTGTAAGCCATACCGTAAAATATTTTCTTCCTTTTAATTTTTAATTTTACCCATAATTGTTCCAGACCGTCCGACGAGTTATCAATATTTATTACTTTGATACTAAGAGAAGATTTTGCATAAATTGCATGTCCACCTCCGCTAGAGTCCCTGTCTTTTCTTATAGCTGTGTAGTCAGAAATCGAGAATTGATCTGTACTTATTTCTTTTGTAAGCTATGTTTCACTAATGCCAATAATGTCATTATTATGGTACATAATATCATCTCTTAGGGCCACGAAATTTTTAGATAAAGATCTTATATTTATATGTGCAAATGTTAATGTTGATTCTCTTATAACTTTACTATTATTTCCTATGGGATGGCTAGCCCAGTGGTATGAAGTCGGCCTGTGGATCCTGAGGTCCCTGGTTCGATTCCCACAGGCGACAAATTTTCATAATTTGAAAAAGCTATCCCTGTGGCTCCTCCACCACTAACATGTTTGGGGGCCGTGATTTGACGGCTGGTAACCGCACTTCACGCGCAAAATATATCACTTACCGAGATCTGCTTCAGCAGAGTGCCACACCCAGTCATGGGTAGAAGGCGTGATGATATATTATTTCCTATAGTTATGTTTCTGTTTGCGTTAATTGACGTTGATCTAAAAAAGTCTTATTTTTGTTCTCATTAGTTCTTTTAGAATAAAATTTATTTAGGAATATTCCTGCGGGCCAGTTCTTTGGATCGATGACGTCATCATAAAACGACGCTGGTATACTAATTTTAACCTTCGCTACCCACACATAGTTTTTAATTAGGCGCAACACACACTGGGGTATATGTCACCCCAAGCTATAAATTTGTGTAAAATATATAAAATCATAAAATATGAAAACAATATTTGTATTTCTGGGAAGTGGATGATATTTTGGAGAATTACTATAGAATTTTGAATAAAATAAAGCAGCATAATTGGTTTGGAAACCTTTTATTTATTTCTTTGGTCCAAAATCAATAGTAAAATAGTTAAATTAAACTTTCCTGCATATTTCAAAAACCTTATAATAATAGATCACCAAATATAAACTATAGTTTAAACAATACATGACAGTAAACATATTCCAAATTATATAGATTTGTTTTCAAAAATAAATGTTAGCGAGGCGACTAAATATGACAAAAATTTACTCGATGCAATGTTCGCATATTTTGGCTCTATGCTCGTCACACATGGGTAAATGACAATTTTTGCATAAATTTTTGGTCTTGAGATCTTTTTGACGTGGGCAAAAAGCGCAACGCACTTTTTTATTTAAAATAGGTAAAGGGGTACTAGGTTCATCAACGGATAAGATGTCTCTTTTAATTTCTTTTAAACCCCTTCTAAGCGTACTTGACTGTAATCGCTACTTTAGGACAGGCTCGATGAGATCATAAGCTAAATTGTTGAAAAAATTTCTTCTGTTCATCTTTTCATTATTATTGGACAAAGTAAATAACACCATAGCGTTTACACCACTGTGGTCCAATATGCCACAAAAAACTCGCATAGGCAAACGTGCTTGTATGAAAGGAATTATGAATGTGGATGAAGCTAAAGTGGTGTGTCAGGATAGGAACGTTTGGCGAAGATTAATTGCGGAATGAATCTGATGATTTAAGAAGTGCAGGAATTTTTATTTTAGTTTTGTTGTTTAGTAATTTCATTAAAGTGTTTATTTGCAATTGTGTGAAATTCACTTTCAAAAACAAACGCAGGGACGACACTCCCTTCGTTTCTGATTTTTTTAAAATTCGTTTTCTGATCTTACATTGAGTGTTTAACTGCAATTGTGTAGAATTCACTTTCAAAAACAAGCATAGAGCGACACTCCCTTCCTTTCTTATCTTTTTTATTCGTTTTCAGTTCTTGCGTAGAGTGTTTAACTGCAATTGTGTGGAATTCACTTCCAAAAACAGCACAGAGCGACATTCCCTTCCTCTCTTATCTTTTAGTTTCATTTTCAGTTACTGCATTGTGTGGACTATTCTTTCATATAAAATTGCAGGCTATCACTTTCATCTTTTCTAATCTTTGTAGATTCGTTGTTAGATTCGTTGGTAGGAGTAAGCGCGGGTAATTTGAGATGTTCTATGCATGTGTTATGTACGTCGAAGAAAGAAGATGAATGATAAGTGCATAGGAGTGATTGGATGGATGTGATTGAGGGTTTGTTATGTAAGAATGATTTCGAGTGTGATAAATAAATGAGTTTATATGGAGGGATCTATAAATATGGTTGAAGTGAGGGTGGTGCGTTTGGATGATAATGTTTGACGGGGGCTGATTATTTGATGAATGTTATGAGTGAATGTTTTATGATTAATTTTAGGGTTCGTGCTACCCCATTTGATGGGATATAGCGTGAAGATATGTATGTATGTATGTATCAATATGTAGCAAACAATCCAACAAAACCTATTTTTATCAAATTTTCAAATAATTACGTGAAAACCACAGTGGGGTATTATATACCCCAGATGAACTTTTAGTGTTGACAGGCACTGTGAACTATACCAAGTGACTAATACAATATCCTGTATAGGTAGTGGAGGGTATAAACTTAATTTAGCCCAATGGCAGCACTTCTAAATTGGATCGCACAGAAATGGCGTAACTGTAAAAATTTATTGGGGTACAGTATACCCCAGTGTGTGTAGCGAAGGTTAAAAGAATTATATGAGTTAAACTTTGATTTTAAAGGAAGACATGTGAAATTATTAACTTTTAAATATTTCAAATGATCTTCAATATTATTGACTTTTACTGTGACTGCAAGTCTTTATATAAAAATATGAGACATAGTTGGCGCTGGTATTAGAACTGATTTTTTCGTGGCAATATTTACTCCAGTGCTGATGACTGCTTTGCTATTACACCTATTATTTCTACTATTAACCAGTATAAAATTATCGTTATAGTTCATATTATTAGTTTCGGTTTTTCTGCTAGTTTCAATTAGTTTATTATTATCAGATATTACGCTACTTGCCGATTTTTGTCTTACTTTTTCGACGTAAGTAGGATTTTTTCGTATTGATTGTTCAGTTTTTTTGACAGTAGCACATGTTATGTGATATATATTTTTACACCATCCAGGGCACCTAATACTTTCTGGATTTTTTGTAATTATTTCCTTACAATCAAAACAAAACACATCTTCCGCCATTTTTTCAATTCGCCATTTGTATTTGTAACTAATGTATTATTATTAGCTTCGGCTATTTAAATAAATTTATTATTATTATTATATTATTTGCAAGTTATTTTTCAATAATAACTAGCAAGTTGGCATCCAAGTGGTTGTATGTTTTTATTTAATCATATTAATATTTTGTTAATTTTCAATAATAACCAAACTGTTATAACTAGCTCTGGTTTGATTTCTATGTTACCCTATGTTAGCACAACTCGTCGAGATTATCAAAATATTGGCATCCGTTGGACACGCAGATTTAAATTGTATTGAGAATAGTAAGTTAATTGAGATCCGCAAATATAGTAGCACCTACCCCCTTTCTCAATTAGGTTTGGTCGAGAGTACTTTCAAATTGAGTGGCGCCCTTTCTCTTCCCGAGCTTTCACTCACCTCCGTCTCCACTGAGACGCCGGCACCTCGTTCAACGGTAGGGAAGACCGTACGACACCAGCTACACCGTTTAGCAAATTCGTAGCAAGATAAACGGAATGAAACTCTTTGAACTTGCACAGTAAGTAAGAAATATATTAATAAGTAAAAATAATACGAACTTTTAGTAATAAATCTGTACAAATATATTATTATTAAAAATAAATGTAGCGAGTATAATAAAACAAATATTTACTAAACTTAAAATTTATAATTTATTTGAATTTTTGAGACTACAAAAATTTTTCAACCGGCTACAGAAGTTGTTGAATGATTTAACAAATTTAAAATTTTGCCCGAAAATTTTGCGCTTCTTTTTCTTAATAATCTTGTCCTCTTCACCTGATGATTTGGATAAACAGATCAAAATATTATGATACTTTCTAATTTTTAATATTTCATTTACAACTTTAAAAATTTGACTCGCCATCACAATATCATTTGATTCCACAATATTTTTCGCAAATTGTAATTTTTATGCATTTATCCAAACAGATTCCAGAATCACTTTCAAATTTATTATCCGCAATGAGAATCACATGAAATTTAAATCTGTTTGGTACCCAAAATCTATTGAAAAATGACGACACTTCTTCATTCATCCAATTTTGATAAAACGGTTTCTCTATCCAAAATATACGATTGATGCCGAAAATATTTAGAAATTTTGTATCTTGAATATTTCTAAACTGATTCGCGGTTTCAGAAAAGGAAATACGCTTGGAAATTTTGCCAAAGGACCCATCTTCCAAAAACGCGTGACCTTGGTTGATTTCTAGAAAATTAATAACAGTAAATTGTACTTCTGATGTATCATTCGTAGTTATTGAAATATCAGAAGTTCAATTTACTTTTCCAAATAAGTGAAAAATTATATATTTCTTACCTTCGTCTGTAGCCGGTATGTCATGACTGTTCAATGTGTTTGTATAAAACTGTGAATTTTGTTGCATGACGAGAGATTAATTCAAATTATACTTGAATTTAGACTTTGTTCCTTTTTGTCCGAAACAAGAGCCTAAAAGTTTGATACACGTATTCATTTTCCTTGTTAAGTTTAATATATTTTTCCTACAACTGTGCGATTTCTTTGTTATTACGTAACTATAATTGCCTTGGTTACGTATGGAAAGTAGATGAATGCAGACCAAGTGCGTTTCCGAAAGCAAAGAAACACTAGTGCGGAAAGTGCTTCATTACGTAACTGTCAAAAGAATATTGTTTTGACAGCGATTTAAATTTCGCGCCGAGCGCGGAATTCATATTTTGACCACAGACACTTATGGAAGAAGAAGATACGGTGAACCAGCGCTAGTAAATATGCAGTAGTATATTTTGACGTTAATAAACGTAACCTTAATTTGCAGTATATCTAATCTGTAGGCAATTAATAAAAAGAACCGAACAAAGTAAAATATATCGATAAATGGTTTTTTTTAAATAGTAAGTGAAATACTTCATATTTATTGTTTGTGTATATTATTAATACAGTAGTTACAGTTGCTTATATTGACATAATGTAAAGTGGAAACTTTTGTGTCTAAAGAAACATTGATTTCTTCCGTACCTGTTCATATTATTACCAGTAATATTATTGGTAACAATTTCGGAAGCTTCAGAAGTACCAGCAGCAGGTTGATTGTCATTGTCGAAAATAGATCCAACATAGTATGATCCGGAGCTTCAATTATCTTTGGAGGTGTTAATGATAAAGAAGAATTACTCACTGTACTATTCCAATCAAGATGATTTTGAAGAAATTATTTTGACGTTAGTGAAATATTTTTAAATAATGTAGAACAATGTGCAAGCAATCAACAAACAAACCATAGCAACGCCGTAAAACATCGTTCTCATGTAATATCATTAAAATTTTATAAATATTATAAATTTTAATAATATTTTAGTGATTTACTAAATCGCACAGTTGTAGGAAAAATGTTGTTTATAACACGTGCCGAAAAAGGTTACATGCTCGTGCAGATTTCCGCACTCGGCAAGCCTCGTGCGTTAAATTCTGCACTTGCACGTAACGAGCCTTTTTCGGCACTTGTTATAAAAATAACTATTATATAGTTTCCACGGAAACTACTACTAATATTAGTTTGTAACACAATTCAATTGTAATTATGCTTTATCTATGGTTACAGAATCGCGATGAAGAAAAATACTGTTGTTCGTGTATGCCCTAGTTATTACTCGCCTAAAATGTTTACTAATAGCAACATAAACTATACTATATACAAATATGCGTAAATGCAAAATATTTAAGAAAATTATGTCAAAAAAATATATATGTATCAACGGTATATAGCATTTTTATGGAAACTAAATTATGTAATTGGAATGTTAGGCCTTCGAAATCCAGAAAGTGGTAAGAAATACACAGAAAAAACAATTGATCTATGTATTAATCAATAAAAGTGGACGTTTCGGTTGTAGAACACAACCATCATCAGCACTACAAAATTTACAATTTTTAAAATTGCGTCATAATATAAAATAAACATCTTAAGACAAAATAAACTAAATTAATTTATAGCAATGATATTAGGATTAAATTTTGTGTAACTCATATCTTTTGACGTACAATGAAATATATCTATAATAGAATGATAATAAAAATACCGAAAATTAAAACCTGGTGTAAAAGATCGTGAAAATTGTTTTGCAGGCTTACAGTGAAATTTAGAACTAATAAGTGAGCAGGTTTTACTTGCTAATATATCCGGTAGATGGAGTACCTCCATTAAAATGATATATTTATCCTAAAATAAAAGTACGATGTTCTTAGTTCTTATATATTTTATGACGAAGTGTGTTCCGTCACGAAGAATATTATTTTTTTTATATTTATTATTGTAGATGGCTAGCTCAGTGGTATGAAGTCGGCTTGTGGATCCTGAAGTCCCTGGTTCGATTCCCACAGGCGACAAATTTTCATAATTTGAAAAAGCTATCTCTGTGGCTCCTCCACCACTAACATGTTTGGGGGCCGTGATTTGACGACTGGTAATCGCACTTCACGCGCAAAATATATCACTTACCGAGATCTGCTTCAGCAGAGTGCCACACCTAGTAATGGGTAGAAGGCGTGATGATATATTTTTTTATTTTTTTATTTTTTTATTATTGTTCGATAAACCACTTTATCAAAATTCATTTCAGCTTACAATCAGGTTTAAATTTCCAGTAATTCTCACTGGAGATAACAAATTTCGAAGTGAATCTACTATTTATTTGGATGAGTGTATGAGTAAATCAAAAAACCTTCTCGAAATAAATGTTATCGTGTGGTGGGTCAAATTGTTCAAGGTATAAACGAATTGATCAAAATTGAAAAGTATCATAACATTTTGACCATCCTTAAAAAATTATCAAGCTTACAAGATGATATTTTCAGAAAGCAGAAGAACAAAATTTTATGGGAAAAATTTAAGTTGTTTGACAAGTTTTGTAGCCAGTTTGAATTTTTTTGTTATTTAAAGAAATTTAAATAAAATATTTTTGATATTTAATAAATAACTAGCGGTCGGCCTGGCTGTGCCAGGCCTTCAAGCTACGCTCCGCGGAAAATGAAATAGGATTCACTTCTGTAAGACAATTGACACAATATAGATTGAATTATTACCAATCTAAAACTTTTCAATTCTACACGTCTGTAATTCTAAAAACCTTTTAATTGATACCAAATACGACAGGTTTCCAAAATCTTTCACTAAACAATTGTCGATCGAAAAAAGTCCAATTCCGTACAGGAAAATTTGGAAAAACCTTTCATTTGATATCAAACACGATAAATTTTGATGTACTGTCAATTAAACAATCGCCGATCTAAAAAAAAACATCGATTTTTCACGCGAGCCCTTCAAAATACTTTTCATTTGATACCAAACACGATAGATTTTGAACCATTTTCATTAAAACAATTGCCGATCGAAAAAATTCCAATTCTGTACGCGAGCTCTTCAAAAAACCTTACATTTGAAATCAAGCATAGTTCGTTTTAAAGCACTTTTACTAAAACAATTCAGAATCGAAAAGTATTTAATTTTATGCGCGAGTCCTTTAAAAGATCTTTTATTTGACACCAAAGACCATAGGTTTTAAAGTACTTTCAGAAAAACAATTGCCGATCGAACAAATTCGAATTCTGCATGCGAGCCCTTCAAAAGACCTTTCATTTGATACCAAACACAATTCATGGTAAACTGTCAAAAATTTACTTTTGAATTATACATATTTGAAATGTGTAATTATAATAAAAAACGTCCCTTTATTCTCTTAACATGTATATAGTATTTGAAAACTACTTCCAAAAATTTAACATTTAAATAATTTATATATAAAAATGCGACATGCCCACAGACAAATGTCAAAATTGCAGTGGATTTTTTCTTAAAAATTTCAAAAAAACTGTAAACAATTTTGAAACTCTGCACGCGAGTCCTTCAAACGACTTTTCATTTGATACCAAATCTAATAGGTTTTTAGATACATAAAATTAAAACAATTGCCAATCGAAAAAATAAATATTCTGCACGCCAGCTCTTCTAAAGCCCTTACATATAGCAGACATGGCAATCCCCACGCTTAAAAAAGAGTATTTAGATATGATACCCGAATTTCACGGAACTACAAAACTACTCTCTAGATTTATTGATGTTGAATTTTATAATGTAGCAGACCCTAGTGATTTTCAAAACGAATATTTAATGCCAAGTATATTGTAAAAAATTAAAGTTGAAGCTGCTTCAAATATTGCAACTTGCACCGTCACAAACAGGGCAAATCTAAAAAAGGCGTTACTAGACACATACTCTGATAAAAGAGACTGCTATACACTTAATATCGAAATGTCAGAATTAAAATAAAATAACGAATCGGCGTTTGAACTTTATAACCGAGTTAAAGAAATATTAAATTTACAAATCGCGTATATATCGACACAAATAAATAGGGAAGAGCAGGGAGTTTTAATAGGATATTTCCAAAATTATGCGGTAAGAACCCTTTTAAAAGGGCTTAAAGAGCCCTTAGGCAATTTAATGCGCACTAAAAATCCCTCAGATATGAACTCCGCGCTCAATATGCTAACTAACGATTTCCAGTTAGAAAGTTTTTCGCGTGTAAATCAAAAATTCAACATGACACCTAAACCAAAACAATTCATAAACAATACACAGAACAGACCCGTATTGAGACAAAATCCTCAATTAACGTACCGACCATTCCCAAATAACACGAATAATCATACTTCCCAACAAATTCAGAATACAAAACTAAACGTATTCAAATCAGACCCTAATCAAAAATTCCCTAAACCTACACCCATGAGTGTAAGCACAAGACAGACATTTGTACCTAGACCCGGACCGTCCGGTTACAATCAAGCACGACCTCAACAATTCGCGTACCGTCAATATCCCCAAACGCAACAGAAATATAACTTTACATCCGAAAAATTGCATAACACTGAAACGAACGAAGTAAATGACGAATTCGCCACTGACGATACTAACGCTGTTATTTACCAACCAGAAGTAGAGAGTGAAAATTATGAAACAGAACCAAATCCTGATCCAAATTATTTTTTAGAAATAGATGCCTCGGAAATGTAATTGAATCACTAAATTTTCTCCAAAATCAAAGCGAACTACCTTTTATTATATTTCCAGCACATAATTTAAATGTTTTACTCGATACAGGTAGCACATGCTCTTTCATTAAACCAGAAATTGCAAATAAATATTTTAATAATGAAATTAGATATGACCCTTTTAAAATAACTACAGCGCACTAAACCTCAATTGAAAAATTTAGTTTATTATTACCATGTCCAAAATTATTCAAAAAACACTATACTATCCTTAAATATCACTTATTTTACTTTCATAATCAGTTCGACATTGTACTAGGACTGGATAACTTAAAAACATTAGAAGCGATCATTGACTTGAAACGCGATAAGATAATATTTAACACCAGCAGCTGAGATAAAAATTCATTATCACTCAGTAACACCGCGTGCACACTATGTCACGATTCCATCTAAGTCTGAGATAATTACAAAGTTCTATGTTCAAAACATTGAAAATGGCGAAGTATTCATTCCGAAAACACATATTAATAATCTCTATTATCATTCCAGAAGGAAATGCATTGATTATATCACATATTACCCAACAATAAAACCTAATGATGTAGAATATGTTATAGATACTACAAATAATATTTGCATTGAACCGTTAGATAATTTTAAATAAAATAATATTAACCTTAATTTCCAAAATTCAAATAAAACTAAAGAAACAATTAAAATACCAAAATTTAATAAAACAGTTGAAACCATTACACATATCGAATTAGAACTAAAATTAAAAATAGAGCAGTTGTTGCATATTGTTGTTGGTGGAACCCGTAATTTAAATAAAATCAGTATCTACGACATTGTCATGTGCCGACCCAATTATTTGTTAGTTTTATAATAAGTTATTCTTAGTCATTGTATGTTTCATTTATCTTTTAGAAATTAATCATTTAGCTAATAAGATAAATTCAGTATCTTCCTAAAGTCCATTTCCAAGGTCTCTTCTTTCCCACATCCTTTGTTATCTTGAACCATCCATAGTCCAATTGCGGACACTACCCTTCTTCCCCTACTCTGTCCGTAATCTGATGGTTTTACTGTATATATATGTTAGTTTTAGTTAATTTAGTGTCCTAAGTCTTACCAGTAGCAGTCGTAGTAGCTTTAGCTTTAGTCTTTCTGTAGCTTCAGTCATTTTGTAAAGATCAAAATAAAATAAGATCAGCGCTCAACAACACAAACACGTCGCCTGAAAATAAATAATATATATTGGGTACTTGTGTATTTTAATTGGTTTAGCACTCCAATCTGGTATCCAACAACATTTACAGTCAATTAAATACTTTGTTTATCATGATATTAAGCGTAATGCAAGATATAGAGAATTCTCTAACCTTTTGTAAAGTTCAAGTGTTGCATCTAAGCATCGCAAAAGTCCATGATCTTTATTCTGAACTAAATAGAATTTATAAAAATTATAATAACGAATTCCCTTTGGAACCAACATTTGAACATATACCCGAAATAGAAAAATTAATTAATGTAAATTAGATTCAAACTAAATTATTTATTTCCTAGAAATTCCAATTAATTACAAAACAAATTTTGAACTATTCCACCTTATACCCATTCCCAGTAAAAATGAAACTGAATTTGTGACTGTTATTCTAAATAAAAAATATTTTCTAAAATCTTTTGATGGTCAAATTAAATCTTTAAAGGACACATGTACTAAAGGAAATATTTATCAATATCCAAACAAGATCGAAGACACAGATGACAGATCCTGCGAGAAGAACATAATCCTTCACAATGATAACAAGAACAGTCAATACACTCAAATCAGTCTAACAGGAAACCACGTAGAAACCATTGAAGAAATCAACCAATTTCACGTTGTATTCCCAAAACAAGAAACTATTCACACTTCGTGTCAACTAGGCGACAAAACTAAAACCATACACGGACTTTTCCTGATTAAAGAAAATAACTGTCAAATTAAATTTAGAAATCAAAATCTAAATTTTCAAGAAGGAACATTTGGAAAACCCATAATATTAGACAACTTTAAAATCAAGTTAGATGACGCACAAATACCGAAATTGGCTGTAGAATTTAACAGCATCCAAGATCTCAAGCTACCAATAAACAAGTTTGACGATATTGAATAGTACGATGTCACAGCCGACATTCCAAATTACTCAATAGCAATTTTATATGTCATTTTATTAATAATTGCTGTCACCATGTTCACAGTTTTCCTCAGGAAAAGGTTTTCAAATTCAACAAGAACCACCAGGATCCAAGACCATGAACTACAGCAATTTGTGAAAAAGTTTGTTTAGAAACCTTAACATTAGTAGTAGAATATCTTATTCATATTTGTTAAATCCCTTATCTATAAGTTTTTTGAACATCTTTTAACGCTATTCGACAGCTTCCACAAAACCATTTAAGCCCAAGATCCGAACATTCTTGAATTACTTTAAACTGCTTAGTTTTAATTCCTACACATTCTATGTGAAACCAGTTTTGACATTCTCCGTCACATCCTATAATATCAGACGCATCAAACTCATTCTTACATTTTTTACAATGTTTTATTATTATGCTGTTGTCATTTGTATCTTCTGCCATGACCACACTTTTGGTGATCACTGGTTTTGTTGAACATTGCTTACATGCGCACCGCACTAACTTAGTCAGTTCGTACGTGACAAAGTATGTGCGCTGATAGCAACAACTCACTTTGAGAAACTACGGACAAAATTAAAAACTATCACAACTATTTTTTAATCCCAATTTTTATCAAAATTATTATCACAACTTACTATTTATATGTTTAACAAAAAAAATCACTGTTGTTTTACATGTATTTTAATTTAAAACACTCAATATTATTAAACTTTTTTAACTGACCTGCGACACCAATATCACAGGCCGATTTCTTAAGTCTATTCAATAAATTTCGGCTTCCAGGCAGGTTTAAATTTCATGTAATTCTGCTGGCGGATTATAAATTTAAAAGTGAATTTGGAATATATTTGAATCAATTTATCAAAATTTTAACTTCACAAAATTTTTTTTTTAGAACCGTATGATATGGTAGTTATTGACTACAAAAAATTAAAAAGTATTACAATATTTTAACCGTTTTTAAAAAAAAATCATTAAGTGTAAAAGATGAAATTATAAAAGAAGAGAAGAAAAAAGGAAAATTTAAGTATACAAACTCATTTAAGGTAGTTCTAGTGTGACGGTGGCGCCATCGAGTGGCGAAACTGACACCAAAAAAAATATAAAAATTGAATAAAATAAGTGTTTTATACCTATTATTGTTTATGTTTTCCTTCTTCTACTTCTTTTTTTAAATATCTTCGAAGTTATTTGACAGTGTTTATTTCTTTGAGTATTTCTTCCATTTCGCTTTCCTGCTCTGCGATTACTTTTCCCTTGTTTTGTGTCTCATTTCTTCTCTTACTTCTCCTGGTTCTTCCCTCACCTGTCTGTAGGCGACTTTCATTTATCTTAACATATATTTTTAAACTACAATTAAAATTGTTATTTGTGTAATTATTATTTAAAACCAACAATACTAAAAGTTTCCATGAAAACGTTATTATTAGTTTGGGTTCAGTGAACCAAACAAAATGGCTACTATATTACGAATGTTTTGCTGTATATTTGGGAAAAAACGGAAGTCAAAATTGGATAGTGACATAGTGATAGTTGGACAATCTAAATTCTATACTGGCTCCGCATTAGTATCCCGCGATCGAGGTAAATGTGATAGAATTTTACAGTTTTTATTTGCTTTGTAATATTGTCGACTAAATTCATTTTGTTATTGAAATTGTAACGAATAACCATCTGCAAAATTGAATTTGACCAAATCGTAAATTAGACCGCCTAAAATCAATGGAGCTTCTTTTGGGCTTGAAATTTTAATAGACATAAGTGAAAATTATATTTGCAGGCCACCTAAATTATTTTCAATTATATTTACTGTATAGCCTGAAGTACGGACCATTTTGCGATATGAATGGATGTTATTAAATTTATTTGAAGACAAGCTATAACATATTATTAAAAATCTAACATAAATAGATGTAATCTAAGTATCATGTGGCTAGTTTCATGGCCCAAAGTTGAATTTTAGATTTAGTTTAAATAAATAAAAGCAAATTGAATATTTAACAGCAATGTCAATTATTGTATATTGCGTGTAACTTTGTTTTGAATTTATTTATTTAAACTCATTTTAAAATTTAAATTTTCGCGGTAAAACTAACCATAATTTGTATCATATAGATACTAATATAAATATATTATTATAAATTTTAGTTATTCAACAAGGAAATTTTGGCCCACAAAATTATCAGCGAAATCAAGTTAGAACTACCGGGCTACATTTCAAATCATCCAAGTTTATTGAAATTCTGCAGTACCGCGAAGAAGTGCGGGTTCCAACCCCATTCATCGACAATTGGCGAGAAGAGTATGTTGGACCCGCACTTCGAAGATTTAGAGCACCTGTTAAGTACAGCTTTAAATTTTTTGTTATTATGGATAATATTTTTATGGATTATACACCGGAATTGATAACTAAATTTATGAAAAATTGTACCATCGTTATTACTATTTCTGGCATACCGAGTTCTCTACTTCATCAGGCACAAGATTTAGACGTGATTAGCAAAATTACTAAAGTAATGGATATTTTAAATTTCCGAAAATATTTAAATATTATAATTGGCATGTACAAAATTTCCGATAATGAATTTTAAATATATCAGTAATATTTTCCAAACTGTGTAGTGTATCTCATTTTAAATTTTAGTTTATGTTTAAAACAAAACGGTAGCTGGTAAGTTTGCTACCGCGAGTCAAAAGGACAAAATTGATATTCTTCCTAGGTGGATAACATCACATAAGTACAATTACCTGCTTAAATTTCATCGTTCACATTATATTCAAAGAAATTTTGTAAGTATGTAATCAGTTGGTACAAATGTTATTTTTGGGGGCCGGTATTTGACAGCTGATAACCGCACTTTACGCGCAAAAACATATCACTTACCGAGATCTGTTTCGGCAGAGTGCCACACCCAGTAATGGGTAGAAGGCGTGATGATATTGTTGGTACGGGCGTGTCTACAAAGCATTTCGTCAGACGACCCTTTAAACATACATATATGTAAACGTAATCATCATTCTTTTAGGATTCTTATTTGCGTCCATTTATTCAATTCCACACTGAAATTTTACTTCATGCTTTCGTAAGCATCGTGGTGCAATTTTGAAAGCGTAAACCTTTGCCGCTCTACCAGTTTCTCGCTTCCAGCTGAGAGCGACATTTTGGATTTTGTTGGAGCGCGATGGTCCAATTTTGAAGTTGGAAACCGAACGTTACCGACCAGCCTTTCGGATCTCAGTGTTAGGAACGCTTACGAAAACCACCTTCGGCAGCTAAAATTTTATTCTTATTTAACTTCGAATAACGGTCATTCATATAATCATTTATTTCTGCTTCATATTTATGTTTTGTTCCCATTTAAAATAAATATAGTTGAAGTTAGTATTATTCGATTCTTGCCTTTTATTTTAATTGTAGTGTCTCCCTGTTTCCATAGGTTTGTTACCGTCCCTCGTATTGAACTTCAGACCCAGTAGATCAAACGGCTCCCACTTTTATGTACTTTTTTGTTTACGGGATTTACCGTACCATTTTCATTGTAGCTGGCCGTGGTTCAATCACTCCTTGCGAAAAATTATCCATCGAGGCCGTAGCATTATATAGATATCTATTCACAATTAATATTATCTCACTATAATAAAAAATAATACATTTTGTCGCACTAGTGCAGCAAAATGAAAATATATATGTTTTTCATTATTAAAAATAAGAATTAATATTCAAAGCTACTTTGGTTTTTTAGTAATTTAATAAATGTGTTTATTTATGAAACATCAAAATATTTATTTTTTTACATTTTTAAATAAAATTCGCGATATTTGACTAAACGTTGTTCGATATTCGAACTGTAAATAATTATTGTGTAATAAAGGAGTAAACTTCGTCGTTATTTGTTGATAGTGTAACAAGGTGGCTTTGAGTTGACTGTAGATATTCTGTTAGTTTGCTTTCCTGTTTTGTGCGATAAGATTCTGAGAAAAAAACTTATCGTGACAACGAATATATGTGGTCACCTGTGATCGTCAGCTATGTGTTGCATCCCCAAAATACCACTCTTCACTTGTTTTTGAGCTGTAGCATCAGTCAAAAAAAGTTTGCTCTGTCGGCCGGTCAAGATGTGACTGACGTCGAATCCGTTATCGCACTTTGTCCGTATTTAACTTGTATTTAATTATTCTTATATGTTTTTTGATCTATTTTATTATAATTTAACTCATATTATAGTAATTCACGTTAAATAAATGTATGTGTTTTAGTATGTGTTATTATTAACCGCGAATCGTTTCATTCACAAACAAAAAATTCGCGCTCGCGATGTTCATACCCCCTCGTGTTACATTGGCGCAGTCAGGTAGGATAGTCAGAAAAAGTTCTTTTTAATTTATATAGAATCGCGGTGAATATCTAACAGCTTCAAAGTGATCGCCATACAAGTTGTTAACTATGTTGTTACCAATTTCATGTAGTTTTTTTTATTGCCAACTGAAACATTTACTTTTGATCACTTTGTATAATATCTAATTTGTTAATTTGTTCTGTAAATTAATTATTATGCTTCATCGTTTAACAAATTACTTTCTTATGGATGATAAACCTGACCATTTAAAACCGGTTGCCTACACAGTACCATCTCTTTATTCTTAACTGGGATAGAGTAGAGCATTATCAAGATAGCTTTCCTATCATTGGTTCATTTTCAAACAAATTTATGATTCTATTGGTTCCCACATATACTTGGTAAATTCTCCAGGTAATTGTGTCCGCTTAATTAAAAAAAATATGTATAAGACACCCAAATAATTCTACCTAAATATGTTTTACAGGAACAATGTCACTTAGAAAGAAAGAAAAACACTTAAAATCAAAAAACAAAGATAAGACCAAATTTCAACTACATCGTTGCATCAAGCAGCAACAGAAGGCAACCTTGACCAAATTCAACAATTAATATCAACTACCGAAGATATTAATGTACAAGATGGCGAAGGAAACACTGCTCTATCACTTGCTGCATCACATGGTCACGCAGATATCGTGAGAGTTCTGCTGCAGAACAACGCAGACATCAACAGCAAGAACTACCTAGGGCTAACTGCATTTCACGCAGTCTCACTGGAGCATCACGAAGACGTCATGAAGACGCTGTTGCACCACGGAGCATGCGTCAACTGCGAGAACGTCGTTGCTAGACGCAGTCAATCAAAGGGCGCTCTACACAGTACAATTTCTGACCGGCAGAGGGGCTGATGTGCACTACAAGACCGAAAAAGGCGTAACAGCTCTCCATATAGCTTGTTGGGACAATAGCTTTGAGATAGTCGAGCACTTAGCTAAATTAGGTGCTGATTTGAATAGTGTAAATGACAAAGGATATACTCCTCTTGAAGACGCTGTTTATGATGGCTATTTTGATTTAGTTAAATGTTTCGCACAATATGGCGCTAATATTCATGCTAAAAACGATTCGGATTATATGTTAATACATACAGCTTGCCTCTGCAATAATTTGGATATAGTTGAATACTTTATTGATTCAGGTGTGGATGTAAATGAAGCAAACAAAAAAGGTTTAACTCCATTGCATGTTGCGTCAAACAATCAACATTTAGAATTAGTAAAATTTCTTGTAAACAAAGGTGCTTGTGTAAATAATGTGAGTGCAACAAATAATACTGCTTTGCACAATGCAGTTCAAAAGAATCATGAAAAAATTGTACAGTTTTTATTAGATAATGGCGCTGACATAAATATCAAAAATAAAAGTAATTTTACCCCACTTAATGTGGCAGCAAAAACAAGTTCTATTGAAATAATTAAATTGTTGGTGGAGCATGGAGCTGTTATCAATATTAATGATAAGAATGGAGTGTCACCACTCGTGAATGCTATCATGCATAATCAAAATGAATTGGAGGTAGTTAAATATCTTCTCGATAAAGGAGCTGATGTTTTTTGTAAAAATTGCGTAGGAAAGACCGCTCTTCACGCAGCAAGTAAATTTAATAAAGTAGATATTATCGAAATTCTTATAAAACAGGGACTGGACGTAAATGTTGCTGACAAATATAATTTCACCCCTCTACAACATTATGCTGTTCTACTAAATCATCCTGACGCTGTCAGAGCTTTAGTTGAACAACGAGCAAATATTTCTATGAAACGTTCACGAGGAAATTCTGCACTAGATTTGGCAAAGAAACACAATTTCACAAATATAATTACATATCTATTAAAGTAAGAGATTGTGTAGTCGGTTCTTGGTGGAACATTTTATAATAATAAAGTTAGAAATAAAAACACTTAATTTGTGGACAAATCAAGTGTTTTTATTTCTAACTTTAATTACATATCTGTCTAATTTATAAATTGTTCATAATAAATTAGTAATTATATGGAAAAAAAATATATTATCACGCTATTTTACCATTATTACTTGAGTGTAATATTTCATTAATTACCTACATTTAATGGCGAGTTGTACATTTAAAAATTCTTACGTCACGCCAGATAGAGATGGGAGGGAACGAAAAGGAGATTTCTCGCATTAGTGAAAGAGCTACTGCCGTTGCCAACAGAGAATGCCAAAGGGGTATGAGAGAGTAACTCACTTAATCACGTCACTCTGAAATTGTATTTATTCCACTGGTCTATTACAGTCAGAGCTGAGAAAGCTACTTAAAAAAAGTAGCGAAGCTACAGCTACAGCTATTCTTTAAAAAAAATAGCTGAGCTACAGCTATAAGCTACATTTTTTGTAAAGCTACTTTTTTCAATTATTGTGAATTAATTAAATTTGCCATTAACAAATGATCAGTTGATCAATCTTTTGTCATAATGACTATTAATTTACAATTATGTACATAAGTATAAAAAATCGCAAATGGACAGACGTACTGTTAATTTTTGATCCTATAATTTTTATTTATATCGGAATAAATTAACAGTCACATTAACAGAAGAGTCCTAAAGAGTCATTGTTTAGTTCATCTAATATTTAATACAAAATTAGGATAGGTTAAGAACAAGTGAAAAATCAAATATGTTAATAGATTTTAAACTATATAATAACTTGTCATCCTACAGTTATAGAAAACAATAAAGAAGGTACAGTTCAAATACAAAACAAAAATTAATAGGTATTTCGTAATGAACTGTGGTAGCTTTAAGTTACATAAAGTATTTTTGGGGTACAAAAAGTAGTTTTAAGCTATAAAAAATAAGAAAAAATAGGAAAAAACGCGTCTATGGTTAAAGCTGAACTGACCAGCCGTTTGTTGATGACCTGAGAAGTTGATGCAAACGTGCTGTAAAACCTCTGTGGAATTACGAGACAAGTGATGCAAAAAAAATTTTTCCTATTTTTTCTTATTTATTAAGACTCAATTCCACATCGCAATAGACATTTTGTCTTTTGTTTTATAAAAAGTACCTTTAAAAGTATATTCAGTTGTTATAACAATATTTTGAAGCTAATAGTTCGCTACAAGCTACAGCTAAGGTAAATGTAGCTAAGCTATAAAAGTAGCTAGCTACTGCCCAGCTCTGATTACAGTTAGTATTGGTCGGCAGAGCGGTTCATGTATTACGTGTAACATTAATAGTAGAATATTTCTAATTGCAGTGCGGCTTTATACAGATTCAGAAATCATTTCAAATTTTTGAGATTGGCATAGTCTCATGTTGGTAACAGTAGTTGACAACTAGAGCATATTTTTAACGTGCCATTTAATATACTTCGTATGTTAAAAGTAACTCTCTCACTAGTGCGAGATATCTCTTTCTTTTGATTCCCTTTCATCTCTCCCTGGCGTGACGTCCATTGCATAACTCTCCGTTACTATAAATTTAAGGGTTAGTACAGCTCGCGGCTGAACTACGCCAAATTAAATAAATACCAAATTTAATCCTACCTTACCTAATGAACTACCGTGATCAAGGTTTTTTATACACATGGTAACTAGACACAGAGGTGTAGTTTTCATTATGGCTGTAAGTGTACCTAAATATTTTGTATTCTGTATTTTATGGATATTGAGTCGGACTGTTGATTTGAGAATCCGGGTTCGATACCCACAGACGGTAAATAATTTGAATCCCATTAAAATTACCCCTGTGACTTTCCCTTCACTAACATATTTGGGGGCTGTGATTTGACGGCTGGTAATTATACTACACACATATAAATATATCACTTAACGAGATCTGCTACGGCAGAGTGCCAGACCCAGTAATAGCATAATTAATTATTTTTGTATAAGTGCGCGAAATAAAGGTGTTTTTTTTTTGTGAGAATATAAAAATATAATTCGAATTTATTAATTTATTGTTAAATAAAAATGGAAGATATCAATAGCTATTCCAAGGAAGTATTGGATCAGTTTGTGTGTGAACAGGAAAAATTAGTACCACAGAAGACAAAATAGCTTTACGAAAAATTATACGAAATTATTGTATTGTCTGAAATTTATCCCATAAATCATCTTTGATTTGTATGAATAGCTGTTACTAAAATAGGCACATTACGCCCGGTTTTGAGGGCCAATAAACAAGTTTATGATCCAAAAATAAAATAAAAGTAATTAATTAAAAAGACAAAGATGTCCAAAAATAATATTAGTGCTTACTTTGATGGGGTGGCTAGCTCAGTGGTATGAAGTCGGCCTGTGGATCCTGAGAACCCTGGTTCGATTCCCATAGGCGACGAACAATTTTCATAATTTAAAAAACTACCTCTGTGGCTCCTCCACCACTAACATCTTTGGGAGCCGTGATTTGGCGACTGGTAACCGCACTGCACGCGCAAAATATATCACTTACCGAGATCTGCTTCGGCAGAGTGCCACATCCAGTAATGGGTACAAGGCGTGATGATATATTTATTTTTTTTATTTTTTTTTTACTTTGGTAAGGAATCAGCTACCGGCTACGTCCCACACTACCCACTGACATTCTAGGAGATCTATCACTATCATTACTTACTCGACAGTCGAAAAACAATATCACACAATTTAAATAATTTTACACATTAAAATATTCACTAAAATGCTCACAAAACGACGAACACATCATTGTATAAACACCCGCACTGTACTGAAGTCGAGTAGCCGGACTAGTCTAGCTCTGCGCGGAACGACGTTTTCGGACGATGCAAAGTATTTAACGAGCTATGTTGTTACTTGTTTGTAGCACTAAAAATAATTTGAAAATATATTCAATTTAATGTGTCTAGATTTCTTAACCGTTCATTAATTCAAAGCAAAACTAATAAACACATTTTGCGCAGAATTAGAATGAGAGTGTTTGTATGAACAAAACAGGAACATATATTTTTAATTTTGGCATTTAATTTTATAAATGCAAATGTGAAATTCATCGTATCGTATTTAATTCAAAATATAGAAAGACAACTAAGTAAATAAATCGGAGTTTCAACAAATTTAAATGCACAGCAAATTTTATTTGAGCGATTATAAATAAAAAGAACATTTTAAAAATGAATCTCATTAAAAATCATTCGAGAATAATTTTTCTATTGAATTATGGGGTAAGTGGCTCAGTGGTATAGAGTCGGCCAGTGGATTTGAGAACCTCGGTTTGATTCCCACAGCCGACAAACAATTTTAACCACATTATAATTACCTATGTGGCTCGCCCTCAACTAACATCTTTGGGGGCGTGATTTGACAACTGATAACCGCATTTCACGCGCATAAATATATCACTTACCGAGATCTGATACGCCAGAATGCCACACCCAGTAAAAGGTAAAAGGCGTGATGATATATTTATATTTATTTTTATTTTATTATAAAAATATGAGAATTTTAAAGCTTATTATTTCTTTGTCAAAACTTATAACAGACTTAAATAATCTTACAATATGTAGATATTTAACTGTCATGCATTCAGGATTTCACTAGTAAGCACAGTATAGAATAGAATAGTACTTATAAAGAATGTTTATAAGTTGTTTGTTTGACATAATACAATTTATTTTAAAAATTCATTTATAATATTCTATTAGCTGTAAATTTTAATCATAATTATATAATAAATAAAACAGTAGCTATTCAATGTCGTCAGAGCCTCGTTAGTCAAAACAGGGAACACCAGCGGGAAGGTGAGGTTGACTTGGACAGTTGCACTGCCCCTTATCCCCCATTAAGGTGCGGCAACAGATCAGTCGCCAGCCCCCGGGAATCGAACCCGGATTTAGTCTATGTGTTTGAATAGCAATCAGACCAAGAAGACAACAGCGTTCAGTTCATGTGGCACGTGGGTCTTTGAGTCTCAGAGGCGAGCGCGTCAGTGGTGCTCAGTTCTTGCATCATCGCTGGCTTCCACGTCCCCGTGGGCCAATGTGGCACCAGCCGCCACAATCACTGCCGCTGCGTCACCCCCTCCTCTACCACCCTCACCGCCCTAACCACACGCCCCCAACATAAACACACACAACATGCCAAGCAAATAATATTCAATTTACTTTCCATGGCAACGATGATACATTCTTTACTTTTTATTATTGTATTTGACAATAATATACTTAATCCAATAGTAAAGCAGTTGCTAACAAAGTGTGAAGCAACCAATAGAAATGTGGAATTTATATAAATAAAAACAAATCAATAGTTCTTATGTTATTATTATTGGAAATCAGAAGAGAGAAACTAGTTTCCTTATATTTAAATATTACAAGAGAGGCGAGGCGAGTGCTTTACTTTCTCAAGATTTGATGTAATTTTATCCTATTAACAGCTGTTTTATCAAATAAATTATTGTCTTTTTTACTAAACTCGTTTCGCTCGCTATTTAACATTCGCATCTTTTAACTAATAAGTTGTACGTAACACACTCGATAAACTCAAACCAATAACTTCGGTTCAAGTAAGAAATTATGATACAAGTTATAATGAAATATAACATATTTATAGCGAATGAATCAATGAATATTGTTGGATATCTTTAATTAATAACAAGATATATTTATATGTAGATTATTCGAGATAATATTTTTATTACTTTAATTAATTTTTATAAATAAACTGAGACTGTATTACTGAGGACAGAATATGAACAAGATAATGGCAAAAAATCCTTATTTGTGGAGGCAAATATTGAACTGTTTTAAAGACAAAAAAGTGTAATTTATATAACAGCAGTTGTTTTTTATTTTCTGTCCTGTCTTTCACAAAAAAATCATATTATTTTGAATTGATTTTAGTAAATACATATACCAGTAGAAAAATACTTAATTAAAAATAATTTTTGAAATGTAACAAAATGTAATAATTAATAACTTTATTTCAATAAAGAATAAAGATTAGTACATGAATTATATGAGTTTAGTATGAAAGGTGTAGAACATAATAAAGTTGTTCATATGTTTTTGGTGTTCTTACTCGTTAAGTTAGTATTTTTATCTCTTGATAATAATTGTTTTAGTGAAAGTACTTCAAAACCTATCGTGTTTGGTATCAAATGAAAGCTCTTTTAAAGGGCTCGCGTACAAAATTAAATATTACTCGAAGGGCAATTGTTTTAGTAAGAGTGCATCAAAACCTATCGTGTTTGGTATCAAATGAAAGGTTTATTGAAAGGCGCGCGTGCAGAATTCGAATTTTTTCGATCGGCAATTGTTTTAGTGAAAGTGCTTCAAAACATATCGTGTTTGGTATCAAATGAAAGGTCTTTTGAAGGGCTCGCGTACAAAATTAAATATTATTCGATCGGCAATTGTTTTAGTGAAAGTGCTTCAAAACATATCGTGTGTAGTATCAAATGAAAGGTCGCTTAAAGAGTTCGTGTGCTAAATTGAATTTTTTTATTGTCAATTTTGTAGTGCCAGCGTTTCGTAGCCTATCGTGCTTGATATCAATTAAATGTATTTTAAAAAACAAACGTGTAGAATTGAAAACTGTTACTTCGGAAATAATTTGATTTATATAGTGTCAATTGTCTTACAGAAGTGAATCCTATTTCAGTGTTCGCGAAGCCAGGCCGACCGCTAGTTTTATACTAAAACGTTTGGCAAAGGAAAATATTTCATAACAAATTTTTAAGTACGTTTCTTACCATTATTCGAATCAGGGATGGTAACAGACTTGTTCGAGTCGACTGACTTCTCTGTTCACGTCTCAGCCTAAGCTGGGCGAGACAAATAACTATACTCAGCATTCTTAAAGGGGCAAACATCATCAAAATATCTTTAGACAATAACAATTCTAAGAACGCTGAAGGGATGCAGAAGGCATCAACAGGATGTGACATCATGGTCGAAGACTAAATAGAAATTAATACTATCGACATACATTCTTATTATTAATCTAGGGAGATTACAACACAAGTGGTGGCAACTGCATTGGCCTTAATTTGATCCATGTGCACTTCTGTTCTCAGCAGATTTGATAAACTTGTAGTATCAATTACACCACTCCGAAACTAAAAATTCATAATATGATTAGCTCTCAAAAACAAAACAAAAATATGATAGATCAACATAATTGAAATCATCAAATTAAATTAATTATATTGTTATAACTGTAAGTAAAATGACTTTATTATAGCAAGGATTACCTATACGAGTATTTATTTCAAAGATTAAATTATTGTAATCCAAGTATTAATAATAGCAATATAGATTATTTATCATCTAAAGCTAAGAATATTTAGAGAAAATTTTACTTACTATTCCAGTTTGTTGACAAATGCAGCCCATCGCACAGAAAAATGCTGGCGTTTGAGGCAGTTCTTGTCGGCCTAGTAGATGTAGCAGTTCTAAATAGAAAGCTTATTAACTATATTATATCTTTAATTTTATTATTTTTTAATATCATTAGTGGATCAACTAGGAATAGCGTCGCCTAGATACAGAAAGTACTCATTTAAGTAATCATTTACAGGGAGATTCATAAATACGATTAAATTTATAGATCATTAACTCCAATTTTATTTCGGTGTTGTCACAGCCCTTATATAGAATATTATATTATATTTATGGGGTAATGGTCTGAGCCATTAGCCCATCAAGTCGGCCTGTGGATCCACCACTAGCATCTTTGGGGGCCGTGATTTGACGGCTGGTAACCGCACTTCACGCGCATAAATATATCTCTTACCGAGATCTGCTCCGGCAGAGTGCCACACCCAGTAATGGGCAAAAGAGGTGATGATATATTTGTTTATTTATTTTATACTAGCTATTACCCACGACTTCGTTCGCGTGATCTACAATTTAATGCCAGTACCCGGCATGCGTTGCATTGCAACTCAAAGAAAGTGTTTGTGTACAGCTGTCCATGTGATTGTTCCTGTGCTTTGTTGATGGTCATTGCAATTTCGAGTTGTACCGGAAACTGCAAACGTCTGAATTCGAATGGCATAGGACGGAAGCTTTATTATACCTATATGTTAAGATTGTTTCTCGTCTATACCTATACCAAATTTGAATCGAATCAGTGCAGTACTTTTCAGGATAGCTAGCGGCCATTGTGTTTCAAGACGGCGGACTGTAGCTTTATTGTGCCTATATGTTAATATTGGTTCTCGTCTGTACCTATACCAAATTTGAATCGAATTAGTGCAGTACTTTTCAAGATAGCTAGCGGCCATTTTGTTTAAAAATGGCGGACTGAAGCTTTATTATATTTATATATTAAGATTGATTCTCGTCTATATCTATACCAAATTTGAATCGAATCAGTGCAGTACTTTTCAGAATAGCTAGCGGCCATTTTGTTTACAGATGGCGGACTAAAGCTTTATTATATGTCAAGATTGGTTTCCGTCTATGTCTGTACCAAATTTGAATCGAATCAGTGCAGTACTTTTCAAGATAGCTAGCGGCCATTTTGATTCAAGAAGGCGAACTGAAGATTTTTCATATCTATATGTTAATTTTGGTTCTCGTCTATACCTATACCAAATTTGAATCGAATCTGTGCAGTACTTTTCAGAATAGCTAGCAGCCATTTTTTTTAAAGATGGACTGAAGATTTCTTATACCTATATGTTAAGATTGGTTCTCATCTATATCTATACCAAATTTGAATCGAATCATTGCAGTATCTTTCAAGATAACTAGCGGCCATTTTGTTTCAAGATGGCAGATTGGGCTTGTGCTAAGTCAGAAACCTTCGCCGGCGTGCGCACAACAACTTAGCATCACAATCGGATGAATGATATAGAATTTTAATACTTACGTTCTGTACAACTGTTGTCCCTCTTTCATGGACGACTTATACTATGCAGTGGTGATTGGGACTAAAAAGAGCAAACGTACCTCTCGCCTTTATTACTGATACAAATGTAAATTATGTTTATACACAATGATATTGTCAATTTATTTAAAGTTAAAATAAATTTGAACCTCAATATAAGAGCTGCATTTTCTTATTTAATTACTGAATAAAATAATACAATCCAATTTAAAGTTATTATGCTAACAATTTTCAAATTATTTATTATTCTAATAGTTATTTAAATATAAAGGACAATAAATATTTCCTACCGCTTGAGAATGATTTTGGAGTCGAGATATCCAATATATCCAAATCCAGTAGAACACTTACTGACTACAGTGCGTGCTATGATTTTTGCACGTCCGACGAAATTAAAATTTATAAATATTTGAAAAATATTATGGCATTTAAAAATATTTTATTTACAGCCTATTGACCGGTAAGTAGCTACTTACCGATGAGTAATTTGGAAACATAACTTACTGCTCTGAAAATTCAAAATATAAAGAATATTTAGTCCAATAAAATTAATGAAATCAAATTTTATTGGTAAAATATACCGTTTTTGGATGTAAAAATATATATGTATATATTTGAAAATTTTGATAACATATCTGAACTATAGTTACTGTGACAAGGAAGCAAAAAGAAACAACGAGTTTCATATTGATGTTGATAAGTTTAGTTCACTGTTACACTTGCAAATCAAATCTGATGTTCCAGCACTAAACTTGTGCAATATTTATATCATATTGAGAATCATTTTACTTATTTACAGTTCCAAAGCATGAACCACTGGATTCAGTAATTACTATTCATCATTAAAGAAACCCAACCACATAAAAACATAAAATGATAACTTTACTTATTTATTTATAATACTCTGTACAACAGGAACTTAATGCCATTACAGTGAAGGGTCCGACTTGTCGTGTCGCACTGTGGTAGTTCATATATTTTTAGCTTGAGTCGGATTCGAACTTTTTTACGAAATTTTTGGATTCAAATACGAATTTTAGTGCCATTTGTTTATTTATTTCAAAATGTAACAGGCTTTATAAAACTATTTCTTTAATGATATAAATATTTATAAAATATTTGAAAATTGGTTAATCTCGTTCCATCTAGCGACATTAGTACACAGACAACATTAGTCAGCTCTGGACAATTTATTCTGAGCGAGTTCAGCTTTCTGACCCGCATGAAATTTTGGGTTTATATTTTACAAAATAATTTAACTTATATTCCTTTTCCTGGAAATATTTAACATGAAAGTAAAATCACCGAATCTTGAAATATTTGAGTTAAACATACTAGAGGTCGGCAAAAATATCCGAAATCCGAATCCGATCCGATCCGACCCGAAGTCGGATTCGGATCGGATCGGATCAGAGCTCTCTCGGATCGGATTCGGATCGGATCCGATCCGAAAGTCGGATAAAAGATCCGATCCGAAAGTCGGATAAAAGATCCGATCCGAAAGTCGGATAAAAGATCCGATCCGAAAGTCGGATACAAGATCCGATCCGAAAGTCGGATAAAAGATTCGATCCGAAAGTAGGATAAAACATCGAATCCGAAATTTATATACATAACATTTAGGTATCCACTCTTAGTAGAAACATAAATTAAAATTCCTCTCTAACGAAATATAACGCTACGTTATATTTATAAGCATTTATGTTCTGTGATAAAAATGATTAAATAGCGTTATAATAAAATATGTCTCTTTAGTTTTTCAACACAAAATTATTTATTAAATTTCATCTATAACTGGTATTTTTGTTTCGAATATGCAACGTTAAAATTGGTTTAGTATTAATAGGAAAAACTGTACTGATTTAATAACACGTCTGGTCGCATCTCGAATCGGATCTCGGATCGGATTTCGGATCGGATTTCGGATCGGATCTCGGATCGGATTTCAGATCGGATCTCGGATCGGATCTTCGGATCGGATCTCGGATCGGATTTCGGATCGGATTTCGGATCGGATCTCGGATCGGATCTCGGATAGAGTCGGATCGGATCGGATCTTGAATCAAGTCGGATCGGATCGGATCGAATATAAAAATTTTCAAATATGCCGACCTCTAAAACATTCCTTTTTATCGTCAAGTTTTAGATTATTTTGTAACATACCGTATACATCAGGCAATAATAAATAGTGGTGCCACACAATTCATGCGACAAAAACTTGAACTATTAATTATAGTATTTCAATTATTGATTTCCGCTGAAACTAAACATTATTTAAATAAATTTCTCAAATAATAGTTATTCATTATTTTATTATTTAAACACCTTTTACTTGAAACTTTTTTCTCTACAACCCCTAACATCAGAGGTAGGAATAACCACCCTTAAAGTGCAAAATCTTTTAAACTAATGCAAATATTGGTAGAAAAAATAAAATTCATCCCGACTACATTTTAAAGTTCTCCAAACGTTTCTGGAGTGGTCGAGTACAGCTTAGAAAAGCGCCACAGGATATAATTTAATTTTGAACTGGAAAACTGGCTCTCAATTAATTATTTGTATCGGTATTTATTTGAACAATAAATAATAGATATTTATAATATATATGATTCATATATTATTACAAATTTACATACACATTTTATACACACGAAAATCGATAAATATATTAATAAAATTAAAGCCATATTATGAAAATAAAAAATATAAAAATTACAAATACTTAATAGAAATAACATATAGTATAATGTATATTTTAAAAGAAAATCTAATAATAACTGCCATTAAATTTTTATGTAAATGTATAAATCTAATGAAAGTAATATATAATCATTCGAAAATTGTTATTTGTCGATTTTGAGCCAAAACTGTGAATTACGAGAACTGAATAATGCATTCACAATTACAAAATCTTGAAAATATATCAGTGACATAACACAAAAGTGTTCCATGAAAATAATTGTTTACATTAAATTAGAAATATAATTGTATTATTCTGAATATTAATTACTAAATTATAGATATGAATTAAAATAATTATGTCTTCATTAAGTAGATCTCATGAAAAAAGCACATTTGAAATTTCTATATGAACATGACACCTGTTTGTAAACTAAATTATAGAATTTTTCTATTGCACTCAACATTTCTTGGGACAGTATGGTCAGAGTGTACATTAATAAATTTTCATATTTCAGAAACACATTTGGCCCTATAGAATATTTTACATATACAAGTTTATAGAAAAATAGTACGCAAAATAATTGTTTCAAGCATATATGAAACATTGATAAAACGTACATTTGTATTATTTTTCTGACATTAAACAATGTTTATTCCATTTGACATTCATTTCAACGAATAATACAATTAGAAAAATAAAATACTGACATATAGTCCATTCAGAGAACATTCAAATGGATAAATATGTTCACATTGAAGTTAAATGATGATTCCAGAAATAGAATTTGAATTCTGAATATTCTGAACACATAAACAATTAATATACGTTGCCATTCGTTTAGTGTTTTTTACTGTATTTAAATTTTTCATAACGAATTTTTTGTAAGAATAATACGTATTTTGGACGAATATCATAACTTTTATTTTTACGATATTTTTTTTTCGTTGTTACTTCACAAATGAACATCATTTAACAAAAGACTACCTTATCTCAGGGGTGAAAGTAGATTTATTTTCTTATCGATACGCTACTTTTAAAAAGATGAGAGTGGGGAGGGGGGTTATGCTAGAAGAAAAAAAAAGATTTTTTATTTTATATATAGAATTAGTCAAAGTAATTAATGAGTGTTAATAAGAGTTGATTTTACAAAAAAGACGGATTATTTGAATTTATGAAATAATCAGACGCTGTGTAATTCTTCCCATTAATAAAAATAGTATGTCAAAAGAATAATAATTATGTTGGTTTAATAATAAATAAATATATCATTAATAAATCTGCATAAATACGTATATTATACATGGTGCGGCGGCCAAATGTTTTCACTGAGACTGTATATTTCACTTTCGCGCTAAAGTAAAGCCACGCCATTCGTTATGTACCTGAATGGGTGGAGTTAAAGGGCATTCCAGCCACGGTGTTACTTTGATTTGCAATACTTATTTCAATAATATAAAATATATCTATTTCAGGTAGGTTCAGGTACAATACTTTAAAATATTTGTAATATTTTCCATAATGCACTGTAATAATTATCAACTTTTTTTCCTTTTCTTGTCATTATTTTTCACGAGTATACTAATCGTCTTTTTCATAACAACGATTTAATATATGACTGAGGATTAAACATCGTAGTCGAAGGACTAGTAGTTAAAATAAATATTAATTGTGAAATATGTGAAACTGTAAGTACAGAGCGCAAATCCGTAAAAGTAACCGAACATAATTTGTTATACAAAAACTCGGAATTGAGCTCGTTCAGTTTACAAGTTACCATTACAAAAATATTAAAAATGTTGGCATCGCACAATTGAAAATATGAAAATTTTCAAATATAAAAATTATGTAATATTTAATACAACATTATTAATTATAAGTATCATTCAAAATAAACTTATTTGTAAAATTTTCTTGCCGGTACTCTGTACCGACTTTATTTTTCTTACCGGTACAGCGTACTGGCTCTATTTTTCATACCGGTACAGCGTACCGGACCGTACCGGCCTACTTTCATCATTGCCTTATCCTTAATCTATGATATGTTGATTAATTATTTATCGTGAATTTTTGTGAAACTTTTTTGACCATTTTTAAAAATCTACAATATTCAGAACTGCCATCTTGTGCGTTATATTGCTTTTAAAATATAAAGTAGTCATTTGTTAATAATCAATTACTTCATTTGAAAAAGCAAAATGAAATGTGAAAAGAAATGATTCTTTTAATAATTTCGCAATATATAATTATATTTTACAAATAACTTCAGTTGGTTATTGAAGTCATAAAGGAAAAAAAAAACTTTTGAAAATTGCGTAGATACCATTATTTTATAATAAAACAACTTTATTTTTTATTTCATTCACTCGATTGTAGTAAAATAATATCAATATAATAAAATATTTTATCTAAAATCCAATAAAACACTGTAAAATTTATTTGAAATTTTTGATAAACTGAGAGATTAAAAATCTATAATAGTTGAATTTTAAGCTTTATGTTTAAAAATTAAAATGTAAAACTTATATTTTACATTTCTTAGACGATGTTTCGACCAATGGTCGCAATTACATTGTAAATTACAATATAATTGCATGATAATGGCGAAAACGACGAGTAATAAATGTAAAATAAACTATTATAGATTTTTAATCTCTAAAATAAAGATAGGATTCGTTTACAACAAATCTAAGCAATTTTAAAAGATTTTTCTATTATACTTATGATTTTAATATTCCACTAAAATAATTTCATAACAATTAAAGTAAAGATTTCTTCAATTTAATTCATTGTACTTTACACGAACATAAGTTAAAAAACGAGACTGTCTATAACACACAATCATATTGAAATAAAACTATAAATATGCCCTATCATCTAAATCATAACAATTTAGTATTATCTTTCAATATTTAATAACGAATTTATTACCGTTTTAATAATTTAGATTTATACTTAAAACTAATATATGCGTAGTACAGATATTTAAAAAAAAAATGTTTTCAAAGAATCTTTTATTCATAACAATATTAGAATATTTTTCAATTTTATATTATCATAATTCAAATGATGATATGCCTAACAAAATTAATATCTGTATCAAATTAATACATAAATCAAAACAAATCAATTTAATAGCTTAAAGTCGTTTCCAAATTGTCTTCATTGGCATTAACAACAGTGTTTTTAGCTTTCACATCTGTAGATTCACTAATTCTATCTTCACTAGTATTTCTTTTACTTCTATGCGGCTTCTTTTCAAAATTACTTGGTACTTTCTTCGAATTTGAATTTCGTGAAGAATTGTGGTCTGTGCTAACATTGGTGCTTTGTTAATTAAATTTGAAAAAATCAAATACAAAAATTGGTGCTTTGTGTTCGATTGCCTAACGAAGACGTACGTGTTAAACTACTTTGTGACGCGTTGAGGTTGTGTGAAGATGATTTTCTGTCCCAGGTGAGCGATGGCTCTGGAAATTCTGACGGATCAAAAGCTGAGGCAGGAGATTTTGAGCTATGGCCGAATTTTTGAGGATTTTTTTCTTGGTTTTTGAAATAGGCGCCTGCAATATTTTTCTAGGTTGGTAAATTTCACCAAAATATATATATTTTTTGAATTAGGACCAAATGTTAGTCCTCTAATTAAGCAAAGTAATATCAAAACGGTAAACTAAATAAATCCCGAAGAACACAAAAACTTTTGAAACCTTAAATTTTTATCTTTTGAGGAAAATACAAATTGCAATTTCTTTAGTTGTCTAGGATTTATTTAATTTAGATTTTTAATTGTAAATCTAATAAAAATGCAAGATTAAAACAATATTTATTTCAAAAAATCAAATTTGAAATGTGATTATATAAAATAAATAAAAGAAATACAATAAAATACATGCAAAAATAATAATATAAATATAATATAAATAACATAATAATTTAACAGATTCATGATAAAATACTTCAAAAAGATATTAAATAATTAAAAGTACAAAGAACCAATATACCAGTTGAAAACCGAAAATAAATTAAAGCTGTAAAACTACATCTGTCAGAAGACAAACAAATCAAAACCATAAGCATACATTTAGTTATAAATGAAATGGATGATATAAATATAGAAATATGAGGGACATGAAGAGAATTTGCAAAGAATATAAACAGAACTAAACAAAATTCGAGTTCGTGCAGTTCAACAAATCAAGTTCGAGTGGTGTGGGTAGGTTACCTGTAGTCATCTGGACGCCATTCTGTTTCGCAGGCGGTGGCAGATATCGGCGATCGAGGGGCGGCGGATGGTAAGCTCGGCCCAGCATTCCACCATGAGCGAGTAGCAGTAGCTAGGGCAGAAGTCCGGGCACGGCAGCAGCTTACGGCTACGAATCATGTTGATCACTTCTTGGTTATTGTACCCGTAGTACGGCTAACAGAAAATATACACGTCGTATTTGCACTAGATTAAAAAATCTACCAAAGATTTTGTGTACCAATGTGAACATTTCAATACATTTATTTCATTTATCCGAACTACAATATAGCGACTCAAAACATGTGTACAACATGTAAACGAATTCGTATATTTTATAAGTTTAGAATGATAGCACCTCGAAATTGATACATCCAATTTTTGGTTATAAGTTAATATTCACCCTTAGTCTATAACACAAATTACTAAGTATAGCAATTGCTATATTTAACAATTTGTGTTACAGAATAGGAGTCATTAACATGCTTGTGAAGCGACATCGTTACAATGATGCTACGACTGTCTTCAATTTCGATAGATATACAAAATAATCCACATAATATTAATAATTTTGTTCGAGTACTTGAAAATACTTAGATACAGGATTACTTGAATTTTAAATTCAGCATTTTTTCCAACGCGTAAAATAATACAAAAAGCGGCTATCAGTGTGAAGACACCAATGTCAAAATATTATTAGATAATTAACGCATATTGAAAGGTATTCCGTAGATTCAGTAATATCTGCAGAACAAATTTATATAAAAAAGATTTTTTTAAAAGCTATAGACTATTACCTGTAATCCATAGCTGTAAATTTCCCATAAAACTACCCCATAAGACCAAACGTCGCTTTCTGTTGTGAATTTTCCATACAAGATGGATTCTGGAGGCATCCACCGGACTGGCAATAAAGATTTGGATTGCACTCTATGTTACGGAATTTAAAAAAAATCGTGGCATTTTATTTTGTAAAAAACTGGTAAATTTAATTAAATTGTCAATAATTAGGTCAATGATACGCTCATAATGTCTAAAATCGTGGTATTTTCTTGTCTAAAAAACTTATAAATGTAATTAAATTGTAAATAATTAGGTCAAGGTCACTGATATGCTGATAATGGCTAAAGTCGTGGCATTTAATTTTCTAAAAAACTTATAAATTTGATTAAATTGTAAATAATTAGGTCATGGCCACTGATACGCTCGTAATGTCTAAAATCGTGGCATTTTATTTTCTAAAAAACTTGTAAATTTGATTAAATTTTAAATAATTATGTCAAGGTCACTGAAAAGTTGATAATGACTAAAATCGTAGCATTTTATATTCTAAAATACTTGTATATTTGATTAAATTGTAAATAATTATGTCAAGGCCACTGATATGCTGATAATGGCTAAAATCGTTGAATTTTAATTTGTAAAAAACTTTAAATTTGATTAAATTGTCAATAATTAGGGCAATGATGCGCTGAAAATGACTAAAATCGTGGCATTTTATTTTCTAAAAATCTTGTAAAATAGATTAAATTGTCAATAATTAGCTGAAAATGGCTAAAATCGTTGAAATGTATTTGTTCGCAAGTTTGTAGAAAACTGTAGAACCATATTTGCAAGTTGTTTAGTAAAACGGTAAGACCATATTTTTAGAGATTTGCAGTGTGTAAGAAAATCTTGTCTTAAGCCCCTGGCACATATAGCGTCAAGACTCGCAGTCTGCTACAAACTGCTGAAAAACTGACAGTCACGTCCAAAACGGGTGACACATATAGAGTCGGTGTTTCTGACAGTCAGAAATAAATATTTGTTAATTTTAACGTGTTATTTCTTAATTTGTATTATTTAAAATATTTATCGACTATTAAGAAATATAAAAACTGTAAACTACGAAATATAAAACAAAAAAATTAAATTAAAAATAAATTATATGAACTATAAATGAAATATAAAAACTTAAATGTATTATTTAAAATATTTGTCGACTATTAAGATATATAAAAACTATAAACTAGAATATATAAAACAAAAAATTTAATTAAAAATAATTGACATGAACTATAAATGAAATATGAAAACGTATAAGTATCTAACTATGTATAAAGTAACTGAATTTAACTACAAAAATGTACAAAATATCAAACAAAACCATAAACAATAATAATTCATACGTCAAACAACAAAGGAAGATAGCGAAAAAACCAGCATCGCAATGAAGTTGGTTTTCGGCAGTCGTGACTGCTGAAAATAGAGGCGTTTCTATTTTTGGCAGTCAAATGGTAGACTCGGAGTCTTGACGCTATATGTGCCAGGGGCTTTAAGGTGAACCATACGGGCTGAAGATAACAACAGAACAATGGTGAAATGACGATCTGCCTCGATCTATTTGAAATAAAATATCTTTTTTATTATATATGAAACATATTATTTATTGTACATATTCTTGTAGTCTAAGGTTCAAAGTTTTATAATAATATTACTAATTTGACATATCTTTCATATAATAAAAGAAAATAAATTATATATCACACCAAATTTAATTTGAATTTATTCAAAAATGGGCTTTACGATATCAATGTAAAAAATACAGTAAATTATAAATACGACAGACTAAGCCTGATGAAATTTTCAGCCAAATTAAACACGACAATTTTTAGCAAAAAAAATAAAATAGGCCAAAATACCATGAAAAACAGAGTTTTTCTTTTCTTTCTCAAAAGTGTTGTGTTTAATTTGGCTGATTTTTTTTTGTGTTTTTTATTGAAAATGTAGGCCCAATTTTGAGAAAATCTGACTCAAAATTGTGAATTTGGCTGCTTCATTTATATAATTTTTTTCATATATTTTCATGATTTATTTGCTTTTAAATAGTATTTATTCATGAATTACAATGTTATAAGATAGTAATACACTGCTTTATATTTATCTATATAATGACATTCGTAAGAAATTAATTGTTGAAATTCAAATTTGCATAGATTTATTGTTGGTGTTCTTGAATCATGAGTTTTCGTTGTGTGATTCGGATTTTTGATGACGTATGATGTACACTCAAGTATCGAACTTTCAGTCTAAATTAAATTTGGCTACCAGATATGTAAAAATGTTTTAAGATTGAGTATTAATGATAATAATAGTGAATATATTATATGTTGTTTGCAAAATAATCAAGTTTTACAAAATAATAAAGTAATAATAAAGTTTTTGAATATAGTTTTAACCTCAAACGTCAAATGTATGTAAGGTAAGTAGAATTGTATTTATAAGTGTTTATTTATTAATATTAAAGCTTTATTTAACAGTTTTGAAGCGGACACTGCCTTAATAAGATTAGGCTGACAAAGTAAATACATCAGTACAGAACTATCGAAATGTTGCCCAGGAATAAACTATACATTCCATAAATGAAGTCTACTTTCGCTTTATTTATATTTTTATATTGCAAGTATTTTTTACCTAATTTTACTATAAATTAATAGCAATGTTAAGTGTAGATATCAACAAGCGCAATGAGTTGGAAATAAAAATGCGTGGACAATCTGAAAACATGTTATGGATGGAGGAAAGGAAGCATAGATTAATCACTTCAAACTTTGGTGAAGTGTGTAAACTTCCAGCTGGACCACTTGTAGAAAGAATGCTTTACGTTCGAAATATTACAACTGCAGCAACTGATTGGGGTAAAACTAGAGAATCTGTGGCAATACAAGTTTAAGAGCAGGTAACTGGAGTTACAGTAGCACCATGTGGTTTATTTGTAAATTTAGAACCTAATGCAGGATATTTAGCTGCTTCGCCAGATGGTTTAGTTGATCAAAATGTTCATACACAGCTCGACATTTGTCACCAAAAGAAGCTGCTGTTAAAATAAAAAACTTCTGTTCTGTTTTAGATAGTGATAAGTTAAAATTAAAGACGAATCACAATTATTATTACCAAATACAAGGCCAGTTGTTCATAACAGGACGAGAGGAATGTGATTTTATTATTTGGACACATCAGGTTACAGAAATAGAGACAATAAAAATGGATGAAGAGTATTAAATGGATGCTTCCAATATTAAAGACATTTTATGTAAAAGAACTTGCTCCAGGAATAGTTTATTCACGAAAAGAAAGAAGTATGTCGATCAGGAATATGTCACAGAATCCGTAGAAACAGTTACAGTTTGATTTTTCTGTCAAATACTTTTTCTTACGCTCTTTAAAAGCAAAGAATTTCTTGAGCAGAAAGACATTTTCTGCCGCTCAAGTGAGTCAGAGAAATTATATGATAGAATGGGTAAATATTCCGGCATTTGAAGAAAAAATGGTATACTTTATGTGCAGTGAAAGTGACTTTTTGTGCTTCATCTGTAGTTAAAGGACGAGTGCACAAAAAGTATCACTTTAGTTCCTTATAAAATAATATACTATTATATATGCTTATGTATAACTGAAATAAAAATCTTTTTATTTTTATATTATAGTATCAAATAAAATACTGTATTTTATTAAATTTTAGTTTTTATTGTGTTGACATCATATAGAAATATTTCCTGTGATTTTAAATAATGTTCTTGAAAATCTTCAAGTTTGTATAGTTTTTAAACGCGCTCCAATACTCCTTCCACTATTCTATACAGATTTTTTGTGATTGGTCAAATCTACATTTTTGTCAGGACCGCAAGAAACCTTACATACACGAAACAAATTGTTGGTTGACGAACTTCAGCCCGTATGTTTCACCTTAATCGAAATAACAAGAATGAGAAAAAAAAAACATAAAATATATATGAAGTAATAGCTATTAGTGAAAAAATTTGTTAAAAATTATGTTTTATATCAAAGATATAAGCGATTATAAATATAGTGACATCACATATCCGGAAGGTTCTCATTGGCCACAAGTATTTTCGCGCGGTAAATAAGAGACATATGTAGAGTAGAACGTAACTAATTATGCCATTTCTGCACTGGTTTTTCAAACTGTTCGTCGTTTGCTGATATGTACGTGTACAACACGTTCTATATTTATTCCTATTGACAACTCCAGCACTCGAATATGCCAACTAGCAGTAAAAAAAATAATTTCTCGTGGTGGGACTGTTTCATTTATTGTGCATGTTGCTACGGTAAAAGTACGTGTTTTTATAACATAAATTTTAAATTTTTGCTATGAAAAACCAAAAAAGAGAAAATTTAATATGAACTGTTGCTTTTACGGATGCAAATCGCTCTGAACTATTGCAACATATGATAAAAGAACATACTCCGGTAGCAATATTTTAACTCAAACATTACACTACTAATTTCATACATTAATAAATTATTGTAGCAGTGGTGGTCAATAAGTAATTTAAATTTAGATTTTAATTCGGCAGTTAAATCATGTTCTTGTAGTTTTATATACCGGTCTGTGGAAAATAAATGTAATTTGGAATCTTCAGAACATGCAACAAATATATTTTTGTATTGAGTAAATATTCGATGTTTACATTTTTTTAAGTTTGAATTCTTGATAGTTGAATACGTACCCCCTATTACTTTGTATTTTGTAACCACAAATCATATATCTATGCGAAAATAATATTATTCAAGCAAAGAATAAATGATCATGAGAAAAAAATCTGCTTTTATTTTCTAATATTACGCGAGTTAGTCAGATTAAGGTTTTCAACAAAGTACAATTATTTTTCTAGAATTCAAACGAATATTATTTGCACTCTTTGAATGAAACAAGTTAGGTACCACTGAGCCGAACTTGGGACGTCACAACCACAACACAAAACTTCAAAAAATCATATCTCTTGTAATATAAAAATTTTCAATCAGTATTTTCACTGATCGTCATAGTTTACCATGTTGTTTCATAAAAAATTTATAATAAATAGGTTCAGAAGCCCAAAGGCAACAATTTTATATTTCAGTGTGATTGATTAATTTTTAAAGGTATATCGCACTAATTTTATAAATCTAAAAAGTACCGATGTTTGTTTGTTACCCATCAACGCGTTACAAGTATCAAATAAAATTCACGTCTGCTGTTAAAGGGTTGTTCTACTCGTATGTCTCAATACTTCTGTAAATGATTTATTTCTTTATTTTGTTAATGTTTTATGTTATCAAATCAACGATTGCCTGTATTGTGTGATACTTACGATTTTAGCTTTTTTATGGAGAGTAAATCATTATTTTAATTTTTACTATTTTATATTTTACACTGTTTAATTTTAGCGTAGTTGATGTTGCTTTTGTTTAGTTTTTATATGACATAAGTTTTGTTTGTGCAATAATACATTTTTTTTAAATGCATCTAGGTAAGTAAAACCGTGGCTGGAAAGCACTTTAATTCCACTCAATTCGATATATAACGAATGGCGTGTCTCTATTTTGACGCGAAAGTCTCAGTGAAAACACTTGACCGCCGCACCATGTACGATGTGCGCATTTATACAAATTTATTAATGATCATGGGCGTGCACATACATTTTCCCGGGGGGCTCAGACTCAGATATACATATATTTCAAAAAAGATTTTTTTACACATAACAAGTAGACAAAAAAATATTTAAATTTGTGAATTAATTTACTAGTCTTTATCGTCTGGATTTGAATTGAAGAGGAAGGACAATCTTCGAATAACTCTTCCATAAATTGACACCATTTCTTCAATAAATTTTGATTTAGCAGTTTGACCGTTTTTATTTTCTAATATTTTGTGTCTGTGTATTCTTAATAAACTTAGATTACTCAATCGTCACGATAGGGAACATGTCGCTAGCTGGCCATAAGATTATTGCTGAAAATTTAGTTTCAGTTTCAATTTATTATCTTTAGGGCGGAGATATCCACCTCCTAATAAAGTTCCTAATAAATTTATTTAGCTAATAAATATTTTTTGCAGATATCCACTACCTTATAAATTGTATTTACCTAATAAATACATTTATTAGCTACATATTTTATTAGCTACTCAAACATCCTAATAGAAACAAAAGATTCAATTGTCATGTCAAAATATGTATAAAATAAAAATATATTTTTAATACTACTCGTATATTAATTTCTTATTAAAAAGGTATGTATGCAAATAATATAGGGTTATCAGTGATATTTTAGATAGTTCTTGATGAATTGGATGAAATTATAGAGAGACATGATATGGTGTAGGTAGCTCAGCTGGCCTGTGAATTTGAGAACCTCGATTCGATTCCCACAGTCAACAAACAATTATCACCACATTAAAATTACCCTTGTGGCTCCTCCAACACTATCATCTTGGGGGCTGTATTTAGCAGGTTGAAAACCTCACTTCACGTGCCGAGATCTGCTACAGCAGAGTGCTACACACAGTAATGGATAAAATGCGTGATAATATATTTTATTTTTTTTATGAAATGAAGAATTTGGAAATAATTAATATTAGACACCTTCACAATGTTACATGTTGGAAATAAAATTGACAATTTTGATAAATGGCATAATATCTAATTTGTTAATCGATTTTGTATGTGGAAAGATACAGAATACAGATATTTCCAATTTATTCGCAGAATTCTTATTTTTAATATAGTGTTTAATACAACACAATCATATTTCAGAGGTTATTGAATCTCGATTAATTGTACAAGAACATGCATTAAATCTTGTCGCTATTATTTTCCACTTTTTGCTTTTTTGCTTCTAATTCACTGCGTCTGTTTGTTTATTTTCTCTTATACTTTTATATTCTACAGCTACATCAACTAATAATCTGACTTCATTTATAGAAAAAAATACAGATCTTGCACGTTCTCCTGACATTTTGACAGTTATTACAAAATCAAGGAGGTAGAAACAAAATTACAATCATATATTTATTAAACGTCATAAACAAGTTTTGTATTTCTTTCTAATTAATTATTTTCATAACATTCTCTCTCTCTAAAAAATGAACATGTTGCAATTTTTCCTTATTTATGTATAAGGTACCTAATAACAAGTAGACTAATAAATTGAACTGGATATCTAGAAAATAAATATCTTCCTAATAAATAATTTATTTTGCTAATAACTATTAAATAGTTTATTAGGTGGATATCTCGACCCTTAAACTTATAATTTAATTTTTATTTTATTTATATATACATATACAGGATGGTGACCGCGACTCTCGAACATGGGACTTTAACATGTAAAATCATATTGTTTTAATATCCTGCTTCCCTAATTATTTAAAATAAAAAAGCTTCACATAAAAGTTTTAGGGCATCAAATTCGAAATTACTAAAATTGTTTCAAAACTATCGGTAGCTATGAAATTGAAACAAAATTAAACAAATGTTTGACGTTCAACCTGCCAAAACTATCAAAACAAATTAAATAATAAATACATTTTTTATTTTGACAGACAAAACGTCAAACATTTGTTTAATTTTGTTTCAATATAATGGCTGTCGATAGTTTTGAAGCAGTTTTCGTCAATTTCAAATCTAATTTGTGTCGTTACAAAGTATGAAAAATTAATTTTGTTTCTTAGTTCAGATGCAGAATTTCATACCCTAATTCTTTTATTTCAAGCTTTTTTGCTTAAAATATGTAGGGAAGTAGGAAATTACAAAATTATAGTTTTACATGTTAAAGACCTATGTTCGAGAGTCATGGTTACCACCCTAGTTATTATCCAGGAGGGGGGGCGCACCCTCCTTGCCTCCCCGTGCGGACGCCCATGTTAATGATGTATTTATTTATTATTAATCCATTATAATGATTTATTTTCCCTTTTTTTTTATATAAATAGAAAGAATTACACGCCGTGTTATTATTTCATAAATTCAAATAAACAGCCATTCTTGAAATGCAACTTTTGACACTGAATGTATCGACCATAGTAGCGACTTCCGAAGACACTCCTCTCAGAGTTGTAAATTGCTTTGTTCAACGCTAACAATTTGTAATTAGGTACAGTTACTTTCTAATTTTTACTGTTTTGTACTATTTGATAGAGGTCGACATTTTCGAAAACTTTTGTATCCGATCCGATCCGACTCGATCCGATCTGATATCCGATCCGAGATCCTGAAAGTCTGATTCGACTCGGCATTTCATTAGATCCTTATAGTTATTTATATTTATATATACCCAATTTTAACGTGGTATAAATATTCGTAAGAAAAATAACCGTTATATATATATGAAGCTAAATTAATAATTTTCATTAAAGTGATATAATTTGTCGTAACGTTTTTTAATCATTTTGTATCATGGTGCTTATAAATTTTACGTACCTAGCGTTATCGTTTCTATAGAGTGAAATTGGAATTTATTTGTTTATAAATTAAAATGTTTCACAAAAACCTGCGAATCGGATCTTTTAAACTAATTTCGGATAGGATATTTTATCGGACGTTTGGATCGGATCCGACCCGAGAGAGTTCCGATTTGAAATTCTACTTCGGATCAGATCAAATCTGGATATTGGATATTTTTGCCGACCTCTACTACTTGATTGTAAATTGTATGTTACATGTATCATTCTAAACATTTTTATTATAATTTAAAATCATTTGATTTTTATTTTAAATACAAGATATATATTTTTTAAATGTATATTATGTTCAACGGGCCGGCAATTTGTCTTTTTACCCAGGGCGACGTGAAAGCTAGAGCGAGCGCTGCGGGTAACGGTTAATGTTTGTATTTGATTGTAACTAAATATAAATATTTTATACATTTCTTTAGACTGTATACAGTTTTAATTTTAAGTTTATTACTTGTCATTCAACTAGTAATGAAATTTAATCTAAGAAAAAATAGAAAATAGTTGATCGTTATTATACACAATGAGGATCAAATATTGTGTTGTTTCTGCCTGCAAAAGCAGCTCAGAATGCCATCCGGATCTTGGTATTTTCTACTTACCAGCAAATAAGGCTTTATTAAAGAAGTGGACCGAAACTATGAAAGTAGCCGCTCTATCTATAATTTCTTATAAATTTGTATATGGTTTGCATTTTGAAGACAAATACTTTCGAACAGCAGGCAAACAAAGATTGAACCGTGGATAACTCCTACAATATTAAATCCAACAACATTTCATCGTATGAACCCTTAATTGATACACTAGAATCACTAATCTTGTTATAACTGGAACAAGATAGCTGAATTGTTTAGTCACTTCAAAATATGTAATTGTGCAACTTTTTTTCAGCGATTTTTGAGAGTCTGTCCTCCATTAATTCAATGAATTTGATATAAACATGAAAGTGGATCCCTGGTTCAGAACCCCTGCAGTACAGTGTAATATGCCCAGTACACATCATAGAATTGTAATTTAAATAATAGTTTGTTTTTGTACTTTTCTCTTAAAATATGTCTAATGCTTAGTTTTTCATTTAACTTATGTGTCTGTTATAATTACCTGCCTGTAATATAACAGAATACTTGTAATTTGTATTGGTGTTGCTAAAATTTACTTAACAATCGGGCAAAAATAAATATATTATACGAAAAAGAATAAATAGTGACCATTTTTCATCCTATTTTCCTGAAATCAGTACCTGTACCAGTTAAGGATTAATTTCATATTGTTTTAGAAATCGGACTTGCAACAGATGTTACCACTCCAGAATGCCAAGTACTTCCAGGTGCCTGGTTTTGAATCTGATCCTTCCAAGAATTGAAGTAGCGAGCCGACGATTCCAAAAGAACCATTATCGATGCCAAGTACTTCGAAGTGTCTGCTTAGTTTTACAGTTTCGTCAAACCTTTGTGAATCTGTACCTGGACTTTCCAAGAACTAACGGTCAGTACACGTCACCTACGAATCAAACTGTGCCCAGAGCTTCACAGAGACCTCTGATTATCGCAAAACAGACACAGACCATTTACAACATACAACTTTGATTAGGGTATTGTTAGATACAAAACTATTTATTTATACATTACACGATTTTCTTTTGTCTATTATTTGCCAAACAGAGTATGTACAAAGTGTTTTTATTATTTTATTTGTCGAAATGATCATTGCTCACGTTATTTCAGTTCGTACAAAATAGCATGATTTATGTAAAAACGTTCTATATGTTTGATTTCCTTCTAATATTTATTCACTACATCTCTTGACGTGACGTGCCGTCATTTTTGCATGAGTCTATTTAAGGAATTAATTTTACTTATTTTTCGAGCATCAATCTATCTTAATTCATCTAATCTAATGTTGGCAACCACGCCGAAATGTCAGTACACAATATTTTCAATACAACTTGTTTAATTGTTCAAAATGAGTAAATTTTACTATAAAATATTAAATAAATTGTGCTACCTGTGCATAATTGTATGTATGTGACTGTACTTAGCGTAAACAGCTGAAGACAAATTTCTCTTTGCTAGGGTTGGTATGACTTAGGTTTTTTCCGCGGAAATTTGGAAAGGCGTCTTCCCAATGATTGTTTAGGATTGTGCGAGACAGCGGCGTAGCTACCAAGGGGCTAGGCGGTGCCGCGCCCCGGGGCCTCCAAGCACAGAAGGCCGTTGGCCAGCATACCTCTAACTCTAGCTGTCCTCACAAATTTTCTCCGACCTCCAGAATTATAATAAGAAGCTCAATTATCGTCATCGATCACATGTTGTGTGTGAGAGCGCGTGAATCATTCAAGTGCAAAGCCAGTGAAACTGCAATTAAGTATGGTATAGATCCCAATTTTCAAGAAAAACGGCAAAGGAAAGTTAAAAAACATTTTGATAAACTAGCTTCTGACAACCTATTTAGAAACAAGGAAGAAATATTTAATGTTACCATATTCAATAAAGTACTAGACACAATAGTAGCTCAATTAAATACACGTTTTACGTGTATGAGTGCAGTCTGTCAAATATTAGATTTTCTAACACCAAAATTTTTACTTCTTGTAGACGAAGCAACTTTATTAAAAAAATGTTATCAATTAATTCCAAAGAAAATACTCTGATATAATAGGACTTAATTTTTCACTTCATTATGTTAATATTTACCACCTACTTTTATCTAAATTGACTCAGGCATGGACTGTTCACCAGTTATGTAAGGAAACAACGACCAAATATGGAGTGCTAGAATGCGATCTTACGGATGTATTTACAGCAATATTGTTATTTTATACAATTCCTGTCACTACTGCATCAACTGAAAGATCATTTACAAATTAAAAATAATAAAAAAAAACTATTAAAAAATTGAGAAGGCCAAGTTCGACTCCGAGATTTAGCGTTAATAGCAATAGAAAACAAGGCCGCATAAAGTCTAGATTTATCCAATGTCATTGATAGTTTTGCGAAAACTAAGGCTGGGAAGAGATTGTAAACTGAATATTTTTTTAAAATCACTAATGTAGGCAGGTAATTGTATTGCGACCTTTTATATTAAACCATTTAATATTTATCTACTTCATTTTATTGCCTAATTGAAATCTAATTATTTTTTTTTGTTTTTATTATGTATTTTTACATATGTATTTATATAATTTTACTATTAAGTTAGGGCTCCAATTGAATTTTTTTTTGCCCCAGGGCCTATGGTCACCAAGCTACGCCACTGGTGGGAGAAAGACAATCTATCTTAGGTGACAAGTGCACCCTGAGCAGTGTTGCCAATTGGAGTGCCAAGCTCAAGCTAAGTACACACAATTTTGAATTTTGACAGACAGCAAATGCAGTGATAATATTGTGGGTGTGATGTTTTCTACTTATATGATATTTTCTTAGCAAAGTACTCATGTTTAAAAATATGTTTTCCTATTTCCATACATAATGAATTGTCAATAAATACTTTTGTATCCCAATGTAAAATATCAAGTTATTACTTATATAAATAAATATATCAACACGCCTTCTATCCATTACTAGGTGTGGCACTCTACCGAAGCAGATCTCATTAAGTGATATATTTTTTGCGAGGAAAGTGCGGTTACCAACCGTCAAATCACGGCCTCCAAAGATGTTAGTGGACGGAGAACCACAGGTGTAGTATTAATGTGGTGGAAATGTTTGTCGGGTTGTTAGGATCCACAGACCGACATGATACCACTGTGCCACCTATTCCACAAGTTATTACTTTATACCTTATTAAATTTAATGCATTTTAACTAATATTGTATTCAGTAAAAAAAATGTAAAAAGTAGCGACTTTTGTTAAAAAAAGAGAATATAATAGCAACGATGTGGCCGCGTAGAGATATATTGGCAAACTAAGTTTTTTTACTAAAATCTGGTGGCAACACTGAGTCTGAGAGAAGTTGCCGATCTGTCATGATTCGGCGGCCGACGTGTAAACACCTTAGCGATATCTCTTACTTCTGGACTGTCTTTGAGAACATACACGTTATACCTAGATTTGTTTAAGGATTTGCGTGTGTTGTACTTTCAAGTGCTACTCGAAGCAGTTATTATTGCACGTAAGTAGATATAGATTATTTATATTGTATTAATCTTGTTTTTGTTATTTTGTTCATATTAATTATATTTTGTTATTGTTGATCACATGTTTAACCAAGTGATCCTGTGTGCGCCACCTTTCCGTTTCTAGTTGTTGTTATTGAAGTGTGTTACAATTGTAATAATTATTATTGACATAATATAAAAATATTTTTAATTTAGGAAAAATCATAGCAGCCTGCTTCATATGTCGCCACCGTGATTAATGTAGTCACTATAACACATGCAAACAACTAGCGCCATTAGAGTGACCATTTATTTTTTTGGTGAAATCAGTACAAAATTTATAGGTATGTCCTATGTGAGGGTAAAAATGAAAAAAAAATAGTACCTAATAATGTATTATTGTATACGTTTAGATATTTACTATTAATTAATATCTGCTTGTATATAATCAAAATTAGTAATCACAAAAAAGTTGTTATTAATAACAACTCGTTCTACTTGTTAACTAATAATTAAATAATAAAGAACAACAATACAAAAATCATAAAAGCAAATAAATTATTAGTAGGTTCACAAAGGTAATTAGTATTTATTAGGAATGTTAACTATTCGGTTTAGACTATTCGGATAGCTCGAATATCTGAACTGATCGAAAATTTTAATAACCGAACAGCCCAAATAGTTCGAATATACAAATAGTTAATGTGGCCTGATAGTCAAATAATAATAATGAACGAATAGTTCCTAATAAATTCTTTAGATATTTAGTTTAGCTACAAAATTTTACCACATTTTAATAAATAAACGAATTCAAAAATCTAAACAATAAACACCATAATGTGTATTCCATATTGTCCAATGTACATACTTGTATTTTAGGTAAATGCAAACAGTTAGCCAAATCAAATAAGTATATACATTAATATTAGTGCGGTGTAGAATTACCTACTTTTATTATTAAATTTAATAATTAGTTCTATAATTACACGAATTATTTGAATATCTGAATAATTTTTTAATATCCGGATAACGAATATAAAGCTTAGCATATATGCGAACTATTCGGATACTAATATGGAGACTAACTATTCGGTTGATTGAATATTATGTGGACATATTTTTTTTTAATCGGCATCCCTTATAAAATATATATATATATATATATATATATATATATATATATATATATATATATATATATACAATTTAATTTCTCAGTGGAATGTACTTCATTTAAAAGTGAAATATTTCCTTTCATTCAATCGCATTATTAATCGAATGATAGATGTACCTACGTTATATGGACCGTTTATTTTGAAATTGGTGTAAGTCCATTTTTTCTTGTTTCGAGAAAACTAATAGTTAATAATTAATGTATATGTAATTTCTTCTACCGGCCAATTTTAAATTAGACAAAGCATGGGTATTTTTTAAGAAATTACATACTAATTAGTTATAAATAAAAAGTTTACACTAAATTCAGCATAATTTACGTGATATCTCATTATATATATATATATATATATATATATATATATATATATATATATATGTTTCTCTAAATTTTCTAAAAAATAAAATAACTCTATATAAAACTTTCATATGTAACGTCAAAAGTGACAGCTTTGGTCTATAATTTTCAAAACCTAGATTCTATATACATATAAGAAGTATGTAATATTGTATCTTGATAATATATTTGTCAAATAGATGTTTTGTCTTAAAAAATATTTATATAAACATGAAATAAATTGAAAACCGTTCAAAACACATATCCTCAATCCTCTAATATCTAAAGCAAATTATAAAATTGTATAGAAACGTCAAAAGTAATTGACAGCTTTGAAAAATTTCTTTTTGCGGTCAAAATTTCAAAATGCCTATAGCAACGCTTGCATTTTCTACCATAAGTTTTTCATTAATTTCACGTGAATTATACTTTCGACAAATCTGAAATACCCAAAAGGCACTGGTCCCAAACATTCTTTAAATTCTAGAAAAAAATAAATACCAATCGCACAAACCGTTTAAACTGTAGCCGTGTCTAAGGTTTGGTTGTTAGGTGGAAAATTTTAAGCTGAATAGTATATGTTTGACTAGTGACAAGCTCGAAGTAATATTGGTTGAAAGAAATGGTTTGAAACCGTCCGTAAATGTTAGTTAATAACGTATTGATATACTTACTTAAATAACAACATTTATTATCACATTTAATTGTTAAAAGATTGTGGTTTTTAATTATATGAAATAATATAGTATTTGTCAAAGTAAGTAATTATGTCATTTAACGTAAAAAACTAAAAATGATTTTTCACATACTGTACTGATTTTACTAATTTTCGATTTTCTATTATTATTTTTATCGCATGTTATTTATATATTGTAACTTTTATATTTTGTTTACCTGATCAATTACTAGCGGTAAACGTGTATGTTACTTAATTAAGGTCCAGTTTTTCAATCACCGGTTTACTCTCGATTACTGATAATCATGATTAAAAAACTGACCCGTATAATATTTAGACAGTCGAGAAAAGTCAAATTGAATTAAAAACTATAAAAATATTAATTTTGAAATATGAACCGTTTACTTTGAAAGTGGTGTAAGTCCATTTAAAAAAATGAGATATCACGTAAATTATGCTGAATTTAGTGTAAACTTTTTATTTATAACTAATTAGTATTTAATTTCTTAAAAAATACCCATGCTTTGTCTAATTTAAAATTGGCCGGTAGAAGAAATTACATATACATTAATTATTAACTATTAGTTTTCTCGAAACAAGAAAAAATGGACTTACACCAATTTCAAAATAAACGGTCCATATAACGTAGGTACATCTATCATTCGATTAATAATGCGATTGAATGAAAGGAAATATTTCACTTTTAAATGAAGTACATTCCACTGAGAAATTAAATTGTATATATATATATATAAGTTATTTGCAAAAAACTAAAATAAATTCACGATTAATTTTAAGCAGTAAAATGACAACTTTTTTTTAGTTTTTTGCAAATAACTTACGACCTGTAAAAAATATCGAAAACTTTTTGGAAGATAAGTTATATCAAATGAAATGTTCTACAGAAAATGTCCTATGGCATTTTCTCTCCAAGTTGATGGTTGCGTCGGAAAATTAGAAAAATATAAAAATTTAATATCAATCTAACTCTATCGTTAAATAACTTTTGAAAAAATTAATATATCAAAAAATTGTAAGAGACCTTTTTTGTAGAGCGTTAAATTTTCTACAAGAGTATGTTTCGATCATTTCAAAATAATTTCCCTACGTTATTATATGAATCTTTAGTTGTCTATTACTGAAAAGATATTTTAAATAATACAAACGTTTCGATATATTAAAACTTTGTGGCGGGAAATGATAGGTAAACAACCACAAGTCTCGACAACATGAAGAGAAATGAAAAAACTGGGTTATGAGTTTTATAAAGTATTTTTTTAAATGTTATTTTATTTAACGGCTAATGTTACTATGCCCTATTTGTCATTAGGCGAAAGAAAAGCTTTTACTAAAAAATTTACAAAAGCGTAACCGGTTAAAATGGGTAAAAGAACATAAGAACTGGATTAATAGACAATGGCATACTTTAATTTGGAGTGATAAGTCCAAGTTAGATGCTTGCGTTGGCAAATAGAGCATAGTAACATTAGTTGTTAAATGAAATAACGGTAAAAAAATACCTTATAAAACTTGAAATCCAGTTCTTTTGGTTTCTCTTCATGTTGTCGAGACATGTGGTTGTTTACCTATCATTTCCCGCCACAAAGTTTTAATATCTCGAGCTTACGCTGGACGATTTACTTTCAAAATTCTTCTGAAATCTCGTAGATCAGCACGGGAAATGGCTAAAGAACGGCCATTTTTTTAAACTTTCAGATATTCCACCAATTTTTTAATATAAGTTTTTAATATTTTGTACCATAGGTCTCGCAATAGAATGAGAAATAAATATTTTTCTTGCAGAAATACCATTTTTTTGAGCATTTATTATAGACCACCGTAAATCTCTGCGCAAAGCTTCACAACGAGCCATTTTATTTGAAAAAAAAATTTCGTCAAACGACAATGGCAATTTTGTATTGATTTTTTTCGTTTGTGTTTTGTTTTAACAACTATTTAATTTAAAACACGCAAATAAATCACTTCTAAGACATACATTTTTTGTTGGCCGAACTTTTATGAATCTGTTGTCGTAATACTTATTTGATGATAGTTTTGTAAATGTTTGTATTATTTAAAATATCTTTTCAGTAATAGACAACTAAAGATTCATATAATAACGTAGATATAGTTTTGTTGTAAGAATAAAACATTTTTTAGTATATTTTTATATTTTTGTAAAGCATAAAGTTTGAAATTTATACCGGCCGAACTATTCTGGAGTTGGGTATATATATATATATATATATATATATATATATATATATATATATATATATAATTATTTTTTTTATTTCCGGGCTTTTCATTCCGAGAATATGTTAATTATGGTGTCAATATTAATTTCCTCTAATTTCGGAATCAAATTTGTAATAGTAACTAAAAACATGAAGTACAAAATTTAAATTACACAACCAAATTCTAAAGAATTAATAATTTAAATGTGTTTTATTTTACTGTGAAATCACTAATGTTATAAATGTATATATTTAAAAAACCTAACCTAAAATGAAATTGTTAGTTCTGCGCGTGCTGTGGATGTGTGCGCTATTCTCTGCGCATGCGTGAAATACAAGTATAGAGCGCTGCAGCGTTTTAGAAACAAGGAAATAACACTAAATTCAATTATTTTCCGACTTATTTCTATTATCAGTTTATAATTTGCCTCATTTCAAACTTTTATTTTTGTGAAGTTTAGCATTTACAAAAAATTAAAATTTTATTTACGAACGTGCTCGGTGTACCGCTCTAAACGTTTCTACCACCGGATGCTATAGACTCCAAAATCCCCCCGCCACTTTAAACCCCCCCTTTTATTCCACATATATTTATTTCGAGAAGTCATTTTTAAATCCTTTGATACAAACGAAACAGTAAACATGAATAATAGAAAAGTGTGATTCAAGAGGGAAAGGGGATTGCCGTTTCATGATCACAAAATGAAAGAGTGGGGATAACGAATAAAGATCGAGGAAACATGATGCTTCTTGATCATATTAACTTTGATTACGACTCCCAGTCCAAAGATACACACCTTATCTAAACCAATTTTTTTTTGTTTAACACAGTAATATTATTATGCAATAATATTTATAATCTATTATTTTTTAAGGTTTTGACAAGTGCAAGAAAATGGACATCCCAACTGAGGTGTTAGAAGTGTTAAAGTGCAGCAGCTGCGAGCTGTACTTGTCTCGGGGCCCCGTGTACTTACAACATGACGGGGCGGCGGCGTGCGGCCGGTGCTACACCTCCGAGCGTCCGGCTGCTAGGAACACTCAATATGAGGCCACCGCCAAATTATTAAAGTTCCCGTGCAAGAACCAGGAGTTAGGCTGCCTAGAGACGGTGCCCTACGTCGAGCAGAACGAGGTGATCGACCACGAAGAAGTGTGCGAGCACCGACAATTTGTTTGCCCGGTGCTCGGCACTGCCCACTGCGACTGGCTGGGTACAAGAACAGAAATCTTACAACACTGTCAGACTGAACATCCAGACACAGTTGTCGACAACCCGGCAACTTTGATCCACGACATCTCCAAGGCCAGCGTGCGCACTTATCTGTTCCGAGCCTTTCAAGTACTCTTCTTGCTCCATGTGAAAGTGTGTTTGGTGTCGGGGAAAATTTGTCACTCGTTGAGGTTATTGGATGCTTCAGATGTGGCTGCGAAATATTTCTTTAATTTAGACATCAAACGTAATAAAGAACAGGTGACGAAGGAAGGACAAGTGGCGCCTCAAGGTTGCCTAGCGATCCAGGAACCAACCTCACTGGCAGTCAACACCAATAGCCTCCTGGATATGTTGGGCGGCTTCGACGGCACCACGTTCACTGTGACAGTGAAGCAAAGAGTGAACGACGCAGCCGAACAACTTGCGATTGTGATGAATCAGAGGATAAGCGATTCGGATGATCAATCTACGAAGGTGGTGTACAAGTGTGCTGGGTGCGCGGTGGGGGTGACGGTGTTCCGGTATCGCGACAAGGATGGTTGGCGATGTGAGCGCTGCGCTCCCGCCAAGCGAGCCTGCGAAAACCAGCGCCAGGGCTGCACTCACACCAACATCAACAACAAGTGCAGGAAACACGAGAACTTTTTCTGCCAGCAGCGCACCAAGTGTATCATCTGCAAAGCGAGTGTGTCTCGAGGCTCGTTGTCCGCGCATTACGGCTCTGTGCACCAGGACATCACATACAGGGCCGGCTCCACGTGGTCGACGCAGAATGAGAGGCGAGAGCGGCGGTGTCTCGTGTCAAGTGTTGCAGGCACCGCGGTGTGCGGATATAGACTGCACGACTCATACTTTGAGCTCTTTGTGCACACCCCGGTGTCTAACGAGCGGTTGAGTGAATTTCGTTGCGAGGTGCGAGTGACTGACCCCACTACCGGAGACTCGCACACATTCACACCTAATGTGGACTACAATGCGTGGCATGACTGGCGTATCTTGGTGAAGAAGAAAAAGTTTTCCAGGTTTAACACCGAGGTGGATATCTGCGTGGAAATAAGGAAGGTTGAGTCATAGTGATGTCCGTGGAGCGGTTGTCAAGTGATGTGGTGACGTGTGCGGAGCGGCGGGAACATGTGGTTGGCGGAGAATTTGTATTCGCAGTAAATATAAATAAACTACTACTTGTTCATCATGATAAGTTATCTTATTCACCTGATTCCACTCCTCTTATTGCAATTCTAACAAAACTTCCACAAAAATACCTATACAAATAGTTGAAATTATGATAGAGAACAAAACCACCAAGCTGTAATTATTTTGTTTGTTTGTAAACTCAGATTAACATTCGTAATAAATAGTATATTGTCATAGAGCAGGGGTTGCCAACCTTTTCGAAATGCTATGCTACTTTAATAATTTTTTAACAAAGAGTAAGCTACTCGTACTTAAACTTATTTAATAAGTAGATATTTATATATATATATATATATATATATATATATATATATATATATATATATATATATATATATATATATATAATATTACATTAATCAAATATTAGATTATTATGTCTTTACTGTTCATATAGTGTTATGTAATAACATTAAGAATATTTTTTTGCGATAAGAATTGAAAGATTAATGTTTTCAAATCGAATTTGTTTTATTAAAGAGTTTAATGGCATTATAAGGAAATGATCGCTCAAAAATAGATGAGATCTGTAACGAACATTGTAAGAATGAATAACGGTTGCTTCTAGTAACTTAATAGATAAATAAAGTGGTACAGAGTTGACAACAATTTTATAAGTAATACATGCAAGATGCAGTTTCCAACGATCCTCCATTTTTAACCAATTTAATTTCTTGTATGCGTCTGATAAGTGGCTTCGTCGATTCAAACCAAATATGAAATGAACACACGAATTTTGTATCCTTTGTATTCTTTTACTAGTGACTAAGTCAAGACATGGGCCATAAACAGAATCACAGTAATTAAAGTGCGACAAGACTAGTGCTTGTGTTAGAGTCTTACTTAAATTTTGATTCAGTATGTGTTTGTTTGAAAATAAACATTTTAGAGAGCAGAATGCTCTTTTTATTAAAAGATTCACATGGCTTTTGAAGCGTAAATCACTATCAATTACAAGACCTACAATTATAATGCAGTTGGAAAATTGCAGTGTCGCATCCGCCATCTTGATTGTGCAATTACTTTCTCCCCAGGACCTTAAAACTTTTGTTACAAAAGATAATAGCTGCCGATTTTTGGGAAATAATACGAAGACGGTGCAGTTGAGAGAATTCATAAATTGCCTGCAGATCGTAATTAATATTTATACATGATTCATTAATATTATTTTTATTAAAAGAATAATAATATATCTGTGTGTCATCAGCATAGTGATGATATTTACAAAATTTGAGCCTTTTATGAAAGTCGGCAGTATAAATACTAAATAAGAGTTATCTAAGAATTGTCCCTTGCGGCACGCCTATTGTTACGTTTACACTAGCAGAAATTTTATCATCAATACAGACAGTTTGGGTTCGATTAAATAAATAATTATGCATAAAATTTACTGCATCTTTATGAAAACCAAAGTAATGGAGTTGAGCACAGAGTAGATTATGGTCTATTGTATCAAAAGTTTTGGAGTAGTCAATAGACCATATTACTTTCTATAGCGCCTCTGCCGGCAAATTTATGAAATGAAAAAAGCGTGCCAGGGTGACAAACTTTTTTTTCCATTTTTTCCAATTATGTTGGCAATACTAATGTTTGTGACGCCATGTGACTCGAACGGTGATGCATATGCGCATGTGCGCATAAATTGTGACAGTTTTGTTGCCGCCAGTTTGAAGGTGACATGAAATCTTTAATTTGAAATGTTGGTCTGTTTAATATTCTTGGGAAAGGAATGAAAAGATATTCCCTTATTAATTAATTAATTCAAATTACAATCTGAGAGGCAACAATTTTAACCAGGCATTTTTCAAACAAATTTTACACTTCGCAAAACAATTACAACAAAACGTAAGTTTGAGGTTATCGGCCAGTGACAGATGACAGAAGAGCAAATTGGCGCTTAAAATTTTCAAATTTTAATATTTCTTTTAATATTAATGTATTGATTATTTATATATTATAAAGGCAGAATCCGATAGTAAAAAATGAAATATAACTTGCATACAAAAATTATCATTCATTTACGTTTAGATAAAATGATATTTTACTTTAAAAATACAATTTTTTCCATAAGAATACATTGGTTTCATTTTAGCTGTACTTCCAAGCATATGATTGGTGCATTATGAGCATGCGTATTGAGATAGTAATATGGTCTATAGATGGTCTATAGATGCTAACATCGTAAGATGACCCTTATCAAGAGCATGTAGTAAGTTGTCTGTGACGTCGAGTAAAGCAGTTGGGAGTACTGTGCCCTTTTTTGAACCCTGATTGAAATTCAGGAAGTAAATTGTTTTTTACAAAGTGATCATTAATTTGTAAGTGAATAATTTTCTCAAAATTTTTTGATATAGTTGCGAGTATGCTAATTGGGCGGAAATTTTTGAAATTTGATGGATTTTCAATTTTAGGAATAGGACGTATTTTAGCAGCTTTCCACATGGCTGGAAAGATATTCTGTATCAAGAAAACGTTAAGAATATGTGTTATGTATTTCTTTATATGAACAAAAACTAGATGAAGCATTTTTAGGGAAATGCCGTCAGATCCTATCGCATTTGAATTACTTGAGCAGAATGCTGTTTCAACATCTGTTGCAGTAATTACATGAAAATTAAATGTTTTCTGGCTACAAATGTTTGAAACATAAAATTGAATTAAATCGTTTGTTTTATTACCACTAGAATTGATGAGGGATTGAACACTTTGCACAAAATAATTATTGAGTTCATTGGGGTTATTCAAGTGTGCAGGTATAGTCACATCCCTTTTCTTATTATTATTATTATTATTAAGATGGGATAAATTTTTCCAAAGTTCTTTCGATTTGTGATTCTGTTGTCTTATTGATGATGTTACTTGGTTTCTTAATTGTTTGCATTGAGTCCAAAATTTTATTTGCTTAGTTTGTTTATATTGAGATAAACCGATTTTTTTAGTGATATTAAATGCTTGAATTCGTCAGTCATCCATTGTGTATTAGGACCTTTGACTTTGGCAGTTTTTAGTGGTGCATAAATGTTAAAAATATTTAATACGTTGTCATTAAAGAAACTTATTTTTGAATCCACATTATTAAGTTTATACACCTTTTACCACGGTATAGTGTGCAGATCAGAATAAAAATTGTTCATATCAATGTGTTTGAAATTACGGAAAGTTATAAATCGAGGGTTACAATTATCATTAACAGGAAAATTAATATTACAATAAATCAAGTCAGATATGTTAGGATCTTGCACCCCGAATCAGTAATACTATCAGAATTGCCGCATGCTATAACATCAAGTAAAGTAGCAGATGACTCAGTTATTCTTATATTGTAAAAATATATGATTTGGCACAAGCCATAGGCAATACAAAAATTATTTAAACTTAGAGCACCGGGACTTTTTTATCTAATAAATTTATATTTAAGTCGCCTAACAAAAATATATCATCAACTAATTGAGGATAGAGTCTCATCAACTGAATTAATAAAGTCAAAACACCAAGCGCGATTTGTTTTGAATTAACAACTAATTTAATCCACAGCTGTTCGATACAAGAATCTTTAATATTAATTATATTGAAGTTTAAGTTTTTATTTATATGTAATCCAACTCCACCTCCTCGTGAATTGCGATCATGCCTTATAAAGGAATAACCAGTGATGTTATAAATATTTTGATTATCTTTTTCGGATAACCATGTTTCCGAGACTGATAATATTGAGTATTTTTTATTTAGTATATCATCTTTCAATAAATAGAAATTAGTGTTCAAAGATCTCACTTTTAAATGAACAGACAACAAAGACATAAATAATATCTAACTAATGAAAATAATGTAAACAATATCAAAAATATAGTGTCAAAGTACAAACAAAATGCCCAATGAACAAAACAAAAATTGTAATTAACTTCATTAATTAAGTAAAGCAGCCTATGAAGCTAACGCACCACTTATTCTGGTATAGAGTGATTACGTCATCCTCACGGTAGGTTGTGGGTTCGATCCCAGACTATAGGAATTAATTGTTTTTTTTTTTAGATTTAATACAAATACATGATTTACTTAACTTTCTTTACAAAATAGTATAATATTGACTTATAACAATATGACCTACTTAATATGTTATCTCATTACATACATTACATTACTATTAAGTTACTTCAATGATTTACTTTAGATAACTTACAACAATGCCATTGACCTACTTAATTCATTCATTTTCCTCTGATTTTCTTACAAAATAATATAACAATTAACTTATAAAAATGACCTTGACACACCTACTTCATTATCTCACATTCCTTGGACTTTTTTACAAACTAATACAATAATGACTTATAACAGTGACTTACAACAATGAGTTTGACCTATTTAATTCATTAACTCAATCTACTTTGACTCTTTTACAAACTAATATAATAATGACTTATAACAGTGACTTACAACAATGACTTGTATGTATGTATGTATGTATTATTGACAATTTAATCAATTTCTACATGTTTTATAAAATACTGTTTATTATTGTTGTTTGTTAACTACTGTTATTCTTGCAATTTTCTTGGTTTTTTATTTTAAGGTTAAATGATACCCATGCGCGCGAAGTTCAAAATGAATATAAAAGATTTAATTTTTTTTTCTTCTTGGAAGGATCAGATTCAAAACCAGGCACCTGGAAGTACTTGGCGTTCTGGAGTGGTAACATCTGTTGCAAGTCCGATTTCTAAAACAATATGAAATTAATCCTTAACTGGTACAGGTACTGATTTCAGGAAAATAGGATGAAAAATGGTCACTATTTATTCTTTTTCGTATAATATATTTATTTTTGCCCGATTTTTAATCGATGAAAAAAAGTTGCACAATTACATATTTTGAAGTGACTAAACAATTCAGCTATCTTGTTCCAGTTATAACAAGATTAGTGATTCTAGTGTATCAATTAAGGGTTAATACGATGAAATGTTGTTGGATTTAATATTGTAGGAGTTACTCCACGGTTCAATCTTTGTTTGCCTGCTGTTCGAAAGTATTTGTCTTCAAAATGCAAACCATATACAAATTTATAAGAAATTATAGATAGAGCGGCTACTTTCATAGTTTCGGTCCACTTCTTTAATAAAGCCTTATTTGCTGGTAAGTAGAAAATACGAAGATCTGGATGGCATTCTGAGCTGCTTTTGCAGGCAGAAACAACACAATATTTGATCCTCATTGTGTATAATAACGATCAACTATTTTCTATTTTTTCTTAGATTAAATTTCATTACTAGTTGAATGACAAGTAATAAACTTAAAATTAAAACTGTATACAGTCTAAAGAAATGTATAAAATATTTATATTTAGTTACAATCAAATACAAACATTAACCGTTACCCGCAGCGCTCGCTCTAGCTTTCACGTCGCCCTGGGTAAAAAGACAAATTGCCGGCCCGTTGAACATAATATACATTTAAAAAATATATATCTTGTATTTAAAATAAAAATCAAATGATTTTAAATTATAATAAAAATGTTTAGAATGATACATGTAACATACAATTTACAATCAAGTAGTAGAGGTCGGCAAAAATATCCAATATCCAGATTTGATCTGATCCGAAGTAGAATTTCAAATCGGAACTCTCTCGGGTCGGATCCGATCCAAACGTCCGATAAAATATCCTATCCGAAATTAGTTTAAAAGATCCGATTCGCAGGTTTTTGTGAAACATTTTAATTTATAAACAAATAAATTCCAATTTCACTCTATAGAAACGATAACGCTAGGTACGTAAAATTTATAAGCACCATGATACAAAATGATTAAAAAACGTTACGACAAATTATATCACTTTAATGAAAATTATTAATTTAGCTTCATATATATAACGGTTATTTTTCTTACGAATATTTATACCACGTTAAAATTGGGTATATATAAATATAAATAACTATAAGGATCTAATGAAATGCCGAGTCGAATCAGACTTTCAGGATCTCGGATCGGATATCAGATCGGATCGAGTCGGATCGGATCGGATACAAAAGTTTTCGAAAATGTCGACCTCTATCAAATAGTACAAAACAGTAAAAATTAGAAAGTAACTGTACCTAATTACAAATTGTTAGCGTTGAACAAAGCAATTTACAACTCTGAGAGGAGTGTCTTCGGAAGTCGCTACTATGGTCGATACATTCAGTGTCAAAAGTTGCATTTCAAGAATGGCTGTTTATTTGAATTTATGAAATAATAACACGGCGTGTAATTCTTTCTATTTATATAAAAAAAAAGGGAAAATAAATCATTATAATGGATTAATAATAAATAAATACATCATTAACATGGGCGTCCGCACGGGGAGGCAAGGAGGGTGCGCCCCCCCCTCCTGGATAATAACTAGGGTGGTAACCATGACTCTCGAACATAGGTCTTTAACATGTAAAACTATAATTTTGTAATTTCCTACTTCCCTACATATTTTAAGCAAAAAAGCTTGAAATAAAAGAATTAGGGTATGAAATTCTGCATCTGAACCAAGAAACAAAATTAATTTTTCATACTTTGTAACGACACAAATTAGATTTGAAATTGACGAAAACTGCTTCAAAACTATCGACAGCCATGATATTGAAACAAAATTAAACAAATGTGTGACGTTTTGTCTGTCAAAATAAAAAATGTATTTATTATTTAATTTGTTTTGATAGTTTTGGCAGGTTGAACGTCAAACATTTGTTTAATTTTGTTTCAATTTCATAGCTACCGATAGTTTTGAAACAATTTTAGTAATTTCGAATTTGATGCCCTAAAACTTTTATGTGAAGCTTTTTTATTTTAAATAATTAGGGAAGCAGGATATTAAAACAATATGATTTTACATGTTAAAGTCCCATGTTCGAGAGTCGCGGTCACCATCCTGTATATGTATATATAAATAAAATAAAAATTAAATTATAAGTTTAAGGGTCGAGATATCCACCTAATAAACTATTTAATAGTTATTAGCAAAATAAATTATTTATTAGGAAGATATTTATTTTCTAGATATCCAGTTCAATTTATTAGTCTACTTGTTATTAGGTACCTTATACATAAATAAGGAAAAATTGCAACATGTTCATTTTTTAGAGAGAGAGAATGTTATGAAAATAATTAATTAGAAAGAAATACAAAACTTGTTTATGACGTTTAATAAATATATGATTGTAATTTTGTTTCTACCTCCTTGATTTTGTAATAACTGTCAAAATGTCAGGAGAACGTGCAAGATCTGTATTTTTTTCTATAAATGAAGTCAGATTATTAGTTGATGTAGCTGTAGAATATAAAAGTATAAGAGAAAATAAACAAACAGACGCAGTGAATTAGAAGCAAAAAAGCAAAAAGTGGAAAATAATAGCGACAAGATTTAATGCATGTTCTTGTACAATTAATCGAGATTCAATAACCTCTGAAATATGATTGTGTTGTATTAAACGCTATATTAAAAATAAGAATTCTGCGAATAAATTGGAAATATCTGTATTCTGTATCTTTCCACATACAAAATCGATTAACAAATTAGATATTATGCCATTTATCAAAATTGTCAATTTTATTTCCAACATGTAACATTGTGAAGGTGTCTAATATTAATTATTTCCAAATTCTTCATTTCATAAAAAAAATAAAATATATTATCACGCATTTTATCCATTACTGTGTGTAGCACTCTGCTGTAGCAGATCTCGGCACGTGAAGTGAGGTTTTCAACCTGCTAAATACAGCCCCCAAGATGATAGTGTTGGAGGAGCCACAAGGGTAATTTTAATGTGGTGATAATTGTTTGTTGACTGTGGGAATCGAATCGAGGTTCTCAAATTCACAGGCCAGCTGAGCTACCTACACCATATCATGTCTCTCTATAATTTCATCCAATTCATCAAGAACTATCTAAAATATCACTGATAACCCTATATTATTTGCATACATACCTTTTTAATAAGAAATTAATATACGAGTAGTATTAAAAATATATTTTTATTTTATACATATTTTGACATGACAATTGAATCTTTTGTTTCTATTAGGATGTTTGAGTAGCTAATAAAATATGTAGCTAATAAATGTATTTATTAGGTAAATACAATTTATAAGGTAGTGGATATCTGCAAAAAATATTTATTAGCTAAATAAATTTATTAGGAACTTTATTAGGAGGTGGATATCTCGGCCCTAAAGATAATAAATTGAAACTGAAACTAAATTTTCAGCAATAATCTTATGGCCAGCTAGCGACATGTTCCCTATCGTGACGATTGAGTAATCTAAGTTTATTAAGAATACACAGACACAAAATATTAGAAAATAAAAACGGTCAAACTGCTAAATCGAAATTTATTGAAGAAATGGTGTCAATTTATGGAAGAGTTATTCGAAGATTGTCCTTCCTCTTCAATTCAAATCCAGACGATAAAGACTAGTAAATTAATTCACAAATTTAAATATTTTTTTGTCTATTTGTTATGTGTAAAAAAAAATCTTTTTTGAAATATATGTATATCTGAGTCTGAGCCCCCCGGGAAAATGTATGTGCACGCCCATGATAATTAATAAATTTGTATAAATGCGCACATCGTACATGGTGCGGCGGTCAAGTGTTTTCACTGAGACTTTCGCGTCAAAATAGAGACACGCCATTCGTTATATATCGAATTGAGTGGAATTAAAGTGCTTTCCAGCCACGGTTTTACTTACCTAGATGCATTTAAAAAAAATGTATTATTGTACAAACAAAACTTATGTCATATAAAAACTAAACAAAAGCAACATCAACTACGCTAAAATTAAACAGTGTAAAATATAAAATAGTAAAAATTAAAATAATGATTTACTCTCCATAAAAAAACTAAAATCGTAAGTATCACACAATACAGGCAATCGTTGATTTGATAACACAAAACATTAACAAAATAAAGAAATAAATAATTTACAGAAGTATTGAGACATACGAGTAGAACAACCCTTTAACAGCAGACGTGAATTTTATTTGATACTTGTAACGCGTTGATGGGTAACAAACAAACATCGGTACTTTTTAGATTTATAAAATTAGTGCGATATACCTTTAAAAATTAATCAATCACACTGAAATATAAAATGGTTGCCTTTGGGCTTCTGAACCTATTTATTATAAATTTTTTATGAAACAACATGGTAAACTATGACGATCAGTGAAAATACTGATTGAAAATTCTTTATATTACAAGAGATATGATTTTTTGAAGTTTTGTGTTGTGGTTGTGACGTCCCAAGTTCGGCTCAGTGGTACCTAACTTGTTTCATTCAAAGAGTGCAAATAATATTCGTTTGAATTCTAGAAAAATAATTGTACTTTGTTGAAAACCTTAATCTGACTAACTCGCGTAATATTAGAAAATAAAAGCAGATTTTTTTCTCATGATCATTTATTCTTTGCTTGAATAATATTATTTTCGCATAGATATATGATTTGTGGTTACAAAATACAAAGTAATAGGGGGGTACGTATTCAACTATCAAGAATTCAAACTTAAAAAGATGTAAACATCGAATATTTACTCAATACAAAAATATATTTGTTGCATGTTCTGAAGATTCCAAATTACATTTATTTTCCACAGACCGGTATATAAAACTACAAGAACATGATTTAACTGCCGAATTAAAATCTAAATTTAAATTACTTATTGACCACCACTGCTACAATAATTTATTAATGTATGAAATTAGTAGTGTAATGTTTGAGTTAAAATATTGCTACCGGAGTATGTTCTTTTATCATATGTTGCAATAGTTCAGAGCGATTTGCATCCGTAAAAGCAACAGTTCATATTAAATTTTCTTTTTTTAGGTTTTTCATAGCAAAAATTTAAAATTTATGTTATAAAAACACGTACTTTTACCGTAGCAACATGCACAATAAATGAAACAGTCCCACCACGAGAAATTATTTTTTTTACTGCTAGTTGGCATATTCGAGTGCTGGAGTTGTCAATAGTAATAAATATAGAACGTGTTGTACACGTACATATCAGCAAACGACGAACAGTTTGAAAAACCAGTGCAGAAATGGCATAATTAGTTACGTTCTACTCTACATATGTCTCTTATTTACCGCGCGAAAATACTTGTGGCCAATGAGAATCTTCCGGATATGTGATGTCACTATATTTATAATCGCTTATATCTTTGATATAAAACATAATTTTTAACAAATTTTTTCACTAATAGCTATTACTTCATATATATTTTATGTTTTTTTTTTCTCATTCTTGTTATTTCGATTAAGGTGAAACATACGGGCTGAAGTTCGTCAACCAACAATTTGTTATCGTGTATGTAAGGTTTCTTGCGGTCCTGACAAAAATGTAGATTTGACCAATCACAAAAAATCTGTATAGAATAGTGGAAGGAGTATTGGAGCGCGTTTAAAAACTATACAAACTTGAAGATTTTCAAGAACATTATTTAAAATCACAGGAAATATTTCTATATGATGTCAACACAATAAAAACTAAAATTTAATCAAATCCAGTATTTTATTTGATACTATAATATAAAAATAAAAAGATTTTTATTTCAGTTATACATAAGCATATATAATAGTATATTATTTTATAAGGAACTAAAGTGATACTTTTTGTGCACTCGTCCTTTAACTACAGATGAAGCACAAAAAGTCACTTTCACTGCACATAAAGTATACCATTTTTTCTTCAAATGCCGGAATATTTACCCATTCTATCATATAATTTCTCTGACTCACTTGAGCGGCAGAAAATGTCTTTCTGCTCAAGAAATTCTTTGCTTTTAAAGAGCGTAAGAAAAAGTATTTGACAGAAAAATCAAACTGTAACTGTTTCTATGGATTCTGTGACATATTCCTGATCGACATACTTCTTTCTTTTCGTGAATAAACTATTCCTGGAGCAAGTTCTTTTACATAAAATGTCTTTAATATTGGAAGCATCCATTTAACACTCTTCATCCATTTTTATTGTCTCTATTTCTGTAACCTGATGTGTCCAAATAATAAAATCACATTCCTCTCGTCCTGTTATGAACAACTGGCCTTGTATTTGGTAATAATAATTGTGATTCGTCTTTAATTTTAACTTATCACTATCTAAAACAGAACAGAAGTTTTTTATTTTAACAGCAGCTTCTTTTGGTGACAAATGTCGAGCTGTGTATGAACATTTTGATCAACTAAACCATCTGGCGAAGCAGCTAAATATCCTGCATTAGGTTCTAAATTTACAAATAAACCACATGGTGCTACTGTAACTCCAGTTACCTGCTCTTAAACTAGTATTGCCACAGATTCTCTAGTTTTACCCCAATCAGTTGCTGCAGTTGTAATATTTCGAACGTAAAGCATTCTTTCTACAAGTGGTCCAGCTGGAAGTTTACACACTTCACCAAAGTTTGAAGTGATTAATCTATGCTTCCTTTCCTCCATCCATAACATGTTTTCAGATTGTCCACGCATTTTTATTTCCAACTCATTGCGCTTGTTGATATCTACACTTAACATTGCTATTAATTTATAGTAAAATTAGGTAAAAAATACTTGCAATATAAAAATATAAATAAAGCGAAAGTAGACTTCATTTATGGAATGTATAGTTTATTCCTGGGCAACATTTCGATAGTTCTGTTCTGATGTATTTACTTTGTCAGCCTAATCTTATTAAGGCAGTGTCCGCTTCAAAACTGTTAAATAAAGCTTTAATATTAATAAATAAACACTTATAAATACAATTCTACTTACCTTACATACATTTGACGTTTGAGGTTAAAACTATATTCAAAAACTTTATTATTACTTTATTATTTTGTAAAACTTGATTATTTTGCAAACAACATATAATATATTCACTATTATTATCATTAATACTCAATCTTAAAACATTTTTACATATCTGGTAGCCAAATTTAATTTAGACTGAAAGTTCGATACTTGAGTGTACATCATACGTCATCAAAAATCCGAATCACACAACGAAAACTCATGATTCAAGAACACCAACAATAAATCTATGCAAATTTGAATTTCAACAATTAATTTCTTACGAATGTCATTATATAGATAAATATAAAGCAGTGTATTACTATCTTATAACATTGTAATTCATGAATAAATACTATTTAAAAGCAAATAAATCATGAAAATATATGAAAAAAATTATATAAATGAAGCAGCCAAATTCACAATTTTGAGTCAGATTTTCTCAAAATTGGGAATGCTTCACCTTAAGGTTAACCAACAATTTGTTATCGTGTATGTAGGGTCTCTTGCGGTCCTGACAAAAATGTATATCTGTATAGAATAGTGCAAAAGTTATTGGCGCGCGTTTAAAAACTATGTAAACGTGAAGATTTTCAAGAAAATTATTTTAAATCACAGGAAATATTTCTATTTGATGTCAACACAATAAAAACTAAAATTTAATCAAATATATTTTATTTGATATTATAATATAAAAATAACATTTTACTTGCATTTTTATTTCAGTTATACATAATCATATATAATAGTATATTATTTTATAAGGAGCTGAAGTAACACATTTTGTGCACTGCTCCATTAACTACAGATGAAGCACAAAACGTCACTTTTACTGCACATAAAATATGCCATTTTTTTCTTCAAACGTCGGAATATTTACCCATTATGTCATATAATTTCTCTGACTCACGTGAGCGGCAGAAAATGTCGTTCTGCTAAAGAAATTCTTTGATTCTAACGAGCGTCAGAAAAAGTATTTGATAGAAAAATCAAACTTTAACTGTTTCTATGGATTCTGTGGCATATTCCTGATCGACATACTGCTTTCTTTTCGTGAATCAACTATTTCTGGAGCAAGTTCTTTTACATAAAATGTCTTTAATATTGGAAGCATCCATTTAACAAACTCTACTTCAATACCCTGAGGTGTCCAAATAATAAAATCACATTTCTTTCGTCCTGTTATGAACAACTGGCCTTGTATTTGCTAATAATAATTGTGATTCGTCTTTAATTTTAACTTATTACCATCTAAAACAGAACAGAAGTTTTTTATTTTAACAGCAGCTTCTTTTGGTGACAAATGTCGAGCTGTACATGGACATTTCACTTCAATTATCTTATTTTGATCAACTAAACCATCTGGCGAAGCAGCTAAATATCCTGCATTACGTTCTAAATTTACAAATAAACCACATGGTGTTACTGTAACTCCAGATACCTGCTCACAAACTTGTATTGCCACAGATTCTCTAGTTTTACCCCAATCAGTTGCTACAGTTGTAATATTTCGAACGTAAAGCATTCTTTCCACAAGTGGTCCCGCTGGAAGAAGTTTATAATTTTGAACCGAATTTGGAATCTTCTGACTTAGTTATTAAACTATTATTTCCTGATTTATAATAAAATTAGGTACAAAATACTTGCAATATAAAAATATAAATAAAGCGAAAGTAGATTTCATTTATGGAATGTATAGTTTATTCCTGGGCAACATTTCGATAGTTCTGATGTATTTACTTTGTCAGCCTAATCTTATTAAGGCAGTGTCCACTTCAAAACTGTTAAATAAAAACTTTAATATTAATAAATAAACACTTATAAATACAAAACTACTTACCTTACAGACATTTGACGTTTGAGGTTAAAACCATATCCAAAAATTGTATTATTACTTTATTATTTTGTAAACAACATATAATATATATATTCATTATTGTTATCATTATTAGTCAATCATTTTTACATATCTGTCAGCCAAATTTAATTTTGAATAAAACTGCGATACTTGAGTGTACATCATACGTCATCAAAAATCCGAATCACACAACGAAAACTCATGATTCAAGAGCACCAACAATAAATCTATGCAAATTTGAATTTCAACAATTAATTTCTCACAAATGTCATTATATAGATAAATATAAAGCAGTGTATTACTTTCTTATAACATTGTAGTTCATGAATAAATACTATTCAAGAGCAAATAAATCATGAAAATATAAGAAAAAAATTATATAAATGAAGCAGCCAAATTCACAATTTTGAGTAAAATTTTCTCAAAATTGGGCTCTACGTTTTTAATAAAAAAAATATGTATATTTAAAATTAAGATAGTCTATAACACAAAAAAAAATCAGCCAAATTAAACACAACACTTTTGAGAAAAAAAAGAAAAACTCTGTTTTTCATGGTATTTTGGCCTATTTTATTTTTTTGCTAAAAATTGTCGTGTTTAATTTGGCTGAAAATTTCATCAGGCTTAGTCTGTCGTATTTATAATTTACTGTATTTTTTATATTGATATCGTAGAACCCATTTTTAAATAAATTCAAATTAAATTTGGTGTAATATATAATTTATTTTCTTTTATTATATGAAAGATATTTCAAATTAGTAATATTATTATAAAACTTTAAACCTTTGACTACAAGAATATGTACAATAAATAATATGTTTCATTTATAATAAAAAAGATATTTTATTTCAAATAGATCACGAGAGATCGTCGTTTCACCACTGTTCTGTTGTTGTATTCAGGCGGAATGCTTCACCTTAAGACAAGATTTTCTTACACACTGCAAATCTCTAAAAATATGGTCTTACCGTTTTACTAAACAACTTGCAAATATGGTTCTACAGTTTTCTACAAACTTGCGAACAAATACATTTCAACGATTTTAGCCATTTTCAGCTAATTATTGACAATTTAATCTATTTTACAAGATTTTTAGAAAATAAAATGCCACGATTTTAGTAATTTTCAGCGCATCATTGCCCTAATTATTGACAATTTAATCAAATTTACAAGTTTTTTACAAATTAAAATTCAACGATTTTAGCCATTATCAGCATATCAGTGGCCTTGACATAATTATTTACAATTTAATCAAATATACAAGTATTTTAGAATATAAAATGCTACGATTTTAGTCATTATCAACTTTTCAGTGACCTTGACATAATTATTTAAAATTTAATCAAATTTACAAGTTTTTTTAGAAAATAAAATGCCACGATTTTAGACATTACGAGCGTATCAGTGGCCATGACCTAATTATTTACAATTTAATCAAATTTATAAGTTTTTTAGAAAATTAAATGCCACGACTTTAGCCATTATTAGCATATCAGTGACCTTGACCTAATTATTTACAATTTAATTACATTTATAAGTTTTTTAGACAAGAAAATACCACGATTTTAGACATTATGAGCGTATCATTGACCTAATTATTGACAATTTAATTAAATTTACCAGTTTTTTACAAAATAAAATGCAACGATTTTTTTTAAATTCCGAAACATAGAGTGCAATCCAAATCTTTATTGCCAGTCCGGTGGATGCCTCCAGAATCCATCTTGTATGGAAAATTCACAACAGAAAGCGACGTTTGGTCTTATGGGGTAGTTTTATGGGAAATTTACAGCTATGGATTACAGGTAATAGTCTATAGCTTTAAAAAAAATCTTTTTTATATAAATTTGTTCTGCAGATATTACTGAATCTACGGAATACCTTTCAATATGCGTTAATTATCTAATAATATTTTGACATTGGTGTCTTCACACTGGTAGCCGCTATTTGTATTATTTTACGCGTTGGAAAAAATGCTGAATTTAAAATTCAAGTAATCCTGTATCTAAGTATTTTCAAGTACTCGAACAAAATTATTAATATTATGTGGATTATTTTGTATATCTATCGAAATTGAAGACAGTCGTAGCATCATTGTAACGATGTCGCTTCACAAGCAGGTTAATGACTCCTATTCTGTAACACAAATTGTTAAATATAGCAATTGCTATACTTAGTAATTTGTGTTAGAGACTAAGGGTGAATATTAACTTATAACCAAAAATTGGATGTATCAATTTCGAGGTACTATCATTCTAAACTTATAAAATATACGAATTCGTTTACATGTTGTACACATGTTTTGAGACGCTATATTGTAGTTCGGATAAATGAAATAAATGTATTGAAATGTTCACATTGGTACACAAAATCTTTGGTAGATTTTTTAATCTAGTGCAAATACGACGTGTATATTTTCTGTTAGCCGTACTACGGGTACAATAACCAAGAAGTGATCAACATGATTCGTAGCCGTAAGCTGCTGCCGTGCCCGGACTTCTGCCCTTGCTACTGCTACTCGCTCATAGTGGAATGCTGGGCCGAGCTTGCCATCCGCCGCCCCTCGATCGCCGATATCTGCCACCGCCTGCGAAACAGAATGGCGTCCAGATGACTACAGGTAACCTACCCACACCACTCGAACTTGATTTGTTGAACTGCACGAACTCGAATTTTGTTTAGTTCTGTTTATATTCTTTGCAAATTCTCTTCATGTCCCTCATATTTCTATATTTATATCATCCATTTCATTTATAACTAAATGTATGCTTATGGTTTTGATTTGTTTGTCTTCTGACAGATGTAGTTTTACAGCTTTAATTTATTTTCGGTTTTCAACTGGTATATTGGTTCTTTGTACTTTTAATTATTTAATATCTTTTTGAAGTATTTTATCATGAATCTGTTAAATTATTATGTTATTTATATTATATTTATATTATTATTTTTGCATGTATTTTATTGTATTTCTTTTATTTATTTTATATAATCACATTTCAAATTTGATTTTTTGAAATAAATATTGTTTTAATCTTGCATTTTTATTAGATTTACAATTAAAAATCTAAATTAAATAAATCCTAGACAACTAAAGAAATTGCAATTTGTATTTTCCTCAAAAGATAAAAATTTAAGGTTTCAAAAGTTTTTGTGTTCTTCGGGATTTATTTAGTTTACCGTTTTGATATTACTTTGCTTAATTAGAGGACTAACATTTGGTCCTAATTCAAAAAATATATATATTTTGGTGAAATTTACCAACCTAGAAAAATATTGCAGGCGCCTATTTCAAAAACCAAGAAAAAATCCTCAAAAATTCGGCCATAGCTCAAGATCTCCTGCCTCAGCTTTTGATCCGTCAGAATTTCCAGAGCCATCGCTGACCTGGGACAGAAAATCATCTTCACACAACCTCAACACGTCACAAAGTAGTTTAACACGTACGTCTTCGTTAGGCAATCGAACACAAAGCACCAATTTTTGTATTTGATTTTTTCAAATTTAATTAACAAAGCACCAATGTTAGCACAGACCACAATTCTTCACGAAATTCAAATTCGAAGAAAGTACCAAGTAATTTTGAAAAGAAGCCGCATAGAAGTAAAAGAAATACTAGTGAAGATAGAATTAGTGAATCTACAGATGTGAAAGCTAAAAACACTGTTGTTAATGCCAATGAAGACAATTTGGAAACGACTTTAAGCTATTAAATTGATTTGTTTTGATTTATGTATTAATTTGATACAGATATTAATTTTGTTAGGCATATCATCATTTGAATTATGATAATATAAAATTGAAAAATATTCTAATATTGTTATGTATAAAAGATTCTTTGAAAACATTTTTTTTTTAAATATCTGTACTACGCATATATTAGTTTTAAGTATAAATCTAAATTATTAAAACGGTAATAAATTCGTTATTAAATATTGAAAGATAATACTAAATTGTTATCATTTAGATGATAGGGCATATTTATAGTTTTATTTCAATATGATTGTGTGTTATAGACAGTCTCGTTTTTTAACTTATGTTCGTGTAAAGTACAATGAATTAAATTGAAGAAATCTTTACTTTAATTGTTATGAAATTATTTTAGTGGAATATTAAAATCATAAGTATAATAGATAAATCTTTTAAAATTGCTTAGATTTGTTGTAAACGAATCCTATCTTTATTTTAGAGATTAAAAATCTATAATAGTTTATTTTACATTTATTACTCGTCGTTTTCGCCATTATCATGCAATTATATTGTAATTTACAATGTAATTGCGACCATTGGTCGAAACATCGTCTAAGAAATGTAAAATATAAGTTTTACATTTTAATTTTTAAACATAAAGCTTAAAATTCAACTATTATAGATTTTTAATCTCTCAGTTTATCAAAAATTTCAAATAAATTTTACAGTGTTTTATTGGATTTTAGATAAAATATTTTATTATATTGATATTATTTTACTACAATCGAGTGAATGAAATAAAAAATAAAGTTGTTTTATTATAAAATAATGGTATCTACGCAATTTTCAAAAGTTTTTTTTTTCCTTTATGACTTCAATAACCAACTGAAGTTATTTGTAAAATATAATTATATATTGCGAAATTATTAAAAGAATCATTTCTTTTCACATTTCATTTTGCTTTTTCAAATGAAGTAATTGATTATTAACAAATGACTACTTTATATTTTAAAAGCAATATAACGCACAAGATGGCAGTTCTGAATATTGTAGATTTTTAAAAATGGTCAAAAAAGTTTCACAAAAATTCACGATAAATAATTAATCAACATATCATAGATTAAGGATAAGGCAATGATGAAAGTAGGCCGGTACGGTCCGGTACGCTGTACCGGTATGAAAAATAGAGCCAGTACGCTGTACCGGTAAGAAAAATAAAGTCGGTACAGAGTACCGGCAAGAAAATTGTACAAATAAGTTTATTTTGAATGATACTTATAATTAATAATGTTGTATTAAATATTACATAATTTTTATATTTGAAAATTTTCATATTTTCAATTGTGCGATGCCAACATTTTTAATATTTTGGTAATGGTAACTTGTAAACTGAACGAGCTCAATTCCGAGTTTTTGTATAACAAATTATGTTCGGTTACTTTTACGGATTTGCGCTCTGTACTTACAGTTTCACATATTTCACAATTAATATTTATTTTAACTACTAGTCCTTCGACTACGATGTTTAATCCTCAGTCATATATTAAATCGTTGTTATGAAAAAGACGATTAGTATACTCGTGAAAAATAATGACAAGAAAAGGAAAAAAAGTTGATAATTATTACAGTGCTTTATGGAAAATATTACAAATATTTTAAAGTATTGTACCTGAACCTACCTGAAATACATATATATATATATATATATATATATATATATATATATATATATATATATATATATAATATATATATTTTATATTATTGAAATAAGTATTGCAAATCAAAGTAACACCGTGGCTGGAATGCCCTTTAACTCCACCCATTCGGTACATAACGAATGGCGTGGCTTTACTTTAGCGCGAAAGTGAAATATACAGTCTCAGTGAAAACATTTGGCCGCCGCACCATGTATAATATACGTATTTATGCAGATTTATTAATGATATATTTATTTATTATTAAACCAACATAATTATTATTCTTTTGACATACTATTTTTATTAATGGGAAGAATTACACAGCGTCTGATTATTTCATAAATTCAAATAATCCGTCTTTTTTGTAAAATCAACTCTTATTAACACTCATTAATTACTTTGACTAATTCTATATATAAAATAAAAAATCTTTTTTTTTCTTCTAGCATAACCCCCCTCCCCACTCTCATCTTTTTAAAAGTAGCGTATCGATAACAAAATAAATCTACTTTCACCCCTGAGATAAGGTAGTCTTTTGTTAAATGATGTTCATTTGTGAAGTAACAACGAAAAAAAAATATCGTAAAAATAAAAGTTATGATATTCGTCCAAAATGCGTATTATTCTTACAAAAAATTCGTTATGAAAAATTTAAATACAGTAAAAAACACTAAACGAATGGCAACGTATATTAATTGTTTATGTGTTCAGATTCAGTTCAAATTCTATTTCTGGAATCATCATTTAACTTCAATGTGAACATATTTATCCATTTGAATGTTCTCTGAATGGACTATATGTCAGTATTTTATTTTTCTAATTGTATTATTCGTTGAAATGAATGTCAAATGGAATAAACATTGTTTAATGTCAGAAAAATAATACAAATGTACGTTTTATCAATGTTTCATATATGCTTGAAACAATTATTTTGCGTACTATTTTTCTATAAACTTGTATATGTAAAATATTCTATAGGGCCAAATGTGTTTCTGAAATATGAAAATTTATTAATGTACACTCTGACCATACTGTCCCAAGAAAATGTTGAGTGCAATAGAAAAATTCTATAATTTAGTTTACAAACAGGTGTCATGTTCATATAGAAATTGCAAATGTGCTTTTTTCATGAGATCTACTTAATGAAGACATAATTATTTTAATTCATATCTATAATTTAGTAATTAATATTCAGAATAATACAATTATATTTCTAATTTAATGTAAACAATTATTTTCATGGAACATTTTTGTGTTATGTCACTGATATATTTTCAAGATTTTGTAATTGTGAATGCATTATTCAGTTCTCGTAATTCACAGTTTTGGCTCAAAATCGACAAATAACAATTTTCGAATGATTATATATTACTTTCATTAGATTTATACATTTACATAAAAATTTAATGGCAGTTATTATTAGATTTTCTTTTAAAATATACATTATACTATATGTTATTTCTATTAAGTATTTGTAATTTTTATATTTTTTATTTTCATAATATGGCTTTAATTTTATTAATATATTTATCGATTTTCGTGTGTATAAAATGTGTATGTAAATTTGTAATAATATATGAATCATATATATTATAAATATCTATTATTTATTGTTCAAATAAATACCGATACAAATAATTAATTGAGAGCCAGTTTTCCAGTTCAAAATTAAATTATATCCTGTGGCGCTTTTCTAAGCTGTACTCGACCACTCCAGAAACGTTTGGAGAACTTTAAAATGTAGTCGGGATGAATTTTATTTTTTCTACCAATATTTGCATTAGTTTAAAAGATTTTGCACTTTAAGGCTGGTTATTCCTACCTCTGATGTTAGGGGTTGTAGAGAAAAAAGTTTCAAGTAAAAGGTGTTTAAATAATAAAATAATGAATAACTATTATTTGAGAAATTTATTTAAATAATGTTTAGTTTCAGCGGAAATCAATAATTGAAATACTATAATTAATAGTTCAAGTTTTTGTCGCATGAATTGTGTGGCACCACTATTTATTATTGCCTGATGTATACGGTATGTTACAAAATAATCTAAAACTTGACGATAAAAAGGAATGTTTTAGAGGTCGGCATATTTGAAAATTTTTATATTCGATCCGATCCGATCCGACTTGATTCAAGATCCGATCCGATCCGACTCTATCCGAGATCCGATCCGAGATCCGATCCGAAATCCGATCCGAAATCCGATCCGAGATCCGATCCGAGATCCGATCTGAAATCCGATCCGAGATCCGATCCGAAATCCGATCCGAAATCCGATCCGAAATCCGATCCGAGATCCGATTCGAGATGCGACCAGACGTGTCATTAAATCAGTACAGTTTTTCCTATTAATACTAAACCAATTTTAACGTTGCATATTCGAAACAAAAATACCAGTTATAGATGAAATTTAATAAATAATTTTGTGTTGAAAAACTAAAGAGACATATTTTATTATAACGCTATTTAATCATTTTTATCACAGAACATAAATGCTTATAAATATAACGTAGCGTTATATTTCGTTAGAGAGGAATTTTAATTTATGTTTCTACTAAGAGTGGATACCTAAATGTTATGTATATAAATTTTGGATTCGATGTTTTATCCTACTTTCGGATCGAATCTTTTATCCGACTTTCGGATCGGATCTTGTATCCGACTTTCGGATCGGATCTTTTATCCGACTTTCGGATCGGATCTTTTATCCGACTTTCGGATCGGATCCGATCCGAATCCGATCCGAGAGAGCTCTGATCCGATCCGATCCGAATCCGACTTCGGGTCGGATCGGAACGGATTCGGATTTCGGATATTTTTGCCGACCTCTAGTATGTTTAACTCAAATATTTCAAGATTCGGTGATTTTACTTTCATGTTAAATATTTCCAGGAAAAGGAATATAAGTTAAATTATTTTGTAAAATATAAACCCAAAATTTCATGCGGGTCAGAAAGCTGAACTCGCTCAGAATAAATTGTCCAGAGCTGACTAATGTTGTCTGTGTACTAATGTCGCTAGATGGAACGAGATTAACCAATTTTCAAATATTTTATAAATATTTATATCATTAAAGAAATAGTTTTATAAAGCCTGTTACATTTTGAAATAAATAAACAAATGGCACTAAAATTCGTATTTGAATCCAAAAATTTCGTAAAAAAGTTCGAATCCGACTCAAGCTAAAAATATATGAACTACCACAGTGCGACACGACAAGTCGGACCCTTCACTGTAATGGCATTAAGTTCCTGTTGTACAGAGTATTATAAATAAATAAGTAAAGTTATCATTTTATGTTTTTATGTGGTTGGGTTTCTTTAATGATGAATAGTAATTACTGAATCCAGTGGTTCATGCTTTGGAACTGTAAATAAGTAAAATGATTCTCAATATGATATAAATATTGCACAAGTTTAGTGCTGGAACATCAGATTTGATTAACATATAGATATGAAAAATCTTCAGTTCGCCTTCTTGAATCAAAATGGCCGCTAGCTATCTTGAAAAGTACTGCACTGATTCGATTCAAATTTGGTACAGACATAGACGGAAACCAATCTTGACATATAATAAAGCTTTAGTCCGCCATCTGTAAACAAAATGGCCGCTAGCTATTCTGAAAAGTACTGCACTGATTCGATTCAAATTTGGTATAGATATAGACGAGAATCAATCTTAATATATAAATATAATAAAGCTTCAGTCCGCCATTTTTAAACAAAATGGCCGCTAGCTATCTTGAAAAGTACTGCACTAATTCGATTCAAATTTGGTATAGGTACAGACGAGAACCAATATTAACATATAGGCATAATAAAGCTACAGTCCGCCGTCTTGAACCACAATGGCCGCTAGCTATCCTGAAAAGTACTGCACTGATTCGATTCAAATTTGGTATAGGTATAGACGAGAAACAATCTTAACATATAGGTATAATAAAGCTTCCGTCCTATGCCATTCGAATTCAGACGTTTGCAGTTTCCGGTACAACTCGAAATTGCAATGACCATCAACAAAGCACAGGAACAATCACATGGACAGCTGTACACAAACACTTTCTTTGAGTTGCAATGCAACGCATGCCGGGTACTGGCATTAAATTGTACATCACGCGAGCGAAGTCGTGGGTAATAGCTAGTATAAAATAAATAAACAAATATATCATCACCTCTTTTGCCCATTACTGGGTGTGGCACTCTGCCGGAGCAGATCTCGGTAAGAGATATATTTATGCGCGTGAAGTGCGGTTACCAGCCGTCAAATCACGGCCCCCAAAGATGCTAGTGGTGGATCCACAGGCCGACTTGATGGGCTAATGGCTCAGACCATTACCCCATAAATATAATATAATATTCTATATAAGGGCTGTGACAACACCGAAATAAAATTGGAGTTAATGATCTATAAATTTAATCGTATTTATGAATCTCCCTGTAAATGATTACTTAAATGAGTACTTTCTGTACCTAGGCGACGCTATTCCTAGTTGATCCACTAATGATATTAAAAAATAATAAAATTAAAGATATAATATAGTTAATAAGCTTTCTATTTAGAACTGCTACATCTACTAGGCCGACAAGAACTGCCTCAAACGCCAGCATGTTTCTGTGCGATGGGCTGCATTTGTCAACAAACTGGAATAGTAAATAAAATTTTCTCTAAATATTCTTAGCTTTAGATGATAAATAATCTATATTGCTATTATTAATACTTGGACTACAATAATTTAATCTTTGAAATAAATACTCGTATAGGTAATCCTTGCTATAATAAAGTCATTTTACTTACAGTTATAACAATATAATTAATTTAATTTGCTGATTTCAATTATGTTGATCTATCATATTTTTGTTTTGTTTTTGAGAGCTAATCATATTATGAATTTTTAGTTTCGGAGTGGTGTAATTGATACTACAAGTTTATCAAATCTGCTGAGAACAGAAGTGCACATGGATCAAATTAAGGCCAATGCAGTTGCCACCACTTGTGTTGTAATCTCCCTAGATTAATAATAAGAATGTATGTCGATAGTATTAATTTCTATTTAGTCTTCGACCATGATGTCACATCCTGTTGATGCCTTCTGCATCCCTTCAGCGTTCTTAGAATTGTTATTGTCTAAAGATATTTTGATGATGTTTGCCCCTTTAAGAATGCTGAGTATAGTTATTTGTCTCGCCCAGCTTAGGCTGAGACGTGAACAGAGAAGTCAGTCGACTCGAACAAGTCTGTTACCATCCCTGATTCGAATAATGGTAAGAAACGTACTTAAAAATTTGTTATGAAATATTTTCCTTTGCCAAACGTTTTAGTATAAAACTAGCGGTCGGCCTGGCTTCGCGAACACTGAAATAGGATTCACTTCTGTAAGACAATTGACACTATATAAATCAAATTATTTCCGAAGTAACAGTTTTCAATTCTACACGTTTGTTTTTTAAAATACATTTAATTGATATCAAGCACGATAGGCTACGAAACTCTGGCACTACAAAATTGACAATAAAAAAATTCAATTTAGCACACGAACTCTTTAAGCGACCTTTCATTTGATACTACACACGATATGTTTTGAAGCACTTTCACTAAAACAATTGCCGATCGAATAATATTTAATTTTGTACGCGAGCCCTTTAAAAGAACTTTCATTTGATATCAAACACGATAGGTTTTGATGCACTCTTACTAAAACAATTGTCGATCGGATAATATTTAATTTAGTACGCGATCCCTTCAAAACACCTTTCATTTGATACCAAACACGAGAGGTTTTGATGCACTGTTACTAAAACAATTGCCGATCGAATAATATTTAATTTTGTACGCGAGCCCTTCAAAAGACCTTTCATTTGATACCAAACACGATATGTTTGGAAGCACTTTCACTAAAACAATTGCCGATCGAAAAAATTCGAATTCTGCACGCGCGCCCTTCAATAAACCTTTCATTTGATACCAAACACGATAGGTTTTGATGCACTCTTACTAAAACAATTGCCCTTCGAGTAATATTTAATTTTGTACGCGAGCCCTTTAAAAGAGCTTTCATTTGATACCAAACACGATAGGTTTTGAAGTACTTTCACTAAAACAATTATCATCAAGAGATAAAAATACTAACTTAACGAGTAAGAACACCAAAAACATATGAACAACTTTATTATGTTCTACACCTTTCATACTAAACTCATATAATTCATGTACTAATCTTTATTCTTTATTGAAATAAAGTTATTAATTATTACATTTTGTTACATTTCAAAAATTATTTTTAATTAAGTATTTTTCTACTGGTATATGTATTTACTAAAATCAATTCAAAATAATATGATTTTTTTTGTGAAAGACAGGACAGCAAATAAAAAACAACTGCTGTTATATAAATTACACTTTTTTGTTTTTAAAACAGTTCAATATTTGCCTCCACAAATAAGGATTTTTTGCCATTATCTTGTTCATATTCTGTCCTCAGTAATACAGTCTCAGTTTATTTATAAAAATTAATTAAAGTAATAAAAATATTATCTCGAATAATCTACATATAAATATATCTTGTTATTAATTAAAGATATCCAACAATATTCATTGATTCATTCGCTATAAATATGTTATATTTCATTATAACTTGTATCATAATTTCTTACTTGAACCGAAGTTATTGGTTTGAGTTTATCGAGTGTGTTACGTACAACTTATTAGTTAAAAGATGCGAATGTTAAATAGCGAGCGAAACGAGTTTAGTAAAAAAGACAATAATTTATTTGATAAAACAGATGTTAATAGGATAAAATTACATCAAATCTTGAGAAAGTAAAGCACTCGCCTCGCCTCTCTTGTAATATTTAAATATAAGGAAACTAGTTTCTCTCTTCTGATTTCCAATAATAATAACATAAGAACTATTGATTTGTTTTTATTTATATAAATTCCACATTTCTATTGGTTGCTTCACACTTTGTTAGCAACTGCTTTACTATTGGATTAAGTATATTATTGTCAAATACAATAATAAAAAGTAAAGAATGTATCATCGTTGCCATGGAAAGTAAATTGAATATTATTTGCTTGGCATGTTGTGTGTGTTTATGTTGGGGGCGTGTGGTTAGGGCGGTGAGGGTGGTAGAGGAGGGGGTGACGCAGCGGCAGTGATTGTGGCGGCTGGTGCCACATTGGCCCACGGGGACGTGGAAGCCAGCGATGATGCAAGAACTGAGCACCACTGACGCGCTCGCCTCTGAGACTCAAAGACCCACGTGCCACATGAACTGAACGCTGTTGTCTTCTTGGTCTGATTGCTATTCAAACACATAGACTAAATCCGGGTTCGATTCCCGGGGGCTGGCGACTGATCTGTTGCCGCACCTTAATGGGGGATAAGGGGCAGTGCAACTGTCCAAGTCAACCTCACCTTCCCGCTGGTGTTCCCTGTTTTGACTAACGAGGCTCTGACGACATTGAATAGCTACTGTTTTATTTATTATATAATTATGATTAAAATTTACAGCTAATAGAATATTATAAATGAATTTTTAAAATAAATTGTATTATGTCAAACAAACAACTTATAAACATTCTTTATAAGTACTATTCTATTCTATACTGTGCTTACTAGTGAAATCCTGAATGCATGACAGTTAAATATCTACATATTGTAAGATTATTTAAGTCTGTTATAAGTTTTGACAAAGAAATAATAAGCTTTAAAATTCTCATATTTTTATAATAAAATAAAAATAAATATAAATATATCATCACGCCTTTTACCTTTTACTGGGTGTGGCATTCTGGCGTATCAGATCTCGGTAAGTGATATATTTATGCGCGTGAAATGCGGTTATCAGTTGTCAAATCACGCCCCCAAAGATGTTAGTTGAGGGCGAGCCACATAGGTAATTATAATGTGGTTAAAATTGTTTGTCGGCTGTGGGAATCAAACCGAGGTTCTCAAATCCACTGGCCGACTCTATACCACTGAGCCACTTACCCCATAATTCAATAGAAAAATTATTCTCGAATTTTTTTTATGGGATGGCCTAGCTCAGTGGTATGAAGTCGGCCTGTGGATCCTGAGGTCCCTGGTTCGATTCCCACAGGCGACAAATTTTCATAATTTGAAAAAGCTATCCCTGTGGCTCCTCCACCACTAACATGTTTGGGGGCCGTGATTTGACGACTGGTAACCGCACTTCACGCGCAAAAATATATCACTTACCGAGATCTGCTTCAGCAGAGTGCCACACCCAGTATTGGGTAGAAGGCGTGATGATATATTTATTTATTTATTTTATTTTTAATGAGATTCATTTTTAAAATGTTCTTTTTATTTATAATCGCTCAAATAAAATTTGCTGTGCATTTAAATTTGTTGAAACTCCGATTTATTTACTTAGTTGTCTTTCTATATTTTGAATTAAATACGATACGATGAATTTCACATTTGCATTTATAAAATTAAATGCCAAAATTAAAAATATATGTTCCTGTTTTGTTCATACAAACACTCTCATTCTAATTCTGCGCAAAATGTGTTTATTAGTTTTGCTTTGAATTAATGAACGGTTAAGAAATCTAGACACATTAAATTGAATATATTTTCAAATTATTTTTAATGCTACAAACAAGTAACAACATAGCTCGTTAAATACTTTACATCGTCCGAAAACGTCGTTCCGCGCAGAGCTAGACTAGTCCGGCTACTCGACTTCAGTACAGTGCGGGTGTTTATACAATGATGTGTTCGTCGTTTTGTGAGCATTTTAGTGAATATTTTAATGTGTAAAATTATTTAAATTGTGTGATATTGTTTTTCGACTGTCGAGTAAGTAATGATAGTGATAGATCTCCTAGAATGTCAGTGGGTAGTGTGGGACGTAGCCGGTAGCTGATTCCTTACCAAAGTAAAAAAAAAATAAAAAAAATAAATATATCATCACGCCTTGTACCCATTACTGGATGTGGCACTCTGCCGAAGCAGATCTCGGTAAGTGATATATTTTGCGCGTGCAGTGCGGTTACCAGTCGCCAAATCACGGCTCCCAAAGATGTTAGTGGTGGAGGAGCCACAGAGGTAGTTTTTTAAATTATGAAAATTGTTCGTCGCCTATGGGAATCGAACCAGGGTTCTCAGGATCCACAGGCCGACTTCATACCACTGAGCTAGCCACCCCATCAAAGTAAGCACTAATATTATTTTTGGACATCTTTGTCTTTTTAATTAATTACTTTTATTTTATTTTTGGATCATAAACTTGTTTATTGGCCCTCAAAACCGGGCGTAATGTGCCTATTTTAGTAACAGCTATTCATACAAATCAAAGATGATTTATGGGATAAATTTCAGACAATACAATAATTTCGTATAATTTTTCGTAAAGCTATTTTGTCTTCTGTGGTACTAATTTTTCCTGTTCACACACAAACTGATCCAATACTTCCTTGGAATAGCTATTGATATCTTCCATTTTTATTTAACAATAAATTAATAAATTCGAATTATATTTTTATATTCTCACAAAAAAAAACACCTTTATTTCGCGCACTTATACAAAAATAATTAATTATGCTATTACTGGGTCTGGCACTCTGCCGTAGCAGATCTCGTTAAGTGATATATTTATATGTGTGTAGTATAATTACCAGCCGTCAAATCACAGCCCCCAAATATGTTAGTGAAGGGAAAGTCACAGGGGTAATTTTAATGGGATTCAAATTATTTACCGTCTGTGGGTATCGAACCCGGATTCTCAAATCAACAGTCCGACTCAATATCCATAAAATACAGAATACAAAATATTTAGGTACACTTACAGCCATAATGAAAACTACACCTCTGTGTCTAGTTACCATGTGTATAAAAAACCTTGATCACGGTAGTTCATTAGGTAAAGTAGGATTAAATTTGGTATTTATTTAATTTGGCGTAGTTCAGCCGCGAGCTGTACTAACCCTTAAATTTATAGTAACGGAGAGTTATGCAATGGACGTCACGCCAGGGAGAGATGAAAGGGAATCAAAAGAAAGAGATATCTCGCACTAGTGAGAGAGTTAGTTGACAGACCACGACTAACTAGAGTATACTTTTAACATACGAAGTATATTAAATGTCACATTAAAAATATGCTCTAGTTGTCAACTACTGTTACCAACATGAGACTATGCCAATCTCAAAAATTTGAAATGATTTCTGAATCTGTATAAAGCCGCACTGCAATTAGAAATATTCTACTATTAATGTTACACGTAATACATGAACCGCTCTGCCGACCAATACTAACTGTAATCAGAGCTGGGCAGTAGCTAGCTACTTTTATAGCTTAGCTACATTTACCTTAGCTGTAGCTTGTAGCGAACTATTAGCTTCAAAATATTGTTATAACAACTGAATATACTTTTAAAGGTACTTTTTATAAAACAAAAGACAAAATGTCTATTGCGATGTGGAATTGAGTCTTAATAAATAAGAAAAAATAGGAAAAAAATTTTTTGCATCACTTGTCTCGTAATTCCACAGAGGTTTTACAGCACGTTTGCATCAACTTCTCAGGTCATCAACAAACGGCTGGTCAGTTCAGCTTTAACCATAGACGCGTTTTTTCCTATTTTTTCTTACTTTTTATAGCTTAAAACTACTTTTTGTACCCCAAAAATACTTTATGTAACTTAAAGCTACCACAGTTCATTACGAAATACCTATTAATTTTTGTTTTGTATTTGAACTGTACCTTCTTTATTGTTTTCTATAACTGTAGGATGACAAGTTATTATATAGTTTAAAATCTATTAACATATTTGATTTTTCACTTGTTCTTAACCTTTCCTAACTTTGTATTAAATATTAGATGAACTAAACAATGACTCTTTAGGAGTCTTCTGTTAATGTGACTGTTAATTTATTCCGATATAAATAAAAATTATAGGATCAAAAATTAACAGTACGTCTGTCCATTTGCGATTTTTTATACTTATGTACATAATTGTAAATTAATAGTCATTATGACAAAAAATTGATCAACTGATCATTTGTTAATGGCAAATTTAATTAATTCACAATAATTGAAAAAAGTAGCTTTACAAAAAATGTAGCTTATAGCTGTAGCTCAGCTATTTTTTTTAAAGAATAGCTGTAGCTGTAGCTTCGCTACTTTTTTTAAGTAGCTTTCTCAGCTCTGTCTGTAATAGACCAGTGGAATAAATACAATTTCAGAGTAACGTGATTAAGTGAGTTACTCTCTCATACCCCTTTGGCATTCTCTGTTGGCAACGGCAGTAGCTCTTTCACTAATGTGAGAAATCTCCTTTTCGTTCCCTCCCATCTCTATCTGGCGTGACGTAAGAATTTTTAAATGTACAACTCGCCATTAAAGGTAGGTAATTAATGAAATATTACACTCAAGTAATAATGGTAAAATAGCGTGATAATATATTTTTTTTCCATATAATTTTTAATTTATTATGAACAATTTATAAATTAGACAGATATGTAATTAAAGTTAGAAATAAAAACACTTGATTTGTCCACAAATTAAGTGTTTTTATTTCTAACTTTATTATTATAAAATGTTCCACCAAGAACCGACTACACAATCTCTTACTTTAATAGATATGTAATTATATTTGTGAAATTGTGTTTCTTTGCCAAATCTAGTGCAGAATTTCCTCGTGAACGTTTCATAGAAATATTTGCTCGTTGTTCAACTAAAGCTCTGACAGCGTCAGGATGATTTAGTAGAACAGCATAATGTTGTAGAGGGGTGAAATTATATTTGTCAGCAACATTTACGTCCAGTCCCTGTTTTATAAGAATTTCGATAATATCTACTTTATTAAATTTACTTGCTGCGTGAAGAGCGGTCTTTCCTACGCAATTTTTACAAAAAACATCAGCTCCTTTATCGAGAAGATATTTAACTACCTCCAATTCATTTTGATTATGCATGATAGCATTCACGAGTGGTAACACTCCATTCTTATCATTAATATTGATAACAGCTCCATGCTCCACCAACAATTTAATTATTTCAATAGAACTTGTTTTTGCTGCCACATTAAGTGGGGTAAAATTACTTTTATTTTTGATATTTATGTCAGCGCCATTATCTAATAAAAACTGTACAATTTTTTCATGATTCTTTTGAACTGCATTGTGCAAAGCAGTATTATTTGTTGCACTCACATTATTTACACAAGCACCTTTGTTTACAAGAAATTTTACTAATTCTAAATGTTGATTGTTTGACGCAACATGCAATGGAGTTAAACCTTTTTTGTTTGCTTCATTTACATCCACACCTGAATCAATAAAGTATTCAACTATATCCAAATTATTGCAGAGGCAAGCTGTATGTATTAACATATAATCCGAATCGTTTTTAGCATGAATATTAGCGCCATATTGTGCGAAACATTTAACTAAATCAAAATAGCCATCATAAACAGCGTCTTCAAGAGGAGTATATCCTTTGTCATTTACACTATTCAAATCAGCACCTAATTTAGCTAAGTGCTCGACTATCTCAAAGCTATTGTCTCAACAAGCTATATGGAGAGCTGTTACGCCTTTTTCGGTCTTGTAGTGCACATCAGCCCCTCTGCCGGTCAGAAATTGTACTGTGTAGAGCGCCCTTTGATTGACTGCGTCTAGCAACGGCGTTCTCGCAGTTGACGCATGCTCCGTGGTGCAACAGCGTCTTCATGACGTCTTCGTGATGCTCCAGTGAGACTGCGTGAAATGCAGTTAGCCCTAGGTAGTTCTTGCTGTTGATGTCTGCGTTGGTCTGCAGCAGAACTCTGACGATATCTGCGTGACCATGTGATGCAGCAAGTGATAGAGCAGTGTTTCCTTCGCCATCTTGTACATTAATATCTTCGGTAGTTGATATTAATTGTTGAATTTGGTCAAGGTTGCCTTCTGTTGCTGCTTGATGCAACGATGTAGTAGAAATTTGGTCTTCATCTTTGTTTTTTGATTTTAAGTGTTTTTCTTTCTTTCTAAGTGACATTGTTCCTGTAAAACATATTTAGGTAGAATTATTTGGGTGTCTTATACATATTTTTTTTAATTAAGCGGACACAATTACCTGGAGAATTTACCAAGTATATGTGGGAACCAATAGAATCATAAATTTGTTTGAAAATGAACCAATGATAGGAAAGCTATCTTGATAATGCTCTACTCTATCACAGTTAAGAATAAAGAGATGGTACTGTGTAGGCAACCGGTTTTAAATGGTCAGGTTTATCATCCATAAGAAAGTAATTTGTTAAACGATGAAGCATAATAATTAATTTACAGAACAAATTAACAAATTAGATATTATACAAAGTGATCAAAAGTAAATGTTTCAGTTGGAAATAAAAAAAACTACATGAAATTGGTAACAACATAGTTAACAACTTGTATGGCGATCACTTTGAAGCTGTTAGATATTCACCGCGATTCTATATAAATTAAAAAGAACTTTTTCTGACTATCTTACCTGACTGCGCCAATGTAACACGAGGGGGTATGAACATCGCGAGCGCGAATTCTTTGTTTGTGAATGAAACGATTCGCGGTTAATAATAACACATACTAAAACACATAAATTTATTTAACGTGAATTACTATAATATGAGTTAAATTATAATAAAATAGATCAAAAAACATATAAGAATAATTAAATACTAGTTAAATACGCACAAAGTGCGATAACGGATTCGACGTCAGTCACATCTTGACCGGCCGACAGAGCAAACTTTTTTTGACTGATGCTACAGCTCAAAAACAAGTGAAGAGTGGTATTTTGGGGATGCAACACATAGCTGACGATCACAGGTGACCACATATATTCGTTGTCACGATAAGTTTTTTTCTCAGAATCTTATCGCACAAAACAGGAAAGCAAACTAACAGAATATCTACAGTCAACTCAAAGCCACCTTGTTACACTATCAACAAATAACGACGAAGTTTACTCCTTTATTACACAATAATTATTTACAGTTCGAATATCGAAGAACGTTTAGTCAAATATCGCGAATTTTATTTAAAAATGTAAAAAAATAAATATTTTGACGTTTCATAAATAAACACATTTATTAAATTACTAAAAAACCAAAGTAGCTTTGAATATTAATTCTTATTTTTAATAATGAAAAACATATATATTTTCACTTTGCTGCACTAGTGCGACAAAATGTATTATTTTTTATTATAGTGAGATAATATTAATTGTGAATAGATATCTATATAATGCTACGGCCTCGATGGATAATTTTTCGCAAGGAGTGATTGAACCACGGCCAGCTACAATGAAAATGGTACGGTAAATCCCGTAAACAAAAAAGTACATAAAAGTGGGAGCCGTTTGATCTACTGGGTCTGAAGTTCAATACGAGGGACGGTAACAAACCTATGGAAACAGGGAGACACTACAATTAAAATAAAAGGCAAGAATCGAATAATACTAACTTCAACTATATTTATTTTAAATGGGAACAAAACATAAATATGAAGCAGAAATAAATGATTATATGAATGACCGTTATGCGAAGTTAAATAAGAATAAAATTTTAGCTGCCGAAGGTGGTTTTCGTAAGCGTTCCTAACACTGAGATCCGAATGGCTGGTCGGTAACGTTCGGTTTCCAACTTCAAAATTGGACCATCGCGCTCCAACAAAATCCAAAATGTCGCTCTCAGCTGGCAGCGAGAAACTGGTAGAGCGGCAAAGGTTTACGCTTTCAAAATTGCACCACGATGCTTACGAAAGCATGAAGTAAAATTTCAGTGTGGAATTGAATAAATGGACGCAAATAAAAATCCTAAAAGAATGATGATTACGTTTACATATATGTATGTTTAAAGGGTCGTCTGACGAAATGCTTTGTAGACACGCCCGTACCAACAATATCATCACGCCTTCTACCCATTACTGGGTGTGGCACTCTGCCGAAACAGATCTCGGTAAGTGATATGTTTTTGCGCGTAAAGTGCGGTTATCAGCTGTCAAATACCGGCCCCCAAAAATAACATTTGTACCTACTGATTACATACTTACAAAATTTCTTTGAATATAATGTCAACGATGAAATTTAAGCAGGTAATTGTACTTATGTGATGTTATCCACCTAGGAAGAATATCAATTTTGTCCTTTTGACTCGCGGTAGCAAACTTACCAGCTACCGTTTTGTTTTAAACATAAACTAAAATTTAAAATGAGATACACTACACAGTTTGGAAAATATTACTGATATATTTAAAATTCATTATCGGAAATTTTGTACATGCCAATTATAATATTTAAATATTTTCGGAAATTTAAAATATCCATTACTTTAGTAATTTTGCTAATCACGTCTAAATTTTGTGCCTGATGAAGTAGAGAACTCGGTATGCCAGAAATAGTAATAACGATGGTACAATTTTTCATAAATTTAGTTATCAATTCCGGTGTATAATCCATAAAAGTATTATCCATAATAACAAAAAATTTAAAGCTGTACTTGACAGGTGCTCTAAATCTTCGTAGTGCGGGTCCAACATACTCTTCTCGCCAATTGTCGATGAATGGGGTTGGAACCCGCACTTCTTCGCGGTACTGCAGAATTTCAATAAACTTGGATGATTTGAAATGTAGCCCGGTAGTTCTAACTTGATTTCGCTGATAATTTTGTGGGCCAAAATTTCCTTGTTGAATAACTAAAATTTATAATAATATATTTATATTAGTATCTATATGATACAAATTATGGTTAGTTTTACCGCGAAAATTTAAATTTTAAAATGAGTTTAAATAAATAAATTCAAAACAAAGTTACACGCAATATACAATAATTGACATTGCTGTTAAATATTCAATTTGCTTTTATTTATTTAAACTAAATCTAAAATTCAACTTTGGGCCATGAAACTAGCCACATGATAGGTACTTAGATTACATATTTATGTTAGATTTTTAATAATATGTTATAGCTTGTCTTCAAATAAATTTAATAACATCCATTCATATCGCAAAATGGTCCGTACTTCAGGCTATACAGTAAATATAATTGAAAATAATTTAAGTGGCCTGCAAATATAATTTTCACTTATGTCTATTAAAATTTCAAGCCCAAAACAAGCTCCATTGATTTTAGGCGGTCTAATTTACGATTTGGTCAAATTCAATTTTGCAGATGGTTATTCGTTACAATTTCAATAACAAAATTAATTTAGTCGACAATATTACAAAGCAAATAAAAACTGTAAAATTCTATCACATTTACCTCGATCGCGGGATACTAATGCGGAGCCAGTATAGAATTTAGATTGTCCAACTATCACTATGTCACTATCCAATTTTGACTTCCGTTTTTTCCCAAATATACAGCAAAACATTCGTAATATAGTAGCCATTTTGTTTGGTTCACTGAACCCAAACTAATAATAACGTTTTCATGGAAACTTTTAGTATTGTTGGTTTTAAATAATAATTACACAAATAACAATTTTAATTGTAGTTTAAAAATATATGTTAAGATAAATGAAAGTCGCCTACAGACAGGTGAGGGAAGAACCAGGAGAAGTAAGAGAAGAAATGAGACACAAAACAAGGGAAAAGTAATCGCAGAGCAGGAAAGCGAAATGGAAGAAATACTCAAAGAAATAAACACTGTCAAATAACTTCGAAGATATTTAAAAAAAGAAGTAGAAGAAGGAAAACATAAACAATAATAGGTATAAAACACTTATTTTATTCAATTTTTATATTTTTTTTGGTGTCAGTTTCGCCACTCGATGGCGCCACCGTCACACTAGAACTACCTTAAATGAGTTTGTATACTTAAATTTTCCTTTTTTCTTCTCTTCTTTTATAATTTCATCTTTTACACTTAATGATTTTTTTTTAAAAACGGTTAAAATATTGTAATACTTTTTAATTTTTTGTAGTCTATAACTACCATATCATACGGTTCTAAAAAAAAAATTTTGTGAAGTTAAAATTTTGATAAATTGATTCAAATATATTCCAAATTCACTTTTAAATTTATAATCCGCCAGCAGAATTACATGAAATTTAAACCTGCCTGGAAGCCGAAATTTATTGAATAGACTTAAGAAATCGGCCTGTGATATTGGTGTCGCAGGTCAGTTAAAAAAGTTTAATAATATTGAGTGATTTAAATTAAAATACATGTAAAACAACAGTGATTTTTTTTGTTAAACATATAAATAGTAAGTTGTGATAATAATTTTGATAAAAATTGGGATTAAAAAATAGTTGTGATAGTTTTTAATTTTGTCCGTAGTTTCTCAAAGTGAGTTGTTGCTATCAGCGCACATACTTTGTCACGTACGAACTGACTAAGTTAGTGCGGTGCGCATGTAAGCAATGTTCAACAAAACCAGTGATCACCAAAAGTGTGGTCATGGCAGAAGATACAAATGACAACAGCATAATAATAAAACATTGTAAAAAATGTAAGAATGAGTTTGATGCGTCTGATATTATAGGATGTGACGGAGAATGTCAAAACTGGTTTCACATAGAATGTGTAGGAATTAAAACTAAGCAGTTTAAAGTAATTCAAGAATGTTCGGATCTTGGGCTTAAATGGTTTTGTGGAAGCTGTCGAATAGCGTTAAAAGATGTTCAAAAAACTTATAGATAAGGGATTTAACAAATATGAATAAGATATTCTACTACTAATGTTAAGGTTTCTAAACAAACTTTTTCACAAATTGCTGTAGTTCATGGTCTTGGATCCTGGTGGTTCTTGTTGAATTTGAAAACCTTTTCCTGAGGAAAACTGTGAACATGGTGACAGCAATTATTAATAAAATGACATATAAAATTGCTATTGAGTAATTTGGAATGTCGGCTGTGACATCGTACTATTCAATATCGTCAAACTTGTTAATTGGTAGCTTGAGATCTTGGATGCTGTTAAATTCTACAGCCAATTTCGGTATTTGTGCGTCATCTAACTTGATTTTAAAGTTGTCTAATATTATGGGTTTTCCAAATGTTCCTTCTTGAAAATTTAGATTTTGATTTCTAAATTTAATTTGACAGTTATTTTCTTTAATCAGGAAAAGTCCGTGTATGGTTTTAGTTTTGTCGCCTAGTTGACACGAAGTGTGAATAGTTTCTTGTTTTGGGAATACAACGTGAAATTGGTTCATTTCTTCAATGGTTTCTACGTGGTTTCCTGTTAGACTGATTTGAGTGTATTGACTGTTCTTGTTATCATTGTGAAGGATTATGTTCTTCTCGCAGGATCTGTCATCTGTGTCTTCGATCTTGTTTGGATATTGATAAATATTTCCTTTAGTACATGTGTCCTTTAAAGATTTAATTTGACCATCAAAAGATTTTAGAAAATATTTTTTATTTAGAATAACAGTCACAAATTCAGTTTCATTTTTACTGGGAATGGGTATAAGGTGGAATAGTTCAAAATTTGTTTTGTAATTAATTGGAATTTCTAGGAAATAAATAATTTAGTTTGAATCTAATTTACATTAATTAATTTTTCTATTTCGGGTATATGTTCAAATGTTGGTTCCAAAGGGAATTCGTTATTATAATTTTTATAAATTCTATTTAGTTCAGAATAAAGATCATGGACTTTTGCGATGCTTAGATGCAACACTTGAACTTTACAAAAGGTTAGAGAATTCTCTATATCTTGCATTACGCTTAATATCATGATAAACAAAGTATTTAATTGACTGTAAATGTTGTTGGATACCAGATTGGAGTGCTAAACCAATTAAAATACACAAGTACCCAATATATATTATTTATTTTCAGGCGACGTGTTTGTGTTGTTGAGCGCTGATCTTATTTTATTTTGATCTTTACAAAATGACTGAAGCTACAGAAAGACTAAAGCTAAAGCTACTACGACTGCTACTGGTAAGACTTAGGACACTAAATTAACTAAAACTAACATATAATAAAATATAAATATATCATCACGCCTTCTACCCATTACTGGGTGTGGCACTCTGCTAAAGCAGATCTCGGTAAGTGATATATTTTGCGCGTGAAGTGCGGTTACCAGTCGTCAAATCACGGCCCCCAAACATGTTAGTGGTGGAGGAGCCACAGGGATAGCTTTTTCAAATTATGAAAATTTGTCGCCTGTGGGAATCGAACCAGGGACCTCAGGATCCACAGGCCGACATATATATATACAGTAAAACCATCAGATTACGGACAGAGTAGGGGAAGAAGGGTTATTTACAGAGAAATAATACTGCTTCGTCTCTGCACATGGAGTTGAGGGGCTTGGTTGATGATAATGTCCTCAGGAACCAAGTCGCAGAATTGGGCTACTTCCGGTGAGCAGCTGTAGGTCACAATGTTTCGAGAATGGGGGGATCACTTGAGGGTTTTTTGTAAAACAGCAAGGACTGTTTAATGAGTTCGGATGACCGCACCACCTACAAAGTTTAATACAACGGCACAAACTACTATAACTCCGATGATGGACAGGACGTTGGTATCAGCTGAGATGCTGTGACAAAAGTTGTGTTTCGCAAGTAATCTGGTCGGTGCTCCTTGTTGTATGGATATCCTCGCAGAGGAATTCCTGCTCTTGATATACTTTACAACTGTTTAGATTTTGCATAAAAAGATTGGAAATGGATTTTGGATCTTTAAGATTATTAAGTAGGTTTTGTTTTTTATATATAATTAAGATAAAGTAATAAAAGTATAAAATAGTATTGATTGATGAAATAACGTGTACCGAAATTCATTAACCTGTCGATTTGCTGATTAGGTATATGAAAGAATTATATGAAGATTAAATAAAATATAAATTAATATCATATGAACTAATTAAAATAAAAGAAGTTTAAATTAAAAATAATTTTCTTTTCACATAAAATGTACTGTATAAATTAATAAATTTGTTCTTCATATATTTATTTATTGGATTTATAATGATTTTATTATTTAAATATTTATTTATTTTGTTATATTTACAAGGATCCTTGATATTATAATATTTCATTAAGTGAATCAATTTAGTTGCTTGTGAATTAAAAAAGGGTATTTTATTTGATTTAGATATATATTTTAGTAGCTTAGGTTTATTTAGTTTTTTATTATGCAGCTTATTAAAATTATATTTTAAAATAAAAGGAACTATGTCGTCATGAATTTTACTAATGAAAGTCTTAAAAGTTTTATTATTATTAAAATTAGATTTAATTATGGGATTGGAAGAATCTGTGTCTTCATGAATTTTGATATAATTTAATAACTTAGAGCTACGAATATTAAGTTTATGATTAGGTTTATATTTATAGAAATTAGGTTTAGTTATGGAAGAATTTGTGTCTTCATGAATTTTAGTAATTGACATCTTAGATTTCTTTGATCCAAGAATATTATTATATTTATAAAAATTAGATTTAGTTATGGAAGAGTCTGTGTCTTCATGTATTTTAGTAATTGACATCTTAGATTTCTTTGATCCAAGAGTATTATTATATTTATAAAAATTAGATTTAGTTATGGAAGATTCTGTGTCTTCATGTATTTTAGTAATTGACATCTTAGATTTCTTTGATCCAAGAGTATTTTTATATTTATTAAAATTAGATTTAGTTATGAAAGAAGAAGATTCTGTGTCTTCATGTATTTTAGTAATTGACATCTTAGATTTCTTTGGTCCAAGTGTATTATTATATTTATAAAAATCAGATTTAGTTATGGAAGAGTCCGTGTCTTCATGAATTTTAGTAATTGACATCTTAGATTTCTTTGATCCAAGAGTATTTTTATATTTATAAAAATTAGATTTAATTATGAAAGAAGAAGAGTCTGTGTCTTCATGTATTTTAGTAATTGACATCTTAGATTTCTTTGGTCCAAGTGTATTATTATATTTATAAAAATCAGATTTAGTTATAGAAGATTATGTATCTTCATGAATTTTAGTAATTGACATCTTAGATTTCTTTGATCCAAGAGCATTATTATATTTATAAATATTAGATTTAGTTATGGAAGAGTTATATTATTGTTTATGATTTTATAATTATGTTCCAATTTATTTATATTATTAAGTGAATTTTGATTAATTTTACATTTTAGTAGCGATGAATAATTTTGTACAGAAACTTGAAATTTATTTGACTGTTTTAATTTTATTTGAATACACGAGTGATTTATTAAAATGTTCTTTCTTTTTTCAATTTCACAATTTGTTGACTGACGAGCATAATTTTCTGAAAATGGTTTATAATTAAGCTTTATTGATTGTAAACATGAATGAGATTTAGATTTAGATGTATGTCTAACTTTTATAATTCTATTATTGAGATTATTTTTGCCTACATATTTTGTAAAATTGTTATAATGAGATAATTGATTTGAAATGAGATATAATGATTTTTTAGAAGAGTGATTATTGCAGTCAAGTGATAATTTTGAACTTTCATTATTATTAAATTTGAAAATAACATTTGCATTATATTTTGAATTTTCCTTAAAATTTGTTTCTATTAAATTTTGTTCTGGTCTTTTATTATTATTAAAATTAGAATTTTCTTTAAAATTTGTTTTTATTAAATTTTGTTCTGGTCTTTTAGTATTATTAAAATTCGAATTTTCTTTAAAATTTATTTTTATTAGATTTTGGTCAGGTCTTTTATTATTATTAAAATTATTATTATGTGAATTAGAATTTGGATAACGCTGAAGAAGAAATATAGATATTTTTTGCCAAGTTGATAAGTAATAAAATCTATCGAGTAAATCGCGAGCTTTACCGATAATTTTCTTATATCTTACATATAGTTTTAAATAGTTCGTTTGAATTGGATCAGCTACTTCAAAAATATCTTCAACATGTTTTATGAATTCTGGCAGTGCGTTACTGTCACCATCAAATTCTGGGAGTAAATCCATTAAATATTCTAACGTAAACATTATATATATATATATTTTAAATGAAGTCTAAAGGAATTTGGAAATGCTTAATTATTTAGACAATAGGGAATGAAGGAATTATGCAATTTCACAAACAAGTCATAAAAATACAAGAAACAGGAACTCACCACAATATCGATTTTCGCCTGATGAATGGATATGGTTCGATTGCAACTAAAGTTGTCGTCTCCGTCCCGTGCTGTGGAAGTCTTCTACAGATGTACACTGGAAGTCCGTGCTGCAGATATCTTCTCGCAGTGAAACAACGTATGCGGATACGTCGAACCGATCCCGATTTCTGACATCAATTTATATGTTGGATACCGGATTGGAGTGCTAAAACCTATTAAAATACACAAGTACCCAATATATATTATTTATTTTCAGGCGACGTGTTTGTGTTGTTGAGCGCTGATCTTATTTTATTTTGATCTTTACAAAATGACTGAAGCTACAAAAAGACTAAAGCTAAAGCTACTACGACTGCTACTGGTAAGACTTAGGACACTAAATTAACTAAAACTAACATATATATATATATATATATATATATATATATATATATATATATATATATATATATATATATATATATATACAGTAAAACCATCAGATTACGGACAGAATAGGGGAAGAAGGTTAGTGTCCGCAATTGGACTATGGATGATTCAAGATAACAAAGGATGTGGGAAAGAAGAGACCTTGGAAATGGACTTTAAGAAGATACTGAATTTATCTTATTAGCTAAATGATTAATTTCTAAAAGATAAATGAAACATACAATGACTAAGAATAACTTATTATAAAACTAACAAATAATTGGGTCGGCACATGACAATGTCGTAGATACTGATTTTATTTAAATTACGGGTTCCACCAACAACAATATGCAACAACTGCTCTATTTTTAATTTTAGTTCTAATTCGATATGTGTAATGGTTTCAACTGTTTTATTAAATTTTGGTATTTTAATTGTTTCTTTAGTTTTATTTGAATTTTGGAAATTAAGGTTAATATTATTTTATTTAAAATTATCTAACGGTTCAATGCAAATATTATTTGTAGTATCTATAACATATTCTACATCATTAGGTTTTATTGTTGGGTAATATGTGATATAATCAATGCATTTCCTTCTGGAATGATAATAGAGATTATTAATATGTGTTTTCGGAATGAATACTTCGCCATTTTCAATGTTTTGAACATAGAACTTTGTAATTATCTCAGACTTAGGTGGAATCGTGACATAGTGTGCACGCGGTGTTACTGAGTGATAATGAATTTTTATCTCAGCTGCTGGTGTTAAATATTATCTTATCGCGTTTCAAGTCAATGATCGCTTCTAATGTTTTTAAGTTATCCAGTCCTAGTACAATGTCGAACTGATTATGAAAGTCAAATAAGTGATATTTAAGGATAGTATAGTGTTTTTTGAATAATTTTGGACATGGTAATAATAAACTAAATTTTTCAATTGAGGTTTAGTGTGCTGTAGTTATTTTAAAAGGGTCATATCTAATTTCATTATTAAAATATTTATTTGCAATTTCTGGTTTAATGAACGAGCGTGTGCTACCTGTATCGAGTAAAACATTTAAATTATGTGCTGGAAATATAATAAAAGGTAGTTCGCTTTGATTTTGGAGAAAATTTAGTGATTCAATTACATTTCCAAGGCATCTATTTCTAAAAAATAATTTGGCTCAGGATTTTGTTCTGTTTCATAATTTTCACTCTCTACTTCTGGTTGGTAAATAACAGCGTTAGTATCGTCAGTGGCGAATTCGTCATTTACTTCGTTCGTTTCAGTGTTATGCAATTTTTCGGATGTAAAGTTATATTTCTGTTGCGTTTGGGGATATTGACGGTACGCGAATTGTTGAGGTCGTGCTTGATTGTAACCGGACGGTCCGGGTCTAGGTACAAATGTCTGTCTTGTGCTTACACTCATGGGTGTAGGTTTAGGGAATTTTTTATTAGGGTCTGATTTGAATACGTTTAGTTTTGTATTCTGAATTTGTTGGGAAGTATGATTATTCGTGTTATTTGGGAATGGTCGGTACGTTAATTGAGGATTTTGTCTCAATACGGCTCTGTTCTGTGTATTGTTTATGAATTGTTTTGGTTTAGGTGTCATGTTGAATTTTTGATTTACACGCGAAAAACTTTCTAACTGGAAATCGTTAGTTAGCATATTGAGCGCGGAGTTCATATCTGAGGGATTTTTAGTGCGCATTAAATTGCCTAAGGGCTCTTTAAGCCCTTTTAAAAGGGTTCTTACCGCATAATTTTGGAAATATCCTATTAAAACTCCCTGCTCTTCCCTATTTATTTGTGTCGATATATACGCGATTTGTAAATTTAATATTTCTTTAACTCGGTTATAAAGTTCAAACGCCGATTCGTTATTTTATTTTAATTCTGACATTTCGATATTAAGTGTATAGCAGTCTCTTTTATCAGAGTATGTGTCTAGTAACGCCTTTTTTAGATTTGCCCTGTTTGTGACGGTGCAAGTTGCAATATTTGAAGCAGCTTCAACTTTAATTTTTTACAATATACTTGGCATTAAAAATTCGTTTTGAAAATCACTAGGGTCTGCTACATTATAAAATTCAACATCAATAAATCTAGAGAGTAGTTTTGTAGTTCCGTGAAATTCGGGTATCATATCTAAATACTCTTTTTTAAGCGTGGGGATTGCCATGTCTGCTATATGTAAGGGCTTTAGAAGAGCTGGCGTGCTGAATATTTATTTTTTCGATTGGCAATTGTTTTAATTTTATGTATCTCAAAACCTATTAGATTTGCTATCAAATGAAAAGTCGTTTGAAGGACTCGCGTGCAGAGTTTCAAAATTTTTTACAGTTTTTTTGAAATTTTTAAGATAAAATCCACTGCAATTTTGACATTTGTCTGTGGGCATGTCGCATTTTTATTTATAAATTATTTAAATGTTAAATTTTTGGAAGTAATTTTCAAATACTATATACATGTTAAGAGAATAAAGGGACGTTTTTTATTATAATTACACATTTCAAATATGTATAATTCAAAAGTAAATTTTTGACAGTTCACCATGAATTTGGTTTTAATACAAAACGTCAAATTGACAAGTTCTATAAAGTATACAGGTAAACCCAACCAAATTTGTCCTTGGTAATAGTATATAGTAAAACTGAGCAAATTTGTTTCACGGCAATGTACATTTAAAAAAACATATAATTAGAATTAGAATCAATTTTGGCATTTCTACATTTTTTATTGACAATTGTTTTATTGCTTTAAGTGCTTTAAAACCTATTGTATTTGATATATTATGAAAGTTCTTTTGAAGGCAATTGTTTTTGTGAAAGTGCTTCAAAACCTATGGTATCAAATGTAACATCTTTTGAAGGACTCACAAATAAAATTAAATACTTTTTGATTATAAATCAATTTTGGCACTTCTACATTTTTTATCGACAATTGTTTTATTGAAAGTACTTCAATTGTATTTGGTATAATATGAATTTTCTTTTGACAGACATGCGTGTTTTAGTAAAAATTCATCAAAACCCATTGTGTTTGGTATCAAATGAAAGGTCTTTTGAAGGGCTCGCATGCAGAATTCGAATTTGTTCGATCGGCAATTGTTTTTGTGAAAGTACTTCAAAACCTATGGTCTTTGGTGTCAAATAAAAGATCTTTTAAAGGACTCGCGCATAAAATTAAATACTTTTCGATTCTGAATTGTTTTAGTAAAAGTGCTTTAAAACGAACTATGCTTGATTTCAAATGTAAGGTTTTTTGAAGAGCTCGCGTACAGAATTGGAATTTTTTCGATCGGCAATTGTTTTAATGAAAATGCTTCAAAATCTATCGTGTTTGGTATCAAATGAAAGTATTTTGAAGGACTCGCGTGAAAAATCGATGTTTTTTTTTAGATCGGCGATTGTTTAATTGAAAGTACATCAAAATTTATCGTGTTTGATATCAAATGAAAGGTTTTTCCAAATTTTCCTGTACGGAATTGGACTTTTTTCGATCGACAATTGTTTAGTGAAAGATTTTTGAAACCTGTCGTATTTGGTATCAATTAAAAGGTTTTTAGAATTACAGACGTGTAGAATTGAAAAGTTTTAGATTGGTAATAATTCAATCTATATTGTGTCAATTGTCTTACAGAAGTGAATCCTCTTTCATTTTCCGCGGAGCGTAGCTTGAAGGCCTGGCACAGCCAGGCCGACCGCTAGTTATTTATTAAATATCAAAAATATTTTATTTGAATTTCTTTAAATAACAAAAAAATTCAAACTGGCTACAAAACTTGTTAAACAACTTAAATTTTTCCCATAAAATTTTGTTCTTCTGCTTTCTGAAAATATCTTGTAAACTTGATAATTTTTTAAGGATGATCAAAATGTTATGATACTTTTCAATTTTGATCAATTCGTTTATACCTTGAACAATTTGACCCGCCACACGATAACATTTATTTCGAGAAGGTTTTTTGAGTTACTCATACACTCATCCAAATAAATAGTAGATTCACTTCCAAATTTGTTATCTCCAATGAGAATTACTGGAAATTTAAACCTGATTGTAAGCTGAAATGAATTTTGATAAAGTGGTTTATCGAACAATAATAAATATTAAAAAAAAATAATATTATTCGTGACGGAACAAACTTCGTCATAAAATATATAAGAACTGAGAACATCATACTTTTATTTTAGGATAAATATATCATTTTAATGGAGGTACTCGATCTACCGGATATATTAGCAAGTAAAATCTGCTCACTTATTAGTTCTAAATTTCACTGCAAGCCTGCAAAACAATTTTCACGATCTTTTACACCAGGTTTAAATTTTCGGTATTTTCTATTATCATTCTATTATAGATATATTTCATTGTACGTCAAAAGGTATGAGTTACACAAAATTTAATCTTAATATCATTGCTATAAATTACTTTAGTTACCATAAAAATGCTATATACCGTTGATACATATATATTTTTTTGATATAATTTTCTTAAATATTTTGCATTTACGCATATTTGTATATAGTATAGTTGGTGTTGCTATTAGTAAACATTTTAGGCGAGTAATAACAAGGGCATACACGAGCAGCAGTATTTTTCTTCATCGCGATTCTGTAACCATAGATAAAGCATAATTACAATTGAATTGTGTAACAAACTAATATTAGTAGTAGTTTCCGTGGAAACTATATAAAATATATTAAACTTAACAAGAAAAATGAATACGTTTATCAAACTTTTAGGCTCTTGTTTCGGACGAAAAGGAACAAAGCCTAAATTCAAGTATAATTTTAATGAATCTGTCGTCATGCAACAAAATTCACAGTTTTATACAAACACATTGGACAGTCATGGCATACCGGCTACAGACAAAGGTAAGACATATATAATTTTTCACTTATTTGGAAAAGTAAATTGAACTTCTGATAATTCAACAACTACGAATGATACATCAGAAGTACAATTTACTGTTATTAATTTTCTAGAAATCAACCAAGGTCACGCGTTTTTGGAAGCAAAATTTCCAAGTGTATTTCCTTTTCTGAAACCGCGAATCAGTTTAGAAATATTCAAGATACAAAATTTCTAAATATTTTCGGCATCAATCGTATATTTTGGATAGAGAAACCATTTTTTCAAAATTGGATGAATGAAGAAGTGTCGTCATTTTTCAATAGATTTTGGGTTCCCAACAGATTTAAATTTCATGTGATTCTCATCGCGGATAATAAATTGGAAAGTGATTCTGGAATCTGTTTGGATAAATGCATAAAAATTTTAACGTTACAATTTTCGAAAAATATTGTGGAACCAAATGATATTGTGGTCGCGAGTCAAATTTTTAAAGTTGTAAATGGAATATTAAAAATTAGAAAGTATCATAATATTTTGACCTGTTTATCCAAATCATCAGGTGAAGAGGACAAGATTATTAAGAAAAAGAAGTGCAAAATTTTCGGGCAAAATTTTAAATTTGTTAAATCATTCAACAACTTCTGTAGCCGGTTGAAAAATTTTTGTAGTCTAAAAAATTCAAATAAATTATAAATTTTAAGTTTAGTAAATATTTGTTTTATTATACTCGCTACATTTATTTTTAATAATAATATATTTGTACAGATTTATTATTTAAAAAATTCGTATTATTTTTACTTATTCATATATTTCTTACTTACTGTGCAAGTTCAGAGATATTTTGTTAATCTCGACGCGTTGTGCTGAAAGGACGAAACAGGGTAACATAGAAATCAAACCAGAGCTAGTTATAACAGTTTGGTTATTATTGAAAATTAACAAAATATTAATATTATTAAATAAAAACGTACAACCACTTGGGTGCCAACTTGCTAGTTATTATTGAAAAATAACTTGCAAATAATATAATAATAATAATAAATTTATTTAAATAGCCGAAGCTAATAATAATACATTAGTTACAAATACAAATGGCAAATATAAAGTATAAAGGTGAGTACAGTACAGTGAATTAAATTACAACATTAAATAATAACTTTTAATTTGGTCTTGAATTCGTCAACTGACATAGAACTACCGATATTTGGTGACAGTTTTTTATACATTTGTAGACCTTTATTAAAAATCGACATACTCGATTTACTTTTATTAACTCTACGGATATGTAGTAGGTTAACTTGCCTTGTGGTGTAGTTATGCGTATCACCAACATACTGTATTTTATTTAGTAAATAACAAGGAAATTTATTATTTAATATTTTGTGAATGAATATTAAAACATTGAGTTCTACAAGTCTTTTTACATCGAGCCATTGCAAGGTGTCCAGCATAAATGTTATATTACTATATTTATTAAATTTCAATTTCAACTATCATAGCTCGATTTTGTAGTTTTTGTAATATATCAATTTCTTTCTTGTTACACATAAAAAATATTGTTGAGCAATACATAAAATAAACTGTAGTACTCCAAACAGACATACTTTTCGATATTCGAGATAAATAACTTGTTTTCTTTGCTATTTTTTTAGCGAGATATTGAACATGCTTATCAAATATAAGTCTATTATCAATAATGACACCAAGGTATTTTATTTCATTTACATTTTCTAACTCCGCTAAATCAACTGTTACTTTATTAAGATCATCACTAACATTCAATAGTTGAGAAGAAGGAGATAAAAACATAACTTTAGTTTTAAGAGAATTTAATTTTAATTTATTAATGTTCATCCACATGCTTACAAGATCTAAATCTTCATTAATAGAATTAATCAGTATGTTTTTATCATCGCCTTCCGTGTAAAACAGTGTATCATCCGCAAAGAGATGTACTTTAAATTTTTTCAGTATATTGGGGAGGTCATTTATATACATAACAAATAATAAGGGGCCCAACACATATTAACAAAAATTGGATGAGATGTTACGTTATTAATTTTTACACACTGTGATCTTTCAGTTAAATAACTTTGAAACCAATGTAAAGCTGTATTTTTTATTCCTTAAGCCTATAATTTCTTGAGTAAAATATCCCTATCTAAGGTTTCAAAAACTCTTTTGAGATCTAAAAATACCGGACAAACAGTATTATCATTATCAAGCATTAATTTCCAATCGTTTAATAAATAATGTAGGGCTGTTTCGCAAGAATTATTTTTACGAAAACCTGATTGTGCCTCAACTAGAATATTATTATCGTTTAGATGTTGAACTACTTGTTTATGAACAACCATCTCAAGGAATTTTTCACAACTCAGTAGCATATTAATTAGCCTGAATTATTCAATGTTATTTGTTCCTTTGATTTTTGGTATAGGATTAATCACCGATTGTTTAAATTTTTTAGGAACGACTCCTAATGTAATGATTTGTTTATGTAATCTAAAAGTAGGTAGCCTACTAAATGAAAGTAATCTTTATAGAATTTTATATGCAATCCGTCAGTACTGCATTTATTTTGTTGTGAAAAAATTATATCTTATAATTCTTTTATTCAAATATTATGAAAGGTTTCAAAGCTTGAGTGTTCCACAAACTGTAAAGAATTATATAAATCATATTCGTAGCTATTCGGAATAGAGTTCCTAACGTCTACAATACTATTTACAAAATACATATTTAAAACATCAACAATATCATCAGTATGCGTGTAATTTACATTTTCATAATAAATGGTCTTAATTTTTTTAGTATTTTCCACATAAGTTTTGAGTTATTTTTGCATTTATCAATGTTGTTAGTATAATACAATTGCTTTTCTTCTCTAACAATATTGCTTACAGTATTTCATTTGTTTTTAAATATATTCCAATCTTGTATATCATTAGTTAACATAAATTTCTTATAGGCTAGATCCCTATCAATCATGGCAGTTCTAATTTTATTATTGTAACATATTTTATCTTTTTTACAAAGGTTAGACAGTATGTCTGTGCTATTATTTATACTGTTTACAATGTTATTATGAAAATTAGTAAAATATTCATTAATATCTGTTAAATTGTATTTATTATTATTTTGTATTTGTATCGGGTGGCTAGCTCAGTGGTATGAAGTCGGCCTGTGGATCCTGAGAACCCTGGTTCGATTCCCACAGGCGACAAACAATTTTCATAATTTCAAAAACTACCCCTGTGGCTCCTCCATCACTAACATCTTTGGAGGCCGTGATTTGACGACTGGTAACCGCACTTCACGAGCAAAATATATCACTTACTGAGATCTGCTTCGGCAGAGTGCCACACCCAGTAATGGGTCACATGCAATCAAATTTTCAACTAAAGCTGTATGATCTACTTTATTTACAATTTTATATTCCTTATTGCTCATGTTAAATAAGTCTTTAAGGTAAATAGAGATTATGTGTTAGAGGTTATGATGTGTGGGGGCGACAAACAAACTCGAACATCAGATGATTTGTGGTTTATTGAATAAAGCCAGATACAAAAGGCGCCTGGAAAATACAGTTTAAATTTAGAATAACAATAATTTGACATTGTGTCCGAACTAACCTAAACACGATTAGTGGACAAAAAGAACAAAAATACAGTGCCTGCTGCTTACCTTTTGCATTCAGCACGACACTTATCACAATATTAATATACTTCATATAACAATCAAGCCGATCCAGGTGGATTCGATAAACACGCCGGTACAGGTAAGTATATCACTTTTTCATAACAGAACAAAACAAAACGAACTCGACAACAAGCGTGAACTTGCCGCTCGACGAATACCAACCTAACGCTAGTAACATTTATGCTAGGGAGAAATAGTTAACTTCAACACTCCTCCTTAACTATTTCAGACCGAAGACTTTCGAAGGTCTTTCTGCTCAAGGGTTTGGTCAGTATGTCCGCCAACTGTCTTTGACTAGCAACGTGCTCCAATCTCACGGTCTCCCCAACGTGTTGCTGGATGAACTTCCTCGGGATCTCTATGTGTTTTTTTCCTTTGGTAGTCTTCCCTTCGTGCGCGTTTTGGAGCATGTGTATTGCGGATTGATTGTCCACGAGAAGAGGAATCGGCTCGTTAGCAGGAATCACTTCGAGCTCGCAGGCAATCCTCTTCACCCAACTGACTTCATTTATAGCGGACACTGCTGCCCGGTACTCTGCCTCCGCAGTAGAAGTAGCAACGAGTCGCTGCTTCTGAGTACTCCAGACTATCGGTCCTCCTCTGACGATTAGTATACCGCTCGTAAACTGTCCAGACTCGGAGTCCCCGGCGTAATCGGAGTCGGAGTAGGCCTTGAGCTCCGTGTCACCATCGAAAAGGATTCCAAAGTCTGCTGTTCCCCGCAAGTACTGCAGAATTCGTCTGGCCATCTCCCAGTGGCTCATCATTGGTCTACTGCAGTAGCGGCTCAGATAATTTACGGCATAACTGATATCTGGCCGGGAAATTGTAGTCAGATACAGTAGACTCCCTACAATTTCGCGATATGGGATCGTGCCATCTGCTGGCTTGTCGTTGACTTTGTAGTCGTCGCTTGCAGTCATTCCTTTCTCAATGGGAGTAAAGACAGGATTGCATGTCTCACTTCCGAACCGTTTCAATATTTTCTCACAGTAACTCGACTGTCCGACGAATATCCCGGCAGGCACAACTGCAATGTCCATTCCTATGTAGGAGAACTTCCTAGGGACTTCGTGGCTGTAGGTGATCTGGAAGTGTCCATTGATCTGTCCCAAGGCTCGAAAGATCTCCCGCTCGTCTCGCCCTGCGATAAGTCCGTCGTCCACAAACAAGGTGAGTAATAGTGTCCTCTCAGCATTGTAGTAGACGCAAGGGTCGTCATCGGTAGTTTGCAGTCCCATCTTCTCCAGCAGTCCGGCAATCTTCTCGTTCCATTTGCGTGGAGCCTGCTTCAGGCCGTACAGGCTTTTTTTTAGCCTGCAGACGCGACCTGATCCATCGTCGAAACCTTCCGGTTGCTCCATATACAGCTCTTCCTCCAGGTCCCCATGCAGGAAGGCTGACGTGACATCAAATGGTATGAGCTTGTACTTCTGGGAGGCTGCAAGGCTGAGTAGCAGTCTGATAGAGGCGTGTCGGGCGACTGGGCTAAAAGTTTCGGCGTAGTCCAGCCCTTGCTTCTGCTCGAACCCGCGCGCCTTGTGCCTTCCATCTACCTTCTTCTTCAATACCCACTTGCAGGTTAGAGGTTTGACGTTTGGTGGACACTTGATCAGATTCCAAGTGTCCATATTTTCCAGCGCGGTTATCTCGTCGGTCATGGCCCGACGCCATTTCTCGTCCTGAAGGGCGGCAGCAACGGAGATGTCCTCATTCTCGCTGACAGCGGTGACGTTTGCAGTGTGACTTCGCAGAGGGTAGTCTGTCAGGTAGTCCGAGTACCTCGCAGGTGGTTGGATCTCTCTACGGTTTCGTAATCCTGATCTCCTGGGCTGTGACTCCTTCTCTTCTTCTGTCGTTCTGGGCAGCTGCTCTTCTCGATCTGTATCATCTGGATCACTGGAGTCCCCTGTTTCCTGACGTGGTGCAGCAGCTTCGTCTTTCAGCATCGCCTCGGCTATAGTGTGCTGTAGCCTTGCGACTTCCTCAATGAATTTCACATTGTCTGAACATATCGTGTCTCTCTCCTCAGGCAGGTATACCCTGAAACATGGAGAGTTCAAATCGTAGCCGACAAATGTGCCTTTCCTAGACTTGGGTCCAAGCTTGGTTCGTTTGTGACTAGGGGTGAGCACAAAACAGTCGATGCCGAAGGTCTTCAGCTTGCTGATAGCCATTCGGCGGCCAAACCACAGCTCAGCCGGGCTTCTACCCTTTTGAGTGCTCGTACCGGTCTGATTTAGCGTAAAAATAACGTAGTTTACAGCCTCTGCCCACAGCTGCGGTTCCAGGTTGCGCATGTGAAGTGCAGAACGTGCAGCTTCCACGACAGTACGCATATCTCGTTCGACACGACCGTTTTGTTCCGGGGTGTAAGCGTTGCTAAAGGTGTGTCTAATTCCCTGGTCCTCCAGCATCCTTTTTGTGAGCATGTTTTTTATTTCCGTCCCATTATCTGAGTGCAAACATTTCACCTGCCTTCCAAATTGGTTTTGTACCATTTTCAGATACAGCTGTAATTTCTGGGGTGCTTCATCCTTCTTCTTCAGATAATAAGCAGTCCTGTAGTGTGAGAAGTCGTCCTTGAATAGCAAAAAATATTTTGCTCCTCCTAACGATGTCTCTCCCATCTCACACAGGTCAACGTGTATCAGGTCCAGCTGTCGACTTGATACCTTCGGGTTGGGGGGATGAGAGACACGGTGTTGCTTTCCGTACGTGCACCCTGTGCACACGTAGTTTTGCCAGTCGTCCACATACTTCACATCGTGTCGATCCAAAATGTCGCGTACATATCGCACATTCTGATGTGCTAGCCGCTCGTGCCAAACTTTTATGGACTCAGTCAGCAAGCACGTTCCAGTCGATTTGCGTCGTAGCAACATCTTGAACAAATTTCCATCTCTTTCCGCCATGGCTACTGTTTCACCGTCCTCAGCCGTCTTGAAGAAGGACTTGTTTTTGTCTGCAGTCTGGATGTAGTTTCTGTCTAACGTCTGACTCACGGAAAACAGGTTGAATTTGAGTTTTGGGACGTGCAACACATCTACGAGGTCGACCAGGTACCACTCCTCACCGTTGTAGGCTTCCAGCTCGACGCTTCCCATGCCGATGGCTTCCAAGCGAGTAGAGTCGCCGATGGTGATCTCTAGTGGAGGTTGGAGTTGCTCGTAGTTGACAAACCACTGACGATGCGACGTCATGTGCTGGGTGGCAGCACAGTCCTGGTACCAGTGGTTTAGGGCGTCCTTCTGAGAGTTCAGCTTGTCCAGGTTGGCAGTCGAAAGTCCGACAGTGAATAAGGCTCTCCGACTGGACTGCCTGTAGTCCCTCCTGTCTCCTGATCCATTGTTGTTTCTGTTCTCTTGCTTCTTGGTGCAATCCTTCGCAAAATGACCCTTGGCCCCGCACGAGTTGCAGTTGTAGTTTTCTCTACAGTACGCCAGATATTTGGCACACGGCTTGTTTCTGCAGTTGCGCTTAAGATGCCCTTTCAACCCACACTTGAAGCAGTTCAGATTTGCATTCCCAGATTTGTTTCCGGTGTGATTTCCTCCTGCTGCTCGAGTATGAGTCCCAGTCTTCGTTATGAGAGCGTTGCCACTTGGTGAACCGCTGTCGTGTCCAGCTTCTTCTAGCCGATCCTCCTCTAGGCGCAGACGCTCCAATAGGTTGTCCATGGTTTTATCCGCGGCAGCGGCGTTGTCCCATGCAGTCCTGAAGTGCTTCAGCTTCTGTGGCAGCATCCCCAGGATTCGAGTCATCAACCATCCTGGACGTATAGCCTCTGCAGTACTTGACAGGTCATCTGCGATCTGCATCAGCTCCATACAATTTGCTATAACTGATTTACTGTCGTTGTAGGCGTAACTGAAGAACCTGCGTTGTAGTCCTTCAGTGGCGAACTCTGACCTCTTCCCGTACAAATTTTCTAAACGCTGAATCATTGATTTTGCATCTAAACATGTCGCAATTTTTCTCGCAATATTGCTGTCCACATTTAACCCTATAAGCGTTTGGGCATCTAAATCTGATTTGATCCATGCCCTAACTGCGGCATTTTCTGCTTCTCCTTCTGGCTTGACTTTGTTACCGATTGCTACTTCGTATAATTCGCGTACTTTCAAGGTTAAGTTTAACTTAAACCGCCATGACTTGTAATTCACTTTACCGCTCGCATCCTCCGACAGGGTTTCTAAATGGGATTTAACGGTATCCATACTGACAGGTACTGACTGGATGTTCGTTGACCTACGAGACACGTTATCACTTTACTTGACAGACTATGTTTTTCAATTAGTGACACGTGATTTGACTGACTGATTTATCGTTGGCTCACGAAGCACGCTTTCACTCGAATTTGCAGACTGTATTTTTCAAATACTGACGCGTGAATTTACTGACTAGTTTTTCGTTGACAAACAACACTCGCTTTCACTCGTTGCTCAACGTCGCTGACGGGCCGCTTCGATTCCTTGACTGACAATGGGAAATGTACGCTGCGGCTTTCGACGGGAGACTGGAGTGGCGTAGCAGACAGTGAAAACATTCGTGACTGGTTACTGACTGTTGGCTTCGATTTTGTTGTCCGGTTTTATCGCCACTGCATGTCTGGGCCCATAACCTGTTAGAGGTTATGATGTGTGGGGGCGACAAACAAACTCGAACATCAGATGATTTGTGGTTTATTGAATAAAGCCAGATACAAAAGGCGCCTGGAAAATACAGTTTAAATTTAGAATAACAATAATTTGACATTGTGTCCGAACTAACCTAAACACGATTAGTGGACAAAAAGAACAAAAATACAGTGCCTGCTGCTTACCTTTTGCATTCAGCACGACACTTATCACAATATTAATATACTTCATATAACAATCAAGCCGATCCAGGTGGATTCGATAAACACGCCGGTACAGGTAAGTATATCACTTTTTCATAACAGAACAAAACAAAACGAACTCGACAACAAGCGTGAACTTGCCGCTCGACGAATACCAACCTAACGCTAGTAACATTTATGCTAGGGAGAAATAGTTAACTTCAACATTATGCTATGATCAGTAATTTTTGGCGTATCTTAAACATCACATTTTATGCTAAAGTTATTAGAAAGAATATAATCTATTAGAGTTCTGGAGGTATCTGTAACTCGAGTTGGTCTTTTGACTAACTGTTTGTAACAACTAGATTCAACAATATTTTAAATTTAATTCGCATAGTAACTATTGGATAAAAGCTACTATACTGCTATTGGGAAGTATTTCGTGAGTGATAACTGTCTCCAGCCAAAAAGTATAACCAAACTGTATGAATGACCTTTACAAAATGAAATATTACTATACTCAAAATAATAAGAAATATCACAAACAAAATATGTGTGTTGAATATTGACTAGATTTTTCATACAATAGAAAAGTATATTAAAAGTGTGTAAAATGTAAATCATACGAATATGCACAAAAATTACGACAAAAACGTAGATGACGTGTTAAAAATAAAATGATAAAGAAACAAAATGTTCTCGAACACTTAGCTGCTACCACGGTAGGCACAGAAATCTGGAGCCCAAGAACGGATCTCGACCTTGCAAGATCACTGATCGAAGTTTGAGGTCCACCTTTGACGTTGTCTGTACCTCGGCGTGTGGCGCTAGTTTGTGTGAGGTTCGCTGATGGTCGACGAAGATGATGTGAGTTTAAGCAATCACGTAAATCTCCAAAATGGGAGACAAATACTAGAATTACGCTGAAACATTTTCAAGACGTAGTGTACGTAAAATCATACCTAAACAACTACGGTTCCTTACAGCTAACAATATGTGTACTACGTATTCCGTGAGTGTCAACAACTGAAGTTAACCCTAGCGCATTGTTTAAACATTTTAAAATATTAGGCAATGGTACTTCTCAAGTCCAACGCAAGCTGGATTGCTAACAGAAATGATATATTGGACCTCGTAAATAATCTGACATCAACTTTGGATGTCATATACATCATCAGAAATATTACATGACACACATTTATGAGGTAAGCTATATTTTATTGCACTTCTGTGAGCAATCCAGCTAGTATATACAAAAATAAAAATGTGATAAAGTGAGTAGGGATTTGTCGGTAATAGAACAGAAGTTAAAGTAGTTTAGGATAATGAAAATCAACTGTCATTCGCATATCTGTCAAATGCCAATTTAAAATTTAATCTTTTTCTGAAAGATTTTTACATCTACTGACTGGTTAATAAGTACACTTTTATTATTTTAATAAAATCGGTTTCAGTAAAATTATAATGAATTTTAATGGAGGTTCGCAGAATATTTTCTGATACACTTTTCTTACAAAGTGGACAGTTTAACTCCTAAGTTTATGTAATCATAGGCTACTAATAAATATGGTACAATAACCTCAGATGTAGTATCAGTAATTCTGTTATTATCCACCGGTAAAATGCTGCACTGATCCTTTTCGAATCTTTTAATTTCATGCCTAACTAGTAAACTTGAGTACACAACTCGAAATCGTCTGCACGTGGGATTGTTCGAATAACTGCCTCAACTCTTCACTGCACTAAAAAATGTCTCTGGGTGAGCAGAATGAAACAGTTTGTATTTTCGTAGTAAGTATGGGATGGCTAGCACAGTGGTATGAAGTCGGCCTGTGGATCCTGAGGGCCTTGGTTCGATTCCCACAGGCGACAAATTTTCATAATTTGAAAAAGCTATCCTTGTGGCTCCTCTACCACTAACATGTTTGGGGGCCGTGATTTGACGACTGGTAACCGCACTTCACGCGCAAAAATATATCACTTACCGAGATCTGCTTTAGCAGAGCGCCACACCCAGCAATGGGTAGAAGGCGTGATGATATATTTATTTATTTAGTAAGAAATTTATTAATATTGTTGGGTTCGGGCGTGTGTCGTGCTGCGCCCGATTACCAACTGTTTTGAAGCAGTGGGATAAGGTGTTTTCTAAATGATACAGCTGAAACAGTTTGAATGTTCTTTATTCACAAATTAAAATAACATAAAGTTTGTTGAACGTTTGCAGCACAAATTCAATGTTCACAGCATGTCGCTAGCCGATGCGACGGTCGGAGATGTCTTGTAGTTAGGCTGCATAGCCCGTTGCGGGTACTTGGTGCACGGAATGTCAGGCGTGGACGATATGCTCCGGGACTTCTTTTTGGGCGTTATCAGCAGTGGTGATACTGTTCGTATGGAGCGTGCTGAGTGAAGAGCGGGGATTATTCTCAGCGCACATTGGTCGGCTCGTACTGCACCTGGTAGGGATTATGCTCTGCTCCTATTGACCGACAAGTGCACCGCTACAATATTAATCATTAAAAAGAATACAAATTTTACAAATTATAAATCTTATTAATTGCTTCTAAAATTTCGTGTGACTACTTGTAATAAAAGAATCCATGTACTAAAAGCCGTAGGGGCATATCTATGTGTATATATATATATATATATATATATATATATATATATATATATATATTAGGATGGTTCAAAAAAAAGAAAAGTTTAAAATCGAAGCTGCTTTTTTAGTATATCATAAAGCACTTTATTTCTTTAAGGTCTGCCAAATTTGAGCAAAATCGATTAATATTTAGAGGTCGCTCAAGTGCAAAACGTGAAATTTGAAACCAGTAAATAATTGTTTCGAAGGTTTCAATTTATTATATCCCTATAAACGAATTGTTAATCGCAGTTTGATTATAAAATATTCCAATACATAATATTAAATTATTAAAACGTGCTTAGAGTCAATATTATGCCATATTCTGATTGAAAAATGGATTTTCTCAATGTACTCTGAGGCTTTTTTTTCAATTTTTTACACTCAAGCTTTGTTTTTAACGTTCAAAATGTACAAGAAGATGGGTTTTTGGGTTTATTCGTCGTACCGTATATCATAGAAGATGACGCGATTGTAACAGAAGTCAAACGAAAGTTTTATTCGAGTTAATTACCTGTTTTTGTGAGGTGCTCTGAGAAGCGTTTTTATCTGTTTTGCCAACTGAAGTATTTATTTCATATTTTATGCATTTCTCAGTATATTTTATGTTGAAAATCGTAAAAAATTATTTAAAAAGCATTTTTTTTAAACAACAATTAAAACCAAGTATGAAATTAATTGTAGCGTTAATTTAGAAAATTAAATTGTTATACAAACTTTTTCTCACATTCCAGGATCGCAACGGCCTCAGATTTCTTTGGGATAATAGAAACTGTTTGGTATTCTCATCATTTAAAATTTTTAGTACATTTCGAGGGGTTATGTCAAATAAAGTGTCGAGTTTGTCATAAAACGCAAGAAATTTTTTGCTGCATACACTAGATTTTTGTTGCCGTTTGCTATTTTTTTTTTATCCATTCATTATAAAAAGAAATAAGTTTATTAACAACATTTTTCTGTTTCATAATCGGAACATCTCTTATTTTGTAAAATTCGGAAGCTGAATCGATGACAGTTTTTGCAGACTTGTAAATTGGTTGTTTCAAAGTTAAATGATTGAAGCACATGAAACTTATCACTTGTCTATGCGTTGGTAAAGTTGAAGTTGGTGATACAATCTTGTTATTTTCGTTTCCAATTAAATAACGGTTTACAAACTTATTTCGTGGCATTTTGAAAGACGAACAATTAGCTGTACACAAAACGGCTATACACTAAAGTAATTGGGAATTATCGATATTATCGACTCTTGCTACATAGCGGCGAACAACACAGATGGAGGTAGAGTCGCGCGCATCTGCAGTCCTAGCAGTTTTCGCTACAGGATTTTTTTTTTATATTTTCATGATATTGTGTCAAGTGCGGTATTGTTGGAATCGAAATGAATCAAAAAATAAATTCTTCGTCTCAACTTTTAAATAAATTAAGGATTTGGTGCCAATTATCTCGCATCGGCGGGATTCAAAATTGTCAAAACAGAAAAAAATGACTCTATTTAAGTAGAATTCTTGTATCATATAATACATATTTTATACTTCGAGACTAAAATTGTATTTGATAAATTGTTTTTAAAGCTTTTTTCATGATTTTTATGACATAAAATATACTGAAACATGCATAAAATATGAAATAAATACTTCAGTAGGCAAAACAGATAAAAACGCTTCTCAGAGCACCTCACAAAAAATAGGTATTTATCTCGAATAAAACTTTCGTTTGTCTTCAGTTACAATCGGGTCATCTTCTATGATATACGGTACGACGAATAAACCCAAAAACCCATCTTCTTGTACATGTTGAACGTTAAAAACAAAGCTTGAGTGTAAAAAATTGAAAAAAAAGCCTCAGAGTACATTGAGAAAATCCATTTTTCACTATTCATTTGAATTCTGTCAACATTATATAAAATTTTGACAATACATGACATATGACAATACATGATATTATATGACGTTACATGACATATGACATCATATGTGTTCACATGACATAACATGACATTATATATCTGTTACGTTCCCATTTCATGCTATATTACGAATTCTCATTTCCTTTCTGATTCCACGTAATTTCGCCCTTGTTCTTTTAATTGAGTAATCTAAAAATTATAGTTGTGACTTAGAGTCGAGTAATTTTAGTGAAAATTTAGAGTTAGCATATATTTATACTTATTAGAAATTAATCTTCAAATATTCCCCCCGATTAAAATGTTCTAGTTTCCTTTATTTTGTACTATATTATATTTTGTTCATGTATTTTTGACAGCGCCTAATAAATAACAATTAGTGTCTTGTTGTGTTTTATCGTCGATTGGATGGCGCATACAGCTTGATCGCTGTTGGCAGTTTAAAGCTTCGTGTATACATCGCGCTGTTTGACGTGCATTAACACTGAATTTAAAAATTGTGTGATCCTTTAAATTATAGATTCTTGTTTCCATCGGGTTAGTTATTTATCCTTAGACACCCTTGTATTTATTCGGAATTTAAGCTGTTGTATTTCATTTAAAGTCGTCTTTTAAATTGTTCTTATTTGATATTTGCAACCACACTTCTGTTTACCGCCAAAACTATAACTCCCTGTCTCACTTCCTTCTACTAATTTGCTATCTCCTTTATATTTATTTCTGTTTCCGCGTGGTAATTTTTGTCACCGTCTTGGGAGTCGAAGTTTGGCTATTGAAAAGGTTCATTTTAGTGCAATTTGATTGCGATGTTGGGCACACTCAGAAAGACACCCATTTTGGGGATCTACGTGATTGCGGAACTCGTATCATCTTCGCCGACCATCAGCGAACCTCAATCAATCTAGCGCCACACGCCAGGGTACCGACAACGTCGAAGGTGACCTCAAACATCGACCCGTGATCTTGCGAGGTCGAGATCCGTTCCTGGGCTCCAGATTCCTGTGCCTACCGTGGTAGCAGCTAAGTGTTCGAGAACATTTAGTTGCTGTATCATTTTATTTTTAACACGTCTACGTTTTCACGTCATTTTTGTGCATATTCATATGATTTACATTTTACACACACACATATTGTATGAATATTCTAGTCAACAATCAACACACGTATAATAATTGTGATATTTTTTGTTATTTTGAGCACAGTAAAATTTCATTTTGTTCAATTTACATAATTTGGTTTTCAATTTTGTTGAGATAGTTAACACTCACGGAATACGTAGTACACATATTGTTAGCTGTAAGGAACCGTAGTTGTTTAGGTATGATTTTACGTACACCACGTCTTGAAAATGGTTCAGCGTAATTCTAGTATTTCTCACAACTAAAAAGCTGCACACATTTCGGAGCATGTAATTTCACGTTTAACTAGAACCTAACCAATTATGTGTAGCTTGAAATTGTTTGTAAATGGAGTTGTGCAAATATCTGCACTAAAAATTGTTTGTAAATGGAGTTGTGCAAATATCTGCACTAAAAATGTGTCTAGATGATCGGAACGAAACTCTTTGAACTTGCACAGTAAGTAAGAAATATATTAATAAGTAAAAATAATACGAATTTTAAAAATAATACATCTGTACAAATATATTATTATTAAAATTAAATGTAGCGAGTATAATAAAAAAAATATTTACTAAACTTAAAATTTATAATTTATTTGATTTTTTGAAACTACAAAAATTTTTTAACCGGCTACAAAAGTTGTTGAATGATTTAATAAATTTAAAATTTTGCCCGAAAATTTTGCACTTGTTTTTCTTGATAATCGTGTCCTCTTCACTTGATGATTTGGATAGACTGGTCAAAATATTATGATACTTTCTAATTTTTAATATTCCATTTACAAATTTAAAAATTTGACTCGCGACCACAATATCATTTGGTTCCAAAATATTTTTCGAGAATGGTAATGTTAAAATTTACACCGATAAAAAATAATACAATTTTATATTAAGTATTGGATTACGCCCTATTTGGACCGAGGCCTCCCCTTTTTTCCTGTATTACTTAATCCTATTTTTCGTAAATTGCTCCTAGTATATGCCACTCTTCTCTATTTCTACCTTTTACTTCCCAAGCTGTTCCTGCTACCTTCTTAATGTCGTCTTCCCAACGAATCTTCTGTTTTCCTACCTAGTGGTATCCATTCGGTACTTATTTTATCCCAACCTTCTTTCTTCCTTGCTATATGTCCTGCCCAACTCCATTTCAAGGATTTTATTGATTTTATAACATCTGCTGTTTTTAATTTAGCATATATTTCGGTTAAGGGTATTCTGTCTTTCCAGTTTATGTTAAGTATGCTTCTTGTTATTTTGTTTTGACAGACTTTTAATTTTCTTATACAAGTTTCTGAAAATGTCCTTGTCTGGCATCCATAAGTTAGAGTTGGGCTGATGCATAGGTCGAAAATTTTCCTCTTTGTTGATAGCGAGATTTTATCGTTCTTAAAAATTAGTTTTAAAGACCAGTATTTTTTCCAAGCTGATTTTATTCTTGCATTTGTTTCTTTTTCTGATCTTCTATCGAACGATATTATTTGTCCTAGATATATGTAGTCTCTTGTATATTCAATACTTATGTTGTCGATCGATATTGATGTCTCTTCTTTATTGGTCATAATTTTAGTTTTACCTTGGTTTATGCTCAGCCCTGCTGTGCTACATGTTTGTATTAATTCCGTAATTTGTTGTTTTAATTCTTCCCTTGATTTAGCTATAATTATGAGGTCATCGGCAAATCTTAAATTTGTTAGGTATTTTCCGTTTATATTTAACCCTAATTCCCTTTCCTCCCATTTTAACTGGTTCATCTTACTTTCTAACACACAGTTGAAAAGATCTGGGGAGAGAGGATCCCCTTGTCTTACGCCTTTTTGAATGTTGAAGAAGTGTCCTAGTTTATCTAACTTTATTCTTGCTTTATTATCGTTGTACAGTTCTCTGATTATATCTATATATTGTAGTCCAACTCCTGCTTCTTCTAACGCTTCCCATATGCTTATATGTTCTAACGAATCGAACGCTTTATTGAAATCTACAAAACACAGGTATAGATCGAAATTGTACTCCTTCGCTTTTTCTATAATCTGGTTCACCGTTTGTAGGTTATTTAAGGTTGATCTGTTTTTTCAAAATCCTACCTGTTCTTCTGGCTGATATGCCTCTAGATTATTTTTTATTCTTGTTTGGATTAATTTTGTGAAAAGTTTACATATTGTTGAAACTAAACTTATTGGTCTGTAGTTAGATATATCCATCTTGTCCCCTTTTTTGTGTAATAGTATGATTTGTGATGACTTCCATTGGTGTGGTATTTGCTTTGTTTCCAGTATTATATTGAATAATTGCGTTAGTGGGTTGATAACTACTTCTATGCCTGATTTGATAAGTTCGTTCAAAATGGTATCTTCCCCGGGGCACTTATTATATTTGAGCTCCTTCACCGCTTTATATACTTCCTCCCTCGTTGTGTGTTGGGTTCGTTTTGTTACGGTTTGACTTGTTCTTGATGTTCGTGTTACAGTAGAGTTCAGAGTAAAATTTTGTTGCTGTTTCTAATATTTTTATTCTTTGTTGTTCAATTTTTCCGCTATTTTGAAGTTTTTGTACCCACTGTGTATCTTGTGTTAGATTCTTCTTCATATTTTTTGTAGAGTAGTGCATATTCATTGCATTTAAAATTATTTCATCTTCATATTGTTTTAGGTCGTTTTTTATTTTATTTTTAACCAGCTTCCTTGTCTCAGCTAACTCGATCCTTTCTACTGCATTTTTAGACTTTTTTCTTTCTAAATAGGATCTTTTTCTAATTAATTGTTGTGTACTTTCTGAAAATTTGCTTTTACGTTTTTTCTTACGTGAATTTAGATCGTTCGCTGTTTGTATGATACTTTTTTCTAATATATCATAGCTAACTTGTACATTGTTGGTTTCATAATCAAGTGAGGTCTTGTGGATGTATTTTTTTAATATCGTTTCGTACAATTCCTTTTGTTCTCTAATGACTGAGCTATTGGGTATCTTTTTATATTTTTCTTTCCTATCTTTTTGTATTTGTATTTTTATTCTTACCATTCTATGGTCTGATGTAAAAAGGAGTCTACTGATAACTTCAGTATTTTGAATGTTTTCTAATTTTCTTGTCAATATGAAGTCTATTTCGTTCTTATACCCTGATGGTGATATCCAGGTCCATTTTTGTTCCGGAGACTTTGTGTAGAATGAATTACATATTTTTAGCTGAAATTGTAATGCGAATTCTACTAGTTTTGTACCTCTTTCATTCCTTACACCGTAGTGAGAGTTTCCTAACACTGCTTCTTCTCCTATTTGTTTCTGTCCTATTTTTGAGTTGAAATCTCCCATCACTATTAAACGTGAGTTATTTTTCGAGTTTTCTATTGCATCTTCTAATGTATTATAAAATAGATCAACTTCTTCTAGCGATTTTTCGGCTGTTGGTGCATGAACCTGTATTATAAATATATTTTCATTATTTATTTTTAAGTTAAGTGTTGCTATTCGTTCGTTAATAGCGTTAAATTCTGTAATATTGTCCTTCCATTTACTTTTAACAATGAATCCAACTCCGTATTGTCCGTTTATTGCTTTACTGTGGCAAAATACGTTATTGGAATCTTTTCTTACAGTTATTTCTTCATAATTTCTTCTTATTTCTGCTAAACCTAATATATCCCATTTTATATGTTGTAAGGCATTATCTAGTTCTTGAAATCTTTCTTCATTTGATAAAGTTTTAACATTTAACGTATTTATATGTATATATATAGGGGGGTTTTGGTCTTTTTCTCTCGCGGTGACCAGCCGTTCTGAGAGTTAATTTTGTTGTTATTACTTAATTGTGTAGTATTGCTTACTTTTTTGGTTAAATTTTGTTTTTTACTATTTATGACTTGCTTATTTGATGCCGGTTTTTGCTCATTTGTTTTTGATCCGATTGCATATTCATTATTTATGGTCGTGGTCTTTCTAGCTTGTATTTCCTCTGTTTTCTTTAATTGCTATTTATTACTTTGATCTATATTTTTAAACATATTCACTATTGTATTGTTCTGGATGTTACTGCCGCCTTTGTTGCCTAAAGAATTTACCCTTGGGCGAATTGCCGTGTCGTTTTGTTGTATTATCTGTTTTGGTTTTTTATTATCTGGCTTTATAATATTATTTGTATTTAAGTCGTCCAAATCTTCTGATCGATTTCGTTTCTTTTCTCTTATTTCTTCTATAATTTTGTCTATTTCTTCTTTTTGCAGTGTTGTACCGTTCACTACTAGCTTGTCATACTTTATAATAGCATGTACTCCTGTTTTACGCAGATGGCTCATGACTGGTATTAAATTTCTTCGTAGTTCTTGGATTTCCTTTGGTACATCGTCTGATATATATATATATATTTGATCTCTTGAGATTTTTCTTGTTTGATAATATCTCGAACGCCTTTCTTGTTGCCACAAATTTTATTAGTATAGGCCTAGGTTTATTGAGATTCTTTCCTAGTCTATATATAGCATCTATTTCTGTTAATGACGTTGTTGTCTTAAGATTTTCGTTCATAATTTTTAGGCACATTGATTCCAGTTCTCTTATGGTCTTTTCTGTTTCCTCGATTCCATGTAGTATAACATTCTTTCTTCTGTCTTCTCTTTCTTTTCTAAGCCATTTTGTGTGTTGTTCTGTAATTCTTGTTTTATTTTCTTGTATTTGATTATCTATACTTTCATGTTTCGTCTTCATTTCTTGTCGCATTGTTTTGAGATCTTGGCTCATTGAGTCAACAGAGGTTTGTAATGTTATCATTGCTTGCATTAATTTTTCTTCCATGTTTTCTTACGCAACCTTCCTTCCTTGTATGTATAGGTGGTTGCCTAAGTTGAGTTTTTATTTGGAAGGTTATTCTGCAAATCTGTTTTATCTGCTGGGATTTCGCCCGCCTTTTGACACTTAGTTAACCTTGATTTATTAATGATTCTTTATTTTTGAAAAGGATACAGTTTATTTAGTATGTTTGTGAATATACCACTTATTACACTTCTTCCGCAGTGTTTAAACTTCTTCAATATTGGTTTCTGAATTATTCGATTAATTTTGCTACAGTAAAACTGTTTTTGCCGGGACTTCGCACGCCTTTTGACACTTGACACCGTTAATTTAGTTGCAATAAATAATAGGTTTAAAAAATATTGAATCAGATTGAAAATGATTTAAAATATCTGTCGTATTATTAGTAACAACTTGAAGTCCAAAGTAAATTGTGTTGTGCACTTTATTCGTCGCGTCTGAATTGGCCCGATATCGAAGACATAATATTAATATACGTACTTAAATAATAATTATTTTTACTATTTAATGTTTATTAAATAATGTTGATTTTTTACTTGTCAAAGTTCTTTGACATAAAAATAAAAAGGTACTAAGAATACGATATCGTTTAGAGAAAAACGTAGTGAGTTTACGGAAATGTCCGAAGTTGAAAACGTAGTGAGTGACTAATTTTACGTGATCAATTGAATAACGAATATCGTTTTCACATTTACATGATCAGGGGGCAGTACAGTTTTTCCTATTTATATTAAACCAATTTTAACGTTGCATATTCGAAAGAAAAATAACAGTTATAGATGAAATTTAATAAATAATTTTGTTAAAAAAAACTAAAGAGACATATTTTGTTGTAACGTTATTTAATCATTTTTATCACAGTACATAAATGCTTATAAATATAACGTAGCGTTATATTTCTTTAGAGAGGAATTAGAATTTATGTTTTTACTAAGAGTGGATACCTAAATGTTATGTATATAAATTTCGGATCGGATGTTTTATCCTACTTTCGGCTCGGATATTTTATCCGACTTTCGGATCGGATCTTTTATCCGACTTTCGGATCGGATATTTTATCCGACTTACCGGATCGGATATTTTATTCGACTTTGGATCTTTTATCCGACTTTCGGATCGGATCTTTTATCCGACTTTCGGATCGGATATTATATCCGACTTTCGGATCGGATTCGGATTTCGGATATTTTTGCCGACCTCTAGTGTTAATTATAGGTTTTTGTTACACAAAAATTAAAATTTTCTTTTTATTGGATAAAAAGATGTATTATATTATTTATAAAAAAAAGGATAATTTCCATACCAAATAAATAAGTAATCATATTTGACTCTAAATTACTTTTAAATGAGCATGTTAATTTCATAGTTAAAAAAGCATATAAAACTCTAGGCTTTGTATACAGGGTGTCTAAATCATTTGACAAAAAGGAAACGTTAGTTTTGTTATATAACGCTTTTGTACGCCCAATTGTAGAGTATGCAACATAAATTTGGAATCCCATGTATAACAAAAATATTGTTTTTATTGAGTCTGTACAAAAGAAATTTATATCTCTTTTAAAATATAAGTTCAAAATGAACAATGTGTCTTATGAAAGTATCTCTAAGGATACTTGAGCAAAGAAGAACAAACGCTGATATAGTATAGTTATATAAATTAATTAATAAGTTAGTAGATAATCTTGGCATTATCGATAAATTAAATTTTTACATATCGCCTGCAAATACAAGAAATTATAATTTATTTTAAATCCCCAAAATTAATACTAACGTTTCCAAAAATTCACCTGTCAATAGAATAATGTCATCTTACAACAACACATTTCAGCATTTAGATCTTTTTTGTTTAAGTTTGAAGCAATTCAAAAACAAACTTTGTACTGTATAAAAAGGTATAAGACCAAATTCTTTGTTTTAATTATTAGATACTATTTTTTCTTTGTATATTGTTTTTGTTTGTTATAATTAGTGGTGGGATCCGGATCCGGATAGTTTCGGTTTCGGATCAAAAAATATCCGGATATCCGGATAATTGAATGTTGAACTATCCGGATCTCGGATCCAAATCTCAGTATCGGATTTTGGATCCGGATCTGAGTGTCGGATTTTGGATCCGGATCTGAGTATCGGATTTTGGAACCGGATCTGAGTATTGAATTTTGAATTCGATTCTCAGTATTGGACCTCAAATCCGGATCCAAATGTCGAATCTTGGATACGGATTTAAGCATCTGATCTTAGATTCGAATGTGAGTATGAGTATGGAATTTTAGATATGGAATTTCAGTATCCGGATCGGTTCTCTTCAAATATTCTGAGTAAAACCAAATGAATGTAATTATGAAATAATCCACTAAGCATTTTCGTTTCATGTCGGCATATTTTTGATGTTTAAATTTCTGTTGTACAACTTTTAGCACAGAACTAGTAGGTAATTAGGTAACAAAAACAATCCATTTTATGTAAACACGTGCTCGATGTAAATAAATATGTATTCGCTACCTGCAGTGAACCTATAGCCATTATTTTTCAAATTTCACCTTAATCCCTTTTTGCTTTCAAGTATTTATTCTAATGAATGTTATAAAATCTGAGAACTGCAGAATTTCAATATTCAAAGAAGTATCCCCCTTCTTTTTTTTACATGCGAAATTTTATGCTAGCTTTATTGTACTCGTATGTTTAAGAGTATGACGATATATATTTTTCTAAATGAGCAATAATAAATGTTATCATGCAAGTACTTTTTACATATCGCATATACTAACTCCCATAAAATTATACAGTAAGTAAAAAGAAATTAGAATCGTTTTCTTAAAAAGCATTCAATGAGTTTTGCTACAAACTTCATACTCATAGTATGACAAAATAAATTAATGAAATTAATGTCATATTAATGTGTTACTGTATATGTGAAATAATACAAATTAGTATTTTTTATTCATCATTTAACTAAATAAGACTCTGTGAAAGTAAATTCCTTTCTTCTTTATATATGTACAAACTACCTAGCTATTTTAGAGGGGTATTATAAAATTTATTACTGTTTACAGACCGCTGTAAAGATAAACAGGCCAACTGCAATGGTTTCAATTTGAACTCAGCTTCAAATGTTTGCATTTACATTCGAAATGAAGAATCAGATCTAGAATTAAAATTTGGATCCGGATCCGTAAGCAAAACTTCGGATCCGGATCCAAGTCAAGATTCGGATCCGGATCCGGAGCCAAGTGCAGATCCGGATCCAAATCAGGATCCGGATCCAAATCCGAATTAAATTTACGGATATCCGCTTCAAGATCCGAACAGCGGATATCCGAGGATCCGGATATTTTGATATCCGAGTACTCGGATCCAAATTTTGTCGGATCCTCACAGCACTAGTTATAATCTAATATGTGGAAGTCCATTATTGGGTAACTGTCGGCTTCCCAAATAACTAAATAAATAAAAATAAATAATTAATAACAAAAAATTTAAAACTGTACTTGGTAGGTGCTCTAAATCTTCGTAGTGCGGGTCCAACATACTCTTCTCGCCAATTGTCGATGAATGGGGTTGGAACCCGCATTTGTTCGCGGTACTACAAAATTTCAAATAATTTGGATGATTGTAAATGAGGCCCGGTAGTTCAAATTTGATTTCGTTGATAATTTTGTGGTCCAAAATTTCCTTGTTGAATCACTAAAATTTATAATCACATACTTATATTAGTACTTATATGATATAAATTATGGTTAGTTCAACCGCGAATATGTTAATTTTTAAATAAAAATAAAATAAATAAGTCAAAGCAAAATTACATGTTATATGCAATAATAGACATTACTGTGAAATATTCGATTTAATTTGTTTATTTAATCTAAATTTAAAATTTAACTTTCGGCGATGAAACTAGTTATATGACACTTAGACTACATCTACTTATATTAGATTTTTAACAATATTTTATAACTTGACATACAATAAATTTAATAACAGCCCTTCGTATCGCAAAATGTGCCTTACTTCAGACCTTAGCTGTCACATATACAGTAAATATGATTGGGAATGATTTAAGTTGCCTACAAATATAATTTTCACTAAGGTATGTCTATTAAAATTTCATGCCCAAACCAGGCTACATTGAGTTTAGGCGGTCTAGTTTACGATTTGGTTAAATTCAATTTAGTAGATGGTTATTCGTCATTATTCCAATAAGTAAATTAATTTAGTCGACAATATAACAACAAAATAAATAAAACTGTAAAATTCTATCAGATTTACCTCGGTCGCGGGATATTAATGCGAAGCCGGTATAGAATGTAGACCGTCCAACTATCAAAATGTCACTATCCAATTTTGATTTTCGTTTTTTTCCCAAAATATACAGCAAAACAACCGTAATATTGTAGCCAGTGGCGAAACTAGACCGATACGGTCCTGTACGCCGTACCGGTAAGAAAAATAGAGCCGGTACGGAGTACCGGTAAGAAAATTTTACAAATAAGTGCGACGACGTAATTTTTTTTTAATTTTTGGTAATGGTAACATGAAAACTGAACGAACTCAATGCCAAGGTTTGCATAACAAATTATATTCTGTTATTTTTACTGATTTGTGCTCTGTACTTACAGTTTCATATATTTCACAATTAATATTTATTTCAGTTACTAGTTCTCCGACTAGGATGTTTAATTCCTGCCATATATGAAATCGTGATTAGGAAAAAGACGAGTAGCGAACTTGTGAGAAGGTATGACAAGAAAAGAAAAAAAAGTTCATAATTTTAACAGTGCAGTATGGAAAATAGTATAAATATTCGAAAATATTGTACCTGAGCCTACCAGAAATGTATAATTTTTTAATTTTATGAAAATAATTATTGCATGCAGAACGCGACAAACCAAAGTAACACCGTGGCTAGAATGCGCTTTAACTCCACCCATTCAAGTATATAACGAATGGCGTGGCTCCAGTTTGGAGTGAAAGTAAAATATACAGTCTCAGTGAAAACACTTGACGGCGCAACATGTACAATATACGCATTTATGCTAATTTATTAATAATATAGTTATTTATTATTAAACCAATATAATTATTATTCTGTTGACATGCTATTTTTATAAACGGAAAGAATTTCATAAATACAAATAATTCGTCTATTCTGTAAAACCAATTCTAAACACTGAATGTACCGATGATAGTGGCGACCTCCGAAGATACTCCCCTCAGGGTTATAAATTAGGTACTTTGATCAATTCTATATATAAAATATAAAACCTTCTTTTTCTTAGTTTACCCCGCCCTTCCATCTCTTTAAAAGTAGCGAAGATAAATCTACTTTCATCCCTAGATATTTATAATATGTATATATGACTGAAGATTTGTTGCGTGAAAGACAGAATTCGAGAGAAAAGTATAAAAAAGCTGTATGAAATGAATTATTTATTTATTAATACTACGGTGTACAAGACTATACAACAGGAACTAAATCCCAATTACAGTTCACATAGTCCGCGGTCTTACCGAACCGCAATCTAGTATGCAGAAATGGCGTCAATGATTTTTATCCTACGATCACTAAAAAAAAGTAGACGTTTCGTACGTTATTTAAAAATGAACAATTGCGAATCAAGGCTCTTTTCAGACCGTTGCTATTTCCAATTCCAAGGGAAGTTATTACACATTTACTGATTTAAAATTTACTATACTGATATTTTTTTCCTTTCTTCTAACCATTTTTAATAAATTATATCAAAGTATTGAAACAATTTCCATTATTATATGCTCAGAAATTTAATACTTTCAATTTTAATACAATAATTTCAATCTTTAACTTAAAAAATATGTATGATAAAAAACATGTTTAATACATATCAATAATTGCTTGTTTCAAAAGATCTGTATTGAGGTGCCAACTTCTTATCAAATTAGGCTCACGATGCCTCTTAATCTTTGTCAATTATTTCTATATAATTAAGCACCAGGGCAATACAATAATAATGTACGTTGCCATGCTGTTTCATTATTGCCTTCTATTGTGTTGTTACTGCAGTAACAACACAGTTAGCTTTTTTTTATTCGTAGGGGTGTTGTACTCTACATCCGCTGTCCAGTTAACGGTTTTATATCAACTGCTTAGTTCACGCTGGCTTAAACGGCTGAGCTAAACCTGGACAAGAGCAACTTGCGGCGCATATACATATTTTAATTAATATTCGGCATAGCATTGAATACAAGTAGTGTAACAAGCGCGGGACTCGACCACTTCAAGGCCATCGCCAGCACGCTAGTCAAATTCGCGCGTCCAAAATTGCAAAACTGCTAATAGATTGTAGCCACCCTTTACCTGTTGAAATATAAATACGTAGACTAGGTATTTGGGGCACTTGAGCCACCCTCCACCCCTTTTTTCATCGCCGGCATGCTAGTTAAATTCGCGCGTTTAAAATTTCAAAACTGCAAATAGATAGTAGACCACCTTTGACCTTTTGAGATATAAATACTTTTTTGATAATGACCGTTGCCGAGTTATCTCCACGCACTGGCAATGCTGACCTTGGCGGGGTGGAGGCCGCGGCCGGGGCTGAGGCCGATGTTGCGTACTCGCACAAACTATTACACGCTCATACACACACACACACACACACACACACACACACACACATACACACATACACACATACATATACTATTACACACTTTATATATAAATGTTGCAAAAAATTTACAGTATGTGAGTATATTATATGCGTTTATAAGAATATTAACGTTAATTTAATATGATTAAGACATGGCTATTGGATTTATTTTTAAATTTAAATCGAAACAGTAAGCAATATGATGCATTATTGCATTATTTAAAACTAAGTTGTGATGGACATTTTTCACCAATGCAGTGCATGAAAGAGGATGAAATAAAAATTCTTCCATTAATGTTGTTTGAAAAAGTTGGAGGAGAACTTAGTACTGTGTGGAAATTATTACCTAGTGAAGTGAAAAATAATTTAAAATTAAAAAAGTATAAACCTTGCTTGAAGCATCCCGACAACAGAGTAATAGTAGCTGATTCTCCATACGACTGTCTTTTAGTGAGCAATTGCAAACTTTGTTACAACGAACGAAAAGAAAAGTTTAAATATGAATTTGTTCGTTTGCAAACATATAAAAAGTGGTCAAATAAGTATGTAAATGCTAAAGACTTGGCAAAAGATGGTTTTATATGTTTAAATGTCGAAGATTTTGTACAATGTGTTTTTTGTGATGTTGAAATAGGCTATTTTAAAGAAGGTGACATTGTACATGAAGAACATAAATATTTATCACCTAACTGTTTATTTGTTCAAAATCAAAAAAATGTTGACAATATCCCGATGTAGTAATGGAGCTGATGGAACTACAAAATTAAAAAACCAGCGACACTAAAGGGTAATTATGAGCTCAAATCCAAATATTCTATCAACAGTAACCGTGACTAATAAAATTTCACATATAGTCACTGACGCCTATGGAAACCAGTAATACCAAATTAAGAACATGAGCTGAAACCCCCATATCCTAGAAGGGCAGCAGACAGTACTTCGTTCTCTTTCTTGCAGGCGCTCTCTCGCACAACTTACACGATCGTTCTATTACTATCAGCAGCACAGCGAGCGCAGAGTCGCAATCAAGCCAGACTGTGATTAGTGCGACGATGCTCTAATTTTTCTAGCGGCAACTGATGCATCAGCAACCGACATAAAGTTTATCGCCGGTGAATAGAAACCTAAGTACATCCCTGTGCTTATATATATAATAATTTTGTTTATTTTTGAAATTTAGTTATAAAGCTTTGAATATTAATACCATACTTGTTATAATATAATTGTATGAAGTACCTAAATAAATTTATAAAATTAAATACACAGATTTTTTATTATATTTTATTTATTGATTGTAATATTTTTTTACATTATTTGTACATAGTTTGTAAGAGGATTATATTGTACAATTTTATCATATATAATTAAACAATAAGCAGTAGTTTTATCTGGAATATTTACATTTGTTTCAAAGTTTAACTTCAAATCAACTGAACCATCTTTTAAAGATTCGTTTTGATTTGATGTATTAATAACAATAAAAGGACAATGATTTTTAAATTCTTCTGGTGAAAAGATAGGTTCACTTTGTTTATTATAGTAAAACATTTGAAAATTTGAAGCCATAAAATACAGTATTGACCATTGGTTATTTAAAAAATTTAAATTTAAATTATCATAAGGATATGTTTGTGAATTTAATTCAGCTTTAAAATTAGTAATATGACAATGATCAAATCGGCTCATATTTTTTGTTTTTATATTCCTACGATCAGTTTGAAATCCAAAAATTATAAATCGAGGTTTTTCTAATTGTGATGCAGTTTTTACAACCCATGTGTGTCGTTGAGTTAGGGGTAGCACAGGGAATTCGTGTAACTCCCAGCTTCGAAAAGGTATGTTCAGTGTAATATTATTTTCAAGATTTTTTGCTAATTTTAATTTTTCAACATCAGCCACAGATATATGAGGAACTCGCCATTCAACTTTTGTAAGGTGCACTTTTACTACTTCAGTTTCTGAAGTAGTTACAACAGCATTTACATCTGAACTGCTACGTAAAAGAACCAAATCTTGACGTAAATTCTGTATAATTTTTTGGTAATCTTCAGCAAAACCTAAAACCATTCGAAGTGGTATACACACACTAAAATTTCCATGTTCATCCAATATTTCATCAAGTGTATCTGTTGTTGGTGACCATCCACCAACTTTTAACTTTAAACTTTCATTAATTGAGTATGACATATATCCTTTCATAGTTGTTGTTATTCCAGGATTACGTATACGATCAACTGTAACACCACCCATTTCATAACGAATTTCATCAAAAAGATACATTATGCCATTATTAATAAATTTAGTATGTTCTGGTTTTTTATTTTGATTTGTTAATAATTTGCCTTCAATATAAATTATACTATCCCATGGTAATGTAAACAAATCTTGCCTTTGAATTGATATTCTAATTTCATCATTATTATCCAATAAATTAGAAGCATACGGTTGATATGCATGTCTTTCAGAACTTTGTAGTGATTCATTAAATACAACACGTTGATTTACATTTAAAATATGTTCATACATTTTATTTTTTTATGCAGTAACAATTAATAAAACTAGAACACTTTAATCGTATAGATTTAATTTTAATATTTATATAAATTAATATTACTGCAAATTTATTATATTTTTTTTTTTTATTCTTTTTTGATGGTAAGTCAGCCGTTTTCTTTTTTAGGTTAAAACTTTTAAACCCAAAGATTTTAAAAATTGTTTATTTTTAGTTGTTAACAGACCAACTGTTTTTGGTGTACTAATATTTGTTTTCGTTTTTATTATATTTTTATGTGGTTGTTTTTTTTCTTTTTGTTCTTGTTGTTGTTGTTGATGATTATTTGAATTAAAAACTATACCCATTTTAAAGTTTTTTTAGATGTAGTCTTACTCTTATGAGCTCACCTCTAAAATTGATTAATTCACCATTTTGATCCACTATTTTAAGCACGAATTGATCAATAATTTTTTTTGTAACAGGCAAATAGATAACATTTGTGGGGCTTTCTACAATTCTATAACCAGGTGGAACATTAGGAAAAAACTCATGAATTATATGTACTTGTTTTGTGTTATTATACGAACCTGATACTAGGTTACAATCAACACAAATTGCATTTACTTTAATTATATTCACAGGATTTTGAGACACATGATTTACATTAGCTTGGTATATATTTTTATTAAAACCTAATAATTTTCTAATAGTATTAGGTTTTGTAAAATCTATATTTTTGCTACCACGCATTTCACACTTTAATGTATTATTATTAGCATTTATTGATATTGCTTGTTTTAATGTATTTGTCTCTTTTGTTGTATTTATCTCTTTAAATTTTTTTTTTAAAAATTTATTTATATCTTCAAGGTCATATAATCCTTCAGGAATACTAACTTCATTATCACCATAATAAAATTTATTATTTGTTTTATCGATGTTTGGTATAGAATTATATGTTTCGAAATTTGTAAGCCCCATGACATAGTCACTGTTTAAATCTAATTCAATTAATTTATCTAGAATTATGTTAAATTCAGATTCATATCCATTAAACGTGAATGTGTACGACATGGTAGTTTTTATTATACTAAATATTTTTTTGTTTATAAATTATTATTATACAAAAATTGTAAACACAAATGACCACAGTTAACACTATTATATGACTGAAAATTATTATAGTTATATTTAATTTGAGCACCGCTACCAAAATATGCAATTAATTCTTTTGGTGGTTTCAAATCACCAAAACTATCAAAATATATTACTTGCGCACCATTTTTGTAATATGCAACCCAGTGAGTACCAGGTCCATTTAAATTATCTAAATTTATTATACCACATTCTTTAAAATTAGAATATTTAGGTAAATTATTTCGCATAAAAATACCTTTAAAGTTTGAAATTTTAAGAATATTTGCATATTTTAATAAATCTACATTAGTAAGAGCACGTTTTGGTAGCTTTATTGGAAGTTTTTTGGTGGTTTTAAGTATAATCCCAATCCTTTTTTGTATGGTTTAAGGTATAAACCTTTTCCCCCTATTGCAATAGCTTCCATTGTTTTATTATGACGTTGGCTTTCTTTTAGTTGTTCATTTGCAGCTTTTACATCATTTACAGCTTTTGCAACACCGGCGGCTCCACCAGTTAATGCACCTATTGCACTTATTCCAGCAATTAATGGAATCAACGGTATAATTCCACCAGTTTTAATAGAAGGAATAGGTATTATTCTAGACAATTTAATTTTTTTATTTTTTATTTTATTTTTAAAAATTTTTTCTGCAATTTTAACACTTTTATTTATATTATTATTAGTACTTTTATTTAAATTTAATTTTTTTAATGCTAAACGAGTTTGTTTGATAGCATTATTAAATTTAATTACATTATTTTTCCTTTTCCTTTTGATTTTTTTTTTATTTTTTCTTTTATATTTTTTTGATTTTACACCAGCACCTGATTTTACTTTTACATTCATTGCTGTAGAAACAGCTAAAGCAGCAAGCTTTTCTTTTAAAGATGTATTATTTGAACGAAATTGATTGGTTGCTTTATTAGCTAATATTTTATCTGCTGTATGACGATTTTCTAATATTTTACTTTTAGAGTATGCTATATCGTGTTCTTTGCACGCTTCATCTAATTCGTTTACACCTTTATCTCCTCTTAAAAGTCTTTTATTTAATTTAGTACCTGGACCACAAAAATTATATCCAGGTAAGTGCAATTCTATAGGAAGATTATTGATAGCAGTGTTTAAAATACCACTACCACTGCTAGATTTTACGTGTTTCTTCATCAAAGTTTTGTAAAATACTAAAAATAAATATAAATAAAGCATATATTTATTTATACTTTCAGTTATAATGAAGTTAGTAAAGCAAAAAGAAAGCCTTAGTGTACGGAACTGTGATTTCGATACAGAAAACGTTAAACTACGTCATAGTACTTTGCTCCCATCTTCAATTCGCTGCCTTATTACAGGTCCATCTAGTTGTGGAAAAACGAACGTATTAATTGCGTTGCTCGAACATTCAAATGGATTGCATTTTAAAAATATTTATATTTATTCAAAATCACTTTATCAACCAAAGTATGTATATTTAGAAGAGTTATTAAAACCCATTAAAGAAATAAAATATTATGCATTTACTGATAGTACAAACATAATAAAACCAAATAAAGCTAAAATAAATTCTATTTTTATATTTGATGATATAGTATGTGAAAAACAAAGCATAATTCAAGAATATTTTAGTATGGGACGACATAAATTAGTTGATTGTTTTTACTTATCTCAAACATATACTAGAATGCCTAAGCAATTAATACGTGATAATGCAAATATGCTTATTTTATTTAAACTAGATGAATTAAATTTAAAACATGTCTATACAGATCATGTGGGTGCAGATATGACATATGAAACTTTTAAAAATATTTGTTCACTTTGTTGGCACAAAAAATATGAATTTTTAGTTATAAACAAAGAGTGTGAAATAAACAAAGGTAGATATCGTAAAGGATTTGATCATTTTATATTGCTTTAAAATATAAATTCTAACACTAATTTCATTTAGTTGCTTACTAACAGTACAGATATCAGTACCGATATCAGTAAAGATACCAGTACAGATAGCTGTTTTTACCAATATGAACATAAACAAACAATTAAAACATAAAATTATTAAAACAAGACGAAATATTAAAGAAAAACTTAAAGCTTTAAAAACTGGTGAATTAGAAAAAGAAATTGAATTAGAAAAAACATATATACCAGTAACAAAAAAATTAAAAGAAATTAATGAAAATTTAAAAAATATTGATTCAAGTAAATATAATTTATTCGAAAAAAAAGTAAAAAATAAACATAATGAATTTGAGACAGAAAATAGTATTTCTGAATTAGAAGCTAGTCTTTCTAATAATGATAATGATGATGATGATGATGATGATAATGCATTTGATGATAGTAATGAAGATGATAAAAAAAATATTCCTACATATTCAAAATACTCAGAACAATCAATAAGTGAATATCTTGATCAATTTGATCCTCTTCCAAAAAAAATTATTGAACAAATGCTTAATAATTCGAAAGAATTGGATAATGTATATGGTGTAAATTATTTAGAAACAAATGAAGGTAAAAAATTTAATTTAGGAAATAAAGAAATACAATTTAATGGAAAAAATATTGTAATTGATAATCAAATTTTCTCTGGGACAAAGGGTTTATATTAATTGATATTTAAAAAGAACCCTCATAGAAATTACTCTGAAAGGGATAAAAAAGAATATACGAAAATTTTAAATCTAACTAATGCAGCTCGTCGTCAAAATAATTCCATGCAGCAACTGAAAGGAAGTGCTTCTCAAAAATATACAAAAATTATTAAACCATTATTATTAAAACCAGAAAGACATTATTCAGAAAGTTCATTTGTTAGCCCATCTTATAATGCTAAAACAGAAACAAAAAAAATATTAAGAAAAAAACAGGGTTCTGGTTTATTAAAAAAATTTAATAATAAGTCGTACCAATATGTTCATTGGAATGATGCAAATGAAATAGTTGATAGATTACGACTTTTAATCGCATCAACAATGGCTGGTAATAATAGTCACGACAATGAAATTACTTCTATAATTGAAGAATTAAAAGAAGCTAAAATCGTTGCTTGAAAACAGTATTATAGTTGACTTCAGTAAGTTTAGACGTAATGCCGATTAGCAAATTTGGACATCAAACATCTCACTCACATAATGCGCATTATTGTCAGTGTAATGATGATGATAATGAAAATGAATATAATAATTTTAAAGAGTATTTAGAAAATAAACTTAATGATCATATTAGAAAATCTGAAGCAACTATACAACAAGCTAACAAAATAATAGCAGAAGTCAAAAATAATTTAAAAAATATAAAAAATGACATAGAAATTATATATAAAGAATTAAACATTCATGAAACATCACAATAAAATAAGTTATATAATTCAGAACAACTATGGTGAATATTAAACGTGAAATTGTAAATGAACTTCATAAACCAGCACGAAAAAACTATGCAAGAAGACGTACAATAATAAAAGGATTAAATGAAACGTTTCAAGCAGATTTAGTTGAAATGATACCGTACGCAAAAGTAAATAAAAATTATAAATATATACTTGTTGTAATAGATATATTTTCAAAATATGTATGGACAGTACCAATAAAAAATAAAACTGGAACAAATGTAACTAACGCAATGAAAAAAATTTTTATTACTGATAAAAGAATTCCAAAACATTTGCAAAGTGATGCTGGAACTGAGTTTTTTAATAGTAGTTTTAAAGAATTAATGCAGAAATATAAAATAAATCATTATACAACATATAGCGTTAAAAAAGCATCTATTGTCGAACGTGTAAATCGTACATTAAAATTATTAATGTGGAAAGAGTTTAGTGCACAAGGATCATATAAATGGTTGGAATTATTACCAAAAATAACAACATTTTATAACAATAAAGTTCATAGTGTAATTCGCATGAAACCAATTAATGTTAATAAAAGAAATGAAAAGCATTTATTAAATACAGTATATAATAATATTAAAATAATTCAAAATATACAATCAAAATTTAAAATTGGTGATAACGTGAGAATTAGTACTTATCGTAGTGTTTTTGCTAAAGGATACACACCAAACTGGTCCAATGAAATATTTACTATTAAACAAGTAAAATTAACTAATCCTCTCACATATATACTTAATGATAAATTAGGTAATTTAATTAAAGGTACGTTTTATAAAGAAGAATTACAAAAAGTAAAATATTCTGATATTTACTTAATAGAACAAATATTGAAAAACAAAAATAAAAATGTTCTAGTAAAATGGTTAGGATTTGATAACAGTTACAACAGCTGGATAAGCAAAAAAAATGTTGTGTAATTTTACTATAAATTGAATAAATTATTAAATAAATTTTTAGTTTTATTTTTAAATTCAAAACTATCACACCACGATGAATACATTTGCAGTTATTGCAGATTTTCAAGGTTTTTATATTGAAGAAACAAATCAGTTTATATGCAAAGAATATGCATTTTACAGTTTAAATAATTGTGAATGTAAAACTGGAAAATTCAAAGAACCTTTTTCATATTCTTTATTATCAGAAAATGGTCAAAAAAATGTAGAATTAACAGTAAAAAATGAACACAATTTAGAATGGAATAGTGGTGATATTCAATATAATGATCATAAAAAAGTTATACAAAACTTAATTGACATTCCTGAAGTGGATGTAGTGTACGTTTTTGGATCAATAAATGCAAATTGGTTACAAAGTGTTATAAATAAAAAAATTATAAACTTAGAAACATATAACTGTCCACCATTATCCACATTGCATCAAGAATTGGAAGACAATTACTGTAATTTACACCTGAAAAATTGTGCTGTACGAAATGTTAAAACATTAGCTCAATGGTTTAATTCACGATTTAATGTATTTAACGCACTTACTAAGTTTTATGAAAACGGATTATTAAAAAATATGAATGAATTAGAAATTGCTGTTTTGCCGATGGAGTTTGTAATTGTTTACGCAAGAAATGAAATTGATTCGATGTGGTGTGAATTTCCAAATAAGTGGAAAAATAATAAAATTTTTCAACAATATCAACAATGTTGGCAACATTCTAACACTTCATGGGAGAGTCAAGCACCGTTAAAAAAGGATTGTGTTAAATGTAATGAATTTTTTATGTAATGTTATGTAATGTTATGAAGTAAATAAATAAATAAAAGCTTAAAATACATAAACAACATATTTTTATTTATATAACAAAATACAAATAATAATAATAATAATAATTATAGCTTAACATATTATCAGAAATTATAACATTTTTTATTTCTTATCTTCAGGTTGATCATTTTCTACTTTAACGAATATAATACAAACTGCTTGACCTTTAAATCCTTTTGATGTAACATATAAACTTTGTGATTTTGCGTCTTTTATCATTTTTTCCAAAGATTCATCACTAGTAGAATTGTAACGACTTCCTAAAAAAATGTCAAATGTTTCTAATTCCACCTTTATTCGATTTCCAAATTTTGTATTTTCTCTTTGTAAATGAACCACTTTATATAGTTCATCTACTTTTAGACTTTTTAGTCCGCGAAGTGGTTTGGGTTCTGATAAATTATTAATTAAATATGTTTCATCAGATTTGGGTACAGATGTTGATGTAGAAGCAGTCTCTGACATGTTTTATAATTTTGACTTCTATTTAGTGATATCAAAACATAAATTAGTCTTTTCGTAAAATATGCTGCTATATATACTAACTTTTTAGATAAAAACAATACACAGGTTAAGGGTTAAAGATAAACACGTGTAGCAAATGCAAAAATTGATAATAAAAATCCTGGTGTCAAGGTTATATTAAATATATTTTTTTATTGTAATTTAGATAATAAATTTCTTAATTGTTGCAAAATACTTATATTTGGACAGTGTATATCAAACATAGTTAAGCTAAAAGGTATAGCTCTAATTAAACGTTTTAAGTATTCACTATATTCATAGATTACATTATTTTTAAAAAAATACAAATATCCGTTTGTATATTGAAAAATATTATTTATTTCAGCTGGTATTCCAGGAAATTCATTATTTATATTTCCATGGCGAATTATTTCAAAATTACATTCATTAATTTCTGCCAAATGATATTTATCATAAAACACAATTGTATTTCCCATATTAGTGTTTACAATGCCAGTTATATTTTTAATTATGTTTGGAAAGAATTTTCTATTTTGTAATTTTAAAGAAGGCCATAAAATATCATATATTATATCATCAATTATTAAACAAATTTTTCCATTTGGTTTACGATATACCCCTGATAATGTTTTATAACTTTTCGGTATAAAAACTAACCAATCTGGTAAAAAATATGGTACTGAATTATAATTTTCTTCAAAAAGATTTTTTATCCAAACCCATTTTTCATAAAAAATTAATAATTTCTCATTAATTACTAAAAATTTTATATTATTATTGTTTTTAATATCACATAAGTTTGGCAATAAGTTTGGTGACTGTTGTGTTTTATTTAATTTATTTAATAATATTTTAGTAGTATTTTTGTTTCTTTCAAACGATATTTGTTCTTTTTTTCCATATAAATTTTGAATTGAATCTATATCTTCTTGATCCAATTTAAATTCAGAAATATTATTATATATAGTGTTTCTTTTATATGCATACATAATTGCTGTATGTGTATTAGTATGCTCTATGCCAAGAGCATGACCTAATTCATGAACAAGTACTTCAAATAAATTTGTGTCAGTATCCTTCTCAGTATTTGATAGTTTATAATTCCATGGTTCACTTGATTCTAAATGCACATCAACTGATTTTGTTCTAGTTGATGGAAAAAATGCATGTCCTAATATTGAACCTTTACCATCAAAATTATATTTGCAAGGACGGTTAGTAAAATATGCATAATGTTTAGTATTACTAAAAGAAATTATAATATTTGGAGCGTTACCACTTTGTATAAATGATTTTTTTATATAAATGTTTGGATTAAATCGGGTATATTTAAATGTAATATTTGCATGCTGTTGCCAAATAAGAAACGCTTGTTTTGCAACTTCAATTGCATATACATTCAAAGTTAAGAAATCCCATGTAATAACAGGCGTATGCCAAATATTTTGATCTGTTTTTATATTAATATCTTTAACTCCACATCGTGGTAATTGCATAAATTTTTTTGTTTCTGAATCAAGTTCACGTGTTACATTTAAACCATAATAATTTTGAAATGATTCAACAGCAGTTCTAAATTTATCACTTTCTTTATCTAAATCATACGATTCATGTTCTTGAGAATTAATGTATCCATAATTTGATAAAAAATCGAGTGCGTTAATAAAATCTTGATTTTCATCATTTGTTATATTTTGACTAATAAAACTATTTAAATTTTTTTCGTTTTCTTCTTCTTCTTTTTTTTGGTTATTGTTACTAACAGTAACATTTAATTCTTTTAATTTTTCATTATTTTCACTATTCGCTGTTACATAAATAAATAACATAAAGAAAAATAAAATTGTTATTTGTTGCATTTTTTTATTTTTTACTTTTTACTTACACACACATACATATACTAACTTTCTAAATTATTTTTTAACGTTTATATACAAATAAATATGCTGTATCAGCAATAATTATATAAATAAATAAAAAAACTTTATACTAATTAAAAAATATTTATTTTTTATATTTTATAACTTAATTACTAATTACAAAACAATAAAACTTTTCAGTTATTATTATTATTATTCATATGATGCCAAAATGCTTTGGCGTCATCACAACTTTCGAAATGTTCTTGTTCCGCAAGAATTTGGTAAACGTGTCTTACATTATATGGACACATTCTAAATTCTGGGTGGTTCTTAAGACATTTACACATGTGGATCACATATCTCTCTGGAAGAAGCCTGTGTGCGTTTTCCAGTGGACAGGTGATTAAATTTGTTTTCTTCATTGGAATTGGTGCGTTCGACATTATTAATCTATTAAATATACAAATAAAATACCTTATTATAAAATATACCTAATACATAACATCATTTAAATCTAAAAGTCTATGTCTACAATAAATGTCACTATTTCTATTAATTTTTGAGTTTGCTTTTGATGTGTGATACTTGTATGTTTCATAGCAATCATCTTGATGTAATATACGAAATAGCGGTGAAATTACACAATTATCACACCAATAATTTTTATTTAATATAATATTATTTAATAATTTGTAATCACGTACAACAATATGATTTTTAATTTTATGTACAAATAATTGTGAATAAGTTTTTATATTATTATTAAATGTTATTGAAATAAAACATTTTACGCACATATTATATTGAAAAGGATCTTTAGTTTTGTATTTAATATAATGTGATACAACATGATTAAATTCAAATGCAAACTCCGGAATATATATACAAGGGTGATTTACTAAAGCTACAAAATCATTTTCTGTTATATTATTAAAATCTATATTACCATAATTAAATTTATCAGGGATTTTTTCATTACATCGAAATTTTATAATTTTCCAAGTTGATTGTAAATCTTTTTGTACAGAAATAGGTAATTTTAATTTTTTAATGTCATTATAATATGAAATATGTCTAGATGCTTCTATTTTTGATAAGTCTTTTAAGCTACCTATATTATAAACTGTTTCACTTCGAACTTGATGAGTTGTGCATTGTTGATTTAAATTTTCCATTCTATTTAAAATAAAAAATTAATTTTAATTCTTTTTAAGAAAAAGTAAATTTTCAAATAATCTCACCTGATTAAAAATTTGTATAATAACTTTAATTATAAATAATTTGTTTGCTTAACTGCAAAAAGAAAAAAACAATTATTATTTACCACATAATATCATTTAGAGTTACAATTCGTTTAGAAAGAGAAACATCTGAATTTGAAAATTCATCATCAGAATCATCATTGTAATTTCTGTATCTTTTCAAGCAATGATAAGATGATGTATTAATACAATCTTCAAAACACAATAAACGAAAAAGTGGTGTAATAGCACAGTTATCACACCAATAATCTGAATTTTGAATTACATCATTTAGCAAACTCTCTGCAGGTAAAACTAAATGTTCACTAGTTTTGTAAACTTTTAATTCAATATAATTTTTAATTTTCTTATTAATTATTAACTGAAAGCAATCAGTGCACAAACTTCTTAAATTATGGTTTTTTATCGTTTTCTTTAATTCAATAAAATTTGCTAAAATATGATTATATTCATATGCAAACTCTGGAATAACATATATAGAATGATTCATTAATGCTACAAAATCTTCTTTTGTTATATAATTAAAATCTATTTTATTATAATTAAATTTTTCTAATAATGGTTTGGTACATTGAAATTGAATATCTTTCCAATAATATTCCATCAAATTTTGTACTGTAAGAGGTAAACTTAATTGTTTAATATCAGTTAAATAATTTATGTTTTTTGATGATTCTATTAATGACAATTTTTTTAAAGTTAATGGGTTATAAGATATTGTGCCACCAACTTGATGAGTAGAATAATGATTACTCCAATTTTCCATTCTATTTAAAACAGAAAAGTTACAAAATTTCAATAATTTTATATAAATAAAAAAATGTGTAACATATATTTACCTGTATGTTGCAATAGAAAACGATGAGTTTGTTGAGATATGACAAATGATATTCAAACAAACGTTTATATACTGAAATTTATCAAAAATTATCACTTTTAGGTCACAAGTTCAAATTATGATTAGAAATATTAGTTGATTCAACAATATATTTAATTTAAAATGATGCAATTAAAATTTGTATATATCGGCAACAAAATTAAGAAGTAAACAATTTTTTACAATAAAGTGCGTGCTCAAGTAAATTTGTTTGAATGATGCAATAAAAACACAATATTTCGTTTCAAAATTGACAAGTAAACAAGATTTTTTATAATAAATATAAGTAACACAAATTTAATCTAGTAGTAATCATCAACAGTACAAAATGTCTTCAAATAATAGTCAGTTCAATCTTCGTGAAGCTGAAGGTAAGAATTATTGTATTTGATTAATTTATAATATGTTTATTAATACTAATGATATTTTATTTTTTAATTGCAAAAATAATAGCACTCATACGAGCATTTGAACTAAATGAAAATTTGGTAGCTCAACTACTTGAGATGCTTAAGTTCGTAGAAGAATCTAATGGAAATATAAACATTACACAAGGCGAACTTGAAATTATTTTATTAGATATTTTCAACAAGACTACAGGCAACGACTTTTCTTTATTTTAAGAAAAAATTGTAAGTATATAAATTTTTAAATAAAAAATTATTCATCTATGCATATAACCCCAGGGTAGTGTAGTAGAACTAATATAATTCACTATTCTTTTATCATCATAAGGACTTAAAACTAATTTTTTTTGTTTTATTGTATATACTTCATGTTTTTTTGAAGTTATAGTGTATTGGTTTTTAGCTAGTGTTATGTTATTAAACAAACATTTATAATAATCATCAAAATTGATATTTTTCATTGTTGCACTTTTAATCCCTTTACCTTTTTTTGTACTTTTTTCTAAATTGTTTTCTAAAACTTTATAAATATACATTTTCGAGCGTAAACCTATAAATTCAGTCATAATTTTTCCATTGTTTTCATCTTTCATAAGTCCAATAACTTTTTTATTAACTTGAGGTATGTTGTATATATTATTTTTTGCATAATCAGATGTATCAAATTTATTAACATCACGTCTTATAAATTCATATATATTAAAATTAGTAAAATTATAAATTAAGCTATCTGTATCTGTATACAATAATAATGCATGGTCACCAAAATTTTTCTTAATATAATTATAATGAAACTCATACATAAATGTTTTTGACACATCTAATATTGAAAAGCCAACATAAATTGGTTTATTAAATAAAACTATTTTTTTACTCATTTCTATTAACACGATATCATCATCTAATATAGTGCAACTGTGAAAATTTGGTTGACTAATATATGATTTTGCTCCATACCTTCCCAACCATTTTGTTACTACTTTAACATCTTTATGTGTTCTACACGATTCTAATGTCTTGCCGAACACGGCATTATTCATTAGCTTGTAAAAATTTTTTTTAAAATCATTGTCAGATATTTTTCGCAGATTTGTATTAACATCTATATATTTTTGCAACCAGAAACTTTGTTTAAACTTCAATACCCTGTGAATTTGTTTTAATTTCATTCCTAAATTTACACATTGTTTTAAATTTTCATAATGTATTACATAATTGTTTTTATTGTATAAATTAGTTATTAATTTTGGCATTTTTGATATTGGTGGTACAAAATGCTCTGGACAAAGCGGTAAATCTTTATGCAAATCATGCAATTCTATAGGGTATTCTAAATCAACTTCAAAAATATAACCGAATTCACTTGAACTATCTAAATTTTTTAAATTATTAATTATTTCATAAAAATATAATTTATCAATCCATTCAAAATCTTTATAAGGTAAAGGGGTTCGCATTGCTGCACCATACAAATTTACCATATCAAAGTACATTAAATGTGATTCTTGCTCCTCAGGATTATATTTCTCTTCCATATATTTATTATTAGCTTTTCCATATCTATTTGAACATTGAGAAATTCCTCCTCGAATACCAGACTCGATAAATAAAATTTTATCTACATCTGTTAATAATTCTAACTGTATTTCAGTACATTTTAACATTGCATCAAAAGCTAAGCCTGGGGCTGTGAAATAATGTGCTGCATCTAACTTATAGGTTTCCATACAACTTTTACGAAAATTTTCACACACATCACTTAAAAGTAACACATCTGTTTTCAAATATAAATCAGCATAATCGCCTAATGTCTTTATATTAAATGTATTCCATACATTTTTTGCAAATTCATATTCTTCATCAGTTATTCCCTCACCTTTAATTGAACTATAAAAGTGTTTTTGTTCAGGCAAACAAGTTTCATTTAATTTTTGCCATGAATCAATATATTCATATGGAAATATACCTTTTTTAGTTATTAAATTAAATTCAGCATTTAAATTATATTGAGATTTTGTTATTAATTTCTCTGAATTATTCAAATAAGATGATAATTTATCTAAACTGCTTGGCATAAATCGAAACGAATCAATGAAACGTAATTTTACTTTCATATTTTGAATGCTTTTTGTAAACGATATATATTTTTCTTTATTTATTGGTAATAATGAGACATTTCCCGGAATTTGCGTACATATTGACTTAATAATAAAATGAGCATCATACGAACTTAAATTGTGAAATACTATTGGAAAAGTATAGGTATTTTTGTAGTTTAAATTACAATTTGAATGTGTGGGCCCTCTGTACCTTCCAGTAATATGAGAATGATCGTGTACTTTAATATCACCAGGTTGAAAACCTTTATTACAAATATGACATAATGTTGCATTATCAAAATCTAGTTTATCAGCTTCTGTTAAATTTATCGGTTGTATATTATCCATTATGTCATTAATTTTTTTAGCAATATTATGTAATTCTTGCGTAAATTTATGTATGCAGTCATTGCCACGATATGATTGAAAATATGATAATGAATCATTATAATTACATTTAACATAAAATGCAATACTAAATGGTATGTGTTTTTGTTTAAATTCTGTATTTAAATTTCTTGTATCGTTAACTTTTTCTAAAATTGATTCAATGTCTGCATACATAATAAAAGGAACAAATTCTTTGTACAAATAATTTTTAAATTTTAATATTTTATTATTTTCATCTGGAAGTACAATTCTACTATCATTTAACTTCTTACAATATTCTAAATGTTTCTTCAAGTTTAATTCGTTTTTAAAATTATTCATACATCTTTCGCATAGATAACATTTGTGATTACTTCTTAATAACTGTGCTGATATTAAGCGTGATAAGCTTTTAATCCACATATAATGATAATTTTTTGGTAATTTAATATTTTTAACACTTATATTATTATCGATATCCATTGCTTCTTCTTCTTCTTCTGCTTCACTCACATTTTCAACATCATTTGAATATAACATTAAAAGATTAATCGTTTTATTATATGTTGTCTTTGTTAGTTTCACAGGAACTACTTCGTTTTTTTTATTTATTTTTTCTAAAGTATAAACATTTATGTTTATTTCATTCATATTTTCAAATTTATATATATCTTTTAATTTTAATGGAAAACTTAAGTTGTCATATTTTAAAATTTCAGAAAAATGGGGGTAAGACCAAATACGATCTGAGTGACTATCCGCAGGATGTAGAGCTGATGTGACTGCCCACAGGAAACAAAAATCATCGTTATTTTTTACATTTATTATTGCATGTTTAAGTTTTATGTCAGTAGGCAATTCAATATAACTACTGGCTTTCAGCGGAGTAAAATTATTTATATTAATTTTTAAATGTAATATTTCATGTAATGCCCAGCCTGAATCCCTTTCTTGAAATTCTTCCAAATCCTTTAAAATATTATTGATCACATTTTTTATATACCACTCCTTTATGTCTGTTGATTTATCAATTATTACATTTTTTGTATTAAATGTTTTTACCTCACAATGACTTGTTGATGGTAAAATAAATTCTCCATTAAAAATTACATTAACTTTTAATATAGAAGATATTAGTGATTTTTTAATTTTATTTTTAAATAATACAAATGCTTTTTCTAAAAATGTTTTTGGATCTTTCATTCCAATATTATTTATAATTGCACCTGTTTTTATACGACTTGCAAATGCAGATTCAATATCCACCCAAATTAATGGTTTTTGTTTAGTTTTGCTTAAAACACCAGCACCAGTCCTTATATAATTATGTTTCACTTTTTCACGATAAAATTTTAAAAGAGTTAAATTTGATTCTAATTTATGTAAACTCTCGTTCTTATTAAAATTATTAACTGATTTTATATCTTTTATACTATTTCTTAGTATTATAATTATTTTATTTAAATGTTTAATCCATTTCTCTGCTTCATTGTGTGTTTTCATAAGTGCTATAGCACTTCGAATATTTTTTATTACTGCATCACTTAAATTTGAAACAGTGCTATTATTATTACTCATTTTTATTATTATTATTTGTGTACTTTTTCAAAGAATTCTATTAAGCAGTAAACTACTAAAAACACATAGAAAAACAGTTGGTTATATATAGTAATTGTGTGTGTGTGTGTGTGTGTGTGTATGAGCGTGTAATAGTTTGTGCGAGTACGCAACATCGGCCTCAGCCCCGGCCGCGGCCTCCACCCCGCCAATGTCAGCATTCCCAGTGCGTGGAGATAACTCGGCAACGGTCATTATCAAAAAAGTATTTATATCTCAAAAGGTCAAAGGTGGTCTACTATCCATTTGCAGTTTTGAAATTTTAAACGCGCGAATTTAACTAGCATGCCGGCGATGAAAAAAGGGGTGGAGGGTGGCTCAAGTGCCCCAAATACCTAGTCTACGTATTTATATTTCAACAGGTAAAGGGTGGCTACAATCTATTAGCAGTTTTGCAATTTTGGACGCGCGAATTTGACTAGCGTGCTGGCGATGGCCTTGAAGTGGTCGAGTCCCGCGCTTGTTACACTACTAATACATATCCGGATTTTCCTTTGATTACGATTATATTGTAAGAACGTTGTGAAGATTTTGAGGCACCTGGCCAGGTTGGTTGGTTGGCGAGTCGATGTTTTGAAATACTAATGATTTGATTACAACGTATTGAGTGAATGGCCAAGGAATAAATGAAGGAATATTGTTAAAAGCTTGTTAAGGAAATGAAATAGAAATAATTGGCAAAGATTAAGAGGCATCTTGTGTAATAACTTCCCAGGTTTTTTTGCATTTTATATTTTATTTTCTCAAAATTGTTTAAATCAAATAATATAAAATTTACTGATATACAGCTCAATATATTTATAGATGTACTGATGTTTTTATCATCTTCTTTCCAGTCATTTTTGAGGAATTCATTTGAAATTTTAAAATAATTTTCCACAATTATTTGCACATAAATTTAATGTTATAAAATTTGTTAATTCGTTCAATCCTCAGCTTAAAAAAATATGTACAATATAAATATGTTTAATTTATAATAATAATAATATTTTGTATGAAAAAGATGCCAACTTCGAACTCAATTAGGTGGATTCACGTTAATTCTAGGATGAAAGTAATGAATAAATGTTTAGCTCATAGTATATGTGCTAGTCACTGGAAAATCCAAGTGCTATTGCTGGTATGCGAGCACTTGCCTGGGTGGATGCAGCATGTCTATGGGGTTCATTTAGGGTTGGGGGCAGGGTCCCTGTCTAGGTGGAGCAGCACCTTGTCGAGGTGGCAGGGCTTAACCACGTTTCTGTTATCGTCGGCAGTATCAGAGATGTGTAACTAAGAAACTCCACAATCGTATAGCATACATTTTTAAAACATAAAATAAAACTTATTGATAATATATAAATTTTGTTTTTATTTTGAATATGTTGATGTATGATAAAAGAAAAAAACTATAATGCGGAATTGACAATACTACTCAATTTTTATTTTATAGGCATACATTTTATGTATAATAATTTAATAAATATATTCATGTACGAATTTAGCCCACTCTTTTTCAGTGTTTTCTCGAAATTATTTTATAAAAAAGAAAATCATCTAATAAGCTCTGCAATTGTAGATCACATGTTTGAAGGTTTTTATAAAGTATTTTTTTCTGACATTTAAAAGATTTTGTTTACTGCAGTGATAGATATATTTCTATTTTAATTATGATTTTTTTTCTAATAAACAACTGTTATATATTATTATATAAATAAAATATTTTAGGTAAATAAATCTGTTTTACGAGATTGTTACCTGTGTTTATTTAATTATCATAACAAACGTCGACCTTGAATATCTTGTAAATGGAACGAGATACTAAGATATTATTTAAACAAATATTATAGATAATTGAATAATGTAAAATTTTGATGTAAATTATTTTTGTAATATTTTATTTTATTTAGTATTTATTCAAAGAAATGTGTAAAAATGTATTTTTAATTGTGAATAACTTTGAATGCAAATAAGATATTAAGACATTGTTTAAACAAATGTTGTAGATAATTAAATAATGTATAATTTTGATATGAACTATATTTGTAATATTTTGTTTCGTTTATGAGTTATATCTAAAATTGATTTAAAATTGTGAGATATTAAATAATTTTTTTATAAATATTATAGAGAATTGAATAAGTTACAAATTGTATTTAAAGCGTTTCTTAATACTTCTATTCGTTTTGAAGTTTTTGAATGTTTTTTTTTAAATGTTGGACTTGGTACAGTTCGTATCTCTGGTAATAATATTAGTTGAAAAAATCGAGTTGGAAACTATATAGGACAGAGGACAATATATGTGATAGAAATGTTATGTGAAATGTATGTAAATGATTATTCGTATGTATATATGTATGTTATTGATTATTGTTGGTTTTTTATAACAAGGTTTTCTGCCTAACTTTCTTAGTACTTCAGCTCGGTTTCTGATACAAAATCATTCAGGAAAATCTTAGTCGCAAGCTAAAAAGTTTTCTTTTGCACCCAGGGCGAATTTTTTTTTAAACAAAAATGTTTTCATGAATGTGCTGAATTAACTCTATATAACCATAAATTAGTATCTGTTTCTGACTAAACTTATAGAGAAATGTATGGAAAAGTCAGCCAAAGTGCTAAAAGTAGCCTACAAGCGGATTCCCGAAAGTTATAGGCCGAAAACTTGAAAAAAACTCTCAAATTTCATGACATTTCCACTAAAAATCGGCAAATAAAAAATCGTAACTCAAATTTTACGGACTAATATTGATGTTCGGCTGTTTGTATCCCTAGAGCAACTCATTAGGAAGCGTTATATGTGTTATATTCGTTGGTTATAATTCACTTGTTATTGTAATTTAAACACATTTGCGAAAAAATCGAAATTTAGTCATTTTAGTGAAATTGTCTAAATTTTCAAACTAATACCATTGGTTACGTTCAATTGGCCTAGCGCTAGCTGGCACTAGCGAATTTGTTGTTCTGAACTGTGCGCTAAGTACAGTTTTGCTCGAGCAGTTAGCGAAAATATCGGGCATATAAAATCGACGCTAAGTATTTGCGCTAGATTGAAAAACGCGGAAATTTATAAATTCGTAGTTGACAGCAGACATGATGCAACTTAACAATTATATTTATTTGAGAAATGTTGATGGTACTTTAAGTTTGAATGAAAATGAAATGCCAATTATGATTAATGCTAACAGTAATTACATATTATAAATAATTAATAATTAAGTTGGAACAACCTTGAAACGTCAACAAAAAAACTATGTGACTTGAAGAGTTTATGTTTTTAATGAATTGTGGATAGCTATATATTGATCATTAGAGAAAGTAAAATCTGTTTTGTAATTAAGTGCATTATCCTGAAGGATAATATACAGACTTTCCACAAACATTCTTTTACTTGTGTTAATTTCATTATGAACAATCTCAACATTGTCAAAGTCAGGGGAATGACCATGTGTCAGGGAGTGCTAAACCAAAGCACTGTGATCCTCATTGTTATTTTTTATGTGTAATTTATGTTGGTTAAGTCTGGTCTTAAGGTATTGTTTAGTTTCACCAATGTAGACAGAGTTACAGTCCAAACATTTGATCTTGTAAACTAAGTTACTTTTAAGAGAATTATCAGTTTTAGATTTTAATCTGGTGAAGAGACTTCTAGTGTCCGAAAATGTTTTGTAGGCAATAGTTAGATTCAATTCATCTGTCAAATTCCTCAACGTTCTGTCTAGATGTTTATAGTATGGAAATGATATGTATTTCTTCTTTACACCATTAACTAGTAAAATTGACAAATTTAAACTTTTGTAAACCAGATGTTGTACTCTACTGTTAATCAGTTTTGTTAGAAAGAATAAAGGATAGTTGTTTTTAATGAGAGTGTCTTTTATAAGTTGGATGTTAGTCGGATATATAGTTCCCTTGCTCGCAGTGTCTCCATAGTCTTTTCTTAATTACAAGCTCGAAAAGTTTCCCCGCTGTGTTCAACAAGCACAAAGGGCGGTATGATGACGGGTCTGTCATGTCGCTTTTGTTTGGCTTCGGTATTAGAACCAACTTAGCCACTTTCCAAGCCTCAGGAAAACGGCCCTCGTTTAATGCTTTATTTAAGGTTGGTAGAAACCATTCCGGCCTTACTGATGCTATTAGCTTGATAGCTTCAGGCGGGATGCCGTCCGGGCCTGGTGCCCTCCTGGACTTCATACTGGCTACCGCTTCCTTTATTTCTTCCGCAGTAATCTCGTCAGCTCCATCTGTCTCCACACCTGCCCAGCCTACAATAGGGTGTACAGGGAAGAGTTCTTCGATGATTTTACGAATGTCCTCTCCTTGTGGCTCAACTAGGGTACCTATCTTTGTCTTTTTGACTATCAGTTGATTCGGTCTGCCCCATATGTCATTTTCAGCAGTTTCAATCAGCTCTTGCCATTTTTCCTGCTTACTCTTTCTAATCTCAAGGCTTAGTGCTCTCTTTGCTAGTTTGTACGCGGCCCTGTCGCCCTCCGTACTCTGGTCTCTGTTCCTAACCCTGTTCCGCTGATACCTTCTGCGCTTAGCGATGCATTCTTTGCGCAGCTCCCCTATTTTCCCAGTCCACCAGTACACTGGTTCCCTTTTCATGCTCTTTGCTTTATTCCTAGCCATGGTGTCGTCGCAAAATTTGGCGAGAGCCTTGCCCATGTCCTTCTCATTCTCGGGGATTAACGCAGCATTTATTAATTCCTCTCCCTTAGTTATATTGAGCGTTTTGACATTCCATACCTTCCCTTCACCTAGCTGTGCTTGTATAGGAATGTCGGTTACATCAAAGAGAATGTGCTTGTGTGGACTAAAGACTTCTTCGTCCGTTTCTACTCTCCATCCCCTTATACGCAGCGTCAACTCGGCTGAACAGGCAGTAACATCGATGTAAGAGCTTCCATTTGCATTTTCGAACGTCGGAGTTAGTCCAGTATTGCATACCCACATGTCTGTCTGGTGTATAAGGTCCATGAACATTTCGCCTCTGGCATCTGTAACTGGTGACCCCCATACAGCATGCTTAGCATTGAAATCCCCTGTGAGGATATTTTTGCTTCTGCATCTTAATGCATCATGTAGCTGGTTCATCGTCCTCTCATACTCATGTAAGGTGGTATTTGGGCTTAGGTAACACGATATAATTCTCACCTCACCTATATCTACCCATGTTATGCTCTTAGACGTGTAGAACTTCGCTACTTTGCATTTGCTGCTTCCTGTAGTATATATACCTGTGTCGCATTGTCCTTTATCCTTGTTGCAGATCCACCTGTTATTGTTCACAGCAATATGGACATTCGGTTCGGATGCCACCACGAGATCTACATTCTTGGCTCTCGCCGTCCAGGCCAGCGCACTGTGTGCGTCTTTACTCCTGTTGAGATTGGCCTGGAGGATCCTGAGCCTCGTGGTTTGCCCTCCGCCCGTATTACCCCGATATCTGTTCTGGTGGTTGTCCCCCATTATTTGGTTTTGCCTGATTTCCTTTTGCGGGCCTCCGACCACCCGTATCCTGCTCTCTTTTATGCCTCACAGCTGCCCTAAAAGCTGGGCATGCCATAGTGGCCGTTCTATGGTTGGTGTTTCCTGGGCAGGAAAAGCAGAAGTGCGGTTTAGTGCAATCCGTATTTCCATGCTCTTCTTCTCCGCATCTGCTGCAAAGCTTCGATCTGTCTGTTCCCTGGCAGTTTGCTGCCGTATGTCCGATGTCATGACATCTACGACACCTTGGGATACTGACCCGGGCTCTGATGATGCACTCGCTGTATACCACCTGCAGCCTACCTATGTCCAATAGCCTGCTTGCTATATCTTTCGTGGTTCGGACGGCTGCACTTTTCCTATCCCGGAATATATTGCCATGTTCTTCGATCAGAATGAGCTCTTCGGTGGCAATACCTAGTTCCCTATCCAGAGCCTCCCGTACTTCGCTTTTTGTTGCTAAAAAGTCAAGCCCTGACAGAATCAGAATCTTTGTCCTAGCCCCCGCCGGCCTTACTTTGATATCTGCACTAACTTTTCTTTTCATCATTTCCTTGGCCTGTTCCAGCTTATCACATCCCCTCTTGAGAACTACCACCATGTCCCCTCCTGTGGTTTTGCGGACATTTGCAACCTCAATCTCTTGTGACGTTAATTCTTCCCTAATGCTACGCATACTTTGTAGCATGTCTGCGTATGTTTTATTTTCTGTTTTACTGATAATAATAGCATCTGTATTTATCTCTGCTCGGTACCCGGCCGAAGAACCCTTTCTATTGTTTTTTGCTATTCCTGGTCGTGTGGGGTGTGGAACCCCGCCCTGTTGTAGACCCGGTTCTATAAAAACCTCGTCTTGCATTTTATTGCTTCTTTTCCTTGTTCTATACACATTCCTGTGGAAGTGACACCCCGTTACCTCTCTCTTATGTACGAGCATCCTGGTCATCTTTGCCAGTATCATCTCATGCTCCGGATTCCCCGTTGTTATACTAAACTCCAGATCCCTCTGATCTACCCTTTTATCAATTGCCTTACTTAACATGTCATAAATCAGGCTCCATCTTTCCGTGCTCATTTCCCCGGTAGGGACCTTGATACTAGTTATCCAAGTGGATCTACTTACATCTTCTTCCCCGTCTACTACCAGTCTGCTGGACGTCTGCAGCGACGCCATATTTACCGTCCCTGCTGGTCTATTCACGAGGCTTTTACCTTCTGAGGCAAAATCCCTTAAGTACTTGGTATTCGTGTTTCCTTTGTTTTCATCTTCCCAGTGAACTAGAATGATATTACCTATCTTCTGCTCCAGTGGGTTACCCCTGTCCAACTTAACCGGCTCTAGCGCCTTCAGTGGCCACTTCTCCTGTAGCAGCTTCAGCCGGCAGGGAAAGTCCATATCAATATCATCCAGGCTCTTTTCTAGTCTAGTGATAAATTCATCCTCGCGTAACGGTTGGTTCTCATAGTTTCTTTTTTCATATTCGGCCCTTAGTTCTTCTATTTCCTTCTTGTGCCTGGCCTCAAGTTCTACCCGGAACTTGTCCATCTCAGCCTGGTAATGTGCCTCGATTATACTTTCGGTTTTACTTCGACTGTCATCTAACCCCTTGGCAAGCCCCTCTACTCTCTCATAACGAATAAAAAAAAGCTAACTGTGTTGTTACTGCAGTAACAACACAATAGAAGGCAATAATGAAACAGCATGGCAACGTACATTATTATTGTATTGCCCTGGTGCTTAATTATATAGAAATAATTGACAAAGATTAAGAGGCATCGTGAGCCTAATTTGATAAGAAGTTGGCACCTCAATACAGATCTTTTGAAACAAGCAATTATTGATATGTATTAAACATGTTTTTTATCATACATATTTTTTAAGTTAAAGATTGAAATTATTGTATTAAAATTGAAAGTATTAAATTTCTGAGCATATAATAATGGAAATTGTTTCAATACTTTGATATAATTTATTAAAAATGGTTAGAAGAAAGGAAAAAAATATCAGTATAGTAAATTTTAAATCAGTAAATGTGTAATAACTTCCCTTGGAATTGGAAATAGCAACGGTCTGAAAAGAGCCTTGATTCGCAATTGTTCATTTTTAAATAACGTACGAAACGTCTACTTTTTTTTAGTGATCGTAGGATAAAAATCATTGACGCCATTTCTGCATACTAGATTGCGGTTCGGTAAGACCGCGGACTATGTGAACTGTAATTGGGATTTAGTTCCTGTTGTATAGTCTTGTACACCGTAGTATTAATAAATAAATAATTCATTTCATACAGCTTTTTTATACTTTTCTCTCGAATTCTGTCTTTCACGCAACAAATCTTCAGTCATATATACATATTATAAATATCTAGGGATGAAAGTAGATTTATCTTCGCTACTTTTAAAGAGATGGAAGGGCGGGGTAAACTAAGAAAAAGAAGGTTTTATATTTTATATATAGAATTGATCAAAGTACCTAATTTATAACCCTGAGGGGAGTATCTTCGGAGGTCGCCACTATCATCGGTACATTCAGTGTTTAGAATTGGTTTTACAGAATAGACGAATTATTTGTATTTATGAAATTCTTTCCGTTTATAAAAATAGCATGTCAACAGAATAATAATTATATTGGTTTAATAATAAATAACTATATTATTAATAAATTAGCATAAATGCGTATATTGTACATGTTGCGCCGTCAAGTGTTTTCACTGAGACTGTATATTTTACTTTCACTCCAAACTGGAGCCACGCCATTCGTTATATACTTGAATGGGTGGAGTTAAAGCGCATTCTAGCCACGGTGTTACTTTGGTTTGTCGCGTTCTGCATGCAATAATTATTTTCATAAAATTAAAAAATTATACATTTCTGGTAGGCTCAGGTACAATATTTTCGAATATTTATACTATTTTCCATACTGCACTGTTAAAATTATGAACTTTTTTTTCTTTTCTTGTCATACCTTCTCACAAGTTCGCTACTCGTCTTTTTCCTAATCACGATTTCATATATGGCAGGAATTAAACATCCTAGTCGGAGAACTAGTAACTGAAATAAATATTAATTGTGAAATATATGAAACTGTAAGTACAGAGCACAAATCAGTAAAAATAACAGAATATAATTTGTTATGCAAACCTTGGCATTGAGTTCGTTCAGTTTTCATGTTACCATTACCAAAAATTAAAAAAAAATTACGTCGTCGCACTTATTTGTAAAATTTTCTTACCGGTACTCCGTACCGGCTCTATTTTTCTTACCGGTACGGCGTACAGGACCGTATCGGTCTAGTTTCGCCACTGGCTACAATATTACGGTTGTTTTGCTGTATATTTTGGGAAAAAAACGAAAATCAAAATTGGATAGTGACATTTTGATAGTTGGACGGTCTACATTCTATACCGGCTCCGCATTAATATCCCGCGACCGAGGTAAATCTGATAGAATTTTACAGTTTTATTTATTTTGTTGTTATATTGTCGACTAAATTAATTTACTTATTGGAATTATGACGAATAACCATCTACTAAATTGAATTTAACCAAATCGTAAACTAGACCGCCTAAACTCAATGTAGCCTGGTTTGGGCATGAAATTTTAATAGACATACCTTAGTGAAAATTATATTTGTAGGCAACTTAAATCATTCCCAATCATATTTACTGTATATGTGACAGCTAAGGTCTGAAGTAAGGCACATTTTGCGATACGAAGGGCTGTTATTAAATTTATTGTATGGCAAGTTATAAAATATTGTTAAAAATCTAATATAAGTAGATGTAGTCTAAGTGTCATATGACTAGTTTCATCGCCGAAAGTTAAATTTTAAATTTAGATTAAATAAACAAATTAAATCGAATATTTCACAGTAATGTCTATTATTGCATATAACATGTAATTTTGCTTTGACTTATTTATTTTATTTTTATTTAAAAATTAACATATTCGCGGTTGAACTAACCATAATTTATATCATATAAGTACTAATATAAGTATGTGATTATAAATTTTAGTGATTCAACAAGGAAATTTTGGACCACAAAATTATCAACGAAATCAAATTTGAACTACCGGGCCTCATTTACAATCATCCAAATTATTTGAAATTTTGTAGTACCGCGAACAAATGCGGGTTCCAACCCCATTCATCGACAATTGGCGAGAAGAGTATGTTGGACCCGCACTACGAAGATTTAGAGCACCTACCAAGTACAGTTTTAAATTTTTTGTTATTAATTATTTATTTTTATTTATTTAGTTATTTGGGAAGCCGACAGTTACCCAATAATGGACTTCCACATATTAGATTATAACAAACAAAAATAATATACACAGAAAAAATAGTATCTAATAATTAAAACAAAGAATTTGGTCTTATACCTTATTATACAGTACAAAGTTTGTTTTTGAATTGCTTCAAACTTAAACAAAAAAGATCTAAATGCTGAAATGTGTTGTTGTAAGATGACATTATTCTATTGACAGGTGAATTTTTTAAACGTTACTATTAATTTAGGGATATAAAAAAATAAATTATAATCTTGTATTTGCAGGCGATATGTAAAAATTTAATTTATCGATAATGCCAAGATTATCTACTAACTTATTAATTAATTTATATAACTATACTATATCAGCGTTTGTTCTTCTTTGCTCAAGTATCCTTAGAGATACTTTCATAAGACACATTGTTCATTTTGAACTTATATTTTAAAAGAGATATAAATTTCTTTTGTACAGACTCAATAAAAACAATATTTTTGTTATACATGGGATTCCAAATTTATGTTGCATACTCCACAATTGGGCGTACAAAAGCGTTATATAACAAAACTAACGTTTCCTTTTTGTCAAATGATTTAGACACCCTGTATACAAAGCCTAGAGTTTTATATGCTTTTTTAACTATGAAATTAACATGCTCATTTAAAAGTAATTTAGAGTCAAATATGATTACTTATTTATTTGGTATGGAAATTATCCTTTTTTTTATAAATAATATAATACATCTTTTTATCCAATAAAAAGAAAATTTTAATTTTTGTGTAACAAAAACCTATAATTAACACTAGAGGTCGGCAAAAATATCCGAAATCCGAATCCGATCCGAAAGTCGGATATAATATCCGATCCGAAAGTCGGATAAAAGATCCGATCCGAAAGTCGGATAAAAGATCCAAAGTCGAATAAAATATCCGATCCGGTAAGTCGGATAAAATATCCGATCCGAAAGTCGGATAAAAGATCCGATCCGAAAGTCGGATAAAATATCCGAGCCGAAAGTAGGATAAAACATCCGATCCGAAATTTATATACATAACATTTAGGTATCCACTCTTAGTAAAAACATAAATTCTAATTCCTCTCTAAAGAAATATAACGCTACGTTATATTTATAAGCATTTATGTACTGTGATAAAAATGATTAAATAACGTTACAACAAAATATGTCTCTTTAGTTTTTTTTAACAAAATTATTTATTAAATTTCATCTATAACTGTTATTTTTCTTTCGAATATGCAACGTTAAAATTGGTTTAATATAAATAGGAAAAACTGTACTGCCCCCTGATCATGTAAATGTGAAAACGATATTCGTTATTCAATTGATCACGTAAAATTAGTCACTCACTACGTTTTCAACTTCGGACATTTCCGTAAACTCACTACGTTTTTCTCTAAACGATATCGTATTCTTAGTACCTTTTTATTTTTTATGTCAAAGAACTTTGACAAGTAAAAAATCAACATTATTTAATAAACATTAAATAGTAAAAATAATTATTATTTAAGTACGTATATTAATATTATGTCTTCGATATCGGGCCAATTCAGACGCGACGAATAAAGTGCACAACACAATTTACTTTGGACTTCAAGTTGTTACTAATAATACGACAGATATTTTAAATCATTTTCAATCTGATTCAATATTTTTTAAACCTATTATTTATTGCAACTAAATTAACGGTGTCAAGTGTCAAAAGGCGTGCGAAGTCCCGGCAAAAACAGTTTTACTGTAGCAAAATTAATCGAATAATTCAGAAACCAATATTGAAGAAGTTTAAACACTGCGGAAGAAGTGTAATAAGTGGTATATTCACAAACATACTAAATAAACTGTATCCTTTTCAAAAATAAAGAATCATTAATAAATCAAGGTTAACTAAGTGTCAAAAGGCGGGCGAAATCCCAGCAGATAAAACAGATTTGCAGAATAACCTTCCAAATAAAAACTCAACTTAGGCAACCACCTATACATACAAGGAAGGAAGGTTGCGTAAGAAAACATGGAAGAAAAATTAATGCAAGCAATGATAACATTACAAACCTCTGTTGACTCAATGAGCCAAGATCTCAAAACAATGCGACAAGAAATGAAGACGAAACATGAAAGTATAGATAATCAAATACAAGAAAATAAAACAAGAATTACAGAACAACACACAAAATGGCTTAGAAAAGAAAGAGAAGACAGAAGAAAGAATGTTATACTACATGGAATCGAGGAAACAGAAAAGACCATAAGAGAACTGGAATCAATGTGCCTAAAAATTATGAACGAAAATCTTAAGACAACAACGTCATTAACAGAAATAGATGCTATATATAGACTAGGAAAGAATCTCAATAAACCTAGGCCTATACTAATAAAATTTGTGGCAACAAGAAAGGCGTTCGAGATATTATCAAACAAGAAAAATCTCAAGAGATCAAATATATATATATATATATCAGACGATGTACCAAAGGAAATCCAAGAACTACGAAGAAATTTAATACCAGTCATGAGCCATCTGCGTAAAACAGGAGTACATGCTATTATAAAGTATGACAAGCTAGTAGTGAACGGTACAACACTGCAAAAAGAAGAAATAGACAAAATTATAGAAGAAATAAGAGAAAAGAAACGAAATCGATCAGAAGATTTGGACGACTTAAATACAAATAATATTATAAAGCCAGATAATAAAAAACCAAAACAGATAATACAACAAAACGACACGGCAATTCGCCCAAGGGTAAATTCTTTAGGCAACAAAGGCGGCAGTAACATCCAGAACAATACAATAGTGAATATGTTTAAAAATATAGATCAAAGTAATAAATAGCAATTAAAGAAAACAGAGGAAATACAAGCTAGAAAGACCACGACCATAAATAATGAATATGCAATCGGATCAAAAACAAATGAGCAAAAACCGGCATCAAATAAGCAAGTCATAAATAGTAAAAAACAAAATTTAACCAAAAAAGTAAGCAATACTACACAATTAAGTAATAACAACAAAATTAACTCTCAGAACGGCTGGTCACCGCGAGAGAAAAAGACCAAAACCCCCCTATATATATACATATAAATACGTTAAATGTTAAAACTTTATCAAATGAAGAAAGATTTCAAGAACTAGATAATGCCTTACAACATATAAAATGGGATATATTAGGTTTAGCAGAAATAAGAAGAAATTATGAAGAAATAACTGTAAGAAAAGATTCCAATAACGTATTTTGCCACAGTAAAGCAATAAACGGACAATACGGAGTTGGATTCATTGTTAAAAGTAAATGGAAGGACAATATTACAGAATTTAACGCTATTAACGAACGAATAGCAACACTTAACTTAAAAATAAATAATGAAAATATATTTATAATACAGGTTCATGCACCAACAGCCGAAAAATCGCTAGAAGAAGTTGATCTATTTTATAATACATTAGAAGATGCAATAGAAAACTCGAAAAATAACTCACGTTTAATAGTGATGGGAGATTTCAACTCAAAAATAGGACAGAAACAAATAGGAGAAGAAGCAGTGTTAGGAAACTCTCACTACGGTGTAAGGAATGAAAGAGGTACAAAACTAGTAGAATTCGCATTACAATTTCAGCTAAAAATATGTAATTCATTCTACACAAAGTCTCCGGAACAAAAATGGACCTGGATATCACCATCAGGGTATAAGAACGAAATAGACTTCATATTGACAAGAAAATTAGAAAACATTCAAAATACTGAAGTTATCAGTAGACTCCTTTTTACATCAGACCATAGAATGGTAAGAATAAAAATACAAATACAAAAAGATAGGAAAGAAAAATATAAAAAGATACCCAATAGCTCAGTCATTAGAGAACAAAAGGAATTGTACGAAACGATATTAAACAAATACATCCACAAGACCTCACTTGATTATGAAACCAACAATGTACAAGTTAGCTATGATATATTAGAAAAAAGTATCATACAAGCAGCGAACGATCTAAATTCACGTAAGAAAAAACGTAAAAGCAAATTTTCAGAAAGTACACAACAATTAATTAGAAAAAGATCCTATTTAGAAAGAAAAAAGTCTAAAAATGCAGTAGAAAGGATCGAGTTAGCTGAGACAAGGAAGCTGGTTAAAAATAAAATAAAAAACGACCTAAAACAATATGAAGATGAAATAATTTTAAATGCAATGAATATGCACTACTCTACAAAAAATATGAAGAAGAATCTAACACAAGATACACAGTGGGTACAAAAACTTCAAAATAGCGGAAAAATTGAACAACAAAGAATAAAAATATTAGAAACAGCAACAAAATTTTACTCTGAACTCTACTGTAACACGAACATCAAGAACAAGTCAAACCGTAACAAAACGAACCCAACACACAACGAGCCTCCTTTTTTAAGGGAGGAAGTATATAAAGCGGTGAAGGAGCTCAAATATAATAAGTGCCCCGGGGAAGATACCATTTTGAACGAACTTATCAAATCAGGCATAGAAGTAGTTATCAACCCACTAACGCAATTATTCAATATAATACTGGAAACAAAGCAAATACCACACCAATGGAAGTCATCACAAATCATACTATTACACAAAAAAGGGGACAAGATGGATATATCTAACTACAGACCAATAAGTTTAGTTTCAACAATATGTAAACTTTTCACAAAATTAATCCAAACAAGAATAAAAAATAATCTAGAGGCATATCAGCCAGAAGAACAGGTAGGATTTTGAAAAAACAGATCAACCTTAAATAACCTACAAACGGTGAACCAGATTATAGAAAAAGCGAAGGAGTACAATTTCGATCTATACCTGTGTTTTGTAGATTTCAATAAAGCGTTCGATTCGTTAGAACATATAAGCATATGGGAAGCGTTAGAAGAAGCAGGAGTTGGACTACAATATATAGATATAATCAGAGAACTGTACAACGATAATAAAGCAAGAATAAAGTTAGATAAACTAGGACACTTCTTCAACATTCAAAAAGGCGTAAGACAAGGGGATCCTCTCTCCCCAGATCTTTTCAACTGTGTGTTAGAAAGTAAGATGAACCAGTTAAAATGGGAGGAAAGGGAATTAGGGTTAAATATAAACGGAAAATACCTAACAAATTTAAGATTTGCCGATGACCTCATAATTATAGCTAAATCAAGGGAAGAATTAAAACAACAAATTACGGAATTAATACAAACATGTAGCACAGCAGGGCTGAGCATAAACCAAGGTAAAACTAAAATTATGACCAATAAAGAAGAGACATCAATATCGATCGACAACATAAGTATTGAATATACAAGAGACTACATATATCTAGGACAAATAATATCGTTCGATAGAAGATCAGAAAAAGAAACAAATGCAAGAATAAAATCAGCTTGGAAAAAATACTGGTCTTTAAAACTAATTTTTAAGAACGATAAAATCTCGCTATCAACAAAGAGGAAAATTTTCGACCTATGCATCAGCCCAACTCTAACTTATGGATGCCAGACAAGGACATTTTCAGAAACTTGTATAAGAAAATTAAAAGTCTGTCAAAACAAAATAACAAGAAGCATACTTAACATAAACTGGAAAGACAGAATACCCTTAACCGAAATATATGCTAAATTAAAAACAGCAGATGTTATAAAATCAATAAAATCCTTGAAATGGAGTTGGGCAGGACATATAGCAAGGAAGAAAGAAGGTTGGGATAAAATAAGTACCGAATGGATACCACTAGGTAGGAAAACAGAAGATTCGTTGGGAAGACGACATTAAGAAGGTAGCAGGAACAGCTTGGGAAGTAAAAGGTAGAAATAGAGAAGAGTGGCATATACTAGGAGCAATTTACGAAAAATAGGATTAAGTAATACAGGAAAAAAGGGGAGGCCTCGGTCCAAATAGGGCGTAATCCAATACTTAATATAAAATTGTATTATTTTTTATCGGTGTAAATTTTAACATTACCATTCTCGAAAAATATTTTGGAACCAAATGATATTGTGGTCGCGAGTCAAATTTTTAAATTTGTAAATGGAATATTAAAAATTGGAAAGTATCATAATATTTTGACCAGTCTATCCAAATCATCAAGTGAAGAGGACACGATTATCAAGAAAAACAAGTGCAAAATTTTCGGGCAAAATTTTAAATTTATTAAATCATTCAACAACTTTTGTAGCCGGTTAAAATTTTTTTGTAGTTTCAAAAAATCAAATAAATTATAAATTTTAAGTTTAGTAAATATTTTTTTTATTATACTCGCTACATTTAATTTTAATAATAATATATTTGTACAGATGTATTATTTTTAAAATTCGTATTATTTTTACTTATTAATATATTTCTTACTTACTGTGCAAGTTCAAAGAGTTTCGTTCCGATCATCTAGACACATTTTTAGTGCAGATATTTGCACAACTCCATTTACAAACAATTTCAAGCTACACATAATTGGTTAGGTTCTAGTTAAACGTGAAATTACATGCTCCGAAATGTGTGCAGCTTTTTAGTTGTGAGAAATACTAGAATTACGCTGAACCATTTTCAAGACGTGGTGTACGTAAAATCATACCTAAACAACTACGGTTCCTTACAGCTAACAATATGTGTACTACGTATTCCGTGAGTGTTAACTATCTCAACAAAATTGAAAACCAAATTATGTAAATTGAACAAAATGAAATTTTACTGTGCTCAAAATAACAAAAAATATCACAATTATTATACGTGTGTTGATTGTTGACTAGAATATTCATACAATATGTGTGTGTGTAAAATGTAAATCATATGAATATGCACAAAAATGACGTGAAAAACGTAGACGTGTTAAAAATAAAATGATACAGCAACTAAATGTTCTCGAACACTTAGCTGCTACCACGGTAGGCACAGGAATCTGGAGCCCAGGAACGGATCTCGACCTCGCAAGATCACGGGTCGATGTTTGAGGTCACCTTCGACGTTGTCGGTACCCTGGCGTGTGGCGCTAGATTGATTGAGGTTCGCTGATGGTCGGCGAAGATGATACGAGTTCCGCAATCACGTAGATCCCCAAAATGGGTGTCTTTCTGAGTGTGCCCAACATCGCAATCAAATTGCACTAAAATGAACCTTTTCAATAGCCAAACTTCGACTCCCAAGACGGTGAAAAAAATTACCACGCGGAAACGGAAATAAATATAAAGGAGATAGCAAATTAGTAGAAGGAAGTGAGACAGGGAGTTATAGTTTTGGCGGTAAACAGAAGTGTGGTTGCAAATATCAAATAAGAACAATTTAAAAGACGACTTTAAATGAAATACAACAGCTTAAATTCCGAATAAATACAAGGGTGTCTAAGGATAAATAACTAACCCGATGGAAACAAGAATCTATAATTTAAAGGATCACACAATTTTTAAATTCAGTGTTAATGCACGTCAAACAGCGCGATGTATACACGAAGCTTTAAACTGCCAACAGCGATCAAGCTGTATGCGCCATCCAATCGACGATAAAACACAACAAGACACTAATTGTTATTTATTAGGCGCTGTCAAAAATACATGAACAAAATATAATATAGTACAAAATAAAGGAAACTAGAACATTTTAATCGGGGGGAATATTTGAAGATTAATTTCTAATAAGTATAAATATATGCTAACTCTAAATTTTCACTAAAATTACTCGACTCTAAGTCACAACTATAATTTTTAGATTACTCAATTAAAAGAACAAGGGCGAAATTACGTGGAATCAGAAAGGAAATGAGAATTCGTAATATAGCATGAAATGGGAACGTAACAGATATATAATGTCATGTTATGTCATGTGAACACATATGATGTCATATGTCATGTAACGTCATATAATATCATGTATTGTCATATGTCATGTATTGTCAAAATTTTATATAATGTTGACAGAATTCAAATGAATAGTGAAAAATGGATTTTCTCAATGTACTCTGAGGCTTTTTTTTCAATTTTTTACACTCAAGCTTTGTTTTTAACGTTCAACATGTACAAGAAGATGGGTTTTTGGGTTTATTCGTCGTACCGTATATCATAGAAGATGACCCGATTGTAACTGAAGACAAACGAAAGTTTTATTCGAGATAAATACCTATTTTTTGTGAGGTGCTCTGAGAAGCGTTTTTATCTGTTTTGCCTACTGAAGTATTTATTTCATATTTTATGCATGTTTCAGTATATTTTATGTCATAAAAATCATGAAAAAAGCTTTAAAAACAATTTATCAAATACAATTTTAGTCTCGAAGTATAAAATATGTATTATATGATACAAGAATTCTACTTAAATAGAGTCATTTTTTTCTGTTTTGACAATTTTGAATCCCGCCGATGCGAGATAATTGGCACCAAATCCTTAATTTATTTAAAAGTTGAGACGAAGAATTTATTTTTTGATTCATTTCGATTCCAACAATACCGCACTTGACACAATATCATGAAAATATAAAAAAAAAATCCTGTAGCGAAAACTGCTAGGACTGCAGATGCGCGCGACTCTACCTACATCTGTGTTGTTCGCCGCTATGTAGCAAGAGTCGATAATATCGATAATTCCCAATTACTTTAGTGTATAGCCGTTTTGTGTACAGCTAATTGTTCGTCTTTCAAAATGCCACGAAATAAGTTTGTAAACCGTTATTTAATTGGAAACGAAAATAACAAGATTGTATCACCAACTTCAACTTTACCAACGCATAGACAAGTGATAAGTTTCATGTGCTTCAATCATTTAACTTTGAAACAACCAATTTACAAGTCTGCAAAAACTGTCATCGATTCAGCTTCCGAATTTTACAAAATAAGAGATGTTCCGATTATGAAACAGAAAAATGTTGTTAATAAACTTATTTCTTTTTATAATGAATGGATAAAAAAAAAATAGCAAACGGCAACAAAAATCTAGTGTATGCAGCAAAAAATTTCTTGCGTTTTATGACAAACTCGACACTTTATTTGACATAACCCCTCGAAATGTACTAAAAATTTTAAATGATGAGAATACCAAACAGTTTCTATTATCCCAAAGAAATCTGAGGCCGTTGCGATCCTGGAATGTGAGAAAAAGTTTGTATAACAATTTAATTTTCTAAATTAACGCTACAATTAATTTCATACTTGGTTTTAATTGTTGTTTAAAAAAAATGCTTTTTAAATAATTTTTTACGATTTTCAACATAAAATATACTGAGACATGCATAAAATATGAAATAAATACTTCAGTAGGCAAAACAGATAAAAACGCTTTTCAGAGCACCTCACAAAAACAGGTAATTAACTCGAATAAAACTTTCGTTTGACTTCTGTTACAATCGCGTCATCTTCTATGATATACGGTACGACGAATAAACCCAAAAACCCATCTTCTTGTACATTTTGAACGTTAAAAACAAAGCTTGAGTGTAAAAAATTGAAAAAAAAGCCTCAGAGTACATTGAGAAAATCCATTTTTCAATCAGAATATGGCATAATATTGACTCTAAGCACGTTTTAATAATTTAATATTATGTATTGGAATATTTTATAATCAAACTGCGATTAACAATTCGTTTATAGGGATATAATAAATTGAAACCTTCGAAACAATTATTTACTGGTTTCAAATTTCACGTTTTGCACTTGAGCGACCTCTAAATATTAATCGATTTTGCTCAAATTTGGCAGACCTTAAAGAAATAAAGTGCTTTATGATATACTAAAAAAGCAGCTTCGATTTTAAACTTTTCTTTTTTTTTGAACCATCCTAATATATATATATATATATATATATATATATATATATATATATATATATATATATATATATACACATAGATATGCCCCTACGGCTTTTAGTACATGGATTCTTTTATTACAAGTAGTCACACGAAATTTTAGAAGCAATTAATAAGATTTATAATTTGTAAAATTTGTATTCTTTTTAATGATTAATATTGTAGCGGTGCACTTGTCGGTCAATAGGAGCAGAGCATAATCCCTACCAGGTGCAGTACGAGCCGACCAATGTGCGCTGAGAATAATCCCCGCTCTTCACTCAGCACGCTCCATACGAACAGTATCACCACTGCTGATAACGCCCAAAAAGAAGTCCCGGAGCATATCGTCCACGCCTGACATTCCGTGCACCAAGTACCCGCAACGGGCTATGCAGCCTAACTACAAGACATCTCCGACCGTCGCATCGGCTAGCGACATGCTGTGAACATTGAATTTGTGCTGCAAACGTTCAACAAACTTTATGTTATTTTAATTTGTGAATAAAGAACATTCAAACTGTTTCAGCTGTATCATTTAGAAAACACCTTATCCCACTGCTTCAAAACAGTTGGTAATCGGGCGCAGCACGACACACGCCCGAACCCAACAATATTAATAAATTTCTTACTAAATAAATAAATATATCATCACGCCTTCTACCCATTGCTGGGTGTGGCGCTCTGCTAAAGCAGATCTCGGTAAGTGATATATTTTTGCGCGTGAAGTGCGGTTACCAGTCGTCAAATCACGGCCCCCAAACATGTTAGTGGTAGAGGAGCCACAAGGATAGCTTTTTCAAATTATGAAAATTTGTCGCCTGTGGGAATCGAACCAAGGCCCTCAGGATCCACAGGCCGACTTCATACCACTGTGCTAGCCATCCCATACTTACTACGAAAATACAAACTGTTTCATTCTGCTCACCCAGAGACATTTTTTAGTGCAGTGAAGAGTTGAGGCAGTTATTCGAACAATCCCACGTGCAGACGATTTCGAGTTGTGTACTCAAGTTTACTAGTTAGGCATGAAATTAAAAGATTCGAAAAGGATCAGTGCAGCATTTTACCGGTGGATAATAACAGAATTACTGATACTACATCTGAGGTTATTGTACCATATTTATTAGTAGCCTATGATTACATAAACTTAGGAGTTAAACTGTCCACTTTGTAAGAAAAGTGTATCAGAAAATATTCTGCGAACCTCCATTAAAATTCATTATAATTTTACTGAAACCGATTTTATTAAAATAATAAAAGTGTACTTATTAACCAGTCAGTAGATGTAAAAATCTTTCAGAAAAAGATTAAATTTTAAATTGGCATTTGACAGATATGCGAATGACAGTTGATTTTCATTATCCTAAACTACTTTAACTTCTGTTCTATTACCGACAAATCCCTACTCACTTTATCACATTTTTATTTTTGTATATACTAGCTGGATTGCTCACAGAAGTGCAATAAAATATAGCTTACCTCATAAATGTGTGTCATGTAATATTTCTGATGATGTATATGACATCCAAAGTTGATGTCAGATTATTTACGAGGTCCAATATATCATTTCTGTTAGCAATCCAGCTTGCGTTGGACTTGAGAAGTACCATTGCCTAATATTTTAAAATGTTTAAACAATGCGCTAGGGTTAACTTCAGTTGTTGACACTCACGGAATACGTAGTACACATATTGTTAGCTGTAAGGAACCGTAGTTGTTTAGGTATGATTTTACGTACACTACGTCTTGAAAATGTTTCAGCGTAATTCTAGTATTTGTCTCCCATTTTGGAGATTTACGTGATTGCTTAAACTCACATCATCTTCGTCGACCATCAGCGAACCTCACACAAACTAGCGCCACACGCCGAGGTACAGACAACGTCAAAGGTGGACCTCAAACTTCGATCAGTGATCTTGCAAGGTCGAGATCCGTTCTTGGGCTCCAGATTTCTGTGCCTACCGTGGTAGCAGCTAAGTGTTCGAGAACATTTTGTTTCTTTATCATTTTATTTTTAACACGTCATCTACGTTTTTGTCGTAATTTTTGTGCATATTCGTATGATTTACATTTTACACACTTTTAATATACTTTTCTATTGTATGAAAAATCTAGTCAATATTCAACACACATATTTTGTTTGTGATATTTCTTATTATTTTGAGTATAGTAATATTTCATTTTGTAAAGGTCATTCATACAGTTTGGTTATACTTTTTGGCTGGAGACAGTTATCACTCACGAAATACTTCCCAATAGCAGTATAGTAGCTTTTATCCAATAGTTACTATGCGAATTAAATTTAAAATATTGTTGAATCTAGTTGTTACAAACAGTTAGTCAAAAGACCAACTCGAGTTACAGATACCTCCAGAACTCTAATAGATTATATTCTTTCTAATAACTTTAGCATAAAATGTGATGTTTAAGATACGCCAAAAATTACTGATCATAGCATAATGTTGAAGTTAACTATTTCTCCCTAGCATAAATGTTACTAGCGTTAGGTTGGTATTCGTCGAGCGGCAAGTTCACGCTTGTTGTCGAGTTCGTTTTGTTTTGTTCTGTTATGAAAAAGTGATATACTTACCTGTACCGGCGTGTTTATCGAATCCACCTGGATCGGCTTGATTGTTATATGAAGTATATTAATATTGTGATAAGTGTCGTGCTGAATGCAAAAGGTAAGCAGCAGGCACTGTATTTTTGTTCTTTTTGTCCACTAATCGTGTTTAGGTTAGTTCGGACACAATGTCAAATTATTGTTATTCTAAATTTAAACTGTATTTTCCAGGCGCCTTTTGTATCTGGCTTTATTCAATAAACCACAAATCATCTGATGTTCGAGTTTGTTTGTCGCCCCCACACATCATAACCTCTAACAGGTTATGGGCCCAGACATGCAGTGGCGATAAAACCGGACAACAAAATCGAAGCCAACAGTCAGTAACCAGTCACGAATGTTTTCACTGTCTGCTACGCCACTCCAGTCTCCCGTCGAAAGCCGCAGCGTACATTTCCCATTGTCAGTCAAGGAATCGAAGCGGCCCGTCAGCGACGTTAAGCAACGAGTGAAAGCGAGTGTTGTTTGTCAACGAAAAACTAGTCAGTAAATTCACGCGTCAGTATTTGAAAAATACAGTCTGCAAATTCGAGTGAAAGCGTGCTTCGTGAGCCAACGATAAATCAGTCAGTCAAATCACGTGTCACTAATTGAAAAACATAGTCTGTCAAGTAAAGTGATAACGTGTCTCGTAGGTCAACGAACATCCAGTCAGTACCTGTCAGTATGGATACCGTTAAATCCCATTTAGAAACCCTGTCGGAGAATGCGAGCGGTAAAGTGAATTACGAGTCATGGCGGTTTAAGTTAAACTTAACCTTGAAAGTACGCGAATTATACGAAGTAGCAATCGGTAACAAAGTCAAGCCAGAAGGAGAAGCAGAAAATGCCGCAGTTAGGGCATGGATCAAATCAGATTTAGATGCCCAAACGCTTATAGGGTTAAATGTGGACAGCAATATTGCGAGAAAAATTGCGACATGTTTAGATGCAAAATCAATGATTCAGCGTTTAGAAAATTTGTACGGGAAGAGGTCAGAGTTCGCCACTGAAGGACTACAACGCAGGTTCTTCAGTTACGCCTACAACGACAGTAAATCAGTTATAGCAAATTGTATGGAGCTGATGCAGATCGCAGATGACCTGTCAAGTACTGCAGAGGCTATACGTCCAGGATGGTTGATGACTCGAATCCTGGGGATGCTGCCACAGAAGCTGAAGCACTTCAGGACTGCATGGGACAACGCCGCTGCCGCGGATAAAACCATGGACAACCTATTGGAGCGTCTGCGCCTAGAGGAGGATCGGCTAGAAGAAGCTGGACACGACAGCGGTTCACCAAGTGGCAACGCTCTCATAACGAAGACTGGGACTCATACTCGAGCAGCAGGAGGAAATCACACCGGAAACAAATCTGGGAATGCAAATCTGAACTGCTTCAAGTGTGGGTTGAAAGGGCATCTTAAGCGCAACTGCAGAAACAAGCCGTGTGCCAAATATCTGGCGTACTGTAGAGAAAACTACAACTGCAACTCGTGCGGGGCCAAGGGTCATTTTGCGAAGGATTGCACCAAGAAGCAAGAGAACAGAAACAACAATGGATCAGGAGACAGGAGGGACTACAGGCAGTCCAGTCGGAGAGCCTTATTCACTGTCGGACTTTCGACTGCCAACCTGGACAAGCTGAACTCTCAGAAGGACGCCCTAAACCACTGGTACCAGGACTGTGCTGCTACCCAGCACATGACGTCGCATCGTCAGTGGTTTGTCAACTACGAGCAACTCCAACCTCCACTAGAGATCACCATCGGCGACTCTACTCGCTTGGAAGCCATCGGCATGGGAAGCGTCGAGCTGGAAGCCTACAACGGTGAGGAGTGGTACCTGGTCGACCTCGTAGATGTGTTGCACGTCCCAAAACTCAAATTCAACCTGTTTTCCGTGAGTCAGACGTTAGACAGAAACTACATCCAGACTGCAGACAAAAACAAGTCCTTCTTCAAGACGGCTGAGGACGGTGAAACAGTAGCCATGGCGGAAAGAGATGGAAATTTGTTCAAGATGTTGCTACGACGCAAATCGACTGGAACGTGCTTGCTGACTGAGTCCATAAAAGTCTGGCACGAGCGGCTAGCACATCAGAATGTGCGATATGTACGCGACATTTTGGATCGACACGATGTGAAGTATGTGGACGACTGGCAAAACTACGTGTGCACAGGGTGCACGTACGGAAAGCAACACCGTGTCTCTCATCCCCCCAACCCGAAGGTATCAAGTCGACAGCTGGACCTGATACACGTTGACCTGTGTGAGATGGGAGAGACATCGTTAGGAGGAGCAAAATATTTTTTGCTATTCAAGGACGACTTCTCACACTACAGGACTGCTTATTATCTGAAGAAGAAGGATGAAGCACCCCAGAAATTACAGCTGTATCTGAAAATGGTACAAAACCAATTTGGAAGGCAGGTGAAATGTTTGCACTCAGATAATGGGACGGAAATAAAAAACATGCTCACAAAAAGGATGCTGGAGGACCAGGGAATTAGACACACCTTTAGCAACGCTTACACCCCGGAACAAAACGGTCGTGTCGAACGAGATATGCGTACTGTCGTGGAAGCTGCACGTTCTGCACTTCACATGCGCAACCTGGAACCGCAGCTGTGGGCAGAGGCTGTAAACTACGTTATTTTTACGCTAAATCAGACCGGTACGAGCACTCAAAAGGGTAGAAGCCCGGCTGAGCTGTGGTTTGGCCGCCGAATGGCTATCAGCAAGCTGAAGACCTTCGGCATCGACTGTTTTGTGCTCACCCCTAGTCACAAACGAACCAAGCTTGGACCCAAGTCTAGGAAAGGCACATTTGTCGGCTACGATTTGAACTCTCCATGTTTCAGGGTATACCTGCCTGAGGAGAGAGACACGATATGTTCAGACAATGTGAAATTCATTGAGGAAGTCGCAAGGCTACAGCACACTATAGCCGAGGCGATGCTGAAAGACGAAGCTGCTGCACCACGTCAGGAAACAGGGGACTCCAGTGATCCAGATGATACAGATCGAGAAGAGCAGCTGCCCAGAACGACAGAAGAAGAGAAGGAGTCACAGCCCAGGAGATCAGGATTACGAAACCGTAGAGAGATCCAACCACCTGCGAGGTACTCGGACTACCTGACAGACTACCCTCTGCGAAGTCACACTGCAAACGTCACCGCTGTCAGCGAGAATGAGGACATCTCCGTTGCTGCCGCCCTTCAGGACGAGAAATGGCGTCGGGCCATGACCGACGAGATAACCGCGCTGGAAAATATGGACACTTGGAATCTGATCAAGTGTCCACCAAACGTCAAACCTCTAACCTGCAAGTGGGTATTGAAGAAGAAGGTAGATGGAAGGCACAAGGCGAGACTTGTGGCGCGCGGGTTCGAGCAGAAGCAAGGGCTGGACTACGCCGAAACTTTTAGCCCAGTCGCCCGACACGCCTCTATCAGACTGCTACTCAGCCTTGCAGCCTCCCAGAAGTACAAGCTCATACCATTTGATGTCACGTCAGCCTTCCTGCATGGGGACCTGGAGGAAGAGCTGTATATGGAGCAACCGGAAGGTTTCGACGATGGATCAGGTCGCGTCTGCAGGCTAAAAAAAAGCCTGTACGGCCTGAAGCAGGCTCCACGCAAATGGAACGAGAAGATTGCCGGACTGCTGGAGAAGATGGGACTGCAAACTACCGATGACGACCCTTGCGTCTACTACAATGCTGAGAGGACACTATTACTCACCTTGTTTGTGGACGACGGACTTATCGCAGGGCGAGACGAGCGGGAGATCTTTCGAGCCTTGGGACAGATCAATGGACACTTCCAGATCACCTACAGCCACGAAGTCCCTAGGAAGTTCTCCTACATAGGAATGGACATTGCAGTTGTGCCTGCCGGGATATTCGTCGGACAGTCGAGTTACTGTGAGAAAATATTGAAACGGTTCGGAAGTGAGACATGCAATCCTGTCTTTACTCCCATTGAGAAAGGAATGACTGCAAGCGACGACTACAAAGTCAACGACAAGCCAGCAGATGGCACGATCCCATATCGCGAAATTGTAGGGAGTCTACTGTATCTGACTACAATTTCCCGGCCAGATATCAGTTATGCCGTAAATTATCTGAGCCGCTACTGCAGTAGACCAATGATGAGCCACTGGAAGATGGCCAGACGAATTCTGCAGTACTTGCGGGGAACAGCAGACTTTGGAATCCTTTTCGATGGTGACACGGAGCTCAAGGCCTACTCCGACTCCGATTACGCCGGGGACTCCGAGTCTGGACAGTTTACGAGCGGTATACTAATCGTCAGAGGAGGACCGATAGTCTGGAGTACTCAGAAGCAGCGACTCGTTGCTACTTCTACTGCGGAGGCAGAGTACCGGGCAGCAGTGTCCGCTATAAATGAAGTCAGTTGGGTGAAGAGGATTGCCTGCGAGCTCGAAGTGATTCCTGCTAACGAGCCGATTCCTCTTCTCGTGGACAATCAATCCGCAATACACATGCTCCAAAACGCGCACGAAGGGAAGACTACCAAAGGAAAAAAACACATAGAGATCCCGAGGAAGTTCATCCAGCAACACGTTGGGGAGACCGTGAGATTGGAGCACGTTGCTAGTCAAAGACAGTTGGCGGACATACTGACCAAACCCTTGAGCAGAAAGACCTTCGAAAGTCTTCGGTCTGAAATAGTTAAGGAGGAGTGTTGAAGTTAACTATTTCTCCCTAGCATAAATGTTACTAGCGTTAGGTTGGTATTCGTCGAGCGGCAAGTTCACGCTTGTTGTCGAGTTCGTTTTGTTTTGTTCTGTTATGAAAAAGTGATATACTTACCTGTACCGGCGTGTTTATCGAATCCACCTGGATCGGCTTGATTGTTATATGAAGTATATTAATATTGTGATAAGTGTCGTGCTGAATGCAAAAGGTAAGCAGCAGGCACTGTATTTTTGTTCTTTTTGTCCACTAATCGTGTTTAGGTTAGTTCGGACACAATGTCAAATTATTGTTATTCTAAATTTAAACTGTATTTTCCAGGCGCCTTTTGTATCTGGCTTTATTCAATAAACCACAAATCATCTGATGTTCGAGTTTGTTTGTCGCCCCCACACATCATAACCTCTAACACATAATCTCTATTTACCTTAAAGACTTATTTAACATGAGCAATAAGGAATATAAAATTGTAAATAAAGTAGATCATACAGCTTTAGTTGAAAATTTGATTGCATGTGACCCATTACTGGGTGTGGCACTCTGCCGAAGCAGATCTCAGTAAGTGATATATTTTGCTCGTGAAGTGCGGTTACCAGTCGTCAAATCACGGCCTCCAAAGATGTTAGTGATGGAGGAGCCACAGGGGTAGTTTTTGAAATTATGAAAATTGTTTGTCGCCTGTGGGAATCGAACCAGGGTTCTCAGGATCCACAGGCCGACTTCATACCACTGAGCTAGCCACCCGATACAAATACAAAATAATAATAAATACAATTTAACAGATATTAATGAATATTTTACTAATTTTCATAATAACATTGTAAACAGTATAAATAATAGCACAGACATACTGTCTAACCTTTGTAAAAAAGATAAAATATGTTACAATAATAAAATTAGAACTGCCATGATTGATAGGGATCTAGCCTATAAGAAATTTATGTTAACTAATGATATACAAGATTGGAATATATTTAAAAACAAATGAAATACTGTAAGCAATATTGTTAGAGAAGAAAAGCAATTGTATTATACTAACAACATTGATAAATGCAAAAATAACTCAAAACTTATGTGGAAAATACTAAAAAAATTAAGACCATTTATTATGAAAATGTAAATTACACGCATACTGATGATATTGTTGATGTTTTAAATATGTATTTTGTAAATAGTATTGTAGACGTTAGGAACTCTATTCCGAATAGCTACGAATATGATTTATATAATTCTTTACAGTTTGTGGAACACTCAAGCTTTGAAACCTTTCATAATATTTGAATAAAAGAATTATAAGATATAATTTTTTCACAACAAAATAAATGCAGTACTGACGGATTGCATATAAAATTCTATAAAGATTACTTTCATTTAGTAGGCTACCTACTTTTAGATTACATAAACAAATCATTACATTAGGAGTCGTTCCTAAAAAATTTAAACAATCGGTGATTAATCCTATACCAAAAATCAAAGGAACAAATAACATTGAATAATTCAGGCTAATTAATATGCTACTGAGTTGTGAAAAATTCCTTGAGATGGTTGTTCATAAACAAGTAGTTCAATATCTAAACGATAATAATATTCTAGTTGAGGCACAATCAGGTTTTCGTAAAAATAATTCTTGCGAAACAGCCCTACATTATTTATTAAACGATTGGAAATTAATGCTTGATAATGATAATACTGTTTGTCCGGTATTTTTAGATCTCAAAAGAGTTTTTGAAACCTTAGATAGGGATATTTTACTCAAGAAATTATAGGCTTAAGGAATAAAAAATACAGCTTTACATTGGTTTCAAAGTTATTTAACTGAAAGATCACAGTGTGTAAAAATTAATAACGTAACATCTCATCCAATTTTTGTTAATATGTGTTGGGCCCCTTATTATTTGTTATGTATATAAATGACCTCCCCAATATACTGAAAAAATTTAAAGTACATCTCTTTGCGGATGATACACTGTTTTACACGGAAGGCGATGATAAAAACATACTGATTAATTCTATTAATGAAGATTTAGATCTTGTAAGCATGTGGATGAACATTAATAAATTAAAATTAAATTCTCTTAAAACTAAAGTTATGTTTTTATCTCCTTCTTCTCAACTATTGAATGTTAGTGATGATCTTAATAAAGTAACAGTTGATTTAGCGGAGTTAGAAAATGTAAATGAAATAAAATACCTTGGTGTCATTATTGATAATAGACTTATATTTGATAAGCATGTTCAATATCTCGCTAAAAAAATAGCAAAGAAAACAAGTTATTTATCTCGAATATCGAAAAGTATGTCTGTTTGGAGTACTACAGTTTATTTTATGTATTGCTCAACAATATTTTTTATGTGTAACAAGAAAGAAATTGATATATTACAAAAACTACAAAATCGAGCTATGATAGTTGAAATTGAAATTTAATAAATATAGTAATATAACATTTATGCTGGACACCTTGCAATGGCTCGATGTAAAAAGACTTGTAGAACTCAATGTTTTAATATTCATTCACAAAATATTAAATAATAAATTTCCTTGTTATTTACTAAATAAAATACAGTATGTTGGTGATACGCATAACTACACCACAAGGCAAGTTAACCTACTACATATCCGTAGAGTTAATAAAAGTAAATCGAGTATGTCGATTTTTAATAAAGGTCTACAAATGTATAAAAAACTGTCACCAAATATCGGTAGTTCTATGTCAGTTGACGAATTCAAGACCAAATTAAAAGTTATTATTTAATGTTGTAATTTAATTCACTGTACTGTACTCACCTTTATACTTTATATTTGCCATTTGTATTTGTAACTAATGTATTATTATTAGCTTCGGCTATTTAAATAAATTTATTATTATTATTATATTATTTGCAAGTTATTTTTCAATAATAACTAGCAAGTTGGCACCCAAGTGGTTGTACGTTTTTATTTAATAATATTAATATTTTGTTAATTTTCAATAATAACCAAACTGTTATAACTAGCTCTGGTTTGATTTCTATGTTACCCTGTTTCGTCCTTTCAGCACAACGCGTCGAGATTAACAAAATATCTCTGAACTTGCACAGTAAGTAAGAAATATATGAATAAGTAAAAATAATACGAATTTTTTAAATAATAAATCTGTACAAATATATTATTATTAAAAATAAATGTAGCGAGTATAATAAAACAAATATTTACTAAACTTAAAATTTATAATTTATTTGAATTTTTTAGACTACAAAAATTTTTCAACCGGCTACAGAAGTTGTTGAATGATTTAACAAATTTAAAATTTTGCCCGAAAATTTTGCACTTCTTTTTCTTAATAATCTTGTCCTCTTCACCTGATGATTTGGATAAACAGGTCAAAATATTATGATACTTTCTAATTTTTAATATTCCATTTACAACTTTAAAAATTTGACTCGCGACCACAATATCATTTGGTTCCACAATATTTTTCGAAAATTGTAACGTTAAAATTTTTATGCATTTATCCAAACAGATTCCAGAATCACTTTCCAATTTATTATCCGCGATGAGAATCACATGAAATTTAAATCTGTTGGGAACCCAAAATCTATTGAAAAATGACGACACTTCTTCATTCATCCAATTTTGAAAAAATGGTTTCTCTATCCAAAATATACGATTGATGCCGAAAATATTTAGAAATTTTGTATCTTGAATATTTCTAAACTGATTCGCGGTTTCAGAAAAGGAAATACACTTGGAAATTTTGCCAAAGGACCCATCTTCCAAAAACGCGTGACCTTGGTTGATTTCTAGAAAATTAATAACAGTAAATTGTACTTCTGATGTATCATTCGTAGTTGTTGAATTATCAGAAGTTTAATTTACTTTTCCAAATAAGTGAAAAATTATATATGTCTTACCTTCGTCTGTAGCCGGTATGCCATGACTGTCCAATGTGTTTGTATAAAACTGTGAATTTTGTTGCATGACGACAGATTCATTAAAATTATACTTGAATTTAGGCTTTGTTCCTTTTCGTCCGAAACAAGAGCCTAAAAGTTTGATAAACGTATTCATTTTTCTTGTTAAGTTTAATATATTTTATATAGTTTCCACGGAAACTACTACTAATATTAGTTTGTTACACAATTCAATTGTAATTATGCTTTATCTATGGTTACAGAATCGCGATGAAGAAAAATACTGCTGCTCGTGTATGCCCTTGTTATTACTCGCCTAAAATGTTTACTAATAGCAACACCAACTATACTATATACAAATATGCGTAAATGCAAAATATTTAAGAAAATTATATCAAAAAAATATATATGTATCAACGGTATATAGCATTTTTATGGTAACTAAAGTAATTTATAGCAATGATATTAAGATTAAATTTTGTGTAACTCATACCTTTTGACGTACAATGAAATATATCTATAATAGAATGATAATAGAAAATACCGAAAATTTAAACCTGGTGTAAAAGATCGTGAAAATTGTTTTGCAGGCTTGCAGTGAAATTTAGAACTAATAAGTGAGCAGATTTTACTTGCTAATATATCCGGTAGATCGAGTACCTCCATTAAAATGATATATTTATCCTAAAATAAAAGTATGATGTTCTCAGTTCTTATATATTTTATGACGAAGTTTGTTCCGTCACGAATAATATTATTTTTTTTTAATATTTATTATTGTTCGATAAACCACTTTATCAAAATTCATTTCAGCTTACAATCAGGTTTAAATTTCCGGTAATTCTCATTGGAGATAACAAATTTGGAAGTGAATCTACTATTTATTTGGATGAGTGTATGAGTAACTCAAAAAACCTTCTCGAAATAAATGTTATCGTGTGGCGGGTCAAATTGTTCAAGGTATAAACGAATTGATCAAAATTGAAAAGTATCATAACATTTTGATCATCCTTAAAAAATTATCAAGTTTACAAGATATTTTCAGAAAGCAGAAGAACAAAATTTTATGGGAAAAATTTAAGTTGTTTAACAAGTTTTGTAGCCAGTTTGAATTTTTTTGTTATTTAAAGAAATTCAAATAAAATATTTTTGATATTTAATAAATAACTAGCGGTCGGCCTGGCTGTGCCAGGCCTTCAAGCTACGCTCCGCGGAAAATGAAAGAGGATTCACTTCTGTAAGACAATTGACACAATATAGATTGAATTATTACCAATCTAAAACTTTTCAATTCTACACGTCTGTAATTCTAAAAACCTTTTAATTGATACCAAATACGACAGGTTTCAAAAATCTTTCACTAAACAATTGTCGATCGAAAAAAGTCCAATTCCGTACAGGAAAATTTGGAAAAACCTTTCATTTGATATCAAACACGATAAATTTTGATGTACTTTCAATTAAACAATCGCCGATCTAAAAAAAAACATCGATTTTTCACGCGAGCCCTTCAAAATACTTTTCATTTGATACCAAACACGATAGATTTTGAAGCATTTTCATTAAAACAATTGCCGATCGAAAAAATTCCAATTCTGTACGCGAGCTCTTCAAAAAACCTTACATTTGAAATCAAGCATAGTTCGTTTTAAAGCACTTTTACTAAAACAATTCAGAATCGAAAAGTATTTAATTTTATGCGCGAGTCCTTTAAAAGATCTTTTATTTGACACCAAAGACCATAGGTTTTGAAGTACTTTCACAAAAACAATTGCCGATCGAACAAATTCGAATTCTGCATGCGAGCTCTTCAAAAGACCTTTCATTTGATACCAAACACAATGGGTTTTGATGAATTTTTACTAAAACACGCATGTCTGTCAAAAGAAAATTCATATTATACCAAATACAATTGAAGTACTTTCAATAAAACAATTGTCGATAAAAAATGTAGAAGTGCCAAAATTGATTTATAATCGAAAAGTATTTAATTTTATTTGTGAGTCCTTCAAAAGATGTTACATTTGATACCATAGGTTTTGAAGCACATTCACAAAAACAATTGCCTTCAAAAGAACTTTCATAATATATCAAATACAATAGGTTTTAAAGCACTTAAAGCAATAAAACAATTGTCAATAAAAAATGTAGAAATGCCAAAATTGATTCTAATTCTAATTATGTGTTTTTTTAAATGTACATTGCCGTGAAACAAATTTGCTCAGTTTTACTATATACTATTACTAAGGACAAATTTGGTTGGGTTTACCTGTATACTTTATAGAACTTGTCAATTTGACGGTTTGTATTGAAACCAATTTCATGGTGAACTGTCAAAAATTTACTTTTGAATTATACATATTTGAAATGTGTAATTATAATAAAAAACGTCCCTTTATTCTCTTAACATGTATATAGTATTTGAAAACTACTTCCAAAAATTTAACATTTAAATAATTTATAAATAAAAATGCGACATGCCCACAGACAAATGTCAAAATTGCAGTGGATTTTTTCTTAAAAATTTCAAAAAAACTGTAAAAAATTTTGAAACTCTGCACGCGAGTCCTTCAAACGACTTTTCATTTGATAGCAAATCTAATAGGTTTTGAGATACATAAAATTAAAACAATTGCCAATCGAAAAAATAAATATTCTGCACGCCAGCTCTTCTAAAGCCCTTACATATAGCAGACATGGCAATCCCCACGCTTAAAAAAGAGTATTTAGATATGATACCCGAATTTCACGGAACTACAAAACTACTCTCTAGATTTATTGATGTTGAATTTTATAATGTAGCAGACCCTAGTGATTTTCAAAACGAATTTTTAATGCCAAGTATATTGTAAAAAATTAAAGTTGAAGCTGCTTCAAATATTGTAACTTGCACCGTCACAAACAGGGCAAATCTAAAAAAGGCGTTACTAGACACATACTCTGATAAAAGAGACTGCTATACACTTAATATCGAAATGTCAGAATTAAAATAAAATAACGAATCGGCGTTTGAACTTTATAACCGAGTTAAAGAAATATTAAATTTACAAATCGCGTATATATCGACACAAATAAATAGGGAAGAGCAGGGAGTTTTAATAGGATATTTCCAAAATTATGCGGTAAGAACCCTTTTAAAAGGGCTTAAAGAGCCCTTAGGCAATTTAATGCGCACTAAAAATCCCTCAGATATGAACTCCGCGCTCAATATGCTAACTAACGATTTCCAGTTAGAAAGTTTTTCGCGTGTAAATCAAAAATTCAACATGACACCTAAACCAAAACAATTCATAAACAATACACAGAACAGACCCGTATTGAGACAAAATCCTCAATTAACGTACCGATCATTCCCAAATAACACGAATAATCATACTTCCCAACAAATTCAGAATACAAAACTAAACGTATTCAAATCAGACCCTAATCAAAAATTCCCTAAACCTACACCCATGAGTGTAAGCACAAGACAGACATTTGTACCTAGACCCGGACCGTCCGGTTACAATCAAGCACGACCTCAACAATTCGCGTACCGTCAATATCCCCAAACGCAACAGAAATATAACTTTACATCCGAAAAATTGCATAACACTGAAACGAACGAAGTAAATGACGAATTCGCCACTGACGATACTAACGCTGTAATTTACCAACCAGAAGTAGACAGTGAAAATTATGAAACAGAACAAAATCCTGAGCCAAATTATTTTTTAGAAATAGATGCCTCGGAAATGTAATTGAATCACTAAATTTTCTCCAAAATCAAAGCGAACTACCTTTTATTATATTTCCAGCACATAATTTAAATGTTTTACTCGATACAGGTAGCACACGCTCGTTCATTAAACCAGAAATTGCAAATAAATATTTTAATAATTAAATTAGATATGACCCTTTTAAAATAACTACAGCACACTAAACCTCAATTGAAAAATTTAGTTTATTATTACCATGTCCAAAATTATTCAAAAAACACTATACTATCCTTAAATATCACTTATTTGACTTTCATAATCAGTTCGACATTGTACTAGGACTGGATAACTTAAAAACATTAGAAGCGATCATTGACTTGAAACGCGATAAGATAATATTTAACACCAGCAGCTGAGATAAAAATTCATTATCACTCAGTAACACCGCGTGCACACTATGTCACGATTCCACCTAAGTCTGAGATAATTACAAAGTTCTATGTTCAAAACATTGAAAATGGCGAAGTATTCATTCCGAAAACACATATTAATAATCTCTATTATCATTCCAGAAGGAAATGCATTGATTATATCACATATTACCCAACAATAAAACCTAATGATGTAGAATATGTTATAGATACTACAAATAATATTTGCATTGAACCGTTAGATAATTTTAAATAAAATAATATTAACCTTAATTTCCAAAATTCAAATAAAACTAAAGAAACAATTAAAATACCAAAATTTAATAAAACAGTTGAAACCATTACACATATCGAATTAGAACTAAAATTAAAAATAGAGCAGTTGTTGCATATTGTTGTTGGTGGAACCCGTAATTTAAATAAAATCAGTATCTACGACATTGTCATGTGCCGACCCAATTATTTGTTAGTTTTATAATAAGTTATTCTTAGTCATTGTATGTTTCATTTATCTTTTAGAAATTAATCATTTAGCTAATAAGATAAATTCAGTATCTTCCTAAAGTCCATTTCCAAGGTCTCTTCTTTCCCACATCCTTTGTTATCTTGAACCATCCATAGTCCAATTGCGGACACTACCCTACTTCCCCTACTCTGTCCGTAATCTGATGGTTTTACTGTATATTGTTACGTTCCAATTTGATCCTTTAGTCCTTTCAGTCATATTCCTTGTCCTTTTAACCTAAAATATAATTTAGTCGGTTGTAATTTTGTTTAGTAAATATTTCAGTTAATAGATACTTACGTAGATTTAAATTTTTCATCGTTTCATTAAGTAAAACTTCATTTGTTCGTATATTTAACTAATTTCCTTTTTTTATTAGTTTTATCAAATCCGTTGTTGACACTAATTCATTAGTGATAGCGATTAGTCTATTGTTTTGCCGCTGCCGCGCGGTTTGGTTTTAAATGTAAAGGCTGGTTCACCAGCGCAGCGTCAGGCAATCGTCAGTAGGTAGTTCCACAATAAATTAATGCATTGAAAATTTCCAGACTCCTTACCCCCTTGTTTAATTATCCCAGATTGCGTTCGGAAACAAATCTTTCATGTCGTATTTTCATGGCGCGCAATATTTTCTTTCTTTCTCGTTCTGTTATTATTTTCTCATTCTTTCTCTATTTCTTATTTACTTCTCGGTAGGCCACCCTAACTACGTGGATGCTTTTGTGGACGTCAAGAGTAGGTGCTATGTGGGACGGTTTCTTGGAATAGTACGAATTTAAATAGAATCAATTAAAGTAATGACTGATGAGACGCGAAATGACTGGATGATTTTTGCTTAGTTTTTTTTTTTCTTAAACGGCGATTGAGAAATCAGCATCTGAAGCGAAAGGTTGTACTATTGAAATTGTGATTTTGCAAATTTTGAAGTGTGAATTTTGTTGTAAAATTATTACCCGGTTGGGGATTTAAAGTAGTTCAGCTACCCAGAATAGTGTTTTATTCGTCGGACGTAGTCCGGATAAATATCGCCGAAGATTCAAATATTTTTCTTCTCACTCTCAAGCCGCATACGAACCAAGGTAAATATTACTGTTTTCTCAATACCGTAAATTAAACTTTGGATAGTGTTTCGCGTGATTCGGTTATTCGTTTGTTGAGTTTTGCACGAATCAGTGCTGTTCCACCGTCCTACGTGAACCTAATCTTGACTTCCCTTTGTTTTAGGCTTGTTGTTTTGAACTTTAACTGGGTTTATCCAGTGTTTTATTTGACGGGTTGAGTTTTCCTCTTGTCCGAGGCATTTTTGTTGACGAGGAACTGACCCCAGCTTCGATTTACGAGAATCTGTGTGACGTCACGAGGCTACGAGAGACGCCGCCATTTTGGGTGCGGTCAAGTGACATCCATATTGTGGAATAGAGCCGGTGCTGCCGATTTCGCATCCTGCCAACGCCTAGACGCCACCTACAGGCCAGATACTTATGATTTATTACTTTATTTATGTTACTTTGATTTATTTTTCTTTTTGTTAAATTTCATTCATATCTGAAATTACGGACAATTATCGTTAAAACAGTTTTACAGTAGTTTATGTGAATTTTAAGTACTTACCTTATTTTTGTACAAATCCAACTAAGCGTTAGATTTTGGATTTCGTTTATTTATTTGTTTTGGACGTTGTCTGTCACACTTAAGGTGTGTTGCTGATGTGACGAGTAGCCAGTAGGATCTACGATTTGTTTTACGTCAGTCTATCGAGTCGCGTATCGTGCATCGTTGGCCAACGACTCGTAATACGTCGAACTACGTGTATTGTTTTAGGTACTCTAGGTATTTTGACCATTATCGTGATCCTAGTCTCTATTGTGGGACACAGCGCCCCGCCTTTATTTTCATTTGTCTTGCGTTCAGTACTTTGTTTAATTTTCCTTCCTGATTCTTAATTGGATTTACCGCTTTAGCTTTATTTATCATTTACGTAGCTGCAACGCTATTGTTTGCTTTATTTTGTATTTTCTTACATGCAATATAGTCCGTCAATTTCCGTTTTCTGCAACAAATTAGCATTTCTTTTAATTATTTCCAACTTACCTGCGAACACATCCTTTTCCGTACAGTCGTACCACGTCGAGAACTATCGTTTTTCCTGTCCGCCTTCACAATTAGGTATTTGGGTGAGAGAGCTTTCCCAATTGTGTGGCGCCCTTATTTTCCGAGTTAGAACCACCCCGTCTCCACTGAGAGCCGGCACCTCATCCTCACGGTAAGGAAAAACCGTGATATAATCACGTTTACCGTTTATTATTATTTTAACCCTCGAGCGGTACGTGATAAATTGACACCCTGTCGTGGGGCATTGTTTTGCGTTGTTTCATATTTTGTTGCAGTTCGTTTTGTTTTGTTTTGTTGTACATAGTTGTGCATTTGTTTTGCACATTATTACATTGTTGCGCATTGCGTTGCATTGTTTTGTTTATTTTGATTACAAGAAAGAGTCTTACAGTCTCTTTCTCCTGTTTTGTAAACTTTTTCTTTTCTTCTTACTTCTTATTTCGAGATGGATCCGCGCATCGATCCCAATCGATTACTTTCCGACGAGTTATCGTATGAATTACTTTTGCGAGGATGCCCACATTCCGGCACAGTTGTGGAGAAACGCACAAAGCTTCGAGACCTTTTGCGGAAGGAACGTTCAGGCGAAGCAATTGCGCAGTTAGAGTTGCCATTACTTCCAGCATCTGAGTTACGAATTTGCAATGAAAAATTGTTAGAGTTAGAGAATATGGTCAGTAAATTTAATGTTGAAAATTACCAGAACGAGTATGAGAGATTAGGCAGTAGACTTATGCATGTGAGCCAGCGACTATCTCGTATTAGTACTGACAAAGACAGTAAGGCTTCGTACGACATCCTGCGTACGAAATGTGATGTTCTTTTGAGACAAATTAAATCAGAATTTTCGGCTAAAGCTTCAGCAGTTTTGTTAGCGGAACACGAGACATCGTTGTCAGAAGATAAGCAACCGGAATCAGACGAGTTTGGAGATGGTAATTTTGAGAGTGATGCAGTTCCAGAAGCAACCTCTAGTCCAGGTCGTGTTGTATCAGATTTCGAAAGACGGTTGACTCTAGCGGTAGAAGATATTTCGGCAAATCTACATGTAACTGGTAGATCCGATCATATTTCAGGTGCCATCCATAAATGGAATCTAAAATATAATGGAGATGCAGGTTTATCAAGTTTTCTTGTGCGTATTGAGGAATTAAGACAGGCGCGAAATGTAAGTAAAGCACAATTATTTTTGTCAGCAGTAGAATTATTTACAGGCCCAGCTTTAACTTGGTTTCGATCTAAAAAGGATTCATTTACTTCGTGGGACGATTTAATATCAGCATTGCGACGTACTTTTCTGCCATGCGATTACGAATTTGAGTTATGGGACGAAATTCGCCACAGAACCCAAGGTAGCGACGAAAGAGTTGCCGTGTTCATAGCCAACATGCAAGGACTCTTCAACAGACTATCACATCCACCAAGCGAACAGGAAAGAGTAACTTTGATTCGACGTAACCTCCAACCGTATCTTCAGTTACATCTTGGGAAAGAACTGTTGCGCTCTGTAAATGAAGTAGACGAATTATGTTGTCAGTTGGAAGCTATTCACTTACGTACTCAACGTTTTAGAAATCCACCAGCTGCTAATCTCGCATTGGAACCCGATTTAGCGTATCACCGTCCACAATCCACATCACGAGCTTTCACAACACACACCCACTCTGCGAGTGTCGAGGCTACCGATTCACATGCAGCAGAATCAGCAACTAGGAACCGATTTAATTGTTGGAATTGTCAGACTCCAGGACATCGTGCAGCCAACTGTACCGCTCCTAAACGTATCCATTGCTTCAGATGCGGGAAACCAGACGTGACGATAAGGAATTGTCCTGCGTGTTCGGGAAACGGTCCCAGGAGACGTTAAACTGTCGCGTTGCGTCTCCTCGCCCAATTTCATCATTTATTGCGACCACATCAACCTCACATACTTCCGTTAACCACATGACAAACAAGACCGCCATGTTGGACTATCTTCTGTCTCATTTGGGGAATGATGAACGACCTTACTTAGAATTTGCGATTTTTGGAAATAAATTTTTGGGTTTGTTAGATTCGGGAGCATCTCGCTCCATTATTGGCAGTAAAGGTTGGGAAATCATTCGGAAGTTAGGTATTACGTTAAAAGATACTGATAATCCTCAATGTAAAGTTGCGAATGGTAGTTTTTGTTCGAGTATAGGTTCAGTTCTTTTACCTGTGAGCCTTAGGGGTAAAGTTAAATTGATAAATTTCTTGGTAGTGCCCGAAATATCTAGTGTTTTTATTCTCGGGATGGATTTCTGGTGCACTATGGATATTATACCTGATTTTAGAAGAGATGAATGGAAGTTTGCGCCGGAAATGCATATTGGTTTATCGTCAGTTTTATTGTCACACAGCGAACTTACATCTTTTGAACAACAAAAGTTAGATTCGTTTTTGAGCAATAATTTTTCGCGCATGAAATCGTCATTGGGTTGTACTACGTTAGTAGAGCATGAAATCAAGCTGGTATCGGATGTTCCCATCAAGCAGCGCTACTATCCAGTGTCACCAGTCATGCAGCAGCATATTGACAAAGAGCTCGACACAATGCTCGCGGATGGAATCATCGAACCTTCCAACAGCCCATGGTCATCGCCAATTTTAATGGTGGCTAAGAAAGATGGAGGATTTAGATTTTGTGTTGACTTTAGAAAAGTTAATCAGGCTACAACAAAGGATGCTTACCCCATTCCTTACGTGTCTGCGATTTTGGATCGTTTGCGAGGCGCAAAATATCTTAGTTCACTAGACATTAAGTCTGCATATTGGCAAATTCCCATGGCGGAATCCAGTAAGCCATATACAGCATTTACGATTCCTGGTAGAGGGCTGTATCATTTTCGACGCATGCCTTTTGGTCTTACTAACGCCCCTGCTACTTGGCAGCGCTTGATTGACCGTGTTTTAGGTGCAGATTTGGAGCCACACGTCTTCGTTTACTTGGACGATATCATCGTGGTCTCAGAAACGTTGGCCCAACATCTGGATATCCTGAAAAAGATTTTTGATCGGTTAATTTCGGCTGGGTTGACGTTAAGTACCGACAAATGCAAGTTTTGTAGGCCAGAACTACAGTACCTTGGATATATCGTCAATAAACAAGGTCTACAGGTAGATCCCGGAAAAATTAAGGCAATCTTGGACATTCCCACTCCCAAATCTGTTGCTGATGTTCGTCGTTTCCTCGGCATGGCTTCCTGGTATCGGAGGTTCGTGCAAAATTTTTCGAGTGTTAGTGCTCCGCTCTCGAACCTGCTGAGAAAACACAAGAAATGGATGTGGGATGATTCGTGTCAAAAAGCGTTTGATAACTTAAAGGAGTGTTTGGTATCGTCACCTATCCTTAATTGTCCTGATTTTTCGCGTCCTTTCACTGTGCAAACTGATGCGAGTGCGTATGGGCTTGGTGCTGTTTTAACGCAAGTATATCCTGAAGGTGAGAAAGTAGTTTGCTTTTTGAGTCGTTCACTCACTAAGCAGGAACGTAATTATAGCACGACCGAGCGAGAGTGTCTTGCGGTTGTTTGGGCTTTGGAAAAGCTTCGGCCATATCTTGAAGGGACGGAATTTGACGTCATTACGGACCACCACTCGCTTATTTGGTTGAATAATTTGAAGGATCCGTCGGGTCGTCTTTGTAGATGGGCTGTGAAACTACAACAGCATAAGTTCAAAATTCTACACAGGAAAGGCAAGGAACATTTGGTGCCTGACTGTCTTTCCAGATCAGTACCTCCTATCGACGGTGTCTTACTTGCTCCTCTCGAGGCATCAGCTGTCCTGGATCCGTGGTATAATAGGATGCGTGACCGTGTTGTTCTTCAGCCACGCAGGTTTTCTTCCTGGAGAATTCAAGACAACGTACTCTACAAATATGTACGCTCTCCCACTCCAGACCTGAGTGACGACTTAGAGAGGTGGAAGCGCGTCATTCCGCGAGAACAACGACGCGAGGTTTTGCACTCAGCTCACGACACACCTACTTCCGGTCACCCAGGGATCACCAAGACGTACCATCGGTTGCGTGCGCGGCATTATTGGCCGAAGATGAAGGCAGACGTGGTGACGTACGTCAACAAATGCGTGGTATGTGCGGAGCATAAAGTTGTTCAGAAGCGTCCCCCAGGTTTGATGGGTTCCCGTCCTCGCGTTTTTCGACCCTTTCAACTCGTTAGCACCGACATTATTGGTCCACTCCCTGCAACGTCAAAAGGTTTTCGTTATATATTAGTAGTTTGCGATTATTTTAGCAAGTTTGTGCTTACGTTTCCTTTGCGCAGTGCTACGAGTCAGGCTGTCGTTCACAGTATTGAGAACGAGGTGCTACTTCTTTTTGGTGTGCCCCAATACATTATCTGCGATAACGGAGTCCAGTTCCGCAGTGGAGACTTCCGGCAGATGTGCGAGAAATATGGCGTGCGTATCCTGTTCAACGCGCTGTACCACCCGCAGAATAACCCGACCGAAAGAGTGAACAGAGTAATCAAAACCATGTTGTCGTCCTACGTGAAGGACAATCAAAAGAAGTGGGATACATTTTTACCTTCTGTAAGTTGTGCGATACGTACTTTAGTTCATGAAGTCACCGGCTTCACTCCGTATTTTGCAAACTTCGGTAGGGAGCAAATTTTGTTGGGATCTGACTACGTTGTGGATGCTGTAGCTCAGGATGGCGCCATTGAGGTCGACCGCAGCGGAGTGACTGATCAAAAACCTGCGCAGTTACTGAAAATTTACGCCGAAGTACGACAGCGCTTAGACCAGGCCCAAACGAAGACCAGGGTTCGCTATAATCTGCGACGTAGACCGGTCAACTACACTGTAGGACAGACTGTGTGGCGACGAAATTTTAAACTGTCCAACGCCGCCGAAAACTATGCTAGTAAACTCGCAGCAAAGTTCATCGGACCATTCAAGGTGCGCAAAAAAGTCTCACATTGCGTTTACGAGCTGGAGGATAAAGCTGGAAACTTACGTGGAACATGGCACGTGAAAGACTTGAAGGCTGGACCAGATAGAGACTTGAACGATGTTGAGGATGCTGCTGATGGTTCTATGGATGATGTCGAGTTAAGTTAATTATGTATTTGAGTTTTCTTTTTTCTTCTTTCACTTCTTTTTTTTTGTTCTTATTAGTCTTTGTTAAATCGCTAGTTTATTTTCTTCTATTGTGAGTTTTAATTTCTTCGTAATTAAACCTCAAGGAAGTTAGGGAGGGATTTGTTACGTTCCAATTTGATCCTTTAGTCCTTTCAGTCATATTCCTTGTCCTTTTAACCTAAAATATAATTTAGTCGGTTGTAATTTTGTTTAGTAAATATTTCAGTTAATAGATACTTACGTAGATTTAAATTTTTCATCGTTTCATTAAGTAAAACTTCATTTGTTCGTATATTTAACTAATTTCCTTTTTTTATTAGTTTTATCAAATCCGTTGTTGACACTAATTCATTAGTGATAGCGATTAGTCTATTGTTTTGCCGCTGCCGCGCGGTTTGGTTTTAAATGTAAAGGCTGGTTCACCAGCGCAGCGTCAGGCAATCGTCAGTAGGTAGTTCCACAATAAATTAATGCATTGAAAATTTCCAGACTCCTTACCCCCTTGTTTAATTATCCCAGATTGCGTTCGGAAACAAATCTTTCATGTCGTATTTTCATGGCGCGCAATATTTTCTTTCTTTCTCGTTCTGTTATTATTTTCTCATTCTTTCTCTATTTCTTATTTACTTCTCGGTAGGCCACCCTAACTACGTGGATGCTTTTGTGGACGTCAAGAGTAGGTGCTATGTGGGACGGTTTCTTGGAATAGTACGAATTTAAATAGAATCAATTAAAGTAATGACTGATGAGACGCGAAATGACTGGATGATTTTTGCTTAGTTTTTTTTTTTCTTAAACGGCGATTGAGAAATCAGCATCTGAAGCGAAAGGTTGTACTATTGAAATTGTGATTTTGCAAATTTTGAAGTGTGAATTTTGTTGTAAAATTATTACCCGGTTGGGGATTTAAAGTAGTTCAGCTACCCAGAATAGTGTTTTATTCGTCGGACGTAGTCCGGATAAATATCGCCGAAGATTCAAATATTTTTCTTCTCACTCTCAAGCCGCATACGAACCAAGGTAAATATTACTGTTTTCTCAATACCGTAAATTAAACTTTGGATAGTGTTTCGCGTGATTCGGTTATTCGTTTGTTGAGTTTTGCACGAATCAGTGCTGTTCCACCGTCCTACGTGAACCTAATCTTGACTTCCCTTTGTTTTAGGCTTGTTGTTTTGAACTTTAACTGGGTTTATCCAGTGTTTTATTTGACGGGTTGAGTTTTCCTCTTGTCCGAGGCATTTTTGTTGACGAGGAACTGACCCCAGCTTCGATTTACGAGAATCTGTGTGACGTCACGAGGCTACGAGAGACGCCGCCATTTTGGGTGCGGTCAAGTGACATCCATATTGTGGAATAGAGCCGGTGCTGCCGATTTCGCATCCTGCCAACGCCTAGACGCCACCTACAGGCCAGATACTTATGATTTATTACTTTATTTATGTTACTTTGATTTATTTTTCTTTTTGTTAAATTTCATTCATATCTGAAATTACGGACAATTATCGTTAAAACAGTTTTACAGTAGTTTATGTGAATTTTAAGTACTTACCTTATTTTTGTACAAATCCAACTAAGCGTTAGATTTTGGATTTCGTTTATTTATTTGTTTTGGACGTTGTCTGTCACACTTAAGGTGTGTTGCTGATGTGACGAGTAGCCAGTAGGATCTACGATTTGTTTTACGTCAGTCTATCGAGTCGCGTATCGTGCATCGTTGGCCAACGACTCGTAATACGTCGAACTACGTGTATTGTTTTAGGTACTCTAGGTATTTTGACCATTATCGTGATCCTAGTCTCTATTGTGGGACACAGCGCCCCGCCTTTATTTTCATTTGTCTTGCGTTCAGTACTTTGTTTAATTTTCCTTCCTGATTCTTAATTGGATTTACCGCTTTAGCTTTATTTATCATTTACGTAGCTGCAACGCTATTGTTTGCTTTATTTTGTATTTTCTTACATGCAATATAGTCCGTCAATTTCCGTTTTCTGCAACAAATTAGCATTTCTTTTAATTATTTCCAACTTACCTGCGAACACATCCTTTTCCGTACAGTCGTACCACGTCGAGAACTATCGTTTTTCCTGTCCGCCTTCACAATAGGTATTTGGGTGAGAGAGCTTTCCCAATTGTGTGGCGCCCTTATTTTCCGAGTTAGAACCACCCCGTCTCCACTGAGAGCCGGCACCTCATCCTCACGGTAAGGAAAAACCGTGATATAATCACGTTTACCGTTTATTATTATTTTAACCCTCGAGCGGTACGTGATAATATATATGTTAGTTTTAGTTAATTTAGTGTCCTAAGTCTTACCAGTAGCAGTCGTAGTAGCTTTAGCTTTAGTCTTTCTGTAGCTTCAGTCATTTTGTAAAGATCAAAATAAAATAAGATCAGCGCTCAACAACACAAACACGTCGCCTGAAAATAAATAATATATATTGGGTACTTGTGTATTTTAATTGGTTTAGCACTCCAATTCGGTATCCAACAACATTTACAGTCAATTAAATACTTTGTTTATCATGATATTAAGCGTAATGCAAGATATAGAGAATTCTCTAACCTTTTGTAAAGTTCAAGTGTTGCATCTAAGCATCGTAAAAGCCCATGATCTTTATTCTGAACTAAATAGAATTTATAAAAATTATAATAACGAATTCCCTTTGGAACCAACATTTGAACATATACCCGAAATTGAAAAATTAATTAATGTAAATTAGATTCAAAACAAATTATTTATCTCCTAGAAATTCCAATTAATCACAAAACAAATTTTGAACTATTCCATCTTATACCCATTCCCAGTAAACATGAAACTGAATTTGTGACTGTTATTCTAAATAAAAAATATTTTCTAAAATCTTTTGATGGTCAAATTAAATCTTTAAAGGACACATGTACCAAAGGAAATATTTATCAATATCCAAACAAGATCGAAGACACAGATGACAGATCCTGCGAGAAGAACATAATCCTTCACAATGATAACAAGAACAGTCAATACACTCAAATCAGTCTAACAGGAAACCACGTAGAAACCATTGAAGAAATGAACCAATTTCACGTTGTATTCCCAAAACAAGAAACTATTCACACTTCGTGTCAACTAGGCGACAAAACTAAAACCATACACGGACTTTTCCTCATTAAAGAAAATAACTGTCAAATTAAATTTAGAAATCAAAATCTAAATTTTCAAGAAGGAATATTTGGAAAACCCATAATATTAGACAACTTTAAAATCAAGTTAGATGACGCACAAATACCGAAATTGGCTGTAGATTTTAACAGCATCCAAGATCTCAAGCTACCAATTAACAAGTTTGACGATATTGAATAGTACGATGTCACAGCCGACATTCCAAATTACTCAATAGCAATTTTATATGTCATTTTATTAATAATTGCTGTCACCATGTTCACAGTTTTCCTCAGGAAAAGGTTTTCAAATTCAACAAGAACCATCAGGATCCAAGACCATGAACTACAGCAATTTGTGAAAAAGTTTGTTTAGAAACCTTAACATTAGTAGTAGAATATCTTATTCATATTTGTTAAATCCCTTATCTATAAGTTTTTTGAACATCTTTTAACGCTATTCGACAGCTTCCACAAAACCATTTAAGCCCAAGATCCGAACATTCTTGAATTACTTTAAACTGCTTAGTTTTAATTCCTACACATTCTATGTGAAACCAGTTTTGACATTCTCCGTCACATCCTATAATATTAGACGCATCAAACTCAGTCTTACATTTTTTACAATGTTTTATTATTATGCTGTTGTCATTTGTATCTTCTGCCATGACCACACTTTTGGTGATCACTGGTTTTGTTGAACATTGCTTACATGCGCACCGCACTAACTTAGTCAGTTCGTACGTGACAAAGTATGTGCGCTGATAGCAACAACTCACTTTGAGAAACTACGGACAAAATTAAAAACTATCACAACTATTTTTTAATCCCAATTTTTATCAAAATTATTATCACAACTTACTATTTATATGTTTAACAAAAAGATTCACTGTTGTTTTACATGTATTTTAATTTAAAACACTCAATATTATTAAACTTTTTTAACTGACCTGCGACACCAATATCACAGGCCGATTTCTTAAGCCTATTCAATAAATTTCGGCTTCCAGGCAGGTTTAAATTTCATGTAATTCTGATCGCGGATTATAAATTTAAAAGTGAATTTGGAATATATTTGAATCAATTTATCAAAATTTTAACTTCACAAAATTTTTTTTTTAGAACCGTATGATATGGTAGTTATAGACTACAAAAAATTAAAAAGTATTACAATATTTTAACCGTTTTTAAAAAAAAATCATTAAGTGTAAAAGATGAAATTATAAAAGAAGAGAAGAAAAAAGGAAAATTTAAGTATACAAACTCATTTAAGGTAGTTCTAGTGTGACGGTGGCGCCATCGAGTGGCGAAACTGACACCAAAAAAAATATAAAAATTGAATAAAATAAGTGTTTTATACCTATTATTGTTTATGTTTTCCTTCTTCTACTTCTTTTTTTAAATATCTTCGAAGTTATTTGACAGTGTTTATTTCTTTGAGTATTTCTTCCATTTCGCTTTCCTGCTCTGCGATTACTTTTCCCTTGTTTTGTGTCTCATTTCTTCTCTTACTTCTCCTGGTTCTTCCCTCACCTGTCTGTAGGCGACTTTCATTTATCTTAACATATATTTTTAAACTACAATTAAAATTGTTATTTGTGTAATTATTATTTAAAACCAACAATACTAAAAGTTTCCATGAAAACGTTATTATTAGTTTGGGTTCAGTGAACCAAACAAAATGGCTACTATATTACGAATGTTTTGCTGTATATTTGGGAAAAAACGGAAGTCAAAATTGGATAGTGACATAGTGATAGTTGGACAATCTAAATTCTATACTGGCTCCGCATTAGTATCCCGCGATCGAGGTAAATGTGATAGAATTTTACAGTTTTTATTTGCTTTGTAATATTGTCGACTAAATTAATTTTGTTATTGAAATTGTAACGAATAACCATCTGCAAAATTGAATTTGACCAAATCGTAAATTAGACCGCCTAAAATCAATGGAGCTTGTTTTGGGCTTGAAATTTTAATAGACATAAGTGAAAATTATATTTGCAGGCCACTTAAATTATTTTCAATTATATTTACTGTATAGCCTGAAGTACGGACCATTTTGCGATATGAATGGATGTTATTAAATTTATTTGAAGACAAGCTATAACATATTATTAAAAATCTAACATAAATATGTAATCTAAGTACCTATCATGTGGCTAGTTTCATGGCCCAAAGTTGAATTTTAGATTTAGTTTAAATAAATAAAAGCAAATTGAATATTTAACAGCAATGTCAATTATTGTATATTGCGTGTAACTTTGTTTTGAATTTATTTATTTAAACTCATTTTAAAATTAAAATTTTCGCGGTAAAACTAACCATAATTTGTATCATATAGATACTAATATAAATATATTATTATAAATTTTAGTTATTCAACAAGGAAATTTTGGCCCACAAAATTATCAGCGAAATCAAGTTAGAACTACCGGGCTACATTTAAAATCATCCAAGTTTATTGAAATTCTGCAGTACCGCGAAGAAGTGCGGGTTCCAACCCCATTCATCGACAATTGGCGAGAAGAGTATGTTGGACCCGCACTACGAAGATTTAGAGCACCTGTCAAGTACAGCTTTAAATTTTTTGTTATTATGGATAATACTTTTATGGATTATACACCGGAATTGATAACTAAATTTATGAAAAATTGTACCATCGTTATTACTATTTCTGGCATACCGAGTTCTCTACTTCATCAGGCACAAAATTTAGACGTGATTAGCAAAATTACTAAAGTAATGGATATTTTAAATTTCCGAAAATATTTAAATATTATAATTGGCATGTACAAAATTTCCGATAATAAATTTTAAATATATCAGTAATATTTTCCAAACTGTGTAGTGTATCTCATTTTAAATTTTAGTTTATGTTTAAAACTAAATTCAAACGGTAGCTGGTAAGTTTGCTACCGCGAGTCAAAAGGACAAAATTGATATTCTTCCTAGGTGGATAACATCACATAAGTACAATTACCTGCTTAAATTTCATCGTTCACATTATATTCAAAGAAATTTTGTAAGTATGTAATCAGTAGGTACAAATGTTATTTTTTGGGGCCGGTATTTGACAGCTGATAACCGCACTTTACGCGCAAAAACATATCACTTACCGAGATCTGTTTCGGCAGAGTGCCACACCCAGTAATGGGTAGAAGGCGTGATGATATTGTTGGTACGGGCGTGTCTACAAAGCATTTCGTCAGACGACCCTTTAAACATACATATATGTAAACGTAATCATCATTCTTTTAGGATTCTTATTTGCGTCCATTTATTCAATTCCACACTGGAATTTTACTTCATGCTTTCGTAAGCATCGTGGTGCAATTTTGAAAGCGTAAACCTTTGCCGCTCTACCAGTTTCTCGCTGCCAGCTGAGAGCGACATTTTGGATTTTGTTGGAGCGCGATGGTCCAATTTTGAAGTTGGAAACCGAACGTTACCGACCAGCCATTCGGATCTCAGTGTTAGGAACGCTTACGAAAACCACCTTCGGCAGCTAAAATTTTATTCTTATTTAACTTCGCATAACGGTCATTCATATAATCATTTATTTCTGCTTCATATTTATGTTTTGTTCCCATTTAAAATAAATATAGTTGAAGTTAGTATTATTCGATTCTTGCCTTTTATTTTAATTGTAGTGTCTCCCTGTTTCCATAGGTTTGTTACCGTCCCTCGTATTGAACTTCAGACCCAGTAGATCAAACGGCTCCCACTTTTATGTACTTTTTTGTTTACGGGATTTACCGTACCATTTTCATTGTAGCTGGCCGTGGTTCAATCACTCCTTGCGAAAAATTATCCATCGAGGCCGTAGCATTATATAGATATCTATTCACAATTAATATTATCTCACTATAATAAAAAATAATACATTTTGTCGCACTAGTGCAGCAAAGTGAAAATATATATGTTTTTCATTATTAAAAATAAGAATTAATATTCAAAGCTACTTTGGTTTTTTAGTAATTTAATAAATGTGTTTATTTATGAAACGTCAAAATATTTATTTTTCTACATTTTTAAATAAAATTCGCGATATTTGACTAAACGTTGTTCGATATTCGAACTGTAAATAATTGTGTAATAAAGGAGTAAACTTCGTCGTTATTTGTTGATAGTGTAACAAGGTGGCTTTGAGTTGACTGTAGATATTCTGTTAGTTTGCTTTCCTGTTTTGTGCGATAAGATTCTGAGAAAAAAACTTATCGTGACAACGAATATATGTGGTCACCTGTGATCGTCAGCTATGTGTTGCATCCCCAAAATACCACTCTTCACTTGTTTTTGAGCTGTAGCATCAGTCAAAAAAAGTTTGCTCTGTCGGCCGGTCAAGATGTGACTGACGTCGAATCCGTTATCGCACTTTGTGCGTATTTAACTAGTATTTAATTATTCTTATATGTTTTTTGATCTATTTTATTATAATTTAACTCATATTATAGTAATTCACGTTAAATAAATTTATGTGTTTTAGTATGTGTTATTATTAACCGCGAATCGTTTCATTCACAAACAAAGAATTCGCGCTCGCGATGTTCATACCCCCTCGTGTTACATTGGCGCAGTCAGGTAAGATAGTCAGAAAAAGTTCTTTTTAATTTATATAGAATCGCGGTGAATATCTAACAGCTTCAAAGTGATCGCCATACAAGTTGTTAACTATGTTGTTACCAATTTCATGTAGTTTTTTTTATTGCCAACTGAAACATTTACTTTTGATCACTTTGTATAATATCTAATTTGTTAATTTGTTCTGTAAATTAATTATTATGCTTCATCGTTTAACAAATTACTTTCTTATGGATGATAAACCTGACCATTTAAAACCGGTTGCCTACACAGTACCATCTCTTTATTCTTAACTGGGATAGAGTAGAGCATTATCAAGATAGCTTTCCTATCATTGGTTCATTTTCAAACAAATTTATGATTCTATTGGTTCCCACATATACTTGGTAAATTCTCCAGGTAATTGTGTCCACTTAATTAAAAAAAATATGTATAAGACACCCAAATAATTCTACCTAAATATGTTTTACAGGAACAATGTCACTTAGAAAGAAAGAAAAACACTTAAAATCAAAAAACAAAGATAAGACCAAATTTCAACTACATCGTTGCATCAAGCAGCAACAGAAGGCAACCTTGACCAAATTCAACAATTAATATCAACTACCGAAGATATTAATGTACAAGATGGCGAAGGAAACACTGCTCTATCACTTGCTGCATCACATGGTCACGCAGATATCGTCAGAGTTCTGCTGCAGAACAACGCAGACATCAACAGCAAGAACTACCTAGGGCTAACTGCATTTCACGCAGTCTCACTGGAGCATCACGAAGACGTCATGAAGACGCTGTTGCACCACGGAGCATGCGTCAACTGCGAGAACGCCGTTGCTAGACGCAGTCAATCAAAGGGCGCTCTACACAGTACAATTTCTGACCGGCAGAGGGGCAGATGTGCACTACAAGACCGAAAAAGGCGTAACAGCTCTCCATATAGCTTGTTGGGACAATAGCTTTGAGATAGTCGAGCACTTAGCTAAATTAGGTGCTGATTTGAATAGTGTAAATGACAAAGGATATACTCCTCTTGAAGACGCTGTTTATGATGGCTATTTTGATTTAGTTAAATGTTTCGCACAATATGGCGCTAATATTCATGCTAAAAACGATTCGGATTATATGTTAATACATACAGCTTGCCTCTGCAATAATTTGGATATAGTTGAATACTTTATTGATTCAGGTGTGGATGTAAATGAAGCAAACAAAAAAGGTTTAACTCCATTGCATGTTGCGTCAAACAATCAACATTTAGAATTAGTAAAATTTCTTGTAAACAAAGGTGCTTGTATAAATAATGTGAGTGCAACAAATAATACTGCTTTGCACAATGCAGTTCAAAAGAATCATGAAAAAATTGTACAGTTTTTATTAGATAATGGCGCTGACATAAATATCAAAAATAAAAGTAATTTTACCCCACTTAATGTGGCAGCAAAAACAAGTTCTATTGAAATAATTAAATTGTTGGTGGAGCATGGAGCTGTTATCAATATTAATGATAAGAATGGAGTGTCACCACTCGTGAATGCTATCATGCATAATCAAAATGAATTGGAGGTAGTTAAATATCTTCTCGATAAAGGAGCTGATGTTTTTTGTAAAAATTGCGTAGCAAAGACCGCTCTTCACGCAGCAAGTAAATTTAATAAAGTAGATATTATCGAAATTCTTATAAAACAGGGACTGGACGTAAATGTTGCTGACAAATATAATTTCACCCCTCTACAACATTATGCTGTTCTACTAAATCATCCTGACGCTGTCAGAGCTTTAGTTGAACAACGAGCAAATATTTCTATGAAACGTTCACGAGGAAATTCTGCACTAGATTTGGCAAAGAAACACAATTTCACAAATATAATTACATATCTATTAAAGTAAGAGATTGTGTAGTCGGTTCTTGGTGGAACATTTTATAATAATAAAGTTAGAAATAAAAACACTTAATTTGTGGACAAATCAAGTGTTTTTATTTCTAACTTTAATTACATATCTGTCTAATTTATAAATTGTTCATAATAAATTAGTAATTATATGGAAAAAAAATATATTATCACGCTATTTTACCATTATTACTTGAGTGTAATATTTCATTAATTACCTACCTTTAATGGCGAGTTGTACATTTTAAAATTCTTACGTCACGCCAGATAGAGATGGGAGGGAACGAAAAGGAGATTTCTCGCATTAGTGAAAGAGCTACTGCCGTTGCCAACAGAGAATGCCAAAGGGGTATGGGAGAGTAATTCACTTAATCACGTCACTCTGAAATTGTATTTATTCCACTGGTCTATTACAGTCAGAGCTGAGAAAGCTACTTAAAAAAAGTAGCTAAGCTACAGCTACAGCTATTCTTTAAAAAAATAGCTGAGCTACAGCTATAAGCTACATTTTTTTTAAAGCTACTTTTTTCAATTATTGTGAATTAATTAAATTTGCCATTAACAAATGATCAGTTGATCAATCTTTTGTCATAATGACTATTAATTTACAATTATGTACATAAGTATAAAAAATCGCAAATGGACAGACGTACTGTTAATTTTTGATCCTATAATTTTTATTTATATCGGAATAAATAAACAGTCACATTAACAGAAGACTCCTAAAGAGTCATTGTTTAGTTCATCTAATATTTAATAAAAAATTAGGATAGGTTAAGAACAAGTGAAAAATCAAATATGTTAATAGATTTTAAACTATATAATAACTTGTCATCCTACAGTTATAGAAAACAATAAAGAAGGTACAGTTCAAATACAAAACAAAAATTAATAGGTATTTCGTAATGAACTGTGGTAGCTTTAAGCTACATAAAGTATTTTTGGGGTACAAAAAGTAGTTTTAAGCTATAAAAAGTAAGAAAAAATAGGAAAAAACGCGTCTATGGTTAAAGCTGAACTGACCAGCCGTTTGTTGATGACCTGAGAAGTTGATGCAAACGTGCTGTAAAACCTCTGTGGAATTACGAGACAAGTGATGGAAAAAAATTTTTTCCTATTTTTTCTTATTTATTAAGACTCAATTCCACATCGCAATAGACATTTTGTCTTTTGTTTTATAAAAAGTACCTTTAAAAGTATATTCAGTTGTTATAACAATATTTTGAAGCTAATAGTTCGCTACAAGCTACAGCTACAGCTAAGGTAAATGTAGCTAAGCTATAAAAGTAGCTAGCTACTGCCCAGCTCTGATTACAGTTAGTATTGGTCGGCAGAGCGGTTCATGTATTACGTGTAACATTAATAGTAGAATATTTCTAATTGCAGTGCGGCTTTATACAGATTCAGAAATCATTTCAAATTTTTGAGATTGGCATAGTCTCATGTTGGTAACAGTAGTTGACAACTAGAGCATATTTTTAAGGTGAAACATTCGACCTGAAGTTCGTTAACCAACAATTTGTTATTGCGTAAGTGGGGTTTCTTGTGGTCCTAACAAAAATGTGGATCTGACCTATCACAGAAAATCAGGAATATTCTTTATAGAATAGTGGAAGGGGTATTGGCGCGCGTTTAAAAGCTAAACAAACTTGAAGATCTTCAAGAAAATGATTTTAAACCACATGTCAACACAATAAAATCTAAAATTTAATCAAATATAGTATTTTATTTGATATTATAATATAAAAATAAAAAATTTTACTTACAATTTTATTTCAGTTATACATAATCATATTATAATAATAATAATAAATTTATTTCCATCAATCAAATACAATGATATAGGATGTCAGACAAAAAAAAAAACATTATTCTATGGATACCTAAACAGTAAAAACAAAATTATAATTATAAGCTAAAGAACATTTATACATAAGACATATATTCATTAACAGAATAAAAACTATATAATTGTATATTATTTCACTTCAATTATGTTATTTTGATCAACTAAACCATCTGGCGAAGCAGCTAAATATCCTGCATTACGTTCTAAATTTACAAATAAACCATATGTAACTCCAGTTACATGCTCAAAAACTTGTATGTCCACAGATTCTCTAGTTTTACCCAGGGCTCGAAATGGACCGGAGCTGACCGGAACGCTGTTCCGGTTCGTGAAATGGTCAGTTATATCGTTCCGTCTCGTAAAATTATGGACAATACCGTTCCGGTTCGTGACTTTTCAAAAAAACATAAATGAAATATTATAAAATTATATTTATTTTTAATTCTTAATAGAATTAATTTTGAAAGACGTTCTGAACCACAATTTTTTCAAATTTTTGTGGTTCATGTTTCCCTATTTCAAGTAAGGCGCCTAGTTAAAAAAGCAGTCTCCTGCGCAGCTTTCTGAGACTGCGCTCTATGGCTTTGTATGTTTCGTGCACTCTACGCCCTTGCATATTCTGTGCTGTTCTGCTGTATGATATGTGAGTACTAAATCAAAAATCATAATAAATACAAAAATTATATTTCATTCTTAATTACAATCATTTTAGGCTATAATAAAAGACGAAGCATGAATTTTATAAAAAATTGGTCAAATAATTCATGGACCAAGAAAGATGAACAAAATATTGATTTATCATCAAATAAACGTTCATTATCACCACCGAAGAAAAAAATTAAGTCATCCTGTGAAGTAACTGTTACTAATTCTAGCGAGGAATTTGATAAATCTATTATAAATTACTGAAACTGATTCTGATCTTCCATCTTGTTGAACTGTGGAACAAGCCAAGTTGTACCAAAGTAGTAATTATTGACTTATTATTTTAAAAAGAAGCTTTAGGGTGCTCCATCTGCAAAATTGTTCAAGATTTTGGTATAAACAGCGACAAAAACCTAAGATTATCTAAAAATTGGCAAAATTGCTTAATCAAGTCTTGTGGAAAAAAGAGGAAAATATTGGAATATAAGTTGCGAGTTTTGCTTCAATCGAGGAGACGCTCCGGTGCCTCCACGTTGACTCTATGTTAGTAAGTCCAGAGTTCGATTCCTTTTCTTTTTGGCTCGGCCAGGCTGCTGATGGACTTTCATACCCTCACCAAGCGTTTTTGACTCGGCCAGGCTGCTGGTGAAACTTACCATACCAAATACACATTTCAATGAATTTCTGACTTGATAATATGACTCAGTTAAAGATTGCTATTTGTACTGGTCACAGAAACAATGCAATTTTACTTTAAATACTTATAGAAGCTGTTGCTATATTGAATGATGCATTTAAGTATTATTTAATACTAAAAGATAGTCACAATGATATACAAATAAATTATCAGAAATGGAGAGTGAACAATTCAGTTTGAGAAAAAAAAAAAAAAAAAATATATATATATATATATATATATATATATAAACATAAGAAAAGTGATGCTCATAAAAAAGCAACCCTAATGTTTATAAATATCGTAGGACCACCATTAATGCAGTTTCAACTGTAACAAATCATGGTGGTCAAAACGAGAATTTATCTTGACCACTGATTGTCGACGTGCTGAAGTTGTATAATAAGTAATGAATGCTGCAGGTGCGAGTTGTAAATATTTTATTAAAACAACATAATAAAAACTAACATAAAATAAAGATAATAAATTAATTAAACAACAAATAACAAATTAATAACATCATATTCTCGGGATAGACACCCTCGAATATCCTTCTACTCACAAATCATAACTATTGACTACTTACGTACTATCTACTACATTCAAACTGTGTGCTACATTGTATACTATCATCTACTATCATCTACTATCATCTACCAACTATCTTAAACTACGGCATTTATAGTAAATAAATGCTAGATCGCAATAATTTCGCTGAATGTGACAAATGCCTCAGACGCTCGCGCGTGTTTCAAAAGGTGAATAACATGACATGTGCCTTAAAGACGCAATCTAATCAACAATTTTGCAAACGATTATTTCTTGTACATCCTGTCTGTTACACAACCAAAGAAATACGTTCGTTCTTGGTTACAAAAAGGTCATCAATCGGCAGATGATACAACTAGTTAAAAAAGGAAAACTCAAGTTGATAATTCGTATGAATATCTGTGGAAATTATTGTAACAAACATTACATTGCTTCATTTTTTCCTTCGTATGTTTATGTTTTTGTTTCATATAATAAAATTATAATATTGTTGATATTGTATGTAATTTTTTTTGTGTATATAATATAATAAATATTTTAAATCGAGCGTTCCGTTTCGTAAAAATTTCCATTTCGAGCCCTGGTTTTACCCCAATCAGGTGCTGCAGTTGTAATATTTCGAACGTAAAGCATTCTTTCCACAAGTGGTCCCGCTGGAAGTTTTCGTTTACATACTTCACCAAAGTTTTAAGCGGTTAATCTTTGCTTTCTTTCCTTCATCCATAACATGTTTTCAGATTGTCCACGCGTTTTTATTTCCAACTCATTGCACTTGTTTATATCTACACGCAACGTAACTATTAATTTACAAATTACATCATATAATTCCGTAACACTCATATCTGGTCTCTGAGACTTAGTACCATAATCAACATTTGTTACTTTAGAGGTTTCCAGTACTTTCCTTCTTATATCTCTCCTAGATGATGCTTGAAGTAGTCTAAGTTTTTCCTGACGCCGCCATATTACATCTTTTACATATTTGCCCGGACTTTGACCCTGATTGGATTTCCACACTTTATAGTTCCACTCGGGTCCATACTGATAGTGAAGTCCAGCACCATAACATCTGACATTATATGAATCTCTTCTGCCATAGAACACTTGTTTTCCGCCTGTAAACTTATTTACAAAATGCATATATTCCTCCGCACTACAAAAGAAGAATTTCTTACCAACAGATTCATAATTGAGTTCAATTTTACTTTCATGGCACTAGTAAAAGTGTCATATGTGTTGTTATCGTCAATTGGGGCTGCATTACTACACTTCAGCCCGACAGCCATCATGGTTTCCAAAACAATGCGGAATAATCTGCAGCAAATCAAAACGTAATAAATCTTCAGACGGTTCAATATCATTACAATTACTTGTAATTACTTTGTTTGTATACTTACATATAAAAGTTATTTTAACGTTTGTTAATATACGTCTGTTGTTACCTTTACGTGTAGGATATTCAAAGAGCTGTTTCTTAACCCTTTTCACTAAATGCTTTGTGCATTCAATCTTCTTTATGGAAGCACTGTACGGTACGCATTCCAACAAACGTTTGTGAACTGATAAATCTCCATCACCTATAAATCTTGTATACCGTAAATTATACAGTTTGTCACTTACGCAAAATCCTTCAACAATAAAATCGGCTTCCATTGCTGGTGAAGATCCATGCCAATTTCGGATGCATTTATGGTTTGGGATATTCATTCCTCTCCTCTCTGCCATGGCACAAATGCTGCAGTACTTATTCCGAATTCCTAAAAACAATAATTTCTTAGAATAATGACCTACTATGACCGCAACACCAGATTTCGCAGTATAGCTGTGACCGTAGCTCCTGTGCGACCAACCTCCATCTACAACAACGGTGCACATTCCAATATCATCATTTATCATACCTCCAGTTTCTCGTGCATGTTCCAGTTCCACTTTTGCAGTTTCTTCCATGCCAAGAGTTAATGAATTATGCCAGTGCTCTCCTACTTTATCGTGACACTTCCTGAAGAGGCTTTCAGACATCACTGGAATATTCATCGTTCCTAGAATATCTTGCAGTCCCGGAGATAAATAAAAATACTGGCACTGGAACGTTGTAATTTTAGAAACATACTTTCATGGTATCAAATGTATTGTTTTCTTTTAAAGTTTATCTCATAACACTGTAAACAATATAATATATATTTTATTAGCATTTTATTTTGATGAAATATTTGAGGTTAGAAGTGAAATACTTTATGTAACTGTACAATTAAAAACTTTTATGTTGAAAATATCCTGTATTTAAAGATAAATAATACATTCCAGTACTTCAAATTATCCTGTTCCACTAGTATGCTCATCTAAAACTGATGAAATATTTTATTATAAAAAAAAAAACCTATAATAACTTAGAATATTATAATATAATATAACACGAAAAACAAAACTAAACATATTTCAAACCACAAATTCTGAAATATTCATAACATGAATAATGACAGCTGTCAAAACGCCAGATCATTTTTGCGCTAAGTGTACACCGAAGCCTTCTTCAATAGATTAAAATGAGAATTTCGCAAAGTAGCTAGAACAAATTCAAATTTCTAAAAAATATTTCATATATTTAATCTCATCCAAATGAACAAATTAGTAGTACTACATAATCTCTATACATTCAGCTTTTTTTATGTGTATGAACAAGAATATTTAATGTTTATAATACAAATAAATTGAAATTGAAGTGTACGGGAGCATGATATCAAAATTTTAGATATAATTTCTCAAAAATGCTTTGAACGATTTTATAAAAAAAATTCTGTATATTTAAGAACATGGTCCTCAATTACTCAAAAATTTTTTATCCTATTTGAATTTACAGTTTTGGAGAAAAAATCAAAAATACACGAAAAAGTGCTGTTTTGAGCCTTTTTTCCCATATTTTATTTTTTTTCTCCAGTTATAGAGGACCACATTCTTAACAATACAGAATTTTTTAAATAAAATCGTTCCTAGCATTTTTGAGAAATAAATTCAAATTTTGAGTGTAATTTCTTTCAATATTTGTACACAACATTAATGGTATCTAGTTTATTACCATACTTTGAAGTTTTGGCTTCAATATTATATACCATACTTAATAAGTTTCATTCATAATAAGAATAATATTTCGTTTCAAAGAGATCAAGGCAAATCATCGTTCTGATACTAATTTCAGATCGAGTGGTTCACCTTAACGTGCCATTTAATATACTTCGTATGTTAAAAGTATACTCTAGTTAGTCGTGGTCTGTCAACTAACTCTCTCACTAGTGCGAGATATCTCTTTCTTTTGATTCCCTTTCATCTCTCCCTGGCGTGACGTCCATTGCATAACTCTCCGTTACTATAAATTTAAGGGTTAGTACAGCTCGCGGCTGAACTACGCCAAATTAAATAAATACCAAATTTAATCCTACCTTACCTAATGAACTACCGTGATCAAGGTTTTTTATACACATGGTAACTAGACACAGAGGTGTAGTTTTCATTATGGCTGTAAGTGTACCTAAATATTTTGTATTCTGTATTTTATGGATATTGAGTCGGACTGTTGATTTGAGAATCCGGGTTCGATACCCACAGACGGTAAATAATTTGAATCCCATTAAAATTACCCCTGTGACTTTCCCTTCACTAACATATTTGGGGGCTGTGATTTGACGGCTGGTAATTATACTACACACATATAAATATATCACTTAACGAGATCTGCTACGGCAGAGTGCCAGACCCAGTAATAGCATAATTAATTATTTTTGTATTAAGTGCGCGAAATAAAGGTTTTTTTTTTTGTGAGAATATAAAAATATAATTCGAATTTATTAATTTATTGTTAAATAAAAATGGAAGATATCAATAGCTATTCCAAGGAAGTATTGGATCAGTTTGTGTGTGAACAGGAAAAATTAGTACCACAGAAGACAAAATAGCTTTACGAAAAATTATACGAAATTATTGTATTGTCTGAAATTTATCCCATAAATCATCTTTGATTTGTATGAATAGCTGTTACTAAAATAGGCACATTACGCCCGGTTTTGAGAGCCAATAAACAAGTTTATGATCCAAAAATAAAATAAAAGTAATTAATTAAAAAGACAAAGATGTCCAAAAATAATATTAGTGCTTACTTTGATGGGGTGGCTAGCTCAGTGGTATGAAGTCGGCCTGTGGATCCTGAGAACCCTGGTTCGATTCCCATAGGCGACGAACAATTTTCATAATTTAAAAAACTACCTCTGTGGCTCCTCCACCACTAACATCTTTGGGAGCCGTGATTTGGCGACTGGTAACCGCACTGCACGCGCAAAATATATCACTTACCGAGATCTGCTTCGGCAGAGTGCCACATCCAGTAATGGGTACAAGGCGTGATGATATATTTATTTTTTTTATTTTTTTTTTACTTTGGTAAGGAATCAGCTACCGGCTACGTCCCACACTACCCACTGACATTCTAGGAGATCTATCACTATCATTACTTACTCGACAGTCGAAAAACAATATCACACAATTTAAATAATTTTACACATTAAAATATTCACTAAAATGCTCACAAAACGACGAACACATCATTGTATAAACACCCGCACTGTACTGAAGTCGAGTAGCCGGACTAGTCTAGCTCTGCGCGGAACGACGTTTTCGGACGATGCAAAGTATTTAACGAGCTATGTTGTTACTTGTTTGTAGCATTAAAAATAATTTGAAAATATATTCAATTTAATGTGTCTAGATTTCTTAACCGTTCATTAATTCAAAGCAAAACTAATAAACACATTTTGCGCAGAATTAGAATGAGAGTGTTTGTATGAACAAAACAGGAACATATATTTTTAATTTTGGCATTTAATTTTATAAATGCAAATGTGAAATTCATCGTATCGTATTTAATTCAAAATATAGAAAGACAACTAAGTAAATAAATCGGAGTTTCAACAAATTTAAAAGCACAGCAAATTTTATTTGAGCGATTATAAATAAAAAGAACATTTTAAAAATTAATCTCATTAAAAATCATTCGAGAATAATTTTTCTATTGAATTATGGGGTAAGTGGCTCAGTGGTATAGAGTCGGCCAGTGGATTTGAGAACCTCGGTTTGATTCCCACAGCCGACAAACAATTTTAACCACATTATAATTACCTATGTGGCTCGCCCTCAACTAACATCTTTGGGGGCGTGATTTGACAACTGATAACCGCATTTCACGCGCATAAATATATCACTTACCGAGATCTGATACGCCAGAATGCCACACCCAGTAAAAGGTAAAAGGCGTGATGATATATTTATATTTATTTTTATTTTATTATAAAAATATGAGAATTTTAAAGCTTATTATTTCTTTGTCAAAACTTATAACAGACTTAAATAATCTTACAATATGTAGATATTTAACTGTCATGCATTCAGGATTTCACTAGTAAGCACAGTATAGAATAGAATAGTACTTATAAAGAATGTTTATAAGTTGTTTGTTTGACATAATACAATTTATTTTAAAAATTCATTTATAATATTCTATTAGCTGTAAATTTTAATCATAATTATATAATAAATAAAACAGTAGCTATTCAATGTCGTCAGAGCCTCGTTAGTCAAAACAGGGAACACCAGCGGGAAGGTGAGGTTGACTTGGACAGTTGCACTGCCCCTTATCCCCCATTAAGGTGCGGCAACAGATCAGTCGCCAGCCCCCGGGAATCGAACCCGGATTTAGTCTATGTGTTTGAATAGCAATCAGACCAAGAAGACAACAGCGTTCAGTTCATGTGGCACGTGGGTCTTTGAGTCTCAGAGGCGAGCGCGTCAGTGGTGCTCAGTTCTTGCATCATCGCTGGCTTCCACGTCCCCGTGGGCCAATGTGGCACCAGCCGCCACAATCACTGCCGCTGCGTCACCCCCTCCTCTACCACCCTCACCGCCCTAACCACACGCCCCCAACATAAACACACACAACATGCCAAGCAAATAATATTCAATTTACTTTCCATGGCAACGATGATACATTCTTTACTTTTTATTATTGTATTTGACAATAATATACTTAATCCAATAGTAAAGCAGTTGCTAACAAAGTGTGAAGCAACCAATAGAAATGTGGAATTTATATAAATAAAAACAAATCAATAGTTCTTATGTTATTATTATTGGAAATCAGAAGAGAGAAACTAGTTTCCTTATATTTAAATATTACAAGAGAGGCGAGGCGAGTGCTTTACTTTCTCAAGATTTGATGTAATTTTATCCTATTAACATCTGTTTTATCAAATAAATTATTGTCTTTTTTACTAAACTCGTTTCGCTCGCTATTTAACATTCGCATCTTTTAACTAATAAGTTGTACGTAACACACTCGATAAACTCAAACCAATAACTTCGGTTCAAGTAAGAAATTATGATACAAGTTATAATGAAATATAACATATTTATAGCGAATGAATCAATGAATATTGTTGGATATCTTTAATTAATAACAAGATATATTTATATGTAGATTATTCGAGATAATATTTTTATTACTTTAATTAATTTTTATAAATAAACTGAGACTGTATTACTGAGGACAGAATATGAACAAGATAATGGCAAAAAATCCTTATTTGTGGAGGCAAATATTGAACTGTTTTAAAGACAAAAAAGTGTAATTTATATAACAGCAGTTGTTTTTTATTTGCTGTCCTGTCTTTCACAAAAAAAATCATATTATTTTGAATTGATTTTAGTAAATACATATACCAGTAGAAAAATACTTAATTAAAAATAATTTTTGAAATGTAACAAAATGTAATAATTAATAACTTTATTTCAATAAAGAATAAAGATTAGTACATGAATTATATGAGTTTAGTATGAAAGGTGTAGAACATAATAAAGTTGTTCATATGTTTTTGGTGTTCTTACTCGTTAAGTTAGTATTTTTATCTCTTGATGATAATTGTTTTAGTGAAAGTACTTCAAAACCTATCGTGTTTGGTATCAAATGAAAGCTCTTTTAAAGGGCTCGCGTACAAAATTAAATATTACTCGAAGGGCAATTGTTTTAGTAAGAGTGCATCAAAACCTATCGTGTTTGGTATCAAATGAAAGGTTTATTGAAGGGCGCGCGTGCAGAATTCGAATTTTTTCGATCGGCAATTGTTTTAGTGAAAATAAATATTATCCGATCGACAATTGTTTTAGTAAGAGTGCATCAAAACCTATCGTGTTTGATATCAAATGAAAGTTCTTTTAAAGGGCTCGCGTACAAAATTAAATATTATTCGATCGGAAATTGTTTTAGTGAAAGTGCTTCAAAACATATCGTGTTTAGTATCAAATGAAAGGTCGCTTAAAGAGTTCGTGTGCTAAATTGAATTTTTTTATTGTCAATTTTGTAGTGCCAGCGTTTCGTAGCCTATCGTGCTTGATATCAATTAAATGTATTTTAAAAAACAAACGTGTAGAATTGAAAACTGTTACTTCGGAAATAATTTGATTTATATAGTGTCAATTGTCTTACAGAAGTGAATCCTATTTCAGTGTTCGCGAAGCCAGGCCGACCGCTAGTTTTATACTAAAACGTTTGGCAAAGGAAAATATTTCATAACAAATTTTTAAGTACGTTTCTTACCATTATTCGAATCAGGGATGGTAACAGACTTGTTCGAGTCGACTGACTTCTCTGTTCACGTCTCAGCCTAAGCTGGGCGAGACAAATAACTATACTCAGCATTCTTAAAGGGGCAAATATCATCAAAATATCTTTAGACAATAACAATTCTAAGAACGCTGAAGGGATGCAGAAGGCATCAACAGGATGTGACATCATGGTCGAAGACTAAATAGAAATTAATACTATCGACATACATTCTTATTATTAATCTAGGGAGATTACAACACAAGTGGTGGCAACTGCATTGGCCTTAATTTGATCCATGTGCACTTCTGTTCTCAGCAGATTTGATAAACTTGTAGTATCAATTACACCACTCCGAAACTAAAAATTCATAATATGATTAGCTCTCAAAAACAAAACAAAAATATGATAGATCAACATAATTGAAATCATCAAATTAAATTAATTATATTGTTATAACTGTAAGTAAAATGACTTTATTATAGCAAGGATTACCTATACGAGTATTTATTTCAAAGATTAAATTATTGTAGTCCAAGTATTAATAATAGCAATATAGATTATTTATCATCTAAAGCTAAGAATATTTAGAGAAAATTTTACTTACTATTCCAGTTTGTTGACAAATGCAGCCCATCGCACAGAAACATGCTGGCGTTTGAGGCAGTTCTTGTCGGCCTAGTAGATGTAGCAGTTCTAAATAGAAAGCTTATTAACTATATTATATCTTTAATTTTATTATTTTTTAATATCATTAGTGGATCAACTAGGAATAGCGTCGCCTAGGTACAGAAAGTACTCATTTAAGTAATCATTTACAGGGAGATTCATAAATACGATTAAATTTATAGATCATTAACTCCAATTTTATTTCGGTGTTGTCACAGCCCTTATATAGAATATTATATTATATTTATGGGGTAATGGTCTGAGCCATTAGCCCATCAAGTCGGCCTGTGGATCCACCACTAGCATCTTTGGGGGCCGTGATTTGACGGCTGGTAACCGCACTTCACGCGCATAAATATATCTCTTACCGAGATCTGCTCCGGCAGAGTGCCACACCCAGTAATGGGCAAAAGAGGTGATGATATATTTGTTTATTTATTTTATACTAGCTATTACCCACGACTTCGTTCGCGTGATCTACAATTTAATGCCAGTACCCGGCATGCGTTGCATTGCAACTCAAAGAAAGTGTTTGTGTACAGCTGTCCATGTGATTGTTCCTGTGCTTTGTTGATGGTCATTGCAATTTCGAGTTGTACCGGAAACTGCAAACGTCTGAATTCGAATGGCATAGGACGGAAGCTTTATTATACCTATATGTTAAGATTGTTTCTCGTCTATACCTATACCAAATTTGAATCGAATCAGTGCAGTAATTTTCAGAATAGCTAGCGGCCGTTTTGTTTACAGATGGCGGACTAAAGCTTTATTATATGTCAAGATTGGTTTCCGTCTATGTCTGTACCAAATTTGAATCGAATCAGTGCAATACTTTTCAAGATAGCTAGCGGCCATTTTGATTCAAGAAGGCGAACTGAAGCTTTTTCATATCTATATGTTAATTTTGGTTCTCGTCTATACCTATACCAAATTTGAATCGAATCTGTGCAGTACTTTTCAGAATAGCTAACAGCCATTTTTTTTAAAGATGGACTGAAGATTTCTTATACCTATATGTTAAGATTGGTTCTCATCTATATCTATACCAAATTTGAATCGAATCATTGCAGTATCTTTCAAGATAACTAGCGGCCATTTTGTTTCAAGATGGCAGATTGGGCTTGTGCTAAGTCAGAAACCTTCGCCGGCGTGCGCACAACAACTTAGCATCACAATCGGATGAATGATATAGAATTTTAATACTTACGTTCTGTACAACTGTTGTCCCTTTTTTCATGGACGACTTATACTATGCAGTGGTGATTGGGACTAAAAAGAGCAAACGTACCTCTCGCCTTTATTACTGATACAAATGTAAATTATGTTTATACACAATGATATTGTCAATTTATTTAAAGTTAAAATAAATTTGAACCTCAATATAAGAGCTGCATTTTCTTATTTAATTACTGAATAAAATAATACAATCCAATTTAAAGTTATTATGCTAACAATTTTCAAATTATTTATTATTCTAATAGTTATTTAAATATAAAGGACAATAAATATTTCCTACCGCTTGAGAATGATTTTGGAGTCGAGATATCCAATATATCCAAATCCAGTAGAACACTTACTGACTACAGTGCGTGCTATGATTTTTGCACGTCCGACGAAATTAAAATTTATAAATATTTGAAGAATATTATGGCATTTAAAAATATTTTATTTACAGCCTATTGACCGGTAAGTAGCTACTTACCGATGAGTAATTTGGAAACATAACTTACTGCTCTGAAAATTCAAAATATAAAGAATATTTAGTCCAATAAAATTAATGAAATCAAATTTTATTGGTAAAATATACCGTTTTTGGATGTAAAAATATATATGTATATATTTGAAAATTTTGATAACATATCTGAACTATAGTTACTGTGACAAGGAAGCAAAAAGAAACAACGAGTTTCATATTGATGTTGATAAGTTTAGTTCACCGTTACACTTGCAAATCAAATCTGATGTTCCAGCACTAAACTTGTGCAATATTTATATCATATTGAGAATCATTTTACTTATTTACAGTTCCAAAGCATGAACCACTGGATTCAGTAATTACTATTCATCATTAAAGAAACCCAACCACATAAAAACATAAAATGATAACTTTACTTATTTATTTAGAATACTCTGTACAACAGGAACTTAATGCCATTACAGTGAAGGGTCCGACTTGTCGTGTCGCAGTATGGTACTTCATATATTTTTAGCTTGAGTCGGATTCGAACTTTTTTACGAAATTTTTGGATTCAAATACGAATTTTAGTGCCATTTGTTTATTTATTTCAAAATGTAACAGGCTTTATGAAACTATTTCTTTAATGATATAAATATTTATAAAATATTTAAAAATTGGTTAATCTCGTTCCATCTAGCGACATTAGTACACAGACAACATTAGTCAGCTCTGGACAATTTATTCTGAGCGAGTTCAGCTTTCTGACCCGCATGAAATTTTGGGTTTATATTTTACAAAATAATTTAACTTATATTCCTTTTTCTGGAAATATTTAACATGAAAGTAAAATCACCGAATCTTGAAATATTTGAGTTAAACATACTAGAGGTCGGCAAAAATATCCGAAATCCGAATCCGATCCGATCCGATCCGATCCGACCCGAAGTCGGATTCGGATCGGATCGGATCAGAGCTCTCTCGGATCGGATCCGATCCGAAAGTCGGATAAAAGATCCGATCCGAAAGTCGGATAAAAGATCCGATCCGAAAGTCGGATAAAAGATCCGATCCGAAAGTCGGATAAAAGATCCGATCCGAAAGTCGGATACAAGATCCGATCCGAAAGTCGGATACAAGATTCGATCCGAAAGTAGGATAAAACATCGAATCCGAAATTTATATACATAACATTTAGGTATCCACTCTTAGTAGAAACATAAATTAAAATTCCTCTCTAACGAAATATAACGCTACGTTATATTTATAAGCATTTATGTTCTGTGATAAAAATGATTAAATAGCGTTATAATAAAATATGTCTCTTTAGTTTTTCAACACAAAATTATTTATTAAATTTCATCTATAACTGGTATTTTTGTTTCGAATATGCAACGTTAAAATTGGTTTAGTATTAATAGGAAAAACTGTACTGATTTAATGACACGTCTGGTCGCATCTCGAATCGGATCTCGGATCGGATTTCGGATCGGATTTCGGATCGGATCTCGGATCGGATCTCGGATAGAGTCGGATCGGATCGGATCGGATCTTGAATCAAGTCGGATCGGATCGGATCGAATATAAAAATTTTCAAATATGCCGACCTCTAAAACATTCCTTTTTATCGTCAAGTTTTAGATTATTTTGTAACATACCGTATACATCAGGCAATAATAAATAGTGGTGCCACACAATTCATGCGACAAAAACTTGAACTATTAATTATAGTATTTCAATTATTGATTTCCGCTGAAACTAAACATTATTTAAATAAATTTCTCAAATAATAGTTATTCATTATTTTATTATTTAAACACCTTTTACTTGAAACTTTTTTCTCTACAACCCCTAACATCAGAGGTAGGAATAACCAGCCTTAAAGTGCAAAATCTTTTAAACTAATGCAAATATTGGTAGAAAAAATAAAATTCATCCCGACTACATTTTAAAGTTCTCCAAACGTTTCTGGAGTGGTCGAGTACAGCTTAGAAAAGCGCCACAGGATATAATTTAATTTTGAACTGGAAAACTGGCTCTCAATTAATTATTTGTATCGGTATTTATTTGAACAATAAATAATAGATATTTGTAATATATATGATTCATATATTATTACAAATTTACATACACATTTTATACACACGAAAATCGATAAATATATTAATAAAATTAAAGCCATATTATGAAAATAAAAAATATAAAAATTACAAATACTTAATAGAAATAACATATAGTATAATGTATATTTTAAAAGAAAATCTAATAATAACTGCCATTAAATTTTTATGTAAATGTATAAATCTAATGAAAGTAATATATAATCATTCGAAAATTGTTATTTGTCGATTTTGAGCCAAAACTGTGAATTACGAGGATTGAATAATGCATTCACAATTACAAAATCTTGAAAATATATCAGTGACATAACACAAAAATGTTCCATGAAAATAATTGTTTACATTAAATTAGAAATATAATTGTATTATTCTGAATATGAATTACTAAATTATAGATATGAATTAAAATAATTATGTCTTCATTAAGTAGATCTCATGAAAAAAGCACATTTGAAATTTCTATATGAACATGACACCTGTTTGTAAACTAAATTATAGAATTTTTCTATTGCACTCAACATTTTCTTGGGACAGTATGGTCAGAGTGTACATTAATAAATTTTCATATTTCAGAAACACATTTGGCCATATAGAATATTTTACATATACAAGTTTATAGAAAAATAATTGTTTCAAGCATATATGAAACATTGATAAAACGTACATTTGTATTATTTTTCTGACATTAAACAATGTTTATTCCATTTGACATTCATTTCAACGAATAATACAATTAGAAAAATAAAATACTGACATATAGTCCATTCAGAGAACATTCAAATGGATAAATATGTTCACATCGAAGTTAAATGAAGATTCCAGAAATAGAATTTGAACTGAATCTGAACACATAAACAATTAATATACGTTGCCATTCGTTTAGTGTCTTTTACTGTATTTAAATTTTTCATAACGAATTTTTTGTAAGAATAATACGCATTTTGGACGAATATCATAACTTTTATTTTTACGATATTTTTTTTTCGTTGTTACTTCACAAATGAACATCATTTAACAAAAGACTACCTTATCTCAGGGGTGAAAGTAGATTTATTTTGTTATCGATACGCTACTTTTAAAAAGATGAGAGTGGGGAGGGGGGTTATGCTAGAAGAAAAAACAAGATTTTTTATTTTATATATAGAATTAGTCAAAGTAATTAATGACCCTGAGAGGAGTATCTTCGGAGGTCGCTACTGTCACCGGTACATTCAGTGTTAATAAGAGTTGATTTTACAAAAAAGACGGATTATTTGAATTTATGAAATAATCAGACGCTGTGTAATTCTTCCCATTAATAAAAATAGTATGTCAAAAGAATAATAATTATGTTGGTTTAATAATAAATAAATATATCATTAATAAATCTGCATAAATACGTATATTATACATGGTGCGGCGGCCAAATGTTTTCACTGAGACTGTATATTTCACTTTCGCGCTAAAGTAAAGCCACGCCATTCGTTATGTACCTGAATGGGTTGAGTTAAAGGGCATTCCAGCCACGGTATTACTTTGATTTGCAATACTTATTTCAATAATATAATATATATATATATATATATATATATATATACATATATGTATTTCAGGTAGGTTCAGGTACAATACTTTAAAATATTTGTAATATTTTCCATAATGCACTGTAATAATTATCAATTTTTTTTCCTTTTCTTGTCATTATTTTTCACAAGTATACTAATCGTCTTTTTCATAGCAACGATTTAATATATGACTGAGGATTAAACATCGTAGTCGAAGGACTAGTAGTTAAAATAAATATTAATTGTGAAATATGTGAAACTGTAAGTACAGAGCGCAAATCCGTAAAAGTAACCGAACATAATTTGTTATACAAAAACTCGGAATTGAGCTCGTTCAGTTTACAAGTTACCATTACAAAAATATTAAAAATGTTGGCATCGCACAATTGAAAATATGAAAATTTTCAAATATAAAAATTATGTAATATTTAATACAACATTATTAATTATAAGTATCATTCAAAATAAACTTATTTGTAAAATTTTCTTGCCGGTACTCTGTACCGACTTTATTTTTCTTACCGGTACAGCGTACCGGCTCTATTTTTCATACCGGTACAGCGTACCGGACCGTACCGGCCTACTTTCATCATTGCCTTATCCTTAATCTATGATATGTTGATTAATTATTTATCGTGAATTTTTGTGAAACTTTTTTGACCATTTTTAAAAATCTACAATATTCAGAACTGCCATCTTGTGCGTTATATTGCTTTTAAAATATAAAGTAGTCATTTGTTAATAATCAATTACTTCATTTGAAAAAGCAAAATGAAATGTGAAAAGAAATGATTTTTTTAATAATTTCGCAATATATAATTATATTTTACAAATAACTTCAGTTGGTTATTGAAGTCATAAAGGAAAAAAAAAAAAACTTTTGAAAATTGCGTAGATACCATTATTTTATAATAAAACAACTTTATTTTTTATTTCATTCACTCGATTGTAGTAAAATAATATCAATATAATAAAATATTTGATCTAAAATCCAATAAAACACTGTAAAATTTATTTGAAATTTTTGATAAACTGAGAGATTAAAAATCTATAATAGTTGAATTTTAAGCTTTATGTTTAAAAATTAAAATGTAAAACTTATATTTTACATTTCTGAGACGATGTTTCGACCAATGGTCGCAATTACATTGTAAATTACAATATAATTGCATGATAATGGCGAAAACGACGAGTAATAAATGTAAAATAAACTATTATAGATTTTTAATCTCTAAAATAAAGATAGGATTCGTTTACAACAAATCTAAGCAATTTTAAAAGATTTTTCTATTATACTTATGATTTTAATATTCCACTAAAATAATTTCATAACAATTAAAGTTAAGATTTCTTCAATTTAATTCATTGTACTTTACACGAACATAAGTTAAAAAACGAGACTGTCTATAACACACAATCATATTGAAATAAAACTATAAATATGCCCTATCATCTAAATGATAACAATTTAGTATTATCTTTCAATATTTAATCACGAATTTATTACCGTTTTAATAATTTAGATTTATACTTAAAACTAATATATGCGTAGTACAGATATTTAAAAAAAAAATGTTTTCAAAGAATCTTTTATTCATAACAATATTAGAATATTTTTCAATTTTATATTATCATAATTCAAATGATGATATGCCTAACAAAATTAATATCTGTATCAAATTAATACATAAATCAAAACAAATCAATTTAATAGCTTAAAGTCGTTTCCAAATTGTCTTCATTGGCATTAACAACAGTGTTTTTAGCTTTCACATCTGTAGATTCACTAATTCTATCTTCACTAGTATTTCTTTTACTTCTATGCGGCTTCTTTTCAAAATTACTTGGTACTTTCTTCGAATTTGAATTTCGTGAAGAATTGTGGTCTGTGCTAACATTGGTGCTTTGTTAATTAAATTTGAAAAAATCAAATACAAAAATTGGTGCTTTGTGTTCGATTGCCTAACGAAGACGTACGTGTTAAACTACTTTGTGACGCGTTGAGGTTGTGTGAAGATGATTTTCTGTCCCAGGTCAGCGATGGCTCTGGAAATTCTGACGGATCAAAAGCTGAGGCAGGAGATCTTGAGCTATGGCCGAATTTTTGAGGATTTTTTCTTGGTTTTTGAAATAGGCGCTTGCAATATTTTTCTAGGTTGGTAAATTTCACCAAAATATATATATTTTTTGAATTAGGACCAAATGTTAGTCCTCTAATTAAGCAAAGTAATATCAAAACGGTAAACTAAATAAATCCCGAAGAACACAAAAACTTTTGAAACCTTAAATTTTTATCTTTTGAGGAAAATACAAATTGCAATTTCTTTAGTTGTCTAGGATTTATTTAATTTAGATTTTTAATTGTAAATCTAATAAAAATGCAAGATTAAAACAATATTTATTTCAAAAAATCAAATTTGAAATGTGATTATATAAAATAAATAAAAGAAATACAATAAAATACATGCAAAAATAATAATATAAATATAATATAAATAACATAATAGTTTAACAGATTCATGATAAAATACTTCAAAAAGATATTAAATAATTAAAAGTACAAAGAACCAATATACCAGTTGAAAACCGAAAATAAATGAAAGCTGTAAAACTACATCTGTCAGAAGACAAACAAATCAAAACCATAAGCATACATTTAGTTATAAATGAAATGGATGATATAAATATAGAAATATGAGGGACATGAAGAGAATTTGCAAAGAATATAAACAGAACTAAACAAAATTCGAGTTCGTGCAGTTCAACAAATCAAGTTCGAGTGGTGTGGGTAGGTTACCTGTAGTCATCTGGACGCCATTCTGTTTCGCAGGCGGTGGCAGATATCGGCGATCGAGGGGCGGCGGATGGCAAGCTCGGCCCAGCATTCCACCATGAGCGAGTAGCAGTAGCAAGGGCAGAAGTCCGGGCACGGCAGCAGCTTACGGCTACGAATCATGTTGATCACTTCTTGGTTATTGTACCCGTAGTACGGCTAACAGAAAATATACACGTCGTATTTGCACTAGATTAAAAAATCTACCAACGATTTTGTGTACCAATGTGAACATTTCAATACATTTATTTCATTTATCCGAACTACAATATAGCGACTCAAAACATGTGTACAACATGTAAACGAATTCGTATATTTTATAAGTTTAGAATGATAGCACCTCGAAATTGATACATCCAATTTTTGGTTATAAGTTAATATTCACCCTTAGTCTATAACACAAATTACTAAGTATAGCAATTGCTATATTTAACAATTTGTGTTACAGAATAGGAGTCATTAACCTGCTTGTGAAGCGACATCGTTACAATGATGCTACGACTGTCTTCAATTTCGATAGATATACAAAATAATCCACATAATATTAATAATTTTGTTCAAGTACTTGAAAATACTTAGATACAGGATTACTTGAATTTTAAATTCAGCATTTTTTCCAACGCGTAAAATAATACAAAAAGCGGCTGCCAGTGTGAAGACACCAATGTCAAAATATTATTAGATAATTAACGCATATTGAAAGGTATTCCGTAAATTCAGTAATATCCGCAGAACAAATTTATATAAAAAAGATTTTTTTTAAAGCTATAGACTATTACCTGTAATCCATAGCTGTAAATTTCCCATAAAACTACCCCATAAGACCAAACGTCGCTTTCTGTTGTGAATTTTCCATACAAGATGGATTCTGGAGGCATCCACCGGACTGGCAATAAAGATTTGGATTGCACTCTATGTTTCGGAATTTAAAAAATATCGTGGCATTTTATTTTGTAAAAAACTGGTAAATTTAATTAAATTGTCAATAATTAGGTCAATGATACGCTCATAATGTCTAAAATCGTGGTATTTACTTGTCTAAAAAACTTATAAATGTAATTAAATTGTAAATAATTAGGTCAAGGTCACTGATATGCTGATAATGGCTAAAGTCGTGGCATTTAATTTTCTAAAAAACTTATAAATTTGATTAAATTGTAAATAATTAGGTCATGGCCACTGATACGCTCGTAATGTCTAAAATCGTGGCATTTTATTTTCTAAAAAACTTGTAAATTTGATTAAATTTTAAATAATTATGTCAAGGTCACTGAAAAGTTGATAATGACTAAAATCGTAGCATTTTATTTTCTAAAATACTTGTATATTTGATTAAATTGAAAATAATTATGTCAAGGCCACTGATATGCTGATAATGGCTAAAATCGTTGAATTTTAATTTGTAAAAAACTTGTAAATTTGATTAAATTGTCAATAATTAGGGCCATGATGCGGTGAAAATGACTAAAATCGTGGCATTTTATTTTCTAAAAATCTTGTAAAATAGATTAAATTGTCAATAATTAGCTGAAAATGGCTAAAATCGTTGAAATGTATTTGTTCGCAAGTTTGTAGAAAACTGTACAATCATATTTGCAAGTTGTTTAGTAAAACGGTAAGACCATATTTTTAGAGATTTGCAGTGTGTAAGAAAATCTTGTCTTAAGATGAAACATTCCGCCTGAATACAACAACAGAACAGTGGTGGAACGACGATCTGTCTTGATCTATTTGAAATTAAATATCTTTTTTATTATATATGAAACATATTATTTATTGTACATATTCTTGTAGTCAAAGGTTTAAAGTTTTATAGTAATATTACTAATTTGAAATATATTTCATATAATAAAAGAAAATTAATTATATATTACACCAAATTTAATTTAAATTTATTTAAAAATGGGCTTTACGATATCAATATAAAAAATACAGTAAATTATAATTACGACAGTCTAAGCCTGATGAAATTTTCAGCCAAATTAAACACGACAATTTTTAGCAAAAAAATAAAATAGGCCAAAATACCATGAAAAACAGAGTTTTTCTTTTTTATCTCAAAAGTGTTGTGTTTAATTTGGCTGATTTTTTTTTGTGTTATAGACTATCTTAATTTTAAATATACATATTTTTTTAATTAAAAACGTAGGTCCAATTTTGAGAAAATCTGATTCAATATTGTGAATTTGGCTGCTTCATTTACATAATTTTTTTCATATATTTTCATGATTTATTTGCTCTTGAATGGTATTTATTCATGAACTACAATGTTATAAGAAAGTAATACACTGATTTATATTTATCTATATAATGACATTTGTGAGAAATTAATTGTTGAAATTCAAATTTGTATAGATTTATTGTTGGTGCTCTTGAATCATGAGTTTTCGCTGTGTGATTCGGATTTATGATGACACTCAAGTATCGAAGTTTTATTCAAAATTAAATTTGGCTGACAGATATGTAAAAATGATTGACTAATAATGATAACAATAATGAATATATATTATATGTTGTTCACAAAATAATAAAGTAATAATAAAATTTTTGGCTATGGTTTTAACCTCAAACGTCAAATGTATGTAAGGTAAGTAGTTTTGTATTTATAAGTGTTTATTTATTGGTATTAAAGTTTTGATTTAACAGTTTTGAAGTGGACACTGCCTTAATAAGATTATGCTGACAAAGTAAATACATCAGAACTATCGAAATGTTGTCCAGGAATAAACTATACATTCCATAAATGAAGTCTACTTTCGCTTTATTTATATTTTTATATTGCAAGTATTTTGTACCTAATTATATTATAAATCAGATTATGGTACTTAAACGGAAATAATAGTTTAATAACTAAATCAGAAGATTCCAAATTCGGTTCAAAATTATAAACTTCTTCCAGCGGGACCACTTGTGGAAAGAATAATTTACGTTCGAATATTACAACTGTAGCAACTGATTGGGGTAAAACTACAGAATCTGTGGATATACAAGTTTATGAGCAGGTATCTAGAGTTACAGTAACACCATGTGGTTTATTTGTAAATTTAGAACGTAATGCAGGATATTTAGCTGCTTCGCCAGATGGTTTAGTTGATCAAAATAAGATAATTGAAGTGAAATGTCCATATACAGCTCGACATTTGTCACCAAAAGAAGCTGCTGTTAAAAATAAAAAACTACTGTTCTGTTTTAGATGGTAATAAGTTAAAATTAAAGACGAATCACAATTATTATTAGCAAATACAAGGCCAGTTGTTCATAACAGGACGAAAGAAATGTGATTTTATTATTTGGACACCTCAGGGTATAGAAGTAGAATTTGTTAAATGGATGCTTCCAATATTAAAGACATTTTATGTAAAAGAACTTGCTCCAGAAATAGTTGATTCACGAAAAGAAAGCAGTATGTCGATCAGGAATATGCCACAGAATCCATAGAAACAGTTAAAGTTTGATTTTTCTATCAAATACTTTTTCTGACGCTCGTTAGAATCAAAGAATTTCTTTAGCAGAAAGACATTTTCTGCCGCTCACGTGAGTCAGAGAAATTATATGATATAATGGGTAAATATTCCGGCGTTTGAAAAAAAAATGGCATATTTTATGTGCAGTGAAAGTGACGTTTTGTGCTTTATCTGTAGTTAATGGAGGAGTGCACAAAAAGTATCACTTCAGCTCCTTATAAAATAATATACTATTATATATGATTATGTATAACAGAAAGAAAAATGTAAGTAAAATGTTATTTTTATATTATAATATCAAATAAAATATATTTTATTAAATTTTAGTTTTTATTGTGTTGACATTAAATAGAAATATTTCTTGTGATTTAAAATAATTTTCTTGAAAATCTTCACGTTTACATAGTTTTTAAACGCGCGCCAATAACTTTTGCACTATTCTATACAGATATACATTTTTGTCAGGACTGCAAGAGACCCTACATACACGATAACAAATTGTTGGTTAACGAACTTCAGGCGGAATGCTTCACCTTAAGGTGAACCATACGGGCTGAAGATAACAACAGAACAATGGTGAAATGACGATCTGCCTCGATCTATTTGAAATAAAATATCTTTTTTATTATATATGAAACATATTATTTATTGTACATATTCTTGTAGTCTAAGGTTCAAAGTTTTATAATAATATTACTAATTTGACATATCTTTCATATAATAAAAGAAAATAAATTATATATCACACCAAATTTAATTTGAATTTATTCAAAAATGGGCGCTACGATATCAATATAAAAAATACAGTAAATTATAAATACGACAGACTAAGCCTGATGAAATTTTCAGCCAAATTAAAAACGACAATTTTTAGCAAAAAAATAAAATAGGCCAAAATACCATGGAAAACAGAGTTTTTCTTTTTTTTTCTCAAAAGTGTTGTGTTTAATTTGGCTGATTTTTTTTGTGTTATAGACTATCTTAATTTTAAATATACATATTTTTTTTATTGAAAACGTAGGGCCCAATTTTGAGAAAATCTGACTCAAAATTGTGAATTTGGCTGCTTCATTTATATAATTTTTTCATATATTTTTATGATTTATTTGCTCTTAAATAGTATTTATTCATGAACTACAATGTTATAAGAAAGTAATACACTGCTTTATATTTATCTATATAATGACATTCGTAAGAAATTAATTGTTGAAATTCAAATTTGCATAGATTTATTGTTGGTGTTCTTGAATCATGAGTTTTCGTTGTGTGATTCGGATTTTTGATGACGTATGATGTACACTCAAGTATCGAACTTTCAGTCTAAATTAAATTTGGCTACCAGATATGTAAAAATGTTTTAAGATTGAGTATTAATGATAATAATAGTGAATATATTATATGTTGTTTGCAAAATAATCAAGTTTTACAAAATAATAAAGTAATAATAAAGTTTTTGGATATAGTTTTAACCTCAAACGTCAATTGTATGTAAGGTAAGTAGAATTGTATTTATAAGTGTTTATTTATTAATATTAAAGCTTTATTTAACAGTTTTGAAGCGGACACTGCCTTAATAAGATTAGGCTGACAAAGTAAATACATCAGAACAGAACTATCGAAATGTTGCCCAGGAATAAACTATACATTCCATAAATGAAGTCTACTTTCGCTTTATTTATATTTTTATATTGCAAGTATTTTTTACCTAATTTTACTATAAATTAATAGCAATGTTAAGTGTAGATATCAACAAGCGCAATGAGTTGGAAATGAAAATGCGTGGACAATCTGAAAACATGTTATGGATGGAGGAAAGGAAGCATAGATTAATCACTTCAAACTTTGGTGAAGTATGTAAACTTCCAGCTGGACCACTTGTAGAAAGAATGCTTTACGTTCGAAATATTACAACTGCAGCAACTGATTGGGGTAAAACTAGAGAATCTGTGGCAATACAAGTTTAAGAGCAGGTAACTGGAGTTACAGTAACACCATGTGGTTTATTTGTAAATTTAGAACCTAATGCAGGATATTTAGCTGCTTCGCCAGATGGTTTAGTTGATCAAAATGTTCATACACAGCTCGACATTTGTCACCAAAAGAAGCTGCTGTTAAAATAAAAAACTTCTGTTCTGTTTTAGATAGTGATAAGTAAAAAATAAAAGACGAATCACAATTATTATTACCAAATACAAGGCCAGTTGTTCATAACAGGACGAGAGGAATGTGATTTTATTATTTGGACACATCAGGTTACAGAAATAGAGACAATAAAAATGGATGAAGAGTGTTAAATGGATGCTTCCAATATTAAAGACATTTTATGTAAAAGAACTTGCTCCAGGAATAGTTTATTCACGAAAAGAAAGAAGTATGTCGATCAGGAATATGTCACAGAATCCATAGAAACAGTTACAGTTTGATTTTTCTGTCAAATACTTTTTCTTACGCTCTTTAAAAGCAAAGAATTTCTTGAGCAGAAAGACATTTTCTGCCGCTCACGTGAGTCAGAGAAATTATATGATAGAATGGGTAAATATTCCGGCATTTGAAGAAAAAATGGTATACTTTATGTGCAGTGAAAGTGACTTTTTGTGCTTCATCTGTAGTTAAAGGACGAGTGCACAAAAAGTATCACTTTAGTTCCTTATAAAATAATATACTATTATATATGCTTATGTATAACTGAAATAAAAATGTTTTTATTTTTATATTATAGTATCAAATAAAATACTGTATGTTTCACCTTAAGGTTAAATGATACCCAGCTTTAATTTGTTTCTAGCTCGAGGTGAGCGCTGTAGTCAGCTCCATGAATGAGTTTGAAATAAGTTGATATAGAAGGTAGCTGTGTATGTGGAATATAGCCACCTATTGGCAATCTCGACAACTGTCATTTTTCTTCCTCAGGCATAAACCAGAGAAATATAGTAGTGGGAGAAGATGCTTGAAGCTGTGCGAACCTTATTAAATTGAATATCGCCAATTTTGTTATTGCGTAATATATTATTAATAAATACATAAAATGGTAAATTTTATTTAATATAACCATGCCAATGTTGGAAAATTTTCACTTCAAAGATGGTTGTTCATATCTCTGAAGTTTAGAGGTTGCAAAAAAAAGCTGTAGATAATGAAATAATAAATAACTTTTATGCAACAAAATATAAACATTATTTTATTTATAAAAACTATTATTTGCAAAAATAATTATACTTTGTTTTTAATTATAATATTGTTTGTAATTTTAAGAATCTTGTTGTACATTTATTTAATTAATTTTTGATAGCATTGGTTGGCAGTTTGAAATTCCTCGGTTCCACTAGTTTGAAAAGTAATGTTATTATGAAATAAATGTATCACATAAAAATTATATTTACATATTTATTTATTACTATTATGACAAAATTTTCCATCGCGCTAGTTCCAGCATCATTGCAAACAATATCACGGCAATGAGAATGTTCTCCAAATGAATGTTCTACCGCACGTTCCTCTTTTACTGCTCTTCCTATGTGTAAATAATTTCGGTTGCTCACTCGCCATTATAATAAAATAATAATACGCAAAACACAGAATACAGTAAACAATGTTAAATATACAAATATTATAATATTGTAGGTATTATTGGTATATTCACTTCGTCATATGCAGGCAGAAATGAATAAAACTAGAGTGATGCCAATAGTAGTCTTCATTTTCATTGGCTATAGCAGTGGAAGTCATATTTGTTCCAATCTGTTGCTGTTTTAGCTTAGGGAGCGTGCGCGAAATGAGCGCCAGCGCCAAATTCGGCTCTAGCGGCAACAACACAGCTAAGCGAGTTTTCGAGAAGTGATTTCTAATTATTCTAAGCAGATCGCAAACGAACGCGGTGGGAATAGCGGTGGCGGTAGCGATCAGATGGTACCTATATAAGACAATGCAAGTACGCACACAAGCAGTGAAACAGAAAAAAATATTGAATTATTGTATTCATATGATATTTTATGCACAACCGAGCCGAAATTAATGTTTTAGCCATAGAAAGCAGACCTAAACACTTGTTTATTGCCCTAGGGTCATAATAAAATAATTTCCTCTAAATACATGATAATTTTTGTTTCTTATAAATACTTGATTTTGCAAAATGTTTGACATATAAATGTACCTGTTTAATATTTAAGATATAAAATTAAATATTCTTTGCTGTGCAAAAAAACCAATGGTGAAATAAGCATTTCTGATTAATAACATGCTCAGGGTCAGAAACGCTAACTTCACCACTGGTAGAAACTATATTCACTCTTGATACATAAATATGTATTATATGATTTAGCAAATCCGAATTGTGGAAAAAAAGATAGATTATAAGACAAAATCTCTAAATTTCTTCCGTTTTCCTTCTTCTTCGTCCAATGTATAATAGCATTTCTTCTTTTTCCATTTCCCGTCCAACGTCCATTGCACTGCAAATATTTTAGCGCAATACTACAGGCGTTCTCCTCAAACAAACCGCATCAGTGTGCGTCGATGAGTTCGCAACCTTAGCCGCCACCGCCACCGCCACCGCCATCGCCACCGCCACCGCCACCGCCATCGCCACCGCGTTGGTTGGCGAACCGCTTGATGTTCTTCTATTTCGACCGACATCACTATAGTTTATCTTTTCGCCGCTATATCTACTCAGCGCCACTTGCTTACACAACTAGAGTGCCTACAATGAGAGTGATGACATACGGTTACGGCCGCCATATTTGTGCCAATTTAACATGGATTGTATACGGGCAAAACACGAAAATATTATCTTACGAATGTATTACTTGAATTTAATATATTTATAAATTGCCAGCATAGACATATCTGAAAATTATAAAATATATATAGACTAATGAAATGATAGTAAAATCATTATATTTAAATAAAAAGTAAACTTACCGTCAGAACAGAATTCATGCATAAGATGAAATATTTCATTTCAAATCATTTGGAGTCTGTGTTAGACAGCCGAAGCAATCGGACGTGTTGTTATTAGCAGACAAATCGTAGTGTTTACAAGTAATCAGTGTGACATAATCAGCAAAGGCTGATATAATCACAATTAAACTAAGTGACCATAGTGAAGTGCAACCTAAGAAATCACGTAATCAAATACGATTAAGTCCGAGTGTGGATCTCACACTCGGACTTAACATGGATCAACACAGTGGTGTTTCAACAAATGATCCACAACAATTATCACAGCCAACATCTGCACAAATAATGTCAACAATCAATCAACAATCCATCCAACAAATGTCTCAAATTGAAGAATACATACAATCAGCCATGTACAAGAATTCAAACAACCAAATATATAATCAAACAAGCCAATCTAACGTGATACAACATACGAGCCCGGTAAGTACCTCACCAATCAGACTAATAGATAGCAGACCAGGAACTCCTTCCGATGAATACATCAGACCGCAAAACCAATACCAGTCAATAATTAAAAGAAAAAGCCAAATCACGACTAACAGCAGTCCATACTCAATAAATCGTTCTACACAGAAAAGCAGCAAACCAACATGTGAAATTGAAATTTCAAATCGCTACGATCCACTTACGACCTCCACTGCCGAGAGAATGGAACTCGAAAACAGTAATAATGGTCAAAAACAACATCCTACTGAGAATCAAAAGCCCACAACACAAGAACGAACAGCAGAACGAAAACCACCACCAATATTTGTTCCGGCCATCAGTGATATAACGGCAATGACTAAAATAATCAAATCATTCATAACCACCGATAAGAAATTCGTATTCAAACTAACAAATGGCAACATGAAAATTATGGCTGAAAACGGAGAAACATACAGCAAAATTATCCAAGGTTTAAAATTAAAAAACATTGACCATCACACATACCAAATAAAAGAAGACAGAGCTTTCAGAGTGGTGTTGCGTCATCTACATCACACATCTGATCTAGAAGATCTGAAAAGCGAACTAAGAACAAAAGGACATAACGTCAGAAACATTCATAATATAAGTCATCGCGTCACTAAACAACCCTTATCACTATTCTATATCGACATAGAACCAGCAGGTAACAACAAAGATATTTACGAAATTAAAACAATAGGTAACGCAATTATTCAATTTGAACCTCCCCACGTCAAAAGAGAAATTATTCAATGCAAACGCTGCCAAAGATACGGGCATTCCAAAACCTACTGTTATCGACCATATAGATGCATTAAATGTGGAGTGACCCACGCAGGAACACATGAATGTCAAAAAAAGAAAGAAGACGTTCCAATATGTGCACTATGCCAAGGAAACCATCCAGCCAACTACAAGGGCTGCCAAGTATACAAAGAAATACGTCAGCGAAGATTCCCCCCATTACGTAATAAAAATCTGAACACAGAAACAACCCAAGACGCTGAAGAGCAAGATAAGTCATCTCCCATACTCACTCACCCACCAACACCCTCACACACACGCCAACCGGGATTATCTTACTCGGGCGTAGCAAACAATCACGAAAGAAATCTACCAGTAGAAAACAGCACTACAAACGAATTAAACGAAACAATGAAACTAATGATCACTGAAATGAGAGCCTTCATGAAACAACAAATAGAACAAATGACAACCCTGATAAATCTGCTATCTAAAGTCATCAGCAAAAACAATTAATGGAGCACACCCTTAGAATCGCAGCATGGAACGCCAATGGCTTGGCCAATCATAGCCAAGAAGTAGATATATTTATAAATACCAACAAAATAGACATAATGCTAATCTCGGAAACGCATTTTACAGAGCGAAACTATCTAAGAATCCCCCAATATGCAGTATATGACACAAAACACCCAGATGGGACAGCACATGGGGGCTCAGCAATCATAGTGAGAAATAATCTTCGTCACTATGAAATGATACAACATCAAACTGATAAAATACAATCAACCACCATCACAGTCGAAACCTGGAATGGACCTTTGACTATAGCTGCAATATACTGTCCACCAAGACATACTATTACTGAAGATGAATACAGAGAATACTTTAAAACACTGGGACAACGATTTATCGCAGGAGGTGACTACAACGCGAAACATAGAAATTGGAGATCAAGGTTAATAAACCCTAAAGGAAGAAAACTAAACAATACAATAAGTCAGAACAATCTAAAGTATTTCTCTACCGGCGACCCCACCTACTGGCCGACTGACAGAAACAAAATACCCGATCTCGTGGACTTCTTTGTCACAAAAGGAATACCAGACAATCACATGATAGTATCTTCTAACCTAGATTTGAGCTCAGATCACTCCCCAATTATTGCTACGGTAAGTTCCGCAGCAATCAACATCCAGCAACCACCTAGGATACACAACCATAAAACCAACTGGGAGGAATTTAGAAGAGTAATCGAAGAAAAAATTAATCTCAGTATCCCAATAAAAACATCCGAAGAAATAGAAAGAGTGACAGAAAGTTTCGCCAAACTAATACAAGAAGCAGCGTGGTCAGCAACACCAAAAATAAGACCACAAGAAAAACAATTTGAAACACTACCAATGCAACTCAAAGAACTGATAGCAATCAAGAGAAAAAGGAGAAGAATATGGCAAAACTCCCGCCAACCTGTAGACAAAACCAGACTCAATATGGCTATCAGAGAGCTAAAAGATGCGCTCCAAGAACTAAAAAACTCGCACTTTGAAGAATATGTGAAAAACCTAACACCCACAGCAGCTACTGAATACTCACTGTGGAAGGCCACAAGTCGGCTCAAAAGGCCTACAGCATCAGTTCCGCCAATCAGAAAACCAGATGTCAACTGGGCTCGTAGCCCTCAAGAAAAAGCAAAAATATTTGCCGAACATCTGCAGGAGGTATTCCAACCATTTCCACCAAGCGCCAGTGTTAACGATGCTAATATCACAAATTATCTACAGGAACCGGAACAAGTATCAGAACCATTAAAGGCATTCTCTCCAAAAGAAATCCTTCTACACATCCAAAACGAACTCAACGAAAAGAAAGCTCCAGGTTTTGACCTGATAACAGTTCGCACACTTAAAGAATTACCAAAAAAGGGACTAATGATGCTCACAGCAATATTTAATTCCATACTAAGGATCGGACACTTTCCTACTCATTGGAAAGTTGCCGTAATAATAGTTATTCCCAAACCAGGCAAAGACCCAAAAGAACCGGCCTCATACAGACCAATTAGTCTGCTGCCAGTTATCTCCAAATTGTTCGAGAAAATGTTAATTAAACGAATCAAGCCAATCTTGGTCAAAAATAACATCATCCCAAACCACCAATTTGGCTTCAGAAACAACCATGCCACGATCGAACAAGTCCACAGAATCACAAACGTCATCAGAAATTGTCTCGAAAACAAAGAATACTGCTCGGCTGCATTTCTTTATGTCAGCCAAGCATTTGATAAAGTTTGGCACGACGGTCTACTTTTCAAACTGAAAAGTATTTTGCCTCCAAAACTATATAACATCTTGAAATCCTATTTGTCTGACAGATACTACCAAGTCAAACTCCAAGGCGTACACACTCAACTGTACCCAGTTAAATCTGGTGTGCCTAAGGGCAGCGTCCTGGGCCCAACGCTATACACTATATATACAGCTGATCTGCCAACAAATGACACAACAACAACAGCGACATTCGCAGACGACACCGCCATTTTAGCAGTTGACTCAGATCCAGAAACCGCCTCAGATCAGCTACAAGAAAATCTCAACCTAGTCCACGACTGGTGCCAAAAGTGGAGAATACAATTAAATGCAAGCAAATCAACTCATGTAACCTTTACATTAAATAGACAAACATGCCCAGCTGTCAACCTCAATGGTACAGAACTACCCCAATCCGAGGGAGCGAAATACCTCGGAATGACACTCGATCCAAAATTAAACTGGCAGAACCACATTGCGATCAAAAGAAAACAACTCGGAATCAAAAGAAATTAAATGTCCTGGCTCATAAGCAGAAAATCTCAATTGTCTATAGAAAATAAGTTACTGCTATACAAAATCATCCTGAAACCCATTTGGACATATGGAATAGAATTATGGGGCACAGCCAGCAAATCATCCACAGCAGTACTGCAGCGGTTTCAGTCAACTACACTGCGTATGATCACAAACGCACCGTGGTATGTCACCAATGACACACTTCATCATGACTTAAAGATGCCAACTGTAAAAGAAGAAATTAGACGACTCAGCAGCAGATATCAACAAAGACTGGAACACCATCCCAATACACTAGCAGTAAATATTCTAGATAACAGTGAAACCATCTACAGGCTCAAACGACACCACGCACTCGACCTACCAAACCTAGTGTAATGCTGTATTATATTAGTGGAAAATAATTAATGTATTTAATTAAGTGTAGTGAGTACCGCCACTGGGCGTAATCTCTTTCATGTTAAATGCGCTATACCACATTAGTTTATAGTTGTAACAAACTGATTACTAATAAGACACAATAAAGGCTATATTACAAAAAAAAAAAAAAAATCATTTGAATACAAAGTTAATATTAAATTAAAAAAGCAATAATAAATAAAATAAACCAATAAATTTACATTATCAGAAAAATGAATATTTATTGTATAAAAAATTACTCCATCGAGTTGTATAAGTACATTGAAATATAGAATAAATGGTTGATACTCAAAATATGTATACAAAAAGGTTACAATAACAAAAAAGAAACGAAAAAAACTCAAATTATAAAGTGGAAGACATTAATGATTTACTGACAATGATCGTACTGGTAATGAACTTGTAGTTGAAGAGGATCCTTTATTTCCAGTTCTTGCTGTAGACGTGCATGGCTGTGGTTCATATGTTGCTACATTGAACTGTCGGATTTCCTCTTTTAACCGGCGACCTTCTTTTACTCTTCGGCACACTAAACTAAATATTGTGGGAATAGCATTATGTTTCAGAATCCTCTTGCCATCTTCTCTCGTCTTTTCCCACATTTCAGGTGCGAAGTTAAATATTATTAATAAAACATAAAAATACTTCGAATTAAATTTGACTTACTTCACACAGTCGAGACGAATTAGTTGGTGTCCAACCCTCTCGTTTCACTTTAGCTGCCCATATTTTTCTCCGATCCGGATCCGTAGGAAAATCTTCATTAGAAATCCTTTCTCTGACCAATTAGAGCAACCAAAGGCACAACAACCAACCATCTATACAAAAAAAGTTTCATTACAATACAATAAAGCATTTGTATCTTCCATTAAAATTTGTTATGTGAACTTTTCCACAGTTGTATACAAAATAAACTACCCATTTATTAAAAATATTAACGAATTGTTTTGTTATCAACAATAATTACTAATATGCATGCATCAATTAAAATTACTGATCAGGTTTAGTAGCTAATAAAATTTTAAGAATTCTCTAAATGTCCAACCTAAATAATGACAGCAGCAAAGGTTATGTGTCATTTGACAATTTGATTTCGATTTGATACAAAAAATGCTTAATTCCTAAATAATAGAGGTACAACTGGCCATTATTGTTTACAAAACTTTACATTATATTTATTTATTGTATAAATTTGGTTTATGTTACTTACCTAAATATTTTATTCAATTACTTATCACAAATTGTGTCGTAATAAGCACTTACACTGTACTAAAACTACTAAGTATATAAAAACTAACACGTAATAATAAACAGTACACTAAATTAAACATTTTAACTAATTAAATTTAACAAAAATTGACAAACAAACACAAACTTCCTATACTACACAAACTAAAACAGCAACAGCTTGGCACAAATATGGCGTAGCCAATGAAAATGAAGACCACTATTGTCATCACTCTCATTGTAGGCACTCTAACACAACTATTTTACGGCATAAATATTTATTCCAGTTGTTATAATTGTGAATATCTTCTATATAAAACACGAAATCTTCTTCAAATTTATAGGTAGAATGTATAAATATGTACAGTATATAATACTTATTACGTTTCAAAAATTAAACTTTACACACTTGCAAAAAAAAATAAAAAATATTTTATTTTTTTTAACTATGTTCTCGAAGTTCATTTTTGGATTTTTAAAAATATGTTATATGTAATATGACTCCCCACAAGACTTTAAAGTTTAATTGAAAAAACACGTTTAGTATAGAAGAAAAAAATTAAAATGTACGGAAAAAGTAGGTTTTTTGCATTTTAAAAATAGTTCTCGAAGTTTAATTTTTTTTATTTTCACATATATTATAGATAATATTATTGGTAATATTTATTGTAAATTTTAATAAAAAAACACGTTTAGTACTTAAATTACAGTTAAAATAATGTTTAAAATATATTTTTGGGTGTATAAATGAATGCAAATATTTAAAAAATAAATTTATTTGCATTGAGGAGTAGTATCTTCTTATTTATATATACATAGATAGCTTGTAACATTAAACAGTATTCAATAAAAAAATTTAATCTTTTATATTCATTTTGAACTTCGCGCGCATGGGTATCATTTAACCTTAAAATAAAAAACCAAGAAAATTGCAAGAATAACAGTAGTTAACAAACAACAATAATAAACAGTATTTTCTAAAACATGTAGAAATTGATTAAATTGTCAATAATTAGGTCAAGATTATAATAAAATGGCTAAAATAGTTGAAATTGATTAATTTGTCAATATTTTGAAGTATGTCAAGGTTAAGGAACGGCTAAAATCGTTCCAATTTATTGTTTAAAATTAGTCAAATTTATTAAATTGTTAATTATTAGCTCAAGGTTAAGGATATATATATATTAAAAATGGCTAAAATCGTTCTAGTTTAGTGGCATAAGCTTGTTAAAATTGATTCAATTCTCAATATCATGTCATATGATGTCATGTTATATCATATAATGTCATATAATGTCATATATTGTCATGTAATGTCATATTAATGTCATGTAATGTCATAGAGAGTAAATAAATAGTGAAGTAAGTTAACTGTGTAGTCTATTTAATTAGATAATAAATTAAGTAAGTCATTGAAGTTATTACTTATAAGTCATTATTGTATTAGTGTTTGGAAAAAAGTCAAAGACATGTGAGAAAATAAATTCAGTGAATTAAGTAGGTCAAACTCATTGTTGTAAGTCACTGTTATAAGTCATTATTATATTAGTTTGTAAAAGAGTCAAAGTAGATTGAGTTAATGAATTAAATAGGTCAAACTCATTGTTGTAAGTCACTGTTATAAGTCATTATTGTATTAGTTTGTAAAAAAGTCCAAGGAATGTGAGATAATGAAGTAGGTGTGTCAAGGTCATTTTTATAAGTTAATTGTTATATTATTTTGTAAGAAAATCAGAGGAAAATGAATGAATTAAGTAGGTCAATGGCATTGTTGTAAGTTATCTAAAGTAAATCATTGAAGTAACTTAATAGTAATGTAATGTATGTAATGAGATAACATATTAAGTAGGTCATATTGTTATAAGTCAATATTATACTATTTTGTAAAGAAAGTTAAGTAAATCATGTAATTGTATTAAATCTAAAAAAAAAACAATTAATTCCTATAGTCTGGGATCGAACCCACAACCTACCGTGAGGATGACGTAATCACTCTATACCAGAATAAGTGGCGCGTTAGCTTCATAGGCTGCTTTACTTAATTAATGAAGTTAATTACAATTTTTGTTTTGTTCATTGGGCATTTTGTTTGTACTTTAACACTATATTTTTGATATTGTTTACATTATTTTCATTAGTTAGATATTATTTATGTCTTTGTTGTCTGTTCATTTAAAAGTGAGATCTTTGAACACTAATTTCTATTTATTGAAAGATGATATACTAAATAAAAAATACTCAATATTATCAGTCTCGGAAACATGGTTATCCGAAAAAGATAATCAAAATATTTATAACATCACTGGTTATTCCTTTATAAGGCATGATCGCAATTCACGAGGAGGTGGAGTTGGATTACATATAAATAAAAACTTAAACTTCAATATAATTAATATTAAAGATTCTTGTATCGAACAGCTGTGGATTAAATTAGTTGTTAATTCAAAACAAATCGCGCTTGGTGTTTTGACTTTATTAATTCAGTTGATGAGACTCTATCCTCAATTAGTTGATGATATATTTTTGTTAGGCGACTTAAATATAAATTTATTAGATAAAAAAGTCCCGGTGCTCTAAGTTTAAATAATTTTTGTATTGCCTATGGCTTGTGCCAAATCATATATTTTTACAATATAAGAATAACTGAGTCATCTGCTACTTTACTTGATGTTATAGCATGCGGCAATTCTGATAGTATTACTGATTCGGGGTGCAAGATCCTAACATATCTGACTTGATTTATTGTAATATTAATTTTCCTGTTAATGATAATTGTAACCCTCGATTTATAACTTTCCGTAATTTCAAACACATTGATATGAACAATTTTTATTCTGATCTGCACACTATACCGTGGTAAAAGGTGTATAAACTTAATAATGTGGATTCAAAAATAAGTTTCTTTAATGACAACGTATTAAATATTTTTAACATTTATGCACCACTAAAAACTGCCAAAGTCAAAGGTCCTAATACACAATGGATGACTGACGAATTCAAGCATTTAATATCACTAAAAAAATCGGTTTATCTCAATATAAACAAACTAAGCAAATAAAATTTTGGACTCAATGCAAACAATTAAGAAACCAAGTAACATCATCAATAAGACAACAGAATCACAAATCGAAAGAACTTTGGAAAAATTTATCCCATCTTAATAATAATAATAATAATAAGAAAAGGGATGTGACTATACCTGCACACTTGAATAACCCCAATGAACTCAATAATTATTTTGTGCAAAGTGTTCAATCCCTCATCAATTCTAGTGGTAATAAAACAAACGATTTAATTCAATTTTATGTTTCAAACATTTGTAGCCAGAAAACATTTAATTTTCATGTAATTACTGCAACAGATGTTGAAACAGCATTCTGCTCAAGTAATTCAAATGCGATAGGATCTGACGGCATTTCCCTAAAAATGCTTCATCTAGTTTTTGTTCATATAAAGAAATACATAACACATATTCTTAACGTTTTCTTGATACAGAATATCTTTCCAGCCATGTGGAAAGCTGCTAAAATACGTCCTATTCCTAAAATTGAAAATCCATCAAATTTCAAAAATTTCCGCACAATTAGCATACTCGCAACTATATCAAAAAATTTTGAGAAAATTATTCACTTACAAATTAATGATCACTTTGTAAAAAACAATTTACTTCCTGAATTTCAATCAGGGTTCAAAAAAGGGCACAGTACTCCCAACTGCTTTACTCGACGTCACAGACAACTTACTACATGCTCTTGATAAGGGTCATCTTACGATGTTAGCATCTATAGACCATCTATAGACCATATTACTATCTCAATACGCATGCTCATAATACACCAATCATATGCTTGGAAGTACAGCTAAAATGAAACCAATGTATTCTTATGGAAAAAATTGTATTTTTAAAGTAAAATATCATTTTATCTAAACGTAAATGAATGATAATTTTTGTATGCAAGTTATATTTCATTTTTTACTATCGGATTCTGCCTTTATAATATATAAATAATCAATACATTAATATTAAAATAAATATTAAAATTTGAAAATTTTAAGCGCCAATTTGCTCTTCTGTCATCTGTCACTGGCCGATAACCTCAAACTTACGTTTTGTTGTAATTGTTTTGCGAAGTGTAAAATTTGTTTGAAAAATGCCTGGTTAAAATTGTTGCCTCTCAGATTGTAATTTGAATTAATTAATTAATAAGGGAATATCTTTTCATTCCTTTCCCAAGAATATTAAACAGACCAACATTTCAAATTAAAGATTTCATGTCACCTTCAAACTGGCGGCAACAAAACTGTCACAATTTATGCGCACATGCGCATATGCATCACCGTTCGAGTCACATGGCGTCACAAACATTAGTATTGCCAACATAATTGGAAAAAATGGAAAAAAAAGTTTGTCACCCTGGCACGCTTTTTTCATTTCATAAATTTGCCGGCAGAGGCGCTATAGAAAGTAATATGGTCTATTGACTACTCCAAAACTTTTGATACAATAGACCATAATCTACTCTGTGCTAAACTCCATTACTTTGGTTTTCATAAAGATGCAGTAAATTTTATGCATAATTATTTATTTAATCGAACCCAAACTGTCTGTATTGATGATAAAATTTCTGCTAGTGTAAACGTAACAATAGGCGTGCCGCAAGGGACAATTCTTAGATAACTCTTATTTAGTATTTATACTGCCGACTTTCATAAAAGGCTCAAATTTTGTAAATATCATCACTATGCTGATGACACACAGATATATTATTATTCTTTTAATAAAAATAATATTAATGAATCATGTATAAATATTAATTACGATCTGCAGGCAATTTATGAATTCTCTCAACTGCACCGTCTTCGTATTATTTCCCAAAAATCGGCAGCTATTATCTTTTGTAACAAAAGTTTTAAGGTCCTGGGGAGAAAGTAATTGCACAATCAAGATGGCGGATGCGACACTGCAATTTTCCAACTGCATTATAATTGTAGGTCTTGTAATTGATAGTGATTTACGCTTCAAAAGCCATGTGAATCTTTTAATAAAAAGAGCATTCTGCTCTCTAAAATGTTTATTTTCAAACAAACACATACTGAATCAAAATTTAAGTAAGACTCTAACACAAGCACTAGTCTTGTCGCACTTTAATTACTGTGATTCTGTTTATGGCCCATGTCTTGACTTAGTCACTAGTAAAAGAATACAAAGGATACAAAATTCGTGTGTTCATTTCATATTTGGTTTGAATCGACGAAGCCACTTATCAGACGCATACAAGAAATTAAATTGGTTAAAAATGGAGGATCGTTGGAAACTGCATCTTGCATGTATTACTTATAAAATTGTTGTCAACTCTGTACCACTTTATTTATCTATTAAGTTACTAGAAGCAACCGTTATTCATTCTTACAATGTTCGTTACAGATCTCATCTATTTTTGAGCGATCATTTCCTTATAATGCCATTAAACTCTTTAATAAAACAAATTCGATTTGAAAACATTAATCTTTCAATTCTTATCGCAAAAAAATATTCTTAATGTTATTACATAACACTATATGAACAGTAAAGACATAATAATCTAATATTTGATTAATGTAATATTATATATATATATATATATATATATATATATATATATATATATATATATATATATATATATCTACTCTCATACTGATTTCCTATTTCTTGTATTTAGTTAATTAAGTCAAATTTGTTTATAATATTGTTAAATATATGCATTATTTTCCGAGGTTAAGTAGAAGAACAGCATGTTTGCTGAACTTTGTCTCAATAAAGGGTTTTTATTATTAAATAAGTTTAAGTACGAGTAGCTTACTCTTTGTTAAAAAATTATTAAAGTAGCATAGCATTTCGAAAAGGTTGGCAACCCCTGCTCTATGACAATATACTATTTATTACGAATGTTAATCTGAGTTTACAAACAAACAAAATAATTACAGCTTGGTGGTTTTGTTCTCTATCATAATTTCAACTATTTGTATAGGTATTTTTGTGGAAGTTTTGTTAGAATTGCAATAAGAGGAGTGGAATCAGGTGAATAAGATAACTTATCATGATGAACAAGTAGTAGTTTATTTATATTTACTGCGAATACAAATTCTCCGCCAACCACATGTTCCCGCCGCTCCGCACACGTCACCACATCACTTGACAACCACTCCACGGACATCACTATGACTCAACCTTCCTTATTTCCACGCAGATATCCACCTCGGTGTTAAACCTGGAAAACTTTTTCTTCTTCACCAAGATACGCCAGTCATGCCACGCATTGTAGTCCACATTAGGTGTGAATGTGTGCGAGTCTCCGGTAGTGGGGTCAGTCACTCGCACCTCGCAACGAAATTCACTCAACCGCTCGTTAGACACCGGGGTGTGCACAAAGAGCTCAAAGTATGAGTCGTGCAGTCTATATCCGCACACCGCGGTGCCTGCAACACTTGACACGAGACACCGCCGCTCTCGCCTCTCATTCTGCGTCGACCACGTGGAGCCGGCCCTGTATGTGATGTCCTGGTGCACAGAGCCGTAATGCGCGGACAACGAGCCTCGAGACACACTCGCTTTGCAGATGATACACTTGGTGCGCTGCTGGCAGAAAAAGTTCTCGTGTTTCCTGCACTTGTTGTTGATGTTGGTGTGAGTGCAGCCCTGGCGCTGGTTTTCGCAGGCTCGCTTGGCGGGAGCGCAGCGCTCACATCGCCAACCATCCTTGTCGCGATACCGGAACACCGTCACCCCCACCGCGCACCCAGCACACTTGTACACCACCTTCGTAGATTGATCATCCGAATCGCTTATCCTCTGATTCATCACAATCGCAAGTTGTTCGGCTGCGTCGTTCACTCTTTGCTTCACTGTCACAGTGAACGTGGTGCCGTCGAAGCCGCCCAACATATCCAGGAGGCTATTGGTGTTGACTGCCAGTGAGGTTGGTTCCTGGATCGCTAGGCAACCTTGAGGCGCCACTTGTCCTTCCTTCGTCACCTGTTCTTTATTACGTTTGATGTCTAAATTAAAGAAATATTTCGCAGCCACATCTGAAGCATCCAATAACCTCAACGAGTGAAAAATTTTCCCCGACACCAAACACACTTTCACATGGAGCAAGAAGAGTACTTGAAAGGCTCGGAACAGATAAGTGCGCACGCTGGCCTTGGAGATGTCGTGGATCAAAGTTGCCGGGTTGTCGACAACTGTGTCTGGATGTTCAGTCTGACAGTGTTGTAAGATTTCTGTTCTTGTACCCAGCCAGTCGCAGTGGGCAGTGCCGAGCACCGGGCAAACAAATTGTCGGTGCTCGCACACTTCTTCGTGGTCGATCACCTCGTTCTGCTCGACGTAGGGCACCGTCTCTAGGCAGCCTAACTCCTGGTTCTTGCACGGGAACTTTAATAATTTGGCGGTGGCCTCATATTGAGTGTTCCTAGCAGCCGGACGCTCGGAGGTGTAGCACCGGCCGCACGCCGCCGCCCCGTCATGTTGTAAGTACACGGGGCCCCGAGACAAGTACAGCTCGCAGCTGCTGCACTTTAACACTTCTAACACCTCAGTTGGGATGTCCATTTTCTTGCACTTGTCAAAACCTTAAAAAATAATAGATTATAAATATTATTGCATAATAATATTACTGTGTTAAACAAAAAAAAATTGGTTTAGATAAGGTGTGTATCTTTGGACTGGGAGTCGTAATCAAAGTTAATATGATCAAGAAGCATCATGTTTCCTCGATCTTTATTCGTTATCCCCACTCTTTCATTTTGTGATCATGAAACGGCAATCCCCTTTCCCTCTTGAATCACACTTTTCTATTATTCATGTTTACTGTTTCGTTTGTATCAAAGGATTTAAAAATGACTTCTCGAAATAAATATAAGTGCTCAATATGTGGAATAAAAGGGGGGTTTAAAGGGGGTGGGGGGGATTTTGGAGTCTATAGCATCCGGTGGTAGAAACGTTTAGAGCGGTACACCGAGCACGTTCGTAAATAAAATTTTAATTTTTTGTAAATGCTAAACTTCACAAAAATAAAAGTTTGAAATGAGGCAAATTATAAACTGATAATAGAAATATGTCGGAAAATAATTGAATTTAGTGTTATTTCCTTGTTTCTAAAACGCTGCAGCGCTCTATACTTGTATTTCACGCATGCGCAGAGAATAGCGCACACATCCACAGCACGCGCAGGACTAACAATTTCATTTTAGGTTAGGTTTTTTAAATATATACATTTATAACATTAGTGATTTCACAGTAAAATAAAACATATTTAAATTATTAATTCTTTAGAATTTGGTTGTGTAATTTAAATTTTGTACTTCATGTTTTTAGTTACTATTACAAATTTGATTCCGAAATTAGAGGAAATTAATATTGACACCATAATTAACATATTCTCGGAATGAAAAGCCCGGAAATAAAAAAAATAATTATATATATATATATACGAACCCAACTCCAGAATAGTTCGGCCGGTATAAATTTCAAACTTTATGCTTTACAAAAATATAAAAATATACTAAAAAATGTTTTATTCTTACAACAAAACTATATCTACGTTATTATATGAATCTTTAGTTGTCTATTACTGAAAAGATATTTTAAATAATACAAACATTTACAAAACTATCATCAAATAAGTATTACGACAACAGATTCATAAAAGTTCGGCCAACAAAAAATGTATGTCTTAGAAGTGATTTATTTGCGTGTTTTAAATTAAATAGTTGTTAAAACAAAACACAAACGAAAAAAATCAATACAAAATTGTCATTGCCGTTTGACGAAATTTTTTTTTCAAATAAAATGGCTCGTTGTGAAGCTTTGCGCAGAGATTTACGGTGGTCTATAATAAATGCTCATAAAAATGGTATTTCTGCAAGAAAAATATCTATTTCTCATTCTATTGCGAGACCTATGGTACAAAATATTAAAAACTTATATTAAAAAATTGGTGGAATATCTGAAAGTTTAAAAAAATGGCCGTTCTTTAGCCATTTCCCGTGCTGATCTACGAGATTTCAGAAGAATTTTGAAAGTAAATCGTCCAGCGTAAGCTCGAGATATTAAAACTTTGTGGCGGGAAATGATAGGTAAACAACCACATGTCTCGACAACATGAAGAGAAACCAAAAGAACTGGATTTCAAGTTTTATAAGGTATTTTTTTACCGTTATTTCATTTAACAACTAATGTTACTATGCTCTATTTGCCAACGCAAGCATCTAACTTGGACTTATCACTCCAAATTATAGTATGCCATTGTCTATTAGTCCAGTTCTTATGTTCTTTTACCCATTTTAACCGGTTACGCTTTTGTAAATTTTTTAGTAAAAGCTTTTCTTTCGCCTAATGACAAATAGGGCATAGTAACATTAGCCGTTAAATAAAATAACATTTAAAAAAATACTTTATAAAACTCATAACCCAGTTTTTTCATTTCTCTTCATGTTGTCGAGACTTGTGGTTGTTTACCTATCATTTCCCGCCACAAAGTTTTAATATATCGAAACGTTTGTATTATTTAAAATATCTTTTCAGTAATAGACAACTAAAGATTCATATAATAACGTAGGGAAATTATTTTGAAATGATCGAAACATACTCTTGTAGAAAATTTAACGCTCTACAAAAAAGGTCTCTTACAATTTTTTGATATATTAATTTTTTCAAAAGTTATTTAACGATAGAGTTAGATTGATATTAAATTTTTATATTTTTCTAATTTTCCGACGCAACCATCAACTTGATGAGAAAATGCCATAGAACATTTTCTGTAGAACATTTCATTTCCTATAACTTATCTTCCAAAAAGTTTTCGATATTTTTTACAGGTCGTAAGTTATTTGCAAAAAACTAAAAAAAAGGTGTCATTTTACTGCTTAAAATTAATCATGAATTTATTTTAGTTTTTTGCAAATAACTTATATAATATATATATATACAATTTTATTTCTCAGTGGAATGTACTTCATTTAAAAGTGAAATATTTCCTTTCATTCAATCGCATTATTAATCGAATGATAGATGTACCTACGTTATATGGACCGTTTATTTTGAAATTGGTGTAAGTCCATTTTCTCTTGTTTCGAGAAAACTAATAGTTAATAATTAATGTATATGTAATTTCTTCTACCGGCCAATTTTAAATTAGACAAAGCATGGGTATTTTTTAAGAAATTAAATACTAATTAGTTATAAATAAAAAGTTTACACTAAATTCAGCATAATTTACGTGATATCTCATTTTTTTAAATGGACTTACACCACTTTCAAAATAAACGGTTCATATTTCAAAATTAATATTTTTATAGTTTTTAATTCAATTTGACTTTTCTCGACTGTCTAAATATTATACGGGTCAGTTTTTTAATCATGATTATCAGTAATCGAGAGTAAACCGGTGATTGAAAAACTGGACCTTAATTAAGTAACATACACGTTTACCGCTAGTAATTGATCAGGTAAACAAAATATAAAAGTTACAATATATAAATAACATGCGATAAAAATAATAATAGAAAATCGAAAATTAGTAAAATCAGTACAGTATGTGAAAAATCATTTTTAGTTTTTTACGTTAAATGACATAATTACTTACTTTGACAAATACTATATTATTTCATATAATTAAAAACCACAATCTTTTAACAATTAAATGTGATAATAAATGTTGTTATTTAAGTAAGTATATCAATACGTTATTAACTAACATTTACGGACGGTTTCAAACCATTTCTTTCAACCAATATTACTTCGAGCTTGTCACTAGTCAAACATATACTATTCAGCTTAAAATTTTCCACCTAACAACCAAACCTTAGACACGGCTACAGTTTAAACGGTTTGTGCGATTGGTATTTATTTTTTTTCTAGAATTTAAAGAATGTTTGGGACCAGTGCCTTTTGGGTATTTCAGATTTGTCGAAAGTATAATTCACGTGAAATTAATGAAAAACTTATGGTAGAAAATGCAAGCGTTGCTATAGGCATTTTGAAATTTTGACCGCAAAAAGAAATTTTTCAAAGCTGTCAATTACTTTTGACGTTTCTATACAATTTGACGTTTCTATACAATTTTATAATTTGCTTTAGATATTAGAGGATTGAGGATATGTGTTTTGAACGGTTTTCAATTTATTTCATGTTTATATAAATATTTTTTAAGACAAAACATCTATTTGACAAATATATTATCAAGATACAATATTACATACTTCTTATATATAGAATCTAGGTTTTGAAAATTATAGACCAAAGCTGTCACTTTTGACGTTACATATGAAAGTTTTATATGGAGTTATTTTATTTTTTAGAAAATTTAGAGAAATATATATATATATATATATATATATATATATATATATATATATATATATATATATATTATAAGGGATGCCGATTAAAAAAAAATATGTCCACATAATATTCAATCAACCGAATAGTTAGTCTCCATATTAGTATCCGAATAGTTCGCATATATGCTAAGCTTTATATTCGTTATCCGGATATTAAAAAATTATTCAGATATTCAAATAATTCGTGTAATTATAGAACTAATTATTAAATTTAATAATAAAAGTAGGTAATTCTACACCGCACTAATATTAATGTATATACTTATTTGATTTGGCTAACTGTTTGCATTTACCTAAAATACAAGTATGTACATTGGACAATATGGAATACACATTTGTTATTTTTTATGGTGTTTATTGTTTAGATTTTTGAATTCGTTTATTTATTCAAATGTGGTAAAATTTTGTAGCTAAACTAAATATCTAAAGAATTTATTAGGAACTATTCGTTCATTATTATTATTTGACTATCAGGCCACATTAACTATTTGTATATTCGAACTATTTGGGCTGTTCGGTTATTAAAATTTTCGATCAGTTCAGATATTCGAGCTATTCGAATATTCGAGCTATCCGAATAGTCTAAACCGAATAGTTAACATTCCTAATAAATACTAATTACCTTTGTGAACCTACTAATAATTTATTTGCTTTTATGATTTTTGTATTGTTGTTCTTTATTATTTAATTATTAGTTAACAAGTAGAACGAGTTGTTATTAATAACAACTTTTTTGTGATTACTAATTTTGATTATATACAAGCAGATATTAATTAATAGTAAATATCTAAACGTATACAATAATACATTATTAGGTACTATTTTTTTTTCATTTTTACCCTCACATAGGACATACCTATAAATTTTGTACTGATTTCACCAAAAAAATAAATGGTCACTCTAATGGCGCTAGTTGTTTGCATGTGTTATAGTGACTACATTAATCACGGTGGCGACATATGAAGCAGGCTGCTATGATTTTTCCTAAATTAAAAATATTTTTATATTATGTCAATAATAATTATTACAATTGTAACACACTTCAATAACAACAACTAGAAACGGAAAGGTGGCGCACACAGGATCACTTGGTTAAACATGTGATCAACAATAACAAAATATAATTAATATGAACAAAATAACAAAAACAAGATTAATACAATATAAATAATCTATATCTACTTACGTGCAATAATAACTGCTTCGAGTAGCACTTGAAAGTACAACACACGCAAATCCTTAAACAAATCTAGGTATAACGTGTATGTTCTCAAAGACAGTCCAGAAGTAAGAGATATCGCTAAGGTGTTTACACGACGGCCGCCGAATCATGACAGATCGGCAACTTCTCTCAGACTCAGTGTTGCCACCAGATTTTAGTAAAAAAACTTAGTTTGCCAATATATCTCTACGCGGCCACATCGTTGCTATTATATTCTCTTTTTTTAACAAAAGTCGCTACTTTTTACATTTTTTTTACTGAATACAATATTAGTTAAAATGCATTAAATTTAATAAGGTATAAAGTAATAACTTGTGGAATAGGTGGCACAGTGGTATCATGTCGGTCTGTGGATCCTAACAACCCGACAAACATTTCCACCACATTAATACTACACCTGTGGTTCTCCGTCCACTAACATCTTTGGAGGCCGTGATTTGACGGTTGGTAACCGCACTTTCCTCGCAAAAAATATATCACTTAATGAGATCTGCTTCGGTAGAGTGCCACACCTAGTAATGGATAGAAGGCGTGTTGATATATTTATTTATATAAGTAATAACTTGATATTTTACATTGGGATACAAAAGTATTTATTGACAATTCATTATGTATGGAAATAGGAAAACATATTTTTAAACATGAGTACTTTGCTAAGAAAATATCATATAAGTAGAAAACATCACACCCACAATATTATCACTGCATTTGCTGTCTGTCAAAATTCAAAATTGTGTGTACTTAGCTTGAGCTTGGCACTCCAATTGGCAACACTGCTCAGGGTGCACTTGTCACCTAAGATAGATTGTCTTTCTCCCACCAGTGGCGTAGCTTGGTGACCATAGGCCCTGGGGCAAAAAAAAATTCAATTGGAGCCCTAACTTAATAGTAAAATTATATAAATACATATGTAAAAATACATAATAAAAACAAAAAAAAATAATTAGATTTCAATTAGGCAATAAAATGAAGTAGATAAATATTAAATGGTTTAATATAAAAGGTCGCAATACAATTACCTGCCTACATTAGTGATTTTAAAAAAATATTCAGTTTACAATCTCTTCCCAGCCTTAGTTTTCGCAAAACTATCAATGACATTGGATAAATCTAGACTTTATGCGGCCTTGTTTTCTATTGCTATTAACGCTAAATCTCGGAGTCGAACTTGGCCTTCTCAATTTTTTAATAGTTTTTTTTTATTATTTTTAATTTGTAAATGATCTTTCAGTTGATGCAGTAGTGACAGGAATTGTATAAAATAACAATATTGCTGTAAATACATCCGTAAGATCGCATTCTAGCACTCCATATTTGGTCGTTGTTTCCTTACATAACTGGTGAACAGTCCATGCCTGAGTCAATTTAGATAAAAGTAGGTGGTAAATATTAACATAATGAAGTGAAAAATTAAGTCCTATTATATCAGAGTATTTTCTTTGGAATTAATTGATAACATTTTTTTAATAAAGTTGCTTCGTCTACAAGAAGTAAAAATTTTGGTGTTAGAAAATCTAATATTTGACAGACTGCACTCATACACGTAAAACGTGTATTTAATTGAGCTACTATTGTGTCTAGTACTTTATTGAATATGGTAACATTAAATATTTCTTCCTTGTTTCTAAATAGGTTGTCAGAAGCTAGTTTATCAAAATGTTTTTTAACTTTCCTTTGCCGTTTTTCTTGAAAATTGGGATCTATACCATACTTAATTGCAGTTTCACTGGCTTTGCACTTGAATGATTCACGCGCTCTCACACACAACATGTGATCGATGACGATAATTGAGCTTCTTATTATAATTCTGGAGGTCGGAGAAAATTTGTGAGGACAGCTAGAGTTAGAGGTATGCTGGCCAACGGCCTTCTGTGCTTGGAGGCCCCGGGGCGCGGCACCGCCTAGCCCCTTGGTAGCTACGCCGCTGTCTCGCACAATCCTAAACAATCATTGGGAAGACGCCTTTCCAAATTTCCGCGGAAAAAACCTAAGTCATACCAACCCTAGCAAAGAGAAATTTGTCTTCAGCTGTTTACGCTAAGTACAGTCACATACATACAATTATGCACAGGTAGCACAATTTATTTAATATTTTATAGTAAAATTTACTCATTTTGAACAATTAAACAAGTTGTATTGAAAATATTGTGTACTGACATTTCGGCGTGGTTGCCAACATTAGATTAGATGAATTAAGATAGATTGATGCTCGAAAAATAAGTAAAATTAATTCCTTAAATAGACTCATGCAAAAATGACGGCACGTCACGTCAAGAGATGTAGTGAATAAATATTAGAAGGAAATCAAACATATAGAACGTTTTTACATAAATCATGCTATTTTGTACGAACTGAAATAACGTGAGCAATGATCATTTCGACAAATAAAATAATAAAAACACTTTGTACATACTCTGTTTGGCAAATAATAGACAAAAGAAAATCGTGTAATGTATAAATAAATAGTTTTGTATCTAACAATACCCTAATCAAAGTTGTATGTTGTAAATGGTCTGTGTCTGTTTTGCGATAATCAGAGGTCTCTGTGAAGCTCTGGGCACAGTTTGATTCGTAGGTGACGTGTACTGACCGTTAGTTCTTGGAAAGTCCAGGTACAGATTCACAAAGGTTTGACGAAACTGTAAAACTAAGCAGACACTTCGAAGTACTTGGCATCGATAATGGTTCTTTTGGAATCGTCGGCTCGCTACTTCAATTCTTGGAAGGATCAGATTCAAAACCAGGCACCTGGAAGTACTTGGCATTCTGGAGTGGTAACATCTGTTGCAAGTCCGATTTCTAAAACAATATGAAATTAATCCTTAACTGGTACAGGTACTGATTTCAGGAAAATAGGATGAAAAATGGTCACTATTTATTCTTTTTCGTATAATATATTTATTTTTGCCCGATTGTTAAGTAAATTTTAGCAACACCAATACAAATTACAAGTATTCTGTTATATTACAGGCAGGTAATTATAACAGACACATAAGTTAAATGAAAAACTAAGCATTAGACATATTTTAAGAGAAAAGTACAAAAACAAACTATTATTTAAATTACAATTCTATGATGTGTACTGGGCATATTACACTGTACTGCAGGGGTTCTGAACCAGGGATCCACTTTCATGTTTATATCAAATTTATTGAATTAATGGAGGACAGACTCTCAAAAATCGCTGAAAAAAAGTTGCACAATTACATATTTTGAAGTGACTAAACAATTCAGCTATCTTGTTCCAGTTATAACAAGATTAGTGATTCTAGTGTATCAATTAAGGGTTAATACGATGAAATGTTGTTGGATTTAATATTGTAGGAGTTACTCCACGGTTCAATCTTTGTTTGCCTGCTGTTCGAAAGTATTTGTCTTCAAAATGCAAACCATATACAAATTTATAAGAAATTATAGATAGAGCGGCTACTTTCATAGTTTCGGTCCACTTCTTTAATAAAGCCTTATTTGCTGGTAAGTAGAAAATACGAAGATCTGGATGGCATTCTGAGCTGCTTTTGCAGGCAGAAACAACACAATATTTGATCCTCATTGTGTATAATAACGATCAACTATTTTCTATTTTTTCTTAGATTAAATTTCATTACTAGTTGAATGACAAGTAATAAACTTAAAATTAAAACTGTATACAGTCTAAAGAAATGTATAAAATATTTATATTTAGTTACAATCAAATACAAACATTAACCGTTACCCGCAGCGCTCGCTCTAGCTTTCACGTCGCCCTGGGTAAAAAGACAAATTGCCGGCCCGTTGAACATAATATACATTTAAAAAATATATATCTTGTATTTAAAATAAAAATCAAATGATTTTAAATTATAATAAAAATGTTTAGAATGATACATGTAACATACAATTTACAATCAAGTAGTAGAGGTCGGCAAAAATATCCAATATCCAGATTTGATCTGATCCGAAGTAGAATTTCAAATCGGAACTCTCTCGGGTCGGATCCGATCCAAACGTCCGATAAAATATCCTATCCGAAATTAGTTTAAAAGATCCGATTCGCAGGTTTTTGTGAAACATTTTAATTTATAAACAAATAAATTCCAATTTCACTCTATAGAAACGATAACGCTAGGTACGTAAAATTTATAAGCACCATGATACAAAATGATTAAAAAACGTTACGACAAATTATATCACTTTAATGAAAATTATTAATTTAGCTTCATATATATAACGGTTATTTTTCTTACGAATATTTATACCACGTTAAAATTGGGTATATATAAATATAAATAACTATAAGGATCTAATGAAATGCCGAGTCGAATCAGACTTTCAGGATCTCGGATCGGATATCAGATCGGATCGAGTCGGATCGGATCGGATACAAAAGTTTTCGAAAATGTCGACCTCTATCAAATAGTACAAAACAGTAAAAATTAGAAAGTAACTGTACCTAATTACAAATTGTTAGCGTTGAACAAAGCAATTTACAACTCTGAGAGGAGTGTCTTCGGAAGTCGCTACTATGGTCGATACATTCAGTGTCAAAAGTTGCATTTCAAGAATGGCTGTTTATTTGAATTTATGAAATAATAACACGGCGTGTAATTCTTTCTATTTATATAAAAAAAAAGGGAAAATAAATCATTATAATGGATTAATAATAAATAAATACATCATTAACATGGGCGTCCGCACGGGGAGGCAAGGAGGGTGCGCCCCCCCCTCCTGGATAATAACTAGGGTGGTAACCATGACTCTCGAACATAGGTCTTTAACATGTAAAACTATAATTTTGTAATTTCCTACTTCCCTACATATTTTAAGCAAAAAAGCTTGAAATAAAAGAATTAGGGTATGAAATTCTGCATCTGAACCAAGAAACAAAATTAATTTTTCATACTTTGTAACGACACAAATTAGATTTGAAATTGACGAAAACTGCTTCAAAACTATCGACAGCCATGATATTGAAACAAAATTAAACAAATGTGTGACGTTTTGTCTGTCAAAATAAAAAATGTATTTATTATTTAATTTGTTTTGATAGTTTTGGCAGGTTGAACGTCAAACATTTGTTTAATTTTGTTTCAATTTCATAGCTACCGATAGTTTTGAAACAATTTTAGTAATTTCGAATTTGATGCCCTAAAACTTTTATGTGAAGCTTTTTTATTTTAAATAATTAGGGAAGCAGGATATTAAAACAATATGATTTTACATGTTAAAGTCCCATGTTCGAGAGTCGCGGTCACCATCCTGTATATGTATATATAAATAAAATAAAAATTAAATTATAAGTTTAAGGGTCGAGAGATCCACCTAATAAACTATTTAATAGTTATTAGCAAAATAAATTATTTATTAGGAAGATATTTATTTTCTAGATATCCAGTTCAATTTATTAGTCTACTTGTTATTAGGTACCTTATACATAAATAAGGAAAAATTGCAACATGTTCATTTTTTAGAGAGAGAGAATGTTATGAAAATAATTAATTAGAAAGAAATACAAAACTTGTTTATGACGTTTAATAAATATATGATTGTAATTTTGTTTCTACCTCCTTGATTTTGTAATAACTGTCAAAATGTCAGGAGAACGTGCAAGATCTGTATTTTTTTCTATAAATGAAGTCAGATTATTAGTTGATGTAGCTGTAGAATATAAAAGTATAAGAGAAAATAAACAAACAGACGCAGTGAATTAGAAGCAAAAAAGCAAAAAGTGGAAAATAATAGCGACAAGATTTAATGCATGTTCTTGTACAATTAATCGAGATTCAATAACCTCTGAAATATGATTGTGTTGTATTAAACGCTATATTAAAAATAAGAATTCTGCGAATAAATTGGAAATATCTGTATTCTGTATCTTTCCACATACAAAATCGATTAACAAATTAGATATTATGCCATTTATCAAAATTGTCAATTTTATTTCCAACATGTAACATTGTGAAGGTGTCTAATATTAATTATTTCCAAATTCTTCATTTCATAAAAAAAATAAAATATATTATCACGCATTTTATCCATTACTGTGTGTAGCACTCTGCTGTAGCAGATCTCGGCACGTGAAGTGAGGTTTTCAACCTGCTAAATACAGCCCCCAAGATGATAGTGTTGGAGGAGCCACAAGGGTAATTTTAATGTGGTGATAATTGTTTGTTGACTGTGGGAATCGAATCGAGGTTCTCAAATTCACAGGCCAGCTGAGCTACCTACACCATATCATGTCTCTCTATAATTTCATCCAATTCATCAAGAACTATCTAAAATATCACTGATAACCCTATATTATTTGCATACATACCTTTTTAATAAGAAATTAATATACGAGTAGTATTAAAAATATATTTTTATTTTATACATATTTTGACATGACAATTGAATCTTTTGTTTCTATTAGGATGTTTGAGTAGCTAATAAAATATGTAGCTAATAAATGTATTTATTAGGTAAATACAATTTATAAGGTAGTGGATATCTGCAAAAAATATTTATTAGCTAAATAAATTTATTAGGAACTTTATTAGGAGGTGGATATCTCGGCCCTAAAGATAATAAATTGAAACTGAAACTAAATTTTCAGCAATAATCTTATGGCCAGCTAGCGACATGTTCCGTATCGTGACGATTGAGTAATCTAAGTTTATTAAGAATACACAGACACAAAATATTAGAAAATAAAAACGGTCAAACTGCTAAATCGAAATTTATTGAAGAAATGGTGTCAATTTATGGAAGAGTTATTCGAAGATTGTCCTTCCTCTTCAATTCAAATCCAGACGATAAAGACTAGTAAATTAATTCACAAATTTAAATATTTTTTTGTCTATTTGTTATGTGTAAAAAAAAATCTTTTTTGAAATATATGTATATCTGAGTCTGAGCCCCCCGGGAAAATGTATGTGCACGCCCATGATAATTAATAAATTTGTATAAATGCGCACATCGTACATGGTGCGGCGGTCAAGTGTTTTCACTGAGACTTTCGCGTCAAAATAGAGACACGCCATTCGTTATATATCGAATTGAGTGGAATTAAAGTGCTTTCCAGCCACGGTTTTACTTACCTAGATGCATTTAAAAAAAATGTATTATTGTACAAACAAAACTTATGTCATATAAAAACTAAACAAAAGCAACATCAACTACGCTAAAATTAAACAGTGTAAAATATAAAATAGTAAAAATTAAAATAATGATTTACTCTCCATAAAAAAACTAAAATCGTAAGTATCACACAATACAGGCAATCGTTGATTTGATAACACAAAACATTAACAAAATAAAGAAATAAATAATTTACAGAAGTATTGAGACATACGAGTAGAACAACCCTTTAACAGCAGACGTGAATTTTATTTGATACTTGTAACGCGTTGATGGGTAACAAACAAACATCGGTACTTTTTAGATTTATAAAATTAGTGCGATATACCTTTAAAAATTAATCAATCACACTGAAATATAAAATGGTTGCCTTTGGGCTTCTGAACCTATTTATTATAAATTTTTTATGAAACAACATGGTAAACTATGACGATCAGTGAAAATACTGATTGAAAATTCTTTATATTACAAGAGATATGATTTTTTGAAGTTTTGTGTTGTGGTTGTGACGTCCCAAGTTCGGCTCAGTGGTACCTAACTTGTTTCATTCAAAGAGTGCAAATAATATTCGTTTGAATTCTAGAAAAATAATTGTACTTTGTTGAAAACCTTAATCTGACTAACTCGCGTAATATTAGAAAATAAAAGCAGATTTTTTTCTCATGATCATTTATTCTTTGCTTGAATAATATTATTTTCGCATAGATATATGATTTGTGGTTACAAAATACAAAGTAATAGGGGGGTACGTATTCAACTATCAAGAATTCAAACTTAAAAAGATGTAAACATCGAATATTTACTCAATACAAAAATATATTTGTTGCATGTTCTGAAGATTCCAAATTACATTTATTTTCCACAGACCGGTATATAAAACTACAAGAACATGATTTAACTGCCGAATTAAAATCTAAATTTAAATTACTTATTGACCACCACTGCTACAATAATTTATTAATGTATGAAATTAGTAGTGTAATGTTTGAGTTAAAATATTGCTACCGGAGTATGTTCTTTTATCATATGTTGCAATAGTTCAGAGCGATTTGCATCCGTAAAAGCAACAGTTCATATTAAATTTTCTTTTTTTAGGTTTTTCATAGCAAAAATTTAAAATTTATGTTATAAAAACACGTACTTTTACCGTAGCAACATGCACAATAAATGAAACAGTCCCACCACGAGAAATTATTTTTTTTACTGCTAGTTGGCATATTCGAGTGCTGGAGTTGTCAATAGTAATAAATATAGAACGTGTTGTACACGTACATATCAGCAAACGACGAACAGTTTGAAAAACCAGTGCAGAAATGGCATAATTAGTTACGTTCTACTCTACATATGTGTCTTATTTACCGCGCGAAAATACTTGTGGCCAATGAGAACCTTCCGGATATGTGATGTCACTATATTTATAATCGCTTATATCTTTGATATAAAACATAATTTTTAACAAATTTTTTCACTAATAGCTATTACTTCATATATATTTTATGTTTTTTTTTTCTCATTCTTGTTATTTCGACAAGATTTTCTTACACACTGCAAATCTCTAAAAATATGGTCTTACCGTTTTACTAAACAACTTGCAAATATGGTTCTACAGTTTTCTACAAACTTGCGAACAAATACATTTCAACCATTTTAGCCATTTTCAGCTAATTATTGACAATTTAATCTATTTTACAAGATTTTTAGAAAATAAAATGCCACGATTTTAGTCATTTTCAGCGCATCATTGCCCTAATTATTGACAATTTAATCAAATTTACAAGTTTTTTACAAATTAAAATTCAACGATTTTAGCCATTATCAGCATATCAGTGGCCTTGACATAATTATTTACAATTTAATCAAATATACAAGTATTTTAGAATATAAAATGCTACGATTTTAGTCATTATCAACTTTTCAGTGACCTTGACATAATTATTTAAAATTTAATCAAATTTACAAGTTTTTTTAGAAAATAAAATGCCACGATTTTAGACATTACGAGCGTATCAGTGGCCATGACCTAATTATTTACAATTTAATCAAATTTATAAGTTTTTTAGAAAATTAAATGCCACGACTTTAGCCATTATCAGCATATCAGTGACCTTGACCTAATTATTTACAATTTAATTACATTTATAAGTTTTTTAGACAAGAAAATACCACGATTTTAGACATTATGAGCGTATCATTGACCTAATTATTGACAATTTAATTAAATTTACCAGTTTTTTACAAAATAAAATGCCACGATTTTTTTTAAATTCCGAAACATAGAGTGCAATTCAAATCTTTATTGCCAGTCCGGTGGATGCCTCCAGAATCCATCTTGTATGGAAAATTCACAACAGAAAGCGACGTTTGGTCTTATCCCCATAGTTTTATGGGAAATTTACAGCTATGGATTACAGGTAATAGTCTATAGCTTTTAAAAAAATCTTTTTTATATAAATTTGTTCTGCAGATATTACTGAATCTACGGAATACCTTTCAATATGCGTTAATTATCTAATAATATTTTGACATTGGTGTCTTCACACTGGTAGCCGCTTTTTGTATTATTTTACGCGTTGGAAAAAATGCTGAATTTAAAATTCAAGTAATCCTGTATCTAAGTATTTTCAAGTACTCGAACAAAATTATTAATATTATGTGGATTATTTTGTATATCTATCGAAATTGAAGACAGTCGTAGCATCATTGTAACGATGTCGCTTCACAAGCAGGTTAATGACTCCTATTCTGTAACACAAATTGTTAAATATAGCAATTGCTATACTTAGTAATTTGTGTTAGAGACTAAGGGTGAATATTAACTTATAACCAAAAATTGGATGTATCAATTTCGAGGTACTATCATTCTAAACTTATAAAATATACGAATTCGTTTACATGTTGTACACATGTTTTGAGACGCTATATTGTAGTTCGGATAAATGAAATAAATGTATTGAAATGTTCACATTGGTACACAAAATCTTTGGTAGATTTTTTAATCTAGTGCAAATACGACGTGTATATTTTCTGTTAGCCGTACTACGGGTACAATAACCAAGAAGTGATCAACATGATTCGTAGCCGTAAGCTGCTGCCGTGCCCGGACTTCTGCCCTAGCTACTGCTACTCGCTCATGGTGGAATGCTGGGCCGAGCTTCCATCCGCCGCCCCTCGATCGCCGATATCTGCCACCGCCTGCGAAACAGAATGGCGTCCAGATGACTACAGGTAACCTACCCACACCACTCGAACTTGATTTGTTGAACTGCACGAACTCGAATTTTGTTTAGTTCTGTTTATATTCTTTGCAAATTCTCTTCATGTCCCTCATATTTCTATATTTATATCATCCATTTCATTTATAACTAAATGTATGCTTATGGTTTTGATTTGTTTGTCTTCTGACAGATGTAGTTTTACAGCTTTAATTTATTTTCGGTTTTCAACTGGTATATTGGTTCTTTGTACTTTTAATTATTTAATATCTTTTTGAAGTATTTTATCATGAATCTGTTAAACTATTATGTTATTTATATTATATTTATATTATTATTTTTGCATGTATTTTATTGTATTTCTTTTATTTATTTTATATAATCACATTTCAAATTTGATTTTTTGAAATAAATATTGTTTTAATCTTGCATTTTTATTAGATTTACAATTAAAAATCTAAATTAAATAAATCCTAGACAACTAAAGAAATTGCAATTTGTATTTTCCTCAAAAGATAAAAATTTAAGGTTTCAAAAGTTTTTGTGTTCTTCGGGATTTATTTAGTTTACCGTTTTGATATTACTTTGCTTAATTAGAGGACTAACATTTGGTCCTAATTCAAAAAATATATATATTTTGGTGAAATTTACCAACCTAGAAAAATATTGCAGGCGCCTATTTCAAAAACCAAGAAAAAAATCCTCAAAAATTCGGCCATAGCTCAAAATCTCCTGCCTCAGCTTTTGATCCGTCAGAATTTCCAGAGCCATCGCTCACCTGGGACAGAAAATCATCTTCACACAACCTCAACGCGTCACAAAGTAGTTTAACACGTACGTCTTCGTTAGGCAATCGAACACAAAGCACCAATTTTTGTATTTGATTTTTTCAAATTTAATTAACAAAGCACCAATGTTAGCACAGACCACAATTCTTCACGAAATTCAAATTCGAAGAAAGTACCAAGTAATTTTGAAAAGAAGCCGCATAGAAGTAAAAGAAATACTAGTGAAGATAGAATTAGTGAATCTACAGATGTGAAAGCTAAAAACACTGTTGTTAATGCCAATGAAGACAATTTGGAAACGACTTTAAGCTATTAAATTGATTTGTTTTGATTTATGTATTAATTTGATACAGATATTAATTTTGTTAGGCATATCATCATTTGAATTATGATAATATAAAATTGAAAAATATTCTAATATTGTTATGAATAAAAGATTCTTTGAAAACATTTTTTTTTTAAATATCTGTACTACGCATATATTAGTTTTAAGTATAAATCTAAATTATTAAAACGGTAATAAATTCGTTATTAAATATTGAAAGATAATACTAAATTGTTATCATTTAGATGATAGGGCATATTTATAGTTTTATTTCAATATGATTGTGTGTTATAGACAGTCTCGTTTTTTAAATTATGTTCGTGTAAAGTACAATGAATTAAATTGAAGAAATCTTAACTTTAATTGTTATGAAATTATTTTAGTGGAATATTAAAATCATAAGTATAATAGAAAAATCTTTTAAAATTGCTTAGATTTGTTGTAAACGAATCCTATCTTTATTTTAGAGATTAAAAATCTATAATAGTTTATTTTACATTTATTACTCGTCGTTTTCGCCATTATCATGCAATTATATTGTAATTTACAATGTAATTGCGACCATTGGTCGAAACATCGTCTAAGAAATGTAAAATATAAGTTTTACATTTTAATTTTTAAACATAAAGCTTAAAATTCAACTATTATAGATTTTTAATCTCTCAGTTTATCAAAAATTTCAAATAAATTTTACAGTGTTTTATTGGATTTTAGATAAAATATTTTATTATATTGATATTATTTTACTACAATCGAGTGAATGAAATAAAAAATAAAGTTGTTTTATTATAAAATAATGGTATCTACGCAATTTTCAAAAGTTTTTTTTTTCCTTTATGACTTCAATAACCAACTGAAGTTATTTGTAAAATATAATTATATATTGCGAAATTATTAAAAGAATCATTTCTTTTCACATTTCATTTTGCTTTTTCAAATGAAGTAATTGATTATTAACAAATGACTACTTTATATTTTAAAAGCAATATAACGCACAAGATGGCAGTTCTGAATATTGTAGATTTTAAAAATGGTCAAAAAAGTTTCACAAAAATTCACGATAAATAATTAATCAACATATCATAGATTAAGGATAAGGCAATGATGAAAGTAGGCCGGTACGGTCCGGTACGCTGTACCGGTATGAAAAATAGAGCCAGTACGCTGTACCGGTAAGAAAAATAAAGTCGGTACAGAGTACCGGCAAGAAAATTTTACAAATAAGTTTATTTTGAATGATACTTATAATTAATAATGTTGTATTAAATATTACATAATTTTTATATTTGAAAATTTTCATATTTTCAATTGTGCGATGCCAACATTTTTAATATTTTTGTAATGGTAACTTGTAAACTGAACGAGCTCAATTCCGAGTTTTTGTATAACAAATTATGTTCGGTTACTTTTACGGATTTGCGCTCTGTACTTACAGTTTCACATATTTCACAATTAATATTTATTTTAACTACTAGTCCTTCGACTACGATGTTTAATCCTCAGTCATATATTAAATCGTTGTTATGAAAAAGACGATTAGTATACTCGTGAAAAATAATGACAAGAAAAGGAAAAAAAGTTGATAATTATTACAGTGCATTATGGAAAATATTACAAATATTTTAAAGTATTGTACCTGAACCTACCTGAAATAGATATATTTTATATTATTGAAATAAGTATTGCAAATCAAAGTAACACCGTGGCTGGAATGCCCTTTAACTCCACCCATTCAGGTACATAACGAATGGCGTGGCTTTACTTTAGCGCGAAAGTGAAATATACAGTCTCAGTGAAAACATTTGGCCGCCGCACCATGTATAATATACGTATTTATGCAGATTTATTAATGATATATTTATTTATTATTAAACCAACATAATTATTATTCTTTTGACATACTATTTTTATTAATGGGAAGAATTACACAGCGTCTGATTATTTCATAAATTCAAATAATCCGTCTTTTTTGTAAAATCAACTCTTATTAACACTGAATGTACCGATGACAGTAGCGACCTCCGAAGATACTCCTCTCAGGGTCATTAATTACTTTGACTAATTCTATATATAAAATAAAAAATCTTTTTTTTCTTCTAGCATAACCCCCCTCCCCACTCTCATCTTTTTAAAAGTAGCGTATCGATAACAAAATAAATCTACTTTCACCCCTGAGATAAGGTAGTCTTTTGTTAAATGATGTTCATTTGTGAAGTAACAACGAAAAAAAAATATCGTAAAAATAAAAGTTATGATATTCGTCCAAAATACGTATTATTCTTACAAAAAATTCGTTATGAAAAATTTAAATACAGTAAAAAACACTAAACGAATGGCAACGTATATTAATTGTTTATGTGTTCAGAATATTCAGAATTCAAATTCTATTTCTGGAATCATCATTTAACTTCGATGTGAACATATTTATCCATTTGAATATTCTCTGAATGGACTATATGTCAGTATTTTATTTTTCTAATTGTATTATTCGTTGAAATGAATGTCAAATGGAATAAACATTGTTTAATGTCAGAAAAATAATACAAATGTACGTTTTATCAATGTTTCATATATGCTTGAAACAATTATTTTGCGTACTATTTTTCTATAAACTTGTATATGTAAAATATTCTATAGGGCCAAATGTGTTTCTGAAATATGAAAATTTATTAATGTACACTCTGACCATACTGTCCCAAGAAAATGTTGAGTGCAATAGAAAAATTCTATAATTTAGTTTACAAACAGGTGTCATGTTCATATAGAAATTGCAAATGTGCTTTTTTCATGGGATCTACTTAATGAAGACATAATACAATTATATTTCTATTCTATTGTAAACAATTATTTTCATGGAACACTTTTGTGTTATGTCACTGATATATTTTCAAGATTTTGTAATTGTGAATGCATTATTCAATCCTCGTATTTCACAGTTTTGGCTCAAAATCGACAAATAACAATTTTCGAATGATTATATATTACTTTCATTAGATTTATACATTTACATAAAAATTTAATGGCAGTTATTATTAGATTTTCTTTTAAAATATACATTATACTATATGTTATTTCTATTAAGTATTTGTAATTTTTATATTTTTTATTTTCATAATATGGCTTTAATTTTATTAATATATTTATCGATTTTCGTGTGTATAAAATGTGTATGTAAATTTGTAATAATATATGAATCATATATATTATAAATATCTATTATTTATTGTTCAAATAAATACCGATACAAATAATTAATTGAGAGCCAGTTTTCCAGTTCAAAATTAAATTATATCCTGTGGCGCTTTTCTAAGCTGTACTCGACCACTCCAGAAACGTTTGGAGAACTTTAAAATGTAGTCGGGATGAATTTTATTTTTTCTACCAATATTTGCATTAGTTTAAAAGATTTTGCACTTTAAGGGTGGTTATTCCTACCTCTGATGTTAGGGGTTGTAGAGAAAAAAGTTTCAAGTAAAAGGTGTTTAAATAATAAAATAATGAATAACTATTATTTGAGAAATTTATTTAAATAATGTTTAGTTTCAGCGGAAATCAATAATTGAAATACTATAATTAATAGTTCAAGTTTTTGTCGCATGAATTGTGTGGCACCACTATTTATTATTGCCTGATGTATACGGTATGTTACAAAATAATCTAAAACTTGACGATAAAAAGGAATGTTTTAGAGGTCGGCATATTTGAAAATTTTTATATTCGATCCGATCCGATCCGACTTGATTCAAGATCCGATCCGATCCGACTCTATCCGAGATCCGATCCGAGATCCGATCCGAAATCCGATCCGAAATCCGATCCGAGATCCGATCCGAGATCCGATCTGAAATCCGATCCGAGATCCGATCCGAAATCCGATCCGAAATCCGATCCGAAATCCGATCCGAAATCCGATCCGAGATCCGATTCGAGATGCGACCAGACGTGTCATTAAATCAGTACAGTTTTTCCTATTAATACTAAACCAATTTTAACGTTGCATATTCGAAACAAAAATACCAGTTATAGATGAAATTTAATAAATAATTTTGTGTTGAAAAACTAAAGAGACATATTTTATTATAACGCTATTTAATCATTTTTATCACAGAACATAAATGCTTATAAATATAACGTAGCGTTATATTTCGTTAGAGAGGAATTTTAATTTATGTTTCTACTAAGAGTGGATACCTAAATGTTATGTATATAAATTTTGGATTCGATGTTTTATCCTACTTTCGGATCGAATCTTTTATCCGACTTTCGGATCGGATCTTGTATCCGACTTTCGGATCGGATCTTTTATCCGACTTTCGGATCGGATCTTTTATCCGACTTTCGGATCGGATCTTTTATTCGACTTTCGGATCGGATCTTTTATCCGACTTTCGGATCGGATCCGATCCGAATCCGATCCGAGGGAGCTCTGATCCGATCCGATCCGAATCCGACTTCGGGTCGGATCGGATCGGATCGGATTCGGATTTCGGATATTTTTGCCGACCTCTAGTATGTTTAACTAAAATATTTCAAGATTCGGTGATTTTACTTTCATGTTAAATATTTCCAGGAAAAGGAATATAAGTTAAATTATTTTGTAAAATATAAACCCAAAATTTCATGCGGGTTAGAAAGCTGAACTCGCTCAGAATAAATTGTCCAGAGCTGACTAATGTTGTCTGTGTACTAATGTCGCTAGATGGAACGAGATTAACCAATTTTTAAATATTTTATAAATATTTATATCATTAAAGAAATAGTTTTATAAAGCCTGTTACATTTTGAAATAAATAAACAAATGGCACTAAAATTCGTATTTGAATCCAAAAATTTCGTAAAAAAGTTCGAATCCGACTCAAGCTAAAAATATATGAAGTACCACACTGCGACACGACAAGTCGGACCCTTCACTGTAATGGGATTAAGTTCCTGTTGTACAGAGTATTCTAAATAAATAAGTAAAGTTATCATTTTATGTTTTTATGTGGTTGGGTTTCTTTAATGATGAATAGTAATTACTGAATCCAGTGGTTCATGCTTTGGAACTGTAAATAAGTAAAATGATTCTCAATATGATATAAATATTGCACAAGTTTAGTGCTGGAACATCAGATTTGATTTGCAAGTGTAACGGTGAACTAAACTTATCAACATCAATATGAAACTCGTTGTTTCTTTTTGCTTCCTTGTCACAGTAACTATAGTTCAGATATGTTATCAAAATTTTCAAATATATACATATATATTTTTACATCCAAAAACGGTATATTTTACCAATAAAATTTGATTTCATTAATTTTATTGGACTAAATATTCTTTATATTTTGAATTTTCAGAGCAGTAAGTTATGTTTCCAAATTACTCATCGGTAAGTAGCTACTTACCGGTCAATAGGCTGTAAATAAAATATTTTTAAATGCCATAATATTTTTCAAATATTTATAAATTTTAATTTCGTCGGACGTGCAAAAATCGTAGCACGCACTGTAGTCAGTAAGTGTTCTACTGGATTTGGATATATTGGATATCTCGACTCCAAAATCATTCTCAAGCGGTAGGAAATATTTATTGTCCTTTATATTTAAATAACTATTAGAATAATAAATAATTTGAAAATTGTTAGCATAATAAATTTAAATTGGATTGTATTATTTTATTCAGTAATTAAATAAGAAAATGCAGCTCTTATATTGAGGTTCAAATTTATTTTAACTTTAAATAAATTGACAATATCATTGTGTATAAACATAATTTACATTTGTATCAGTAATAAAGGCGAGAGGTACGTTTGCTCTTTTTAGTCCCAATCACCACTGCATAGTATAAGTCGTCCATGAAAGAGGGACAACAGTTGTACAGAACGTAAGTATTAAAATTCTATATCATTCATCCGATTGTGATGCTAAGTTGTTGTGCGCACGCCGGCGAAGGTTTCTGACTTAGCACAAGCCCAATCTGCCATCTTGAAACAAAATGGCCGCTAGTTATCTTGAAAGATACTGCAATGATTCGATTCAAATTTGGTATAGATATAGATGAGAACCAATCTTAACATATAGGTATAAGAAATCTTCAGTCCTTCTTTAAAAAAAATGGCTGCTAGCTATTCTGAAAAGTACTGCACAGATTCGATTCAAATTTGGTATAGGTATAGACGAGAACCAAAATTAACATATAGATATGAAAAAGCTTCAGTTCGCCTTCTTGAATCAAAATGGCCGCTAGCTATCTTGAAAAGTACTGCACTGATTCGATTCAAATTTGGTACAGACATAGACGGAAAACAATCTTGACATATAATAAAGCTTTAGTCCGCCATCTGTAAACAAAATGGCCGCTAGCTATTCTGAAAATTACTGCACTGATTCGATTCAAATTTGGTATAGATATAGACGAGAATCAATCTTAATATATAAATATAATAAAGCTTCAGTCCGCCATTTTTAAACAAAATGGCCGCTAGCTATCTTGAAAAGTACTGCACTAATTCGATTCAAATTTGGTATAGGTACAGACGAGAACCAATATTAACATATAGGCATAATAAAGCTACAGTCCGCCGTCTTGAAACACAATGGCCGCTAGCTATCCTGAAAAGTACTGCACTGATTCGATTCAAATTTGGTATAGGTATAGACGAGAAACAATCTTAACATATAGGTATAATAAAGCTTCCGTCCTATGCCATTCGAATTCAGACGTTTGCAGTTTCCGGTACAACTCGAAATTGCAATGACCATCAACAAAGCACAGGAACAATCACATGGACAGCTGTACACAAACACTTTCTTTGAGTTGCAATGCAACGCATGCCGGGTACTGGCATTAAATTGTACATCACGCGAGCGAAGTCGTGGGTAATAGCTAGTATAAAATAAATAAACAAATATATCATCACCTCTTTTGCCCATTACTGGGTGTGGCACTCTGCCGGAGCAGATCTCGGTAAGAGATATATTTATGCGCGTGAAGTGCGGTTACCAGCCGTCAAATCACGGCCCCCAAAGATGCTAGTGGTGGATCCACAGGCCGACTTGATGGGCTAATGGCTCAGACCATTACCCCATAAATATAATATAATATTCTATATAAGGGCTGTGACAACACCGAAATAAAATTGGAGTCAGTGATCTATAAATTTAATCGTATTTATGAATCTCCCTGTAAATGATTACTTAAATGAGTACTTTCTGTACCCAGGCGACGCTATTCCTAGTTGATCCACTAATGATATTAAAAAATAATAAAATTAAAGATATAATATAGTTAATAAGCTTTCTATTTAGAACTGCTACATCTACTAGGCCGACAAGAACTGCCTCAAACGCCAGCATTTTTCTGTGCGATGGGCTGCATTTGTCAACAAACTGGAATAGTAAGTAAAATTTTCTCTAAATATTCTTAGCTTTAGATGATAAATAATCTATATTGCTATTATTAATACTTGGACTACAATAATTTAATCTTTGAAATAAATACTCGTATAGGTAATCCTTGCTATAATAAAGTCATTTTACTTACAGTTATAACAATATAATTAATTTAATTTGATGATTTCAATTATGTTGATCTATCATATTTTTGTTTTGTTTTTGAGAGCTAATCATATTATGAATTTTTAGTTTCGGAGTGGTGTAATTGATACTACAAGTTTATCAAATCTGCTGAGAACAGAAGTGCACATGGATCAAATTAAGGCCAATGCAGTTGCCACCACTTGTGTTGTAATCTCCCTAGATTAATAATAAGAATGTATGTCGATAGTATTAATTTCTATTTAGTCTTCGACCATGATGTCACATCCTGTTGATGCCTTCTGCATCCCTTCAGCGTTCTTAGAATTGTTATTGTCTAAAGATATTTTGATGATGTTTGCCCCTTTAAGAATGCTGAGTATAGTTATTTGTCTCGCCCAGCTTAGGCTGAGACGTGAACAGAGAAGTCAGTCGACTCGAACAAGTCTGTTACCATCCCTGACTCGAATAATGGTAAGAAACGTACTTAAAAATTTGTTATGAAATATTTTCCTTTGCCAAACGTTTTAGTATAAAACTAGCGGTCGGCCTGGCTTCGCGAACACTGAAATAGGATTCACTTCTGTAAGACAATTGACACTATATAAATCAAATTATTTCCGAAGTAACAGTTTTCAATTCTACACGTTTGTTTTTTAAAATACATTTAATTGATATCAAGCACGATAGGCTACGAAACGCTGGCACTACAAAATTGACAATAAAAAAATTCAATTTAGCACACGAACTCTTTAAGCGACCTTTCATTTGATACTACACACGATATGTTTTGAAGCACTTTCACTAAAACAATTGCCGATCGAATAATATTTAATTTTGTACGCGAGCCCTTTAAAAGAACTTTCATTTGATATCAAACACGATAGGTTTTGATGCACTCTTACTAAAACAATTGTCGATCGGATAATATTTAATTTAGTACGCGATCCCTTCAAAACACCTTTCATTTGATACCAAACACGAGAGGTTTTGATGCACTGTTACTAAAACAATTGCCGATCGAATAATATTTAATTTTGTACGCGAGCCCTTCAAAAGACCTTTCATTTGATACCAAACACTATATGTTTGGAAGCACTTTCACTAAAACAATTGCCGATCGAAAAAATTCGAATTCTGCACGCGCGCCCTTCAATAAACCTTTCATTTGATACCAAACACGATAGGTTTTGATGCACTCTTACTAAAACAATTGCCCTTCGAGTAATATTTAATTTTGTACGCGAGCCCTTTAAAAGAGCTTTCATTTGATACCAAACACGATAGGTTTTGAAGTACTTTCACTAAAACAATTATCATCAAGAGATAAAAATACTAACTTAACGAGTAAGAACACCAAAAACATATGAACAACTTTATTATGTTCTACACCTTTCATACTAAACTCATATAATTCATGTACTAATCTTTATTCTTTATTGAAATAAAGTTATTAATTATTACATTTTGTTACATTTCAAAAATTATTTTTAATTAAGTATTTTTCTACTGGTATATGTATTTACTAAAATCAATTCAAAATAATATGATTTTTTTTGTGAAAGACAGGACAGCAAATAAAAAACAACTGCTGTTATATAAATTACACTTTTTTGTCTTTAAAACAGTTCAATATTTGCCTCCACAAATAAGGATTTTTTGCCATTATCTTGTTCATATTCTGTCCTCAGTAATACAGTCTCAGTTTATTTATAAAAATTAATTAAAGTAATAAAAATATTATCTCGAATAATCTACATATAAATATATCTTGTTATTAATTAAAGATATCCAACAATATTCATTGATTCATTCGCTATAAATATGTTATATTTCATTATAACTTGTATCATAATTTCTTACTTGAACCGAAGTTATTGGTTTGAGTTTATCGAGTGTGTTACGTACAACTTATTAGTTAAAAGATGCGAATGTTAAATAGCGAGCGAAACGAGTTTAGTAAAAAAGACAATAATTTATTTGATAAAACAGATGTTAATAGGATAAAATTACATCAAATCTTGAGAAAGTAAAGCACTCGCCTCGCCTCTCTTGTAATATTTAAATATAAGGAAACTAGTTTCTCTCTTCTGATTTCCAATAATAATAACATAAGAACTATTGATTTGTTTTTATTTATATAAATTCCACATTTCTATTGGTTGCTTCACACTTTGTTAGCAACTGCTTTACTATTGGATTAAGTATATTATTGTCAAATACAATAATAAAAAGTAAAGAATGTATCATCGTTGCCATGGAAAGTAAATTGAATATTATTTGCTTGGCATGTTGTGTGTGTTTATGTTGGGGGCGTGTGGTTAGGGCGGTGAGGGTGGTAGAGGAGGGGGTGACGCAGCGGCAGTGATTGTGGCGGCTGGTGCCACATTGGCCCACGGGGACGTGGAAGCCAGCGATGATGCAAGAACTGAGCACCACTGACGCGCTCGCCTCTGAGACTCAAAGACCCACGTGCCACATGAACTGAACGCTGTTGTCTTCTTGGTCTGATTGCTATTCAAACACATAGACTAAATCCGGGTTCGATTCCCGGGGGCTGGCGACTGATCTGTTGCCGCACCTTAATGGGGGATAAGGGGCAGTGCAACTGTCCAAGTCAACCTCACCTTCCCGCTGGTGTTCCCTGTTTTGACTAACGAGGCTCTGACGACATTGAATAGCTACTGTTTTATTTATTATATAATTATGATTAAAATTTACAGCTAATAGAATATTATAAATGAATTTTTAAAATAAATTGTATTATGTCAAACAAACAACTTATAAACATTCTTTATAAGTACTATTCTATTCTATACTGTGCTTACTAGTGAAATCCTGAATGCATGACAGTTAAATATCTACATATTGTAAGATTATTTAAGTCTGTTATAAGTTTTGACAAAGAAATAATAAGCTTTAAAATTCTCATATTTTTATAATAAAATAAAAATAAATATAAATATATCATCACGCCTTTTACCTTTTACTGGGTGTGGCATTCTGGCGTATCAGATCTCGGTAAGTGATATATTTATGCGCGTGAAATGCGGTTATCAGTTGTCAAATCACGCCCCCAAAGATGTTAGTTGAGGGCGAGCCACATAGGTAATTATAATGTGGTTAAAATTGTTTGTCGGCTGTGGGAATCAAACCGAGGTTCTCAAATCCACTGGCCGACTCTATACCACTGAGCCACTTACCCCATAATTCAATAGAAAAATTATTCTCGAATGATTTTTAATGAGATTCATTTTTAAAATGTTCTTTTTATTTATAATCGCTCAAATAAAATTTGCTGTGCATTTAAATTTGTTGAAACTCCGATTTATTTACTTAGTTGTCTTTCTATATTTTGAATTAAATACGATACGATGAATTTCACATTTGCATTTATAAAATTAAATGCCAAAATTAAAAATATATGTTCCTGTTTTGTTCATACAAACACTCTCATTCTAATTCTGCGCAAAATGTGTTTATTAGTTTTGCTTTGAATTAATAAACGGTTAAGAAATCTAGACACATTAAATTGAATATATTTTCAAATTATTTTTAATGCTACAAACAAGTAACAACATAGCTCGTTAAATACTTTGCATCGTCCGAAAACGTCGTTCCGCGCAGAGCTAGACTAGTCCGGCTACTCGACTTCAGTACAGTGCGGGTGTTTATACAATGATGTGTTCGTCGTTTTGTGAGCATTTTAGTGAATATTTTAATGTGTAAAATTATTTAAATTGTGTGATATTGTTTTTCGACTGTCGAGTAAGTAATGATAGTGATAGATCTCCTAGAATGTCAGTGGGTAGTGTGGGACGTAGCCGGTAGCTGATTCCTTACCAAAGTAAAAAAAAAATAAAAAAAATAAATATATCATCACGCCTTGTACCCATTACTGGATGTGGCACTCTGCCGAAGCAGATCTCGGTAAGTGATATATTTTGCGCGTGCAGTGCGGTTACCAGTCGCCAAATCACGGCTCCCAAAGATGTTAGTGGTGGAGGAGCCACAGAGGTAGTTTTTTAAATTATGAAAATTGTTCGTCGTCTATGGGAATCGAACCAGGGTTCTCAGGATCCACAGGCCGACTTCATACCACTGAGCTAGCCACCCCATCAAAGTAAGCACTAATATTATTTTTGGACATCTTTGTCTTTTTAATTAATTACTTTTATTTTATTTTTGGATCATAAACTTGTTTATTGGCCCTCAAAACCGGGCGTAATGTGCCTATTTTAGTAACAGCTATTCATACAAATCAAAGATGATTTATGGGATAAATTTCAGACAATACAATAATTTCGTATAATTTTTCGTAAAGCTATTTTGTCTTCTGTGGTACTAATTTTTCCTGTTCACACACAAACTGATCCAATACTTCCTTGGAATAGCTATTGATATCTTCCATTTTTATTTAACAATAAATTAATAAATTCGAATTATATTTTTATATTCTCACAAAAAAAAAACACCTTTATTTCGCGCACTTATACAAAAATAATTAATTATGCTATTACTGGGTCTGGCACTCTGCCGTAGCAGATCTCGTTAAGTGATATATTTATATGTGTGTAGTATAATTACCAGCCGTCAAATCACAGCCCCCAAATATGTTAGTGAAGGGAAAGTCACAGGGGTAATTTTAATGGGATTCAAATTATTTACCGTCTGTGGGTATCGAACCCGGATTCTCAAATCAACAGTCCGACTCAATATCCATAAAATACAGAATACAAAATATTTAGGTACACTTACAGCCATAATGAAAACTACACCTCTGTGTCTAGTTACCATGTGTATAAAAAACCTTGATCACGGTAGTTCATTAGGTAAGGTAGGATTAAATTTGGTATTTATTTAATTTGGCGTAGTTCAGCCGCGAGCTGTACTAACCCTTAAATTTATAGTAACGGAGAGTTATGCAATGGACGTCACGCCAGGGAGAGATGAAAGGGAATCAAAAGAAAGAGATATATTTTTGTTGTAAAGGCTAAGTGTAAGAACAGCGTAAGCTGAACTTTGACCAAATAAAATAAATAAATAAATAAATATCTCGCACTAGTGAGAGAGTTAGTTGACAGACCACGACTAACTAGAGTATACTTTTAACATACGAAGTATATTAAATGGCACGTTAAAAATATGCTCTAGTTGTCAACTACTGTTACCAACATGAGACTATGCCAATCTCAAAAATTTGAAATGATTTCTGAATCTGTATAAAGCCGCACTGCAATTAGAAATATTCTACTATTAATGTTACACGTAATACATGAACCGCTCTGCCGACCAATACTAACTGTAATCAGAGCTGGGCAGTAGCTAGCTACTTTTATAGCTTAGCTACATTTACCTTAGCTGTAGCTTGTAGCGAACTATTAGCTTCAAAATATTGTTATAACAACTGAATATACTTTTAAAGGTACTTTTTATAAAACAAAAGACAAAATGTCTATTGCGATGTGGAATTGAGTCTTAATAAATAAGAAAAAATAGGAAAAAAAATTTTTCCATCACTTGTCTCGTAATTCCACAGAGGTTTTACAGCACGTTTGCATCAACTTCTCAGGTCATCAACAAACGGCTGGTCAGTTCAGCTTTAACCATAGACGCGTTTTTTCCTATTTTTTCTTACTTTTTATAGCTTAAAACTTCTTTTTGTACCCCAAAAATACTTTATGTAGCTTAAAGCTACCACAGTTCATTACGAAATACCTATTAATTTTTGTTTTGTATTTGAACTGTTCCTTCTTTATTGTTTTCTATAACTGTAGGATAACAAGTTATTATATAGTTTAAAATCTATTAACATATTTGATTTTTCACTTGTTCTTAACCTATCCTAATTTTGTATTAAATATTAGATGAACTAAACAATGACTATTTAGGAGTCTTCTGTTAATGTGACTGTTAATTTATTCCGATATAAATAAAAATTATAGGATCAAAAATTAACAGTACGTCTGTCCATTTGCGATTTTTTATACTTATGTACATAATTGTAAATTAATAGTCATTATGACAAAAGATTGATCAACTGATCATTTGTTAATGGCAAATTTAAGTAATTCACAATAATTGAAAAAAGTAGCTTTAAAAAAATGTAGCTTATAGCTGTAGCTCAGCTATTTTTTTAAAGAATAGCTGTAGCTGTAGCTTAGCTACTTTTTTTAAGTAGCTTTCTCAGCTCTGACTGTAATAGACCAGTGGAATAAATACAATTTCAGAGTGACGTGATTAAGTGAATTACTCTCTCATACCCCTTTGGCATTCTCTGTTGGCAACGGCAGTAGCTCTTTCACTAATGCGAGAAATCTCCTTTTCGTTCCCTCCTATCTCTACCTGGCGTGACGTAAGAATTTTTAAATGTACAACTCGCCATTAAAGGTAGGTAATTAATGAAATATTACACTCAAGTAATAATGGTAAAATAGCGTGATAATATATTTTTTTTCCATATAATTACTAATTTATTATGAACAATTTATAAATTAGACAGATATGTAATTAAAGTTAGAAATAAAAACACTTGATTTGTCCACAAATTAAGTGTTTTTATTTCTAACTTTATTATTATAAAATGTTCCACCAAGAACCGACTACACAATCTCTTACTTTAATAGATATGTAATTATATTTGTGAAATTGTGTTTCTTTGCCAAATCTAGTGCAGAATTTCCTCGTGAACGTTTCATAGAAATATTTGCTCCTTGTTCAACTAAAGCTCTGACAGCGTCAGGATGATTTAGTAGAACAGCATAATGTTGTAGAGGGGTGAAATTATATTTGTCAGCAACATTTACGTCCAGTCCCTGTTTTATAAGAATTTCGATAATATCTACTTTATTAAATTTACTTGCTGCGTGAAGAGTGATCTTTCCTACGCAATTTTTACAAAAAACATCAGCTCCTTTATCGAGAAGATATTTAACTACCTCCAATTCATTTTGATTATGCATGATAGCATTCACGAGTGGTGACACTCCATTCTTATCATTAATATTGATAACAGCTCCATGCTCCACCAACAATTTAATTATTTCAATAGAACTTGTTTTTGCTGCCACATTAAGTGGGGTAAAATTACTTTTATTTTTGATATTTATGTCAGCGCCATTATCTAATAAAAACTGTACAATTTTTTCATGATTCTTTTGAACTGCATTGTGCAAAGCAGTATTATTTGTTGCACTCACATTATTTACACAAGCACCTTTGTTTACAAGAAATTTTACTAATTCTAAATGTTGATTGTTTGACGCAACATGCAATGGAGTTAAACCTTTTTTGTTTGCTTCATTTACATCCACACCTCAATCAATAAAGTATTCAACTATATCCAAATTATTGCAGAGGCAAGCTGTATGTATTAACATATAATCCGAATCGTTTTTAGCATGAATATTAGCGCCATATTGTGCGAAACATTTAACTAAATCAAAATAGCCATCATAAACAGCGTCTTCAAGAGGAGTATATCCTTTGTCATTTACACTATTCAAATCAGCACCTAATTTAGCTAAGTGCTCGACTATCTCAAAGCTATTGTCTCAACAAGCTATATGGAGAGCTGTTACGCCTTTTTCGGTCTTGTAGTGCACATCAGCCCCTCTGCCGGTCAGAAATTGTACTGTGTAGAGCGCCCTTTGATTGACTGCGTCTAGCAACGGCGTTCTCGCAGTTGACGCATGCTCCGTGGTGCAACAGCGTCTTCATGACGTCTTCGTGATGCAGTTAGCCCTAGGTAGTTCTTGCTGTTGATGTCTGCGTTGTTCTGCAGCAGAACTCTGACGATATCTGCGTGACCATGTGATGCAGCAAGTGATAGAGCAGTGTTTCCTTCGCCATCTTGTACATTAATATCTTCGGTAGTTGATATTAATTGTTGAATTTGGTCAAGGTTGCCTTCTGTTGCTGCTTGATGCAACGATGTAGTAGAAATTTGGTCTTCATTGTTTTTTGATTTTAAGTGTTTTTCTTTCTTTCTAAGTGACATTGTTCCTGTAAAAAATATTTAGGTAGAATTATTTGGGTGTCTTATACATATTTTTTTTTAATTAAGCGGACACAATTACCTGGAGAATTTACCAAGTATATGTGGGAACCAATAGAATCATAAATTTGTTTGAAAATGAACCAATGATAGGAAAGCTATCTTGATAATGCTCTACTCTATCCCAGTTAAGAATAAAGAGATGGTACTGTGTAGGCAACCGGTTTTAAATGGTCAGGTTTATCATCCATAAGAAAGTAATTTGTTAAACGATGAAGCATAATAATTAATTTACAGAACAAATTAACAAATTAGATATTATACAAAGTGATCAAAAGTAAATGTTTCAGTTGGCAATAAAAAAAACTACATGAAATTGGTAACAACATAGTTAACAACTTGTATGGCGATCACTTTGAAGCTGTTAGATATTCACCGCGATTCTATATAAATTAAAAAGAACTTTTTCTGACTATCCTACCTGACTACGCCAATGTAACACGAGGGGGTATGAAAATCGCGAGCGCGAATTCTTTGTTTGTGAATGAAACGATTCGCGGTTAATAATAACACATACTAAAACACATAAATTTATTTAACGTGAATTACTATAATATGAGTTAAATTATAATAAAATAGATCAAAAAACATATAAGAATAATTAAATACTAGTTAAATACGCACAAAGTGCGATAACGGATTCGACGTCAGTCACATCTTGACCGGCCGACAGAGCAAACTTTTTTTGACTGATGCTACAGCTCAAAAACAAGTGAAGAGTGGTATTTTGGGGATGCAACACATAGCTGACGATCACAGGTGACCACATATATTCGTTGTCACGATAAGTTTTTTTCTCAGAATCTTATCGCACAAAACAGGAAAGCAAACTAACAGAATATCTACAGTCAACTCAAAGCCACCTTGTTACACTATCAACAAATAACGACGAAGTTTACTCCTTTATTACACAATAATTATTTACAGTTCGAATATCGAACAACGTTTAGTCAAATATCGCGAATTTTATTTAAAAATGTAAAAAAATAAATATTTTGACGTTTCATAAATAAACACATTTATTAAATTACTAAAAAACCAAAGTAGCTTTGAATATTAATTCTTATTTTTAATAATGAAAAACATATATATTTTCACTTTGCTGCACTAGTGCGACAAAATGTATTATTTTTTATTATAGTGAGATAATATTAATTGTGAATAGATATCTATATAATGCTACGGCCTCGATGGATAATTTTTCGCAAGGAGTGATTGAACCACGGCCAGCTACAATGAAAATGGTACGGTAAATCCCGTAAACAAAAAAGTACATAAAAGTGGGTCTGAAGTTCAATACGAGGGACGGTAACAAACCTATGGAAACAGGGAGACACTACAATTAAAATAAAAGGCAAGAATCGAATAATACTAACTTCAACTATATTTATTTTAAATGGAAACAAAACATAAATATGAAGCAGAAATAAATGATTATATGAATGACCGTTATGTGAAGTTAAATAAGAATAAAATTTTAGTTGCCGAAGGTGGTTTTCGTAAGCGTTCCTAACACTGAGATCCGAATGGCTGGTCGGTAACGTTCGGTTTCCAACTTCAAAATTGGACCATCGCGCTCCAACAAAATCCAAAATGTCGCTCTCAGCTGGCAGCGAGAAACTGGTAGAGCGGCAAAGGTTTACGCTTTCAAAATTGCACCACGATGCTTACGAAAGCATGAAGTAAAATTTCAGTGTGGAACTGAATAAATGGACGCAAATAAAAATCCTAAAAGAATGATGATTACGTTTATATATATGTATGTTTAAAGGGTCGTCTGACGAAATGCTTTGTAGACACGCCCGTACCAACAATATCATCACGCCTTCTACCCATTACTGGGTGTGGCACTCTGCCGAAACAGATCTCGGTAAGTGATATGTTTTTGCGCGTAAAGTGCGGTTATCAGCTGTCAAATACCGGCCCCCAAAAATAACATTTGTACCTACTGATTACATACTTACAAAATTTCTTTGAATATAATGTGAACGATGAAATTTAAGCAGGTAATTGTACTTATGTGATGTTATCCACCTAGGAAGAATATCAATTTTGTCCTTTTGACTCGCGGTAGCAAACTTACCAGCTACCGTTTTGTTTTAAACATAAACTAAAATTTAAAATGAGATACACTACACAGTTTGGAAAATATTACTGATATATTTAAAATTCATTATCGGAAATTTTGTACATGCCAATTATAATATTTAAATATTTTCGGAAATTTAAAATATCCATTACTTTAGTAATTTTGCTAATCACGTCTAAATTTTGTGCCTGATGAAGTAGAGAACTCGGTATGCCAGAAATAGTAATAACGATGGTACAATTTTTCATAAATTTAGTTATCAATTCCGGTGTATAATCCATAAAAGTATTATCCATAATAACAAAAAATTTAAAGCTGTACTTGACAGGTGCTCTAAATCTTCGTAGTGCGGGTCCAACATACTCTTCTCGCCAATTGTCGATGAATGGGGTTGGAACCCGCACTTCTTCGCGGTACTGCAGAATTTCAATAAACTTGGATGATTTGAAATGTAGCCCGGTAGTTCTAACTTGATTTCGCTGATAATTTTGTGGGCCAAAATTTCCTTGTTGAATAACTAAAATTTATAATAATATATTTATATTAGTATCTATATGATACAAATTATGGTTAGTTTTACCGCGAAAATTTAAATTTTAAAATGAGTTTAAATAAATAAATTCAAAACAAAGTTACACGCAATATACAATAATTGACATTGCTGTTAAATATTCAATTTGCTTTTATTTATTTAAACTAAATCTAAAATTCAACTTTGGGCCATGAAACTAGCCACATGATACTTAGATTACATCTATTTATGTTAGATTTTTAATAATATGTTATAGCTTGTCTTCAAATAAATTTAATAACATCCATTCATATCGCAAAATGGTCCGTACTTCAGGCTATACAGTAAATATAATTGAAAATTTAAGTGGCCTGCAAATATAATTTTCACTTATGTCTATTAAAATTTCAAGCCCAAAACAAGCTCCATTGATTTTAGGCGGTCTAATTTTCGATTTGGTCAAATTCAATTTTGCAGATGGTTATTCGTTACAATTTCAATAACAAAATTAATTTAGTCGGCAATATTACAAAGAAAATAAAAACTGTAAAATTCTATCACATTTACCTCGATCGCGGGATACTAATGCGGAGCCAGTAAAGAATTTAGATTGTCCAACTATCACTATGTCACTATCCAATTTTGACTTCCGTTTTTTCCCAAATATACAGCAAAACATTCGTAATATAGTAGCCATTTTGTTTGGTTCACTGAACCCAAACTAATAATAACGTTTTCATGGAAACTTTTAGTATTGTTGGTTTTAAATAATAATTACACAAATAACAATTTTAATTGTAGTTTAAAAATATATGTTAAGATAAATGAAAGTCGCCTACAGACAGGTGAGGGAAGAACCAGGAGAAGTAAGAGAAGAAATGAGACACAAAACAAGGGAAAAGTAATCGCAGAGCAGGAAAGCGAAATGGAAAAAATACTCAAAGAAATAAACACTGTCAAATAACTTCGAAGATATTTAAAAAAAGAAGTAGAAGAAGGAAAATATAAACAATAATAGGTATAAAACACTTATTTTATTCAATTTTTATATTTTTTTGGCGTCAGTTTCGCCACTCGATGGCGCCACCGTCACACTAGAACTACCTTAAATGAGTTTGTATACTTAAATTTTCCTTTTTTCTTCTCTTCTTTTATAATTTCATCTTTTACACTTGATGATTTTTTTTTAAAAACGGTTAAAATATTGTAATACTTTTTAATTTTTAGTAGTCTATAACTACCATATCATACGGTTCAAAAAAAAAATTTTGTGAAGTTAAAATTTTGATAAATTGATTCAAATATATTCCAAATTCACTTTTAAATTTATAATCCGCGATCAGAATTACATGAAATTTAAACCTGCCTGGAAGCCGAAATTTATTGAATAGACTTAAGAAATCGGCCTGTGATATTGGTGTCGCAGGTCAGTTAAAAAAGTTTAATAATATTGAGTGTTTTAAATTAAAATACATGTAAAACAACAGTGATTTTTTTTGTTAAACATATAAATAGTAAGTTGTGATAATAATTTTGATAAAAATTGGGATTAAAAAATAGTTGTGATAGTTTTTTATTTTGTCCGTAGTTTCTCAAAGTGAGTTGTTGCTATCAGCGCACATACTTTGTCACGTACGAACTAAGTTAGTGCGGTGCGCATGTAAGCAAGGTTCAACAAAACCAGTGATCACCAAAAGTGTGGTCATGGCAGAAGATACAAATGACAACAGAATAATTATAAAACATTGTAAAAAATGTAAGAATGAGTTTGATGCGTCTGATATTATAGGATGTGACGGAGAATGTCAAAACTGGTTTCACATAGAATGTGTAGGAATTAAAACTAAGCAGTTTAAAGTAATTCAAGAATGTTCGGATCTTGGGCTTAAATGGTTTTGTGGAAGCTGTCGAATAGCGTTAAAAGATGTTCAAAAAACTTATAGATAAGGGATTTAACAAATATGAATAAGATATTCTACTACTAATGTTAAGGTTTCTAAACAAACTTTTTCACAAATTGCTGTAGTTCATGGTCTTGGATCCTGGTGGTTCTTGTTGAATTTGAAAACCTTTTCCTGAGGAAAACTGTGAACATGGTGACAGCAATTATTAATAAAATGACATATAAAATTGCTATTGAGTAATTTGGAATGTCGGCTGTGACATCGTACTATTCAATATCGTCAAACTTGTTAATTGGTAGCTTGAGATCTTGGATGCTGTTAAATTCTACAGCCAATTTCGGTATTTGTGCGTCATCTAACTTGATTTTAAAGTTGTCTAATATTATGGGTTTTCCAAATGTTCCTTCTTGAAAATTTAGATTTTGATTTCTAAATTTAATTTGACAGTTATTTTCCTTAATCAGGAAAAGTCCGTGTATGGTTTTAGTTTTGTCGCCTAGTTGACACGAAGTGTGAATAGTTTCTTGTTTTGGGAATACAACGTGAAATTGGTTCATTTCTTCAATGGTTTCTACGTGGTTTCCTGTTAGACTGATTTGAGTGTATTGACTGTTCTTGTTATCATTGTGAAGGATTATGTTCTTCTCGCAGGATCTGTCATCTGTGTCTTCGATCTTGTTTGGATATTGATAAATATTTCCTTTAGTACATGTGTCCTTTAAAGATTTAATTTGACCATCAAAAGATTTTAGAAAATATTTTTTATTTAGAATAACAGTCACAAATTCAGTTTCATGTTTACTGGGAATGGGTATAAGATGGAATTTTTCAATTTCGGGTATATGTTCAAATGTTGGTTCCAAAGGGAATTCGTTATTATAATTTTTATAAATTCTATTTAGTTCAGAATAAAGATCATGGGCTTTTACGATGCTTAGATGCAACACTTGAACTTTACAAAAGGTTAGAGAATTCTCTATATCTTGCATTACGCTTAATATCATGATAAACAAAGTATTTAATTGACTGTAAATGTTGTTGGATACCGAATTGGAGTGCTAAACCAATTAAAATATACAAGTACCCAATATATATTATTTATTTTCAGGCGACGTGTTTGTGTTGTTGAGCGCTGATCTTATTTTATTTTGATCTTTACAAAATGACTGAAGCTACAAAAAGACTAAAGCTAAAGCTACTACGACTGCTACTGGTAAGACTTAGGACACTAAATTAACTAAAACTAACATATATATATATATATATATATATATATATATATATATATATATATATATATATATATATATATATATATATATATATATATATATATATATATATATATATATATATATACAGTAAAACCATCAGATTACGGACAGAGTAGGGGAAGAAGGGTAGTGTCCGCAATTGGACTATGGATAGTTCAAGATAACAAAGGATATGGGAAAGAAGAGACCTTGGAAATGGACTTTAGGAAGATACTGAATTTATCTTATTAGCTAAATGATTAATTTCTAAAAGATAAATGAAACATACAATGACTAAGAATAACTTATTATAAAACTAACAAATAATTGGGTCGGTACATGACACCATCCCGGTTAAAATGTAAATCGTTCTACAAAAAAATTATTTACAGAGAAATAATACTGCTTCGTCTCTGCACATGGAGTTGAGGGGCTTGGTTGATGATAATGTCCTCAGGAACCAAGTCGCAGAATTGGGCTACTTCCGGTGAGCAGCTGTAGGTCACAATGTTTCGAGAATCACTTGAGGGTTTTTTGTAAAACAGCAAGGACTGTTTAATGAGTTCGGATGACCGCACCACCTACAAAGTTTAATACAACGGCACAAACTACTATAACTCCGATGATGGACAGGACGTTGGTATCAGCTGAGATGCTGTGACAAAAGTTGTGTTTCGCAAGTAATCTGGTCGGTGCTCCTTGTTGTATGGATATCCTCGCAGAGGAATTCCTGCTCTTGATATACTTTACAACTGTTTAGATTTTGCATAAAAAGATTGGAAATGGATTTTGGATCTTTAAGATTATTAAGTAGGTTTTGTTTTTTATATATAATTAAGATAAAGTAATAAAAGTATAAAATAGTATTGATTGATGAAATAACGTGTACCGAAATTCATTAACCTGTCGATTTGCTGATTAGGTATATGAAAGAATTATATGAAGATTAAATAAAATATAAATTAATATCATATGAACTAATTAAAATAAAAGAAGTTTAAATTAAAAGTAATTTTCTTTTCACATAAAATGTACTGTATAAATTAATAAATTTGTTCTTCATATATTTATTTATTGGATTTATAATGATTTTATTATTTAAGTATTTATTTATTTTGTTATATTTACAAGGATCCTTGATATTATAATATTTCATTAAGTGAATCAATTTAGTTGCTTGTGAATTAAAAAAGGGTATTTTATTTGATTTAGATGTATATGTTAGTAGCTTAGGTTTATTTAGTTTTTTATTATGCAGCTTATTAAAATTATATTTTAAAATAAAAGGAACTATGTCGTCATGAATTTTACTAATTAAAGTCTTAAAAGTTTTATTATTATTAAAATTAGATTTAATTATGGGATTGGAAGAATCTGTGTCTTCATGAATTTTGATATTATTTAATAACTTAGAGCTACGAATATTAAGTTTATGATTAGGTTTGTATTTATAGAAATTAGATTTAGTTATGGAAGAATTTGTGTCTTCATGAATTTTAGTAAATGACATCTTAGATTTCTTTGATCCAAGAATATTATTATATTTATAAAAATTAGATTTAGTCATGGAAGAGTCTGTGTCTTCATGTATTTTAGTAATTGACATCTTAGATTTCTTTGATCCAAGAGTATTATTATATTTATAAAAATTAGATTTAGTTATGGAAGATTCTGTGTCTTCATGTATTTTAGTAATTGACATCTTAGATTTCTTTGATCCAAGAGTATTTTTATATTTATTAAAATTAGATTTAGTTATGAAAGAAGAAGATTCTGTGTCTTCATGTATTTTAGTAATTGACATCTTAGATTTCTTTGGTCCAAGTGTATTATTATATTTATAAAAATCAGATTTAGTTATGGAAGAGTCCGTGTCTTCATGAATTTTAATAATTGACATCTTAGATTTCTTTGATCCAAGAGTATTTTTATATTTATTTAAATTAGATTTAATTATGAAAGAAGAAGAGTCTGTGTCTTCATGTATTTTAGTAATTGACATCTTAGATTTCTTTGATCCAAGAGCATTATTATATTTATAAATATTAGATTTAGTTATGGAAGAGTTATATTATTGTTTATGATTTTATAATTATGTTCCAATTTATTTATATTATTAAGTGAATTTTGATTAATTTTACATTTTAGTAGCGATGAATAATTTTGTACAGAAACTTGAAATTTATTTGACTGTTTTAATTTTATTTGAATACACGAGTGATTTATTAAAATGTTCTTTCTTTTTTCAATTTCACAATTTGTTGACTGACGAGCATAATTTTCTGAAAATGGTTTATAATTAAGCTTTATTGATTGTAAACATGAATGAGATTTAGATTTAGATGTATGTCTAACTTTTGTAATTCTATTATTGAGATTATTTTTGCCTACATATTTTGTAAAATTGTTATAATGAGATACTTTATTTGAAACGAGATATAATGATTTTTTAGAAGAGTGATTATTGCAGTCAAGTGATAATTTTGAACTTTCATTATTATTAAATTTGAAAATAACATTTGCATTATATTTTGAATTTTCCTTAAAATTTGTTTCTATTAAATTTTGTTCTGGTCTTTTATTATTATTAAAATTAGAATTTTCTTTAAAATTTGTTTTTATTAAATTTTGTTCTGGTCTTTTAGTATTATTAAAATTAGAATTTTCTTTAAAATTTATTTTTATTAGATTTTGGTCAGGTCTTTTATTATTATTAAAATTATTATTATGTGAATTAGAATTTGGATAACGCTGAAGAAGAAATATAGATATTTTTTGCCAAGTTGATAAGTAATAAAATCTATCGAGTAAATCGCGAGCTTTACCGATAATTTTCTTATATCTTACATATAGTTTTAAATAGTTCGTTTGAATTGGATCAGCTACTTCAAAAATATCTTCAACATGTTTTATGAATTCTGGCAGTGCGTTACTGTCACCATCAAATTCTGGGAGTAAATCCATTAAATATTCTAACGTAAACATTTTATATATATATTTTAAATGAAGTCTAAAGGAATTTGGAAATGCTTAATTATTTAGACAATAGGGAATGAAGGAATTATGCAATTTCACAAACAAGTCATAAAAATACAAGAAACAGGAACTCACCACAATATCGATTTTCGCCTGATGAATGGATATGGTTCGATTGCAACTAAAGTTGTCGTCTCCGTCCCGTGCTGTGGAAGTCTTCTACAGATGTACACTGGAAGCCCGTGCTGCAGATATCTTCTCGCAGTGAAACAACGTATGCGGATACGTCGAACCGATCCCGATTTCTGACATCAATTTATATGTTGGATACCGGATTGGAGTGCTGAAACCAATTAAAATACACAAGTACCCAATATATATTATTTATTTTCAGGCGACGTGTTTGTGTTGTTGAGCGCTGATCTTATTTTATTTTGATCTTTACAAAATGACTGAAGCTACAAAAAGACTAAAGCTAAAGCTACTACGACTGCTACTGGTAAGACTTAGGACACTAAATTAACTAAAACTAACATATATAGATATACAGTAAAACCATCAGATTACGGACAGAATAGGGGAAGAAGGTTTGTGTCCGCAATTGGACTATGGATGATTCAAGATAACAAAGGATGTGGGAAAGAAGAGACCTTGGAAATGGACTTTAAGAAGATACTGAATTTATCTTATTAGCTAAATGATTAATTTCTAAAAGATAAATGAAACATACAATGACTAAGAATAACTTATTATAAAACTAACAAATAATTGGGTCGGCACATGACAATGTCGTAGATACTGATTTTATTTAAATTACGGGTTCCACCAACAACAATATGCAACAACTGCTCTATTTTTAATTTTAGTTCTAATTCGATATGTGTAATGGTTTCAACTGTTTTATTAAATTTTGGTATTTTAATTGTTTCTTTAGTTTTATTTGAATTTTGGAAATTAAGGTTAATATTATTTTATTTAAAATTATCTAACGGTTCAATGCAAATATTATTTGTAGTATCTATAACATATTCTACATCATTAGGTTTTATTGTTGGGTAATATGTGATATAATCAATGCATTTCCTTCTGGAATGATAATAGAGATTATTAATATGTGTTTTCGGAATGAATACTTCGCCATTTTCAATGTTTTGAACATAGAACTTTGTAATTATCTCAGACTTAGGTGGAATCGTGACATAGTGTGCACGCGGTGTTACTGAGTGATAATGAATTTTTATCTCAGTCTCGAAGTATAAAATATGTATTATATGATACAAGAATTCTACTTAAATAGAGTCATTTTTTCTGTTTTGACAATTTTGAATCCCGCCGATGCGAGATAATTAGCACCAAATCCTTAATTTATTTAAAAGTTGAGACGAAGAATTTATTCTTTGATTCATTTCGATTCCAACAATACCGCACTTGACACAATATCATGAAAATATAAAAAATTCCTGTAGCGAAAACTGCTAGGACGGTAGATGCGCGCGACTCTACCTCCATCTGTGTTGTTTTTGGATCTATTCGTCGTACCGTATATCATAGAAGATGACACGATTGTAACTGAAGTCAAACGAAAGTTTTATTCGAGTTAATTACCTGTTTTTGTGAGGTGCTCTGAGAAGCGTTTTTATCTGTTTTGCCAACTGAAGTATTTATTTCATATTTTATGCATTTCTCAGTATATTTTATGTTGAAAATCGTAAAAAATTATTTAAAAAGCATTTTTTTAAACAACAATTAAAACCAAGTATCAAATTAATTGTAGCGTTAATTTAGAAAATTAAATTGTTATACAAACTTTTTCTCACATTCCAGGATCGCGACGGCCTCAGATTTCTTTGGGATAATAGAAACTGTTTGGTATTCTCATCATTTAAAATTTTTAGTACATTTCGAGGGGTTATGTCAAATAAAGTGTCGAGTTTGTCATAAAACGCAAGAAATTTTTTACTGCATACACTAGATTTTTGTTGCCGTTTGCTATTTTTTTTTATCCATTCATTATAAAAGAAATAAGTTTATTAACAACATTTTTCTGTTTCATAATCGGAACATCTCTTATTTTGTAAAATTCGGAAGCTGAATCGATGACAGTTTTTGCAGACTTGTAAATTGGTTGTTTCAAAGTTAAATGATTGAAGCACATGAAACTTATCACTTGTCTATGCGTTGGTAAAGTTGAAGTTGGTGATACAATCTTGTTATTTTCGTTTCCAATTAAATAACGGTTTACAAACTTATTTCGTGGCATTTTGAAAGACGAACAATTAGCTGTACACAAAACGGCTATACACTAAAGTGATTGGGAATTATCGATATTATCGACTCTTGCTACATAGCGGCGAACAACACAGATGGAGGTAGAGTCGCGCGCATCTGCAGTCCTAGCAGTTTTCGCTACAGGATTTTTTTTTATATTTTCATGATATTGTGTCAAGTGCGGTATTGTTGGAATCGAAATGAATCAAAAAATAAATTCTTCGTCTCAACTTTTAAATAAATTAAGGATTTGGTGCCAATTATCTCGCATCGGCGGGATTCAAAATTGTCAAAACAGAAAAAATGACTCTATTTAAGTATAATTCTTGTATCATATAATACATATTTTATACTTCGAGACTAAAATTGTATTTGATAAATTGTTTTTAAAGCTTTTTTCATGATTTTTATGACATAAAATATACTGAAACATGCATAAAATATGAAATAAATACTTCAGTTGGCAAAACAGATAAAAACGCTTCTCAGAGCACCTCACAAAAATAGGTATTTATCTCGAATAAAACTTTCGTTTGACTTCAGTTACAATCGGGTCATCTTCTATGATATACGGTACGACGAATAAACCCAAAAACCCATCTTCTTGTACATGTTGAACGTTAAAAACAAAGCTTGAGTGTAAAAAATTGAAAAAAAAGCCTCAGAGTACATTGAGAAAATCCATTTTTCACTATTCATTTGAATTCTGTCAACATTATATAAAATTTTGACAATACATGACATATGACAATACATGATATTATATGACGTTACATGACATATGACATCATATGTGTTCACATGACATAACATGACATTATATATCTGTTACGTTCCCATTTCATGCTATATTACGAATTCTCATTTCCTTTCTGATTCCACGTAATTTCGCCCTTGTTCTTTTAATTGAGTAATCTAAAAATTATAGTTGTGACTTAGAGTCGAGTAATTTTAGTGAAAATTTAGAGTTAGCATATATTTATACTTATTAGAAATTAATCTTCAAATATTCCCCCCGATTAAAATGTTCTAGTTTCCTTTATTTTGTACTATATTATATTTTGTTCATGTATTTTTGACAGCGCCTAATAAATAACAATTAGTGTCTTGTTGTGTTTTATCGTCGATTGGATGGCGCATACAGCTTGATCGCTGTTGGCAGTTTAAAGCTTCGTGTATACATCGCGCTGTTTGACGTGCATTAACACTGAATTTAAAAATTGTGTGATCCTTTAAATTATAGATTCTTGTTTCCATCGGGTTAGTTATTTATCCTTAGACACCCTTGTATTTATTCGGAATTTAAGCTGTTGTATTTCATTTAAAGTCGTCTTTTAAATTGTTCTTATTTGATATTTGCAACCACACTTCTGTTTACCGCCAAAACTATAACTCCCTGTCTCACTTCCTTCTACTAATTTGCTATCTCCTTTATATTTATTTCTGTTTCCGCGTGGTAATTTTTGTCACCGTCTTGGGAGTCGAAGTTTGGCTATTGAAAAGGTTCATTTTAGTGCAATTTGATTGCGATGTTGGGCACACTCAGAAAGACACCCATTTTGGGGATTACGTGATTGCGGAACTCGTATCATCTTCGCCGACCATCAGCGAATCTCAATCAATTTAGCGCCACACGCCAGGGTACCGACAACGTCGAAGGTGACCTCAAACATCGACCCGTGATCTTGCGAGGTCGAGATCCGTTCCTGGGCTCCAGATTCCTGTGCCTACCGTGGTAGCAGCTAAGTGTTCGAGAACATTTAGTTGCTGTATCATTTTATTTTTAACACATCTACGTTTTTCACGTCATTTTTGTGCATATTCATATGATTTACATTTTACACACACACATATTGTATGAATATTCTAGTCAACAATCAACACACGTATAATAATTGTGATATTTTTTGTTATTTTGAGCACAGTAAAATTTCATTTTGTTCAATTTACATAATTTGGTTTTCAATTTTGTTAAGACAGTTAACACTCACGGAATACGTAGTACACATATTGTTAGCTGTAAGGAACCGTAGTTGTTTAGGTATGATTTTACGTACACCACGTCTTGAAAATGGTTCAGCGTAATTCTAGTATTTCTCACAACTAAAAAGCTGCACACATTTCGGAGCATGTAATTTCACGTTTAATTAGAACCTAACCAATTATGTGTAGCTTGTAATTGTTTGTAAATGGAGTTGTGCGAATATTTGCACTAAAAATGTGTCTGGATGATCGGAATGAAACTCTTTGAACTTGCACAGTAAGTAAGAAATATAGTAATAAGTAAAAATAATACGAATTTTAAAAATAATAAATCTGTACAAATATATTATTATTAAAATTAAATGTAGCGAGTATAATAAAACAAATATTTACTAAACTTAAAATTTATAATTTATTTGATTTTTTGAAACTACAAAAAATTTTCAACCGGCTACAGAAGTTGTTGAATGATTTAACAAATTTAAAATTTTGCCCGAAAATTTTGTGCTTATTTTTCTTGATAAACGTGTCCTCTTCACTTGATGATTTGGATAGACTGGTCAAAATATTATGATACTTTCTAATTTTTAATATCCCATTTACAAATTTAAAAATTTGAACCGCGACCACAATATCAGTTGGTTCCAAGATATTTTTTGAAAATGGTAACGTTAAAATTTTTATGCATCTATCCAAATGGATTCCAGCATCACTTTCAAATTTATTATCCGCGATGAGAACCACATGAAATTTATATCCGTTTGGAACCCAAAATCTATTGAAAAATGACGAAACTTCTTCATTTACCCAATTTTGATAAAATGGTTTTTCTATCCAAAATATACGATTGATGTCGAAAATATTTAAAAATTTTGTATCTTGAATATTTCGAAACTGATACGCGGCTTCAGAAAAAGAAATACACTTGAATTTTTTTCCAAAGGACCCATCTTCCAAAAAAGCGTGACTTTGGTTGGTTTCTAGAAAATTAATAACAGTAAATTATACTTCTGATGTATCATTCGTAGTTATTGAAATATACATACATACATACATATCTTCACGCTATATCCCAACAAATGGGGTAGCACGAACCCTAAAATCACTCATAAAACATTCACTCATCACACCCATCAAACAACCAGTCATCGTCAAACATTTTCATCCAAACATACCACCCTCACTTCAACCACTTTCAAAGATCACTCCATATAAACTCATTGATTTATACACTTGAAATTATTATCACACAACAAACCTTCAATCACATCATTCCTTTTCACTTACCATTCATTTTCTTTCTTCAACGTACATAACGTATGCATAAAAAATCTCAAATTACACACGTTTACTCCTAACAACGAATCTAATAACGAAACTAACAACGAATCTACAAGATTAGAAAAGATGAAAGCGATAGTCTGCACTTATATATGAAAGAAAAGACCACACAAAGCAGTAACTGAAAATGAAACAAACAGATAAGAAAGGGAGGGAGCGTCGCCCTGCGCTTGTTTTTGAAAGTGAATTTCACACAATTGCAGTTAAACACTACGTAATAACTGAAAACGAATTAAAAGATAAGAAAGAAGAGAAGGACACGAAAATGGATGTGTAATGATAAAACAGTATTGCAAAAATTTGAAATTAATGAGGAGTTAGAGGCAAGCGTGCTTCAGATCGGAGAATCTGAACAAAACAAACTGTTAGGTATTTTTTGGAATGCAAGCGAGGATACAATAAGATACGTAATTAACAGTTATACAGATGTAGATAAGGTAACAAAGAGAAATGTTCTCTCAATAATTTGTCAGATTTTTTATCCTTTGGGATTGTTGGGTCCGATAATAATAGTCGCCAAACTAATTATTCAAAAATTGTGGAAATTAAAAATAGATTGGGATACATGCATTCCAAATGAATTACAAGTAGAATGGATGACATTTTTGAAAGATCTGCAAATTATAAATGACTTTAAAATTGCTAGATATATTTTGAATGTAAATTGCAGTCGCGTTGAACTACATAGGTTCTCAGATAGTTCGGAAGTGGCGTATGGGGCGTGCGTTTATGTAAAATGGATTAGTGACACAGGGGTTACTAAATGCCATTTAGTAGGGAGTAAGTCACGTGTAGCACCGCTAAAAAAGATTAGTTTACCAAGGTTAGAATTATGTGGGGCACTGTTATTAGCGAACTTAGTAAACAAAATCATTGAAGCATTAGAAATTTCCATTGAAAAATTATATTTATGGACAGATTCGGTAATTGTGTTATCGTGGATAAGAGCAGAGCCAGCTAGATGGAAAACATTTGTAGCCAATCGGGTTAGTGAGATTCAAACTTTTACAAGGATAAGCGATTGGAATCATGTGTTGTCTCAGGATAATCCTGCAGACTTATTATCGCGAGGTATAACGCCGAAAGCTCTTGAAAATAATAATTTTTGGTGGCACGGTCCAAAATTTCTTTTAAATGAAACTGATTTGTACGATAGTAAAGTTGATTACGCATTAGAATCAGACGTTCCGGAACTTAAACTTACTGCTATGGTGATTATCCCAGAAAGTAATATTTTCGATTACTTGTTAGCAAGATATTCTAATGTTAACAAATCGGTCAGGATAATAGCTTATATTCTTCGTTTCGTAAAAAACGCAAGAGAAAAAAGAGAACTAAGAAAAACTAATACTTTAAGACCTGAAGAATTAGATAATGCATTATATTTATCACTAAAGTCAGTACAAAGGAATTGTTTTAGGGATGAATATGAGATGTTAAAAAAGGGTAAAGAATTAAAAAGCACGAGTAAGATTCTAAAATTAAGACCATTTAATCATAAAAAATTGATTCGTGTAGGTGGACGTATCAAAAATGCTAAGTTAAGTTTTGATAAAATCCATCCAATCCTGTTGCCTAAAAAACATATACTTACTGAGCGATTAGTTAGAGAAGAACATGAACGATTGCTACACGCTGGTAGTAATCAAGTATTGAGTTCCTTACGAGAAAAATATTGGCCAATCTCAAGAAGAAATACTTGTAGAAGTATTGTTCAAAAATGTATAGCTTGTGTTAAAGTAAGACCAGTAGTGTCACAGTACTTGATGGGTAATTTACCTGATGTTAGAGTAAATAATTACTTACCGTTTGTAAACACGGGCACCGATTTTTGTGGTCCGTTTCTTATAAAATCAAAAAAGGGTCGAGGTCCATATAAACCGTATAAGGTTTATGTATGTTTATTTATTTGCATGAGCACAAAGGCTGTGCATCTTGAACTGGTGTCAGAGTTGACATCGGAGGCATTTTTAGCTACCTTAGATAGATTTGTTAGTCGGCGTGGAAAGCCTACAAATATCTATTCTGATAATGCTCTTAATTATGTTGGTACAAACAATGAGTTATCACGGCTATATTCTTTTCTCCAGTCAACCTCAGACAAAATTGCGAATCATTTTGCCACAGAACGAATAAATTGGCATTTTATTCCGGCAAGATCACCTAGTTTTTTGGGAATATGGGAAGCTGGGATCAAAAGTACAAAGGCACACCTTAAACGGGTAGTCGGCAATGCAGTTTTAACATATGAGGAGTTAAATACAATAATAATTAGAATTGAAGCTATTCTAAATTCCCGACCACTATGTCCTTTATCCCATGATCCGACAGATATGTTAGCATTGACCCCAGCTCATTTCTTACTTGGAAGACCAGTTACCGCACTTCCACAAAGAAATTTCTCGGAGATGGCAGAAAATCGACTATCGAGATGGCAACGACTTCAAGCTATTATTCAGCATTATTGGCGTCGATGGAGTAAAGAGTATCTATCGGAACTACAAACGCGTACCAAATGGCAAAAAAAGTGCAACGAGATAGTGAAAGTAGGTGCGTTAGTGCTAGTCAAGGACGACAACAGTGCACCGATGAACTGGCCACTCGGTCGAGTGACGAAATTGTATCCGGGAGAGGACAAAATAGTGAGGGTGGTAGAGGTGAAAGTGAGAGATAACATACTGAAACGTGCACTCAATCGCATATGTATTTTACCAATAGATGTAGACTAAATGATGTCAGAAAATTATATAAGTTACTGTGTTATATTATTGTTGTAAGAATTTGTATTGTTATATTGTTGTTGAAAGCCCAGAGCCTTTCAAGAGGGGCGGCATGTTTAGGCTAGAAAACATATTGTTTAGTAAATGCTTAAGTTTGAATATCCCGCCACTGGCGTACTTGTCTCCCGCGTTGTGTGAGCCAAGCCAAGAAAACAGTTGTTGAGTAACTCTCATGTAGTGAGGGTCTGTCTGTAAGAAAATTGAAATAAAATTGGTGTAAAAATAACGGAAATACAGTCCATTAAAAGGAAAGACAAGAAGTGTGTCTTTCAACCCAACAGTACCATTCGAATCGTCCGAGTGGTTAACTAAGTTAAGCATTATCTAATTATAAATTCGTAATATTTATACAAGGTGTGGCTATTAAATAACGAGACTGACGCTGCTACAAACGAAATACGCATGCGCCAAACACCAGCGACCATCAGATTTCTCTTTCGAATGCAGTACCTCTCGCTTTTGTAAACAAATCCGTATAGCTGTAGCATTCGTTCTAATTAGAGTTGTTTTTTTTGTTTCACCGAAAAAAATGTTAAGTGCAACATTAGAGCAACGAATTGTTGTGAAATTTCACATGAAACTTGGCAAAACTACTACTGAAACTCATAATTTATTGAAAAAAGTACCCGAATTGTGGAAGGACAAGTCATGGTTTCTCCATCAAAACAATGCGCTGGCTCATTCCGTAATGTCTGTTGTAAAAGAATTGAAAGCTGCAATTCAATTAGTTGTCAAAATTAATAGACGATAAAATACAAAGCAAAATAATGAAGCGAATAAGACGAACTTCTTGTAAAAATATATATTTAATAACATAAAAATGAAATATATAAAAATATAAATGGTAAAATTTACAGAAGTTATAAACTTTAAAAAGACAAAAGTTATTAATGTGATTAATATTGAAATTAAACAAATTATCCGGCAATGGCACCAACAACAACGACAACGTATGATTAAACTATATTTAAGTAACTAAGTACTTAAATACATGGCAAGATCTACATCTTGCTCAAAAGACGAGAGTCAAACTTGTCTCGTCCGATGCTAAACTACCACTAACTAATCGTTGTTGTATTCCATGGGATGTTCTGACAAAGGGTAAGAGGGTGGTATCGTCGCTTTGGTCGAGATAGCGTTCCCACATATGTGTTTACATAAAAAACCCAGACGGGGTTAAATCTATCCGACCCCTCGCTTAGCTATAATTTACTCAGATATGTCATCACATCCCGTGTAACCAGACGCGACAATTCAGAAAAGCTATAAACTTGATAAATAATGATCTACGGAATACTTAAATTACTATAACATATGCACTAATAAATTTGATAAACAAAATAAACTTTGTCAAGTCAACTTTAGAAAGATACTTAAGATAACGCTTAATTAGTCTGTATCTTTCGAAGCTGAGTTGATAGTGAAATATCATAATTTATAAACAAAACCAAATTCTGAATTATCCGTTTTGTTACACTGTCAAGAGATTTCTAGCCAAATACAGTATCCCAGTGTTGGACCATCCGCCTTATTCGCCAGATCTTGCACTGTGCGACTTCTATCTGTTTCCTAAGGTGAAATTTGCCTTAATAGATTTGAGCTTTGAAAGAGAAATCGGCACGCGTTCTGAAGGAACCGACAGAAGAAGACTTCCAGCACTGTTTCGAACAATGGAAGATTCGCATGGATCATTGTAAGGATAGAGGAGGAGTGTATATTGAAAGTGATAATAAGTAAATAGGTATGGAATCAAAGTAAAATGTTAAAACAGCATCAGTCTCGTTATTTAATAGCTACACCTCGTACTAAGGCCGTTGTAGACGTGACATTACGTAAATGTTAGCATAGGCAGTTAACATGTAATAGTATATTACGTACCATGAACTGTAATTGATAGTTTTTAAGTCAAGATTGTAGTTTAGCAAATCACCGGTGATAAAAAACTTATAGAATAGGGGCCCTGAGACCAATGAGTGGACGCGAAGTTGAAATGTACGGACACGAGACCTTTAAAACAAACGTACGTTCAGCAGTTGAAACGATGTCCTTAAAATGCTCTACACGAGCGACTTTTTGGTCTTCATTTAATTCATGTGGAACAAAATGTGAACAAACCTTTCTTTTACCCAAATCTTCAGTTAGAATTCTCCAAATAGTATTTTTACTCGTATTTAATTCTTCACCCAACATTCTAACAGTAAAATTCGCATCGACAGCAATGATTTCACGCACTCTTTCGACTAATTCAGCACGATTTCCGGTTTTTGGACGTCCAGATCTTTCATCATCATTTCAATCTTCACGACCATTTTTTAATTTTGCAAACCACTTATAAACTTGTGAATGAGATAAACACTCATCACCATAAACTTTTTTCATCAATTCGTATGTCTCAGCAATTTTTTTTCCAAGTTTAACACAAAATTTAATATTTGCTCGTTGTTCCATTGTATTTTTACAACAAACACAAAAACTACTGTCATTAAAATGCGCATACATTTTGAAACTGTCACCTGATTGCATGAAGTTGCGTGTGTTCGAAAGAGGAAAAATGTATCTTTCTAACAATGTATATGTTCAATAGATTGCGCTACGTGTTCTATGATTTAAATTAAGTTTCGTTATTTTTGGTACATACTGTGTACATCTGTCTGCGAGACCTTGGGAGTTCCATGAAATAATCCCCCTATTCTGTAACTGAATCATCTGTTACTGACCGATAAGGTAATGACAACCCTTATTTTTCATTATTACTCTATAGATTAACACTACTTCGACTTTCTGTGGCTAAAATAATTTATTCTGTTATTTGTGTTTTATTTTTATGAATTTTGATTTCGTATGAAATTGCCAATATAAAAAAAATACTTTTTAACCACACTTTTTTCCCAAACTGTTGTTGAGCTGACATTCAATTCTTTTTATAATAACAGCTATATATTCAAATAAAAAAAGTATGAAAATAACAAAAAAAATGCCAAGGTACATTATTCTGGTCACAGAATACCAATATTATAACAATCTATACAGAAATCATGAAAAATAAACGATTATTAACAGATAATGATTCCCTTACAGAATCGGGGAAAGTTTCAGTGTTACGACTGCTAATACTTTTTCAGGCAATATAAAAAACAAAAATTTACAGTCCGATTCCCAAAATTTTTTAGCCAATCCTGCATTTTTGATTAACTTATTTTCTAGTCTGATTTTAAAAAGTAAAACCAAATGGTAATAAGATTATATTATAGTTTATTTCAATTTTTTAATTAATATTATGTAGCTTAATTTGACTAATCCAAAATATAGGATTAGCTAAAACTTTTTTGTCAATTGGGCTGATAGGATACAATAAAAATAAATTTCATTTATTATTATATTTATGTAACAATTATATTTTGTATTATAACATATAGCAATCAATAAAAGATTCAAATAATATTTAAATTAGTTTTTTTTAGTAAAATGTACTACTCGAATTAACTATTTGTTCCTTTCCACTAAAATCGGCTACCCATCCGGATCCTGCATTATTTGTGCTCGTTACATACCGAACTGCCATATAATTACTTCCTGCGAAAAATATCGCTGGATTGTCCTAAAATACACAAAAATAATTCATTCAAAATATACAGGCTGGAAGATTTCAATATACTTTTAATCAAATAAAAATAAAATAAATATATCATCACGCTTTGTACCCATTGTTGGATGTGGCACTCTGCCGTAGCAGATCTCGGTAAGTGATATATTTATGCGCGTGAAGTGCGGTTACCAGCAGTCAAATCACGGCCCTCAGAGATGTTAGCCACAGGGGTAGTTTTAAAATATGAAATATGTTTGTCGCCTGTGGGAATCGAACCCAGGTTCTCAAATCTACAGGCCGATTTGATACCACTGAGCCACCTACCCTATAATTTTTAATCGTAATCTTAGTTAATCGATTATTTATTTTGAAAACGAATCATTAATCGATTAAAAAAAAGACGTTAATCTTACCAGATCTGACATTTATATATATATATATATATATATATATATATATATATATATATATATATATATATATATATATGTAATGTTATGCATACATAACATTACGCTATATCTATCTCGTCAAATGGGTAGCACGAAGCCCAGAATCATTCACAAAACATTATCTCATCAGATTCGTCAAATGGGGTGGGTGGCTAGCTCAGTGGTATGAAGTCGGCCTGCGGATCTTGAGAACCCTGGTTCGATTCCCACAGGCGACAAACAATTTTTATAATTTCAAAAGCTACCCCTGTAGCTCCTCCACTAACACTTTAACCACATTCATAGTAAAGGGCAGTTATAATTTTCAAAATACTTACCGCCGAGCAATATTTTGATCTGACTGTTTCTTGCTTGCTAACTGCGTTAATGTCAATTAATTCCACATAATCGGTCGCACAGGTGTCAATTGGCCCCAAATCAAATACTGTTTATAAAAAAAAATATTAATTAGAATTGATATAAAATTAGGATTATTTTTTAATGTTTGCCCTTTTCGAGAAACATAGTAATTAATTATTTTTTCTACGACTGAGCAGAAAAAATACTTTTCCAACTGCCAATTGAAAACAAAAAGTAATTTTCTACTTGCCAGTGCTTCAACCTGTTATTTGAAAAATATTTTTTAACTTCTAACCTCAAACATGATGTAACCTACTACTATTACCAGGAAATAAAAAATAATTCTTTGTAATCTAACCAAACCTGATCTCAGTCTTTGTCATTTTAATACATTATAGTTAGTTATGTACCAAGGGTGAAAACAGGTGTTTCTGGCCCGTGGCATGATTATTAGCTCGAGGCGCAAAGCGCCAAGGACTAATAACATACTCAGGGTCAGAAACGCTAATTTCACCCGTGATACATACAATATTTTATGCACAACAAAATTACATTTAATTATTTGTTCAAAAGATTAAAATATGTACATAGGTTATGTGATGTGTCAAAATGACATTTTGTAAAATCAAGTATTCACAATAAACAAAAATTGTCATTTTATTTATGTATCCATTGGCATTATTTTTTTTATAGTCCTAGGGCCAAAAACATGTTTTTAAACCAGCTTTTTAGGGCTGAAACACATTAATTTCGGCCCGGTTGTTCATAAATGACGTTTACATTCCTTTGCGATGAACTTAAAATCTCTGAAAAAGTTTTAGGGTCACTGACAAGTAAATGTCATTATAGTGGTGGGGAAATTGTAAAAAGAGGTCAAGTGATACAGCACTTTTGCCATGTTCAATGCACTATATTATAAGTGAATATATTTTAAAATATCTTTCAACGCTAATAAACAAGTACGAACATAGTACATCAATTAGTTCGTGTCGTCGAAAAACGTTGTGTCTTGTGTCGCGTTGAGCTCGGCTTTCGGCTAGTCCAGTACAGTGTTTGTGTTTACAGTGAGCGCAGTGCTTCCGACATTTTATACACATTTTAGTGAATATTTTAATGTATAAAATTACTTAAATTGTGTGATACAATGTATATTTGTGTTTCGAGTGTCGTGTAAGTGATATAAAGCGGAATAGACTGTTTGGAGCTTCTAAGATATCCAAAGACAACGTAGGATGTGGCCGGTACCTGATCAAAGTAAGCAATTATGTTATTTTTAGCATAATTTCAGATGTATTCTGCAACATACCTGTTAATTTTTAACAACCCGTTACAAATTTTAACCAATGATAACAGACAACAAAAAGAAAATTTAATTTGACACATATATTTTTCTAGGTTAGGTTTTTAACTGAGCATTAAAAATTAACAGTCCGATTCTCAAAAAAATTTTAGCTACTCTTAAGGTGGTACTATCATGGAAGCATATAACCCGGATTATAATGAAATGTAAATATGTTATTTTTCATGTGTTTCTACACTAGTATGCACATTTTTTTAAAAGTTTACCGTTGTTGAGCTGAGTAATGTAATGTTAAAGTTGACCAAAGTCGATCAAAAATGCATTGGCGTTATAGGAACTGTACGTCGCGAGGCAGCTTACTGCGTAATAAATTCATATATTGTACATATTTTTTAACAAAAAACTAACACACAGTACATCATGTAAAGATAAAGGTATGAGAATTTAAAAATCCATGCCTTACCGGATTAGTTTCAAAGAAATTGGCGATGAAAGTTAGATATTCTATGCTAATCAATAGAACTGTCAGAAATGCTTGGCAACGTTACACAGCACAGGTAGACACTAGACAGAGATGGCCGCACGAATAACAAAGCAAGAACTATGAATGTTATTATTTCGATCAGTAAAATATATTAATTTTAATACAAAAAAAAATATTACAGCATTTTATATTTATTTATTTGTTGTTACAGTTGATAATAATTGCTTTGGTGCATTTTTCTCATTTTTCTTATGAACTGTCAACAGGATGTATCGATAATACAGTTACGTTTCGTACCGACTGGCCGCTTGTGGCTCTAACCTTGTTGTCATAGCTTCTGCTGTGTAAAATCTTACACTGCTATTGGTTGGCATGAAACATTCACTTGCAAAAATTTTGGTATGTTACTGAATTTCATAAACTAGTTAAATAGTTTTATTTAATATATTCAATGTTATTATTAATTATACGATATTTGCAGCGAAATATTAATTCTGTTAATAACCTATACCATATAAAAATGTAATAATTATTTTTGTAAACTTTTTAGGTCACGTATACTTTTGTATGAGACTGTCATGATAGAACCACCTTAAGTTTTGGATTAGCTAATCTTATTTTAGTCCGATTTGAAAAAGCTAATGCAAATCATTTTCCGAAAATCAAATGGTAACAAGATTATATTTGAATTTACTTATACTTTTTTGAAAATATGGTTTGGCTCAATTTGACTAATACACAATTCTGGATTAGGTAAAAATATTTTGAGGATTTGTAACAGTTTAGTTACGGAATAGGCCCCTACGACTTTTAAAATAAATAGTTTTAAAAATAAAATATTTCTGTTTACCGGTATTTCTGCTTGCTATACGTGAAATCATAAATGCACATGGCATTATATACAAAACTACAGACAAAACGTAACGAATTCTACCCCTACTCTTAATTGAGAAAAAAATCTCAGTACGTACCAGCAAAATAGGTAGAGGAGAGATGAATATCTCACTTGATCTTAGTTATGTTATGTGCAAATAGAACAATACAAGGAACTGTCAAATTGAGGTTACATGAGATTAAGTGAGATTTGCACCAAATCATTTGGTGCAAATCGAACGCTACTAAATAGTACTTACTTGAAAACTTCAGAGCAACTCTTAATCCTCGAGGAACTGACAAATTCCAACGACATTCAGAATTATTTCTATAATTATTCGGATACATAGGACTCGTAAATCTACCCATGTAATTGTATATTTCTCCGCCACAACCACGACCTACAACAGCAACTCAAAATTTAATCTGGACATCTCTAAATCTACTGAGTGACTATATGATTGACATTGATTTTTTTTAGTGATACCTATATATTTGTTTTATATTGGTCTACCTGATTGTCAAATTTAAATATGTCACATAAAATATAATTGTAATTTGATTATCTGTCATTGTCAAACTTTATTTCACCTTTATATATAAAAATTGTTATTTACAATAACACCAAATTGGGAAAACTCTAACCTAAAAAATTCATCTAGACCTGTTATGTCGACAGTGACGGGGCTTGCCAACTATACAGGTATGCCAACTCAAAAAAATGTATTAATCAATTATAGTCACCTGTATCAGTGATTTTCAAACTTTTCGGAGCCACGACCTTCTTGGAGGCAAAAATCACAAATAAATTCTTTCGCGGCCCCCTTACTTTTTGTGATCAAAATTGCAGTTTGTAAAAGGCTGATTTAATAATGTCCATTACAAATATAGAACCACGATTTCAGAAATTAGTGAAGGAAAAATGTATCATTAAGTACTAGTATAGTTTTATAGGAACTTTAATATATTTGTATAATAAGTTTGAAGAATTTTTTGTATGTTACTATCAAGATTACAGTAAATGCTTTGATGACCAGTTGCGCTACCGTTACTCAAATTTTTATAATAAATTTTTCTTAAATGAAAAAGATTTTTTGGAGAAGAACTATCCAGTGAGTTATTTGACATTGCTATCAAACATTTTATTTGATATTTTTCATATAAGTAATACAGAGCGATCAAAAGTAAGTGTTTCAGTTGGCAATACAATTCTGTGGATCTTTTTATTCCACAGTTGACATAAATACAAATAGATATAGATTATTGCTTTGTAATGTTAAGAAATAAAAATATGTGTGTAAGGGAAACAACGATTTTTATTCATTTAAATTTTCAAATGTTACTGTCAACAACAGGAAATAAATTTATGTATCAGTCTCATCAATTTCAAATAGTTTTTTGATTGCCAATTGAAATACTTACTTCTGATCACTCTGTACTTAAAATATAAGTGAAAGCATGCAACTGGATGGATCTATGGAAACTAGGGTCGTTGATTTCCACCGAAGTTCGAATTTCTGAAGGTTCGAACATTCGAATGTTTTGAACTTCGTGAGAAAAGCTTCGAATTTTCGAATTTTTTGAAGCTTCGAATTTATGAATTTCCGATTTTTTCGAAGCTTCGAATTCTCGAAATTTTTGCTACTGAATTAACGCCATCTGTCATCTGCAAACATGCTCACGCATAATTCGCGAAAAGTTGGCCACGAATTAAATAATAAACTCGGCGAAGTATCCTGCAAAAACTCTGCAAGGTTAGGCGTCTTAATTAAGACATCTATTCTCAGTGGTATGAAGTCGGCCTGTGGATCCTGAGGTCCCTGGTTCGATTCCCACAGGCGACAAATTTTCATAATTTGAAAAAGCTATCCCTGTGGCTCCTCCACCACTAACATGTTTGGGGGCCGTGATTTGACGACTGGTAACCGCACTTCACGCGCAAAAATATATCACTTACCGAGATCTGCTTCAGCAGAGTGCCACACCCAGTATTGGGTAGAAGGCGTGATGATATATTTATTTTATATTTTATTTATTCTCTTACCGCCCATCTAAATGCCACGGACTTTTAGTAAAACGTTTTTAAATGAGAATAAAAAGGATACAAAAACGTCTTAATTAAAACGTTTTCGACAGTGTAGCGAAATTTTAAGTCTAAATTGAATTAATTTGGCAAATAATAATAATTAATAATAATTACTTATGAATTAATACAAAACTCTGCAAATGAGTTTATTCTGAAAATAATTCATATCAACATGCCGTGTTCACGTTAGGCTCCAGATTCACAATTCGAATAATTCGAAAATTCGGAATATTCAAAAATTCGAAGGTTCAATAAATTCGAAGTCGCGAATATTCGAAAAATCAACAACCCTAATGGAAACATGTTATTATAAATTTGTAAATAACATCCGACGACCCCAACCTATATCGTCGCGACCCCCGAGGAGTCGCGTCGAACAGTTTACAAATCATTACCCTACATCATGCCATATACCTTGATTAGTTGTTGTATATATTATATCATATATTCCGAAGCCTTTTCTATGCGTTTTGGCTTTTATCCACAGTTCATTGTTATGAGAAAATACTGGATTCGGTATTTGGTATCCACATAATTTTGCTAACTGGGGTGCATCGCTTGAATTACCATCATGAATCTATAAAAATCAATAAGTTGCTTGTTGACAAATAGAAAATTGAAATAAAATCAGGTACCTCCATTCCAGAAAGACTGCAGTTTTGATAATCATTTAAGAAAAATCCTTGGAAATAAAGAGATATTGTGTAATTCACAGGCGCTGAAATTTTAATAGTACAGTCCTTCGTAATTCCTTCGTTCAATAATCTTCCTTGAACTGCTGTGTAATTTCTGTTGCAACCTAAAAAAATTATATTTCAAAAGTTTCAGTTGGCAATACAATTCTGGTGAATTTTTTATTCCACAGTTGGCATAACGCCAGGTAAAGACGGAAATACTATTTGACATGTCGTCTTTATAATAAATGCAAATAGGTTGAGTGATAGAAATACTTTAAATTATTGCTCTGTGAGTAATGTTATAAAATAAAAGGATGTGGGTGAGGAAAATGACGATTTCCTTTTCATTTAAATTTTCAAATGTCACTGTCAACAACAGGAAATTAATGTATGCAATTTCAAGTAGTTTTTTTTTATTGTCAACTGACACACTTATTTCTAATCATTCTGTAGTATATTAAAGAATTAGTTTCATAAGGCAATCTGTTAATGCATGAGTCCAAATTTATGAAATGTGTTTTTTATACAATGTGTCTGCTTTCCTGACCAATTTTAGTATGGAAAGTAGCTTTTTACCAAAACAGTCAAGTAAGGTACGTATCCAAGGCTATAACAAAAATAATAATCTGGTAAAGTACAAAACAGTCTGGTAAAGATTTTACCTGATTATTTTGTATTTTAGCTGACTGTTTTTTTTTATTGTAACTTTGGATACATAGTCTGCTATGAATATAATTCATATCAAGAAATTGAAATATTTTATAGTTATTTAATTATTGATTAAAATAAACGATTTCAGAAAAAATAGTACACATATTACGTCAGGAAAGTGTTTTTACTTGACTCAGCGGATTAAAATACTCGGCCTAACCGCGTCGTCAAGTAAAACATCACTTTCCTGACTTATTATGCTATGTACTATTACCTAGCAAATCGATTAAATTAACAAAAGTTTTTAATTCTGATTTAATTTAATTGGAATTTTATTATTAACAGTAAAAATACTTGGATATATGGGATGGCTAGCTCAGTGGTATGAAGTCGGCCTGTGGATCATGAGGTCCCTGGTTCGATTCCCACAGGCGACAAATTTTCATAATTTGGAAAAGCTATCCCTGTGGCTCCTCCACCACTAACATGTTTGGGGGCCGTGATTTGACGACTGGTAACCGCACTTCACGCGCAAAATATATCACTTACCGAGATCTGCTTCAGCAGAGTGCCACACCCAGTAATGGGTAGAAGGCGTGATGATATATATATATATGTATATATATATATATATATATATATATATATATATATATATATATATATATATATATATATATATATATATATATATATATATATATATATATATATATATATATATATATACATATATATATATAAAAATACTTGAAGTTCAGAAGATGAATTTATTAGCGATTTTATTGGAATACTACTTTTAGTCTCTCTTTAACACTAATAATAATTATTATAATTTGTGCATACCTGTTAAACGATAGTCAAGTTGAAATCCTTTTTTCGTAATACTGTTATCAGCAACAAAAGAAATTACAATTTCATTTCGCAACGAATGGAAGTCCGGCGGTTGACCTGTTCCACAATATGTGAATGATGTTGTTGGTAATCGAACACCCTGTAAATTGAAGTTTAGAAACATTTCTCGACAAGTTGTCAAATAAATACTTACTATCATATTTACTGCTTTCGGACCGCTGAAAACAAAATTTTCTCCTAATCCTTCACTTATTGAATTCATTGTCTGCAACCAATAAAAGAAAAAAATGGTTTAGCAATATATATTTTTTTATTATATCTGCACAATAATCCTTGTTTAACACACTAAAGAGTTTCCGAAAAAGTAACTTTAATTGTATTCCATTTGCCACTTAGTTCACTTACATCAGTTCAGATAAATTAAACAACATTACTAAATGAATTCAATTTAAGCAAACTAATGTACTTGGGGAAAATTATTTCAAAGTAAATTAGAATCAGTTATTCTAGTACTGGAAATAAAGTCGGCGAAGTAATCCAGCGAAATAAATATGTGAACTGGTTCAGTAAATGTAAGTAAGATCTGATCAAAATTGTAAATGGAATACGCCTATTGAAACACACCGTGTTTTAAAGTTGTTAATCAACAACAAAATCATTTTGCTCTTTAAATTCATTCATATTTATCACAACAAATTGCAAAACAACGAATTCACCTAATAACGTAAACAACAAATGCTAATCCATCTCCATGTGAATGATATTACATCAAATCGCACACACAAAATTATGAAATGAATCTAAATGAAAATGCTGCTTTCTTTATTGCCAGATTATGATGCAGGTATAATAAAAATAGCATATGATACACGTGTATAAAAGCTTTTTTGAATTTGCATCATTCAAAATAAGATTTACATTATCTTGGAAACTAAAGTAAAGCTTGATTTTACGCACTAGTGCTTTAAAGTAATTGAAAAAAACACCTATTTTTATGGTTCTAAATTTGAACTATTAAAACGCTAACTGTACTTATATAAACACATTTTAAGGAATTTATAAAAGAAGTAGAGACATTAGCTTATAACGCCATCAATCAGACATATTTTAATAAGCTTTACGAGAAAAAATAAACAATTTGTTTTCAAATAATAAATGTTAATTCATGGCATAGTAAACCGTCACGCTTCAAATTTAATAAATTCACTGTCGATTATATAATCTTTGTTCGTTACAAAAAGCATTGAACAAAACTTCGCTGGTTTTAAAATTGCTCTCATGTGAAAAGTATATCTTCCCGCACTTGTTATGTAAATAGCTATTAAAACATTAGTGCTTTAAAGACTTACTTATACATTTGTATGTAAATTCGGTTTCCAAATTGTCAATATACAGTATATTCCATTAAGTGTGCCACAAGGGAGGATTCAAGTGGTAGAGCTTTTGAATATATATTCATTAAAATAAATTCTTGACCGTACATCATATTTAATACAATATAAAATCATACCATAAATGATATCTTTATTGCCGAAATATGAAAGTTAAAGTTGAATAATTCAAATCGCTCATTTGTATTTCGCACTGCCATATTGCAATGACGTAGTTGCATTAAGCCAATCACAGAACTTTGTCTGAAACGTTTGTCGGTGCTCAATTTTACTGAGAGGAAGACGAAGAAGAAATACGCATTCAGCATTCTACGATTCTACCAATGACGTATAATACTAGACGAATTATGCCGTATTCAAGTCAATGCAGTGTTGTGAAGCAGAGAGGAATGGAATAACTTGACGGTCCGCCGGGTGCGCGGCAAGGAGCGAGTACACTTTGATGTTATGCAAGTTGCTCCTTGCCGCGCACCCGCCTCACCCACCAGTTATTCTATCCCTTTCTGCTTTACAACAAACGCCGTTGTTATCCGTCTAGTTATGTTTTGTCTGAGGATTCTACTGACAACGACACACGTTACGTGAAGTTACGTGTTATTTATCTCTGTCTTATCTGTCTCTCTTTAAGCTAAGATGTAACTACGTCATATTCGTTTGTTTCGAAAGTTTAAATATTTTTATCATACTTAATAAAAGTTTAAAAAAAAATAATTTGGGTATAATAATTTTGTTACGTAGATTAATATATAAAAAATTCAAAAAAGTCTTGAAAGGCCCATTGTTATCTCGAGAACTATAAGAGCTACGAGATTGGTTAAATTAGCAAAGAACCAGTAATGCAATGAGCAAACACATTTTTTTGCTCATTGTATTAGTCTTGTAAACTGGTGGTTCTTCGCTAATTTAATCCATCTCGTAACTCTTATAGTTCTTGAGATAGCAATGGTGGCACAACTAAATTGAACACCCTCTATATACAAATTATGTTTGTTAAGCATTATTTATTATGTAAAAAACTTACAAATGTATCAGTTATTTCCAATCTATCAGTACTACATTTATCTTCACCGTCCGGTTCTTGTAATTCTAAATGATCAAAATGTATTTCGAATCTCTCCACATTTGATCTTATCATCCAAACACAGCGAATATTATTTGGATAGTTTTGTGGGAATCCTGGTGATGATAATATTTGCTTACTGTCAGTAACATGACGTACAGATTTGCCACAAATAGCTGAAAATAGATTCACAATTGTAAAAATACTATTTGCAACAGGAAATCGTTTTAAAATATTACAAGGAACTTTTTTAACTGTGGCTGTGAATCCAGTACTACTTTGAACGCCATCTGTGACCATCCTTATCCATAAACGGCTTCCAGATGAAGTTATTTTTATAGGATTTTCATGTCCACAAGGTTGGGCCATCAACTCGGAAAGAGGACCTCCGCCATCTCTGATCTATTAGTATTATAATTAATTAAAGAGAACAGTGTAATAATTTGTTTTTCGCGCCACCGGTAACGTTTAAACAAAACAACTCATGAAAAATAACATATTTAAATTTAAATAAGAAAAATAGGAAAACAAAATTTCCATCACTTGTCACAAATTCCAAAATTTTTACAGCACGTTGGAATCAACTTATCAGGTCATCATCAAACGGCTGGTCAGTTCAGCTTTAACCATAGACGCGTTTCGTCCTTTAGGAACTCATCAGTATGGTGTGATCAACTATCCAACTAGACCAACTAGGGACTAGTGAACTGTGATATTTTTACAAGCTGAACTGACTGATGTTAAAGTAACTATGCCGGTAGACAAGACATGAGAGCTAAGGAGCAACCCGTGGTGCCATCTACCGACAGAATCGCAAACTGCATGACAGCAATTTAAATAAAATAAAGACAAAAAGTCAATTACGATGTGGAACTGTGTCTTAATAAATAAGAAAAATATTTTTCTTATTTATTAAGACACAGTTCCACATCGTAATTGACTTTTTGTCTTTATTATATTTAAATTTCATTAAAATCTGTCAATAACACTAGTTATGAAATTGAGGATTGAGCCACTTGAAAATCGAATATTTTTAAAATATGGTTCTGTATAATTCAGACGACGAGAAATCGAATGCCGTTGAGCGCAACTTCATATCTTTTTTAGTTTTCGAGTTACAGCAATTTTTCACTTTTTAAAAATCTCGACTTTGAAGACCCATATCTCGAAAACTAAAAGAGATATTGAAATTCGATTTAAACGAGTGTATTTCTCGTGCTCTAATTAACTTATGCTGAAATTTTGAAAATTTTAGAATTTTTTTCAAAATTTTCTTTTGCCCATATTTAAAAAACTTGATGAGATAATAAAAATCTGTGAACACCAGTAAATTCCTCTTGTAAAAGTACATAAGTTTTCAGAATTTTTACTCCATGGATACAAGTTTTATAACAAAAAAACTAAAAATGGCCAAAATTCGCAAAATTCTTAACAAATAATTAAAATACAGTGATTTTTCGTCTTTTTGTAATAGAAACTCTACTTGTACGAATTTTTTGCTGAAAATTTACATACCTATGTATTATTATGAGAGGAATTCACTAGTTTTCACAGATTTTTATTATCTTAAAAAAAAAATTAAATATTGCGAAAAGAAAATTTTGAAAAAAATAGTAAAATTATCAAAATTTTCAAAATTTCGGTCTAAGTTAATTGGAGCACGAGAAATACATTCGTTCAAACCGCATTTCAATATCTTTTATAGTTTTTGAGACATGGGCCTTCAAAGTTGACCTTTTCAAAAAGTGAAAAATCACCGTAACTCGAAAACTAAAAAAGATATGAAGATGCGCTCAACGGCATTCGATTTCTCGTAGTTTCTCGTATTTTCATTAAACCAATTTTTTGCGATCACGACTTCGGCGATTAAAAAAATATATATTGAGGATCAAAATATGTATAATTATGTAAAAATATATGAGGAATTGAATGGTGAAATCCCCAATTTCATATCTAGTTTCATATTGTATTAAATTAACCGTAAACAGAAACAAACGTGAATATAAACATCTATGTAAATAAATAGTTTATATTGTATTTTTCATTTCATTAATCCTTAAAATTTAAATAAAAGCTTGCCACGTAATGAATTTTAAAATTTGTAAATAGCATCCGACGATCCCCTACAAATATTTTTGCGATCTCCTGAGGGGTCGCGACCCACACTTAGAAAACCACTGTATTATAATAAATGTGTAATTATGATACCTGTAAAAAGTCACAATTACACTTTTCAATCTCAGATGATGTGTTGCATGTGCTTAGATGAAAGGAATTAAAATTTAATTCGATAGTTTCTTCAGCTGGTGCTAAAATTAACCAGTGACAATCTAAATTGGCTAAATATTGTCCGGTTCCTTCAATATCAGGTGATCGAAATGTCTGTAGGTGTTGATCTTGAGTTAGATTCACAGTACCTCCGCAACCAACTTTCTCATCTTCAAATTTAAATTGCAAAGTTAATTATTATTCTAGAATACAACAATTCTGTAGATACTTACTATACATAAATAAGACAGTTGCCTGAAAACCTTTAAAATGATTGGAGGCGTCAGTTTTCATCACAACTAACATGTTGTTTCCACTTGAACGTATTACAGGTAGATTACTTGTAATATTTCCACATAAAAGCGCAAGTCTGTCAGTTATATTTAGTAGTGAACTTCCATCATAGAGAGCTACACTGTCATAATTACATGTTCTGTGATATTCCAATTCAAAGGACGAAAATCTAAAAATTAAAAACATTTCTAGATATTTTAAATAAATAAATAAATAAATAAATATATCGTCACGCCTTCTACCCATTACTGGGTGTGGCACTCTGCCGCAGTAGATCGCGGTAAGTGATATATTTTGCGCGTGAAGTGCGGTTACCAGTCGTCAAATCACGGCCTCCAAAGATGTTTGTGGTGGAGGAGCCACAGGGGTAGCTTTTGAAATTATGAAAATTGTTTGTCGTCTGTGGGAATTGAATCAGGGTTCTCAGGATCCACAGGCCGACTTCATACCACTGAGCTAGCTAGGTACGAATAGGACGTAGCGACTGAGTTAGCGACTGAGTCAAAGCAGTTGCTAGCAGTAAGTCGCTATAAAATGTCTAGTCGCCAATAATGACGTCACACGTAAGTTACATTTTATCCCGTAAGGTGGCTACATTATCAGTAGCGACAATAAATGAGGTCAAGCCAGTCCGTACAACTGGTTGCTACGAATTGGAATCGGTGTCCTGGTTCTATTCCTACAGGCGACAAACAATTTTCACCATTTTAAAACTACCCCTGTGGCTCCCCCATCACTAACACCTATGGGGGCCGTGATTTGATGGCTAGTAATCCCACTTCACGCGCCAAATATAACACTTATCGAAATTTGCTTCGGCAGAGTGCCACACCCAGTAATGAGTAAAAAGCGTTATGATATAATTATTTTTTTATCCACAACTCGTATACATATAATAAAGACATTATTACACTGATTTCAGTTGTATTATATGGCTCATAAAACACTAGTGTTTTATATTTCATAAAACACTGTAAACAACTAGTTACTTAGCAACCACTTCATGATTTACCGTATTTAGAGAAATTATATATAACTGAATCAACGTTAAACGTTACGACCTATCTTCTTCGATACCTATAATTATGAGTTGTGGATAAAATTTTGTATTACACTTGTGTTTTATTGGTATATAAATAACTATTATTTTTAAGTTTAACGTTAAATACTTACTTAACAATGATAATCTTGTTTTTGGGAGCAGTAATATTCCATACGCAGTTAATTGAACTGTAATATGAAGATCTACCAGTTAAATCTAAAGGAGAGGAAATTTCTTTCTCTTCAGTTATTGTACCACCACAACCTGTAATTGCAAATAATTCATGTTTAGATGATGTTCAAGTTTGGTTGAAAACTATTATAAAAACAATATCCCGCAGTATGGTGGTGTGGTTAGTATTACGGCATTCGAATCCGGAGATTCCGAGTTCGAATTCTATTTAAGCTAAAAAAATATATGAACTTCCATACTGTGACTCGGTGAGTCCGGTCCTGTACTGTAATTGGGATTAAGTTCTTGTTGTACAGAATAGGATGCGGGCACTCACGTGACACCGTGACGTAAAAACAGCTGTTCGGGCAAAGATCACTGCGCCACCTACAAAATGAACTATTTTTTTTGGGACGAGATTTGAAAAGAACCGGTCTTTTCAAATCTCGCCACAAAAAAATAGTTCATTTTGTAGATGGCGCAGTAATCGCAGCCCAGCAAGATTTGAAAAGAACCGGTCTTTTCAAATCTCGCCACAAAAAAATTGTTCATTTTGTAGGTGAGGCAGTGATGTTTGCCCGAACAGCTGTTTTTACGTCACAATGTCACGTGAGTGCCCGCATCCTATAGTGTAAATAAATTTAAAAATTAGTTTGACTACGAAACGTGCAAAATGAAATGTGATTAGTGACTTTGATGCAGAATGTAATTAGTAGCGTTCGATTTGCAAACAATCTCACCTCAGTTCATTTCAACTGAGTTGAGATTGTCTGAAATGAGATGATATTTTTTCGATCACAAATCGAACGGGTTTTGACAGGTCTGAACTGAGTCGGTTACGTGACGAACGTTGTAGTATCATTTCGCGGACAACACATGATTTGCTTGATGTTTTTGTTGGTAGTTAGCTGTGAGACATGATTTATAATAACATGTATACTTTTAAAAAAATATTAAATAACTTCCAAATATTCAAACTACAAACAAAACATAACGAATTCTACCCCCACTCTAACTGAGTAGAAAATCTCAGTACGCACCAGTGAAATAGGTAGTGCAGCATCGGCAAGGGGGGAAGTGAGTGTCTCACTTGATCTCAGTTATGTCAGTGCAAATAGAACAGCACAAAAAAGCTGTCAAACTGAGGTGAGGTGAGATTAACTGAGATTTGGTGCAAATCGAACGCTACTATTGTTATTTGAAGCATTTTGTCTAAAATGAACTTTATACTCTATACAAACATATAAAAAATAACAAAACTATTTGAAAAAATATGGAGTAGGCACAGTGGTATCGTGTCGGCCTGTGGATCCTGAGAATCCTGGTTCGATTCCCACTGTTGACAAACATTTTCACCATTTTAATACTACTCATGTGGCTCTCCCTCCAACAACATGTTTGGGAGCCGCGATTTGACGACTGGAAACCGCACTTACGTGCAAAAATATATCACTTACCGAGATCTGCTTCGGCAGAGTGCCACACCTAGTAATGGGTAGAAGGCGTAATGATATATTTATTTTATATTTATTTATTTATATGAAAAAAAAAAGAAAATCGTAGTGAATAAATGCAATTTTACTTATAACCAATGTGCAAATTTTTGACTGATTGTTTTTTGTTTCTCAAAACCAATGAAATACTTCAGTTTATGTCACGTGTCTACGTTCAACCAATCCTGTCATTATTATACTTAGAATAAAGCTCTTGTGATTATTCCCGGGAATAATCTCTGTCGGTGCTTTTGTTTGTGACAAATGATAATTATTAAATTATTTAAAACTGTCAACGCGTCACGTAAAATGTGTGAAAAAAGCGATTTAGTTCCATTTCTGATACAGAAATACATCAACAAATTTTGGAAATAACTTCCAAGAATACATTAATAAGTAATCAATCGATATGAACCCAGTTCAAAATTTTTTAAATATAACTAGAGAGTTGGATAAATTAGAAAATAATTCCCCAGTATCTTTCTCAAACTTGTTGCCATTTGGCAATTGCCACTCCAGCCCTACGGGTTTTCGTGACTATTGCTTGGCAACAAGTTTTCGAAAGATCTGTCAAATTATTTTCAATTTATTCTCACTCTCTTGTTATACTAATGCATGAAAGTTTTATCGATTCATTAGCTGTATTCCATTTGCCACTTGGTTCACTTAAATCAGTTCAGATAAATTCGAAACATAACTAAATGAACTGAATTAAGCAAACTGAAGCATTTAATGGGGTGAATTACTTCAAAGTAAATTAGAATCTATAATTCTAGTACTGTAAAAATAGTCAGCGAAGTAATGCAGCAAAATAAATAAATGATCTGGTTCAGCAAATGTAAGTTAGATCTGATCCAAATGGCAAATGGAATACGACTATTAGCAACTAACGGTTCAATAAATTTCAGCGCTATTGATACTGTTGCTAGATAAACAACTCTTTAACTAATGAGCTCTTTATTTTTTTCTTGCAACCCAGCATATTACTGATAATAAATAAATGAGTTTATATTAAGTGATCTATGAATGTGGTTAAAGTGAGGGTGATGTGTTTGGATGAGAATGTTTGACGAGAGCTGATTATTTGATGAATGTAATGAGTGAATATTTTATGAGTGATTTTAGGGTTCTTGCTACCCCATTTGATGGGATACAGCGTGAAGATATGTATGTATGTACTTACTATCAACATAATATTTAAATTTAAGTCCATTTCTATTGACCCATTTATCGGTTTGAAACCAAACTCGTATCCCATCTTGACTTCTAACTGGCGGTGGAGCTTTCGTGCCGCAGAAAGTGCCCATGTTGATGTACGGCAGTTCTGTTCGACTTAGAAACCGATTTGGACGGAATGGAATTCTCATAAATCTTTGTCTTCCAATGGTCACATTGTCGTAAACACAACCCATACTTCCTTTACCTTCTTCAAGTAAGAAACCTTCGAAAATAATATTCACGTATTTTTTTGGTGCAATGATACTGTATTTGCAATCCAGATTTTTAGTATATCCAGTAGGGTATCCAGGACTGATTAGATATTTTGGAGTTTCTGTTGCTAGGTATGTACCGCCGCAAGTGAAATGCCAGGTAGCCTGTGTATATTAAGTATATAGTTATCTATCATACATACATACATGAGGCGTGTTTCTTTGGATTGTGATTGTGATTTTCTAAATCATGATTCCTTTGATCGTGATTGCGTTGAATCATGATTAAATATGATACTGAAGAAAACATCGAACTGGAATAATGATTCAAATCCAACCCGATCGACGCGATCCTATAGTATGAACGTTAAAATAACTGCAAATGTCAAATACACAAACTAACCTATTTTAAAATTTCATAAATGAGTGTCCATGTAAGCCATTTAAAAATTCTTCCAGAAGCAGCCAATTTCCCTTAATTCCACAAATAGAGCACATAAATTTAACATCAGACGCCATTTTTAAACCATCGATGTGAATCAGTCAACATGAATCATAGAAAAAATATGATTCAGAAGGGTAGGGGGATTGTCGTTTCGTGATCACAAAATGAAAGAGTAGGGATAACGAATAACGAACGAAGAAACATGATTCTTCATGATCATGTTAAGTTTGATCACTTTGATTACGAATCACAGTCCAAAGAAACACGCCTATACATACATACATACATACATACATATCTTCACGCTATATCCCAACAAATGGGGTAGCACGAACCCTAAAATCACTCATAAAATATTCACTCATCACACCCATCAAACAACCAGACATCGTCAAACATTTTCATCCAAACAAACCACCCTCACTTCAACCACATTCATAGATCACTTAATATAAACTCATTCATTTATTACACTCGAAATTATTATCACACAACAAACCTTCAATCACATCATTCCTATTCACTTACCATTCATTATCTTTCTCCAACGTACATAACGTATGCTTAAAAAATCTCAAATTATTCACGTTTACTCCTAACAACGAATCTAATAACGAAACTAACAACGAATCTACAAGATTAGAAAAGATGAAAGCGATAGTCTGCACTTATATATGAAAGAAAAGTCCACACAATGCAGTAACTGAAAATGAAACAAAAAGATAAGAAAGGGAGGGAGCGTCGCCCTGCGCTTGTTTTTGAAAGTGAATTTCACACAATTGCAGTTAAACACTCTACGTAATAACTGAAAACGAATTAAAAGATAAGAAAGGAAGGGAGTGTTGCTCTACGCTTGTTTTTGGAAGTTGATTCCACACAATTGCAGTTAAACACTCAATGTAAGATCAGAAAACGAATAAAAAAGATAAGAAACGAAGGGAGTGTCGTCCCTGTGCTTGTTTTTGAAAGTGAATTTCACACAATTACAGTTAAACACTCTAATGAAATTACTAAACAACGAAACTAAAATCTAAAACTCTGCGCTTTTCTGAAATCATCAGATTCATTCCGCAATTAATCTTCGCCAAACGTTCCTATCCTGACACACCACTTTAGCTTCATCCACATTCATAATTCCTTTCATACAAGCACGTTTGTTCCTCGTACTCAGTAACTTTCGTTCAAGGTTGGAAAAATATGTTTTGGTCAAATCTTAAGTTTGTATCTCTTTTACAATTAGGTGTAGAGTTATACTCAGAGAAATAGAATAGTGGGAGAAGACGCTTAAAGCTGCGCGAACTTTATGAAATTGAAGACCGCCATTTTTAAGGTTGGTTGATGCGGGAAATTTAAAAATTCAACACGATTAAGCCTCATGAGCCGCGAAAAATATTTAACTAAATAACAAATAACTTTTCTAAAGTTATTACGTAATATATTATTAATAAATACATAATATGGCAAATTTTACTTAATATAACCATGCCAATGTTGGAAAATATTTCACTTTAAAGGTGGTTGTCCGTATCTCTTAAGTTAGAGGTTGTAGAAAAAAAAGCTGTAGATAATGAAATAATAAATAACTTTTTCCTACAACTGTGCGATTTCTTTGTTATTACGTAACTATAATTGCCTTGGTTACGTATGGAAAGTAGATGAATGCTGACCAAGTGCGTTTCCGAAAGCAAAGAAACACTAGTGCGGAAAGTGCTTCATTACGTAACTGTCAAAAGAAAATTGTTTTGACAGCGATTTAAATTTCGCGCCGAGTGCGGAATTCATATTTTGTTCACAGAAGCTTATGGAAGAAGAAGATACGGTGAACCAGCGCTAGTAAATATCCAGTAGTATATTTTGACGTTTATAAACGTAACCTTAATTTGCAGTATATCTAATCTGTAGACAACTAATAAAAAGAACCGAACAAAGTAAAATATATCGATAAATGGTTTTATTTAAAGAGTAAGTGAAATAGGTACATCATATTTATTGTTTGTGTATATTATTAAGACAGTTGTTATAGTTGCTTATATTGACATAATGTAAAGTGGAAACTTTTGTGTCTAAAGAAACATTGATTTCTTCCGTACCTGTTCATATTATTACCAGTAATATTATTGGTAACAATTTCGGAAGCTTCAGAAGTACCAGCAGCAGGTTGATTGTCATTGTCGAAAATAGATCCAACATAGTATGATCCGGAGCTTCAATTATCTTTGGAGGTGTTAATGATAAAGAAGAATCACTCACTATACTATTCCAATCAAGATGATTTTGAAGAAATTATTTTGACGTTAGTGAAATATTTTTAAATAACGTAGAACAATGTGCAAGCAATCAACAAACAAACCATAGCAACGCCGTAAAACATCGTTCTCATGTAATATGATTAAAATTTTATAAATTTTAATAACATTTTAGTGATTTACTAAATCGCACAGTTGTAGGAAAAATGTTGTTTATAACACGTGCCGAAAAAGGTTACATGCTCGTGCAGATTTCTAAATTCTGCACTTGCACGTAACGAGCCTTTTTCGGCACTTGTTATAAAAATAACTATTATGCAACAAAATATCAACATTATTTTATTTATAAAAACTATTATTTGCCAAAATAATTATACTTTGTTTTTGATTATAAATATTGTTTGTAATTTTAACGATCTTATTGTACATTTATTTTATCAATTTTTGATAGCGCTTAAAGTACTGGTTGGCAGTTTGAAATTACTCGGTTCCACTAGTTTGAAAAGTAATGTTATTATGAAATAAATGTGTCAAACAAAAATAGTGTATTTTAATATATTTTATAAAATAAAGAACGTAAAATTATAAATGATTTTAATTAATAACCTTAATATTATAGATATATTTTATTATGGAATAAGACACGTATAAAAAGGAATATCTTTTGGTTTAAACCTTCTACTATTAAAACACCCTGTTACTAAACACGACATTTTGCAACGAACAGAATAAAGTTTACAGTACCTATTGTTTTTCGAGATGTTCACTTTTGGCATGACAACCTTAAAAATGGCCGAACCCATAGCGTCCTCGAAAAGTGGATGCGCACTCATCCAAGAGTCTTCTCCCACTACTCTATTTCTCTGATAATATATATCTGTGGAATATTTTTAGTATCATGTTCCATGTGAGTGTTAAAATGTATACGTACCTTAAAGCCGCTGGCTTGTAATTGAGAATTTGATCGGAATAAAATTCGTAGACGACCTGTGCTTGAGTTGAAAGTTTGAGGTTGAACTCGACCACAAGAACGACCCAGTGATGTCCAGTTATTATCTTCCTCATAATCAAATACCTACAATTTATAAATAGGAATAACTGAAGAAAGTTATGAAATTATTAACCCTTTGCACTCCGTTGGCGCCGTCACGGCGACATAGGAACCATTCTAACAAATCCAATGGCGCCGCAGCGGCGACATAAACAATAGGATTACATTTTATTGTTTAATAAATTAAAGGATCCTTTTACAAGTTTACAAATAGTTGTATTCAGTTGTATACAGTACACAGTGGTGATACGTTGTGCTTTTTGCTATGTTTTACATTTATAACAGTAAATACGCATTCATTCTATTCGAATAATATAAATATGGAGGAGAATGTTGAATTTAGTGGTAGTGAAGACGAGTTTGTTTTTGAAGTGCAAAGTGACTTTTCCGATGAAATTTCGATAGAATATGACAATTTTATTATAAGTTCGAGTAGTGAGAGTGCTTTGTAGGACATAAACGAAAAAAATCGCGTGTTTTGGACTAGTGAATACTGTGACAATTGTCCTAACAAACCACATATGCATTTGGGAGACTGTTTTCTAAAATACCGCACATTAAAAATTTATAAAAATTAGAATATGCTTATTTTTTTTTTATTTCCAATATTATATCATAATAAATATATATTTCTTAGCATAACTACATTTTTTATTTAATACCTTACCAAAAAATACAGTTTTCTAATTTTCTAAAAATTTAGTAATTTTTCCTAATAATTTCGCATTATAACCTAAAGAGTTGCCGGTATACCACATAAAAAAAAAATTGGAGTGCAAAGGGTTAATTTTGGAGAAACGGCAATTTTTTAATGTTTGTATTATACAGGTTGTTCCATTTAAGTGTACCACCATTGCTATCTCGAGAACTATAAGAGCTACGAGATTGGTTAAATTAGAAAAGAACTACCATTTTACAAGACTATTACAATGAGTAAAAAAAAATCTTTTTTGACCAGTAGTTCTCAAAATACGGGACACAACTTTCTTATTTTAAATGGGAACATATGTTTTTTTTTAGGTTATTCGATAGAGTATTTTTTTCTGAATTCAACGAATACAAACATAAGAAAAATGTCATACAATACAATAGAACAATGCATGCTTTGCCTTTCTTGCAGATGGCGACATACCCCCATCACTCACCTCAGTTGTAATAGTAAGTTTACATAAAATCCTTGATAAATAAAGAATATTACCTCAACATAGTCGTTTGTACAATTTGTACTATTCTCAATGTGGAATCTATCAAGAAATTGTAATCCTACGTGGTAGCCATTCTCAGCTCTAACTTCCCAAATGCATTCTATATCATTTGGATAAGAACTTGGATAATTTGGTGTTTGAATTACACGTTCTCTGTCGTGGAAAATGCCTCCGCATCCTAAAATACAAATTTATGTTATCGGAAAATATAACCAGCACGCAACAGATTTTATAATTTCTCGGGTTAATGCTCCGTGGACACAGGGAATGTTTTCTGAGAAACTTTTTAGAAAGAAGTCAAGAAAGTTTCTTAAAAAATATAGCGGCATCTACATCGCAAGATTTTTGTGGAAAGTAATTAACTTCATGCTTATGACACAGTAGTATAAGGAAGTATTGGAATCATGAAAAAAATCGTTGACGAGATTTTCGCGGAAATACGTGTTTTGAGGTCCACTGAATCCGTTTTGATCATTTTCTCAATGATGTCTGTGTGTGTGTGTGTGTGTGTGGATGGATGGATGGATAGATAATATTTAAATTTGTGAATTAAATTACTAGTCTTTATCATCTGGATTTGAATTGAAGAGGAAGGACAATCTTCGAATAACTCCTCCATAAATTGACACTATTTCTTTAATAATTTCCGATTTCCGTCCACTGAATCCATTTTCATCATTTTCTCAATGATGTCTTTGTGTGTGTGTATGTGTGGATGGATGTGTGTCCGAGTGTGCAATATCTCATGAACGAGATAAGATTTGTTAACGAAACTTGGTAATTATAAGTTTCATGAAAATACGAAGAGCTGAGTTGATTTTGAATGAAATTGAAAAACCGGAAGAGGAAGTTTACTGGACACACAAAACAATAAATTCCATTTATTTCAAAAATGTAATCAGTTACGAAAAAAAGTTTCAAACAAAAGATGTTAGCAAAAATATTTGGAACATAAAATGTTTTCTGCAATTTTCCTGTATATGCGTCTAATTTTGAGAAAAGCTAATTTTTATATTTAATCATATATTCGAATAATCATAGTAGCAATAGAAACAAAAAACAAAAACATGTTTCACATTTATATGTCAAATAATAATTGTCAAACGCAAGGAGCAAGTCATAAGTGTTCAATTCAGCGTTTTTAATATGAAATATGCTGTGTATAAGAAAGTCGTGTGGTGACCACACCAGATTTTTTATTATTTGAAGCTGATGATGTTTAAACTCGAAATGTCCATCTTGTTAAAATATAATTTTTTATTGGATTCTTGAAGCCTTATTTTACTAATATTATTATTATTTGAATCCTAAATATTTCTATTATAATAAGTATTTACTTAGAAAATAATAATTAAATTCTAAATCTTACCAGCTGTAATGGGTTCGTAATTTAGGGCAAATCCATTTCCTCTTCCTAAACAGAGGTGTGATATTCGATCCAGAGAGCGTTACTTTGTGATTGAATTAAACTAGGATGATTTTTGCCACAGTAACGTCCAAGTTTTGGACTTGTTGCAGACGGACCATTGTGAATATCAATGTAGTCCTTTGTACAAGATGTGTCCAAATCTATTGACGTGAAATTTAACTAAAATACAAATATAAATTAGATCATGACTAATGGACTCCTGTACCATCATAGAAATAACAAGAATGAAGGATCAAAACATAAAATATGTTTTGAGTAATAGCTATTAGTGGTAAAATTAGTTAAAAGTAATGTTTAACATCAGAGGTATAAAGCTACATTCACAAATCGAAATTAGTTTTTGGTTTATGTTTTTCATTTTTGTTTGAATAACCTTGTAGACATGTTATCTTATGCAGCCATTCACAAATCAGTATTTAGTTTTGGTTTTAACACAAAAGTTTGCAAACTCCAAACTTATGTTTTAGTTTTACGTTTTATATTTAGGAATAGACCAATAGGATGAAGCGTAGAATGATGTAGTGATATATACTTGTCTCTTTCTATCGTCCTTCGTATTGACGATAACCTAAGTTTGTTTTTATTCGAGTGTCAAAAGGAATGAAAATAAAAACAAGATTTTAATACCTACTTTCTTATTATGATAATATTTATCTTGCTCTTCCAAAAAATACGAAAGTAAACAAACAACATATGACAGCATGTGTAACCTAGAACATTTGACAGTTGCATTTACTGTATTACCGATCTTCTGAGTATAGCCGATCTTCTAAAATTTATGATAGATGTCACTACTAACTAAAATCGACAAAAGCAAAACTATTTGTGAATGGCACCTAAAAACACACTAAAACATAAAGCATAAAACAAAAACTAATTTCGATTTGTGAATGTGGCTTAAGTGATTATAAATATATTTTCAATTTTTCGCTGATTGGTACCAATTATTGTTAATTATCCGTTGATTCAATGACCTGGGGGACCGAGCAATTTGAAATAAATTTCATATAAAAGCGCTCTAAGAATATAAATTAAACTAATTGTTCTGATATCACATAACTTTGTATCACAATCAATAAATTCTCACCTAATAAAATTATTGCACACAAGTTGCATTTTATTACATGATGACAAGACGTAAAGAATTTGTTGTGAGGCATGTTCCCATTTATTTTCATAATGGACGTCAATCAAACATAGATAATCGTGTTCACAGTATTTTGAATAGAAACCAAAAATAAATAAAATCATCATAGAAATTTTTATTTTTGGTTTCTATTCAAAATACTGTGAACACGATTATCTATGTTTGATTGACGTCCCCAGGTCATTGAATCAACGGATAATTATAAATATAGTGCCATCACATATCCGAAGGTTCTAATTGGCCATAAGTATTTTCGCGCGGTAAATAAGACACATATGCGGAGTAGAACGTAACTAACTATGACACCTCAGCACTGGTTTTTCAAACTGTTCGCCGTTTGCTCGTATGTATGTGTTCATCATGTTGTATATTTATTATTATAATTTAATTTCATGTTCTTGGGCTTGCAACTTCTATAAAATATGATTTTCAACAAAGTAAGATTATTTTTCAAGAATTCAATCGTATATTATTTGCACTCTTTGAACGAAACAAGTACCATTAAACCGAACTTGGGACGTCACAACTCCAACACAAAATATAAAGAATTTGCAAACCGCGTTTTCAATGATCGTCATAGTTTATCATGTAGTTTCATAAAAAAAATTAATAAAAAATAGATTCAGGAGCCCCAGAGCTGGGCAGTAGCTAGCTACTTTTGTAGCTTAGCTACTAGCTTACCTACTTTTACCTTAGCTGTAGCTGTAGCTTAACTAAATGTGAAAAAATATAGCTGTAGCTTGTAGCGAGCTATGTTTTGTTTCTATTAGCTTAAAAATATTGTTATAACAACTGAAGCTACTTTTTATAGCTTAAAGCTACTCGTACTTTTTGTAGCTGAAAGCTAGCACTGTTCATTAAGAAATACGTATTAATTTTTGTTTTGTATTTGAATTGTACCTTCTTTATTGTTTTCTATAACTGTACGATAACAAGTTGTTATATAGTGTAAAATCTATTAACATATTTAATTTTTCACTTGTTCTTAACGTATCCTACTTTTGTATTAAATATTAAATGAATTAAACATTGACTGTTTAGGAGTCTTTTGTTAATGTGACTGTTAATTTATGCCGATATAAATAAAAATTATACCATAAAAAATTAACGGTACATTTGTCCATTTGCGATTTTTTATATTTATTAACAGTCATTATAACAAAAGACTGATCAACTGATCGTACGACAATGACAAATTTAATAATTCACAATAATTGAAAAAGTAGCTTTAAAATTTAACAGCTACTTTAACGAAAGCTTTTAGCTGTAGCTTAGCTATATTTTACAAAATGTAGCTTATAGCTGTAGTTCAGCTACTTTTTTAAAGAATAGCTGTAGCTGTAGCTTAGCTACTTTTTTAAGTACGAGTAGCTTGCCCAGCTCTGAGGAGCCCATTGTCAGGAAGTGTTAGTGTAAATAGTGCTTTAGTATCTACAATTTTCATTAGAAGCTTTTTCTTTTATTTATACTCTATTTGTTTTATCTGTAAAGTAGATGGCGCTTCGAGCACAATAAAGTTTATTCAATTCCCTGCAATGAACGCAAAGAACGAAGTTCGTACGATGATTTGGCACCCCTTAAAGTAGAGACGAAATAGCTATTTACATAATTAGTGGGGATATGATTTCCATCTTATTTACACGAAAGTAGAATTTTCTGACCAATTTTCAATAATAATTTAGATTAAGGTAAATCAAAATATTTATTGAAATTATTGTCGAGGGCGTGAACCTGATAAACTTCCTATAATTAGTGCTTTGTGTGTAAACAATGTTAGTTATTCGGCGAACACGCAATTAGTTGCAAGTGACCAGTGACAAGTTGCAGACGAGACAAAAGTTATTCCTCCGGGTTTAGAAACTGAAAATCCAAGGTATGTAAATAATAATAATAATAATAATAATCTGAAAATTGGTCAGAAAATTCTACTTTCGTGTAAATAAGATGGAAATCATATCCCCATGTGATTTCCTTTGGGGGCAGATTTGACCATCTTACCCGGCTATAGCCTTTATTAAATTTGAAGCGTGAATTTATATTGACAGTTAAGTATGCCATGAATTGACATTTGTTATTTGAAAACAAATTATTAATTTTTTCTCGTAAAGTTTATTAAAATATGTCTGTTTGATGGCGTTATAAGATAATGTCTCTATTTCTTTTATAAATTCCTTAAAATGTGTGTATATAAGTACAATTAGCATTTTAATAGTCAAATTTTTGAATATTAAAAAATGGTTTTTTTTTAATTACTTTGCGCACTAGTGCGCAAAATCAAACTTTCCATTGGTTTCCAAGGTAATGTAAACCTTATTCTGAAAGATGCGAGTACAAAAAAGTTTTTTTCTACGACTGCTATGAAAAGTTGATATTTATGCTTTCAGTTGTGATCGTAAAGTTGATGGTTACCGAGTAACGAATAATAAAATACTTTACCGCGCGTCTCCAATAGCAACAAGCGGTAAAATACTTTACCGCTCGCTTAGAAAAATATAAATTGTTGCTGAAATCCTAATTTATTGAAACAATACTTACAAAATCTAAAATATAGGTTAAATTCATTTTGACACTTTTATACATATTATACATGAAGTTTGCTGCGCTATGATTTGAAGTTGAACCTGAACGCAGCTGGGCAGCAGTGCCAACTTCATGAGGATGAGGTATGTTAAAATTGAAAGTGCAGTTTTGACAGTTGTGTATATTTATTCCCGAACTTAAAATGGTGTTTGATAAATTTGACGATAAATTAGATTCTATGATATTGTCATTAGAATTTTCAGTTAGTACGCCAATACTTTGATTTTTTAGAATATTATACATGAAGTTTGCTGCGCTATGATTTGAAGTTGAACCTGAACTTTACTAATATCAATATAACTTTTAACTGCTGTTGATATTATGATTGAATAAATGGACCAAAGAGAAGACGATTTCATTACTTTAGATTTTTCCAAAAAGTAAGCAAGTAAATATAACATTTTCGCTATAATTCTTGATTTTTTTTACCTTACACCATGCGATGAAGAGGTTATAATTTGTTTCGTATAATGCTCTTGATTTTGCAGGTAATAAACTCAAGGTAGCATTTTGCGCTGTTTCAAATATATCTGGAGGAGTGCAGGGAAAATCACTTTTATCACTATTTTCTGAGATTATTGAGCACATTTATGTGTCAAAATTGATCACAAACAATGATTGTTGATAACTGAATGGATACTGATATCGTCATGGTTACATACAATACAGAAATTGGTGGAACGTGAATTGAACTAGCTCCATATTATTTAAAAAATTTTATTTGTAAGTAAAGTCTTAGAAAAAATTATGTGTGTGTCTCTAGCGTAAAGTATCTTTATTGCTCTCGCTCGCGCTTTAATTACCGAGCACGAGCAATAAAGATTCACTTTACGCTCTTGATACACAAATAACTATTTTTTTGTTCAATTTTGTTGAAAAGTCGCCGAGTTATGAGCCAAACACCCCAAAATGCACATTCAACTTCAAACACGCATAACTCTGTGCCACATCATCGTATGAACTTCGTTCTTTGCGTCCTTTGCAGGGAATTGAATAAATTTTATTGCTCTGATGGTGAATCGAGTCCACAATTTTTTTTAGCTCCGCACATATCGTCAAATATGGATGTTTTTGCCACTAAAAACTTTTTTCTCCTAGGGGGTTGAGGAGGGGGCGGAAAAGGTTAACCCTAAGATCGCATGTATCCCCTTAAAGTAGACACTCTAAACTTTTTCGCCCTTGAAAATTCGTCCAAATGGGCCTTTCAAGACTTTTTTGAATTTTTCATATATTAATCTACGTAATAAAATAATTATCCCCAAATTTTTTATTTAAAAAAAAAACTTGTATTAAGTATGATAAAAATATTTAAACTTTCGAAACAAATGAATATGACGTAGTTGCATCTTAGCTTAAAGAGAGACAGATAAGACAGAGATAAATAACATGTAACTCGTCGTTGTCAGTAGAATCCTCAGACAAAACATAACTAGACGGATAACATCGACGTTTGTTGTGAGTCAGAAAGGGATAGAATAACTGGCCGGTGAGGCGGGTGCGCGGCAAGAAGCAACTTGCATAACATCAAAGTGTACTCGCTCCTTGCCGCGCATCCGGCGGACCCTCAAGTTATTCCATTCCTCTCTGCTTCACAAAACTGCATTGACTTGAATACGGCATAATTCGTCTAGTATTATACGTCATTGGTAGAATCGTAGAATGCTGAATGCTTATTTCTTCTTCGTCTTCTTGAGCACCGACAAACGTTTCAGACAAAGCTCTGTGATTGGCTTAATGCAACTACGTAATTGCAATGAGCGTTTTAAATTATTCAACTTTAACTTTCATATTTCAGCAATAAAGATATAATTTATGGTATGATTTTATATTGTATTAAATGTGATGTACGGTCAAGAATTTATTTTAATAAATATATATTAAAAAGCTCTACCACTTGAATTAGTTAAAAATTCGCCAAGTTATGACGGTTTGAAAATTAGGAAAATTTCACGAAATTCATGTGTTTTTTTTGTCAACAGAGTATTTTTAGTTGTGTAGATTTTGATTTAATATTGAATTGGTTACCTTCAAAGTTTGTCCTTCTTCAATTTTAATTAACCATGCACAGTCAACTGTATTTGCATAACGATTAGGATAATTTGGACTTGAAATAGATCCAGAACTTGAAGTTAAAATTCCTCCGCAAGGATGGACTTTGTATGTTATCGTGAAATTCATTCTAGAGTAATGTCCTACTTCGAAAACCTGCAAACAACATATTGTTCTAATATTTTAATTAAGGTATAAATGAAACTTGTACCATTAACTTTGTAGTAGGATACGGATTACGTATTATTTGAGGTTCCGAATGGGAACCACATAATTGTCTAAAAAATTCAGAGCGCGTTTCTAAAAAAAAAACAAACAATATATAAATCTAAAAACATATTCTTAAATATAATAAGATGTAGAAGATTGTACAAATAGACAATTGTAATAAATAAAACTATAAACTGTAAAGTAATTATCAACCATTCAATAATAGTGATTATTTTTTGACGTTTCTCAAAACCAATGAAATGCTTCATTGTATGTCACGTGTCTGTGTTTTAGCCAATCCTGTCATTAGCTGTACTCCATTTGCCACTTGGTTCACTTAAATCAGTTCAGATAAATTCGACACATGACTAAATGAACTGAATTAAGCAAACTGATGCAGTTATTGGAATGGATTACTGCAAAGTCCGTTAGAATAAGTAATTCTAGTACTGAAAATAAAGTCAACGAAGTAATCCAGCGAAATAAATAAGTGATCTGGATCAGTAAATGTAAGTTAGATCTGATCCAAATGGCAAATGGAATGCGCCTATAATTATACTGAGAATACAGCTCTTGTGATTATTCCCGGGATTAATCTCTGTAGGTGCTTTTTTTGTGACAAATGATGGGTAGTTGTCAAATAATTATTTAAAACTTTAAACGCGTCAAGTAAGATATGTGAAGAAAATCGATTTAGTTCCATTTCAGATACAAAAATACACCAACAAATTTTGGAAACAACTTCCAAGAGTACATTAATAAGTAATCAATCGATATAGTCCCAGTTCAATTTTTTTAAATTTGAATGAATCGATCTCAACAGCTAAGTCAAAAAATAATCTAATTAAATATAACTCGAGAGTTGGATAAATTAGAAAATAATTCTCCAGTATCTTTCTCAAACTTGATGCCATTTGGCAATAGTCACTCAAGCCCTACGGGCTTTCGTGACTATTGCCTAGCAACAAGTTTTCGAAATATCTGTCAAATTATTTTCAATTTATTCTCTCTTGTTGTATTATTACTGAATATATATTTTTATTATATGTGTACATATACAACAATTCTTGTTTCACAAATTAAAAAGCGTGCTAAGCAATAACAAAATCATTTTGCTCTTTAAATTCATCCATAATGATTACATTATAGACGTATTCCATTTGCTATTTGGATCAGATCTAACTTAAATTTACTGCATCAGATCACTTATTTATTTCCTGTACTAAAATTACTTATTACTTAATTCAGTTCATTTAGTTATATGTCTAATTTATTTAAAATGATTCAAGTTAAGTAAGTGGCAAATGGAATACAGCTATTGTAAAACATTGAATACATTTAGTAAACGTAAAGAACAAATACAAACCTATCTCCATGTAATGGTATATTACATACCGAGGTGGAAAGAGTTTCATTACAGTTGAGGTTTAGCTATAATCCGAGGCGTAATGAAACTTTCCACCGAGGTATGTATACTATTTTATTCACAATCAAAAATTAATTATTGAACATTAATGAAAAAATAACATTAATTTGCTTATTTCCACGAAATATTTCTATTTATTTTTTAGTAGGTGATGAATTTAATATTTGTTTCTGAAACAAATTTCAGGGTGTCATTTTTCAACAATTATTTTCTTGTCACATCTTTTTATTTTTACAGTAAAAACTAAATAAGATCAATTCTGATTCTGAATATGAAAATTTATTTGTTATTTTCTAATTATTTATAATCAAAATAAAATTAAATAACTTTTGACAGTAAGTTTTATTTCATAATTTAAAATCAAAGGTGCAATGTTTTCGCAGGTTGGAAAGTAAAAGTCAACAATAGCTAATTTTACAACTTTTTTAAAATCGGAAAATGATAAATTACTAACTGTTTGTGTATAAACGATATTACAATATTATGAAATAAATCAAAATGAAAATACTACTTTCCAACTCTATTTTTCAGATTATGATGCAGGTATAAAAAAAATTGCGTATGACACACGTGTATAAGTGTCTTTAAAGCACTAGTGTAAATAACTATAATTTGTTTGTATCTTACCAGAAGTAACTGTGATGGATGTCATAGCATATCTACAATTGGATCTGTATGGACGACCAATAACTGGAGCATCAATGATAAGTGCAAGTGTGCGATTAGCAAATACATTCTCATTTTCCTTTAATCTGCGAGTCCACTCACAAAAATATGATGTTACATTTGCCTTCGGTGTTTCTATAATCCCGCTGTCGTTATTTAAATCACCCGTACAAACTGAAACATACCACAATTTAATCTTCTATTTTAGTTTTAATTTTGATGTACCGGATGTACCATAAAAACCTAGTCATAGTAGTTCTCTAATATTTTTGTATAATATATTCCAGTTAAGAATGGAGTAGATGGCAATGTGTTCACGATCGGTTTTACATCCATAATAAAGTAATTTGTTAAACGATGAAGTATAATAATTAATTTGCGGAACAAATTAACAAATTAGATATATTACCCCTAGGGTCGTTGATTTTCACCGAAGTTTGAATTTCTGAACGTTCGAACATTCGAATGTTTTGAACTTCGTCAGAAAAACTTCGAATTTACGAATTTTCGAATTTTTCAAAGCTTCGAATTCTCGAATATTTTGTCTCTGAATTAACGTCATCTGTCATCTCCAAACATGCTCACGCATAATTCTCGAAAAGTCGGCCACGAATTAAATAATAAACTCGGCGAAGTATCCTGCAAAAACTCTGCAAGTTTATGCGTCTTAATTAAGACATCTATTCTCTTACCGCCCATCTAAATGCTACGGACTTTTAGTAAAACGTTTTAAAATGAGAATAAAAGTGATACAAAAACGTCTTAATTAAATGTTTTTGACAGTTTAGCGAAATTTTAAGTCTAAATTGAATTAATTTGGCAAATAATAATTACTTATGAATTAATACAAAACTCTGCAAATGAGTTTATTCTGAAAATAATTCATATCAACATGCCGTGTTCATGTTAGGATCCAGATTCACAATTCGAATAATTCGAAAATTCGAAAATTCGGAAATTCGGAATATTCAACAATTCGAAAGTTCGATTCAAGAAATCCGAGCATTCGAAGTCTCGAATATTCGAAAAATCAACAACCCTAATTACCTCCGAATTGAAATATTTGATTAATTGTAGACTAATGTCAGATATATAATCAGCGGATTAAAATACTCGGCCTGCGGCCCCGTATTTCAAACAAATTCTTCGTTAGGTAATTACACTGTCCTGACGTATTATGTATACTATTTTATCTGAAACAGTTTAATTTAATCAATTAATCATAAATAATTGAATTTTTTATATGAATTTTATTGGCAGTAGACTACGTATCCAAAGTTACAAAAAAAAAAACAGTCAGGTAAAATCTTTACCAGACTGTTTTGTACTTTACCAGATTGTTATTTTTATTGTAACCTTGGATACGTACTTTACTTGACTGTTTAGGTAAAAATCTACTTTTCATACTAAAATTGGTCAGGAAAGTAGGTACTTTCTTGCCGGTTTCAGAAAAAAATATTCCCGAACTGTTATTTCTCGTAGCCTAGCAACGACGGACACAAAACAAACCGGAAAGATGCCAGTTTTCGGCCGATCGAAAAAAAAATTTTATAATTGTTTTAATTCGATTATTGCGGTTACAAAGTGTGCAAAATAAAATGTGATTACTGATTTAGATACAGAATTTAATTGTCTACAAATTGTATTTGAAGCATTTTTGTCTAAAATTTATTTCCCATATTAAATGCCTATGGCCAGATTTTTATGTTACACCCGGTATATGTAGTTATTTGGGTCATACTTGTGGCTTCATCAGAATTAAATGATAGTTTAAAGCCTCTGTGATTGGAGGTGCCTGATGACCACAAATATATTAACATTATATTTGTTGATGATTTAAATTGTCTTCTCTCATCATTTCCTTGCATATATGCGATATTTGACAGGTGGTCTTTATTGCTGTAAAACTAGAAAATAATAAAATTAATTCACATAGGTGTCTAGCACTAGCAGTTATTTCGTTATTTAGAATAATGTTTTTAATTATTACATTTATTTTAAAAGACGAGCTTATAATTCTATTAGATTACGAGGGCAGTGTGAAAAGTCCCTGAAAAATAAAACAGATGGCGTCACAATCGCAAATCTCATGTGACATTTGTGATGTACCATCTTTAATTAGAACGCATTAAAATTTTCAGACTGATATGTCATTCAGTTCTGTTTTGACACCCATGGAAAGCAAGCAACCTTGAAGATTTTTGAAAACATGGAAAAAAGTTAATTTCGCGTCTTGATTAAACATCATTACGCAAACCAAATCATTGCTTGTTAAACATTATGGGGACTCCTCATCATCGATTGGAACGATTCACAAGTGGTTTACTGATTTTCGTTGTGGTAGTATGACCACAAAGGACGCCGAACGTTCTGGTCGTCCAATTGAGGTTACAACGCTAGAAATTGTCGATAAAATCCATGGTATGATATTGGACGATCGGCGAGTTAAAGTGCACGAGAATGCTGAGGCTATGAGCATCTCAACCGAACGGAACGGTACGGAACATTTTGCATAAATTTTTGGATCTGAGAAAGCTATCTGCCAGATGGGTGCCGCATTTGCTCTCTGTTGACAACAAGCGCGACCGTGTGACAAGTTCAAAGAAGTGTTTGGCGACGTTCAAGCGCAATAAGAAGGACTTTTTGGCCCCCTGCGATTTTTATCTATTTCCAAACTTTAAGAAATGGCTAGGCGGAAAGAGATTTAGCTCCAACGATGAGGTCATCGCTTAGACAAAAGCATGAGTATTCGCCGAGTGTTTGTAGCTGAATTGGTTAGAGCAGTCATCATGCGAATGAAAGGTTCTGGGTTCAAATCCCGGCGAACGCTCATAGCTTTTCCAAAAATTATTTCTATAAATTTGATGCTATTTAACTCTGTTTTTAACTCAAGTTACAATAAACTTGTTTAAAAACGAAATAAAAATGGGGTTAGCGCTAATCCGCTGTATGAATCTGCCTGTAAATGATTATTTCACATAAAGCATTACTACTTAAAACTAAAATCAAGATGGATAGTGTTTGAACATCACTTACAGCTAATCCTTGTGTATAGTAATATCCAGAAGTATCAAAATCAAAATCAATGATATTCGCAGTGACTCTGCGCCCTTCTGGCACAATTATAATCCATTCACAGTTTCGTTTATAGTGATTCGAAACTGGATAACCCGTACTTGTTATAATTCCAGAATCAGCTTCAATTGTTCCTCCGCAACCTATAAAATATAATTAGTTTGTGTTGCATACACTTAGTTATTCAACAATTAAATAATAAACCCATATACTCTGTAACTGGATCAAATTCTGTTAATGAGCGAAAACTTAATCACAACTTTGATAATTTTTTTTTTGGCTTCCTGGCGGACCAACTACTAAGGTCATATGCCGCCATTACGCCTTGATCCTGCGTTTTAGGTCTTAAGCCCCATTCACAACACGAAATTAGTGGTTAGTGTTAGTAGTTATGGTTAGCGTTAGAAGTTTGACATATGTATTCCTCTAGTAGCGGTCACAACAACGCGCAGGTCTACGCTAATCGTGGTTAGCGTAGGAGTTTGTAAACTTCAAACTTTTAGTTAGTGGTTAACGGCACAGCCAATCAAAAACGAGGAGTAAAGTGACAGTTGGTTTTCTCAGTTTGAATTTTATGTAACGAAAATGAATCGAAGCTAAAAAAAATAGTTGTTACTTGCAACTTTAATTTTGCAAATGAAAAGAAATAAAAAAAAACAAATAGACGATGGTGGGTTCGCCCAATCAACCAAAACCGAACAAATCAGGGAGACTGGGATAATTTGATCCAAGAAATGAGGTCATATGACGAAGACATATTCTTTAATTACACCAAAATGACCATAGCTCAATTTGATTTGTTGTTAGCACTTGTAGGACCAATTTTAAAGAAAAATAGAAGAAAACCAGTTCTACCAAATCAGAACTACAGACAAAACATCAAAACTCAAACAAAAAACAAAACTGTAACTATTTGTCAAAACTTTAAGTTGACAACTGTGACATCTATTATAATTTCTTGTAATATCTATAATTTTCAAAAATGTGCACTACATTACCGGCAGAAACATAAATTCGAAATCATTAATTTGGGACATTGTGAACGATGTATTTTAATCTGTAACTACTAACCACTAACACTAACTACTAATTTCGTGTTGTGAATGAGGCTTTAGAGTCAACAGCAACACGGGTTTCTCTGGACGGTCATCCATCCAAGTACTACCCGCGCGTAACGTTGCTCAACTCGCGTTATCGTATTGATCAGTTTCAACGAGTGCAGCCATGGCCGTTGACAAATTTTCATTATTACTAAGGAGATTATCACTACTTCGGTATTCTGTAATCAGAATAATTTACTCATTTGAATGTTATTTTCATGCATTTTACTAACTTATTTACAAAGCTATTATTTTAAAAAATAATACACTGGTGACAAAAACAGATGCACTTGAACTTCGTGAAATTTGTCTAATTTTCAAACCGTCATAACTTGGCGAATTTTCAGTTAATTTGGATGAATTTTCCAGGGTGAAAAAGTTTAAAGTGTCTACTTTAAGAGAATACACGCGATCTTAGGATTAACCCCTTCCGCCCCCCTCAATCCCCCAGAAGAAAAAAAACAATTTTTAGTGGAAAAAACGTCCATCTTTGACGATCTGTTCGGAGCTAAGAAAAATTTGTGGACTCAATTAACTATCAGGGCAATAAAATTTATTCAATTCCCTGCAAAGAACGAAGTTTCTACGATGATTTGGCACAGAGTTATGCGTGTTTGAAGATGAATGTGTATTTGGGGGTTTTTGGCTCTTAACTTTTCAACAAAATTGGACGATTCTTTCAAAAGAAAAAACTATTTTGTTTTTACTTTAAGGGGCTGTACGCGAAATTAGGATTATCCTCTTTTGCACCCTTCAGCAAATATTACATTTTTGGCCAAAAACCTCCGAATGCACATTCAACTGTCAAATCAGAGTAGGAACTTCGTTCTTTGCGTCCTTTGTAATCAGAGCTGGGCAGTATCTAGCAACTTTTATAGCTTAGCTACTAGCTTAGCTAAATGTGAAAAAGTATAGCTGTAGCTTGTAGTGAGCTATGTTTTTTTTTCTATTAGCTTAAAAATATTGTTATAACAACTGAAGCTACTTTTAAAACTACTTTTTGTAGCTTAAAGCTACTTTTTGTAGCCCAAAGCTACTTTTTGTAGCTGAAAGCTAGCACTGTTCATTAAGAAATACCTATTAATTTTTGTTTTGTATTTAAATTGTACCTTCTTTATTGTTTTCTATAACTGTAGGATAACAAGTTATTATATAGTGTAAAATCTATTAACATATTTAATTTTTCACTTGTTCTTAACCTATCCTACTTTTGTATTAAATATTAGATGAACTAAACATTGACTGTTTAGGAGTCTTCTGTTAATGTGACTGTTAATTTATTTCGATATAAATAAGAATTATAGCATAAAAATTTAACAGTACATTTGTCCATTTGCGATTTTTATAACAAAAGACTGATCAACTGAACATATGACAATGGCAAATTTAATAATTCACAATAATTGCAAAAAGTAGCTTTAAAATTTAACAGCTACTTTGATGAAAGCTTCTAGCTGTAGCTTAGCTATATTTTACAAAATGTAGCTTATAGCTGTAGCTCAACTACTTTTTCTAAAGAATAACTGTAGCTGTAGCTTAGCTACTTTTTTAAGTAGCTTGCCCAGTTCTGTTTGTAGGGAATTGAATAAAATGTTTTGCCCTAATGGTTGAGTCCACAAATTTTTCTTAGTTCCGTACGGGTCGTTAATAGGGTTGTTGATTTTACGAATATTCGAGAATTCTAATGTTCGGATTTATTGAACCTTCGTATTTTCGAATTATTCGAAGTTTTGAATTTTTGGAATATTCGAATTTTTCGAATTTTTTGAATTTTGCGAATTATTTGAAATGTGGTATGAATTATTTTCAGAATAAACTCATTTGCAGAGTTTTGTATTAATTCGTAAGTAATTATTATTAATTATTATTGTTTGCCAAATTAATTCAATTTAGATTTAAAATTTCGTTACACTGTCAAAAACGTTATATTTAAGACGTTTTTGTATCCTTTTTATTGTGATTTTAAAACGTTTTACTAAAAATCCATAGCATTTAGACGGGTGGTTAAGAGAGTACATGACTTAATTAATTAAGAGTTTTTGCAGAATACTTCGCCGAGTTTATTATTTAATTCGTGTCCGAGTTTTCACGAATTATGCGTGAGCGTACTTGGAGATGACAGATGGCGTTAATTAATTGGCAAAAAAATCGAAAATTCGAAGCTTCGGAAAATTCGAAAATTTGAAAAGTTAAAAAAATTCAAAAATTCGATAATTCAAAGTTTTTTTGACGAAGTTCAAAAAATTTGAATGTTCAAATGTTCAGAAATTCGAAATTCTGTGGAAATCAACAACCCTAGTCGTCAAAGATGGACGTTCTACAAAAAACTTTTTTCTTCTAAGGGGTTAAAAGAGGTGGAAGGGATTAACCCTAAGATCATATATATTCCCTTAAAGTGGATACTTTAAACTTATTCGCACTCGAAAATTCGTTCAAATTAGCTAAAAATTCGCCAAATTAGGAATATTTCACGAATTTTAAGTGCTTCGTTTCTTTTTTATGTCAACAGGTATAATGACAGCTCACTGACAGATGTGTAAAAAGTAATATTTTTCATACTGGCAGCTCTGTACGAGGACAAAATACATGAAAACAAAATAGAAATAATGAAATAAATGATTTTTATCTCAGAATACTGAAATGATGGTAATCTATAGAATAATAATACAAAATAAGGGTTGTCATTACTTATCGATCAGTAACAGATAATGATCAAGTTCCAGAATAGGGGAGAAAGTTGTATTGATATTAACTTTCTTGGCTGGAATTAAAGTTCAGACTGAAGCCTTTCATTATTTTCGAAGGCAATAGAATTTTCATTTGTATTGTAACTGCATTTGATGATGTTCTGATATCTGCTGGTTTCCTTGTACCACACAATGTAGCCAGTCTAGTTTCTAAAACATTACAAATCTTACATATTTTCAAATTAAATTATATACAAGATGGTAATTAAAAATCTGGTCATAAGCGTTTAATTTTAGTATGGAAAATATAGTGTGTTCAATATGTCTTGTCGCCCTGAGTGACTATCTCTGTATTTTATTTATACAATTTAACTTTAAATATTACGTCAAACGTCATTCAAAATGAGGAAAATGCAATTCTGTTTTCATTTCGGTGACTATTGTGAAAATAAGACTTCACTATTAATGTTTTTTGTTACTAAGTAAACATTTTACTGTATGACAATTCAAAAATAAATAATTGTTGTATTTTAATTTGTTAAATAAATTGTGACGTTTAAGGTTAAATTATTTGAATAAAGTACAGACATGCGTTTCCCAGTCCATGGCCATCCAGGGCGACAAGACTTATTGAACACCCATTAATTTTTACTAAAACAGTCAAGCAAAATAAATATCCAAGGTTACAAAAAAATTTAAAAAAAGTAGTCATTTATATAAAACAGTGTGGCCAAGAATTTATGTGACTGTTTTGTACTTTACCTGACTGTCTTTTTATTGTAACCTTGGATAAATAGTCTGCTGTCAATATGATTCTTGTAAAAAAATTAAACATTTTGAATTATTTATGATTAATTATTGATTAGCAGACAATAACCACTTTGTCAAGTAAAACATCACTTTCCTGATTTATTATGTAATGTACTATTCCTGAAACCGGCCAGAAAGTGCTTACTTTCCCAACCAATTTTAGTATGGAAGATTTTTACCAAAACCCAGTCAGGCAAAGTATATATCCAAAGTTACAATAAAAAATTAAAACAGTCAGGTAGAGTACAAAAACAGTCTGATAAAGATTTTACCTGACTGTTTTGTTGTTGTAACCTTGGATACGTAGTCTGCTGTCAATATGATTCTTATGAAAAAATGTAAACATTTTGAATTATTTATGATTAATTATTGACTGGCATATTTCAAACAACGAACATCATTTTCTTGACTTATTAATCTTATATACTAAACGGCATAAATCCCTATATATATATATTTCATCACGATCAGTCTGACAATTTTACAGCCTAAACGGTTTATTCGATTTATTTGCAACTTTTTTTATTTGATAGGGATCCATCTCGGGGAGTGCCTTTTGATAGTCTCAGATTTTTCGTGCACATGATGTGCGAGAAAACTTTAAAAAACATGCGTTTTTGGGGCAAAATCAACTAAGAGTGTGGAGGCTTTGAAATTTTTAAGAAGAACATCAAACGTCATTATGACATTTCTCAGTGGACATGTCGCATTTTTAATTATAAATTATTTAAATATTAAATGTTTTAGAGTAGTTTTGAAATATTTTACGCACATTGGTGGACTGAGGGGACGTTTTTATTATAATTATACATTTCAAATGTGTATATTTAAAAAGTAAATTTTTGACACTTCACTATGAAGTTGGTTTTAAAGCAAAATGTCAAATTGACAAGTTTTATAAAGTATAAAGAATATGGTGGCTTTGAAATTTTGAAGAAGAACATCTACTGTCATTTTGACATTTGTCAGTGGACATGTCGTATTTTTAATAATAAATTATTTAAATATTAAATGTTTTAGAGTAGTTTTGAAATATTTTACGCACATTGGGGGACTGAGGTGACGTTTCTATTATAATTACAAATTTCAAATATGTGTATTTAAAATTTTATCCACGGCAGAGTACAATTTAGAAAAACCAGATAACTCGAATTGGAATCATTTAATCACTCTTAAATTTTCTATCGGTAATACGAAAGTTATTTTAAAGGGCATTTGGGCAAAATTATAATATTTTCAATCGTCAATTATTTCAGTGAAATTGCAACAAAACCTATCGTGTTTGGTGTCATATTAAAGGGCTTTAGAAGAACTTTCAGATAAATGAAAAAAGTTGAAATTTTACAATAAGCAATTGTTTCTAACATAAAGTATTTCGAATCATATTGTGTTAGGTGTCATATAAACGAGCTTTAGAAGAACTTTCATATAAAATAAAAAAAAGTTGAAATTTTACGATTGTCGCTACAAAAGAACTTTCAGATGAAATATAAAAAGTTGAAATTTTACGATAGGTAATTGTTTCAAACTTAATAAATTCTATAAAAAAATGTGGAACTATCAAAAATTAAATCCAACGGATTTTTAATAGATTAGCAAAATCTTTTCGGAAATAAAACACGTATTTGATTGAAATTTTACGACTGTCAATTATTTCAAACTTAAAGTATTCCGAATTATTCCATGTTTGGTATCATATGAAAGGGCTTTAGACGAACCTTTAGATAAAATAATTAAAAAGTTAGTTTTTGAAAAAGCAATAAGCGTTCGCCGGAATTTTAACCCAGAACCTTTCACTCGCATGGTGACTGCTCTAACCAATTGAGCTACAAACACTCGGCGAATACTCATGCCTTTCGTGCAACGTTTAGTGGAAGAAATGCTAGAGCAGTCACCATGCGAGTAAAAGGTTCTGGATTCAAATCCCGGCGAACGCTCATTGCTTTTTCAAAAATTATTTATAATATCTACAAACAAACAATTGTGCCAATAAACAAATTCTTATAAAAAGTTAGTTTAGCAAAATGTCGTGTTTGATATATGAAAAGGATTTAGAAGAACTTTCAGACGAAATGTAATAAAATAAAAAAGTTGAAATTTGACCTATCGCGTTTGTATCAAAAAGAAAGATTTTTTGAAGGGTTCGTGTACAAAACTTAATACTTTTAGATCCTCAATTGTTTCAGTGAAAATTCTTCAAAATTCTTCGTGTTTAGTATCAAATGAAAGGTCTTTTGAAAAGCTCGTGTGCATAATTGAATTTTTCCTGTCCTCAATCGTTTTAATGAAAGTTCTTCAAAACCTATTGTGTTTGGTATCTAGTAAAAGGTCTTTTGAAAAGCTCGCGAGCAGAATTGGATATTTTTCAATCGTTGGTTGTTTTAGAGAAAGATCTTCGAAATCTTGTTGTGTTTAGTATCAATTAAAAGATCTTTGGTTGGAAAAATATGCAGAAATGTTTTAGATTTGTAATAATTGAATTTATATTGTGTCAACTGTCCTACAAAAGTGAATTCTACTTCAGGGTCCGCGGAACTAGCGTGAGGCCTGGCGAAGCCAGGGCGACCGCTAGTCTTATATACTAAACGGCATAAATCCCTATATATATATATTTCATCACGATCAGTCTGACAATTTTACAGCCCAGACGGTTTATACGATTTAATTGAAACTTTTTTTATTTGATCGGGGTCATTCATGGGGAGTGCCTTTTGATAGTTTCAGATTTTTCGTGCACATGATGTGCGAGAAAACTTGAAAAAACATGCGTTTTTCGGGCAAAATCAACTAAGAGTGTGGAGGCTTTGAAATTTTTAAGAAGAACATCAAACGTCACTTTGACATTTCTCAGTGGACATGTCGCATTTTTTATTATACATTATTTAAATATTAAATGTTTTAGAGTAGTTTTGAAATATTTTACGCACATTGGGGGACTGAGGGGACGTTTTTATTATAATTACAAATTTCAAATATGTGTATTTAAAAAGAAAATTTTTAACAGTCCACTATGAAGTTGGTTTTAATTCAAAACGTCATATTGACAAGTTTTATAAAATATACAGACAAAGAGTGTGGAGGCTTTGAAATTTTAAAAAAGAACACCTACTCTAATTTTGACATTTGTATGTGGACATATCGCATTTTTAATTAACAATTATTGAAGTATTAAATTTTTTAGATAACTTTTGATATATTTTACACATATTGGGGGAATGAGGCAACGTTTTTATTATCATTACGCATTTTATATATGTGTATTTAAAAAGAAAATTTTTGACAATCCACTAAAACAAAACGTCAAATTGACAAGTTATATAAAGTATACAGGTAAACCCAACCAAATTTGTCTCCAGTAATAATATACAGTAAAACCAAGCAAATTTTATCCACGTCAGAGTACAATTTAGAAAAACCAGATAACTCGAATTGGAATCATTTGATCACTCTTAAATTTTCTAATGCCTTTCGTGCAACTTTTAGTTGAAGAAATGCTAGAGCATATGAAATAGAGTTAGAAGAACTTTCAGATAAAATAAAAAAGAGTTATTTTAGCAAAATGTTTTCGGAAATAAAACACGTATTTTATTGAAATTTTACGACCGTCAATTGTTCTAAGCTTAAAGTATTCCGAATCAAATCGTGTTTGATATCATATGACAGAGCTTTAGAAGAACTTTCAGACGAAATAAAAAAAATTAAGACTTTACGATTGTCAATTGTTTCAAATTTCAAATATTCCGATTAATGCCGTATTTAATGTCATATGAAAATTTGGAAGAAATTTTATATGAAATAAAAAAAATGAATGTCAATTGTTTTAAACATAAAATATTTTTTGGTATCAAATAAAAAGTCTTTTAAAGGGATCGCGTGCAAATTATTTTTTTTTGTTGATTCGCAATTGTTTTAGTGATGTTGCTTTGAAACCTATCGTGTTTGATATCGAATGAAATGTCTTTTGAAGTGTTTTCGTGCAGCATTTAATTTAATTTTGATCGGCAATTGTTTCAGTGAAAGTGCTTAACAATCTATCGTGTTTGGTATCTAATGAAAGGTCTTTTGAAGAGATCGCGTACAAAATTAAATATTTTACGATTGGCAATTATTTTAGTGAAAGTGCTTCTAAACATATCGTGTGTGGTATTAAATGAAAGGTATTTTGAAGGACCTGCGTACAAAATTTATTACTTTTCGATCGTCAATTGTTTTAGTGAAAATGCATCAAAATTCTTCGTGATTAGTATCAAATGGAAGGTCTTTTGAAGAGCTCGCGTGCAGAATTGGATTTTTTTCAATTGCCGGTTGTTTTAGTGAAAGATCTTCGAAACCTATTGTGTTTAGTATCAATTAAAAGGTCTTTGGCTGGAATGATACGCAGAAATGTTTTAGATTTGTAATAATTGCATTTATATTGTGTCAACTGACTTACAAAAGTAAATTCTACTTCAGGGTCCGCGGAGCTAGCGTGAGGCCTGGCGAAGCCAGGGCGACCGCTAGTCTTATATACTAAACGGCTTAATTCCCTATGTATATATAGATTCATCACGATCAGTCTGACAATTTTACAGCCTAGACGGTTTATTCGATTTATTTGCAACTTTTTTTATTTGATAGAGGTCAATCACGGGGAGTGCCTTTTGATAGTCTCAGATTTTTCGTGCACATGATGTGCGAGAAAACTTGAAAAAACATGTGTTTTTGGGGCAAAATCAACTAAGAGTGTGGAGGCTTTGAAATTTTTAAGAAGAACATCAAACGTCACTTTGACATTTGTCAGTGGACATGTCGCATTTTTAATTATAAATTATTTAAATATTAAATATTTTAGAGTAGTTTTGAAATATTTTACGAACATTGGGGGACTGAGGGGACGTTTTTATTATAATTACAAATTTGAAATATGTGTATTTAAAAAGAAATTTTTTTACAATCCACTATGAAGTTGGTTTTAATTGAAAACGTCAAATTGACAAGTTTTATAAAGTATACAAAAAGTATGGAGGCTTTGAAATTTTAAAAAGAACATCTACTCTAATTTTTACATTTGTATGTGGACATATCGCATTTTTGATTAAAAATTATTTAATTATTACATTTTTTGGAGAACTTTAGAAATATTTCACACATATTGGGGGAATGAGGGAACGTTTTAATTATAATTACGCATTTGAAATATGTGTATTTAAAAAGAAAATTTTTAACAGTCCACTAAAATAAAACGTCTAATTGACAAGTTATATAAGTATACAGGTAAATCCAACAAAATTTGTCTCCAGTACAGTAAAACCAAGCAAATTTTATCCACGGCAGAGTACAATTTAAAAAAAAAAACCAGATAACTCGAATTGGAATCATTTGAGCACTTTTAAATTTTCTATCGGTAATACGAAAGTTATTTTAAAGGGCATGTGGGCAAAATTATAATATTTTCAATCGGCAATTATTTCAGTGAAATTGCTACAAAACCTATCGTGTTTGGCGTCATATTAAAGGGCTTTAGAAGAACTTTCAGATAAATGAAAAAAGTTGAAATTTTATAATAAGCAAATGTTACTTAAACTTAAAGTATTCCGAATCATACCGTGTTTAGTGTCATATTGAAGGGCTTTAAAAGAACTTTCAGATGAAATATAAAAAGTAGAAATTTTACGATATAGGTAATTGTTTCAAACTTAATAAATTCTATAAAAAAATGTGGAACTATCGAAAATTACATCCAACGGATTTTTAATAGATTAGCAAAATCTTTTCGGAAATAAAACACGTATTTAATTGAAATTTTAAGACTGTCAATTATTTCAAACTTAAAGTATTCCAAATTATGTTATGTTTGGTATCATATGAAAGGGCTTTAGACGAACCTTTACATAAAATAATTAAAAAGTTAGTTTTTGAAAAAGCAATGAGCGTTCGCCGGAATTTGAACCCAGAACCTTTCACTCGCATGGTGACTGCAATTGAACTACAAACACTCGGCGAGTATTCATGCCTTTCGAGCAACGTTTAGTTGAAGAAATGCTAGAGCAGTCACCATGCGAGTGAAAGGTTCTGGGTTCAAACCCCGGCGAACGCTCATTGCTTTTTCAAAAATTATTTATAATATCTACAAATAAACAATTGTGTCAATAAACAAATTCTTATAACAAGTTAGTTTAGTTTTCGGAAATAACACACGTATTTGAAATTTTACGACCTTCAATTGTTTTAAACCTAAAGTGTTCCGTATCATATCGTGTTTTATATCATATGAAAGGGATTTAGAAGAACTTTCAGACGAAATAAAAAATATATATATTTCAACCGTCAATTGTTTTAAATTTAAAGTATTCGGAATCATGCCGTGTTTAATGTCATATAAAAAAGTTTTGAAAGAACTTGTAGATGGAATAAAGAAAAAAATTAAATATTACAACTGTTAATTGTTTCAAACTTAAAGTATTGGTGTCGTATAAAAAGGCTTTAGAAGAAAATTGTAATGAAATAAAAAAGTTGAAATTTGACCTATCGCGTTTGTATCAAAAAGAAAGATTTTTTAAAGGGTTCGCGTACAAAATAAATAATTTAAGATCCTCAATTGTTTTAGTGAAAATGCTTCAAAATTCTTCGTGTTTAGTATCAAATGAAAGGACTTTTGAAGAGCTCGCGTGTCAACTGTCCTACAAAAGTGAATTCTACTTCAGGGTCCGCGGAGCTAGCGTGAGGCCTGGCGAAGCCAGGGCGACCGCTAGTCCTATACCTAAAAGCGTAAGAGGTATATGAGTATGTTTGTTTGGATTCATCACGGTCAATTGCTCATCTCTACAGCCTAGACGGTTTGTCCGATTAATTTGAAACTTTTTTTATTTGATAGAGGTCAATCATGAGGGGTGCCTTTTGTTAGTCTTAAATTTTTCGTACACATGATGTGCGAGAAAACTTGAAAAAACCTGCGTTTTTGGGGCAAAATCAACTAAGAGTGAGGTGGCTTTGGTTTTTTTAAGAAGAACGTCTACGATCGATTTGACATTTGTCAGTGGACATGTCGCATTTTTAATTATAAATTACGTAAATATAAAATATCTGTGAGTAGTTTTGAAATATTTTACACATATTGGGGAAATGAGGGGACGTTTTTATTATAATTACACATTTCATGTATGTGTATTTAAAAAGTTAATTTTTGACAGTTCACTGTGAAGTTGGTTTAAACGTCAAATTGACAAGTTTTTTAAAGTATACAGGTAAACCAAACCAAAATTGTCATCGGTAAAAATATATAGTAAAACTAAGCAAATATTGTTCACGGCAATGTACATTAAATACAATTTTATTATTATTTATTTAAATTTATTATCAAAATTCGAAATTTATCGTATATGGTATAATACGAAAGTTTTGCAGGTCACGCATGTAGAAATGAGATTTTTTCAATCAGTAATTGTTTTAGTGAAAGTGCTTCAAAACCTATCGTGTTTGGTATCAAATGAAAGGTCTATTGAAGGGCGCGCGTGCAGAATTCGATTTTTTTCGATCGGAAATTGTTTTAGTGAAAGTCTTCAAAACATATCGTGTTTGGTATCAAATGAAAGGTCTTTTGAAGGGCTCGCGTAAAAAATTAAGTATTATTCGATCGGCAATTGTTTTAGTAAAAGTGCATCAAAACCTATCGTGATTGGTATCAAATGAAAGGTCTTTTAAAGGGCTCGCGTACAAAATTGAATATTATTCGATCGGCAATTGTTTTAGTAAAAATGAATCAAAACCTATCGTGTTTGGTATCAAATGAAAGGTCTTTGAAAGGGCTCGCGTACAAAATTGAATATTATTCGATCGGCAATTGTTTTAGTAAAAATGCATCAAAACCTATTGTGTTTGGTATCAAATGAAAGGTCTTTTGAAGGGCTCGCGTGCAGAATTCGAATTTTTTAGATCGGTAATTGTTTTAGTGAAAGTGCTTCAAAACATATCGTGTTTGGTATCAAATGAAAAGTCGTTTAAAGAGTTCGTGTGCTGAATTGGTTTTTTTTTTATTGTCAATTTTGTAGTGCCAGTGTTTCGTAACCTATCGTGCTTGGTATCAATTAAATGTATTTTAAAGGACAGACATGCAGAATTGAAAACTTTTACTTCGGAAATAATTTGATCAATATAGTATCAATTGTCTTACACAAGTGAATCCTACTTCAGTGTCCGCGGAGTCCATATACTAAAAGAGTAAGGGGTGTATATATATATATATATATATATATATATATATATATATATATATAAATTTCAGGAGAAAACTAAATAAGAAAATCTAAAATTATGTCAAAATGATAAATATTACAACAAATCTAATTTATTTTCACATATATTTAACCACAAACTAATTTTTAATTCATTATTTAATTAAATTTCAACTTACATTTAAAATACGCGTGAAGTAGCAGCTAATTGATAATACTAGACATGTGTATGACATCTGGTGACAAAAATTTGAACTACTGTATAAAAACCGCTATATTTATACAAGTCGTAAATTTATAAAATAAGATGTTTTTCATTATCAAATTCACTAGATTTAGTGTTTAAATAACTATAGGCAAATAAAATTAAGATCGCTGCGCCATCTGGAATACCTCCAGGATAGATTTTTGACGTTTTAAAACTACAAAACTTAAATTATACTTTAATATTATAAAACACAAAATAACTTTCTCTTTTATATTTAATTTATTTATATGATTGTCACTATATATTAAATCTCTAGAATTTAGAATAAAAATTAGTATATCAAAATTTTCTAAGCCTGAGATGGTTAAGTGCTCTTTCTGTATTTATTAAATATTTACTTGTACATCAGAGTTTCCAAACGTTTTCGGTTGATTATTTAATAAATTTATTATAGTATCTACTGTGTCTGTCTCTTCTATTGTATTTGTATCATGATATTTCTCTATTTCGACTTTATTATGTGTAGCGTTTTAATGTTCACTTTGTGCGAAATTTTATATATCATTCTCAAAATTCTGTCACTATTTTGAATTTATTTATCGTATTTTCTTTGGCTTTAGCAAATTAATAGGTTTTTGCATTTCGTTTGAAATGTACAGTGAAAATTTTTATTTGGCAACAGTTCTATTTACATTATACTTGATTAACTACTTACCATAAAAAAGAGTTATTTGTTTCATTAAGACTAAAAATACCAGTTTTCGTATGAACTTATAAAGATTATTATTATTATTATTTATCACCATGACAATTGAAGTAAAAATATAATTTTTGGTCCTAAGACGTATCCCTGGTGACTTAAACATTCCTGAAATAGCATTCTTTTACTACTGAAAAAGTTGAAATAATAATGTCATATTTTTTTGTGAAATGTAGAGAACACACTACCGTATGCGGGTTAATTTTTTTTCCCTTATTTTAATCGCATAATCTATACTGCATGTTTATCTATTAATTCGGCAACCCTAAAATTTATCTCAAATTTTGTTTTTTGTATTTATTTCTTTGGCAATACATTAAAGGATACATCTGGATGTTTTTCACACCCTGGTACGCAGTAATAATCGTTCTACATTATATATTTTATCAACACACCGAAAATATTTGAAAATATCTGTATCTAATATATACAATTCAAAATGTAACCTGGATACAGTAGTTCTAAAAATTACCGCTAGGTGGTGTAACGCTTACCTGCATTTGCCTATATTGGCAACACTGATACCAACTACCTTCTATACCTACTGTTACATTTGGACTCGTCCAAAAACGAATTTTCTGTCATCAACTTTGAATGTGATTGGCCGAGAACTTATTTTTTCATTTTGACTGTGGTAGGGGCTAGATAACCTAGATTACAGAAGCATCACGTGTTGTTTATCAAACAATTTCGTACTGCTACGTTTGTGAGTGAAACGATTTTGTATTCTTTTCATTTATTGTGCATTGTGCTATTTGAAAAGTGTTATTTCTCTCTTACAATATATTTGCCGTTTACTATTCTTGTATTTTAAATTCATACCATCCACAACACACAAAACAGTGTCTTTAAGAAGCCAACTAGTATTTAGAGACAAGTAAGTATTTATAAAGCAAGTTCTTAAAGATGATACAAAAGTTATCACACTTATTACATGTAATAATTAAGTTATTTCGAATATATTACATAATTTATACTGATGCATGTTATACAAAATGGCGAGTGTAAAATTATAATATTATTTTCGGATTCTGAGCAACCATTATTCAATATTAAGTTTTATACAAATGACATATTTTCACTTACCAGCTGTAATTTTGTTTTATAAATTTAAATATCAAATAAAACTTATATTATAATAGTAGTATGTAATGAACAAAAATGTACTAAATTTTGCTGTTCTTTTTTGGGTGTGTTTTCAACTATCTCACTTAATCGAGCAGAAATTAAAATACCAAATAATTAGATTTATATAGTTATGATTAATATATTATTCTAATCAATATATTATCGCATCACGCATATTTGTTGTAATCAATTTATAAATTGTCATAATCAACGAATAAATATTCTGATATATCTAAGCTTAGTATCTTAGAATAAAATTCTATCAAAATAGTGTTTCACATTAAAATTACTTGAGATCTTTTCCAACAAAATTTTATTAGTATCTACCAATTTATATTGAAATTAATAAAAATTATATTACGATCATAATATTATTCTAATATAAAACATATTTCACATTTTACTTTCTGAATATTGATAGGTAACGTCCATACTTTCTTGTTTCCTGAGTTTTATGAAGTAACTACCTACCTTTACTAGCTACATACCAGAAAGGTATACTGCGGCGTACAAGTAAGTGACATATTTTCAATATTTAATAGAATAGAATTTTATATTAAGTATATTTTAAAAGTTAAATTACATAGGTAGGAAATAAAATAGTTTGTAACTAAATAAATAATAATATCAAATATTTATCATTCAATTTAGCATTTTTTATTCAAGTGTAGGTACAGTAAATTTATATACGTTCATAATATAGGAAATACATTAGCAAAATGCCCAAAAAAACTCGAGTACAACGTAAACATAGGAGCTATAGATATGTAAAAAGTAGAGATAAACAACAAGAAGTAAATACTGATGATATCAATACTGTGGATGTAGAACAACAGAACTTTCAATGTGATTTGATAGAGAATGATATAAATACAATTCTTAATCCTAACGGATATTTAGAGGATATACACATGGACGTCTACTTCACACTTCTTCGAAATGTTTCTGAATACAGACCACAGCCTACTTATTTAATATCAAGACCAGAACGAATTACCGCTATTTTACAAGGAACACAACATATTCAAATATTGTACTCAGGAAACTCTGGACCCGGCATTGGCCATTGGATTTGTTCGTATTACGATGGAATTAATATAACAATTTATGATAGTCTAAATAGTAAACAATTACATCACAGTACTGAAATATATTTAAATAAATTATTTCCATTTCATCCAACAATAACATTTGCACAAGTTCAACAACAATCAAATATGTATGACTGTGGTTTATTTGCAATAGCATTCAGTACAAGTTTATTATATGACAAAAATCCGTCTCTGGAAATTTACGATGTTACTAAACTTAGAACTCATGCAGCACAAATTTATAGAACAAAAATTATTTCATTATTCCCGACATTGAATCGCGAAGAACAACTACATCAAAGTTATTTAAAACGGAAATTTGTAGAAACTGAAAAACAAAAAACACAACGATTAAAACAGAATAAAGAAAATAAAGAAAAATATATTAAAGATGAAACGATTTCCGAAAATGAACAAAGATTAGAAAAACAGAGAATTATTCAAAAAATATATATAGAAAAAGAAACTAGCGATGCTAAAAATAAACGACTGGAAAAACAGAGAATTATTAAAAAAATATATATTGAAAAGGAAACTAACGATGCTAAACTTAAACGACTGGAACTACTGCGAATTAATAAAAACAAAAATATTGAAAAAGAAACAAGCGATGCTAAAAATGAACGACTGGAAAAACACAGAACTATTCAAAAAAAATATATTGAACAAGAAACTAGCGATGCTAAAGATAAACGACTAGAAAAACTGCGAATTAATAAAAAAAAATGTATTGAAAAAAAATCTAGCGAAGTTAAAAATAAAAAAATAGAGAAACTTAAACAAAACATTAAAAGTACATATAAACTGGGATGTAGAGGTCTAGAGGAAAATATAGAAATTCATAGCTTAGGTAAAATGAATGTTATTTGTAAGTTATGTGCATCAAAAAATTTTAAATATGAAAAACCAACGGATGGAAAATTTACACACTGTTGTCGTAAAGGAAAATTGATACCTGATCAACTAAAACTGTACCCTGAATATTTGAAAGATTTACTTACCGAGCAAGATGCTAAAAGTAGGAATTTTAGAGAAAATATAAGAAAATTTAATAGTGCACTAGCTTTTGCATCCATGGGTGCTCAAATATCTCCACCGCCGGGCCGGGGTCCATACGCATTCAGAATTCACGGACAAATTTATCACAACACAACTTCACTACATCCGGAAAACGGAGTTATGGAACAATACGCTCAACTATATATAATTGATACTACGGAGGCATTAATGAAGCGAATGAATCTAGAAAGTAATAAAAAATGTAATATCGAAATTATGAGACAACTTGATTTATTGATTCGTGAAATAAATCCGTATTGTGAGGCATTTATGATGTTAAAAGAATTAGAGGATTTAGAAATATCCAAAAGTAAGCAAACAAATACAAAAATACCAGAAATAAATTTGTGGATTTGCAGTGATAGAAGTAAAGATAAACGACGCTATAATATACCAACTAGCAATGAAGTTGCAGTAGTATTTAGCTCCAATGATGGTGTTCCACCTGTTAACCGAGATATCTGCATTCATCCAAGAGGACAGGCCCGTATTCGAATAAATCAATATAGCGCAAATTGTGATCCAATGGTCTATCCATTACTATTCCCTCACGGTGAGCCAGGATGGGCAATTGATTTGAAACAAGCTGATAGTACAAAAAAATTATCAATGCTACAATTCTATATGAACCGTTTAACAGACCGAGACCATTTTAATCCCTGTTTGCATGCTGGAAAATTGACTCAACAGTACATAGTAGATGCATACGTAAAAATTGAAAGTGAACGATTAAACTTCATCCGACTAAATCAGACCCGTCTGAGAGTTGAACTGTACAGCGGACTTATGGACCATATTAATAACGTTGCGGCAAATGAAGGAGGAAAACCAGGTACAATGCTAATTTTACCCTCAACTTTCCAGGGAGGTAGCCGATTTATGTTGAAAATGTACCAAAACGCCATGGCAATAGTACGAGAATTTGGTAAACCAGATTTATTTGTTACAGTAACATGCAATCCCAAGTGGCATGAGATTACAGATCAGCTAAAAGAAGGTCAAACTGCGTCAGACAGACCAGACATAGTTGCACGAGTATTTTATGGAAAAATTAAAAACATGTTACATGAATTTATTCATGATGATATATTTGGTAAAGTTGTAGCTTATATATACGTTATTGAGTTCCAAAAACGAGGACTACCTCATATGCATTTACTCTTAACTCTTGATGAAAAAGATAAAATTAGAAATAAAGACGACATCGATGCATTAGTATGCGCAGAAATTCCTGACGAGGACAAAGAACCAGACTTATATCAAATTATCAAAACACACATGATACATGGACCTTGCGGGACATTAAATAAAAATTCACCATGCATGGAGCAAAAAAAATGTTCAAAAAATTATCCAAAAGAATTCCAAAATGAAACTCGTGAAAATGTCAATGGATATCCACTTTATAGAAGAAGAAATAATAATGCAAAAATTTATATTTTATGGAAAAACGGTACAGTAAAATATACGGTAAACAATCAATGGATAGTACCTTACAATCCGTACTTAAGTAAAAAATACACAGCACACATAAATGTTGAAGTATGTTCATCAGTAAAAAGCATAAAATATATTTGTGACTATTTATGTAAAGGACATGATATGGCCAGTGTTAGACTTGGTAAATTAGATAAGAATAATGTAGTTCAGTGGGATGAAATTAAGGGGTTTTTAGATGCAAGATATGTTTCAGCTCCAGAAAGTTGCTGGAGAATGTTAGAATATCCATTACATGAGAAGTCTCATACAGTTTTTGAACTTGCTGTACATTTACAAAATCAACAAGCAGTAGTTTTTGTACCAGGCCAAGAGAAAACGGCACTAGACAGGGCTGCAAAAAAAAATACAACTCTTACCGCTTGGTTTTCATTAAATCAAACAGATAAAACCGCGCAACAATACCATTACATGGAAATACCAAAACACTACATATTTACTAAAGATCATGAGTGGAAAGCACGACAAAGAGAAACCAAGCCTGTAATAGGCAGAATAATATCTGTAAGTCCCAAAGATATTGAACGATTTCATCTAAGATTGCTACTAATTCACACACCAGGAGCGATAAATTACGTAGATTTACGCACCGTAGACGGTAAGATTTACAATTCTTTTCAGGAAGCTACCAGAGCAAAAGGTTTACTAGCAAGTGATGATGAATGTGATAAATGTTTACAAGAGGCAGTACTAGATAAATTTCCGAAACAATTACGAGAACTCTTTGCATATTTAATATGTTTTCAAACAATTTGTAATGTTATTGTATTATGGGAAAAATTAAAAAATGATTTAATGGAAGATTATCTCAAACATTATACCAGAAAAGTAGCGGAAAGTAAATGTTTAACACACATACAGCAAATATTAATAATGCAAGGATTTCAACTAAAGGATTTCAGTCTTCCAGAACCAGAGGAAATAGATAATGCCACAGATATAGACGATATCATTGATGTTTATGCAGAAAGATTAGAAGGGGAAAGAAATTTTGCTTTATTTAATAATGAACAGAAAAAAATTGTACAACTGATATTGACTGCTATAAATGATCAAACATGTAAAAAACGCTATTTCTTTGTTGACGGTCCCGGTGGAACCGGAAAAACATTTTTATATAATACAGTTATTAGTATTTTAAGAGGAGAAGGATTATTAGTATTACCAGTAGCATGGACCGGTATTGCAGCAACATTGTTAAAAGGAGGCAGAACAGTACATTCTACATTCAAATTACCAGTACCAGTTACTGAAACAAGCGTTTGTAAAGTAAGAGGAAACAGTGTAGCAGGAAAATTATTAAAGCAGTCATCATTAATAATATGGGATGAAATCACAATGGCTCCTTCGCACGCATTGAAAGCCGTGGATTTAATTTTACAGGACTTGATGGACAAGAGGATAGCTTTCGGAGGAAAAACTGTCGTATTAGGAGGTGATTTCCGACAGTGCCTACCGATTGCTAAACATACGAATCATAGGACAGCGATAATAGAAATTTCAATGTTACGGAGTTCACTTTGGTATTTATTCCATAAGCTATCACTGACGAAAAATATGAGAGTTAATCAAAATGAAGTAGAATTTTGTGAATACCTATTAAAGGTGGGAAATGGTTTTGAAGATAATGTTACAATACCACAAAAATGTGTAGTAACTGATTCACTAGCAGATGCAATTTTTGGAAAAGAAGATATAGAACCAGAAGATATTTATGACTTTATTAATCGAGCAATACTGTCACCAAAAAACGAAGATACAATGACACTAAATGACATCGTCCTAAATAAACTGAAAGGAACCATAAAAACATATTACAGTGCAGATTCAGCTGAATGTGATGAACACAACAAAATAAATTACCCCACTGAACTCTTAAACAAACAGATGCCCACTGGTATGCCACCCCACAAACTGTCACTAAAAATTGGAGCAATTGTCATGATGTTACGTAATATGAATCCTAAACGCGGACTTTGCAATGGTACAAGATTAATTGTAAAGCAAATGAAAACAAATTATTTAGATTTAGAAGTAGTAACAGGACAAAGTAAGGGAAACAGAATATTTTTACCACGCATAGATTTCAGGACAATCGACAGTGATTTACCATTCACTTTAAGACGTAGACAATTTCCAATTAGACTTGCGTTCTCAATGACAATTAACAAATCTCAAGGACAAACATTTGATTACGTAGGAATAAATTTAGAAAAACCAGTATTCACACATGGACAATTATATGTGGCCATGTCAAGAGTCAGATCTTTCGACAATTTGAAGATAAAGTTACCGGATGAAGCAATAAATAAAAAAGGTGATGGTAATACAACAAATATAGTTTTTAAAGAAATACTCGAAAAGTAATACTTGAAAATCTCCAGGTGTTGGTGACACTATCCTTTATTAATCATGTTTAGTAATTTCATTAGAGTGTTTATCTGCAATTGTGTGAAATTCACTTTCAAAAACAAGCGCAGGGACGACACTCCCTTCGTTTCTGATCTTTTTTATTCGTTTTCTGATCTTACATTGAGTGTTTAACTGCAATTGTGTGGAATTCACTTCCAAAAACAAGCGCAGGGCGACACTCTCTTCCTTTCTTATCTTTTAATTCGTTTTCAGTTCTTGTGTAGAGTGTTTAACTGCAATTGTGTGGAATTCACTTCCAAAAACAAGCGCAGGGCGACACTCCCTTCCTTTTTTATCTTTTTGTTTCATTTTCAGTTACTGCATTATGTGAAAATCCACAGGTACAGGTGACACTATTCTTTATTAATCATGAATATTTCCACAGGATTTGTCTCCATTATAATTATTGTCAACAATAAATGTGTTCTTATTATGTATTTTGTCATCGAATTATATTAATGCTGAAAGACCATCACAATGATATCAATATTAATTATCACAATTATTTTTCTGATTAGGTATTTCTTGCTAATTCTTTGTAAGAAATACCTAATCAGGAAAAGAGCTAGGTACACTGCAAATTATTGTGATAAGTCTGACAGTATTAATTCTGTTATGTTCTAAATTAAATATAATAATATGTACTTGCTGTTGCAGTTGTTCCAGCCGAAGTTCCAGCAAATATGCTAAGATTTTTAACAACATGTAATTATTTGGTTTATCTCTCTGCTTGGGGTTTTTTGTCGTGTTTTTCCCTCTTGCGTATGCCAATGGCACACTGGTCGAGGAGCATGAATGAGCGTCGAGGATCTCATCGATGAAACAACAGAACGCACCCGTCATCGATGAAAGATAGAGGCGCCGCTATTTCCATCGAGGAGTTCCTCGATGAAACGATTGTGTCTCATTTCATGTTAGCGTGGGCTGTCATTTTGGTTTTGCTTTGTGCTATTTTTTCGTGTTTGTTTATTTTATCAATCAGGGTGCTTTCTGTTGTTTCATCGATGAGTTTCTCGACGCTCATTCATGCTCCTCAACCAGTGTGCCATTGGCATAAGGTGAATACCAGAGAGCTATTTTACTATTTATTTCACGACAGAACTTTGTGTTCGAATCACACTGTTCGTTCAAAATTCACATATTAAATCATATTTAGTCAATTATTTGAGTTTTAATAAATGCACATGATATGACGTCATAGTCATGTCATTTTAAAAGAATTTAATTCTTTCATTTACTTGCACCCTTCCTATATTCCCCACCCTTGAACAGCTACTTCGAATTACAACCATTTTCAGGGTTCATTCTTCGATATTTAAACATAACGTCGATCCAAAATTAACAATTATTTAAATTCATTTTAAATTACTAGACAATCATGCAATACAACATTTTTGCTATATTTATTTTATTTTATTTATCGTACAAATAAATATAAATAAAATTATATTTAAGTGAATGTTGTATATATATGTATATATAAATAAAAAAATAAATATAAATTCAGAAAATTTGAATACTATTACACAAAATTTATTAATAATAAAATAAAAAACAAGTAGTAATGGATTCACAGCACAGTTTTCAACTAACACGTATACATAATTTAAATAGTGTTACAGTTTTACTTCAGTATGAACTAATTTTCATAATGAATCCAAATGAAAATATTTTTTTAAATAAACAACTAAGAAAATTGTTCATTAAATATTCTCATAACATTATGCAAATTACAAATAATTGTATTGTATTTTATATTAACAAAATAAAATAAAAACTTATATATGTACCTATCCACAATCGGTACCAAATTTCATTTAATGGTACTTTTTGTAAGTTCCTTGTATGTTTACAGTTCCTCGTTCGCGAAAATAATAAATAATGGGTAAGTAATTTAATTCATAAATAATAAAAATCAGTTCAAACATAATTTAGTTATCCATACAAAAAATATAAAAACTAATGATCAGTCATTTTTAATATAATATACATATAAAATCTTATATATTATTATTATTTAGATATTTAAGAAAATTAAACCGATTTTTCAGCGATCATACTAAAAGCAGTAATATATATGTATATAGATTCATCACGGTTAGTTATTTTAATGAAAATGCTTCGAAACCTATAGTATTTATGATCAAATGAAATGTCGTTCGAAGGACTTCGCAAACAGAATTGGGATATTTTCAATCGGCATTTACTTTAGTGAAAGTACTTTAAAACATATCGTGTTTAGTATCAAATGAAAGGTCTTTTTAAGGGCTCGCGTGCAAAATTTAAAAGTTTTACATCGGCAATAATTCAATTTATATTGTATCAATTATCTTACAAAAGTGAATTCTACTTCAGTGTCCGCGGAGCTTAGCGTGAAGGCCTGGCGAAGCCAGGCTGACCGCTAGTGTAATATACTATTTCACTAATGGGCGCAGGGTAAACAGATTTTCCATGTTAAACGCCTTTAGCTAGTTTTTTAATTATCACCCTGTATATGTGTAAAAGTAACAGTACCATTGCCCCAAAGTAACTTTTCTGTTACTAATAAATGGTTACTATTCGAACAATTAGACCTATAAATTAAGTTCAACTCGTTAAATGTTATGTTTAAATAATGATCGTGTGGACCAATGATCTGCCAAGTACAGATTGTATTAACTGGAAATGAATGCAGAGCTGGATAATATGGAGAAGTCAGCTTTCCAGATTTTCCTCTGATTACGCCACCACATGTTGCTGAAATATGAAATAATTTTACTTATTTACTATTATATCTGCAAATACATCAAATCAGCAAATTTTAGTGAAAATTTTGATAAAGAAATACAAACAAAATCATAAAAGAATATATTTTCTCTGTTTCGGCATTAGAATAACATATTCTCGCACGCATATTGATGAGCTTCATTCTTTGGTGACTTACTCGTATTATCATAAGCTGTATTCCATTTGCCACTTGGTTCACTTAAATCAGTTCAGATAAATTAGATAACATGACTAAATGAACTAAATTAAGCAAATTGATATAGTTATTGCGGTGAATTACTTCAAAGTACATTAAAATCAGTAATTCTGGTACTGGAAATGAAGTCAGCGAAGTAATTCAGCGAAATAAATAGCGTATAGATTAGCTGTATTCCATTTGCCACTTGGTTCACTTAAATCAGTTCAGATAAATTAGATAACATGACTAAATGAACTAAATTAAGCAAATTGATATAGTTATTGCGGTGAATTACTTCAAAGTACATTAAAATCAGTAATTCTGGTACTGGAAATGAAATCAGCGAAGTAATTCAGCGAAATAAATAGCGTATAGATTAGCTGTATTCCATTTGCCACTTGGTTCACTTAAATCAGTTCAGATAAATTAGATAACATGACTAAATGAACTAAATTAAGCAAATTGATATAGTTATTGCGGTGAATTACTTCAAAGTACATTAAAATCAGTAATTCTGGTACTGGAAATGAAGTCAGCGAAGTAATTCAGCGAAATAAATAGCGTATAGATTAGCTGTATTCCATTTGCCACTTGGTTCACTTAAATCAGTTCAGATAAATTAGATAACATGACTAAATGAACTAAATTAAGCAAATTGATATAGTTATTGCGGTGAATTACTTCAAAGTACATTAAAATCAGTAATTCTGGTACTGGAAATGAAGTCAGCGAAGTAATTCAGCGAAATAAATAGCGTATAGATTAGCTGTATTCCATTTGCCACTTGGTTCACTTAAATCAGTTCAGATAAATTAGATAACATGACTAAATGAACTAAATTAAGCAAATTGATATAGTTATTGCGGTGAATTACTTCAAAGTACATTAAAATCAGTAATTCTGGTACTGGAAATGAAGTCAGCGAAGTAATTCAGCGAAATAAATAGCGTATAGATTAGCTGTATTCCATTTGCCACTTGGTTCACTTAAATCAGTTCAGATAAATTAGATAACATGACTAAATGAACTAAATTAAGCAAATTGATATAGTTATTGCGGTGAATTACTTCAAAGTACATTAAAATCAGTAATTCTGGTACTGGAAATGAAATCAGCGAAGTAATTCAGCGAAATAAATAGCGTATAGATTAGCTGTATTCCATTTGCCACTTGGTTCACTTAAATCAGTTCAGATAAATTAGATAACATGACTAAATGAACTAAATTAAGCAAATTGATATAGTTATTGCGGTGAATTACTTCAAAGTACATTAAAATCAGTAATTCTATTACTGGAAATGAAGTCAGCGAAGTAATTCAGCGAAATAAATAGCGTATAGATTAGCTGTATTCCATTTGCCACTTGGTTCACTTAAATCAGTTCAGATAAATTAGATAACATGACTAAATGAACTAAGTTAAGCAAATTGATATAGTTATTGCGGTGAATTACTTCAAAGTACATTAAAATCAGTAATTCTGGTACTGGAAATGAAGTCAGCGAAGTAATTCAGCGAAATAAATAGCGTATAGATTAGCTGTATTCCATTTGCCACTTGGTTCACTTAAATCAGTTCAGATAAATTAGATAACATGACTAAATGAACTAAATTAAGCAAATTGATATAGTTATTGCGGTGAATTACTTCAAAGTACATTAAAATCAGTAATTCTGGTACTGGAAATGAAGTCAGCGAAGTAATTCAGCGAAATAAATAGCGTATAGATTAGCTGTATTCCATTTGCCACTTGGTTCACTTAAATCAGTTCAGATAAATTAGATAACATGACTAAATGAACTAAATTAAGCAAATTGATATAGTTATTGCGGTGAATTACTTCAAAGTACATTAAAATCAGTAATTCTGGTACTGGAAATGAAATCAGCGAAGTAATTCAGCGAAATAAATAGCGTATAGATTAGCTGTATTCCATTTGCCACTTGGTTCACTTAAATCAGTTCAGATAAATTAGATAACATGACTAAATGAACTAAATTAAGCAAATTGATATAGTTATTGCGGTGAATTACTTCAAAGTACATTAAAATCAGTAATTCTGGTACTGGAAATGAAGTCAGCGAAGTAATTCAGCGAAATAAATAGCGTATAGATTAGCTGTATTCCATTTGCCACTTGGTTCACTTAAATCAGTTCAGATAAATTAGATAACATGACTAAATGAACTAAATTAAGCAAATTGATATAGTTATTGCGGTGAATTACTTCAAAGTACATTAAAATCAGTAATTCTGGTACTGGAAATGAAGTCAGCGAAGTAATTCAGCGAAATAAATAGCGTATAGATTAGCTGTATTCCATTTGCCACTTGGTTCACTTAAATCAGTTCAGATAAATTAGATAACATGACTAAATGAACTAAATTAAGCAAATTGATATAGTTATTGCGGTGAATTACTTCAAAGTACATTAAAATCAGTAATTCTGGTACTGGAAATGAAATCAGCGAAGTAATTCAGCGAAATAAATAGCGTATAGATTAGCTGTATTCCATTTGCCACTTGGTTCACTTAAATCAGTTCAGATAAATTAGATAACATGACTAAATGAACTAAATTAAGCAAATTGATATAGTTATTGCGGTGAATTACTTCAAAGTACATTAAAATCAGTAATTCTGGTACTGGAAATGAAGTCAGCGAAGTAATTCAGCGAAATAAATAGCGTATAGATTAGCTGTATTCCATTTGCCACTTGGTTCACTTAAATCAGTTCAGATAAATTAGATAACATGACTAAATGAACTAAATTAAGCAAATTGATATAGTTATTGCGGTGAATTACTTCAAAGTACATTAAAATCAGTAATTCTGGTACTGGAAATGAAGTCAGCGAAGTAATTCAGCGAAATAAATAGCGTATAGATTAGCTGTATTCCATTTGCCACTTGGTTCACTTAAATCAGTTCAGATAAATTAGATAACATGACTAAATGAACTAAATTAAGCAAATTGATATAGTTATTGCGGTGAATTACTTCAAAGTACATTAAAATCAGTAATTCTGGTACTGGAAATGAAATCAGCGAAGTAATTCAGCGAAATAAATAGCGTATAGATTAGCTGTATTCCATTTGCCACTTGGTTCACTTAAATCAGTTCAGATAAATTAGATAACATGACTAAATGAACTAAATTAAGCAAATTGATATAGTTATTGCGGTGAATTACTTCAAAGTACATTAAAATCAGTAATTCTGGTACTGGAAATGAAGTCAGCGAAGTAATTCAGCGAAATAAATAGCGTATAGATTAGCTGTATTCCATTTGCCACTTGGTTCACTTAAATCAGTTCAGATAAATTAGATAACATGACTAAATGAACTAAATTAAGCAAATTGATATAGTTATTGCGGTGAATTACTTCAAAGTACATTAAAATCAGAAATTCTGGTACTGGAAATGAAATCAGCGAAGTAATTCAGCGAAATAAATAGCGTATAGATTAGCTGTATTCCATTTGCCACTTGGTTCACTTAAATCAGTTCAGATAAATTAGATAACATGACTAAATGAACTAAATTAAGCAAATTGATATAGTTATTGCGGTGAATTACTTCAAAGTACATTAAAATCAGTAATTCTGGTACTGGAAATGAAGTCAGCGAAGTAATTCAGCGAAATAAATAGCGTATAGATTAGCTGTATTCCATTTGCCACTTGGTTCACTTAAATCAGTTCAGATAAATTAGATAACATGACTAAATGAACTAAATTAAGCAAATTGATATAGTTATTGCGGTGAATTACTTCAAAGTACATTAAAATCAAATTACTTCAAAGTAAAATAGAATCAGTAATTCTAGTACTGGAAACAAAGTCAGCGAAGTAATCCAGTGAAATAAATATATGATCTGGTTCAGTAAATGTAAGTTAGATCTGATACAAATGGCAAATGGAATACACCTATTGGTATAAAATTGCATTAAATATACAAAATATCTAGGCAACTGAAAAAAAAAGAAACATAATTTATATAAATATCCAGGCAACGGACAAAATCAATTGAAAATCACTGTCACCAACTTAACTATTCTACCAAAAATTTCCATTAATGGCAAATGTCAATTATTTTTATAAAGAAATTATGCAAAGAAGAGCCAAAACAGAAAAAATAGTATAAAACACTCGTCACAGAAGGCAATTCTAGTACGAGTTCGAAATTCGGAGATTAAAATTTGATTCTTCAGTCCTCGAAAAGAAAGAATGAAGTAGGTCATTTACTCGCGGAAGTGCGAAAAAAAATGTTAAATGTATAACTCGCCAACAAAAAATAAAATAATTATTTACAATTAGGGTTGTTGATTTTACAAATATTCGAGACTTCGATTGTACGGATTTATTGAACCTTTGAATTTTTGAATATTCCAAATTTTCGAATTTTGGAATATTCCGAATTTACGAATTTTCGAATTATTCGAATTGTGAATCTGGATCTTAATGTGAACACGGCAGGTTGATATGAATTATTTTCAGAATAAACTCATGTGCAGAGATTTGTATTAATTCGTAAGTAATTATTATTAATTATTATTATTTGCCAAATTAATTAAATTTAGATTTAAAATTTCGCTACATTGTCAAAAACGTTTTAATAAATACGTTTTTGTATCCTTTTTATTATCATTTTAAAACGTTTTACTAAAAGTCCATAGCATTTAGATGGGCGGTAAGAGAGTAGATGGCTTAATTAAGACGCCTAACCTTGCAGAGTTTTTGCAAGATACTTCGCCGAGCTTATTATTTAATTCGTGGCCGACTTTTCGCGAATTATGCGTGAGAGTGTTTGGAGATAACAGAAGGCGTTTATTCAGTGGCAAAAAATCCGAGAATTAGTAGCTTCGAAAAATTCAAAAATTCGTTTTCCAAAAAATTCAAACTTTTTCTGACGAAGTTCAAAACATTCGAATATTCGAACGTTCAGAAATTCAAACTTCGATGGAAATCAACGACCCTATTTACAATGAATGAACGATTTGTGTTTGCTTGCTTATTTACTTTTTTTTAAATTTATTTTTAAAAAATTGAGTTTTTTTTTATTCTAGTTTTTTTTTTTTCACAAGTGATGATATTAAACGTTTCGACTATACATATATGAATTACATGCAATATTACCTATAGAAACTACTGCTTTAAATCCATTTTTCGGATCATTTTCATCCGTAAAGAACCGAACATATAACAGATTATCTGTAGTTTTTTGTGTACTCGGTATTTCTTTACAATAAGTGTCTATCATCTGAGACATTACAGTTCCACCATCTCTTAATTCTACTCCTGCTTTCGAACAACTACAAAAGTAACAATTATTAACAAAAAAATATATAATGTTAACCAACCCGTCTTATTTTCAAACGAGTATTTAAATACAGGGGCCTCTTATTTTTCTGAACCTCTAGGACGTCACTGTTCTACGAAAAAAGTCTGTGACGGGTGGTCAGATACATCCTGTATTTAATGAAGTTATGACTTACTTTGAGGTATATGAAATGTCGAAACGATCCACAAAGTCAATTTGAATAGTTTCTCCGGCCGGAGCAGAAATAACCCAAATGCATTCAGAGTGCGCCGGTGGAATATTTGGATAATTCGGTGATGATATATTTGTACTATTATACGAGTCCGTTAATCGAATCTGTTTTCCACAAGCTAAAGACTCTTCTGTGTAAGAAAGTTTAAATCCCTGAAACAATCGACAAATAATTAAAACATTCCCACATGTTCTGTAACTCAATCATTATCTGTTAATTTATATGAATTTTAATTGTATTAATTGTTTAATGTCATCGTCAAAATTAAGTGATGATGAGTGATGTGAAATGGAGGTGGGTGATGACTGCTTTATAACCTATTCCCACGCACATGTTTGCGTTTTAACTTCAATCACGGACCAGCACTTTACACCGTGCACATCTGAAGAATATCTACAACCCAAGTTCCCTAACCCCTATTTAAAATTATGAATGAAAAACTAACCTTAAATTGTACCCTTAATTATCTGTTAATGATCGATAAGATACTGACAACTCTTATTTTTCATGATTACTCTATAGATTGCTAATTTGACAGACGCGGTAGTTGAGCGTGTTAATGCTCATCTCTTAACATGCTGTGACGTCACCTGAACCAAGGTTCGTCAGTTCGAATCCGCCTGTCGACAAAGTATGATTTGTCGTTAAATAAAAAATACAGATACTTGTATGAATCATACTTGGGCGCTATAAGCTAGTCACTTATGCCAATGGCACACTGGTCGAGGAGCATGAATGAGCATCGAGGAACTCATCGATGAAACAACAGAACGCACCCGTCATCGATGAAAAATAGAGGCGCCTCTATTTCCATCGAGGAGTTCCTCGATGAAACGATTGTGTCTCATTTCATGTTAGCGTGGGCTGTCATTTTGGTTTTGCTTTGTGCTAATCTTTCGTGTTTGTTTATTTTATCAGTCAGGCCCGGTTTGGGCTGTAGCGCCATTGAAGAAGAAGAAGATTGCTAATTTAATCAATCTTGTAGCTCTTATAATTCTCGAAATAGCAATGGTGGCACAACAGCCTTTATAAGTAAATAAAATACATGTGGGGTAAATTATCCCAGAATACTAAAATTGTTATCATCTGTATAATAACGATGAAAAATAACAATAGTCATTAACTTATCCATCATTAACAGATAATGATACAGTTACAGAATATAGGGGATAGAGGCAAATTTAAATATTTATAATACTTTTTAGTTCATTTATTATTTTTTAGTGACTTTTCACATTTACTGCGTTTTGTGAATCTTAAAATTGACAAATGGACAATTCTGCAGCTTTCCCCAAAATTTTCTTGATGAGCAAGATTGTAGGTAGAGATTGAATTCATATTAAACTTACTTTATCTCTTCTTGGGGAGGCATATTTGATGTAAATGGAATTTCCGGTTGTTGCATTAATTTCTGGAATAGTTGTGCCACAGTATTTTCCTTTTCCCAGAAGAGGAGAATCTGCATATCTTCCATTTTTAAGCTGTGGTACAGAAAATTCTTTACTAAACATTTATTTACATTTCTTTTTATGTGTCAAATGTCAAAGGACATTGAATCCCTGATTAAAATCAAACTAAACTGATGTTAATATGTTACAATGGTCGTATTTATTTGGGAACTGGGTTTAACCCTGAACTGATCTAGAACTAACTCGTGTTACTTCCAAATAAATGATGCATCTAGTGTCAGTTGTAAAAATTTGCGATACATTTAAAATCTTCACGTTCTAAGTAACATCTACTTAAATTCAAATTGCGATGCCATCAATTCAAAACTGATAACAAGAAACACAAGTTGATTAGAAAGAGATAGAAAACGGGTTCAACCTGCTAACTCACCAAAATAGCAGGGGCAGTAGAATCAGTTTAGGAACTGTTCTGGATTACTTAAAACTTGCCAATTAAACAAAAGTACCATTCGTTTACGCGAGCAAATTTGCATTATCCGACAATGCTTTGCATATGACATTTAACATGTAAAATTATAATATTCCAGTTTCCTGCTTCCTTAATTATTTTAAGCAAAAAAACTTCAAATAAAAGTGTTAGGGTATAAAATTTTGCAGCTAAATCAATACACAATAGTATTCTCGTATTACATAATAAGTCAGGAAAGTGATGTTTTACTTGACGAAGCTGTAGTACGAAATACGAGGCCGCCTGCCGAGTATTTTAATCTGCTGAGTCAAGTAAAAACACTTTCCTGACGTATTATGTATACTATTTTTTCTGAAACTGTTTAATTTAATCAATAATTAATCACATGGGATAACTAGCTCAGTGGTATCAAGTCGGCCAATGGATCCTGAGAACCCCGTTTAAATTCCTACAGGCGACAAATAATTGTCACCATTTAAAAAGGCTACCCCTGTGGCTCCCCCACCACTAACATCTTTGAGGGCCGTGATTTGACGACTGGTAACCGCACTTCATGTGCAAAATATATCACTTACCGAGATCTACTTCGGCAGAATGCCACACTCAGTAATGGCGTGATGATATATTTATTTATTTTATTTATTTAATAATTAATAATAAATAATTCAAAATGTTTAAATTTTTTGATATGTATTGTATTGACAGAAGTCTACGTATCCTAGGTGACAATAAAAAAAAAACTGTCCGGTAATATATAAAACAGTCAGATACAGATTTTACCAGACTATTTTGTACTTTACCAGACTGTTATTTTTTTTAAAACCTTGGATACGTACTTTACTTGACTGTTTTGGTAAAAATCTACTTTCCATACTAAAATTGGCTAGAAAAGTAGGCATTTTCTTGCCGGTTTCAGAAAAACATAATTTTGCAAGCTGTGTAAAGACACAAATTAGATCTGAAAATGAGAAAATTGCCTCAAAACTATCGATAGTTATGAAATTAAACAAATATTTGATGTTTTATCTGCCAAAACTGTGAAAATAATTTCTTTATTTATTTTTTATTTATCTTGATTTAAAAAATCTATATTTTTTGTAATGAAATCTTAATCATAAGGATCACGTTGCTCACATTTCGTTTCAATTTCAGGTACGGTCGGATAGGACTTGACGAAGACTGGACGCAGATCTGTGGTGAACGGTAAGTTATCATTTACGATTCCAATTACTTAATATATGCGGTCATTATAACGCACTACAAGTTGTTTCTTTGGAAACGATTTAAACTACGCTAATACCACTATCAAATAAAAAATTATAAGATGATGTCTTACAATAAATTTAACAACGTATAAATAAATGCGATTGCTATTTATTATAGGAGTGAGAGAGGGACTTCTAGCAATCTTTGATACAGGGCCCACCCAGTGCTAGTACGCCACTGTTGGGAAAATATTCCTTTACCAAAGTAGGTATAATTTGTTTTATGCGCAACAGGACCGAAATTCATGTGTTTTAGTCATGAAAAGCGGGCTTAAACACTTCTTTTTGGCCCATGGGCCAGAAAGAAATAATTCCTATGGATACATGAATAAAATGACAATTTTTGTTTATTGTGAATACTTGATTTTGTAAAATGTCATTTTGACATATAACCTATGTACATATTTTAATCTTTTGAACATATAAATAAATGTTATTTTGTTGTTCATAAAATATTGTATGTACCACGGATGAAATTAGCGTTTCTGACCCTGAGCATGTTAAAAAATATAATATAATACTCCACGTAAGATGTAATATGTTAAAGGGGAAAATCTATGACAATTGAGTATAAGCATTTTTGAATTAATATTGTTTTTAATTTGCACTTGTGTTGTCTGACATTCATCCATAATTCACGATTTTGTTTTGTTTGAATAACTGTTGCTTGGCAACCTTACACACTCTGGGGCTATAATAGCCAAATTATGCTCGCTTTTGAGGACCAATAAACAAGTTTATGCACAACCGGGCTGAAATTTATGTGTTTTAGCCATGGAAAGCGAGCTTAAAACATTTTTTTTGGCCCTAGGACCATAAAAAAATCATTCCTATGGATATATAAATAAAATGACATATAATTAAATGTTGTTTTATTGTGCATAAAATATTGTATGTACCACGGGTGAAATGAGCGTTTCTGGCCCTGAGCATGTTATTAACTCTTGGCGCTTCGTACCCCGTGCTAATAATCATGCCACGGTCCAGAAACGCCTGTTTTCACCCTTGGTACATAAATAACTATTATGCACAACATGGCTGAAATTCATGTGTTTTAGTCAGGGAAAGCGGAGTTAAACACTTCGTTTTGGCCCTAGGGCAATAATAAAATAATTTCCTATAGATATGGTACATAAACAAAATGATAATTTTTGTTTATTGCGAATACTTGATTTTACTAAATGTCACTTTGACTTATAAATATACCTGTTTTAATCTTTTGACCATATAATTAAATGTTGTTTTATTGTGCATAAAATATTGTATGTACCACGGGTGAAATTAGCGTTTCTGACCCTGAGCATGTTATTAGCCCTCGGCACTTTGTGCCTCGTGCTAATAATCATGCCACGGTCCAGAAACGCCTGTTTTCACCCTTGATACATAAGTAACTATTTTTTACCATAATGTAGTTGATATTGCAGAGATCGTCCGCACTACTCGGAATGTTAAATTCTAAAAAGTTAATTTTTATCGTTCGACCAGCTTTTACTGTGATGTTCCATTCACATTCAGTCTGTAAATAAACGTCAACGTAAAAAATATAATATTGATGATCTAATTTGAAATATTATTACCTTGCCATACCGCCGTCTATTTGTAGAATTATTTACTTCAATAATTCCATTAGGACCCTTAAGAGAACCTCCACATTCTATAAAAACAACACATTTTGACATTTAAAACTAATATAAATTTCAAATAGTCCACGGGACAACGCGGTATAATCATTACCGATAGTAAGGTATTGGTTGTTGGACTGTAGATTTGAAAGTTTGGGTTCGATTCCCTAGCGACAAACAATTTTCACCACATTAAAATTACGCTTGTGATTGTGTGTGTGTGTGTGGAGGGGAATTTTAATGTGGTGAAAATTGTTTGTCGACTGTGAGAATCCAACCCGAGTCACAGACAAAATATACAAATCCCAAGAACTGTAACGGTAAAGATAAAATATTTATATATTTACAACTAGCGGTCTAGAGGCCTACACGTTAGGCTCCGTGGACACTGAAGTATGAATCACTTTTGTAAGACAATTGACACAATATAAATTTAATTATTGCCGATCTAAAACTTTTCAATTTTGCACGTCTGTCCTTCTAAATATCTGGAATTGAATGAAATTGACTTGAATTGCATGGAATTGATTGAAATTGAGTGGAATTAATAGTATTTGACTGGAATTGAATGGAATTGACTGAAATTAACTTGAATTGACTTGAATTGAGTGGAATTTACTTGAATTGAGTGGAATTTACTTGAATTGAGTGAAATTGACTTGAATTGAGTGGAATTGACTGGATTTGATTGGAATTGACTAGAATTGACTTGAACTGAATGTAATTGACTTGAATTGACTTGAATTGACTAGAATTGACTTGAACTAAATGGAATTGACTGGAATTGACTTGAATTGACTGAAATTGACTGAAATTGAATGGAATTGACTTGAATTGAATGGAATTGACTTGAATTGAATGGAATTGACTTGAATTGAATGGAATTGACTTGAACTGAAAGGAATTTACTTGAATTGACTTGAATTGTCTAAAATGGAATCGAATTGACTTGAATTGACCAAAATTGAATGGAATTGATTGAAATTGACGTGAATTGACTGAAAATGACTTGAATTGAATGGAATTGAACGGATTTGACTGAAATTGAATGAAATTGACTTGAAATGAATGGAATTGACTTGAATTGACTAAAATTGAATGGAATTGACTTGAATTGAATGGAATTGACTTGAACTGAAAGGAATTTACTTGAATTGACTTGAATTGACTAAAATGGAATGGAATTGACTTGAATTGACCAAAATTGAATGGAATTGATTGAAATTGACGTGAATTGACTGAAAATGACTTGAATTGAATGGAATTGAACGGATTTGACTGAAATTGAATGAAATTGACTTGAAATGAATGGAATTGACTTGAATTGACTAAAATTGAATGGAATTGACTTGAATTGAATGGAATTGACTTAAATTGACTAAAATTGAATGAAATTGACAGGATTTGACTTGAATTGAATGGAATTGACTGGAAATGACTTGAACTGAGTGAAATTGACTGGAATTGAATGGAAAAAATGGTTAATACACTAGCAAAATGGTATTTGCATTCATTCAAAACGATATATCTAATTTTTTTCAAATAAAGTATTATTTTTTATGTTACATAGAAAAAAAAAAACTATTTCGAAAGGCATAAAAAAATCAAAGCATGCCATTAAAAAAATGTCGCTTCCCTCACTGCGAAAAAATGACTATCGTTAAAAATATCTGATTTTGTCAAAATATCCGTAATCATTATCCTTCGAAACGTTTTTTAAAATTATTTAGATTAAATGATTATTTCAGAAGATATCAATATTCTTCACTTATTGTACATCCCCTGTATATTTTGTCTGTGACCGCGTCGAGTTATCAAACCCACAGTCAGACTCGATATAATAATTACCAGAAGCTACACGTGCGGAGAATCCTGTTTTATTAATATATGCGTCTGATTTAAAAACAACTTGCATGAAATTACTCGTATGAATATCACTCATCATTGTGCTGTTACTGAGGCAAACAGTATTTAACAGCCTCCAATTTGGTTGTCCATCGTCGCCAGTAAAAATTTTTACATTATCCAACATACATCTGGGATTGTTTCCTTCTAAATCCATCGTTTGAAAAGAGATAGAAAGATGTTTTGATGGCACAGTTGAAAATGTCCATTCGCATTTCAAATTTCCCGCGTAACCGTTTGGATAACCAGGTGAATTAAAAGAATAAGAATTATTATTTATAAGTGTTAAATCAATTACGGTATCTGATCCAGAGCCATCGACTGAAAACAAAACAAAGTTATATAAAAAATTCATAAACAATAAGTTCATCAAGCATTTTATTTTTCTGTTTTTTAAAAAGCTTCAAAACTAAATATATTGATTAGTATAAGTCTGATTTAAAAACTTTTAATATGAAGGGAGATATGTGGAAATTTTTACCATATTAAAATTACCCCTATGGCTTCCCCTCCACCAAAAATATTTGGGGGGCGTAATTTGATGGCTGGTAACCGCAATTCACGAGCATAAATATATCACTTACCGAGATCTGCTACGGTAGAGTGCCACACCCGCGAATGGGTAAAAGGCATGATGATATATTTATTTTTTATATTTAAGGGAGATATGTTTTTTATGGGGTAATGACTCAGTGGTATCAAGTCGGCTTGTGGATTCTAAGAACCTTGGTTTGATCCCCACAGCCGACAAAACATTTTCACCTATTTAAAATTACCCTTGTGGTTCCTCCACCACTAACATCTTTGGGGAGCGGGATTTGGCGGCTGGTAACTGCACTTCACGCGCATAAATATATCACTTACCGAGATTTGCTTCGGCAGAGTGCCACACCCACGAATGGGTAAAAGGCGTGATGATATATTTATATTTATTTATTTATGTTTTTTTTTAAACTTCAAAATTGATTTGTGACTAGAATGAGTTTTTTTATAAATTCTTTTTATATTTGTAAAAGATGCCGTATCACATTTACAGTTTTTCAATATTTATATTCAATGAAATGAATATTTATACATTTCTAAACATTTTACAAGTAACTATCGATATATAGAACACATTTGTATATAGAACATGTATTTTATATAGAACACGTAATATATAGAACGCATTTATATATAGAACGCATTTATATATAGAACACATAATATATAGAACGCATTGTATGTAGAACGCATTGTATGTAGAACTCGTTTTATATAGAACTCATTATATATAGAACTAATTTTATATAGAACGCATTATATATAGAAATCATTATATATAGAACTCATTATATATAGAACGCATTGTATATAGAACACTCTATATATAGAGCGCATTATATATAGAACGTCTCACCTCCAGACATTTAGTTAGTTGCTCGTCGCTTCGCTCCTCGCGTAATGTTTTATAATAGAATATTTGTAAGTACTAAAAACTTATTTTTTTCTATTGCATATGAAAGGTCTTTTAATGCCCTTTCATATGATACCAAACACGACATGATTCTGAAAAGTTTAATTTTAAAACAGTTGCCTATCGTAATTTTTCAATTTTTTCATATTGCATTTAAAAGGTCTTTTAATACCCTTTCATATGAGACCAAACACGACATGATTCTGAAAAGTTGAATTTTAAAACAGTTGCCTATCGTAAATATTCAATTTTTTCATATTGCATTTAAAAGGTATTTTAATGCCCTTTCATATGATACCAAACACAACATGATTCTGAAAATTGAATTTTAAAACAGTTGCCTATCGTAATTTTTCAATTTTTTCATATTGCATTTAAAAGGTCTTTTAATGCCCTTTCATTTGATACCAAACACGGCATGATTCTGAAAAGTTGAATTTTTAAACAGTTGCCTATCGTAATTTTTCAATTTTTTCATATTGCATTTAAAAGGTCTTTTAATGCCCTTTCATATGATACCAAACACGACATGATTCTGAAGAGTTGAATTTTAAAACAGTTGCCTATCGTAATTATTCAATTTTTTCATATTGCATTTAAAAGGTCTTTCAATGCCCTTTCATATGATACCAAACACGACATGATTCTGAAAAGTTGAATTTTAAAACAGTTGCCTATCGTAAATATTCAATTTTTTCATTTTGCATTTAAAAGGTCTTTTAATGCCCTTTCATATGATACCAAACACGACATGATTCTGAAAAGTTTAATTTTAAAACAGGTGCCTATCGTAAATATTCATTTTTTCCAATTGCATTTAAAAGGTCTTTTAATGCCCTTTCATATGATACCAAACTTGACATGATTCTGAAAAGTTTAATTTTAAAACAGTTGCCTATCGTAAATTTTCAATTTTTTCCAATTGCATTTAAAAGGTCTTTTAATGCCCTTTCATTTGATACCAAACACGACATGTTTCTGAAAAGTTGAATTTTAAAACAGTTGCCTATCGTAAATTTTCAATTTTTTCCAATTGCATTTAAAAGGTCTTTTAATGCCCTTTCATATGATACCAAACACGACATGATTCTGAATAGTTGAATTTTCAAACAGTTGCCTATCGTAAAATTTCAATTTTTTCCAATTGCATATGAAAGGTCTTTTAATGCCCTTTCATTCGATACCAAACACGACATGATTCTGAATAGTTGAATTTTCAAACAATTGCCTGTCGCAAAATTTCTATTTTTTCCAATTGCATATGAAAGGTCTTTTAATGCCCTTTCATTCGATACCAAACACGACATGATTCTGAATAGTTGAATTTTTAAACAATTGCCTGTCGCAAAATTTCAATTTTTTCCAATTGCATATGAAAGGCCTTTTAATGCCCTTTCATATGATACCAAACACGACATGATTCTGAATAGTTGAATTTTCAAACAATTGCCTATCGTAAATTTTCAATTTTTTCCAATTGCATTTAAAATGTCTTTTAATGCCCTTTCATTCGATACCAAACACGACATGATTCTGAATAGTTGAATTTTTAAACAATTGCCTGTTGCAAAATTTCAATTTTTTCCAATTGCATATGAAAGGTCTTTTAATGCCCTTTCATTCGATACCAAACACGACATGATTCTGAATAGTTGAATTTTAAAACAATTGCCTATCGTAAATATTCAATTTTTTCCAATTGCATTTAAAAGGTCTTTTAATGCCCTTTCATTTGATACCAAACACGACATGATTCGGAAAATTAAAATTTCGAGACAGTTGCCTATCGTAAATATTCAATTGTTTTTTTCAAATTGTGTCAAAATGTTGTTGTGTAAAAATTTAAATCAATAAATTCACCCCATATGTCGTTGGGCCCCACATTACAATAGAAATATTTTTATATTTAGGGATACCTCATGTGTAAAAACAGTAGACGATCGTAAATACTAATTTTCTTTAAATTTGCCTGATTGCATTTTTTATGCCCTTTCGTATGATACCAAACACGATATGTTTCGAACAAAAAATAAAATTTACACCCTATAGGGGTGGGCCCCAATTAAAAAAAAAATATTTTACAATTGTAACCTATAAAAATGGACTCGAAATGCGCCCCAAAATTATCTTTAAAAAGTGTAAAAAATAAATAGAAAAAGACGGCAAATTTAAAAAATATGTCATGTGCACTTGAAAAAATATACGAAAAAAAAAAATTAATTAATTAAATAATTGGGAAAAAAAATCCTTTTAAACTTGTGTAAAAATCTGTTGAAAAATTTAGATATTTCTTCCAATTGACCCCATTTGAAAAAAAAAATCAAATTCCATAGTAAAAATTTACAAAGTCCCCTGCTCAATAAAATTTTTTTGCTCCGTTTGAAATTTTGACGTAAAATCGAGAGGTTAAGGGACACTGTCAAAGTGACAGATGACATTGTAACCAAGCAACAGCACAACATTTGGTGATTTTTCTAGTAATTTTCTTGGTTTCTTGTCAAAATTTCATAGTTTTTCACATTTTTCATCTATTCAGAAGCTATAGCCGTAAAAAACATTCAAAATTTCCCTTTTCAACTTTTCCTCCCGCATCTTTTCATATATGCCACAACGCGGTCAGATGACTTCCATTAAATATTAAACATAGCATAGAGTAATATTAGATTTTCAATAAATATTGCATGTATCATATATAATTAATACCTGACAACCAGTTGAGTGCAGAGCGGCGTATGATTTTTTTGCGCCCGGCTACAAACTATAGAAAAGGGCCTCTTCCCCCATATACTGTCGTTGCCAAGAGAGAATGCCAAAGGGGTAAGGGAGAGTAAAATAAAATAAATAAATATATCATCACGCCTTCTACCCATTACTGGGTGTGGCACTCTGCTGAAGCAGATCTTGGTAAGTCAAATCACGGCCTCCAAAGATGTTAGTGGTGGAGGAGCCATAGGTGTAGCTTTTAAAATGGTGAAAATTGTTAGTCACCTGTGGGAATCAAACCAGAGTTCTCAGTATCCATAGGCTGACTTGATGCCACTGTGCTAGCAGTTATTAAGTAATTTATATATATAATACAAATATCTCATATATTGATTATGGCAGAGTTTAAAATATACCAACCTGCTAAATTCTTTGAGAGATCCTTGATGTTACTAGGTCGTTGTACTTGAATCCATTCCAGTAGAAATTTTAAGCTGAATTTATATGATCCGGAATATTATTTCATAAATACTACATTCGATGATGACCTTATGGGTTCCGGCGTTTCTAAAGTACATAAATTAGCCAATGAAGGAGATGAATCATCGTAACCATCGAAGATCTAAAAAAATATTGTAAATGAAAATATTTCCAAAGAAATATCCCCATATTTTGTAACTGTATCATTATCTGTTAATGATCGATAAGTTAATAATGGTTATTTATTATGCAAGCGATTTAAATGTATGTTTAGAAAGTGAAAATAGAAGATGAAGATGTTCATTTACATAAAGTCGTCAAAAACGAATTAGATCGTGCTACGAAAAGAATAAACTTTGAAAGTGACAGTGTTCAAAACTGCAACATTCGTAAATGAGAAATAGAAATGCTTAATTAAATTTGTTTTTGAATATTTATAATACCTTATAATGATTGTATAATTATTTAATAAACTTTTAATTTATTCTGATTGACATATATTTGACATTATTAAACTACTAGTGAAATAAATTTTTTATCCACAACTCATATATTATAAAATTACACTGATTTCAGTTGTATTATATGGCTTATAAAACACTTACAGGCAGATTCATAAAATGGATTAGCGCTAACACCGTTTTTAATATTATCTATAACTCTGTTTAAAATTAAAGCAGATTAAAGAAATAAACTACATATGATGCTAAGTAACTCTCTTTTTAACTCAAGTTAAAATAAACTTGTTACGTACATTGAAAAGAGAGCTAAGAATGAAATAAAAATGGTGTTAGCGCTAATCCGCTTTGTAAATCTGCATGTAGTGTTTTATATTCCATAAAACACTGTAAACAACTTGTTACTTACTAACCACTTCATGATCTATCGTATTTTAAGAAACTATATATAACTGAATCAACATTAAACGTCACGACCAATCTTCTTCGATACCTATAATTATGAGTTATGGATTAAATTTTGTATTACACTTGTGTTTTATTGCTATATAAAACACTTGTATAATAAATAACTATTAATTATTTTTCATAGTTATTTTATAGATTTCAATTTTGATATTCTGAGCCTAGAATAATTTACCCTGTCATTTTTATGTTATATTCATGCATTTTATTTACTAATATTTATAGCTGTTATTATAAAAAGTAATACAATGACAGCTCACTGACGGTTCCGTAAAAGTAGCTAAAAATAATATCTCTTGTTACTGGCATTTTTGTACGAGGGCAAAATGCATAAAAGTAACATCATAAATGATTTTTCCTACAACTGTGCGATTTCTTTGTTATTACGTAACTATAATTGCCTTGGTTACGTATGGAAAGTAGATGAATGCAGACCAAGTGCGTTTTCGAAAGCAAAGAAACACTAGTGCGGAAAGTGCTTCATTACGTAACTGTCAAAAGAATATTGTTTTGACAGCGATTTAAATTTCGCGCCGAGCGCGGAATTCATATTTTGACCACAGACGCTTATGGAAGAAGAAGATACGGTGAACCAGCGCTAGTAAATATGCAGTAGTATATTTTGACGTTTATAAACGTAACCTTCATTTGTAGTATATCTAATCTGTAGACAATTAATAAAAAGAACCGAACAAAGTAAAATATATCGATAAATGGTTTTATTTAAAGAGTAAGTGAAATACTGCATATTTATTGTTTGTGTATATTATTAATACAGTTGTTACAGTTGCTTATATTGACATAATGTAAAGTGGAAACTTTTGTGTCTAAAGAAACATTGATTTCTTCCGTACCTGTTCATATTATTACCAGTAATATTATTGGTAACAATTACGGAAGCTTCAGAAGTACCAGCAGCAGGTTGATTGTCATTGTCGAAAATAGATCCAACATAGTATGATCCGGAGCTTCAATTATCTTTGGAGGTGTTAATGATAAAGAAGAATCACTCACTGTACTATTCCAATCAAGATGATTTTGAAGAAATTATTTTGACGTTAGTGAAATATTTTTAAATAACGTAAAACAATGTGCAAGCAATCAACAAACAAACCATAGCAACGCCGTAAAACATCGTTGTTATGTAATATCATTAAAATTTTATAAATTTTTTAATAATATTTTAGTGATTTACTAAATCGCACAGTTGTAGGAAAAATGTTGTTTATAACACGTGCCGAAAAAGGTTACATGCTCGTGCAGATTTCCGCACTCGGCACTGCACTTGCACGTAACGAGCCTTTTTCGGCACTTGTTATAAAAATAACTATTGATCAGAGAATGCCGAAATGGTGGTAATCTGCAGATTAATAAAAAAAATAAAGGTTGTCATTAACTTATCGATCATCAACAAATAATGATCCACTTACAGAATAAGGGGTTAATGCCGTAAATTATAATTCAAGTCCAAGTAAGTAGCACTCTCCTCCTCCATACCAATCTACATAAAAGTCTTTAAAAGTGATTAATATAGCGCTGTGGAATTCAACAGTAATTCTCCAAGTGACGTGTTCAATTTGACTGAATGGCATTGGGTATAAAGGTGATGCAATCTCACCTTTGTTTCCGAATAATTCATTTCCATGAGCTAAAATATATTCACATTTAATAAATCTAGGCCACGTTGCATAAAACGTTGCTAACTACGTGAAACAGTTGAATTAGAATAAAAAAACGCATCTAAGAAATGTTAAAATTTATGACTGTTCATTATTTTAAAACGTTATAATTTCCACAGTAATTAAACTATAGTCTGTTTTTTAACCAGGAGGAGTAAATACACAAGTCAGATTTACACTATAGAAAGTTACCAAAGAAAGTTACTAGAATATTGTTCGCGCGAAATACTAAAATTTCGTATACATCTGCACTGATTAAGTCTCATGGAATTTATTTTAAAATACAAATGACATTATAAACTCTAATTTGTCACTCCGTATATTATTAGTTCTTTTTTTTGTTTAATATAAGCTTTACTAGACCAACAAATGACATCTGTTATACATAGTATTGTTAATTTACATCACAAGAGAAGGGTCGGAGCAGTGGCTCCTCCTTGGCGCTAAATTAATTGTGTTCCTGATTTGTTATTACTCGGTGGATTCTTTTGGGGTTCATGTTAGTCTATTCCTTCTTCTTCTGTTTCTGACAGGAGTAAGTCCTGGGGTAGTCTTCGTTTTAGTCTCGTTGGTCCGGATCTTTTTCCTAGGTTGTAGTGTTCTGCGCTGGAGCATGAGGAAAGATTCTCGAAAAATTGTCTGGCTGTTTTCTTTATGAATTCTTGTATTGGGTTCATTTTTAGTTCTTTGTGTATTTGGATGTTTCTCACGTACCAGGGTGCATTGAGGGCTATTCGTAGGACTTTGTTCTGGAATTTTTGTAGTTTTTGTATGTTATTCTTGGAGGCAGCTCCCCATATTGGGCATGCATATGTAATCAGTGGTCTGATTATCGCGGTGTAAATTAATTTTGTGCATGTTGGTTTCAGTAGTGATTTTTTATTGATTATGGGGTAAAGCATGCCTAGTCTTTTGTTTGCTTCTTTGATTTTTGTAGATATATGGATGTTCCATGAGAGTCTTGTGTCTAAGTGTAGTCCTAGGTACTTTACGCCTTTTTTTTTGTCATTCCAGTCTATTATTGTGTTGTTAATTTGTAGTCGGTCTGGATTTTGGATTTTTCTGAGGGTGAAAATTTTTGCTTCACATTTCCCTTCGTTTAGGGAAAGCTTCCACTTTTTCAACCAGTTTGTGATTTTATTATTAGTTCTTAAAAGAACTGATTTATGTTAATGTCACAGAAAGGCAAAAAACCAACAAGAAAACAGATAACCTCAAAACTTATGACAGTTCTAATAAATCGAATGTAAAATCTATGTACAGTGTAAACTGGACGAAGCACTAGCCAATCAGAAGCGTCAGTTTTAGCGGTTAAAATTTAAATTACTCCTCCTGGCTAAAAAACAGACTATAATAGTATATTACATAATAAGTCAGGAAAGTAAAAACACTTTCTTGACGTATTATGTATATTATTTTTTTTCTGAAGTTATGTAATTCCAATGTCTACGCGACCCATACTTTGAAAACCACTGGATTAGGTCATAAATACGTACTAATTGAACAGTATTTATTAGAAATCTATTCAAATTTCAAATTAATTGGTGTTCAATAAACAAAAATTACGTCGGTAACGGCCGTCAAGACCGTTAAAAATTTAAATATTTCAAAGTCGTCGTCAACGTTGCAATCTTTCGTACCGGCAAGATTTAACCAATCACATCGTAAATGTCGATAAATTTTCCGGTGTCAACAGTTCATGTGAATTCAGCTATTTTAAAACTTACAAAGAACATATTCTGCTAAAAATCCTTTTGCTGTACCAACATTACTACTCTTAAATTGCACCCATAGCCTGTTTGTTTGTGATATATTTGAAGGAACGTTATTGTCGCAGAAAATCCCTGAAAATAGAACATTGATTTGTATAAAACAATAACGAAATACACTGGCTGCCTTCGGTTTGCCGTCTCGAGAACTATGAAAGATACGACTTCGATTAAATTAGACAAAACTTGTCACATTAGTAGGACAATTGAATGACGACACGTCCTTTTTGTAGAAAATACAGAAGATTTGGTAACTTTGATAAAACAACTTGAATTAAAGAAGAAGGAATATGAGCTTGTTACAAATCAGAGGCAGAAAATATGTTGATTTATATAAAGGAAGAAAACTGGAGCAGGTTAGAAGCTGTAAATATCTAGGAACGAAAGTAACAGACGACTCACGTACTGGAATGGCTAAAGCTATATTCACAAATCGAAATTAGTTTTTGTTTTATGTTTTCCATTTTTGTTTTAATAACCTTGTAGACATGTAATCTTATGAAGCCATTCACAAATCAGTATTTAGTTTTGGTTTTAACACAAAAGTTTGCAAACTCCAAACTTATGATTTAGTTTTACGTTTTATACTTAGGAATAGACCAATAGGATGAAGCGTAGAATGATGTAGTGATATATACTTGTCTCTTTCTATCATCCTTCGCATTGACGATAACCTAAGTTTGTTTTTATTCATGTGTCAAAATGAATGAAAATAAAAATCTGATTTTAATACCTACTTTCTTATTATGATAATATTTACATTTCTCTTCCAAAAAATACGAAAGTGTGTAACCAAGCACATTTGACAGTTGCATTTACTGTATTACCGATTTTTTAAAATTTATGATAGATGTCACTTACTAACTAAAATCAACAAAAGCAAAACTATTTGTGAATGCCACCTAAAAACACACTAAAACATAAAGCATAAAACAAAAACTAATTTCGATTTGTGAATGTAGCTTAAAGAAGCGTTTTGAAAGAAAATATATTATTAAGTGAAAATTTCGAACTACGGAAAAGAATAGTGAAATGTTTTTTTTTTAGTGTTATGTTGTATAGGTGTGAAACATGGGCAGTTTTAAAAGAAGAAAAGAAAAAGATTGATGGTATGGAAATGTGGATATAGAGGAAAATGCTTGGTATTAAGTGGTCTGATAGAGCTAGCAACGAACAAGTAGGAGAAAAATCACACTATGGTCGTATTTATTTGGCTTTTTTAAAAGTAATTCGGTAGGTTACTTTTGTTTAATTGGCACGTTTTAAGTAACCCAGAACTGTTCCTGAACTGATCCTACTGCCCCAGCTATTTTGGTGGGTTGGCAGGTTGAACCCCGTTCTCTATCTCTTTCTAATCAACTTGTGTTCCTTGTTATCCGTTTTGAATTGGTGGCATCGCAATTTATACTTATACAGATGTCACTTACAACTTAGAACGTGCATTCAGATTTTAAATGTATCGCTAATATTTACAACTGACACTAGATGCATCATTTATTTGGAAGTAACACGAGTTAGTTCAAGATCAGTTCAGGGTTCCCAAACAAATATGGTCTATATGAGTCTATTTTGAAACGGTTGGGCCATGCGTGAAGAAGGGATACTCTAATGAAGGACGTAGTAGAAGGAATAATAGGATGCGGGCACTCACGTGACACCGTGACGTAAAAACAGCTGTTTGGGCTGCGATCACTGCGCCACCTACAAAATGAACTATTATTTTGGGACGAGATTTGAAAAGAACCGTTCTTTTCAAATCTCGTCGCAAAAAATAGTTCATTTTGTAGGTGGCGCAGTGATCGCAGCCCAACAAGATTTGAAAAGAACTGTTTTTTTCAAATCTCGTCCCAAAAAAATAGTAAATTTTATAGGTGGCGCAGTAATCGCAGCCCGAACAGCTGTTATTACGTCACGAAACGTCACATTGTCACGTGAGTGCCCGCATCCTATAGGAGGAGGAGAAGGAAGATGGCAGACGACCTGAAATTAGGAAGAAGTTTTGTTGAAATGAAGAGGCTGGTTATGAGTAGAAGAAGTTGGAGAAGGCATTTAGAACCTGCGTCAAGCAAATAACGGTTAAAGTGCAGTATCACTAACCAATTTTTAAAATTTTCCCAACCACTATATTCTCATTTACGTATCAGTGATCCTAAAACTTTTTCAGAGATTTGAAGCTCTTCGCAAGTATAAATGTCATAAATGTTTAAAAATGGCAAAGACTGAGATAAGGTTTGGTTTCGAAGAATTATTTTTTATTTTCTGATAATAGTAGGCTGCATCATGCTTGAGGTTTGAAGCTAGAAAATATTTTTCAAAAAACAGTTTAGGAGTACTGGTTTATTTAGTAATTTTTATGGAGTTTTGAAATTCACAAACTTTAAACAACTTAAAATTACATTTTAAAAAATTGGTCACTTTTACCCAAATAACTATTGATGATGACAGTTCTCGAGAAAACAGGCACTCTTAAATAAACAAAAGCAAAACGAATGTATGACAGCAATGTCAATTAATCCATTTGGCATATCATTTTGATTTATTTTTATTTATTTAAACCAAGTTTAAAATTTAACTTATTGGGGTGAAATAGGCTATCTGTTTTTAAAAATTACCTAATAATTTTCCTGCTGCGTCTTTCTCTCGAACTTCTACATAATCGGCGTTGCAATTTTCTGATGAAATTAAATCAAATTCCAAGAATGTAAGTAACACTTTATTTCCTGGAGCAACATTAATAGTCCATTGACATTCCGTATTCATGGGATAGTTATTCGGATATCCTAACGATCCGAAATAGCCACTTAAAGATGTCATAGTTCCACCACACTCTATAAAAGTAGAATTTATTGATTTGTAATTATCACTTATAATACAGGGTGATCAAAAGGATTTGTTACAGTTGGCAATACAATTCCGGAGATCTTTTTATTCTACAGTTGGCACAACACCAGGTAAAGGCGGAAATGCTATTTAACATTTCTAATAAATACAAATAGGTTATGTCAGGAGTCTGACAGCTAATAGAATTTTTACTTTTTAAGTAATAGAAATACTTTAGAAATAAATTTAATAATAAATGTACTCCAATTTAAATTTTCAAATGTCACGTCAACAACAGGAAATTAATTTATGTATCAGGCTTACCAATTTCAAGTAGTTTTTTTTATTGCCAACTGTAACAATTCCTTTTGATCACTCTGTATAACTAGTCTTTTGCTGGGCTGCATGAAAGTTTTATCGGTTCATTAGCAACTAACGGTTCAATAAATTTCAGAAAATCGCTATTGATACTGTTGTTAGATAAACAATTCTTTAACTAAAGAGCTTTTTATTTTTTTCTTGCAACCCAGCATAAGAAAATCTGCATTCGTCTTAGACTCGTGCATATTTCCATAGCAACAAAGGCACTCGTGCGCTCAAAAAAATTATCGGTAATATTCAATGCACATGTTATATTCAGGAAGAATATTGCCCCACGAAAACAAACCAAATATTTTATAAAATTTATATTTTGACATATGTCAGATAAATTCGTTGCTAGGTAACTAAAAAAAAATTAGAGTAAAACTGTCCATTTTTTATACAGAAAAATATCACTTATTAATTCACTCATTTCCTTCATAACGTTGACAAATAATGAAACGCTATTGGTTGTTTAAAGTCGTGGGGCAATATTCAAAGTAATGTAAATGTAATTTGTTTTTCTACAGGCGATATACAAAATAGTCATTTGTGCTGTATTTGTCAACGCAAAATATCACTTTGCCGCTTATATTTGACAAAACAGAAAAAATACTCACTCTCCGAATTTTTAACTCTAAATCAAACGTTCATTGCATGTTACTATAACAATCAGTTACAGAAAATAAACAATCTTCATTTTTAAAGTTCCGTAACGCTGAAAATTTCTAAAATTAAATTCTTTTCAGACGACCACTTATGAAAGTAACCATAACAACATCATAAACTACTACGGGAAGTTGAAAATAACATGCATTGATATGTTAGCATAACGCACACTTGTAACATATACGGTGAAGTTCTACTGATTGACAACAGATGGCGTTACGATGAAAGAAAATAATAAAATAAATGAAAAGAATTTGTATTATTATTTAAATTGAAGTTTTGGCAGATTTTTCAACACATTTGTACAGATAAATCTTATTTTTTTAAATTAATAATTACTTATTTACTAATATTTTAGCACTATTTAATATTTTGACAATATGGTTAGTACAGTTGCACAATACCTAACCTAATATGTCAAACGTCAACGCTTACCTACAAAAACGCATCAACTGTCAATGTATAACAACATTGCTCTTGTAAACTTTTTTTAGAAATATTTTGTGGTCGTCTGAAAAATAGTGTACTCGTACATAACTTGCTCAAAAGTGTGATAACTGTGCTCGTGTACTTAAATCACTCGGCTCTGCGCGCCTCGTTTTTCAATTTGTACACTCGCACGTTATCTTACACTTTCGATGCTTGTTATGTATTATACTATAAAATGTTGAATTTATTATGGCGACTGTATAAAACAATATTGTGTGTGTTTCGAACGTATATGTACATAAACAGCTATTGTTTGATGTGATACCTGTGCTAATAACAGAGTACGTTGCTCGGAGGTAGGCACCATATGCATAATTTAAACTGATATGTAACGCAGATCCTTTACTGACAATCATCGCAGGAGCTTTCGAGCCACAATAATTTCCAATTAGTGGGCCTTCCGTGCTTTCACCTTCATAAATGTGTAAAGAAGGGTTTTCGCAATTAGACGATACATCCATATGAGTTATAGTTAATGAGACATGTTTATCTAAAACAAAAAATATATTACATCATAAACATTCTCGTAATACAACAAGGAAGAGAAATACACAATTTTGAGTGATTAAAATTTTAACCACTCGTTGCTGGGCAACCCGTGGCTAATGAAATTTTGTTATTAAACAGTCATTTTACGAACTGAAAGCAGTCACCTAAAAGTCAATTTTACACACGGTCTATATCAATGGTATTTTAATAACGGGCGTGGAAAATTAGTTCTTTATACACCAAGGGAATTATCATCTAGTAATGTCCATGGTGCATATAAATTTTTTTTTTGCTCGAAAATGTGGAACTAACTTTTAGTTATAATAAATATAATTATACATAGTAATGTGTAAATATTAGTCAACTGAGGCGTTGCGTTTCCAAGGATATTGTTTATTTAGTTGGTTTATTTATTTTAAATAAAGTTAATAATGAGCGAGCGTTATGAAAGGAGCGCGCCTACGTATAATGTCCTGGTCGTTATGGAGTTGATTATTGTTATGATACGAAACAACTCTATAACGACCAAGGTCATTATGATTTATAAACCCCGCTCCGTTTACGTAACGCCACAGTTTAGCGCATTACTATAATAATAATAATAAATCAAAACTAATTCTATTCTAATGACAAATAAAATCTTGTTCACACCACGAACATCACTAGATGATTTAATATTGAATAAATGGATCACAGGCTTAACTAGGTGAAAAGAATTTTACAAAAAAATTAACACAATTTTTAGTTACATTCTTTTATTAAAAAGCGACGTTTCGGTCCAAAATTCTAGCCAGTACACTGCTTGACTGTTGAGATGATCATCTCAACTTGAATTGTTTTACTAATTGGTTCCTTGAACCATGTTTTTTAATTTAAAATTTTTGTTATTCATTAAAATGTAACTTCTTCATTATATTCAGTAATTGCTTGAAAATGGCCAGAATTTTGGACCGAAACGTCGCTTTTTAATAAAAGAATGTAACTAAAAATTGTGTTAATTTTTTTGTAAAATTCTTATCACCTAGTTAAGCCTGTGATCCATTAAATCAATATTAAACTATTCTTTTCGGCTTATTTAATTTTTTTTTAAGGATCACTAGATGATAATGCCCTTAGTGCATAAATAACTATCATAAACCATTTCTGTATTGTTTTCAGAGATAACTTAGATAAACGAATTATGAATATAAATAAATAAATAAATAAATATATCATCACGCCTTCTACCCATCACTGGGTGTGGCACTCTGCTAAAGCAGATCTCGGTAAGTGATATATTTTGCGAGTGAAGTGCGGTTACCAGTCGTCAAATCATGGCCCCCAAACATGTTAGTGGTGGAGGAGCCACAGGGATAGCTTTTTCAAATTATGAATATTTGTCTCCTGTGGGAATCGAACCAGGGACCACAGGATCCACAGGCCGACTTCATACCACTGTGCTAGCCATCCCATTTCCTGTCGTTGACAGTGACATTTAAAATTTAAATTTGAGTACATTTATTATTACATTTATTTCTAAAGTATTTCTATTACTTAAAAAGTCAAAATTATGAATATAATTAATTTAAAATATAGAGTGATCGGAAGTAAGTGTTTTACTGGTAGATTCACGAAAAAGGTTAAATTTGGTGTTACGTAACCCTAATTTTATTCCGGGTTAAATTTTAATCCCTATTTGGCAATTCACGAAACGAAATAATTTTGGTGTTAAATTTGACATCTTGAATTAGTTGTTATTTTTACCACTAACACTTGGCGCCACTTTATTTCAGATTCAAATCAAGTCTCCATACAAAATATTAACAAAGTAATTAATTTGACATTTGACAGATAGCAAAAGGAGTAAAAGGTTGAATAAGGGCCAGTTTTTCAATCACCGATTAATGTTAATCATGATTACATAATAATGGAAACTATGGTTACCATTATTATTTAATCATGATTAACGTTAATTGAGAGTAAACCGTTGATTGAAAAGCTAGCCCTAAATGGTTCAAATTATTAAATCTTTGAAGAACAGAAAGTTAGAATTTACGAAATAAATCCGATAATAGAAGAAGAAAACAGAACGAGAAATAATAATTTTACTGAAAAAAGAAATATCAATTATGGAAATTTTAGATAATAAAATGAGTTATGCTTCAACGTAGCGGTAGCGATTACTAGAAATAAAAACCTGATTCAAATGAAATAGTCATTTTTGACAGCTGCATTTTCATTTTCTTCAATATTATTTAGATAATCACGTCTTGTGAATAAATAATGAACATAAATTAAGTGAAAATTTGTATAAATATTCTGTATATTAGTATTAATTAGTGTAATTTTTATCATGTAGATGTTTTCCATTCATATGGCTTATAAAATAGGATACTTAGGGAAACTAGTGATCTCTTTTCACTACCTGATATTCGATTTATTGAACTATTTCGTTTAAACAAACAAATGGTAATGTATCTTTTTAAGAAATTGATACTGTTCATGAGAAGCTCTTTAAAGAAGTGTTGAGCCGCATTTTAGAGTTTTTACATCCCTGGTTTTCTTACTACTAGAGATTTACAGACAATAATATTTATTATTAATGAGTCAGTAATCAGTTAGTAGAGTTATAAAAGAAGTTAGTATTGTAATAAGACAAATAATAACAATATATCAATAAAAATAATATAAATGTTAATTTATAACTTCCGTGGTACTTGCGGATAGTAATTCATTTGATTTAAACAAAATTTCAAAAAAATATAAGTTACAAAACATATTGTTTGGTTAAACATTGTACCATTTAAATTTTATTAAACATAACAAATAATACATGGCATAAAATTGATATCAACTGTCAAATATCAATGTGATACAGTATTTTTGTTCAATTACCTACTCATACTAGATATATAAAAATGTCAAAATTATACTTAACCCTACTCATCAGTAGTGTTATTTTTTGGACTAATTTTTTTCCTTAGCCCTGCTTAACGAATCAGCACAGGGGTTATTTTGACATTTCATGGAATTAAAACAAGGGTTAAAAATGGTGTTAGGGTTACCTAGTAACCTGTTTCGTGAATTGGAAACAGGGCTAAAACTGGGATTAAATTTGGGGTTAGTCGCTAACCTGTTTCGTGAATCTGGCTGTTAGTTGGCTATTAACAAAAAAATACTTGAAATTGGTAAGACTGATATTTATTTCCTGTTGACAGTGACATTTGAAAATTTAAGTTAGATCTGATTTAATGCCAAATGGAATACGTTTATACAGAGTGATCAAAAGGAATTGTTACAGTTGACAATAAAAAAAACTACTTGAAATTGGTAAGCCTGATACATAAATTCATTTCCTGTCGTTGACAGTGACATTTAAAATTTAAATTTGAGTAAATTTATTATTACATTTAATTCTAAAGTATTTCTATTACTTAAAAAGTCAAAATTCTATTAGCTGTCAGACTTCTGACATAACCTATTTGTATTTATTAGAAATGTCAAATAGCATTTCCACCTTTACCTGGCGTTGTGCCAACTGTGGAATAAAAAGATCTCTGGAATTGTATTGCCAACTATAACAATTCCTTTTGATCACCCTGTAATTTCATCTACAACTTAAATTTTGCAAAACATATCGAGTGTTTCGGTAAAACGAACAAATGTCAGTGTTAAGCATTTTTCTTTTACCTGGTTCATCAGCTATAATTGTCCAATCACATTCAAAGCTCGCCCAATCAGCAATTTCAATCATTCCATTTGTGCTGGTGAGCAAGCGACTTCCACATCCCTAAAATAAATCTCTCAATAGAAATATGTATATAAGTCGTGACATGAACCTACTGTTGTATAGTTTGCCAGGAATCCCTTAGCGAATCCTCGTTTTCCACTGAACATTCTTATTAATAACACATTTGTAGAAGATCTTATTGTTTCATTTGCTGGTTCTCCTCCACATAGTCTTTTAAGTAAAGGTGCATCCGTGCTGTTACCGTCGTATATCTAACAAATTACAATTACACTCATTTAAGGTAGTTCTAGCGTGAAAAACATTTTTATAGATTTGAATGAAACTTGGCGCACGTAAACATGGGATAGTCATACGTATCCTGTTAAAATATGAAACACATTCACCGTCTGTGAACAAATATATTCGCATGTAAAGTTGAGTTCTTATACACGGGACTTATGGCGATCGTCTTTCAGAATCGCACATATTTGGTTGGTGTACCTCTACAAATTTGCAGTTTCATTTGAAAAACTAATATGATGTTCTAGAACTATCCACGTATATTGTATCAAAAGGAGAAAGTTTTTTATCGTTGAGTAATTGATCTATAGCTATAAAAAGTCTTGTTTTTAACGAAAAACTAAGAATTCCAATTTATAATGGCAACACCACACGGTAGTACGATATTTGAAAATTCTCTACACCAACAATCTGTTAACAATTCATGATATTTAAATCATAATAGGTATAAAACACTTATTTTATTCTATTTTTTGTTTTTTTGAGCGTCGGTTTCGCCACTCGACAAACGATGTCGCCACCGTTACACTAGAACTACCTTAAGGTAGTACTAGTGTGACGGTGGTGCTGTCCAACTTGTAAATACCATTCTCTTCTGTTGCAGTAGCCATCAATTTACTACTTTCAGTTAATATTTTGCATCCATCTGAAGTAAAATTAATTTGATATCCATTTTGTACAATTTTACTAATAGATAACAGATTTGTTGTTATATTCGGCACGTACAAAACATCTGTTGCTTCAAATTCATTAGTTTCGTTATTTGCTAATATTTGGATTTTTACATTTCCTACTGAATTAGCTGCCATTACTGAATTATCTGCTGTTATAATTTTGGCTTCCTTTCACTCTTTAACATCTTCAAGTAAATTTTCATTGGCTGTCATGTGTGATGAAGCGCACGAATCAACGTACCAACTGTTATTTACGTTGCTTTTCTTACTTGCGTAGAAAGTATAAAAAGCTTTTTGATTATAATTGCTTTTAAAATTTTCTTTCTTCTCCTTCGCATTTCTCTTTATGGTTTGAATTTGTTTTGTTCTGCACTCATTTGCAAAATGTCCCATTTTATTACATACATAGCAACGAACCTTTTCTTTATTAAATTTCCATTTATTTTGTGATTTAGAATATAATACTGTCTCAGACTCACTACTTTTGACATCTTTGTTCATCTTCACATCTTGCAATATCTTTGTTTTCATAGAATCTCCTGTAATTGGAGTTCCTGAACTCTCAAGTCCCATAATCATGGGTTTATATTCGTCTGGTAAACCCGCTAGAAGTAAAGTGCCGATCCATTCGTCATTTACATGAAATCCTAAGCCATTCAACTTATGTGCTGTTGTGATAATAGTATTTACACTAGCGGTCGCCCTGGCTTCGCCAGGCCTCACGCTAGTTCCGCGGACCCTGAAGTAGAATTCACTTTTGTAGGACAGTTGACACGCGAGCTCTTCTAAAGACCTTTCATTTGATACTAAACACGAAGAATTTTGAAGCATTTTCACTAAAACAATTGAGGATCTAAAATTATTAAATTTTGTACGCGAACCCTTTAAAAAATCTTTCTTTTTGATACAACGCGATAGGTCAAATTTCAACTTTTTTATTTCATTACAATTTTCTTCTAAAGCCTTTTTATACACCAATACTTTAAGTTTGAAACAGTTGACGGTTGTAAAATATTTTTTTTTTATTTCATTTGAACTTTCTTTCAAAACTCTTTCATATCACACCAAACTCGGCATGACTCGGAATACTTTCAGTTTGAAACAATTAACAGTTGTAATATTGAATTTTTTTCTTTATTCCATCTACAAGTTCTGGCAAAACTTTTTTATATGACATTAAACCCGGTATGATTCCGAATACTTTAAATTTAAAACAATCGACGGTCGAAATATATATATTTTTTATTTCGTCTGAAAGTTCTTCTAAATCCCTTTCATATGATATCAAACACGATATGATACGGAACACTTTAGGTTTAAAACAATTGAAGGTCGTAAAATTTCAAATACGTGTTATTTCCGAAAATATTTTGCTAAACTAACTTTTTATAAGAATTTGTTTATTGACACAATTGTTTGTTTGTAGATATTATAAATAATTTTTGAAAAAGCAATGAGCGTTCGCCGGGATTTGAATCCAGAACCTTTCACTCGCATGGTGACTGTTCTAGCATTTCTTCAACTAAACGTTGTACGAAAGACATGAGTATTCGCCGAGTGTTTGTAGCTCAATTGGTTAGAGCAGTCACCATGCGAGTGAAAGGTTCTGGGTTAAAATTCCGGCGAACGCTCATTGCTTTTTCAAAAACTAACTTTTTAATTATTTTATCTAAAGATTCGTCCAAAGCCCTTTCATATGATACCAAACATGGCATAATTCGGAATACTTTAAGTTTGAAATAATTGACAGTCGCAAAATTAGTTCCACATTTTTTTTATAGAATTTATTAAGTTTGAAACAATTACCTATATCGTAAAATTTCAACTTTTTATATTTCATCTGAAAGTTCTTTTAAAGCCCTTCAATATGACACTAAACACGGTATGATTCGGAATACTTTAAGTTTAAGTAACATTTGCTTATTATAAAATTTCAACTTTTTCCATTTATCTGAAAGTTCTTCTAAAGCCCTTTAATATGACGCCAAACACGATAGGTTTTGTAGTAATTTCACTGAAATAATTGCCGATTGAAAATATTATAATTTTGCCCACATGCCCTTTAAAATAACTTTCGTATTACCGATAGAAAATTTAAAAGTGCTCAAATGATTCCAATTCGAGTTATCTGGTTTTTTTTAAAATTGTACTCTGCCGTGGATAAAATGTGCTTGGTTTTACTGTATATTATTACTGGAGAAAAATTTGGTTGGATTTACCTGTATACTTATATAACTTGTCAATTAGACGTTTTATTTTAGTGGATTGTTAAAAATTTTCTTTTTAAATACACATATTTCAAATGCGTAATTATAATTAAAACGTTCCCTCATTCCCCCAATATGTGTAAAATATTTCTAAAGTTCTCCAAAAAATGTAATAATTAAATAATTTTTAATAAAAAATGCGATATGTCCACATACAAATGTAAAAATTAGAGTAGATGTTCTTTTTAAAATTTCAAAGCCTCCATACTTTTTGTATACTTTATAAAACTTGTCAATTTGACGTTTTGAATTAAAACCAACTTCATAGCGGACTGTTAAAAATTTTCTTTTTAAATACACATATTTGAAATTTGTAATTATAATAGAAACGTCCCCTCAGTCCCCCAATGTGCGTAAAATATTTCAAAACTACTCTAAAACATTTAATATTTAAATAATTTATAATTAAATATGCGACATGTCCATAGACAAATGTCAAAATTACAATAGATGTTCTTCTTAAAAATGTCAAAGCCTCCACACTCTTAGTTGAAAATGCATGTTTTTTCAAGTTTTCTCGCACATCATGTGCACGAAAAATCAGAGACTATCAAAAGGCACTCCGTATGAACGATCCCTATCAAATAAAAAAAGTTTCAAATAAATCGGATAAACCGTCTAGGCTGTAAAATTGTTAGACTGATCGTGATGAATCTATATATAGGGAATTAAGCCGTTTAGTATATAAGATATTCATCTACGGAAATGCAATTACTTAATTGAGTAGTAACTAAAGTACGCAATAATCCGACCTTTCTTGTCAATCCGGAATCTTCGAATGCGCATTTTAATTTTTCCCATGCCTCTTTAGCAGTTTTTGCATTTTGAATATGACTGTAATTTACTGGATCAATTGATAGGACTATTTTTGCTCGTGCTCTCGTAACTTTCTTTTCATTATTTATATATTCTATATTGCCAGTTACGCATCCCCACAAATCCTCATGCTCAAGTAAAGCTTGCATTGCAAACTTCCAATTATTATAATTCTCCCTTCCTAGCAGTTTGTCAACTCCTGATATCACACTTGTAGTCAGAGACATTTTTATTTTCCTTCTGTTACTTCCTGATTATTAAACTTCAATAAATTAATTACGCTTTAGCGGCCTGGGCCCATAACCTGTTGGGTTTTTATTGATAGTTATATATTGAAGTAATAAAAAAGGCTTTCTATTTTACTAATTTTATATTTTTTATTTTTTAACTGTCACACATCAAAAATTATTTATTTATATTACATATGTCATATTTTATTTTTAACAGTTGAATATATATTTATGTAATAAACTGATCATAGGTTGTACAAATATATTTAAATCAACTAATTTGTGTTCAATACTTAACAATTTTAAATAGCTGCAAAACTGTGAAAATTAAGTTATTTTTTATAACTGGAAAAATATAAACTTGTCAAAAATATGTTATTTTCATCAACAAGCATCTGATGGAGAGGATTGCAGGCAGAATCCTTGAGCCTATCAAGGAGTTTCGGCATCGCAAAAACAATAAGGATATGATCCTTGCTGTCCTCACCGATTATCAATGTCAACACTGAAGAGACATGAAAAGATATCAACGACGCCGTAACTTCGCCCAAATCTAAGAGCTCTTGAAGTCCAACCAGAGCAGGGCCGATCATGAGGAAATTAACGGCAAACGGCGCCAGGCGCGCCACTCCTTGAAAGAGCTGCAGCCCTGCTGGAGCGACCTGTTCGCTTGTCCGTCATGAACTTAACCAAGGCGTTCGACAGCCTGAGCCACGACGCATTTTTAACGTCATAAAGAAGGAACAGGCTTCAATACATACGTGGCCCGACAATACCATCAGTCAGCCATAGTGTTGAAAGCCAGTCAACATTCAGCACTGGTGGAGATAAACCAAGCAGTTCGCCGATCCCCTTTTCCGGCTTCTCTTCAACATCATCGTCGACGCCATCCTTGTGGCGTTCCCGAATGAAGTCAGCTTCCAGATGGGGCCCGAGCGGGTATCAGCTCTAGTCTTCGCCAACGACCTCATCTTGGTGACAAGCTCTAAGTGGGGCTTGCAAACAGCTCTCAGCAAGGCGGAGCAGAAAGCGGAGAAGATGTGATTCGCTTTCAGCGCTAAGAAAAGCTCCACACCGTCTTTCATCCCCGCCGGTATAGAAAAGAAGATGAAAATCATCTCCGACCCTCATTTCACCATCCGAGATGGTCTCTTATCGGCGCTGGATAGATGAAAATACCTTGGTGTCGACTACAACTCAGAGTCACGGAAACATAGAAGACCTGACGGAGATGCCCTCCAACATCACCCGAGCACCCTACAAGCAACAGCACCGCATGAAGATCGTCACGTCTTACGTGGTGCTCACTACTCAATCGTCCTGGGTAAGGTAATGACGCGGCGCATTTTCACGCTGGACAGACAGCACACTCACTGGGTCTCCCGTTCCCCATATGCCATCTCAGGGAGGGACTATTTACAATAAATGAAATATATATATACAATCAAACAATTTGAATTTGAGCTCTCTGTTTTGTGTATTTATTCAGTAAAAATAAATTTTTAAAATTATATCAAGAATACTATAACATTTTTGTGTACAATAAAGTGCTTAAATTTTTGTGTATAAGTGCATTTGTGAATGAATTAGTTCAACATTTATCGTGTAAGTAAGGTTTTATCACTTGCTCGTAGTCATTTCTTAATTAATCAAGTTGACTCGGCTATAAATTTAATTAACAATATCCCGATCACAAAAATATACTCCTTCGAATACCATCGGCTCCCACCTGGATATATCTCCCCGTCCAAATTGTAACAAGGACGTAAATATAGATCAGTAAAAATCTATATCTTGTGATGGCTGACAAAAACATGTTTACATGACTTGTGTCAATCAGAAGACGCTAAATGTTTCACTTGAGCAACTGCAAAGTGTGTAAAAATATTTTGCAACAACTGCTTAACCGAAGCTGATACAATTTCTACTTAAAAAAAATAGTACTCGATCTATAATCTGAAATTGAATAACTTAAACAAAAATTTAGTACTACTCAAAACGTAAATTTTAATCAGTCTGCCTTCACGGAAATTCTTATTGTTGAGGTTTATCAGCGCCAGCTACGAAAAAATAATGTAATTGTTTACGGGATACCTGAATCTTATTCTGATATTCTTCCTGAAAAGATTACAGCAGTCATTGGAAAAATTGCTCCAAGTATTAACATCTCAGACTATACAATTCATCGAATTGGGAAAACGTCAACTAATTCATGTCCTCGTCTTGTTATAATTAGATTTAAAAATTCAGAAAATGCAAAATATTTTACGCTCAGCTAAAAATGCTCGGAATCACCAAGATTTAAAGAATATCTATATTAATAGCGACAAAACGCCAATGCAACAACACTTGTTTAAAGATGTTAAAAAAAAATAGATCAACGTAAATACCAAGGTGAAAATGATCTTTATATTTCTTATAAAAATGGCAATCCACAAATATTAAAATAATGAACTCTTCACCACCCAGCACAATTCGTCTTAACATTCTTTATCAAAATGGCCAAGGGCTCAACACTAAAATAACTCACATTTATTTAACCCTTCCACCTCTTGACCATGACGTCATCTGCCTTAATGAAACGTGGTTAAGTGATAGCGTGCGTTATTCTGAAATCTGTGATGATTCTTTTTTAGTGTTTCGTTCGGATCGTAACCTTGCAGTATGTAACTGTGTGGTGAACTATATTTTAATTAAGAAGAAATTTAACGCAGTTATAGGCAACTTGGAAAACTATTCGCATTTCTAACCACATAATATTGATGTAGTTTATTGTAAACTAACTATTAATAATACTTTTATTTATGTATTCACGGTTTATATTCCACCAGCTAAGAATTATGTCTGCTAAAGTAGTTTAAGTGAATTTTTTGAGAATTTGCTTGTTTTATTCGATAATAATTTCCTGATCTTCGGAGATTTTAATATCCCCTAATTTGTATCTAATATTACTAATCGAAATGTTTTGTTATGTAAAATTTTGATATCTTTAATTGGAGCTAAACAATTTGTATTGTACAATTCCAGTAACAGATTATTAGATTTATTTATTACAAATATACCCTGTGTAATTACCAGGTATGGTACTTTGTTTGATGTTCATTACAATCATCATCCCCCACTAACTATTAATGCCAATATTGCATTAAATAATTATCATACATACTGTTCGCATAATGCTGTACCTGTGTCATTTAACTTTAAAAGAGCAGATGTCATTTAATGGCCTCATTTAATTGAGTAGCATTACAAGATTTTTCTGATGTATGTGAATAGTTCTACAATAATTTATATTCAATATTTAAGGAGTGTGTTCCAATAAAATATAAAAGAATTGGAACTTATCCGTCAGGAATTAAATTAGACCTCAAGCAAAAAGCTCGTTATTTCAAAATGTTTAAAAAATATCCTCTTATTGCAAATTATTATAAAAAATATAAATTACTAAGGTCTAAAATAAAATGTGGTATTAGAATATCATAAGATAATTATGTAAATAATTGTGAAAAGTCATTGATTACTAAAACAAACAAATTTTGGAATTTTGTAAACCATAAAAAGAATTAGTAATCTTTTCCTTCTGCTATGCATTATAACGATAACTGTTTCAACAAACCTGAAGCTATAGCAGAAGCTTTTGCAGCATATTGTCACAATGTCTATGCTCCTTAGTCAAATGATCCTTTTTTCGAAATTAAACTTGCATCTGATTTTCCAATTTCATTTGTATCAGAGAAAACACAACTAGGGTTGTTGTTGAAATTATTTACATGGTGATGTTGCTGAGTGCCTACTGAACTCTACCGTCTACTCTACTCTAACTCTACGCTAGTCTGAATGAATACTAACCTTACGCTACTATATATCTAATTACAAAAGTACAAAGTCAGCAAATAGTTAGCTACTTACGTCAAACAATATTATTTTGAATACCTGACCTCATTACAATATAACCTAATTTACTCAATTATTATTCACTAAGAATGTGCTGACTTTGACTTGTTACACATTAACAGAGTAATGTAGCTATGAAATTGAGTCTGAATTGAAAAAACTTAAATTCGATCTATCTTGTGGACTTGATTTAATCCCAAACTTAATTATTAAAGATTGTTCATATCCGTTTTCTCAAGCACTGTGTTACATATTTAATTTAGCACTTAAGACTGATAATTTTCCTAATGTTTGGAAGATCGCCCGAGTTACACCGATTTTTAAATCTGGTGACAAGTCCAGCATACAAAATTATAGACCGATTGGTGTAGTATAAAATTTCAGTAAAATATTTAAAAGCTTAATATCATTTCATCAGCATGGTTTCATATCCAAAAGATCAACGTTTACCAACCTATGCTACTTTACTCACTTCATTTTAGCTGGTATGAAGTATTTTACGATTTGTTGTGATAGTTGTCGAGGTCCCTTAAAAAGTTTTGCCTGGTTTTCTAATAGGTGGGATGTGCTTTGTTGATCTTTACAGTTTTTTGGTGGCTCTCCACAAGGAGTAGTCGTTGTCTGGTTATGGTGATAGGCTGATTAAGTAGTTTTGTAACTAATTGTTTTTATTTCGGAAGTTTTTTACTGTGATGTCCTTGCGGTCTGCGGCTGCTGCTCTGGAGGACCCCATGTTGGCAACGGTGAATGCTCGGGCGCCAACCGATTGCTCGGATTTCTCAGTGAAGCGGGGGTTAGGGTTTATTATTATTATTTTTGAATAAAAGAGTATTTTGGTTGTATGGTAATATTTATTAAAGTGAGAGTAGTACAACAGAGAACGAATAATAAAAAAACACAAACACTGACATGCAATATTTACGGCGACGTAATGCCGGCACGCGAGTTAATGTAGACTTACGCGGCTCCGTGTCTTGACGCATAAACTAAATCGGCAAACTCGGCGTTATCACGGCGCGTGTACAAGTCGGCGGTTTGGTAGACGGAGTATGGGAGTAAGTCAGATAAAGTCAAGATATTGAAGGATTTAAAAGAAGAAATTGACTTTACGATTGTTCCGAGTATCAAAAGGAATAATAATAATATTAAAAATCATAATAATAAAAAAATAATTAATCGTAAGTATTACAATACACATAAGAAAAAAATACTTGAGTCTCAAAAACAAAAGTATTCAAAGTCAAAAAGAAAAATTGCATATAATAAAAACATGGTTAAAATTCTCTTTAAAAAGGCACTTGTTAAAGCACAAATGATACCCTCTACTCATAAAATACATGAAATATCAGAATGTTTTATAAGAAATCTTTCGATACAATTATTACAACATTCAATGTCAGATTATGATAGCAGAATTGAAGCTGAAAAGATAATTAAGTGGTGTATGATAGGTCGACAGAACAATGTTTGTTGTTTAAAAAGAACTTTAAAAATTTTAAATGATAAAGCTGAGGCAAGTCGCACTAAAGTCAAGGCATGTGAATTAATAAAGTTAGATGATAAAATCAGCGCATTATGTGGCTATTCGAAACATAATGCAACATCTGAACCTTATTTCATGCTTACAGAATATAATTATGAGTTTGTGCAGTGTACAAATAAAGAAAATCATGCAATTAATTGCAACGATTTAATTATGGAAATTTTGCATGACATCAAAGAGAATATATTGAACGAGAATGGAGAAAATATAAATACAAGAAAAATTGAATTAAATTCAATGGGACAAATAAAAACATACTTCCTTTAATAGTACAAAAAAATAAATCAAAATCATGGGAATGTGATAAAGCAATGTGTAAGATATATGACAATAACGACTTAATTGATCATTATACACAATTTCTAGATAGTATTAAAGATCTTAAATTTGAAAATGTAAGCACATTCGTTGAAAATGTAAAACAATGTCACGCTCTTCATTCTAATCCATCGAAAGTTGGACATCCTGAAAGTTGTTACGTTGACTTTAAAACCTGTAATTCTAGCTTGATTTCAACTTTAATCCTGTCACCGCACTTTCCAAATGTGAGATATATAAAAAAGTTGGTAAGCACTATCGTTAACTTAACGGAAAATATAAAAAAAATTGATACAGCATTGAATAAACATGATTTAGACTTATGTTACGTTCCATTTTTGCCTTCTAACTTTTTCCTTAAATTTATTTAGCTACTTCCTTGCTTCTGCCTAAAATGTATTTTTGTTGTAAATATTAGTTGACTAAACTTCTTTTCGTCTTACCTTAATTTTATTTTGTTTCTTTTGTAATACTTAATCGTGTAATAATAACTTAAAATCATTCTGTTTCTCTTCTAATTTCAATTTCAGGTTAAGCACATTGCTTTGTTTTGATTCTTTAATTAGTAACAGCACGCCGTGAATTTAGCGTTTGTCATTGTTTAAAGTTAGTTCCTCTTCTGCTCACTTTGCTTATTATTTTTATGATTAATAATTTAGTAATCTTTAAATTTATTTAGTTTGTAGTCTTTTCTTTTGCCCTTTATTTGTTTTAATCCGTAAATATTTTATTGTAGATTATTTTGTTAACTTCATTCTGTCGGCAAGGTAGTGTCCTTTGCTATCTTGTCTTTGTTTTAGTGTAGATGTCGCCAGAAGGTGATATGTTTAGCGGCCGAGACTGAAATCTCTTGTATATAATTAAAGAATGCACAAAATTACCTGATTAATTTTAAAGTAACGACTTTTAACAAATTGCTCGAGTCGCGAATTTGAATTAAAAAAGTGATCTTCGAATCTAACGGTTGAGCTATTCGTAATATTATTGTTGCGTAGTGGAATTTAGTTTGTGTTGACGCAAAATAATACAGTGTAACTGGATTAGAGAGTAGTGTCGACCATTTTTGAATACTTGAGTATTCAGCGGATTTTCCGGATTTGATTTCGATGGGAATTTCATACTTTTTCTACCTTAAAGCCGCCTAAGAACTCAGGTAATTCATGCATTCATTATTGAAAAGTAAAACTTGTTTATTTTTGACAATTCTTTTGTTGAGAATTATTTTGTGATTCAGTTTTGTCTCGCCGCCAGACACGAACCTAATTGTGACTTCTGTTTCAGGCTTTTTATTTTTACGTTTTTATTATTATTGTACTTGTTTTTCATCTTGTACTGTTCGTCGTTTACGCTTTGGGCCGTTTGCCTTGCTGTGACGTATCGTGGGGTCCTAGTTATAGTCCTGGATAGAGGATTTGGAATAATTATTGAGGAAAGGAATCGTAGTACCACGTGGAACGGAGGTGACGTCACGAGCACGCATGTGACGCCCGCCTTTTTGGATTAGATGTTTTGCCGCCAATATTCCAATCGAAGTTTACCCAGCTACTGGACCGTACTCACAGCTAAGCCCCAATATCTTTATTATTGTTTTATCTATTTTTTTTGTATTTAGAGTCATATTCGAAATTATTTGTATTAGCATTTACGGCATTTCAGTTTATATCTTTTACAATAGTTTACATATTTACGTTTTCCTAATATTCATAGTAAATTGTACAAATCCGGTTAAGTATTTATTTTTGATTTAGTCACTTAGTATTGACATCGTTGTCGCAAGTTGTGTAGCTTGTGTGTGAAGAAGTTGTTAGTTCTGCAAGTGGTTTACGTTAATTTTGGTGTTGCGCCGCGTATCGCGTTTTGTTGGCCATCGGATCGTAATACGTCGTTTCGCGCTGCATTGTCGGGTTTTCAGCCAGGTTTTTACCTTTTTTTTATCGCAGTCCTAGTTGCTCCGGTAGAACACAGCGACCCAGCTTTCTTTTTAGTAAAATTTATTGCTGATTATTATTTACTACTTCAGTCTTAATTGGATTTATTTCTTAATTTAGTTTGTCTTTAATTTAATCGAATTGAATATTTAGTATAATTTTCATGTGTATTTAAACAGCAGTTTTGAATATAGCCGTTAATTCTATTATTAATTATTTAGTATTTCTTGGACGTTATAACATTGACACCCTTACGTACCCTGCGAGCCTCCCCTCTTCCTGAACACCTAGTATTTTCTAGTTCCAGTACCTTCGTGGTTGGGTATCGCTGGCAACAAAAACAACCACATGGCGCCCTATATTTATTTTAGTTTAGTTTTGATTTCGATATTTAATTTTTCTGTGTATCGAACCCACCCCATCTCCACTGAAACAGTTAGCTAGCCGCCTCCATCTTATGGAGCAGAATTGTACGTAATACTTTTTAAAACAAGAATACGTAAATATAAAAGAAAATTTAAAATCTACAGAACATGAAAACACAGAAATTGAATTAGATGAAGATAAAATAATGTCACTCTATTCGACGTCATTTAAAGTTTTGTACAAAAAATCTAAGGATGTTCCCATTCATGCTTGTGTATCGTGCGAAAAATTATGTTATGAACGGAATGTTCATAGCATACGCAAGTTTAAAAAATCATTAGAAACGAAGCCTCGGCGAGATTTAATGAAGTACTTGTATATTCAAAATGTAGATTCTGATTATGTATGCGACTACTGTCTGACAAGATTCCGTCAAAATAAAATGTGCATTCTTAATAATCTCATTGTAAAACCGCAACCACCTGAATTGTCAATTCTAAATGATTATGAAAAAAATTTAATTCAAAGAGCTAAAGCTTTTGAAATCATTCAAAAGATGCAACCAGTAACGAATAAAAATTTGCCGTTTAGACGGTTAATGCCAAAAGTCAAAGGTCGAACCTTTCATTTGCCATTACCCATTGAAGAAACGTTAAAGAAAATATGTTCTTCCACTGAACCTATAAACTATAAATCAGAATTTTATATATACCAACTAAATCTAGCATCATATGGGAACAGTTAGTAGATTTGAATAAAATCTTTAATGCATTACTTTGGTTGAAAAAAAGGAACCAACATTACAGTAATATTATATTGCCAGAAAATGTGAACGATTTGTTGAATAAAATCAACGTTGAAGATTTTGTTTCAAATATATGTGAAGAAAACGATACAGAGGCCGAAACAGAAAATGTGGATGATAATTTAAATTGTACCGATGAAGAAATAATTCAAATTAAAAATAATATGACTCAGCCTAATGATGAAGAAACAGGTAACAGAAAGGCTATATTAACACAAAAGTATGATACCGATGAGTTTTATGAACAATATACAATTTACCTTATCAATGAGAAAAGAGTAAATGAAACTGCAACGAATCTTTACCAAATGCTAAAAGTTCATGTTGCTCCATTAGACAATAGGATGAAATTATTGGATTTACTATGTTTTCCAGATTTATATCCATATGGAGAAAATGGTCAACATGAAGATCGTAGCATACGATTAACTAACTTTAAGTTTATTCAGTGTAAATTAATGTCGAAACATGCAAGATATAGACTTAATATACAATACTTGTTCTTCTTACTAAGCGATAACAATATTCGACAACTGAGAGCTGGAATTTATCATAAAATGAATAGTACCAATCCGCGAGAAAAATACAATGCAGGTTCATATCTGCATTTACTTTCTAAAGATCAATTAGAAACCAACTTAAATACAGTATTTGCAAGACTGCGAAATACTGAACAATTTTGGAAAATACCTAGAAGTAATCTTTATTGCATGATTGATAATTATGGACCAGCAACGTGGTTCTTGACTTTGAGTCCAGCAGAATGGTTGTGGACTGACCTAATAGATTATATCCGTGAAGTTAATACACCAACAATGGACAAAAAGTCAGCTGCAGATATGATTGCAGCTGATCCAGTATCAGTTTCAAGATTTATTGATAATAAATTCCATGCTGTGTTTGATTTTATATGTACTAGTGATAATCCGTTGGGAAAAATTACACATTATTTTTGGAGACTTGAATACCAAAGTAGAGGAACACAGCATTTTCACTTATTATTATGGGTTGAAAATGCACCTGTTCTTGGAGAATCTTCAAATGATGAGGTAGCTGATTTTATAATGCAATATGTTACTTGTAGAATCCCTAAAAAATCTGTATCGCCAACTTTATTTGAACGTGTTCATACTCATCAACGACATCATCACAATTCATATTGTCTTCGTACTAAAAAGACTAAAAAAGGATTTATGAAAGTTTGCAGATTCGGGTTTGCACGTCCTACAACTGAAAAACTTCTTTTAAGAGATGTGGTGACGTCTATTGCAGGTAAAAAACTTCTAAAATCCAAAAATAGATTATACGATTTACCTCGAAGTGATGACGAAACATTCATTATGATTATAATCCCGCTTTATTAACAGCTTGGGAAGGAAACATGGACATTCAATTTTGTGGAGATAAAACGACAATTAACAGGTATATTACAAAATATGGAACGAAAGGTGAAAAAAGTAATATTGCTCAGATCGACTTCAATACCATCAATTCTTCGTCATTGTGTAGTCGTCTATGGAGTTTTTCACTTCGAGCATTAAATAATAGGGAATGTGGAATTTTAGAAGCAGCTGATAGTTTATTGGGAATTTCACTCTATGGTACCGATCCTACGACAACGATAAAATGGATTAATGTTAACGAAATAAGAAGTAAAAAGTTAAAAACACACGACGAAATTGCATTATTAGATCAAGATTCAACCGCTATATATTGTTCAAACATGATTGAAGATTATTATCCTCAACGACCAAATGAACTGGAATCTTACTGTTTGTACGATTTCATCAAATGGTTTGATTATAAAACGGATAAGTCTAAAGATGCTACGTTAAGAAACGTAAGAATGCTTGCCTCGTGAATCATTTACAATTAACAAATCTTTCCATCAAATTTTGAACACAATCAGTCCACTTATTTTAGGTTAGATAATACATTAGATAAGAGGACTCGGTGTCGCTATTACGTACTTTTTATTCTAAATGTTCTGTAAAAAATGGACACGCCAATTTTGATACCTTGTCAACCAATGCAATTTGAGATGGTTACGGTTTGATGGGATAGATATTACTGAAACATAACTTAGTCATGATAGTTTAAAAAAAATATTTAATTTTGTATTTTGTTTGATTTTATTTTAATTTATAACGTTCGTGACATTTTTATTTATTAAAATTTATTTCTTGCTTACAAATGATATCACTCATTTTTTGTTTGGGAAATTTTTTTAATTTTAATTAAAACACTGCTGTGGAACTCTTGCCGTAACTCTTTACAAAGTAATTGTGTTTTGAGTTTGATTACATATTATCAGGTATTTATAAATATTATCAACATAATTTTGAAGATTAGACTTTAAGATCTAAAATTATAATTTTCTAATATCCTGCTTTACTAATTATTTTAAGCATCAAATAAAAATTTTACGACATAAAATTCTGCATCTAAATCAATAAACAAAATTTATTTTGCCTGTTTCGTAACAAAATAGATCTGAAAATGAGGAAAATTACCTCAAAACTAAATTAAACATGTGTGATTTTTAAATTATCAGTTGTAGGAAAAATGTTGTTTATAACACGTGTCGAAAAAGGTTACGTATATGTACAGGTTTCCACACTCGGTAAGCCTCGTGCGTTAAACTCTGCATTTTTTCTGCACTTGTTAAAATACCTATTGTAGCACTGTTTTTGACAAAAACAGTTGCACAAAATTCACTTTGTAAACGTGGTATAAAAAATTTAATTTTCTGTATTTATGAAATATAAATATGTATAATAAATACAGCTTTTATTGTATGTAAATATTAAAATTATTTGAAATGAAAGTTTGTTGAAAAGACTTTTTATTTGGGACGTATGGCTGCACTGATTTTCACATTGTACACAGCGCACTCTCACTGATAGTAAATTGCTATATTCTTGCTGTGTATTTATTATTTGAACATTTTTATAAAATAAATAGAAATAAAAAATAGTATATTAAAAAACTAGTTACATAAGACAATATATTATCGGATGACAGGTCTATTGCGGTTTTTTTTTTATTTAGTCAAATCACGCCCCCCCGCCCCCAGGATTTTAGTGGAGGAGGGCCACAGGGATAATTTTAATGGGGTGAAAATTGTTTGACGGCTGTGAGAATCGAACTCGGGTTCTCAAATCCATAGGCCGACTCGATTCCATTGAGCCACCTACCTTAGAAAATGGTATACAGTACCATATACCGGGCATATAAATGAAATATGTAACATGGAATTGGTATGTTGATTGTTAATTAAATTAGGCTAAAAGGGTAAATAAAAAATATTTTGAATTAAAAATTGCATCTAATGAGTACCTACTTGTTGCTCAGTTGTTTCGTATAAAAGAGTAAGAAGCAAACGAAAAATGGCTTGTATAATAGTATATTAAAATACATGTTATAGAAGACAATGTATTCTAGCACGAGTGTTTCATACTATTTTCTCTGTTTTGTTTTTTTTTTACATAATTTGCAGAAAGATTCAAATTTCCAATAATAAATTTAAATTGCAATATTCATTTCATATTTTTATATTATTCATAATTATTTACATCACTTTAAGAGTCGTATTTACACTTTGTGCTAGTGGTGCTCTCCGGGGTCGGCATGAGAGGGGTTTAGCCATGTGCGCTATCCGGGCGGGGCTTCGTACATGGGCTAAATAAAGTTTGCAGTGACGGTCAACGAAGAATTCTCGGCAATCGGCTGGGATCGGATGTAGGTATAAATATGTATTGGGAAATTTACTCGAATTATTTAAATCAATTGAACGAAACATACAAAGGATGTATTCTATGTAAAATATATATAACAAAGTAAAGTTGTACATTTTTAATACAAGTAATAGCTCTGATTAAAACAAATCAAATGAAATAATATTGTGTCAAATTGACAGCATAAAACAAACATAAATAAATAAATAAATTTGGAAACGATCAAACGGCCTATATAGATAAATAGTAATCTCTAAAATAATTTTTTTGCACATTTCAAAATCTTTGCAGATTTTCGTTTTTCTATTGCAGTCTTTATATATTCAGGTTCTCTAATTGGTAAGTTCCTTGAATGGCGAGGGTCTACAAGCTCTAGAAGTACACAATTAAAATTTTAAAAATCCAATTTAGACAGCATCGTATTAAAAAAATCGTTATCTCTTTGTATATGTTCTATTTTTATTGGATTATTTTCAAAGCCAGTCCATACACCGAATATACATTTATTTCTATTACTCATTTCAAGCTGCCGTTGTACTTGATAAAACCAATTGTGTTTCTTATTAATTTCATATGAATCTGTTGTTGAATTATATTTCCAAAATATGATTTTCTTCGATTTTATTGCTTCCTCGGGATCCATTTTATATGCCGATATAGGACATTTAACTTCAATAATTATTTCTTTGTCTACATCAGGCGTAGCTCCTAACAGGCAGATTCATAAAGCGGATTAGCGCTAATACCATTTTTTATTTCGTTTTTAAACCTCTTTTCAATGTATGAAACAAGTTTATTAACTTGAGTTAAAGAGAGTAATAATTAGAATCAAATTTAATTCATTTCTTGAACCTGTTTTAATTTGAAACAGAGTTATAGATAATATTAAAAACGGTGTTAGCTCTAATCCGTTTTATTAATCTGCCTAACTTATATTTTCATGAATAAATAATCCACATGGGTTTATTCTCAAATTTTCCTTTGATTGTACGCAGTCCAAAGCAATCATTTAATTATTTTTACCATGACAGAGAGATATATATATATCTGCCAAATCTGATTTATATAGCAGTCTTTCTACAAGTTTCTGGCAACTTGTGTCTTCTCTTCTTTTACATATAGTTCCAAAATTGGAAGGAGTTAAAATCTTCCTGCGTTCTTTATCCTGCTTGTAATAAAGTACTTCGTTCTATAGATTTTATTTCATCTTTATTTTTTAAAGTTTTTTCAAAAATATTTCCATTTCCTGTTTTAATTCTTTGTCCGGTATATCTGATTTTTGACAATTTTCTCCATAATTTGAATCTTGTACATATCGCCTTTTCTCATGTTTATCATATTTGTAACTTGAATATTTTCTTGTGTTAGTAGAAACATATTTTTCGCGTCTAGCTTATCGACGAACTTCTAATAATTTGGAATATTTTCCCGGACTTTTATTATTACACATTGTTTTATGTAGTTTATAATGTGGAATTAGTTATGTCTTGTTTTAAATTTCTTATTTCATTTTCGGTATTTCCAAAAAGATCTTATAAGTTTTAGAGTTTTTCCAATAATTTTATTTTTAATAATCTTATCGACTCTAATATCTTGCTCAATTTGATAAATAAAAATATAAAAAAGGTGAAATATGCAAAATATGAAAAAATATGCATTTTTCCTAAAATCCGAGCCTCAGTTATATACCCTTTCCCCACTTTACGATGTCTCCCAATGTTTTGTCTACATTGTGTGGTCGAAGCTTTGTATATTTTCGACTGCAAACTATAGATGACACAGTAGATATGCAGTAGTGACAGCATTCACCGCTATGAGAGCGCTAGTGAACGATATACGTTTCTTCTTGAAATACTCATTTGCAGAGGTTTAGCTCTTGCTATAGATTTTTTCGTAAATAACTTATTATCATACTTTGAAAAATGTTTCCAGATACTTCAAGATGTCATCTAGGATTATATTGTGTTGAAATTATTATTTTCAATTTGTATTATATTAAAAATGACCATTAAAAAAATTAATTTTTTTGCAGATAATAACTATTGTTTTTCTTAAAACTAGGGCAAAGAACAAAAATCTAACACAGTACGATCTTAGATCTATTCTTGAACTTGACCATAGTTTTTTAATGAAGTCAATATGTTTTATAGATTCTGAGAAAAAGCGTAAGTGCTGAAACACTTTTTGAAGTCAAATGCCGCCTGTAAATACGACTCTTAACTTAATAATTTAAAATTGTAATTAACCCTCAAGTACTATCGTACCCGACAATTTTATTTTACTTTTTTTTGCAATTATATATATATATATATATATATATATATATATATATATATATATATATATATATATATATATATATATATATATATATAAGTTATCTTGCCGTAGCTCCCCTATAATAATGCTTAGTAGTATATTGTTTATCTTAAGGTATTATATTACGTTGATTAGTTGCTTTATTCTTTGTAAGATGTAACATAGTTTTAAGTTAGTCTAGAATCAAGCTTGTACCAAGCAACATCGTTGCTAGTGTTCGAATAAATATCTTTTTAAAAAATCAACTTGCGTAGATCGAACTATTATTGGCGCAGTCTTGGTAGGATTTGCCATACAGCACTATCGATAAGTAGTACTGGTTCGTTTTTAACGATTTGAGGCAAATTACGAATTTAAATCGATCAACAAGTGATAAGTAAAAGTGACTCCTGTCGTCGAACACACATCAAGCATCGCAGCACCGTCTACCGTGGCCGAGAGAACATCGGACACACGACACCCACGTCAACTTCGAAGGCATCTCGAGCAGTCCGAGGGAACATCGGAACGTCTCAACTCCGCACGGGTCAAAATCTTCAACGCACATGAAGACGCTGATTCTGCTGTAAGTACCTTATGTCTTTTAGAGGTTCTAAAATAATAATTAATACTGACTCAAGTTCTGATTCTGACTCCAGTTCCGAAAGTGAACTGTCCCCAAATATTTTGACTAATAAAATAGTCTCAAGTTTATTAATTAAAAATTCAATATTTAATTTTAATCAAGTAAAAATGGCAATGCCAGCTTTAAAACGAGAATATCTCGATATGATTCCCGATTTCCATGGGGAACGCGAACTTTTACCCCGATTTCTTGAAATATGTCAGAAATTGGTAACTAAATTTTATAACACAACGGATATAACAGATTTTTAAAACGAATATCTAATGTCCACAATATTGTCAAAAATAAAAGGTGACGCCGCAGTTAATATTGCGAGCTGTACCATTTCAAATTTTAAAGAGTTAAAAACTGCTCTAACTAACACGTACGCTGACAAACGCGATACATATACACTTGCCATAGAAATGACTGAATTAAAACAGTCATATAATGAAACACCTTTTGACTTTTATAACAAGTTACAACATTTGTTAAATCTTCAGATCTCTTATATTAAAACTCATTCGGATCCTAGTGAATCCAACGAAGCCGCTCTTTTATCGCGCTATTTTCAAAATTATGCGTTACGCATATTATTACGAGGTCTTAGAGAACCAATAGGACAACTAATGAGAGCTAAAAACCCCGCAGATTTAAATTCCGCATTAAGCATGTTAACGAACGATTTTCAGTTCGACATCCCAACTACTAAAAATCCCAATCTACATAATACACAGAAAATAACTCCAAAATTTAATCAACCACAACAATTTAATCAGACTAAACCATTATACCAGACAAATTACGTACCACACGTAAATAAACCATTTAATAGAAATTTTAATCAAAACTTTCAACCTAATAGAAGTAAAATGACACAAAATCTAAATTTCGGTCAACGATTTCCAAATCCAACACCCATGAGTATATCCACAAATAACACACATCAACCACGACCAGGACCATCTCACGGTTACAAAAATTTTAGACCAAAAGAAAATGTAAATTCTGAACAATTATATAACATAGACAGTGAGACAATCGAGTATGAACATGACACGCACACAGATAACACATACGAACAAGTTCAACATGTCATCGAATTCCCCACAGACACAAACACTGAACCGGACGATTTTTTATGCGAAACTGCCTCGGAAACATTTCAACAATAGAATTACTAAATCTAACGAATAATCAAAACGCATTACCTTACATAATATTGCCAGAAAACAATCTTAAAGTTCTAATAGATACAGGCAGTACAAAATCATTCGTGAAACCTGATATAGCAAATAAATATTTCAAAAAATCTATCTTTAAAGATCCATTCCAAATTTCTACAGCACATGGCACTTCTTTAGAACAATTTAGCACTCTAATACCCACTTCCAAAATTTTTAATATGAAACACATTAACAATTCTTGCTTAAAATATCACTTATTTAATTTTCATGATAAGTTTGACTTACTGTTAGGAATAGATAATCTAAAATTATTAAAAATCATCATTGACGTAAATAACGATTTATTAATAACTTCAAATTCCAAAATTAAAATTCATTATCTTCAACCAAATAATAACAAAGTGAATTCAAATAACATTTCTGCCATGAATAAAATAGTTCTAGAACCCCAATCCGAAAAAATTATTAAAGTAAAAGTAAACATAAAATCAGGAAACGTTGTTATTCCAGAAATTAAAACAAACAATTTAAAAATTCCAGAATGTGTCACGAAGGCTGAAAATCATGAAGCACTATGTACAGTAATGAACCCTACAGACCTAAAAATCACACTAAACATACTGAAACCACTGAACGTTGAGTTATTCGATAATTACGTATCATACTCTAGACATACCCCTAAATTAAATCTATTAGAAATAGAAAAAAATAAACACGACATATCTAAATCTCGCACAAATTACATGAATAACGAAGAATCCAATCATGAAATTGTTTATAAAAAAGAAAAACTAATCACAAACGCTGACGCACTTAGCAGAATTCCACACGACCCTCAAAATTTAACTCCATCTAAATTAGAAGATAATTATTTATTTGAGTATCAAAATTATTTAAATTTTAAACAAACAAAAACCAATGCTAAAACAAATGTAGTAGAAATTAACGATGATTTATTCAATGCACCCCTCAATAATAGCCTAGCACATTGCGTGAGCAAAGATCTTGGTATGTACCAAGGAATAGCACAGAAATTTAAACATAAATTCAAAAATGTCGAAATCTTAAAAAATCTAAACCCAGAATTACACAACTTAGTTTATTTACAAGATAAAAATAGATTTATCATCTATCTCATAACAAAAAACCGCTACTTCGATAAACCATCTCTTCAAGATATATTTTACACTCTGTTAAATTTAAAAGACTTTTGTTTAAAAAATAATATTAAAAATTTAAGCATTCCCAGACTTGCATGCGGTAAAGACGAGAAAAACTGGAGAGATATAAAAATGATGATTCAGTACATTTTTCTAGATACGGACGTAACAATATCCGCGTATACTGGACCGGACTTAGAATTATTACCACGAGTAGAACTTAACATCAATGAAACAGACATAACTGCATTTCAAAAATACATAGACGACTTTAACGAAAAATTATTAGATCCTAACGATAATAATAATCCCGACGACTCTGAATCTTTAATAGTTGCAGTAGGCAACGATAAACAAAATTTTAATGACAACGCATCTGACGATAGTGATGAAACAATACACTCCAACGTAGAAAATCCTGTAATCGGTATCCCGATAGTTGAATGCCCCGTAAACTACGGTAAAAATCAAATCATAATATCCGAAATCGAATATAATCCTCCGAATCCCACTATATTAAAACTTCATAAAAATAAACAAAGAATTCTAGTAAAATTTTCAAAAAATGATTTTGAAAAAGACATGATAAAATTTATTAAAGAATATGTAGTCCCTCGCGTTAAATACTATCTTTATTTTGAAAACCCCCTTTATGAAAAATTTAGCACTACCCTACAAAAATATTTTAAAAATTCGGAAATAAAAATGATTAAGTGTACAAAAAAACTTTTAGATGTAATAGATGAAGACGAAATCATCCAAATTATTCAATCTTTTCATGAAAGTAAAACTAACCACAGAGGAATTGATGAAACCGAAACTAGGATAAAACAACGGTACTATTGGCCTAAACAAAGAAAATCAGTACAGACTTATATTAATCAATGCCAGATCTGTCAAATAACAAAGTATGAAAGAAATCCCCTGAAATTAAAATTTAATATCACTCCAACCGCAATAAAACCCTTTCAGATAATCCATATTGATAGTATTACATTAGAAAATTCTAAATTCTTAACTATAGTAGATTCTTTCTCCAAATATGCACAGGCATATAAAGTAAATTCAGGACAAGGAATAGAAGTTGTGAATAAATTAGTTAAATTCTTTACTCATCATCCTATCCCAGACCAGATAATATCAGATAACGGTCTAGAGTTTAAAAATTCAATTTTGCAAGAACTCTTAGAAGTTCATAAGATCAAAATTCACTTTATTAGTTCCCAACACCCTGACTCTAATGGTATTGTAGAGCGCTTTCATTCGACTTTAATCGAACACGTCAGACTTTTTAACAATCAAGAATTATATAAACAAGAACCTATTGAAATTAAAGTAAATTACGCATTATTGGCATATAATAACACGATACACTCGGTTACAAAATTAAAACCTACAGAAATCATTTCCGGACACATAGATTCTAACTCTCCATTTAATATAGAAATAAATAAACAATTAGTAAATAATTATATTACAGAACATAAAAATAAAATGAAAATACTTTACCAAAAAATTAATGAAAAAATTGACCATAATAAAAATAAAAATATTAATAAACTTAATGAAACACGAGAAGAATTACCCGAGATCCCAGATCAAATTTTAGTTAAAAATAAACAGAAACAACAAAAAACTAAAAATAGATTTAAACCGGAAGTAATAAGACATATTAACAAAAAACTTAAAACAGCTAAAATAAAAACTAAACACGGTAACACTTCAGAAAATATCCATTTGTCAAATATCAAACGTCCCAGGAAAACAACTTATTCTTTTAAAAATATTCCAGGTTGTTCGCAATCGCACGACCAGTTAAACTAGAAATAGCAAAACACACTTTCATACACTACTATGACTTGACACCCTTATATAAGGAATATGATAACAATACAACAATCTTAACGTAACCACCACAAGTTCAACAATTTATAATCATGAATTAGATAATTACAATAAAATAATTAAGTTCCTCCAATCTAGTATTAACGACAAAATTAATCATATTAAAATACATTCTACTAACGTAAGAAACAAAAGAGGACTAATCGATGGCCTAGGAACGATATTTAAATCTATCACTGGTAATTTAAAAATGGAAAAGATTTAACATAATTTTGGAACGCATGTAGAATAATGAACAAAATTAATTAAACATGGCATACAGTGTAAACCCCATAATAATATAAAAATTTAATGGTACAATTCAAAATATTCAACATAACGAATCAGTAACAATAATTAATTGTAAAATATCATAATCTCAAATAAATTACTTTATATCATTATTAATAAATTTCGAAAAAGCGATTTGAACTTTATTATTCGCATTCAATACTTATAAAACTGGAATCAGAATTTGTAACAACCATCCTAGAAATAAAACACTTGCTAAAATCTGAGAATAATTAAAATAAACCTCTAGACGACATTTGTACTAAAGGAACAACATATCAGTGTTCCAATAAATTTTAAACCCACTATAACCCAGTATGCGAAAGCCAAATTCTCCTAGAAAGCTGAATACCAAAAGAAACCACATCGAGATCGTTCCAGAAATCAACCAGCACCTCGCAGCATTTCCCCAAGAAGAAAAATTTAAGTTTAACTACCCACAAAGTGCAGAAGTGAAAGTTCTAAGTGGTGTGTATCTCATTAAAGAAAATAATTGTGAAGTGTTGTTCAAATTAATAATAAATCTCTCAGTTGGCATAGGCCTAGTATTTGGACAATTATACTTTATGTTAGACTTTTATTTATAATAACTTACTATGTACTATAATATGTTAGACAGAAGAAGATCCAGCGCAGAACCAACGTCTCATCCCCAAACAAAGATATTCGCCTACCAGAAGGGGCTCAATTTTAAGAAGGGAGGAGTTATCTTGCCGTAGCTCCCCTATAATAATGCTTAGTAGTATATTGTTTATCTTAAGGTATTATATTACGTTGATTAGTTGCTTTATTCTTTGTAAGATGTAACATAGTTTTAAGTTAGTCTAGAATCAAGCTTGTACCAAGCAACATCGTTGCTAGTGTTCGAATAAATATCTTTTTAAAAAATCAACTTGCGTAGATCGAACTATTATTTATATATATATATATATATATATATATATATATATATATATATATATATATATATATATATATATATATATATTAATTTTAGTTATTGTAGGTTTTAAAGCAATCATTTGTCGTAAACCTTGATTGAATAAATGTTGAACTTTATTAAAAGTTAAACAAAAAAAAAAAGCTTTATATAAACGTGTACAAAAAGTGCACATAAACAGAAAAAAAAATTCCAAAAATATTTTCCCGAATGAGTTTGTCAACTTCCAGAAAGTTAGGAGCAACTGTCTTCCCACTCGATCTTGGATATATATATATATATAAAAAAAGAAGAAGAACAGTTAAGAATAATCGAAAGAAAATTCTTGAGAGCAATTCTAGGACCAGTAAAAAACGACGACAACGAATATAGAATTAGAATGAATTTCGAAATAGAAAAAGAAATAGAAGAAGACATAGTAAGGAAAATTAAACAACAACGAGTAAGGTGGTTAGGGCATGTTTGGAGGGCAGGTGCAAAAGAAATGATAAATAATATACTGCAATGGGATCCTGGAAGAAAAAGAAGAGGAAGGCCGAGAGCAACATGGATGCAACAAGTAAAGGAAGATCTAAACAACATAGGGATCACCGACTGGAAAGCAAGAACTGCAGACAGGAAAAAATGGGAAAAGATATGCAAGAGAATATAAGAAGATCAAGAATACGGGAGTGATCCCCCCAAATTAAAGGATCGAGAGAGCTTCGAAAGAGGCGGTTCAACCCCACAATGGGGTGTTAAACCACGATGTATGTATATATATATATATATATATATATATATATATATATATATATATATATATATATATATATATAATATTAATTTTAGTTATTGTAGGTTTTAAAGCAATCATTTGTCGTAAACCTTGATTGAATAAATGTTGAACTTTATTAAAAGTTAAACAAAAAAAAAAAGCTTTATATAAACGTGTACAAAAAGTGCACATAAACAGAAAAAAAAATTCCAAAAATATTTTCCCGAATGAGTTTGTCAACTTCCAGAAAGTTAGGAGCAACTGTCTTCCCACTCGATCTTGGACCACGCGGGGCCAAGCGAAACCACAAACCCTTTAAGATCGGATCCGATGAGGGCCTAACTAAGGGGACCGCGCCATGTGTGCTTAATGTGCAAGTAGTATCTAACAATTGGTGCATGACATTAAACAAGATCAATGCTAAAAAAGATAGTGAAGTATGCGAAAATCCCCGACATATCTGAAGTCCTAACCGAGAAGTATGGAAAGGACATTATTTTTTTCGGAGCCATGACATTGTCACTGAAAGGTGTCTGGAGCAAGACGTCTATCGAGGTTATGTCGTACCTCGTGTCTTTGTGTCTTTACAAAGTATGTGAAATTAATTTTGTTTATTGGTTCAGATGCAGAATTTTAAGTCCTAAAACTTTTATTTTAAGCTTATTGCTTAAGATATTTCGGGAAGCAGGAAATTACAAAATTATAATTTTACATGTTAAAGTCCTATGTTCGAGAGTCATGGTCACCACCCTAGTTAATATTCGGTGGGGGGGATCGCCCTGGCTACCGGATTTCATACCACTGAGCTAACCACCCCATAAAAAGTATATAATAAGATAAATACTTAAAGAAATGCAGAAAACGCATATCCAGGTAAACTGCAAATTAAAATTGCGCCGGAAGGCCAACAAAATCAAAGTTCCCAAAAATAAAGGTCGGAAGGACCTCAAAATTAAATAAACCAAAAGAAAATGATAATACGATGGAACCGTACGAAGCATAAAACTTACTTCGATCCACTCGTCACAAATACTCTGACCACTTATGTGTCTGTTGCGCGACTCCTGCTTGTACCGTGGTGTGGTGGACTCGTGAAGACGAGGAAGACGAAACGTGATGGAGCAGTGGACGACAGGCTTCAGGATTTCAGAGATCGCGACCCAAATCCCCGTACGGGCGTTCCGAGTGGAAGCGTACAAATCCCACTCGCGGAAATAAATATTTTCACCAATAACACTCGGCAACGATGTAAAAGACGAAAAATCGTAATTTTTAATCGGTTAAAAATTGCGAGAACTCCGAAAAACCGTTAAAACGACCGTTATCTCCTAAACTCCAACTGTGACTCGTGCCACCCTGCAAAATTTCGCGAAATTCGCGAACATTTCAAAAATCGCGGTAAGAGAAAGAAAGTTAGAAAAAGGAAAGAAGATATTCAAAAGACGCGCCAAGTTACGGAGGTTGGCCATGCGAGACTGAGAAACGAATAAAAAGAATAGAGATCGGAAACTAATGTGCAAGACAGAGACAGAACAATGATTGATGTGAATACAATTAAATGTCACTAAATTAGTAGAATTAAGTAAATAAAAGTTACTAACTAAACATCTGTCCTGACAAAATGTAAATGTAACCTAAAACTGAATCAATTTTTATCCACGCGGTATGAATATGAAACTAAATAATAAATAATTATTAGCGAGATGAATTAAATAAATAAAATGATTAATTAAAATTAATAAAAGTAACAGGTAAGTATATTTAATTTTTACGCACAGAAACAAGGAAACGTAGGAATGAGAAATTATGATTTTTGGAAAAAAAAGATACAAGACAAATAGGAACGTAACAACCGGTGTGGAAGAGTCTGACAACAGAGGGAGAGGAAACATTCTTTCCATCGTTGGGTCGGGCGATCACTCGACGAGCCGCGAACACGACATCGCCGGTGAGACTGGTCGTGACAACGTTGGGAAGCAATCAACAAGATGTTTGAGAAGTAAAGATACTGCCGCTATTTACCCGCGCTTGTTTGAATATTTTCACGTTGATATTCGGACCACTTTGCGGAAAGATTGAACGCTTCTGATGACGGGAAAAGTCTGCGTGACTGCGAAGATCCCAACAGTTCTTGGTGACTTCAGACTCGCGGACTATTTCCCCGAATGAGTTTGTCAACTTCCAGAAAGTTAGGAGCAACTGTCTTCCCACTCGATCTTGGACCACGCGGGGCCAAGCGAAACCACAAACCCTTTAAGATCGGATCCGATGAGGGCCTAACTAAGGGGACCGCGCCATGTGTGCTTAATGTGCAAGTAGTATCTAACAATTGGTGCATGACATTAAACAAGATCAATGCTAAAAAAATATAGTGAAGTATGCGAAAATCCCCGACATATCTGAAGTCCTAACCTAGAAGTATGGAAAGGACATTATTTTTTTCGGAGCCATGACATTGTCACTGAAAGGTGTCTGGAGCAAGACGTCTATCGAGGTTATGTCGTACCTCGTGTCTTTGTGTCTTTACAAAGTATGTGAAATTAATTTTGTTTATTGGTTCAGATGCAGAAGTTTAAGTCCTAAAACTTTTATTTTAAGCTTTTTGCTTAAAATATTTCGGGAAGCAGGAAATTACAAAATTACAATTTTACATTTTAAAGTCCTATGTTCGAAAGTCATGGTCACCACCCTAGTTAATATCCGGTGGGGGGGATCGCCCGGGCTTGCCCCACCCTGCGGACGCCCATTTATATGTATATATATATATATATATATATATATATATATATATATATATATATATATATATATATATATATATAAGTTATAGTGCGGAATAGTGCTGACATAGACAATGAATACTTTTAAGAACGTGACTTTATGTAGAATTATCATATTACATTATACGTAGTTGTAGTTTAATGATGGGATCTTCTTTGTATGTTTTAAGTTAGTCTTAGCTCAGAATCTGTACTAGTAGGAACTCTTAAAGTAAAATAAATACTTTTTAAAAACAAAGTTAATTTGTTTAATAATATAATTGGCGCAGTCGGTAGGATTTGCCATAACAAATTAGTGAAAATAATTTGGTTCACCTTAGTGATTTATTTGGCAAACGAACAGTCTTTTTGTGTTAACGCAAGTAACACTTTGTGCGCGTAGTGAGTTAACGTACATAACTAACTAATCGCGCATCTTACTAAAAGACTGACAAAAAACAAATTAACTTAAGTTCCTGAGCGTCCTCACCGTGCTGAGTGCAAATCAGCCAACGAGAACGTCAACTCTGCAGCGTCGACCAGCTGGGCGGCATCTCCGAATCCAGAGGCACCTGCATCCGACCTAGACGACTACAGTACGAGCATCTCATCAAGCGATTTCAACGAATATGAAACCGTCACTGATACTGCTACTGTAAGTACTACATGTCATTTCGAGGTCCAAATATAATAATAAATTCAAGCGAAAGTTCAAATTCTGAATCAGACTCAGATCTTGACGATCCTACTTTAATTCCAAATAGCTCAAATAATCCTAGAATTGTATTAAGAAAGTCTAGATTAAACATGACTACCCCAACCTTAAAAAAGGAATATCTGGATATGGTTCCAGAATTCTACGGTGAAAGAGAACTTTTACCAAGATTTATAGAAATCTGCGAAAAATTAGTAAAACGATTTTACAATCAAGCAGATGCTCAAGATTTCCAAAATGAATATTTAATGAGCACAATATTAGCTAAAATAAAAGGCGAAGCAGCAATAAATATTTCTAGCTGTTCCGTGAAAACTTGGGACGATTTAAAAACGTCACTGATAGATACTTATGCGGACAAAAGAGATTGTTTTACCCTAACAATAGAAATGACCGAACTAAAACAAGGCGCGAACGATACGGTATTTGATTTTTATAATAAAATACAACACATTCTAAATTTACAAGTATCGTATGTAGTAACAAATCATCCGACTACTGCCGAAATAATGACTGATTTCTTTAGAAATTACGCCCTCAGAATTTTATTAAAGGGATTAAAAGAGCCAATAGGGCAACTCATGAAAGCAAAGAAACCTGCTGACTTAAACGCTGCACTAAGTATGCTTAAAAAATTACTTTCAGTTTGAAAATCATTCCAAACCATCTAAAAATGTAATGCCTATTCAAAAACCATTCCCAAGACAGAATAATCAAAATTTTAGAAATAATAGACCCTTTCAAGTAACGAATGTACCGCAGAACACTAACTGCACGTTTAATAAACCACAGACATATTTCAATAACCAACATACAGCGCAGCGTAGAACTAACTTTCCTACAATGATTATAAATACTAATCAACCACTTCCCAGACCTACACCAATGAGTATCTCTACACGAAATACACAATTAAATGCCCCAAGACCTGGACCTTCCACTCAAAGACAAAATTTCATAAGTCAGAACAGACAATTCTTTCCCAAAAATATCGCGGAAGAACTTTATAATATAGATCAATCAGAAATAATAAATTATACAGACGAACAAAACATTGTAGATCAACCAGAAACACAAAATTATACAGTGGATGAATATACACTCGATGATAACGCAGAAATGACAGCTGAAACTAACATATCAGATCAAAACGAACATTCTTTTTTAGACGAAATAGCCTCAGATCAAATATTTCATACTTCCAATTAATGAACTTAACAAATAACCAAAGCAAACTGCCATTCTTTATAATTCCAGAAAATAATTTAAAAATCTTAATAGACACTGGTAGCACGAAATCATTTGTAAATCCCGACATTGCTTTGAAATACTACAAACACGCTATCAGTAAAGACCCGTTTCAGATTACAACTGCACACGGCTCCTCTACCGAGAAGTACAGTACACAAATTCCTATCTCAAATATTTTTAATCTTAGAGATAATTCAAAACCCGCGTTAAAATATTATCTTTTTAAATTTCATAATCAATTTGATTTACTTCTTGGCATGGAAAATATGAAAAAACTAAAAATTTCAATTGATACCGTAAACGATATGATAATTACCCCAAACAGTAAAATCAAAATTCATTATCATAATTCTAAAGCTACCCCCGATACAAATAATTTAATAATAAATGAAAAATATTGTAATATTGGCATAATAGAACCGACTTCGGAAAAAATAATTAAAATAAAAGTTAATAAAGAAAAAGGTAATATTCTAGTTCCAGAAATCAAAACAAAAAATTTAATAATTCCTGAATGTGCTACTGTAGCAAACAATTTTGAAGCTATGTGTATAATTATTAATTTATCAGAGAATGAAGTTAAATATCAGTTTACAATTCCGATTATAGTGGAAACGTTAGACGACTATGAAATGTATACAGAGAATAGAAATTCAAATCTAAACCTTACACAAACAGAAAAAGTAAATTTTGATAAACTAAAAATTAGAACGGATCATATGAACAAAGAAGAAGAAATGGCAATTTCAAAACTAATTAAACAATACTTGAATATTTTTTATTTAGAAAACCAAAATTTATCTTTCAGTAATCAAGTAAAACACAAAATTAGAACTAAAGACGAAGTACCCATATACACGAAATCATATCGATACCCTCACATTCATAGAGAGGAAGTTAGGTCCCAAATAAATAAAATGCTTAATCAACAAATAATTCGACCTTCTAATTCACCATGGTCTTCCCCAATCTGGGTAATCCCCAAAAAACTTGACGCATTGGGCAAACAAAAATGGCGAGTAGTCATCGACTACCGAAAATTAAATGAAAATACCATCGGAGATAAATATCCCATACCTAACATTACGGACTTGCTGGACAAACTCGGACGGTGTCAATATTTTACCACCCTTGATCTCGCGTCGGGTTACCACCAAATTGAAATGGACAAGACTGATATATCTAAAACAGCATTCTGCACTGAAGACGGACATTACGAGTTCTTACGAATGCCATTCGGGCTAAAGAACGCGCCAGCGACCTTTCAACGGGTCATGGACAATGTTCTGAGAGGGTTAACTCACAAAATTTGTCTAGTATATCTGGACGATATAATCATTTTTAGTACAAGTTTAGATGAGCATATAATTAATTTGAAATTAGTATTTGACCGATTAAAAGAAGCCAACTTAAAAATTCAATTGGATAAGTCGGAATTTCTAAAAAAAGAAGTTGCGTACCTCGGTCATATTGTAACCCCTCATGGCGTTAAACCTAACCCTGACAAAATTTCAGCTATTCTAAATTACCCATTACCTACCACGACAAAACAAATTAAAGGATTCTTAGGACTTATCGGATATTATAGGAAGTTCATAAAAGACTTCGCAAAAATCACCAAACCCATGACAAAATTTCTAAAAAAAGACGCGACTATTGACATTAATAATTCAGAATACAAACAATGTTTTGAGACATGCAAACTATTACTAACTAATGAACCGATACTACAATACCCCGACTTTGGAAAATAATTTATCTTGACATGCGATGCAAGCAATGTAGCACTCGGTGCCGTCTTATCGCAAGGTAAGATAGGCAGTTACCTGCCAATCGCTTACGCTAGCAGAACGCTTAATGAAACGGAAATGAACTATTCTACGATCGAAAAGGAACTTTTAGCGATACATTGGGCAACAAAATATTTTCGGCCGTATCTTTTTGGAAGGAAATTTTCTATTTGCACAGATCACAGACCCTTACAGTGGCTGTTTTCCCTTAAGGATTGTAGCCAAAAATTAATTCGTTGGCGATTAAAACTCGAGGAATATGATTATGAAATTATTTATAAAAAAGGAAAATTAAATTCAAATGCAGACGCCTTAAGCCGAATTCCACGAGAAAATGATGACAAAATTCAAAATTTATTAAAACAATACGAAAGCGAATCTGTCCTAGCGCAATACCAAGACTATCTAACGAAAAAACAAACAGACAAACCGACTCACACAAACATTATTGAAGTAGTTGGAAACTTATTTACTGCACCGACAGACAACAGCCTAGCACATTGCGTCAGTAAAGACTTAAAAATGTCAAAAGGAATTGCTAAACAATTTAAAAATAAATTTCAATACCTAAAGAAGTTTTTGTAAAAAATAAGCAAAAACAACAAAAAACAAAAAATAAATTTAAATCTGAGAAATTAAAATCGATTAATAAAAATTTAAAAACCGCTCAATTAGAAACCAAACACGGGAATACAAGGGAAAAAATTCATCTTTCGAATATAAAACGCCCTAGAAAAAAGACTTATCAATTTAATACTCTTCCAGGCTGTACACATTGGGACAAGGATCGATCATCAAAAACATAACAGAAAATATTGGATTACTACCTATTAGACTGGGCCCGGCCAAATTAGAAAAAGCAACACATACACTCATTCACTACTACAACCTTAAACCCCTTTTCGAACAATATGACAACCTAAACAATCAATATAATGATCTAAAAATAACGATATCTAATAACTCGAAATATTTACATGAACTTGACAACTATATCAACATAATAGAATTCATTCGGACAAATATTAATAACAAAATTGATAACATCGAATTCCATACAAATAAAAATAGAAACAAAAGAGGCTTAATAGATGGATTGGGATCAATTTTCAAAGCCGTTACTGGCAACTTAGATGCAGAAGACGGAAAAAGATATGATAAAATATTAAACCACATGCAAAAGAATGAACACAATTTAGAAAAGCAATTAAAATTAGCTTATTCGGTTAACCACCAAATTATAACAAATTTTAATAATACTATATTAGACATAAAACATAATGAAGCTATTTTGAAATCTAAAATATTACAACTCAGTGAAATAAATAACATGCATATCCAAGATATTCTTTTTGCAAAAACCATTTACGATCAATTAATAATCCTTTATAACTCGATCCTAGACATCCTACAAGATATCGAAAACTCAATCACCTTTTGTAAATTGAGAACATTACACCCCAGTATAATACATCCAAATGAATTATTATCCGAATTGCAAAAGATCTCTAAACATTATAAATCCCAATTACCTTTCGAACCAAAACCAGAAAATATCTTAGAATTTGAATCATTATTAAAAGTAGACTGTAAAGTTGAACAATCCCAAATAATTTATTTAATATCAATTCCCATTAACTTTGAAAAAGACTTTGAACTGTTTTACTTATATCCTATACCAACAATACACGATTCAGAATTTGTAACGATTATTCCAAGTGCAAGATACTTTCTAAAATCTAATACTGAAATAATGCCTCTAAATGACATATGTACTACCACCAAGGTTTATCAGTGCCCAAATAAATTCTACAACCACCATCAGTCATCATGTGAACAAGAAATCTTACAACAACAATCCTCGACTCAGTGTCACTATTCTAAAATTAATATAAAAGAAAACCATATCGAAGTAATTCCGGAAATTAACAAGTATTTATTAATATTCCTTTATGAAGATAAAATAACTCTTAAATGTTTAGACGAAGTAAATATCAAAGCTCTGCGCGGAATCTATTTAGTAAAAAATGATAATAATTGTGAAATAATATATAATCGACAAAAATTAATATTTTTGAATAAAGAACAAGGACAACCTATAATTTTGCCAAAATTAAATTTCGCACTTAATACTTCGACATTAACAAATTTCTCAATAAACTTAAACCCTGTGAAGCTAGAAGACATCTCATTAAACCCTGTAGTCGCTATTAAAGAAGAAGCCATCAACATCCATGTGCCAAGTGTATGTACTGTTATGTTGTATCTGTTAATAATAATAATTGGACTGTACTTATTAATAAAGTGGATAAAATCAAGGAAGCTAAGAAAACCGATCATCAATTCGAAATCGGAAGAAGAACAAATCGAGCTACCAGGAGGTGCTCCTTTCTGAAGAAGGGAGGAGTTAGAGTGCGGAATAGTGCTGACATAGACAATGAATACTTTTAAGAACGTGACTTTATATAGAATTATCATATTACATTATACGTAGTTGTAGTTTAATGATGGGATCTTCTTTGTATTAAAACATACACAAACACTCATTCACTACTACAACCTTAAACCCCTTTTCGAACAATATGACAACCTAAACAATCAATATAATGATCTAAAAATAACGATATCTAATAACTCGAAATATTTACATGAACTTGACAACTATATCAACATAATAGAATTCAGTTAGTCTTAGCTCAGAATCTGTACTAGTAGGAACTCTTAAAGTAAAATAAATACTTTTTGAAAACAAAGTTAATTTGTTTAATAATATAATTTATATATATATATATATATATATATATATATATATATATATATATATATATATATATATATATATATATATTGTAACGGGACGGAATAAGATTTAAAAAATTTAAAGGTAACTAAATTCATTATTTCGATTTCACTGGTGGCACGGAAACTATTTCTGACTAACCTCAGAATTGTATTATCTAGCTAAAGTGGTATAATAGAGGACTTGGGTTCTCCGCAATATAAAATCCAACGAATTCAATATTTCGATTTCGCTGGTGACACGAAAGCTATTTCTGACTGACATCAGAATGATATTATCTAGCTAAAGTGTTGTAATAGAGAACTTCAGTTCTCCGCAATATAAAATCCAACGAAATTCATTATTTCGATTTCACTGGTGGCACGGAAGTTATTTCTGACTAACCTCAGAATTGTATTATTCTAGCTAAAGTGTGGTAATTGGGAACTTCGGTTTCCGGTAGTATTAAACCCAATAAATTCATTATCACGAATTGATTGATAACACACATAAACTATTTCTGGTTTGCGCGGGAAACGGTATTATAATAGTGAATGTATGTGCGTGTCTGGTGATTCTCCCCGAGAATTCTCGACCGTGAAAATCGTCAGTGACTCGCGCAAGAGAGGACATCAAAATCAGTGGTATTGTATCGTTCGTAATTTATTTACAGCAAACAGTTTTTAAGAGGGCCTTTTGTGGCTGCAAATTGTGATTTCAGATTGCTGTGACCGACCGCGCCGAGTTTGGGTCCAGTACCTGAACCAGCCGCCGCTGACCGCCGGGCGCCCAAGGACCCCCATGGAGCCGTAAAATTATTCATTTATTTTTGTACCGAGGCCACATAATATTGTAATGTCTTTTAATTTCATTATTATTTATTTGCTGTTTGTTTAATACTGGTTTAATTCTTACGTCGAGTTGGTTGTGAGAGCATGAGTGTTGTGTCCGCGGTTTGATTGAGGACCGTGTCAGTGTATTACGTTTTTCTAAATTTCTGCAGTTCCTACACACCAGCTGATTATGTGGGGAAGTGAACGTAGCGTCATAGCCAAAACTTAACATTACTAATTTCAACTCGTTCGGCACCGAGGTCCGGAGTAGTTAAATAGTCCCGCTCGGCTGAGGATCCGATGTAGTTAAATAGTCCCGCTCAGAGCCGGTTCAAGAGGGCGAGTTACGGCTATCTAATAGCATCACCAACCACTGGTCTAGCACACCTGTCATTAGCCAAATAGCAGTGACGGCATTTGTATTACATTGAGGCGTACCTCGAGCAAATGGTGGATGCGCGCGGTGTTTCTGCGACCGACTGTTCGTCTGAGTTAAACCAGCATCCTGAGAAATGGTAGTTCTTTTAATTCAATAAAATAGAACGTAGGAAATTAATGGACGATCACAAAGCTTATTATATTATTAATATATTAATTTCAATTAGATTATTAATAGTTCAATAACTGCCGTGTTACAATATATAAATATATATATATATATATATATATATATATATATATATATATATATATATATATATATATATATATATATATATATATATATATATATATTGAAAGATTATCTTTAGTACGTGACTCTAAGGGAATAACATGTTGTTCCCGTTTTAGTAAAAACAAGATGATTCAATATATTAATTTATGGTGCAATAAGGGCGAGTTTCCTATATAATTCCTCCCTCGTTAAGAATAGGAGTTACATTTTCGGAACTTCTATTTAGTTCTTTTAATGTTATTTTTAGGTTTTTCGAATTTGATATCTTAAATTTTCTCTGAAGATAATCTTTATATTTACATATCAATATTACAACAATTATTACTACAATTAATATATAAATTCTAATATATTGGTAATTACTAATTACATTATTATAAGGGACGTTACTTTCTACTTTATATTTTATTGATGATATATTTTTTATTTCATCTTTTATTTCCTCTATACGGTTATTGGTTACATTTATATGAATGTCGATTAATTCTCCAACATTATTCTTTACTTCAATCTGATTATTAATTAAACAATTATTGGTATAAGTGTTATCTTTAATTTTTATAGTAGTTTAGTTTTTTATATATATATTTTCTTTCATATCGTTATTTGTTTATATTGGTTACGTGTATATAAACGCTGAGTTATGTTTTGTTTTTAGGTGTGATTGACGTTTGACAGTTGTGTAAATGTAACTGTTTTCTTTTTCTATTCATAGTTAAGGACAAGCCTGGTAAGCTACCTTAACTTCTACTCTTCTACCGAGAGAACCCTTCTTTTATTTCTTTTGGATAAATGAAAAATAAATGGGTGAAATTTGATGAATGTAAGTTTGGTACGTGGAATGTTAGGGGTATAACTGGTAAAGAAAATGAATTGATGAATGTCATGCGTGTGTATAATGTAGATGTTTTGTGTGTCAGTGAGACTAAAAGGAAAGGATGTAGTGAGGAAGAAGTGAATGGATTGTTTTGCTTGTGGTCGGGTGTTGCTGAGAATGAACACGCGAAGCATGGTGTTGGTGTGCTTGTTAGTGAACGAATGAAACCGTTTGTGAGAGAATATGGTTGTACTTCATCGAGAATTCTTTGGCTGAGATTAAAGGTAGGCTTTCATAGAATCTTCGTTGTGTCAGTTTATGGTCCAACCGAATCCGAAAATGATCTTGAAAAAGATAGATTTTGGAATTTGTTAGATAGTGTTATTGATTCATGTGATTCAGGTGAGAAAGTTATTGTATGTGGTGATTTAAATGGTTGGGTGGGTGTTAAGAGAAGCATGTCTGGGAATGTATTGGGTAAGTTTGGTGATGCAAGAGTGAATGAAAACGGTAGGAAAATAGTTTCTTTCTGTTTGGAGCGTGATCTCTTTGTTTCCAACTCTATCTTTAAACATAAACTTGCTCATTTGTATACATGGGAGAATATTAGTGAAAATAGACGGAGTATGATTGATTTTATTTTGTATGATGAACGATTGAGAAGTTTAGTTGTAGATACGCGTGTGAAGCGTGGTGCTGAATTGGGTACGAATGACCATTATTTAGTGGTATCGCGTATACGTCTAGATAAATGTTGGAGAATGAGGGTGAAAAATACTAATAAAATGTTTCGTGTGAAATCCAGTGCACTGCAGAATGAGGATGTTAGAGATTTGTTTGTTGAGAAAATAAATGAATCTTTGCCTGTATGTGAACTTAATTTTGAATGCAGCATAAATGATGTTTGGTTCAAATTTAAGGATACAGTTCTTAAATGTGCAAAAGAAGTTTGTGGTGAATGTCGATTAGGTTCTTGTCCAAAAAATGCATGGTGGAATAAAGAAGCGATTGAGGTGAAAAAGAGAGCATACTTGCGATTTCTAAATGTGAAAGATGTGCTTGGAAGTTTACGTGATGAATGCTTGCTGGAATACAAGAGGTTAAATAAATGTGTTAAGAGAGTAGTGAGAGAAAGCAAGGCGCGTTTTGATGATTTGATGAGTGAAAGATTAACTAATGATTTTAGTATGAATAAAAGAATGTTTTGGTTGAGAGTGAAGAGATTGAGAGGTGGTAATGTCAGGGTAGTGGAAGCGATTAAGAGTGCGGATGGTGAGTTAATGTGGAATGAATCAGATGTTACTAATAGATGGTGTGAGTACTTTAGGACTTTATATGGTAGCATTAGTAGACCGAATGGTTGTAGTGAAAATGTTAGCGAAAATGTTAGTGGTGATGAATGGGATATAGATGAGAGTGATGTTAGTTTCGCATTGATGCGTCTGAAGAATGGTAAGGCTCCTGGTTTGGATGGTATATCGAATGAGATGTTGAAGTATGGAGGCGAGAGGTTATTTGACTGGTTAGTTTATTTGTTTAGATTTTGTTTAAAATGGTGTGTGGCTCCTGATGATTGGAAATGTGCTATCATTTGTCCTTTATTTAAAGGTAAAGGTAGTTCGAGTGAATGTACTAATTTTCGTGCGATAAGTTTGCTGAGTGTAGTAGGAAAGTTGTACGGGAAGATTCTTATTCATAAGGTACGAACCTTAACAATCTCCAAGTTAAGCGATATGCAAGGTGGTTTTTTGCCTGAGAGAGGATGTGTGGATCAATTGTTTTCTCTTCGTATGATTGTTGAAAAGTCACTTGCTAAGAACAAGAAGGTGTTCTGTGGCTTTCTCGATCTTAAAAAAGCATATGATAGTGTTCATCGTGAGACATTATGGAATGTACTGTTACAGTACGGTATAAATGGTAATTTGTTGGGGGCAATTCGGGCGCTGTATGAAGGTAGTGAGGCTGCGGTGAGAGTTAATGGTAGATTGAGTGATTGGTTTTGTATAGACATTGGCGTGAAACAAGGTTGTGGGATGTCTCCGTGGCTCTTTAATTTGTACATGGATGTATTGTTACGAACGGCGTTGAATGGGGTGGATGGTGTACATATTGGTGGTAGTGTTGTGCCTGCGTTAGCGTATGCGGATGATGTGGTTGTTATGGGTGAATCTGAAGAGCAATTGAGACGAATGATTCTAAATATAAATGAAGTAGGAAAAGATTTAAATTTATTATTAAATGTCGATAAATGTAAAGTGTTAGTGTTTGAAAAGAGCGATTTGGTGACTGATTGTAATGTTTCGGTGAATGGTGTGAGATTGGGTCAAGTGAATGAGTTTTTATATTTGGGTAGTATGTTTTCAAGGGATGGACGTATTGATTGTGAGATTGAAAGAAGAGTATCTGCGGGACGCAAGGTATTGGGTGCTCTGGGAACCTTTGCTCGAAATGTGAATGTATCCAGAGATGCTCGATTGAGTGTGTATAATGGTGTTTTAGTGCCTACATTGATGTATGGTAGTGAATGTTGGGTGTGGATGAGGAAACATGAACGTCGTATAACTACTGTGGAAATGAGGTATTTGCGGGGTGTGTGTGGTTATACTAGAAGAGATCGTGTCCGGAATACATTGGTGTATGATGAGTGTGAAATTGAGAAGAATGTAGTTAGAAAAGTAGGTATAAGTCAGTTGAGATGGTTTGGGCATGTTGAACGTATGTCGAATGAGAGATTAGTGAAACAGGTATATGTTGGTGAAATTGAGGGTGAAAGATTGCGTGGGCGACCTATGAATAAATGGATGAATATGATAGAAGGATTGTTGCGTGAACGAAAGTTTCCGAGTACGAGGAACAAACGTGCTTGTATGAAAGGAATTATGAATGTGGATGAAGCAAAAGTGGTGTGTCAAGATAGGAACGTTTGGCGAAGATTAATTGCGGAATGAATCTGATGATTTCAGAAAAGCGCAGGGTTTTAGATTTTAGTTTCGTTGTTTAGTAATTTCATTAGAGTGTTTACCTGTAATTGTGTGAAATTCACTTTCAAAAACAAGCGCAGGGACGACACTCCCTTCGTTTCTTATCTTTTTTATTCTTTTCTGATCTTACATTGAGTTTTTAACTGCAATTGTGTGGAATTTACTTCCAAAAACAAGCGTAGAGCGACACTCCCTTCCTTTCTTATCTTTTAATTCGTTTTCAGTTATTACGTAGTGTTTAACTGCAATTGTGTGAAATTCACTTTCAAAACAAGCGCAGGGCGACGCTCCCTCCCTTTCTTATCTTTTTGTTTCATTTTCAGATACTGCATTGTGTGGTCTTTTCTTTCATATATAAGTGCAGACTATCGCTTTTATCTTTTCTAATCTTGTAGATTCGTTGTTAGTTTCGTTATTAGATTCGTTGTTAGGAGTAAACGTGAGTAATTGAGATTATTTTTTTTTTTTTATGCATTCGTTATGTACGTTGAAGAAAGAAAATGAATGGTAAGTGAAAAGGAATGATGTGATTGAAGGTTTGTTGTGTGATAATAATTTCGAGTGTAATATGAATGAGTTTATATGGAGTGATCTATGAAAGTGGTTGAAGTGAGGGTGGTATGTTTGAATGAAAATGTTTGACGATGACTGGTTGTTTGATGGGTGTGATGAGTGAATGTTTTGTGAGTGATTTTAGGGTTCGTGCTACCCCATTTGTTGGGATATAGCGTGAAGATATGTATGTATGTATGTATGTAATTATTGGTATAATATATTCCTTTTAAATTTTTTATATTTAATTCGTTATTACAGTAGTATTTAATTTGTTTTTCGTTTCGAAAGAACAAATAGGTCAAATCTGAATTTTCTGTATTAATAATTGAATTTATAGGTGATAGATTGTTATATTCACAAAATTGAAAGTCTTTGTAACAGATTATGTTCTCTAAACATTTTTCATACTCATTACCTTGAGATTGGCAGTAATACTCTCTATGATTAATTTTTGTACATTTATTCACAGGTTTGATTTTACAATTATTTTTTATATATAAACCCTTCATAATATTTATTGTTTCATAAGTGTTGTGTAAGTGTCTGGGTATTGGGGTAGCTTGCAAAAGTTCTTCTTTAAGGACATTTGATGGGATTTCAATAAGGATGATTAATTTATCATCTTTTATAGAGCTGTATGTTTTCAGAATATTATTATTTTGAATATTATTTATTAAAATTGTTTTTATAAAATTATCTTCAATTTTGTTTATTTCAATTATTAATTCTTCGCGATTGATTACTCCGAAGTATAGGGTATTTAATTTGCTAAAGGTCATAGTTTCTTCCAGAAGTATTAAAAAGAAGTAAAGTTATTGTCCTATTTGGATTAATTTATTTATCCACTTTTGCGTTCTTATAATATCAATATCATCCAGGATCTTCCTGATTATTTTTTCTAAGTTATTTAATTTTGCGTTTAGAATAATATTATTTTCATTAATAATTTTTATTTTATCGTTAAATTGTGTAGTAATATTATTATTAGTGTTTATTATTATATTCACTTTATCTATCACTTTATTCTCGTTATTAATTATATTATCTATTATATGGTCGTATCATTCTTTATCTGCTGAGTCTAGATTTCCTGTTATACTTTTAATAATGGATCCGAGTCCATCAACTAGTCTGCGTTTTACTCTTTTTATTTTAAAAAACTGTATTTTATCTTTTAAATGTATCATAAGTTTATTCAGTATATTTTTATATTTTCTAATTTCTTCATTATATTTATATTTCTGCATTTGAGTGTATAGTGTGTTAGTGTTTGCTTCTAGCATGTAATATTGTTTTAGGATGTTATCTAAGGGTATTTGGAGGGATATTATTCGTGTGTTTACCTGTTTACTTGTCCATTAATTTGTTCTAATGTTTCCGCGTGTTTTTGTAAATATTCGTCGATTTGTACTTCTTCCGGTTTTAAATTTGGTTCTGATATTCGTCCAAATATAATTTCTAAGGGTGTTCTTTTAGTGGTAGAGTGAATACTATTGTTGTAGGCTATTAAGGCATAATTTAGTCTTTCTTTTAATTGTAGTGTTTTTATTATTGGGTTTTGGTTAATGACTCTCATATGTTCTATTATGGATGAATGGAATCTTTCAACTATTCCGTTACTTTTTGGGTTATCAATTGAGATATAGTGGATGTCAATTTTTCTAAGGACTAGATAATTTTGGATTATTTTATTATAGAATTCTAATCCATTGTCAGATGTTATTTCTTTAGGTATCATAAAATGTGTAAAGTATTTAATTAATTTATTTAAGATTGTAAATGCATTTTTATCTTTGATTACATATGCTACTGCAAATTTAGAAAAAGCATCTACGATAGTTAATATTTTATTTTGTTCTAATGACAGGAGGTCTATATGTAGTTTTTCAAACGGTTTGTCTGCTGTTGGTATTAATATATTTGGGATTTGTATAGGATTTCTTTCATACTTTGTAATTAGGCAAGTATTACATTTATTTATAAAATTTTGAATATCTTTTTGCTTATAGGCCAGTAGTATTTTTGTTTTAATTTATTATATGTTTCCGTTATGCCTCTGTGGTTTGTTTTGCCTTCATGATAGTTTCTTATAATAATTTGTTGTTCTTCTTTATTCTCGATATCGGTATTCATTGTTTTACACGCTACTAATTTATAGCTGTTTGCATTAAAATAAGATTGTAGGACGGCATTGACTGTTAATTTAAATTTTTCTGGTATTAAACAATAGTAAGTTATTCCGGGTTGTAAATATTCTTTAATGAATTTCTTAATTTTCTTATTACTTTCGAATTTAGTTAAATAGAAATATATTCGTTGTATTTTATTGTTAAATAATTTTTTTATTTTAATATCGCTTTTACCGTATTTATTGGGAAGTCTAAGTATACTAAGCCGTTTACGGGGTTCTCGTCATCGGAGTGTATGGTATTAGTTTCGCTACCTGTTTTTACTATGATTGAACTTGTGTCTGACTTTAAATTTAAATCTATATTGTTAAATTTTTCATAGATATTAATTTTGATATTTGAATTTAAAAATATTTTTCTTGATTATATTCTCTATCTTATTCCAATTTTTTCCGTCTAATCCAGAGCAAATCTTTGGCATATCTAATTCATTTATTTCATTTTGTATGCAGTAATCTAGTAATTTTTCTAAACATATTTTAATATTCTCAAATGTAGGTTTATCAAAGTGGTTTTCTTTTGTTATTAAATGGCAAATGAATCTGAGATCTTTTTGAATTAAAATTTTGTTATCTTTGTTATAATAGGATTTACAGGGGTAATTTTCCTTTACCTTTTAGGCGAATCCTTTACTCATTTCTTTGTCTTTAGAGATGCAGTGAACTAAAGTATTATTTGATTTAAATATAATTAAATTTATATTCTATTTTGAATTCTGGTTTTATTCGAGATAGTGCATCTGCTACTACATTTTGACATCCTTTTTTATATTCTACAGTATAATTAAATTTTTCTAATTTTAAACGCCATTGTATTAATGTTGAATTTGGTTCTTTTAGTGAGTTTAACCAGACTAATGGTCTGTGATCGGTAATGATTTTAAATTTATATCCTAATAGATAAGGTCTAAATTGTTTTGTTGCCTAAATTATTGCTAAGAGTTCCTTTTCTATGGTAGAATAAGTTATTTCGTGATCATTCAGGGTTCTGGATATATAAACTACAGGAAAATCTTTATTATTTTCTGTTATTTGTGACAATACTGCTCCGATTGCGAAGTTGCTCGCGTCTGTAGTTAGGATGAAAGTTTTTGAGAAGTCTGTGTACTGTAATATGGGATTGTTTGAATGGAGTGTTTTACATTTTTCGAAACATTTTATATATTCTAAATTGTTTATGTCAATTTTCTGTTCTTTTTTAAACATTGTGTTAGTGGTTTAGTTATTTTTGAAAAACTGTCAATGAATCGTCTATAGTATCCGAGTAATCCGAGAAAGGATTTAATTTCTTTCGTTGTTTTAGGGATGGGGAAGTTTTTTATTGCCTGTATTTTGTCTGGGTTTGATTTTATTCCATTTGTTGTAATTATATGTCCGAAGTAGGCTACTTCTTTTCGTAGAAATTCACTTTTATCTAATTGAATTTTTAAATTTGCTTCTTTTAGTTTTTGAAAAACTCTTTCAATATTATTTAGATGTTCTTGGAGTGATGTACCTAGTATAAATATGTCGTCTAAGTAAATTTTATTTATTAATTCTCTTAATACAAAGTTCATGAGTCTTTGGAATGTTGAAGGTGCATTTTTTAGTTCGAAAGGCATGCGTTTAAATTCATAATATCCTGAATTAGTTGAAAAGGCGGTTGTCTCGATATCATTTGAATCTACTTTAATTTGGTGGAATCCTAATGTTAAGTCAATTGTCGTGAAGTAATTTGATTTTCCTAGTTTGTCTAATTTGTCAGTAATATCTGGGATAGGAAATGTATTGTCTATTGTGTTGTATTTTCGATAATCTATTAATAATAATACTAAGCTGATACATTTCATGTGATATCGCAGCTGCTCTGCATCTCTACAGAACTCAAAAATCCGCTTAATTAAGGTGGATTAGTCCTTATTCTCTTGAGGTCTTCACAGTGCTTCATGCTTCTTTGCATTTTCCACTATTTTTCTCCATTTCTTTCTGTCTGTCATTTGCTTTTTCCACTGCTATATTCTCATTTCCCTGATGTCTTCCTGCACTTGGTCTTTCCATCTTTTCTTCGGTCTTCCTCTATTTCTGTCGTATCTTGGGTTCCATTCCGTTATCTTCCTTATTCCTGCGTTATTTTCCCTCCTATATATATGTCCCATCCATCTTATCCTCATTGCTTTAATAGTACGTACTATATTTTCGTTTTCCATTACCTCCTCAATTTCATGGTTCATCAGTTGTCTGCATTCATTTTCGTTTATCTTCTTCGACCCTATTATTGTTCTTATGATTCTCCTTTCCCATATTTTCAACTTTTCTTCTTCTTTGTTTGTCAATGTCGCTGTTTCTGCCGCGTATGTTACTACTGGTTTTATTAGTGTTTTATATATCCGCAACTTAGTTCTTTTACTTAATTTCTTATCCTTTAATATTTGTTTATTGCAGTAATATGCTTTGTACCCTCTCTGTACCTTTTCCTGGATATTATACCTTTCATTTTTTCTATTCACTAGTGACCCTAGATACTTGAATGTTTCCACTTCTTCGAAAATATACGTACCACATTTAAAGTTGTCGCTAATTCTATCTTTCTTATTACAGCACATGTATTTAGTTTTCTCTTCATTCATTTGTCGCCCTCTTTTCTTGGCTTCTTCTGCTATCCTCAGCACAATTCTTTCTAGTTCTCTTCTACTTCTTGAAATAATTGCTATGTCATCAGCGTACGCTATTACCTGTGGCAAGTTCTTGTTCAACGTACCTATTCCCTCTACGCTTTTAATTATCGCATCTAGCACCAGAGTGAAGAGCATTGCGGACAATACATCCCCTTGTCTTACTCCTTTTCTTATTTGAATTTTATGTGCTGTGCCATTCTCAGTGCCTATGACTGCATTTGAGTCTTTCATTGTTGTCTCTACAAGGGCTCTTATTTTCTTCGGAACTTTAATAAATTTCAGGTCTTCCATTAATTGTTTTCTCCCCACCTGATCAAATGCCTGTTTGAAGTCAATAAAAATTATGTGCGTTTCCAAGTTATGTTCGTAACTCTTCTCTATTATTTGCTTCACTATGTGGATTGCATCTACTGTCGATCTCCCTTTTCTAAACCCGTTTTGATAATCACCTAGTTCTTTTTCAGTATATTTTTGTAGTCTTTCCTTTACTATCACTGTTAATATCTTGTACGTAATATTGAGCAGAGATATATCTCTATAATTTTTGCAGTCGGCCATATCCCCTTTCTCTGGTATCGGAATTATCACCCCCGTCTTCCATTCGTTTGGCATTTGCTTGTCTATCCAAATTCTCCGTATTAACTTGAAGATCTTATTCTGAAGTTCGTCTCCACCTTCTTTTATCAGTTCTGCTGTTATCTCACCACACCCAGCCGCTTTATTATTCCTTAGTTTCATTATTGCTTCCTTCACTTCTTCTTCACCTGGCTCTTCTATATTAATGTTTTCTTCTATTTCTTCAATATGTATGGTTCCGTCACTTTCCTCCTCTTCATATAGCTCTTCAAAGTGTCTCTTCCATCTTTCTTCTTTTATCTTAACTAAGTTTTTTTTCTTTTTTTCTTTTCTCATATATCTGTATAGTGCTGTAGTGCTTCTGTTTTTGCAATTATTTTCTATTTCGTCAATTTTTCGTTCTATCCATTGCTGCTTTTTTTTGTTTACATAACTTTGTGGCTTCTTTCCTTTTCTCTCTATACTCATTGTGTTCAATTCTCTTTGTTCTGAGCCATTTACTTCGCGTTTCGTTTTTTAGTTCTATTGCTCTTGCACATTGCTGGTCAAACCAATGTTTATTCATTCCTTTCTTCTTATACCCTATGACCTCCTTTGCCGCTCCTTTAATACTCTCTTTAATGATCTTCCATTCTTCTTCTATATTATTACCCTTGCTATCTTGCAGTTTTTTTGTTACTTCTGCCACATATTTACTCTTTATTTCGTCTTGTTTCAATTTTTGTACATTCCATAATTATTTTTTTTTACTTGCTCTCTCTTTAAACCTTGCGGGTTTATCTTACATTTGGCTATTACTAATACATGGTCAGAGTCAATGTTCGCGCCTCTATAAGATCTTGTATCTTTTATAGTTGTAATGTCTCTATTCTTCACTAGTATATGATCTATTTGATTGCCTGAATTTGTTCCTGGTATCATCCATGTAATTTTAGGCGTCTGCTTATGTGCAAACTTTGTACTTGCTATATATGAATCAGTCGCTGCTGCAAAATTACATAGTTTTTCTCCATTATTGTTTGTCCTTTCATGCATCGTGAATTTTCCCGCAACATCTTTATAACATTCCTCTTTTCCCACTTGTGCATTAAAATCCCCTATAGTAATCAACATATCCTCTTTTGATACCATATCGTTAAATTGTTCTAGTTGCTCGTAGAATGTTTGTTTTTCGTCTTCTTTCGCATTTTCTGTTGGTGCGTACACATTTATTATTGAGAGGTTTCTCGGCTTATTCTCTATTCTTATATATGAAATCCTTCCTCCTGCAGCCTTGAACTGTATTACCCTATCTTTCATTTTTTCTCGTAATAAGAATGCTGTTCCTCCATGTCCCTGTTTTTTGTCTCCAGCATACCATATTGCGTATTTTCCTTTATCGATTTTTCCTTCCCCTGCCCACCTTATTTCCTGCAATCCTGCTACATCTACCTGATACTTTTCTAGTTCTTTTGCCGCCTCTTCCATTTTCCCGGGTTTAAGTAACGTTTGTACGTTGCATGTTCCTATTTTAATTATATTTTACTTTAGTTTTTTTCTTCTCTGCTTCTTGTCTCTTACTTTTTCCTTTTTCATATCCTTATCCTTTGCTTTGTATTCAGAACTCCCGCCTTGTCCTTCCCTTCCTATGATTAGTTTTTTGGCTCGATTACGTTCTTTATTTTATTCCATATATACAGCTGCCCATCTATTGTTATCTTCTGATAGCCTATCTTCGTTTTCTTCCCGGCGTTTTTATGTATCTTTGCTATTTTGCTTATCTCTATCTGTATTTTTCTCTTCGCTACTGTAAGATCGTTTGATAGGAATATTTTTTCTTCTCTTAGCTTATATTTGTTTCTCAGAATTTCTAATTTATTTGCCCATGTATCAATTTCCGCGCAGATCATCATACTTTTCCCGTTTATTACATATGCAGATTTTATTCCAGCTTTCACGTTCAGTTTATCTTGAATAAATTGCGCTGTCGTTTTAATTATTTCCTCCTTACTATCCATTTCCAGCCCTGTTATTGTTATGTAATTCTTTCTTTTTTCTCTTTCTTTTTTTTCTCGTTCAATCTCTAGAATTTCTATCCTCTTTGTTAATTTAACTGCACTGTCCTCCTTCTCCTCAGTGCTTTTCATATTGTTCTCTAACTCTTCAAATCTCTTGATTATTTGCTTATTATCCTGTGCCCTTTGCGTGTCCTTTCCTTGGATGTATTCTATGTCTTTGTTTATTTTATCCATACTACCTTTAACCTCTTTGCGGAATTCTTCCATTTCTTTTTTCCTTTCATCATTCACATTCTTATTTTCGATTCTGCTTTCTTCTAGTTCTTTTTTAATATCTTCAAAGCTTTTAGACATCTTTATCATCGCTTCCTGAATCCCTTTTAGAATTTCTTCCATCTTTATAGCTGTCCTATCCGTGTCCTATTTACCTTTGGCTAACCTTTCTTCAACTTTATCTGGTGATCTTGCTGTAACCGTACTTCTTTTAAAGGTTTTTCCTCTTTCTTTTGCCCTCTTCTTCTTCTTCACTGTTTTCCCGCTTTCTCACAACACTTGAGCTTCTAACTCCAACCTTCGACATTAATTTCCCTTTAGCCCAAGTATATCTCTACTTATTATTGGCAACTGACATTAGTTCACTAATCTATTCTATTATTTTACTTAATTTATAAACAAAAAGACTCTACCTTCTTCCTTCCGTTCACTGTGTTATTGAGGCTGGTTCATGCCCCGCTTGACTTGGCAATTTTCTTCTCTTCTGCGTGCTACTGGTTGCTTGTCTAATTTAGCTGGGCGTAGCCACTCCTTATATTGCTTAAGTTGTAATCTCTGGATGTGTGAACTTTGATTTCCTAAAGGATACTTCTATTCCGCTTTATAATGTTACTTTCCCTAGTAACTCTTCTTTATTTACTTCTTTGCGCTCATATTAGGTCATGGATGTTGCATGAAATAGAAATTTTAAGGTTATATCCTAACAATCACAATATATTTTTCCTACCGGAATAAAGTCCCAGCAATTTTCTCTCTGAGTAAATAAACGTTTTATCTATCCTCTGGTTGGTTTTGATGTTAAATATTTAATGATTTCTTTATTTTTCTTTACCTCAATCACAGACAAACTCGGTTGGCACTATGGTTCTACCGTTTCATGAAACTATCTATTCCGACTCTAAATTTTTGTTTGCCGAAAGCATCTGTTTTCTTTGGTACTACCCAAATTGGGGCTGACCAAGGGGAATAAGAATGTTGTATAATATCGTCTTTTAACATTTTATCAATTTGGTTTTGCACTTCTTGTTTGTATGTTTCGGGATATTTGTATTGTTTAGCGTGGGTTGGTATGTTATCTGTAGTTTTAATTTGATGTTTAATTCTATTAGTGAAGGTAAGTTTTTCGTTTTCTTGTAGTATTAGCGTTTTATATTTGTTTAAAGTTTTATATAATTGTTGCTTTTCTTCGGTTGAATAGTTGTTCGGCTCTAGTTAAATTTCGTTTAGGAAATTGGGATGTTTGAATACTCATGGGTGAGGTTCGTTGGGGTGAATTACGGAAGTTTGCACTGGGTGCAAAAGGTTGTTGTGGATTTCGGAAGTTCGTATTTTGAGGAAATGGTTTAAAAGGTTGTTGTTGATATTTATGCATGGGTGATTGATTTTTATTTGGATTGAATTGAATTTGGTTTTTGGGTGGAAGAAATTTTTGTGTTTGTGTATTCTGGTTGTGTATATATATATATATATATATATATATATATATATATATATATATATATATATATATATATATATATATATATATATATATATATATATAGTGGCTTAACACTCCTTAAGGAGTTGCGCCGCTTCTAACGAAGCTTTCTAGATCCTATTTTTGGAGTGGATCGATCTCCATTTATATTTTTAAATATTCTTGGCTATGTTTCTCCATTGTTCTCTGTCTCCTGTCTCTGGTTGTGTATATATTGTAAATAATTTGAAATTAGGTTTAAGATTTCGATTAACGTTTGAGGATTTCTTGCTGATAACTGTGTTCTAAAGGAGTCTTTGCAATTATTTATAAAACATTGCGTGTAATATTTTACAGCGTTTTCGATTATTATTTTGCTTACGTTACCCTCATATTTGCATTCGATTTAACTTTTATAAATTAGGAATAGATCGTTAAATTTTGTGAAGTATTCCAATATATTTTCTTTAATTTGTTTAAAATGTGTGATTTTGTACATTAGTGTATATGCAGATCTCGAGTCTGAATAATTTTGTAGTAAGTGACCTTTTAGTTCTTTCCATTCTTTAATGATTGTGATACTAAGGCACTGAGCGGCTTTGCCTTTTATTTTATTTTTTAATGTTAGTATTACTAACTTTTTTGTGATTTCAGACGGATTAAATTGATTAATTAACGAAATTATATTATCTACCGTGATCACAAAATTTTGCAGTGATTTGACGTCTCCGTCAAAGCACGGAATTAATTCTAATAATTTTATAACCTCATTGTTAAGGTTAGAAAAAATATTTCCCATTGCGGGGTTCAGTGGAGTTACCATTTTTAAGTTTAAATTATTAAAGTTACTTAACAAATCCTCCAGTTTGTTTTAAATAAGATTTAAAAATAGACTTACATTAATAGTATGCCTTCTTTGATCATTTGAATTGTTGGCTGCTGTTCTTCGATTGATGTTCGTTCAATGGAAGCTGACAGTAGTCCAGGGATGATGTTGGTCGATTTTTCTAGAAGTTGAGTTCTGACTGTGGCGACGACTCTCGTTATTTTCTTGACTGCTTGGCTGACTGCTGTTCTGGTTAGCTGATTTCTGCTCACCGGTAGACCTTTGGCACTAGCGTTGCTGGCTCTGGGGGTTCTTCTGGTTCTGGTTCGTTTCCAAATAAGTGTTGAAAAACAACCGTCTTATTACTTAAACAAATTGATCACTTGGTGATTTCGGTAATTTAAGACGTTTTGGAATCCGTTGCGACTGCGCCAATTAAGTTTGATCAATTGAAAACTTATTTTTTTAAAAGATTTTCTTCTTTTTTTACAAGTGTTACAGACGTTCATGCTTAGAACAGAGTTCTGACAAGTACAGTGGTTATGACAAGAATGAACTTGTTTACATTGTTTCCTATATATATATATATATATATATATATATATATATATATATATATATATATATATATATATATATATATACATGGGATGGCTAGCTCAGTGGTATGAAGTCGGCCTGTGGATCCTGAGGTCCCTGGTTCGATTCCCACAGGCGACAAATTTTCATAATTTGAAAAAGCTATCCCTGTGGCTCCTCCACCACTAACATGTTTGGGGGCCGTGATTTGACGACTGGTAACCGCACTTCACGCGCAAAATATATCACTTAGCGAGATCTGCTTAAGCAGAGTGCCACACCCAGTAATGGGTAGAAGGCAGGGTGATATATTTATTTTATTTATATATATATATATATATATATATATATATATATATATATATATATATATATATATATATATATATAGAAAGATAATCTTTAGTATGTGACTCTAAGGGAATAACATGTTGTTCCCGTTTTAGTAAAAACAAGATGATTCAATATATTAATTTATGGTGCAATAAGGGCGAGTTCCCTATATAATTTTTATATATATATATATATATATATATATATATATATATATATATATATATATATATATATATATATATATATATATATATATATATATATATAGAAAGATTATCTTTAGTACGCGACTCTAAGGGAATAACATGTTGTTTCCGTTTTAGTAAAAACAAGATGATTCAATATATTAATTTATGGTGCAATAAGGGCGAGTTCCCTATATAATTTATATATATATATATATATATATATATATATATATATATATATATATATATATATATATATTTACTAATTTAATAGTATCAACAATTACTTTTTGGTATATTGTATCCTAGAAAATTACGTCATTTGGACATTTAAAATTACAATATAAAAAAAATCCATGTTTAATAGTATATTACTATAGAAACGAAAAAAAAAGAAGTTTCAATTGAGACAAGCAAGTATGCACTTACTTATAAAATACTTATATTCATCCACGTACATTAACTAATTTCTCTTTCCAATGGTAAATAATAATAATTACTTCTGATTCCTTAATTTCACTAGAATTATAAAAATGATTAAATCTACACACTTGTTTTAAAATGGTAAAATAAGGCTTTATTTTTTATAAGAAACTCACAGTAAAATATGTTTTGCTGGTAGGACTGACATTGTATGCATAAAATATCAAATCTAGTATGGGATTATTATTAAAAATATCTGGAGTTACAATTTTTTAATAATAAAAATCTGAAAATACCTTGCAAAAGTCCATTATATAGATTGAATATATTTTCAACAAGGATGTGTGCAAATAATTTCAAGAGTGACATGTTTTTTTTTTTAATATGTGTAATGTGTGTGCTGTGATAAAGTTGACATATACACATTGACATAAAATATGTTTTTTAATAAATTAAATAAAAAATATAGTTGTAGTAATACAGAAAAATAAAAAAAGTATAATCCCAATGAGATTAGGTTTTTCCTAATAGGATGCGGGCACTCACGTGACACTGTGCCGTTTCGTAACGTAAAAACAGCTGTTCGGGCAAACATCACTGCGCCACCTACAAAATGAAATGTTCTTTTCAAATCTCGCCACAAAAAAAATTGTTCATTTTGTAGGTGGAGCAGTGATCGCAGCCCAACAAGATTTATATATATATATCGGCGTTTATTGATTTAATACATATGATCACAATAAACATATTATTTATAATGTTTAATAACAATGTAATGCAAGTACACAAACACAACTTTTACCAAAATAACAATATTAACAATTAACAGACAATTAGATACGTAGCAATCCCGTTGACCCAGCTCGATCGTAGGGTGGTAGTGTAATGTTCCCTTATCTCCCGCACGCATTCTTTTAACAATTGTCTTTCACGGGCTGTTATCTCTTAAAATGAATGCGGCTATTCATCTCCGATCGACTGGCCTTGGTTCTGCTAGCACACGTACTTCTTTCTGCATGTGCACTGACGTGCGTGATTGTTGTGACAGGTTACAGATACAGAGTGAATCCCCGACACGGCCATTCTGATCTGTCGCACGACCCCGTGCGATCTTAATCTAGAAAACATACATTACAAGTATCATTACTTTATATTTTGTTGCAAACATATCCAGCAACTTTCGATTCAGCCATTTATAATTCACCCATACAATGTTTTCTACTGAAAACACATACATGAGGTACACCCCTCAACACAATCTCATATCAAAAATAATCATTCTATCACTGGTTCTGTATATAACCATCATACAAAACGGGTTTCACACTCCCTCTACTAGAGCGTCTTAAACTCTAGCCCAGCCAGTCCATCGGCTGCCCAACCTTTACTAGCTACTCGTCCAGTCTCTGGATTAACCACGTCAACCTTCACCAGGAATTCATCTAGTCTCTCACTCACGATTCTCATTGACCTTTATGCGCGGCGCACACTACGCATCTCTTTACGTTGTTTAATAAAATCTTGGCGAACCTGGCCCAAAAAGGATTCAGGATAGATGGCTGCATGGCCAATACCTTCCGACTGCAAAGCATCATTAAAGATCATCGAAGGCGGGCATCTCCTTATGCCGTGGTCACACTTGACCTCAAGAAAGTCTTCGATACTGTGCCCTCTTACAGTAAGCCGAGAGCTCTGTAGCGCGTTGGCGTCGATCAATGTACTATTAGGCTAATCTAAAATCAGTACAAAGATTGTACTACCACCATAAAATGCGGCCATGCAGCCACTAAACCTATTCCCTTAAGCAGTGGAGTTAAATAGGGAGACCCTCACTCACCTGTTAATTTAACATTATTATGGATGAACTCCTAGCATCCAACGACCAGAGTTTATGCAGACGACCTATTGGTGTCCGGCCCCGACTCCGCATGTGTTGACCACACACTCAACACTATATGCCAACTCCTAGGCAAGCGCGGCTTGGCCGTAAACCCCTCGAAATGCACGGATATGATGCTCCGGCGTGTCCTGGCTAAGAAAAAGTTGTACTGCGTAACCAACCCCACTATTTGGCTTAATGGCATTCATATACGCAAAATTATATCAGGAGACCAATTTAAATATCTTGGCCGCAACTACAACTTTGACGGAGTGAAGCTCCTAGACTCCACTAAACTAATATCAATCTAAGATAATCTTGTACGATGCCCCGTAAGACCGCAACAAAAAATGATTTACAATATCCAGGGATCAAAAGTGCTACACTAGCCTCCTGTGATGCTGCCATATGGAAGACACTTACGATAATCTATTATGTACCCATGTCCACCAGCAACACATTACTTTATGCAAGGCGCAATGTTGGTTGGTGGACTGGATATTGCTTGCCTTGCTGATGAAATCCCCCGAATTCTGGTTAAAAGGATTGCAAGAATAACTGCTTTTGGCGATCCGTTAGCTCTTGTAGTGTTCGAATCAGAGCAAAGCTGCATAATTAAATCACGAATATCTCGTTTGATTAAACACACGGTCACGTCTGAAGAAACTACAACTCGTAAATTAGCTCTTAAAAGATCATACTCGGGGAATTGTATACACCAGGCAAATAATCATTCCGCTTGCAACCGTTGGCTCTCACAACTCCCACAGTATTGGTCAGAGGTGCACCTCACAATCATAAAGAGAAACGTCGATGTAGGGCCGGTTGCGACCGAACTGAGTTGAAATCGCATAACCTGAAAGCCTGTGCGGTTTGCCACTATAGTCGTATACAGCGGCACAATAGAGTTGTTAAAACCCTAAAGACGGTCAAACTAAAAGGAAGTTTTCAAATAGAAGTCGAGAATAGTATAGCTTGTTCTGACAGTTAAATCAAATCATGGTTAGCGAGAACCAAGTGATTATTTCTGATGTTGGTATTAGATGGATAGGCCAACAGCCTCTTGGTACTACGTATAAACGCAAAGTGACTTGGTATTACAACTAGAAATTTACAGGTTCTATCAGCTCGTATAAATATTTTATATATATTATTTTAATATGTAGCCCAAGCTATATCTTTTAATTTGGCCTTTTAAACATGTAACGACATCAAGTGAATGAACCACTTCCCCGAGATCCATTCAGAAACTAACAAAGGCATGCTGGCGGGTATTTTGAATCCGCTGTTTGAGCTATAAGTACATCTCGACGGCTAAGGACCTTCACTGGAATCTACCGACTGCTTGAACTCGAAGGCAAACCGAGGGAGGGTTCTCGTATATGTTCGTTAGAAAGGCATCCACGTTTCTGCAGCTATTTCTCTGCAAGGCTATTGTTCTGTTATGTCATGTAAAATGTCCTATTTATTATTATTAACGACGGCCGTCGCTGACATGTCTTCGGACTTACAGTCTTAGAATAATCATAGACACAAGCACGTAACTTATTTTTAAACAATCAAGTTTATTATATTTTTAGAAGCATTACGTTTGTCCCAACGAGTTTAAGTGCTCTGAATGACAAAATGAAGCTATTCAAATAAGAGCGGGTAAACTGCGGAACTTTGGCTCTCTGAATATAGACACAAAAATGTAAATTATATTTTTTCGTTATAGTTTATTATATTATCAACGAGTATTGTTGATCTAAATGTAAACGTGAAAAAAAAAGGCGCGTGCGAGTAAACGGCGGGATTAAATTTGACCCTCTGAAAATAGACACAAAAAAAGTAAATTATATTTACACAATATAGTTTATTATGTTATCAGATGCTTTTCGATGGTCCCAGCGGATGTAATTGCTCTGAATTTTAAGGTGAACCAATTCTATCGAGCGCGGGTTAACGGAGGAAGTAACTTTGATACACTTCATAAAGACACAAAAATGTAAATTTTATGCATTCAATACTCGTGTAGTTTATTATATTTTCAGAAGCGATAATCGAAACGGGTGTTAGTGTTCTGAATGTCAACGTGAAGATATTATAGCCAGGGTAAACGGCGGTAGTAACTTTCATTTTCTTAGTATGGAAATTATAATTAAATAATAAAGTTTATTATATTTTTAGAAACATTATGATTGTCTCAACGATAGCAAGTGCACTGAATATCAAAGTGAAGTAACTATGACTCTCTCTTGTTATTTATTTACATATGCAGTATATGTGCTTATTTGCATGTGTTTGTCATAGTTACTTCATCTGAGTCATACTTTGATTGTCTCAGATCCGAAGCGTGTATTCGCAGGAATACATACGCTGTTACGTTCCAATGTGCTCCTTTAGTCCTTTTAGTCCTATTCCTTATCCCTTTAACCTAAAATATAATTTAACCAGTTGTAATTTTATTTAGTAAAATATTTCAGTCAATATAAATACTTACGTAGATTTTATTTTTCATCGTCTCAATAAATAAAACTGTATTTAATCTTATATTTAACTATTTTCCTTTTTGCTTAATTTTGTCAAATTGTTTATTGACAGTAAGTCATTAGTGATGGCGTTAGTTTACTGTTCTGCCGCTGGCGCGCGGTTTGGTTTAGAAATATTGGCGCGTCAATAGTTTACGTTATTGATAAATAATTTAATTTACATGTTGTTCTCCTTATCTCCACTTTACTTTCCCCAGATTGTAGTTCATACCAAACTCCTCCGTTATGTATTTTCTTCGCATTATTTTCTTTCTTTATTTCTCGTTTTTTCATCCTATCGTCGGAATATCGCCATGAAGATTCATGCATGGAGATCCTTGGATTGTCGCTGCATTAAGTAGAGATTAATTTAGTAAATTCGAGAACTGACTTGAGTAATTTACTTAGCTATTTTTTTTTCTTTTAACGGTCATTGTGAAAGTAGATTTGAAGTTGGAGAGTTGAGTTTATTTTGGGAAAATTGATTTTACGATTGGCGAATGTGATTTCGTGTAAAATTATTACCATTTATTGGGATTTAGAATAGCTTGACGTTGGGAATATTGTATATTCGTCGGACTAGGTCCGGATTAAATTCCAACCGAGAATTGAATTTTTACTATCCACTTAAAAGCCGCCCAAGAACTAAGGTAATTGCTAAGTATTTCTACCCTTTTGTTTGTCAAAGTCAGTTTCTAATGCAGTGGCATCCCGTCTCTATATATGATCCTAATTACGATATTCTTTTTCAGGCTTTTTGATTTTTCTTGTTATTTCGATTTTCGATTTTCGATTATCGTAATTGTTTTATTTCTGATCCATTTCTACGTCTGTGCGTCTACGTTTTATGGCTGTTTGGCACTTGTCTCGCCGATTGTTGGAACGGCAAAAAGTGCAAACTCACGCTCCGTGAAGTAAGTTCGTGTGACGTCACGGTGTTGGTCCGTCTACCGAAGCTGAGTAGCCGCCATCTTGTAGAGGTCGCCGTGAGACGAGAAACATCGGAGCCGCTCGTGCACTTCCGCCCATCTTGCCGGCTTCGACCAACGGACGCGGCGTTTAGTTTCGCCAACGGAAGGAGACACAGCTAAGATTTTTGTTTTATTTATCTGTTTCTTATTTTGTTATTTGACGAGTTATTGGGTTAATATTTTAGTATTCTGTAAAATTTACCGCATTTGTAAAATCCGGTCAAGTGACTTTTGCTTTGTTTAATTTAGCTTATTTTGTTTTATTTAATTATTTAATTTTGGACTTCACACTAGTGGTGTGTGGTTAGTGACTCACGATAGCTTGTAGGATCTGCGCTTTTGTTTCAACCAGGTGTTCGTCCGCGCGACTGTTGGTACCAGCACACCGCTTGCGTCGATTCGCGCCATTGTTTTACGATTTAAGGATTTATTCCTACCTCGCGATCCTGAAGTTTACCCTGAACACAGCGGCCCACGACTTTTTGTTTAGTTCACTTTTGATTAATTGGCAGCCCTTTCTATAGCTTATTATCTCTTGATTGGATTTAATAATTTATTGTTGTTGTCATACTTACTTACATTTTTATTTGAATATAACCCGTCAATTCTCTGTTAATCGCATCGTATTTATTTGTTTACGCCTCCCCGACAATCTAATCCTCGTGTTTGCACATTATCACTTATTATCGTGTTACTTATCAACCTTCACAATTAGGTGCTGGATGAGAGAGCTTTTTTTTTTAATTGTGTGGCGCCCTTATTTCCCAGCAAGAACCACCCCCTTCTCCACTGAGAGCCGGCCCCCCTCATCCACACGGTAGGGAAAACCGTGATAAAATTACATTTACCGTTCGGCTGTATTTACCACCCTCGAGCGGTACGTGATAACGCGTATACACAAGCCTCTGTGTATTCTAGACCGGACTAGCAGCCTTCCCGTGGCGGCGCTGATTTAACAAATGCTAGACGGTCGAACACTTTCAGGTTCATATCTTTTTCCTGACTCTATGGTGAAGTGGCAGTCACACATTGGCCGATCCTACCCTTCAAGTGAGGCACCATAGTTTTAATGAGGACGGCCGTGGCTTCATCTCTGTTTGGGTTGGCGTCCCTTTGATGAGGTCTTTCGTTTCTTGCAGGCATTCCTAAAAAGAATTTAAGCAGAAGCCGGAACGGAACCCCGTCCCCCGGCCCTGCGGAAACAACTTGTGATACACATTTAAATATATCTGATTCTACCCAGAATGTGGAGGTTTGTGAATTTTGTTCACGTACTGTTAAGAATAAGCGTGGTTTAGGGGTCCACATTTCTGCTAAACACAAGGAAATTAGTAATTCTAATATAACTCTTCCTCATAAAAAAGTACGCTGGAGAGAGGAAGAGTTGAGATTGATGGCATCACTTGAAGCATCAGCAACTATTCAGGGAATTACAACTATCAATCAATTTCTTGAAGGACGTATACCAGGTCGTACATTAGAATCAATCAAAGGTGTACGTCGTAAACTGTCTTATCGTTCACTTGTCAGGGATGCTTTATCAAACATTAAAATTTCAAATAATACTGATAATGTTAATGTGAATGTAATTGTTTTAGATTCAAATTCAACTTCATCATCTCCTTCTTCACCTATAAACGTCAATAACACTAATTACTCTGATGTCTCTGCTGCTGATTCACGTCGTGATTTAATAGGTGAATCAATCCGCAATTCGTTAGCTGTATTTGATGACTATGATGACATTAATTTAATGTTATCTACTTTGATAAGTATAGCTAATTCAGCATTAGGTAAGTCTGATGTTTACAATGATATTTCTGCATGGGTTAATGTAAACTTTTCAAGTGTAGATAGTTCAAAGCAAAATTATATTCCAAATAATAGGAAAAGAAAGATGCCAAAACCTAATAGTGGTACTTGAAATAATAGTTTACGTAAAAAAGGCGTAAATATGAATATGCTTATGTTCAAAAAATTTGGCATAAAAATAGATCTAGAACTGCAGAATCTATTATGAGCGGAGTTTTTAAAAAATCAAGCCATAATTTAGATGAAATGTTGCCTTTTTGGGTAAATCTTTTCTCTAAACCTTCTTCACCATCTAATGGTGCCTTAAATTTTAATGAAAATACTGATTTTGATTCGTTATGGTTGCCCATTACTATGCTTGAATTTAAAAATAATGAAATTTCTGCAAATTCTGCTTCTGGCCTTGATTCAATTTCTGTTAAATCTTGGCGTTCCACCTCTTTGAACATTAGAGTATTGTTTTATAATATTATTTTATTTATTGGTCGATTTCCAAATGAATCTCTTATAACAAGAACAATTTTTATTCCTTAAGTGAACTCTCCAGTTTCAACTGCTGATTATAGGCCGATTTCAATTGCCTCAGTTGTTGTTCGTCAGCTTAATAAAATCTTAGCTTCACGTTTACAAAAGCTTAATCTCTTAGATGCCAGGCAGCGAGGTTTTATTTCCGCAGATGGCTCTTTGGAGAACACTGCTGTTCTGGACTCATTTATTTATCTTGCTAGGAAGCGTTTTAGAGAGCTACATGTTACACTATTGGATGTATCTAAAGCTTTTGATTCTTTGAGTCATTTTGCTTTATTTTCAAATATTAAAGAACTAAATTTACCATCTTGTTTTATAAATTATATTGTACATACATACTCTAATTCGAGAACTGTTCTTGAAGTGAATGGCTTACATTCTATTCCTATTTCTGTAAATCAGGGGGTTCGACAAGGCGACCCTCTTTCCCCTTTACTCTTTAATTTTGCAATCAATAAAGTTTTAGCTGAAATACCTAATGATATTGGTTTTCAGATTGGCAGTGCTAGAGTTAATGCTCTAGCATTTGCAGACGATTTGATCATTATTTCTGAATCCAAGTGGGGTATGCAGACTTCATTAAATAAATTAAATTCTGCTGCTTCTTTACAAGGTTTATGTTTTAATTCTTCAAAATGTTTCTCCTTTTCCATTGTTCCTGATGGAAAAATAAGAAAATCAAAGTTTTAACTGACCCTACTTTTAAGTTAGGGAATTCCTATCTTAAACCCACTAAAGTCTTGGATAAGTGGAGGTATTTAGGTATTGATTACAATGTTTCTGGTGCTTCTTCTGTTGAGGTTGATATTTCTGAAGTTTTATCTAATATCTCTAAAGCGCCTTTAAAACCTCAACAGAGAATTCTTATTTTAGCACATCATCTGATACCAAAATTTTATCATGCCATGGTTTTAGGTAGAATTTCTAGTGGTAGATTAGCTGCTTTTGATATCTAAATTAGGAAAGCAGTAAGGTTATGGCTAAGGCTTCCGCATGATGTGCCACTTGGCTATTTTCATGCATCAGTTAAAGATGGGGGTCTAGGTATTCCCTCTCTTTCTACTTTGATTCCATCTCTCACTCTCAGAAGGATGTTGAGTTTGGCGAGTACTAATTATTTACCTGCTAGGGAGGTTTTTAATCTCCCTAGAGTTCAATTTAAACTTAAATGGGCTAGAAACGCACTCAACAAATTTGGTTTATTAGCTACTATACCCTCTGTCTTAGATTGCCAAAAATACTGGCGTAAAGAACTTATAAATAGTGTTGATGGTAAAGAATTGTTAGAATCATCAAATTGTCCAGCTTCTACTTACTGGGTCCATCGAGGAGCATGTGCGATACCAGGTCGAGATTATGTTCAGTATAATCACATTCGTATTAATTCCTTACCAACTCGTGTTAGCGTATCTCGTGGTACTCGCCGTGCGGATATTGATATTATGTGTAGAGCTGGCTGCAATTCTACTGAATCCGCTGCTCATGTTTTACAATCTTGTTGGCGTACAGATGGGGGTAGAATTCTTAGACATAATGCTATTGCTAATACTGTAGCTTGTAAACTTAGGAACAGAGGTTGGTCTGTTTTGGAGGAACCATTGATTAATACTTCAATTGGTTTAAGAAAACCAGATATTGTGGCTTGTAAAGATGGTAGAGGTTTGATTTTAGATAGTGTCTGGTGCAGTTACGGCTTCAACTTCTTTGAATATCTTACATAGTAATAAGGTAAAGAAATATGGTGAAAACATTGATGTTTTACGTTTTGTGTCTGATACTTTTCATATTCCTGTAACTTCCTTAGCTGTTACTTCTTGTACAATCTCATGGAAGGGAGTTTTCTGTCTCCTTTCTTATAAAGACTTAATTTCTTTGGATTTTTCATTAAAAGATCTTTCAGGTTTAGTTACTAGAGTTCTTCAAGGTTCTCATACTAACTGGACTCGTTTTAACAAAATGACAGGTCGTACACCTGCAATTCCAAGAGCTGGTGTTGGTTGATTTGATTTAATTTTATCACATTAATCATTTCCTTATTTTGGTTTTTCTTGTGTATTGTCATTTAATTTTTCAGCCTTATATCTTTATTAACATCTCTTAGATCTAGACTATTTATGGAATTCTGTATGCATCTTATTGCATGCTTTTAAATCTGCATGCCTTTTTAATATTCCTGGAATTCTGCATGCCTATTGATCTGCATGCTTTATGTTATGCATGCTATTGGATTTTTCCTGGAATTCTGCATGCGTCATGATCTTCATTCTTCATTATTTGCTTGCCAATGAATCTACATATCAATGGACATATCTTGATTTCTGCATGCGTCTTGATCTGCATGCTTTAAATCTGCATGCCTTTGAACTACTCCTGGAATTCAGCATGCGTCCAGATTTGCATGCTAATGACTATTCCTGGAATTCTGCATGCGTCTCGATCTACATGATTCAAGTACAACATGCCAATGGATTTACTTGACTACTACTATTCCTGGATTTCTGCATGCATTTTGATCTGCATGCTTATGATTTGCATGTCATGGATTATGTCTATTCCTGGAATCCTGCATGCATTTTGATTTAAATCATTGATTTGCATGCTTATGGTTTATCTTCCGTTTATCTATTCCTGGAATTCTGCATGCATATGTGTTCCTGTCTACTTCTATTCCTGGAATTCTGCTTGCCTGATCTCTGCATGTTTTATTGCATGCTCAAGTCCCCTATACCATGATTTTTTGTTATTATGCAAGTTTCTGATCCTGTTCACATCTTCCTACAACTTCTGGTTTATGGTGTCCTTCTTCCATTTTGGATTTGGTTTATTTATTTGTTGTGGAGCAAACGGGGAGGGTTACCAGACCCTTAAAATGTAAATGTAGTTAAGATCTAGTTTACCAATATTTATTATATTTATACCTATTTTCGCGGGCTTGTTGTATTTATATAATAATCTATAAACATATATTGTACATTTTTAAATTCTGGAAATAAACGGATCCCCCTGTGACGGGAGGGATTCAATATCTAGACAAAAATTTAAATTATATTTATTCAATATAGTTTATTACATTATCTGCAGCATTGCAATGAACCCAGCTAGTATAAGTGCTCTGAATGTAAACGTGAAAATATTCAAACAAGCGCGGGTAAATGGTGGGAATAACTTCGATATTCGGCCGCTGCTCCAGACGGCATCACGGCGTCTCAATGGAAAGCTATTTCTCCGCTCATCCGATGCCTCCTCTTCAACATCGTGCAATTCAGTACCGGATTTCCGCCCGAACTTCTGGTTACAAAGATGATCTTCATTCAGAAGGCCGCCAGTTCCATGGAATCCTACCACCAGGCTGCAGAAGACCTCTTCTCTTGGTGAACGTCAACGAGGCTATGTCTTTTCGGACGGCTGTGCTGAAAATACCGCCATTCTCAATGCGGTTATCTACGCTAGCCGTGTACATCACCAAGGCATTCGATAGACTCTGCCATGACGCAGTCTTGACTAACGTCATCAAGAAGGGTCTTTCAGCAGGCTTCTACTCATACGTGGCCCGAATATACCATCAGTCGGCCATTGTTGAAAGTCAGAAGGCAGCGGTCAGCACCAATGGATGTGAACCAGGGAGTTCGCCAAGACGACCCACTCTCCCCGCTCCTTTTCAACATCGCCGTCAACATCGACCTGGCGGCGCTCTCGAAGGAAGTCGGCTTTCAAATGGGCTCGGAGCGAGCCTCAGCTCTTACCTTCGAATTGTCTCGATAACAGGTTCCAAGTGGGGCCTGCAAACGGCGCCTATCAAGGCGGAGCAGGAAGCAGGGAAGATGGGATTATTTATTATTAAACGATGTAGTTAAAATTGCACCAACTATATGTCAAGATATAATATCTATTGTATTAAAATTCAGAGTACATAAAATAGCATTTGTTGCTAATATAGAGAAAATTTATTGTAACATATTGATCGATGCAAACCAACAGGATTTTCAACGTATTATATGACAAAATAATAAAAAAGAACCACAGATATTCAATTCAAGTTGAAAACAGTTACTTATGGTACAGCACATGCACCATATTTTGCCAAAAGAACGTTAGTACAATTATCTGATGATGAAGGTGATATTTTTCCTTTAGCGAAGTTGGTATTAATAAACGATGTTTATGTAAATGATGTCATGAGTGATAATAACGATCTCAATGCAGCATTAAAATTACAAAAACAATTGACTGAATTATAAAAGAAAGGTGGATTTAATTTGAGGAAATGGTGCTCAAATAGTGAATTTATTTTAGATGCAGTAGAAAAAGAAAAACTAAAAACTCAATTACCGTTAATAATGAGTAAAGAAATTATAAAACCACATGGTTTATATTGGATACCAGCAGAGAACACATTAAAATTTGCAATATAATACCAAATTTTGAAACCCTAAAAGAATAATATTGGGTGAAATACCTAGGACGTATGACCCTTTAGGGTTATTGAGCCCGTTAGTAGTAGAAGCGAAATATTTTATGCAAAACCTTTGGAAATTCAAGGTTGACTGGGATGAAATACTTGATTCAAATATAATAAATGACTGGATGAAATTTAAAATTCAATTAATGGAAATTCGAAATTAATCGACGAATAACAAATCTATCTTCAAGGAATATAAATTATGAACTACATGGGTTTTGTGATTCATCACAAAGGGCATACGGAGCAAGCATTTATGTAAAATGTATAGATGAAGAAAATAACACATCATTTGAGTTGGTTTGTGCCAAATCAAAAATTGCACCAATAAGTTGTAAAAAACAGAGTGATAGAAATACAGGAATTAACGTCACATTGTGAATGGAATCATGTTTCAATACATGATAATCCAGCAGATTATATAACGCGAGAGAATTAATACAAGCACAAAAGTGGTGGAAAGATCCGCAATGGTTTCAAGAAGCAAGAAAATATCAAAATATAAGTCAAAATTGTAATTTAGTGACAATAAATTTAAATATAATAGAAAACTTAGAAAAGTTTAATCAAAGTCAAACGAATACTTCCTTACTGTTTAAAATTTATACATAATTTAAGAGCGTAATGTACCCAACTGAAAAGTCAATCGTTCCCAGCGATGTGTGGTGGCGGGTAACAAGGAGGTTGTTCAATTCTAGTCGTTGGGCTACGCCCCTTGGTGAATCATAAGATGTAAGAAATTGAAATTCACTAGATACACGATGTAACAATCACGCGCACAAATAATAGTTGAGGAAACTTTCTTATATAAGAAACCCATGATATATAATTAATAAAATAATTTGGTAAAAACAAAAAGGTTTATTTTCACAATATTATATTTATAGTAGTATTGAATTATCTATATAATTTAAGTTTATTATAGTTCTATCTAGAGTTCTACATTCAAATTTTGACATATATTTTTTTTGAGAAATTGAGAAACATGTTAATAAAAATTATTATACTTTTATTTAAACAACATATGAGTTGTTACATTCAACAGGTTGCTGAATAAAATTTTCATCATGATATTTAACATAAAATAAATAAATGTTATATAACTTACATACAAGTTGAATCATTACTTGTAGGTTTGATCACCTTTGTGGTTTCTTTTTGGTTAACAAGGGAAGATTACATTTTTTCCACCTATATTTTGAAAATATTTGATTTTAATTATAAATAAAATTTTAATAATACAAGATGATTGAGAAAATAGGGACAAGTGGTAATTTTCCTTATGATATACAGGCTGTCCCATTTTCGATTGCCATCATTGGGATTTCGGAAACTATAACAGCTACAACTTAAATTAAATGAAAATTATTTTGCATCGAATAAGAAAAATAAGGTTCCCATTTAAAATAAGAAAGTTGCAGCCCGTATTTTGAGAACCATTGGTCGAAAAAATATTTTGTTAATAGTTTTGTAATACACTTAGAAAATGGTATTTCTTTGCTAATTTAACCAACCTTGTAGCTCTTATAGTTCTCGAGATAGCAATGATGACACAACTAAATTGAACATTCTGTATTAATTTTCGAAGTTAATTTTTTATTATTTTTTATTTATGTGGTAGCTAGCTCAGTGGTATCAAGTCGACCTGTGGATCCTGAGAACCCTGGTTCGATTCCCATAGGCGACAAACAATTTTCACCATTTTAAAACTACTCCTGTGGTTCCCCCACCACTTACATCTTTGGGGGTCGTGATTTGACGGCCGGTAACCGCACTTAACGCGAAAAATATATCACTTACGGAGATCTGCTTTGGCAGAGTGCCACATCCAGTAATGGATAGAAGGCGTGATGATATATTTATTTATTTATTTATTTTAAATTTTCTGAAATAAATTGATTTAAATAAGATTTATTGGAACTACATTTCTTGGCGTAATAAATCAATCTTTAAACAATGTGTTGTCATTGTTGGTTATATTTATATAAATAAGACAATATTGCTACGCCTTTCAAATCATAATATCGTTGTTTTCCAGTTGCTACTAATATGGTTCTCTAGGGTAGAAAGTAATTTTTTCTTTCCATGGGACAAAATGTACGACTTTTTTTCTCAATTCAAGTAACAAAATTTTTCTATTTAGCAGGATGGTGAAAACAATTCATTTCGTGTTATTATTTTTAAATTTTTTACTAAAGATAATTTATTATTCATTCCATAAGATATACAGGGTGTTCATTTTAAGTGGCGTACCATTGCTATCTCGAGAAGAGTAACCAAGTCTTAACAGACTTTGTTACTCCTACAATTTTTTATTATAACATTACTTTAATGAGCGAAACAAGAATTTCTTTAGATCAGTAGTTCTAAAAATATTTCATGGAACTTACTTATTTTATATGGAAATATATATATTTTTTTATTTACTTATTCGATTCAGCATTTTTTTTTCTGAATTCAACAAATACAATGTTTAGTATTGTTGGTTATATTTATATAAATAAGACAATATTGGTATGCCTTTGTACAATATCAAATCATAATATTCAAGAAAATTCTATAATAAATATAAAATGTACTGCTCCAATTGAGATTCTAAATAAGTTCAGTACTGTAAATTCATATTTTAATAATATAATAATTAAGAATACTTGTTATATTCCCGTAGATTAGTACTCTTTCTTCTAACAGCATGTAAATTTTACCATGCTTTATACTCTTTCCGGTTACCCATTGTAATATAAAGAAATAAAATAAATCGTAAGAAATGCGTGTAACAGAAATTTCTGTGAAATGTATCCTACACAAGGCCAAGGGGCGGAACCTAATATTAGTTTCAGCTTATACCACTACTAGCGGTAGCTCACGCCGTCTACTAGAGTCGAGTTTTCATGTAAACAGTGCTTCGTTGGGGGGTTAAAATTGGTACTAAATATAAATATATTTTCATAAACAAGGGTTTATTTTAAAGATAAAAGTACAATCTATGTTATTTCAGTGTTGAAATTTGCAATTTTTATTCATTTATTGAGTAACACTGATCTGAAGTTACATAAGTTTATAACATTGTAAAAACTAAATTAAAACTAAATCAAAAATTTCAACACACAAATGACATAGATTCAATCTTTGTCTTCAATTTAAAAAAAAAATTAAGTTATTCCGACCATATTTAGTCCACATTTCATGTCCCATTCAAAAGCATGTTTATGCTGTGCGCAACCTAGCTACATTAGCCCCTTAAGACGATATTCTCAACCTTACTGCGGTACATTAAAAGTTAAAGAATTAAATAATGCTTTAATTCTATTATTAATAATAGAAGCTCAAAATTCTACGTTCAAAAAGGAAACGTTGGTAGATTAAAGACGTTAACACCGTTTTTAGATAAAAATAAAATCTTAAGAGTTGGAAGTAGATTAGAGAACCTTAACTTGCCATATTATCAGCGTCATCCTGTTATATTACCATCAGATCATAAATTGACAGAATTATCAACACAACATGAACATTTAAGGGCTTTTCACGGAGGAACTCGAATGACTTTGGGAAATGTTCGTCAGAGATATTGGCCATTACGTGGTACATCAGTAGTTAAAAGAATTATCAATAAATGTATTACATGTTATAGATTGAAAGCAAACCAGACAACTAAATTAATGGGTAATTTACCGTGTTACCGAGGAAAAATGACAAAAGCTTTTATCAATACAGGAATAGATTATGGGGGACCATATTTTTTAAAGGTTTCAAAAAGGAGAAATGCACCTATCACAAAGACATATCATTGTTTATATGCTTAACGACAAGGGTAATTCATCTAGAATTGCTCACTGACTTAAAGCGATTCCTATGAAGACTTGGAAAATGTGAAATTAACTTTAGTAATAATGCTACAAATTTTAAAGAAGCTAAAAATAAACTTCATGAAATATATACAATATTTAAAAATAAAACCTTTCAAAATGACATTTCGATTATTGTGCTAATAATGAAATAAAATGGAATTTTATACCACCAAATTCACTCCATTTTGGAAGAATGTGGGAGACAGGAATAAAGTCAGTCAAACATCACATACAACGAAATATTGAAAATCAACACATGTGCTATGAGAACTTGTATACTCTATTAATTAAAATTGAAGCATGCATAAATTCAAGATCTTTATGTCGTATGACAGAAGATCTACCGAATTTAATTTTTTTAACTCCTTCCCATTTCCTTACTGGTCATTCACTAATTAGGATACCAAAAATAAAATAAAAATCAATAAGTAATAACAGATTAAATTAATGGATATAATATTGAAAACATATCCTGGGAAAGACAATATTGTGCGTATTGTAAAAATGAAAACAAAAAGTAGAGAATACAAAAGACCGTTAGTGAATTGTTGTATTTTACCGATTAAGGACAATATTGAAGGTGATTCTTCAAAGGGGGGAAATTGTTAGAGAAAATAGTGTGCACAGCGTAACAGACTGCATAAACTGAACGTTGAATAGTGTTGACGTGCTTACTGACGGCTCTGTCAAACCAATTTTATTATTATTTTATTACAATGAGTGTTTCATGTGTTGTTTGCAAGTTAGAAGTGCAATGTGCATCTGAAATTTGTTGTGACGTTTGTAATCACTATTTACACACCACCTGTTCGGGACTAAGTCGGAATGAAATTGGATTACTGAAATCAAATGGTAGAACCATAAGTTTTTTGTGCCCGAATTGTAAAAATATCAAAGTTCAAAACAATACTATACTCGAGTTAAAATTGATCGTTGAAAATCTTCAAAGTGAAATAAAAGTGCTCAAAGAACTAAATAACTCTGAATGTCGTTGCAATAATAGTTTTAACTAAACTGAATTTATGAACAATATTATAAATGAAACTAATGATCGTATAATAAAAGCAAATAATATAATTGTGTTTAATTTAAAGGAGTCTGATAACAAAGAACGAAGAGCTCACGATGCAACAATTATAAAATCTATAGTGAATGAGGTCGATAATATTAATTATAACGATATAAAAACCTTCAGAATCGGCAAGTATGATTCTGCAAAAATACGGCCAGTCAAATGTATTTTGAATAACGTACATGATGTTAAAACTGTTCTAAAATCGGTAAAAACTGTTCTTAACTCCGAGAAATTTAAGCAGTATTCTAATTTAAAATTTGCAAATGACCAAACTAAATTACAACGTGAACATTATCGTGCAGTCAAATCAGATCTTGATAAATTAAAAGAGAATGGTGATAATAGTAAAATGATTAAACACATAAACGGTATCCCTAAAATTGTTAATATAACAAATATTAAATCAAAAAACTTATCAGCTGTCCGCGAAACTGTCTGAGTGTTTACTATCAAAATGTGCGCGGCCTTCGTACCAAATCTAACCAACTTTTACTTGAAACATTAAATGCCAATTATGATTTAATTATTTTTACCGAGACATGGCTTGATAGCAAAATCTTTTCAACTGAATATTTTGGCGCCAACTACAATGTCTATCGTAAAGATCGAGACAGTAATACCAGCGATAAATCCAGTGGCGGAGGTGTCATGATTGCAGTTCACAGCAGCTTATCATCTTCTCAATTAACTTACTCCAGCTTATCTACCACGGTTGAAGAACTATGGGTAACTGTGTAATGTGGTAATACTGAATACATTTTTAGTGCAGTTTATATTCCCCCTGTCTCTTTATTATCTAAATATGAAGCACATATGAACTCATTAGATTACATTACAGAAAGACACCCTAGTGCAGTTATTAGTGTAGTTGGCGATTATAATCTTACAGCTGTCAGCTGGTCAAAAATAGATGATTATTGTGATCTCAGTTGTAATAACGATATGAAATCTGCAGTGGTTATTGATAATTTTAATTTTCATGGATTCAAACAAATTAATTGTATACCTAATTGTAATAACAAGCTTCTAGATTTAGTTTATACAAATAGTGGCGACACAATAAACATAGTGAGATGTAATAATGAACTTTCAAAAGTAGACACACATCATCCTCCTTTGGATTTTTGTGTTCCAATTAGGAACCAGGACGATCATATTGGATATACTGAGAAGTGGAAATATAATTTTAATAAAGGAAATTATACGGGTATTAATGATTATCTTGGTTCCTTAAATTGGTCAGCTATATTTAATCATAACGATATTAATTACTGTGTTCAATTGTTTTACAACATACTGTATTTTCTAATTGAGTCGTTTGTACCAAAATGTTACTTTAAAAGCGACAATTATCCTAGTTGGTTCGCAAAGGAAACAAAAAAGCTCATTAAGGAGAAAAATAAATATTACAAGAAGTACATGTCTACACAACTTCCTTCATTTAAGAAGAAGTATACTGAACTTAGATCTCAAGCAAAGACCGCTATTAAGAACGATTATCATACATTTATAACGAATACACAAAATAATGTCATTAATAACAGCAAGGCTTTTTGGAAGTTTGTTAATGATCAGAAAAACATTAACGGCATGCCTAAAACTATGTATTTCCAGGACAAATCCTCGGATGATGGCAATAAGATTGTTAACATGTTTGCAGACTACTTCGAAACAGTGTATACTAAAGTTATAAACAATGTTAATTATCACTGTGAACCATCTAACAATTATATTAATGTAAATTGTAATAATGTAAACTCTGATTTAGTTTTCGATAAATTATCTAATTTAGATGCGAATAAGAGTGCAGGACCAGATAAAATACCTGCTCATTTTGTAAAGCTTTGTAGTCCAACATTAGCATATCCTTTAAGTTTATTATATAATATGTCCCTTACTGATGGAGTATTTCCGGTTAGTTGGAAAACTGCTTTTATTACACCTTTGTTAAAATCAGGTAGTAAAAACGATGTTTTGAATTACAGACCAATATCAGGATTAAATATTTTCTCAAAAGTTCTGGACAATATTGTAACAGATCAATTATCAATAGCTTTCAAAAATATAATTTGCTGGCAACAACATGGGTTTATCCAAAATCGTTCTACTAGTACTAATTTAGCAGTATATACATCTTATATTTTTGAGGCATATGAGGAGGGCTTGCAGGTTGACGCAGTGTATACGGATTTTAAAAAGGCGTTTGACCGTGTAGAAATTAAACTGTTACTATATAAATTAGAAGCTAATGGAATTACTGGTGCTTTACTTAAATGGCTGGGAAGTTATTTGACTGGTAGAAAACAACTAGTTAAGATAAACAATTTTATATCTAGAGAAATAGAGGTAAATTCTGGAGTACCACAGGGTTCCCATTTGGGTCCCTTACTTTTTTCGCTATTTATCAACGATATAGTTAATTTGTTTAAGTTCTCAAAGTGCTTATTGTTTGCCGACGATCTAAAAATATTTGTTAAAATAGAAACTGTGAACGATGCCAAAATGATGCAAGATGAGTTAAATGCATTGACTATGTGGTGTTTCTTAAATGGTATGGAAATGAATGTTCTAAAATGTAAATTTATTAGATTTGTAAGGAAAACAAAGTTTGTAAAATTTGATTATGTTTTGAACAATAATATTCTTCATGAAATAATCGAAATAGACGACCTAGGAGTCGTTCTTGATCCTGAACTCAAATTTAATAAACATGTAGATAAAGTAATTAAGAAAAGCTTCAAAATGTGTGGGTTCATTAAACGGCAATGTAGTAGTTTCACAAATGTTAATGCCATTCACTTACTATACTTTTCATTGGTGCGAAGTCACTTGGAATACTATAGCATAATTTGGGCACCTTCTAGTCAGACACAAATTAATAGACTTGAACAAGTACAAAAGAAGATAATTAATTTCACACTATTCAAGTTAAACATAAACAGAACTCAATACGATTACAATGAGAGATTAGTTTTACTTGGATTCGAGTCTTTAGAGAAACGTAGAGAAAAATCTAGTATTTGTTTTGTTTATAAATTGATAACTGGATTAATTGATGTACCTGATCTATTGTATAAACTTAACTTTCGAGTTCCTCTGTATAATACCAGAAACAATAATTTATTAGTAAACAGTGCCAGTAAAACAAATTATGGTAAATTTTCATTGTTAAACAGGCTGATTAATTTAGTAAATATATTACCTCATAATATAGATTTTTTCAATATAACACTCATTAAATTAAAAGGTTTATTAAATAAGTTATAATTATATTATATTTGGTTATTGCCATTATTAAATGTTTTAGTATAAGTCTTATTATAAACTGTACGTTCTAACCTAATTGTATTTATATTATCTTATGTACCATTTGGACTTTGTCCGTAGTGTACCTTATCAATAAATAAATAAATAAATAAATAAGTTGGTGACCGACAGTCAATAGTAGTTAGCGGTATGAGTTCAGACAAGAAGCAGTGAGATGCATTTTTGTAAACATAATATAAGGTTAATTGTAATAATAAAACAAAATAAGTGTTAATAAAGCATAATTCAGTTTATAAGTCAAATAATTAATTCACTATACAGTCCACTAATCAATTCAAACCATAATGCACACTTTTTGTGACTAAAAGTCTTGTGCAATTTAAGAAGACTTTCATCGTTCATTGCGGTTCATGAACGGATCACTACAACAAAATTACACAATTTGATAATAACTGTTCTAAAATTCATTATTGTAGACAAAAAGAGCAATGTTAGAAATTAAAATAGATATAGAAATTATACACACTTCTTCTGTCTAGAAGCCTTGTGTAATTTAACAGCTTTTCATCGTTCATTGCGGTTCATGAACGGGTCACTACAAAGAAATTACACAATTTGATAATAACTGTTATATAGTTTATTATTGGGGATAGAGAGAGAAAGCAATGTTATAAAACAAAATAGATTTAAAAATAATGCAATCGTCTTCTGACTAAAAGGAGTGTGTAATTTAATAGACTTTCATCGTTCATTGCGGTTCATGAACGGATCACTACACACATGTATTACATACATATTGTCTTTTTACGTTTGGCACTTAATGTTCCGAAATCGTAGAACTTTTTATTTTATTTATTAGATTTTCATCATTGAGCGTATTGGTGGACACCGCAATAATAGTCATTTGTTTGTCTTGAACGACTATTTATATGGCGTCAATAGGCGTCGGAGCGACAAAGTTTATTTGGTTTGCCGTTATCGTGAAGACTGTCCAGGTCGTGTCGTTATGACAACTGGAGTGCCAGAGGTGACACAGCATCATACCCACGAGGCAGACGTACCAGAAGTACAACTGTTGAGATTGAAAACCATACTGCAAACGCGTGCACAGTTCGAAAACACAACTCTAGAGACCATCTTCCAGGAAGAAGAGTGTCGTTATTCCCAAGCAGCTGTGCGTCTTACTGGATTACAGAGTATTCGCTCCACGATGGTGAGAAGCCGAAGAAGTGGCACACCACGTGTTCCAGCTACTCTATAGTACTCGGATTTGATCAGGCAGTATGTAGTTTTTTAAATTTAATTTGGTCTAAATACAAGATAAATTTAGTTTGGCATTATTTTGTAAAATATTAAAGAAATATCCATCGTAGTAAAGTTTAATTCTCAACAATTTTGTTTCGAAGTACCTATGTTTCTTTAGAATAGTTTGAAAAGCAATGAAAAAATAATTCGTTACTTAAACCAATGTTTCACTAATTAAAAAAGTCTAAAAGTTATGTTATTAATTTCAGATGGAACCGACATTATGGAACTGATTTAACACCTGAAGAGAACGAATTTTTTAGAGGCCCCGTAAATAGAACTGATGGCAGTGTGTCAGCTATTTTCGTTTTTTTACTCTTCTACAGTATGTTAGAAATAGAGGAAACTTTCATGCTCATATGGACGCTACTTTTAAGGTCGTACCTCGAGCCGGACGAGCGCTCCTATTATTCACTCTTCACTTTTTACACGACGATACGGTATAAGAATTTTTATTGTAAATTAAATATAAGTAGTCTAATAATAAAAACTTTTCAATTTTCGGACGTTCCCAATGCTCTACGCCCTGATGGAGCGAAAAACCCGAGCCGTATATAATGCAATCTTAAGTCATTTTCGTCATATGCTTGACAACGATAGAATTATAAGCATCATGGCTGATTACGAAATTGCTATGCGAACCGCAGCCGTACAGACGTTCCCGGGAACTAGATTGAAAGGTTGATGGTTTCATTTCGCTAGGGCTGTTTTCAAAAAATTCCAAGAACTATGACTGCAGTGAAGATCCATACAACCAGCTTCTCGGTAGATTGTTCCTGGTGCTATGGCGCTTCCATTGCTTCCTCTAAATTTGTTGGCAAATGGTATTGAAGTCCTGCGAGTACTTAGTGACGAACAAAATATCAATTTAGAGATGTTCCTGAATTACTTGCGACGTCAATGGCTACCACTACAAATAAGTGTAAATGGAGAATATTATAGAACAAATAACTCCGTTGGGTCATTCCATCGACAGTTATATAGGTTGACTTGATATAAATTATATTTATTGAGTGATTCTTTATTATCTTTGTATGTTGATTGATAGATTTATGGCACGACCTCAGCCAAATATCTGGGTGTTCACGGACCGATTGAAGGCGATGGAGCATGCAAACACAAACGACTTTATTAGATTAAGGGACGGTATTAGGCTGCTCGCTCTTAGACGTCGTCAGTGTATTCGACTGGCTGAAGATCAATTAAATAGAAATGGAGACGTACGTAGATTCTTACTGCATATGAGCAAAGGCGTAATGCAGTTAGAGCGCATTTTAAATGAAATAGCAGGTAATTAAAAAAAATAGTAATTACGTTCCAAAATGTCGATTGATTATTTAAATTAAAAAAAAATTAAAGTAATATTATACTTTACCCGAATGGCGATTTCTTTATTCAGATCAATATACAAAATTACTACGATACTCCATTATTGATCACATTTTGATATCTAAATACATTCTAGATATGATTTATTTAGTATAATAAATTCTTTTGAATTTTACCAGTTCATCAAGCAGAGGACCGACCAGTCCCTACTGCCGCCGCTGCTGAAGATGTTCCTGCTATCGCCGCTATTCAAGATGTTCGTGCTGCCGTTGTCCCTGAAGATGTTCCTGCTATTGCCCCCAGTCCTATCAATGCCGCCCCTCAAAATCTTCCAGCTACTGCTGATAATGTTGCAGATGTTCCTGCTCCCATTGCAGATCATCCACAGTCTTCACCACCACCAAATTTTCAAGCTCCAGACTGCATTGTATGCTACACTCGTCCACGAGCATTTCTATTAATGGACTGTCGTCACTTATACATACCTATGTGAAGTTTGCATACGATTTTATGTCATTTCACTTGTATTTGCAATATGACATAAACAGAAGATAATTCTATAAAATCTGCCTCGGAGATGATGTGCAACCACCATAGAAATATCAATATTTTATGTTATTTCAATAGTATTCACAGCATCTGAAGTAAGATCGTCCAACGAAACCTAGAATATTTAATTTACTCAATCTGAAGATGAAATAGTTTCATATTAAATTAATTACTGTCTTTTGCTTGCATCAATGCACATAGATTACTAGCCGTGTAAAATAAATATATGTTTGAATAAGATTTTATTAATCCAACTCATTTCAGCATTTTTAGATATCTAATGTATTATTTTCATGATGTATTATTTTTTTAGATTGAGGAGGAGTCATGGAGCATAACACGAATAAATTAATATTTATAAATAATGTTAAAATTGCTATTAAATTATTGTAATACATTAGGTGAATTGGACACTATATTTGTATTACAATAATTTAATAGCAATTTTAACATTGATTATATATCTTATTTATAAAATTATTTGTTGTTTCAGATAATTATGTAACCTAGACCCTACAAACTTTAAACTAGATCTCATATTAGAAATAATTTTTGAAAAAGCAATGAGCGTTCGCCGGGATTTGAGCCCAGAACCTTTCATTCGCATGATGACTGCTCTAACCAATTGAGCTACAAACACTCGGCGAATACTCATGCTTTCTCGTGCAATATTTAGTTGAAGAAATGTCATTCAACAAATTCTTATAGATCTCATATTGTTTGACAAAAGTACAATAACTGAATAGTATAAAAATCTACACAAATAGACGTCGGCGCAATGTTATTTATTGTTATTATAGAGAATATCTAAGTTCTACTATTTCGGAACATTAAGTGCCAAACGTAAAACGACAGTATGTATGTAATTTTTGTTGCATAATAATACATGTGTGTTTTGTAGTGATGGATGTACCTAACATAGGAGCACAACAAGGACGTAAGCGATGCCAAAATAAACAATTTTTGTGTCATAAGCCATAATTGTACTTACGTAATCTGATTCTATTGGAACACATTGTCTTCAAGATTATCTACAGTCTTACAGCAATAGCCAAAGTGAACGGACGTGTAACGAGCACCAGAGCAGTGTAGTACGATTACTTAATACCAGTCAATTGATTAACGTAATATATACTGAAATAATCTTAAATAACAATAAGATATAAATAGTTAAACAATATAAATAACCTAAAATGTCAGAAAAAAGTGGTGGTTCGGCGAACATCATGAATACACCCGTTACAACAACTTGTGTTACCATAACCACAACCAACATTACGAATATCTTCAATACACCAATTTCTACACCAACTCAATAAGAATTAACAACGAAGAGTGACACATTATCTGCCAACACAACTCCAAGATCTTGGACTCTCAGTGATGTCCCCTACATCCAAACATCAGGTATGTTTTCCTCGTATTACATACCAAATAATCTACAAGTTACTCCTACTTATGCACTGGCAACAGTTACACAAACTAATTTACCACGTATACCAAATTTCTCATGGCAAAATGTGTAAAAGAAAAGAGGAAGAGCAGAAAAAACTAATATAGAGCACACAAAAAAAAAAGTAATGTTACCCGAAACAACGAAATACAAACTTCTAATATATATTCCTGCTTGAATAATTATACAAACATGTGTAAGACATAGCTGGAGTCCAGGATCAGGGCCACTCTAGAATTGCGAGGTGGCAGAGTCAGCACTCCTGCCTGCCGAACTGCGAGAGAACTGTGTCAGTGTTTCCGCTTACTTGACTAATCGGGAGTGAGATATTGACACTCTATGTTCACGTATTGATTACGCTAGACGTGTACTGATATAGCAATATAATCATTATTCTATTTAATTGTAGTTTGAAACCTAAAACACCTTACACATGGAACAGGAATATGAAGAATCAAGGAAAACTAAACAAGGAACAGACGATCCAACTAACACATCCAAAGGTGAGCACAAACCTCCGCCTATATATATACAAGATGTGGAAAACTATCCAGCTGTGAATAACGCTGGTTCAAGGAGAATAAGTTTATGTAAATCTCTACTCGAGGGGAAGTGTTGAGAATAATATTATAAAACGAGTTATCGGTATACATATTTTTTAAAGTAGGCTAGAGAGTATGTGAATTATTTGTTGTTGTAATCTGACAGAAAACATTTTTATTATAATAAATTAAAAGGTCGTATATTAAAATCTGTTTTGTTCTCTGGTATCACATTCCCATTACCAATAACTGTTATATACTTTATTATTACAGAAAAAATGAAACAATATGTTATTAGCTTTTACATAATTTAATATTTTGGACAAAGAAAGCAATGTTATAAAATAAAATAGATATAGTAATAATGCAAACTTCTTCTGACTAAAAGTCTTGTGCAATATAAAAGAATTTCATAGATCATTGCGGTTCATGAAGGTATCACTACATAAAATTACACAATTTGATAATAACTGTCCAGAGAAACCAAAAAATTTAAAATCTATTGTAAGAATAAGAATATTCAAGCAAATATTATTGGAATATATAAAATAAAATTAAGTGAAGATTGTAAAATTAATCAAAATATATTTAAAATAATTAATTAAGAATATAAAGAAATAGAGTTTAAAAATTTTGTTATAAAATATAATAAATTAAATTTGGCGATTTAAAGATACAAAAATACAATAATACTTTTGAAAAATCAAAAGTCTTCAAAACTTTGGATTTTATGGAAAATAACCATCACCTATTTATAATTTATGCTGTAATAATACTAATTATAAGTATAATTATAGTTAAGTTAATTATTCAGAATCAATGTTGTATGAAAATTTGTAAAACTAGTAAAAAAAATTATAATTGTAGTAATTATGACAACATTTTGATAGGGAGGAATTATGTACCTCTGTATCTCCTATTTCATCATTCTTACTCTGATTATTTTGAGATGTCAGCAGAAACTACTGTAACTTTCCGTTGTAATAAAATAGTTTATATAAGAGTAAAAACATGTGTCAGTACTCCGTATCATTATATCATTCGTGCTTGTTTGTCACTGTAATACTTGTAAAACAGAAAAATAAATCTTTTTTTATTAAATTCCGGTAAAGACTTAATTTAAATAGTGCGACGGGCTGGCGGAGAATCTATGGGTTCCTCGATCCATTCTGGCCGACTCTCGGAAAAGGATTAGAACACTGCACATCGCGTTTCTTGACCTAAGCCGAGCTTTTGACTTGGTGTCCTGGGATGCGTTGCTGCACTCTATAAGGCTAGTAGGGGCTTCCCCCAGCTTCGCTAGTTATGTGGCCAAAACATATAAAGCAGGAGTGACATTGCTAGATGACGGGATTGGTCGGTGGGCGGAATGCAGCACACGACAGGGAATAAAGCAGGGTGAACCCTACTCTTCAATCTGGTCGTAGATCAGGTCTTGAGTAAGCTTTCCGAAGACGTTAGCTCTTACCTTCTGAACGTACGGGTGAATGCATTGGCGTTTGCCAACGATGATGTTCTCTGTGCGTTCACGGAACAAGGACTTCAGATAAACCTCGACATCTTCCTACAATTGAACACAAAAAAAGAGCTGTGCCGTTTCGATGATTGCATCCGGACGAGAGAAAAAGGGTAAGCAGGTAACCGGGTGAGCCCTCTTCCTAGTGAAAGGCTCTCCTCTTCCCCAGCTAGGAGTACTGGACGTTTGGCGATATCTCGGGATTGATTTCGAAGAGGCTAGTGTTAAAAAGGCCGGAGTGGACTTGAATTAAGTGCTTGAGAACGTGACTCGTACCCGTCTTCATCCACAGCAGCGCATGCAGATATTAAGATCGCATATTTTACTCAAGTATACACATACTTGGGTAATGTCCAGAGTAAATGTGGATGACCTGGTGACTCTGGACAAGCAAGAGCGTGCAGCTGTCCGAACTTGGCTTCACTTGGCTTCACTTGCCTCACGATGTGCGAGTTGGAAACTTTCACGCGAGAGTCCGGGATGGGGGATTGGATATTCCGTTACTCTGCTACTTCATATCCTTAGTAAGGCTACATCGCCTTGAAAAATAAGTAGAAACAAACGCGCTCCATGCTACAGCTGCAACGAATATCTGACCCCTGATCGATAAGGTGCTTCTACGAAATCTCACACACATGAATGATCACTTTGCGGAAAAATAGCATGCTTCCCATGACGAGAAAATTCTGCGTGACTGCGAGGATCCCAGCAGTTCTTGGTGGGTGAATCCAGGCTCGCGGATTATTTCCCCGAAAGAGTTCTTCAACTTTCAGAAAGTCAGGAGCAACTATCGTCTCACCCGGTCGCGAACCACGCGCGGGTGAGCGAAACCCCAAACCCCTCAAAATCGGACTTGCGATCCGATGAGGGCCTGCCGAGCGGGCTGTCGCACTGCAGAAACAGCCGAGCATTGCGTACAGGTTTGTTAGCGATCTCATGTCTGCCGGAACTCCGAAGACGAGGATGGAACTCAGTGGAGGAACCGTACCTAAGAACTAGTAACGGTCCGCGAAAGTCAGACATTATAATAAGTAAGGGGTCTGAGCTTGATGTACAAATAGTATCCAATAATTGGCGCATGACAATAGACGACATCAATGCTGACAAGATAGCGAAGTATGCGAAAATCCCTGACATATCTGAGGTTCAAACTGAGAAGTATGGAAAGAAGGACATTATTTCTTTCGAAGTCGCGACATTGTCATTCGAGGTATTTGGAGCAAGAGGTCCATCGAGGTTATGTCCTACCTTTGGTGTTTAAAGACCTTCTTCCGGCGGGTACCTGTAATGACGTTGCATGGAACGTGGAAATTTTGGGAGCTGTTTAACAGATCGACAGCGGTAGTGTAATGCGGGCTGTTAACAGATCAGGATATGGATATTTTTTCCCCGTTTAATTCTTCAAACTAAATCTTATATCTGTAATCTTTAGCCTTGCCGCCTGGGGCTCTATCAGGCAAAGGACTCTTCCACGGGCGTAATTGTGCTATTTATATTGTCAGATGCATTGCGATTATCCTAACAATTGCTGCTACTCTCAATGTCAACTTTTAGAATTTCCCGCAAGCGAAGAATGAACAGCGGGAGTAACTTTGACTCTCCGAATATTAACATAAAAATGGAAATTATATTTATTCAACATAGCTTATTATATTAACAGAAGCATTACAATGATTATATTATATTATCAAATGCACTGCAATGATCCTAACGATTGCTGGTTCTCGCAATATCAACTTGTAGAATTTGCAGCAAGCGAAGGCTAAATGGCGCGAGTAACTTAGTCTCCCTTAATATAGACACAAAAATATGAATTTTATTTATTCAATATAGATTGTTCTATCATCAGAAGCACTGCAATGATTCCAAAGAATGTTGTATCTCTGAATGTCAATGTGAAGAAATTGTAGCAAGAGCGTGTGAAAGGCGGGAGTAACTTTGACTGTCTTAATATAGACACAAAAATGTAAATTTTATTAATTCAATATAGTTCATAATATTGTCAGAAGCACTGCGATAATAATAACGATTACTGGTGCTCTGAATGTCAACGCGAAGAATTTCTAGCAAGCCCGGGTAAATGCCGGGAGTAATTTTGACTCTTTCAATATAGAAAAAAAAAATGTAATTATATTTATTCAATATAGTTTATTAGATTATCAAAAGCATTACGATAATACCAACGATTGTTTTTGCTCTGAATGTAAAAATAGAGAAATTCAAGCAACGGAAAGTAAACGGCGGGATTATCTTTGACCCTCTTAATATAGATAGAAAATTGTAAAATAAATTTATTCAATATAGTTTATTATATTAGCAGAAATATTGCGATAGTCCCAACGGGTGTTAGTGCTCAGAATATCAATGAGAAAAATTTCTAGCAAGAACGGGTCAGTAGCGGTAGTCACTTTGGCAGTCTTGGCGGGAGTAACTATGAGGCGGAAGTAACTATGACTCTCTTAACATCTGAGTCATAGCCTCCACCCGGATCAGTCCTTAGGGTCCGGGTCCAAGTGCTTAGGCACAGGGTGACAATATGCGAACATAAAGCCTCTATGTCACCAAGACCGCACAGCAGCCTTCTCGTGGCGGCGCTGTTTCATTTACAAATGTTGTGCGGATCGCTGCCGACGTTGGGAGCCGTCCATCTACTCCAGCGAAGGTGCCGGCTGAAGGGGTCGTCTTTCGGGGCGTCACCAAGTGGCCCACCTGACCGCCGTATGGCGCAGCCGGCAGAGAATGCAGGCGGCACACGGGTGCGGGGTTTGCAGCCCCAATACACCGCAAAGTAGTTCACGCAGGCACGAGAAATAAAAGAAAAATAAGCAGAACCCAGGCCGGAACCCCGGCGCCTGGGCCTGCGGGAACAAGCAGTGGACAACAGGGAAATCCTGTCACCACCTCTACGTCGCTGCCAAACACCATGAATCTGCCAGTTCCGACATCACCAACTGTCGAAAATCAGTGCGCAACTTGCGCCAAATCCTTTAAAACGCTTCGGGGCTTGGGAGTGCACCGCACGAACAAGCACCGCGCAGAAGTGAATGAGGCCATCGTGCTGCCCTCAAAGAAGGTCAGATGGAGCCCTGAAGAGCTGCGTCTCCTCGCTTGAGAGGAGGCACTCGCCACAGTTGATGGGGTCGCCTACATCAACCAACACCTGATGACGCGAGTCCCGGATCGATCCCTTGAATCCATCAAGGGTGTCCGGCGTCGCAAGGACTATAAGGATATGGTCCTTGCTGCGCTCACCGACGCCCGGACCGGACTCTCTCCTAGGCGACCGACACCAACCAGGGCTGCAACCGCAGTCCCCTCCACCTCAGCAGCTCCATCTCCACCACCTTCACCACCATCTCCAGGACTCTCGGCTGGAGCCGAGATCGATGACGACCAGGACCCGCTGAGGACAGCCGTCCAAAAGATGGCTGACCTCATCCGGGAAGCAGGGACCAAGAGCCACCGAGCCCAGCAACTCGTGGCCGTCGCCGAAGCCGCCCTCCAAGGCCATGATCCCAACCCTGGAATCATGGCATGGCTACAGTCAACGATCCCGCCTCCAGCCGCGAGATCCGGCCAGAGGGGCCGACCACCACCACCATCAGGCCAGCACCAGACCAACAACAGACCGAGACGACACGTGGAAACGCGGAGAAACCGAAGACGCCGTGATTACGCCCGGATTCAAGAGCTCTGGAAAACCAACCAGAGTCGGGCCGCTCATGAAGCCATGAGTGGCAAACGTTTCCAGGCTCGCCACTCCCTGGAGGAGCTGCAGCCCTTTTGGAGCGACATGTTCGCTCGACCATCCAAGGGCTACCCACTTCCAGGCAGGGGCGAAGTCCAGCCCGACCCGGCTCTGGCCAGTGTCTGGGACCCGATCTCCAACCAGGAGACCGAACAACACCAGGTCCCGACGCATTCAGCCGCCGGCCCGGACGGCATCACGGCGTCACGATGGAAGGCCGTTCCTCCGCTGATCCGCTGCCTCTTGTTTAACATCGTGTTCCACAACGGGGGCTTTCCCCCTGAACTCCTGGTGACGCGGACGATCTTCCTCCCCAAGACCGAGGAACCATCATCACCTGCCGAATACCGGCCCATCTCGGTCGGCTCGGTGGTCGTCCGCCAACTCCACAGGATACTAGCCGTTCGGCTCCAGAAGACCTCTCCATTAGATGACCGCCAACGAGGCTTTGTTTCTTCGGACGGCTGTGCCGAGAACACTGCTATCTTAGACGCAGTGATCTATGCCAGCCGGAAACACCTCCGAGAGCTTCATGTCGGCGTCTTGGACAACACCAAGGCGTTCGACAGCCTCAGCCATGACGCTCTTCTGGCCACGGTCATCAGGAAGGGTCTTCCTCCGGGCTTCAACTCCTACGTGGCCCGACTCTACCATCAGTCGGCCACAGTGTTGGAAGCCCGAGGCCAACGAACGGCACCTGTGGAGGTCAACCAGGGTGTTCGCCAAGGCGACCCACTCTCCCCGCTGCTCTTCAACATCGCCATTGATACCATCCTGGCAGCGCTCACGAAGGACGTCGGTTTCCAGCTGGGCCCAGAGCGTGTCACTGCTCTGGCCTTTGCCGACGACCTTGTCCTGGTGGCAAGCTCCAAATGGGGCCTGCAAACAGCACTCACCAGGGCGGAGCAAGAAGCGGGGAAGATGGGGTTCGTCTTTAGTACTTCCAAGAGCTCCACCTTGTCCTACATACCGGCAGGCCACATCAAGAAGATGAAGGTCATCACGGACCCTCACTTTTCCATCCGTGAGGGTCTCCTGCCGGCCGTCCAAGTACTGGACAGGTGGAAATACTTGGGAGTCGAGTACGATTCAAGAGGAGCGGTCAGCATCGAAGAAGACCTGACGGTGGTGCTCAACAACATCACTCGAGCACCCCTCAAGCCCCAACAGCGCATCAAAATCGTCACGTCATACCTAGTGCCCAGGTTCTATTATTCCATGGTCCTGGGCAGTGTAACGGCGGGGCGATTTCTCGTGCTGGACCGGCAATTGAGGAAGGCCATCCGTCAGAGGCTTCGCTTTCCACACGACGTCCCGGAGGCCTATTTTCACGCAGCTCCAGTAGACGGGGGACTGGGTGTCCCCTCGCTACTCCATACGATACCAGCCCTCACCCTCTCAAGGATGATGAAACTGAGCGTCTCGCCCTACGCCCTCGCTAGAGTTGCGTTCGACTCGGAGCGGATCCAGTCGAAGATCCGCTGGGCTAGGGCTCAGGTCAAAAACCAAGGACTGAACCCAGACGCTCCGAAGGCCACAGCCCGCCAGCGTTTTTGGGCAAAGCGGCTTTACAAAGCCACGGACGGCGTGGAGCTCAGTGAGAGTGCGAAGAGCGCACTCTCGTCTCACTGGGTCTCCAACTCTTCCCATGCCATCCCGGGAAGAGATTATGTCCAATATCACCACATCCGCATTAACACCATCCCGACCCGAATGAGAACGTCACGCGGCGAGCAACGTCGCACGAAGCGCACTCGGTGTCGGGCCGGATGCAGAGCGTCGGAAACAGCAGCGCACGTCATCCAGCGGTGCTGGCGCACTCATGGTGGAAGAATATTGAGGCACAACGCCGTCGCCAAGACAGTGGCCCATGCCTTGAGGGACGAGGGCTGGCAAGTAACTGAGGAGCCCCACATTAACACCTCGAAGGGTTTACGCAAGCCCGATATCGTAGCATGCAGAGGAAGCGAGGCTGTAATAGTCGACGCCCAAATTGTCACCGGCGCGGTTGCTCTCTCCACCTCCCACAAGAGGAAGAAAGCCTACTACGCCGGGGACACTGAGGTCATCAACGCTGTCGCAGCCAACTTCAAGCTTCCAGCCAGCCAGGTCGCAACCACCACCTGCACCATCTCCTGGCGCGGGGTCTGGAGTGAAGACTCACACCGAGACCTAAACGCGCTAGGGTTGCGCGACCCCATGCTACGATCGCTGACAACTAGAGTACTCCAGGGTTCGCACACGAACTGGAACCGTTTCATGACGATGACAGCCAGAACATCGGCGCGACGTCAGAGGCAGGGAATCGGGTGACCCCCTGTTGCTCCGCTAGGGGAAGGGAGCTAGCTGCTTCCCGCTATTTTGCCACAAGTGTCCCGTGCCCGCATTGGTGGTGTTTGTGTTTTTAATGCGCGCCGTATGACGATCCGATAAGAAATCTGAAGTTGTGTGTTACTAGATTGACATGTACCTATATGATGCACGGGAAGTGGCATGTGCCTCTATACTCCTGTAATTGTGACTGATATTGTAATTTATGTTCCTGGCATTGTAACCTATCTTATAAGAAGCGATTGGAACTACAGATGAATAGATGACTAGTATTGTACCTAAACGCAGCCAATAAACAATTTTATTTTATTTTATTTTTAGTCACGACATAAGATTCGCTCATGTGAACGCAGAGGTGATATTATAATCAATGGCTGTTACTGCGCAGAGGCGATATCATAATCAATGGGTGATTATGTCTGCATTTAAATTAATTAGACAGTGATAAAGGTAGTAAATGTAAATTATAACGATATAGAAAGACTGAGACTAATCAAATTTCGGGCCGGATTGTACTGATTTGCTATTTTATCACCACATTTGTTTCATAAGATCATATTCGACCTAGTTGAATATTTATATACTGAGTTATTTTGGGACAGTGTACTTGGTATAGTGCACTGATACCATATAGTTAAAGTTTTCTCAACTTTTGTTATAACTAGCAAAACCTGTAACTAGTAGATGAACCACCTCCCCGCGGTCCATTCGGTAGCGAACAAAGGCATACCTGCAAGGCACCGCTATAAAGTTATAAGTTTTCCTTTGACGACTAAGCATCACCACTAGTATCGACCAAAACTCTGAAGTCGGAGGCAAACCAGTGGAAGTTTTCTGTTTCTAGAGGGTTTTTTGTTGTTGTTAGTTTTCGCGTTTACGAGCTTTAAGGGGTTTCCGGCCGCCCCGCTCAGTATTAGAAACAAAGCAGACAATTTCCATAATTGCTTGGTAGTGTAAATTGCCTCTTATATATGAGGTTGAATTGTGGCTTCGGATTTAGTAACCAATTAACGTGTCATGAGATTTTCCCGTGACTCACCGGGGCCTACTGTTAGAAAGAGTAGGCAGGTGGTTGTTCTAGCACTCTTCCATCGTGCACGGCGGATCCTTTGCTATCAGTGTCTACTGTTAATGTGTATAGGGCTAGTGTTGGTTCCCGCCTTAGACTTGACAACCTTTTAATTTATAAGATCGATTAGTTTCTGCCTGGACCGGAACCATGGCAGTGAACTGTGATTGTGGTTCCGTCCTGTGAGATGAATATGGACTGCGACGACATAAGGTTTGCTCGTGTGAGCTGGGCCGTCGCTCCACTGTTTCTCCGGACTCGGAGTTACCTACGATGGCCTGCAAAGTCTGAACCAGCATCGAAGGCAAGCGCAACCAGTCGCGTACAACAGGACCATGGAGGCTGAATCCACGGCTCCTGGGCGGAGGAGGCATAAAGCATGGAGTGCATTAGAGCTCCGGCAAATGGCAGAGTTAGAGGCTGCATTTTTTTCCTCATATACGTAAAAGGATCACTATCAATAAATACCTCTCTCAGGTTTTGAAGCTGACCAGTGAGTCCATCAAGGGGCAATGACGTAGCGAGGCCTATAGATCTATGGTGCTTACAATATCAGCACCGGCCTCAGAGGATGGGAGCGGGTCCGAATGCGAATCTCGGTTCGGCTCACCGCTTTCTAGTCCGGTCGGATATCGTTTCCGACCGCGAGCATCGACTGGTGTCGTATACCGCTTAGGTGACGAAAGTGGCTTGTTGTCGAATCCGATACCGAGGGCACGCGTGCCCACGATGCGAAGTATGTACCTGACAACAATGACGAAGGCCTGGATAACATAGTAGCGGAAGACGTAGTAAGACCAATGTCTACCGCAAATCCAGGCCGTGATGCAGTCATGATCCCCGGGAGTGCTTTTAGTGAGAGTAGGACAACGATGGGTGTGATTGCCGGTCCTAAGGAGGAACCCGTATTGGGTTATCTCTCCTCATTGTTGAGTTCTCCCCGATATTTCGGGTTTGCGGATAGCATTGTTATCTCAGGAACTTGGTCTGTTGCTATCGTCGCGGCACCAAGGTGTACAGGACCATCCTATTCCTCGGGCTGCTTTTAAGCGAGCGCAGAAACTCTACAAGAAGGATAAGCGAAGGCTCGTCTCTTTGGCGAGGCTGACCTTGATGGTCCCAAAGCATATCCACGTGTGGGCGAGGTGGAGGAGGCCTAAAGCGGTATCGGTCATGAGTCCCCTGTATACTCGGTGCCTATGACGATCGTAGTTTATGGCAGCACGTCTGCCTATCTACCGATTAAAATTAATCTCATTATTTTTTATTGTAATCGTAAATCACGTTTACGTTACTTATTTATATATATATATATATATATATATATATATATATATATATATATATATATATATATATATATATATATATATAATATTATATATATATATATATATATATTGTAACGGGACGGAATTATATTTAAATTTTTTTTTGTAAATAAATTCATTCTATTTCAAATACATAATTGTAAATAAGAAAATGCAAGAATATTGTGAGATTTCACGGAAATATCGTTCCGAAACTAGAGTCAGAAGTTACGCGGAGCAGGTACTCGGATGGGAGACATTACGTCAGCCACCGGCTATCTTTAGAAATTTTAGGGTCATTTTTGTAGAAGAAACACTTGAGTCGGGCACCGATTGTGGAAAAATTTGTCAAGTGAGATATTTATCGTTACCATCTGGAGGAAGACATTTGAAACCGTTGTAAGTAAATTCGCAGTCTAGAAGGTTGTAAATTATGAAATCTTTGTATAAAACGTTACTAGAGAATGCAAACAGATCAGAGCGAGGAGGGAAACAGAGAAACCGAACACATGTTTATAGGAAAAGAATATGAAATGAGTTGCATTGTTCTTCTAAATTCTTCATGTCCGAGTAGTGTAACAATTTGTGTGTTTAATCGATCAATAGATCGATACAACTTCTAATTACTTAGATCCCGATTAATTGTAGTATGATTAAAGTAAAATCATTGAAAATTGATTCCTGTAATAAAAATAATTGCGCGGTGATGAAAAGACCACAAATGAACGAACGATGTTTCACAAAAGTCTACTGAGTGAAATTCCTCAAATACGCATACGTTTATAAAGTGATAATAAATTCAAGTTAGAGTAAATAAATAATTAATATAAGAAAGAATCGAATTCAAAAAGGTAGCAAAGTATTGAGGGTTGGTTGGCTATCTCCGTCTAGCTAAGGGTAGGAAGGCTCGCGCGTTCTCACTCTAACTGAGACTGACCTGGGATTGGGACACTCGGGGTCCGGCTTAAGTAAACGGACAAATCTGCGCTAAGCATATTCAGGAAAGAACGATGTGGGTGGCTATGACGTAACAGCGTCACACTTTTGGTTTGGTTACAGATACGCGATTTGTTGATTTCGTTAGGGGTGTTGGTTTTAGTAGAGGTGGTAGTTTTAATTTGGAGAGGGTAGGAACATTGGTGGGGTAATTAGGTTAAATATGCATGTTTGAGAGCAAATCGAGGAACTTGATTCCGATCTCGTTCCGTTTGGCTATCTTTGCTCTGTCGAAAAGTGTGTGATCGCGACCGGCTACGCCGACTCCGTTGAAGCCTACTTTTAGTATTATTCGCAGAACTTTGATTCCAAACATTTCGTCCTGGGGTATGTGTTCGCGACCAGTTTATTCTGGCACCGTTGAGCCTACTCAGATA